>UELW01000996.1:7191266-8553886 GCA_900490495.1 Danionella dracula
AAATCATTGTCTTTTATTTTGATTGAGGTCCTACATGGACAGATTTTGTGCTGGCTCCTTGTCATTTTTACCTCTATGCCAAGACAAATTGAGTAATTTTTTGTGTTGTATCAAAAACAATAAATGCACCCAATTTGACAACTATTTTGTATTTTACATTTTTCCACAATGTTACATTTTTAGGAAAACCTGGGAAACTTTGATGTCATCTGGTATCTTTATAGTTATATTTACAAAATGTTGAAATGCGTTTTTAAAAATATTTCTGATATGTATTTGTTCTTTAATTTTTGTCTTTTACACTTATATGTGTATGCTTCTATTTGTGAATACACTGGGGAAGTAAATGTAATGTGGGCACTCAAACTATGAGAATGTAGTGTGTGGGTTGCTTTATGGTTGGTGGGTGTGTTAGACACTCTGTCCATGATCGCGTCACAGATTGCAGAAAGTTTAGCCAAAAACGAGAGGGAGAGAAAGGGAGAGGAAGAGACAGAGTGCATCAATGTGAATGAGAGAAAGATAAAGTGCCTCGATTCTCACAGAGATGCCCAGATTCAGTGTCAACACTGCAATCTGTGCTTCTGTCCACACCGTGAGCGCTGTGAGACACACATGCACAGACACAAGTTAGGAAGTGAGGATTTTCCTCTACCTTTAAAGACTCAATTACCTCTTCCACAGGGAATCTCTGCTGGTCACCTTAGAGTAATGAAACAAAAGTGAAGCATTAAAAAAACAAACAACACTTAAATGTTAACGACGTTCAGATTTTTCAGTGCATGGTTTGATATTGCAGGGTAGGTGTTGTGTGTGTGAGTGTGTGTGTGGTTAGATGTGCGGTGGCAATCCATCTTCAAACTGTAGGGTGCACCAGTCATCTATGCTAGACATATTTTCCCACACACGCACTGAACACGCCGGAGTCTTTGCTTCAAACAGCTGAACAACGTAAACAATCACCAAACAAGAATCTTTTCTCACTCAGTCTGATGTGGTTTCACAGTCTCCATTCCTGCTTCATTAACAACCATAAATTACTTTTTAAAATGTTTGAACATTCAATGTTAAGTTGGAGACCTGTAACATATAATCTAAAGTTAATGATGTGCTAAAACATTGATATTTTTATACCCATATCATTTACATGAAAACATGAGCATTTAAAATAAAAACTCAAAAACTATTTGGATTTAAATAAAAGAAGACTTACATTTTCATCACAATTTAATTTCCATTGATTTGTCTCTTCTATTTGTTGCATCAGAATCAACTCAAAAAAAAAAAAAAAGTAGGAGACACTGAAAGGACGCTCTTAGACTTTAGTTTTTCTACTAACCTGTCCTGTGCATTCAGTCATACAGTTTCTGGATTGAAACCAGACACAAGCCCAATATTTGAGCACAAATATTCCACTAATTATGTTTTTCTCCATCGCTGTGGGTTTCCATCAGTAATTCTGTAAATATGCAAAAAGAAAACTTAAATTGCAAAAATAAACTTTATTTTTTAATGAGAACCATATGAAATCGGGGAATGTTTGTTGAATTAACAAATAATCTGCCTCTGGATTCACACACCATGTAAACAAGCACACAAGCTGAACCTTGCTGTTTTTCTGAAAGCAAATATTAAAAGTCATTTACCTAGAATAGGTTTAAAAGCCAAAGTTATTAAAACAATTCATGTCATGTGTCATGTTTTTACCATTTTCATGCATGATTTTTCTGTTGAAAACAAATGTTTAATAGATATGTTTATGTTCAGGTTTTATTATATAGACTTAACAAATTATTCCTTGACATCAGTGATAGTACCAACAGCTATTATTTCTACTCCCACTACTGCTACTTCACAAGTTTGATGCCAAATTACTTTGCTTTTGATAGTTTTTTTCTTCTTAAAAATGGTTGGCGGATATTTATTTTCTTCGGATACATCTATACACTGACCATTATCAGATATTTTACAACACCATTTACAATTCAGTAGGTGGCTACTCCAACTGCTGGCAATCTCAGGTAGGTGGAGTAGGTTCTTATTATTCATCCATAGTGAAGAGAATATGAATGTGATAATATACCTTGACAGCCCAATATTCCATAGATTCCTTTTCTGTTCACCACAACGGAATGAACCACCAACTCATCTAGTATATGTTTTACATAGCGGATGCCCATCCAGCCACAACCTGTCAATGGGAAACATCCACACACACTCATTCACATTCATACACCATGGACAATTGGTTTTAACCAATTCACTTATACTCCGTGTCTTTGGACTTGTGGGGGAAACAGGAGCACCCGGAGTAAACCCATGCGATCGCAGGGTAAACATGCAGACTCCACACAGAATTCTCAACTTCGAAACAGTGACCTTCTTGCTGTGAGACGACTGTGCTACCCTCTGCGCCACCGTGACATCCCAACTTGTTGAACATGGAAAGTAATTGTTTGATGGCACATTGACGTTTTCTACGCAAATGTTTACTAAACCCTTTCTCCAAACCCAATTTCAGGAGTTCGCTTACATAAAGTAAGCCCAGAAAACGCAAGAGTATGTGGCGTGATTAAGATAACTGTACTGGGCGAGCTGTCCACGGGAGCAAAAAATTAAAAAGAAACCGGAGTACTGTCCCTTTAAATTCTGCTAACATCTCAAACTGTGAGGCAGCAATAAAAGATTAGTGAAAAGTGTTACCCTCAAGTTAAATTTAAAGGCCTCTTCTGAACAAAAGTGATGCTTCTCATTGAAATAAAGGGAACGAAGAAGAGAAGCAGAAACCGAGCGAGTCGTGTGGTCAGTAGCATCTACGGTTTTGATAGAACCCAATGCACTTTGGAAGACTTTGTTACGCTTTTCATTGTCGAATTGGAAGTGGAGTTTGCGGTTTTATATCTTGAGTGGGCAGAAGGATTGAAAACACCTGTAGATTGTTCGATAATTATCTGATCACTCCTTCCGAATTTGCGTTCACGGAATTCACACAAAGTCTATTTTGGTGTGATTGTTTTGTCTTTGTAAAGAAATTCACTAGCATGTGTTGAACCATATATGTATATGGTTGTATATGTATGTATATGGAACCATAGTACGAGCATACTCAATGCACTAGTAGGTAGTGTCGGTCCCAACCACCTCATTTGAATGGTTTGATTATTTTTTACTGTATTTCTTTCAAATTTATTGGACCACTTTTTACTTTTTTCCTGAAGAAATGTGGTTGATATCAACATCTTAATCAGATAACAAACCAATGTAGTGAACCTTTTGTTGCAACATTCCTTTAAAGTTTAGATTTCTTCAATGTTGTTCTGCTTTGCTACATGCCAAAAACTACAAATAATGAAGAAAGAAAATTGCTTGGGAAGTTAATGCAAGCCTGGTTTGCAGGGGAAGTGTTTACCCTCATGGCCCGGGAAAAGTGTACTGTGTATTTATGTCTAGTAAGTAGTCTGAAGTTGTTTAAGGGTAGAACAATGTTCATTCAATGTTTATTCAGTTCAAAGTACTGGATGAAGGATGACAAGTGAGATTTTTACTTACAAAAACTCCCCATTACAACTCAATATCGTTGCAATTACATAGAAACTAGGAAAAATGTACATATAAATAGATATTTGAATATTGTTTCCTAGCCACACATAAACTCCTAAACATGCATGCCAAGCAGCAAGTGGACAAATGGATCGATACTGGACACAGAGATCATGAGAGTCAGCCTTCACAAGCCCACTACAAACGCTAATATCAGATCAAACATGAACACACTGCCTCAGGACATCAGATTTGCAACAAACACATACTCACAGAATCCCAAAAATCAATCTTCCACTGCTGATGCTGTCTTTGAGAAGCCTTCTCAGCATTGATCAGAAACTCTCACTCAAGATGCTGTATAGATTAATAAAAAACACACACACTCTCTCAACCACACACATGTATTTTTGTATAAAATATAATGTGAAAATCAGCTAATTTGTTCTATAAATTGTTACAAATAGTCAAGCAGGACTTATGACCTCTGATTCTATGAGGGTCATTACCTTGGGTAGTGTTTATTTGTCTTTATCACACCAGCATTGTGCTACATGCTAAATTTATAAATTATTTAATTAATTGTATAGTTTTGACATCCCCCATGAACTGCTAAGACTTTATGGTCACCCCCAAGCAACTTTGTTTGTTCTTGTTTGTTCTTACAGACATGAAGTTTACAGGAGAATGCAGTAAAGAGGGAGCATTTGTGATTAATGGATCTGTGTTATTATTGGGGGTAAACAGAGGAGCTTGGGAATCGCAGACCTACTGTAAATATTAAGAAAAAAATGTGAACAGGAAACTATCTGTGGGAATGTGAACCGATTCTCTTTCTGTTCCTTTCTTTCTCTGTCCCTCCTTGTTCTTGTTTATGTCAGTCATCTTTTAATGTATATCTCCAATTGATTATGGTGCTGATGTTAATAAACATAATCAACAGCAATACCTCAATCAAGGTTCCATGTCAAGAATGTTTGCATCACAGGAACTCCAGACTGTAACAACATCCACACACAGACCTGATTACAAGCTAAATCCATCAAAGGCTCACTTTTTTTTTTGATTTAACACCAGTTTGCACACATGGATGTCTAGCAAATCCCTCTGAGCCCAAGTTGCATCATTCACTCTCAAGCAATTTCACTTTTTAGGTAAAAGATGAACAAAAACCTGTTGGAGTATTGCTACACAATATTTAGTCTCTGTACAAAGTCATTCATTTTTTGGATTGTGGTTGGTTAACAGTGATTAAACACAAGTCTGTACAATATAGCGACAAAGAAGGATTCTTTGATGATTTGGGTATGCAGATGGTGGCCATGGTTTTGCTGTTGGCTTGCTTGAGTAATAAAGATGCTAAGAGGTGTTTAGGTGGTAGATGGTTTTAGGCAATTTAAGGATTTTTAGAGCTTTGCTAAAAGGTAATTTTTTTGCATGTTTTCTACCGAGTTGAAACAACTGAAACACTTACTAGGGAGAAAATATCACAGAGTTGTCAGAAGTGTTAATGAAGATGTGAGTTGCCCTTCACAGTCACCAGATATGATTATATGTGGCTTTTGGATGTCCTAAAAAGGTTTTATTCTAGCAACTTTGGGTTGTATACTGAATACTATTGTAAGAAGTACTGGTTGCATTTCACCTGAATATAGTGAAGGACCTGTATCTGTCATTCCACAAAAAGAACATTAGAACATACCAACCACGAATGAAGGCTTCATTTTATCCCTATTGATTTAAACCAAGTTTTGAATGTATACCCCATTCACACACACACAAAACGACTCAAAATTGCTTATTTTAGTCAAACATAAAAAAAGATTTATGAAATAGTATAATTATAATTATTGACTCTAATGGAGACTTAATCAAACTGTCATTGAAATAATATCTGAAAGAGTCTATAAAAACATTGTTGAAAAAATACTGATCACTAAAAAAAAACTGTAATGAAACTGGCAGAATCAAGGAATGGAAGGAGGGATTTGAAATATGAACCAGAATCTGAACTAGAGCCAGCAGGTGTTTGGCATATAGTGGCAACTATTCAATCAGCAGACTATCCCATAATTCGAAGAACGTTTCTAAATACAAAAGACCAAAATCACGAAAACGAGGTGACTCTGTGAAATTAACAGGCCATTTGTCCTGTACTTTTATTTAATTTTAATAGTATAGAATGGCTTTCAAAACCTGCTTCATAATGACTACATAAGGATAAAATAAGATGGAGAAAAAAGTTAGCTAGTATGTACACATTTCAAGAAAAAAGTTTTTTTTTGGTCAAACAACTCATGATTTTTTTTAAAGGATCCAATGCACTGTTGGTTGTACACTAGGCTTCAGGTGTTTTAAGTTTCACCTTCCAAACACTATGTGCATATTATTCATACAGATATTAATGAATGTCTTGTTCCTCATCTTCCTTACTCTCTATCTCTGTTTTTCTTCTGTCTTATACTAGTTGCAACTGTTTGCTTAAAAGAATATTTAATTTAAGGTCTAAGTTCATCTCAATTAGGAATGCAGTAGTTGACATTTTAACCGTGCGTGCATGTGTGTGTTTGGTTTTTGCATCAGCATGACCTCGGTCTCGGTTAAATCTTCTCTCTGATTCTTGGCCAGTTATTTCCTCTACTCCTCCAACAAATTGTTTTCGACCACAGATTTTTGAGTTTTGTATAAATGCATGGATTGAAGTGTTCAGTCATAACATCTATTGTAAGGTTTTTGCCTTTTTAAGCCTTAAAGAAGTTTATTTTATTTTTATATTAAAAAAGTCTGTTTTATTCATAACTTGTGAACTGTAAATGTATTATGGTGGAACACTACACATCCCAACTTCTCCATGTGGAAAAATGTCAATTGATATTTGTTGTATTTCTTTATATTGTATTGTATTCTATTGTATTAAAGATATCTTTCATCGTTTTTTTTTTAATTTGGTTTTAAATTAAATGATATTTGCAGTGAAGGTCTCTAATCGATTCATCCCAAAAACATGACGCATCAGCACTGAATTCATAACTCTTTATAATAAGGTTTTCATTTCTCAGATATGTATTTTTTGTGTGCATAAGTGTTTTATTTTTTTATTTTATAGTCATTTATGGGAAACAGAAAGGTGCTCACCAAAACTAAAATTAAACCATTCCCTTTCAATTTTATTTCCTGTCTTTATATTCAATTATTTCATTCATTTATTTTTTTTTATTTTTTAGTTTGATGCATTGTATTTTTGTCAATAGCTTTCATCAGAATCTGTACAAAGAATGTTATGATATCGTTCCAATGCAGCCCATGAGAGATATTCTCCACAGTCATCAGGTAACCCATTTTTGATGATTCTGATGTCTTCTATTATATGGCGCTGCACAAGGTTGAGAAGTGTTTTGAATCAAGAAAGTTGCAGAGAAAAAAAAACCTTGTGCAGTAAATATGATCAAATCACCTTCATTTCCATGAGAATAAAGAAAATGAGGAGTGTGTGTCTGGAAAAAGAATCTAGTTTTTGTATCTGCTCTTGGAAGGGAGCATTCAATGGCATTTGAGCTCCATAATCGCAGCAATTTCCCAAAGATCTTTAACTTCCGGCTCATAGAATCAGATCCAGATGGACTCTGGTCCAAACACACCATCAGTGTCCAAGTGCTTAACCATGCAAATCAAAGACTCTTTAAAGACAACCGTGCTGGGCTTCTAAACACTTTTTATTTAAATGAGCTGTGGTTTTGGCAGCGTGTGAATGGTTGAGTTGTAGAAAACAAAAAAAAAAGGATTTAAATCTTAAAAGATAGTTTACCCCCAAATGAAAACTTACTTCTCATTTGTTTCAAAAACGGTTTGTTGGTTTCTTTTCACCCATTGACTTCATTTTTCTGTTCTCTTGCTTGTTGGACTGGTTTAAGAGAGTGCAGAAAAACAACATAAATTGCAAAAAAATTGTATTATTGCATTCCTTAGGGCGATTTTTAAGAGAAAATAATTTGCCTGAAGCATTGCCTGAGAAAATGTAGTCAAATTTCAAGATAAATCACACAATCTTAGGGGTTTAAAAAGAAATGTGCCCCCTAGGTGTGTAAATCCCATTTAAATGACCAAAAGTGACCATGTGTTTCATCAACCCCCCACCTCAAGCCCATGGGGCTTCGACAGAGTGCATATAGTAAGCTCATCATATCTGCTGTGTAGAAGCATCAAGGTTGTCTTAAAAACTTACAAAATAGTAAATTATCTTGTAACTGACAGTCATTAATACAAAACAAAAAGATCAATTTCCTCATGTTTAAATAAAAACAAAAAGAGAGGAGCGGTCAAGTTTAGTTGTTCTTTACTCATTAGTGAATAAAATATTTTACAGAATTCTGCATTTTATCTAAATGATCTAACATTGATCTAACATTGAGAGATCTACAAAAAACTGTCTCTCCCTCGTAATCTGAACTGAATAAATTTTGATCATTCTTGTGAGGCAGAGTCTATGTTCTGTCTCATACCAGCACTGTCCAGTACTGCGGAACATAACAAATAAGAGACCGTCTTAAATTGTTTATCTGCAAACAGACAGTTGTTTAAATAATATGATTTTTAGGGTTGTCCACTTTTTTTCTTGTAATTTTAATTATTTGGGCGTGGCTTTAACTACGAAAGACACTGTTATAGACCTGCCAATGATTAACGTTTGTCTGTAGATGACCACTTGCTATGCTCCAAATTATGCTCCAAATTATTATGCTATTTTTATTTACTGTTAAAAAATGACTTTATGTATTTAAACTTAAAATTAAAAGTATGATCGGATTCTTCATTCTCAAATGTATGTCCAAACACCAAGCAAACAGAATCCTATGTTCCCAATCATTTTTGTTAACTGAGTGTGCAAATACAACATTTTACTCTTTATGCAATATTAGATGCTTAATTTCTCTTGTCTCAGAGCAGAAATGGTGTGTTTCCACCTGCAGAATTAGTGTGCAGTGTATCTTCATTGAAATTACACCAGAGTCACATTCTCTAAAGCTACATAATCTAACTCTGATATTAACTGTCTCCACAGAATTAAAAAACCTTCCTCTGTCTCACACGCACATAGAAATTTTCATTTTAATAACACTACTGAGAGATTTTAATAATGTGTGCGAATGGTGCTTCAATAATTGATCTAACAGGTAGTGAAGTCCATTAAAACTCAGAACAGCCTCTGTTAAAATGTCTCAATTTATTAAAAGGGTTTCTGTTCACAAATGAACAAATTAAGATTATAATATAATAATTTCCTGGTCAGGCAACTGGAAAATTATGATGTGTGGAACTATACATCATGCATTAACATGTTTTATTGTTCATTGTTAATGCCAAAAAAATAATCAGTTAAAAATGTCAATCGCTGTCAACATGATTATTTTTGACATTCAGGGGTGTCCAATGCCGGTCCTGGAGAGCCACTGTCCTGCACATTTTAGTTGCAACCCTGCTGTAGTATGCATACTACTCTACTTCAGCCAATCAGAGGACCATAATTAGTGCCACAGGTGTGTTTCATGATGGTTGAACCAAAAATGTGCAGGGCTCCGGCTCTCCAGGACCGACGTTGGACACCCCTGCACTACATGTTTGAAAATTTGTTGTCCATCAGATCAATATTAAATCACAATTAATAATTGAATTAAATCTTGTTGGAGTACAAGGGGATCAAAGAAATGAGTCAGTCCATGGGATTTCATTGGTTATCGGGAATAAAAGGTTAATCATTCATTCCCTATTACACTTTCTTGGCCAATTACCCCAAAATGAATTGTGTATTTGATTTTACATAGCCATTTGTACACCTTAGTCCCTGTGTGAGTGAAGTCTGTGTGTATTTTTATGTGTTTTTGGTTTGTCTAATATCATGATTTACATCCAGGGACCCGTTTCATGCACAAACAAATACAGCACCAAAAAAGTATAACCATTTTTCAAAGCTTCTGATTGAACAACACAATTTTACTTTTAGTTTTAAAATTGTTCAACTCTTGACATGCTCGTGACCTTTAATTGATCTTTTTGAAGTTGTGCTTGTATAGATTAAATAATGAATTTATTGTTTAAGAAAACCAACGCCTGTGTGTAAAAATACCACTGCACGTGTAGACATGGCCTCAGAGTGTCCTGGTTAATTCCTCCCTCAAGCGTGTGTGTGATGTGTTGTGTCTGTCTCTGTATGAATGAGTGACGGACACAGAGTGACATAGACAGACATGCACACATGCATGCACACCTTTGTTAGGGCTCATCAATGACACTCTAATGAGTCTCTCTCACCAGGTGACGAATGTGTGTTTGTTTTCCTGACACCTACCTGCCTCGCTCTCGACCTGTCAAGACAGACAGATTTAATTAACATAATGATCAAAGTGCCGTGAGGAAGTTTGGCTCCAAAGTAGAACCCCCTGCCACTACACACAGGCTAATTATTAGCATTAAGCTTACACAACAATAGCATTTCATTCGAAGAGGTTTAGTTTGTTATAACAGCTTGATGCCTGGGGCAATATTGCAGTAAAACCAGACATGTCATGTCAAATTTGATTTGTTAGTTTTTTCCATTATGTGTGATTCAGATATAGTTTTCTTTTTAAAGCAGCGTTGACTGTCATGGACTGGTTCAGGATCATTTCACAACATTCAAATCACTGAAGGATATTAATAACTTAAGATTAAATAGTTAAACTAAATGTTGGTAATGGTGACAAAACCAAACTTCTCTGATT
The DNA here is from genome assembly GCA_900490495.1 of Danionella dracula. Taxonomy (NCBI): domain Eukaryota; kingdom Metazoa; phylum Chordata; class Actinopteri; order Cypriniformes; family Danionidae; genus Danionella; species Danionella dracula. The sequence continues at coordinate 7,201,562 of UELW01000996.1, forward strand.
GAGATGAAAATAGGGAGAGTGTTTGCATCTGAACGTTTCAGATTTACATGGTTTATTGATGCCACAGGTGCGTGATTGCAATGTAAGGCAAGGTTTACCTCAGCATCCGAGCAGCGGATATGAAAGAAGACACCTGAGGAGCTTTCAGAGATAAACAAGCTGGCTGATCTGTGTTTATAACTCTCTCAAGAGCTGATGCAACAGTGAAGATATGTTTGATACTCAAATGTCTCTAGCTGGTTTTAAACTGAAGGTAAAAACTGTTGCCTCCTGCTGTTTTTCTATTAGATTCATTCTCCAGAAAAATCTTAATGGGACATAAAACCATACAAGAAGTTAGTATACTTTAATCACTTTGAACTGGGAGAGTATGATGATAGAGTTACAGTGTTTTGGGGCATATGATCCACTTAAAATAATCTAAATAAAAATATTTCTTTATGTAGAAATTATCATGCTTTCTTACAGAGAAATCTAAAATGAATAGCATACTGCAAATGCCATGGATAAATGTAATTTAAAGTAAATTCTTTTTCCAATTTTTCTTTAAGATGTGTTCAGATGAAACATTCAATGGACAAAATAATCTACTCACTTTTTCCATAACTGAACTCAAGGAAGCTCCTGGTTTGGCATCGGTGACAATTTCCACAAAATCGATGCCGCTACCCCACGCTCTGCGCCCCATACAGTAAGCATTTACTTTATGTTTCAATATACATTGTTTTCCTTTTCAAATAATTCTTAGGACATGTGACTGGAAAGATCCCATTTTCTAACAGAGATTTTCAAATCACAGTTTTGTAAAAGTCTTAAAATATGTTTTTTAAAATAAGAGCTATTAAATAATTTTTCAGCCAAGTTTTTTTATGCTGTGTTGGGTAAGTGAATGATTAATTTAACTTTACACTGCTGCTGTATTCAAACTCATCAGTAATCAGCACCAACACATCAGCAACAAAGATTAAATATCCCTGAACTTGGTCTTGGCCTTTTTGGAATGCTTATTGTGAAAGGGTCACACCTTCGTTCAGGCCTGGCGAGTTTGTTTCGACACACACCATTGTAACAAACTCCTGCTTTGTTATGTGATTAATTACACACAGCAACATTTCTGACCGGATGAACAATTAGCCAGAGCTGTCAGGTGCTCTGTCATTCTGAGATGGCAAAATAATTGAATAGCTCTTATAACAGAGAGAGAGAGAGAGAGAGAGAGAGAGAGAGAGAGAGAGAGAGAGAGAGAGAGAGAGAGAGAGAGAGAGAGGAGAGAGAGAGAGTTGAGAGAGAGAGAGAGTAGAAAGGGAGGAGAGAGAGAGAGGGAGAGAGAGGGAGAGGGGGGGGGAGAGGGAGAGATGGATGGATTGATGGATTTCAGGTTTATCAACATTTGTTCTAGTTTAAATATGTTTATTTTGTTTACACCATGCCATAAATGATTTTGAGAATTTTTTCATTTCTTAACTTCATTCTGAGATCTCTGTGGATCTATCTGATAAAGGTTTTGCCAGATAAAATAATTTTCTCTTAAATTAAGATTAGTGTGTGAGTTCTTGGACATTCCTCACAACTTTTTTACTTTTTATTTTAAAAAAGTAAGTGACTCAGCAGTGAATTGTGACCAATGTGTGCATACATTCTAGTTAGTCAATGTAGACATAAACGTAGGCATAAACATGTTTACTGTTTAGTTAAAAACTATTTCAAATAATAAACCAAAATTAAACAAAATCTAATTTAGTATGTAAATAAATAGTTTAGAAATCTCTTTTGTGACAAGCCTTTTAACTTTTCAGAGGGTGTTGTGGGTAATGTAGTTGGGTAAAGTAATTTGTTTTGAATGCTGGTGAATTTATTAACAAATGATAAGAACGGATGAGTTGCAAATAATATGAAGAGCTGACCTTTTCTTTCTCACCTCTCTCTCTGTCTCTCTCACACACACTCACGAACGCATATGCACACATGCAGACAGAAAGACAGTTAAACCTCTGGGTGCAGAAGCTGTTAGCTCTTCCTGATGATAGTAGGCAAACATTAACATAATAATTAGTGTCTTGTAATTGTTTCATTAAAACCAGTTGTTCCATTTCTCCTCCTGTTTTCCCAGAAGACGAGCAGAACTTGGACGGCAGCCAGAGGGAGGGCGGCCATGTTGTCACATGCACACAAATACTCCTCATCCACGACCGACACACACATCTGCTTTATTTTCTGCCTCTTTCCGGAAAGAGATTTGACATGAAGCTGCTAGGAAATTAAGACGATTATGACCCTTCGCTGCTCTTATTGGGGAAATGCACAAATTTGCTGTGTGGATTATGGTCTTTCATTTTAAAAGATGTCACAAATAAATACACTTTAATTTTGATTTTTTTTATGTAAATAAATTGGCTTGGATGCAAATTAGGATGCATAATCAGTTCTGTGTCAAGTCAAGCCCTGCCCAATTATTCAAAAGACATCTCTTTTTGAGAGGTCAATCAACCAATTACAATGTAGCTTTTGTTTGTGTTTGTGAGGTTTAATAATGTTGTGAAGCTGAAACCTTTTAATATTGCTACAAACTCGTTCTGTCATTACTTCATTGATTGATTGATTGATTAAATTTTTTTTGTTTGATCATTTGTTCATATTAGAAAATATTGATCAAACATTCAAGCATAAGTTTCGGTGAGGTTTGTTGTATTTTTGGGAGGTTTGCATTAGTTTGTTAGTAACCACATGCACTTTCTTAAAAAGTATGGGTATCATGGGTTTTCTTTTATCTTCCTCTACTTTTTTAAGTTCAGACACTTGCAATTACCAACAATTTTAATCACAGCATATCAAATGAAGACGGATCTTAAACACTTCTCAGATGATATACACAACCTTTCTCTGAGTTAACTTGTGGTTGCATGAACACTCCACTCCAGCTCCTAAAGATTGATTCCCTTGCGGTGAAACAACTAACCCACAGCACCACACCGCCCTGCAGTCATGTCATCGATGTTTCATAGTGCTCATTGAATTCTGAAAGGAGGACAATTTTGGCGACAGTGCGACATCTCGAGGTTAGTAAACACAAATACTCAAATGAACATGTGAAATATGGATGCATTGGTTTGTTTTGTTTGTTTTTGTGTATTTGTTGATGCATATTTGCTGCCTGGTGTCCTATAAACCTCCCAAAAGAGCGATTGAAACTTGTGCATCGCAATTAACTCTCTAAGCCGGAGCTATAAATCAAGACGATAGCTGGAAATGGCGAATCTGTTTCCATATCACACATATACACGTTCCTCCATCTGTAAGAGTCTGTGAGTAAACTCTGCGGGAGACAGAGAGACGTCTTTTGGAAAATTATTTTTCATTCTTCATCCCAGACTCTGCTGACAAATAGACTCAATTTTCTCTTCATTGTGCTGAAGAGAGAGCGAGAGAGAGAGAGAGAGAGAGAGAGAGAGAGAGAGAGAGGAGACTTCTTTCAAAAACTATAATTTTGGTGGTAAATACAAAATTATAATCTCACACTGATGAGTTGTAGTGATGCATTTAACTGATGGAAACTAATGCTTTAGTATTCAGTATGAGAGTTACAATAACTTAATTTGATTGTATAACAAAAGAGATTTTATTTACACTTGTAAAATGTCTAAACAAATTCAATCAAGCTTTATGTGCAATAACATGGAAAACATCTAACACACAAACAAATCTTTGCAGCAACTGTTATTTAGATCTATAAATGAAACATTTCAATGAAGGATGCTTTTTCCTTCCTCAAAAGCCTTTAGAGAAAATTGATTTGCTCACTAAAATCTGAGTCCAACTTTAAGAGTTTGAAAAGAGTTTGAAACAAGTTCAACTGGTGTCTATATATTTATTCATTGTTAATAAATAAATAAATAAAAGGTCAATAATAGCCAAGAGAAGTGTTGTTGAAGGTTTTTTACTGTACATTTAAAGTAGTCTACATGTACATGCTGAGAATTTATAGAGAAAATCATGATGAACAAATAACAATCTATTAGAACTAGAATTTATAAACTAAAGTCCACAACTATCACACAACTATCAGCCTGTGCCAAACCAACCAGATGTTAGACTAATGTTTTCATTTAAGTTCTGGAATGTTTTGCATTAAAACTTGCCTTTTTCACATGGCAAGTTTAGCTCTGGAATGTTTTGCATTAAAACTTGCCTTTTCACTGAGTTATCTCTGTAGTCATGGAGACTATTATCACGACTGCAGTCATAATCCTACATGACCATTTTCAAATCATAGAACACATTCAAAATATTCATCATTTGAACAAATATTTTTGTTTCACCGGCCAGAAAGAAAAAAATTACCTTCGTGTCTGCAAAATGTTAAGATGTTTGGCCTCACATACACAGACTGTGATATTAGGAAAAACTTGAAATGTCTCATGTGTTGTGCATGCATGTGATGCAGGGCAAGCTTTTTAACGTTATTATGGTTACTACAAGTGCCCTTGTCATGATGTAATAAGGGAAATGGTCAATGCTTCCCATACACTAGTCTGTGCTGCTAGACGTAAACGCACGAAAAAAAAACTAAATTAACACCTTTTTTTAAAAGTGTTAATTATGACAAACTTGTTTTTTTTGTGTAAATGTCAGGTTATAAGATATGCGTGTGCCCATTAATAGACTGAGAACTTTATTTACTTAATTAGCTAGTTACTTGTATCTTGTCGTATACTAGTATCTTGTTTATGTACACTTCTTACAGTCTTAAACTGGAATTTGCTTTTAAAATAAATCTGAATCAGAATTCTTTAAGCTTCTTTGTGTTTTTAATTAGGATATTGTCAATACCTTTTTTTGACCTCAGATCTATATATGCTCTTAAGCCATCCTTGAGTTTGATTCAAATCACACTTAATTTAAATCATTATTTTGGTTATTAAGGTAACACCTTTATCGGTGAATCAAAACCTCCTGCTATCTTTGTTTGTTTATTTGTTCTACTTGTTTAGTACTATCCCTCTCTGATTAGTGGTTGAGTCTGATTTTGTGTGTATGAGCACAGAGCAGCAAACATCTTCAAAAGAACCGACCTCATTTGCATATTCATGACGTTTTTCCCGCATTTGTCTGCATATGCAAGTTATTTCTCATCCTTACTTGCTCGCAGACATGCTTCAGATAAAAATAATGCTGTTTGTGTGTGTGCCCTCTCTGTGCTAATACACCTATTATAGCAACCGAAGCAGAGACCTAGTGACCAAACATGAGTCGCATGCTCGGTGGGCTTAAATTTGTCGAATAATGTCCTCGTCTCCAAGAAAGTCAATTGTGGCAGAACTATCAGTTTTAAATACTCTCACCCCTGGCCTATTTAGGGATGTCGGAGGGGGCAAAAGTGAGGCTCACATATTCAAAACTTCACAGTTGTGAATTTAAAATGTACCAAAAAATTTCTTTAAATATTTGTTGCCAGTTCACTGTAGAATGAGAAATTGAAAACATTTGGTACCTGGCTGGGATAGTATAAACCTTTGGAAGGCAAACTGGTGAAAATGTCTCATGCTAACAGTTATTACAGAATTGCTTCAGTCTGCCTTCCAAGAGAGAAACAGAAACTTGAGCATATTAGATCTGTATTTTATCACACTTATTCATCTGATTAGTAGGTGTATCAACTACAAAGTCTTGCCATTTTTATACAATTTATTGTGGAACCAGGCATTAGAGTGCCCTTCTGAATTGCTCCAGCGCCCTTGACACTCTAAATCTTTTCAAGTGAGTGACGGGGAGTAAAACGGGGGTGATAATGGTTTCTAGGTGATTATTGGGCAGCCTTCTTGCCCATAAAAGATCAAAATCTTTAAATTGTACATTTTATTTTATTTTATTGTTGTACAGCATATTATATTGTACCTGTGCACTAAAATAATTTGAGAAATAAAAAAGTTGAATTGTATATTGTATTTGGGGTATTCTGTTAATGTCCAGACTTTGATTTGATTTAATTTACACATTAAAGACATTGCTTATATTTTTTATTTTTTAACTGTTCACAAACTAGAAATATGTACTTCTGTGCGTGAATGAGTTAAAGCATGTGTTTCTGTAGGTCTGTCAGTGTTTGTATGTGTGACCCCATCCTGCTCTTCAGGGATTCTAATCTGCCCCAGTTTTGCTGTGTTCCATCTGATGGGCTCTCACACACAAATTTGGCTCTGGCTCTTGTGCCAATGACAAACTCTGGCCAACACACTCATAGGCCACTGAGTGCTAACGAGGAAGGACATTTTAATTAGTCCCTGACTTAGAAAGAATAATGTCATCTTACCTTGGTAAACTATTTTTCTCCTTAAAGTCATCAATTCCTTCACATGAGGTTTTGATGTTTTATTTTGGGGAGTAAAACAGCTATTTGAATTAAAACAAATGATTAGCTTAGACATTTCCACTTCTTTATAAAAGTGTTCAATACTCAGTAATCAATGCTCCTTAAAGACAGCGACAACATTATTCATCAAGCATTATGATAATTAGGTAGTATGAGATTAATTTAAAAAAGGCTAAAACCACAAGAAATTAATTATATAATGTAATTCTCCAACATGCTTCATTTATTTAATCATGATCACACCTGAAGATACTACTCTGTGACAAATTTACAGTGCGGTGCTCCTTTTTAACTGGTATTGTATTAGATTTTCTTTTTAAATTGTATTGTTAATGAACATGGATAAAGGAGGGTTCAACTTGAGCTTTGCACATAAAGGACACTGTTGCTTTTTTTCTGTAAGATTAAATTGTGTTCAGATTTGGAGAAACCTAAAAATACAGAAGGCTAAAAAAAGCCAATGGCTCGTTAATATGGTTAAAGAAACATCAGAAAGAATATGTAATCTAGAATACAAAAAGAATGCGTAATTGAGAATGCACAGACCCAAGCGGCCAAATTATTTATGCCTAATGAAACAGGGACTGCATACTCCTTGCAATTAAAAGTATGTTTTTATTTTATACCTGTCCCAGGCTTTGCTTTCTGTAGCGATATATACATAAAAGATCATTCCCGTTCATGCAAGCAGGTCTGGGCAGTGCATTAGCAATACTAAACAAGCAGACTGTCTGGGGAAAACATGATCTGCTTGTAATTAAAGGGGGTGGCTTACTAAATAGCTTCTGGCTCACCGTGTCAAATACAAACTTTACAGTAGTTATTTACAATACTTTATGAAACAGTTATTTAAACAGATTATAAAAATAAAATAGGTAAAGTCAAATATTCACATAAATGTGTGGGCTGATTTTCCACTTCAATCAAAGTTTTGTATAAGTTCGTTGGATTTTAATGATGGGCCATTTAGTTGTAAAGGTCCACTTTCCGCTGTACTTGGTTATAGGGTTATAGGAAACTGAATAAGCTTAATTTAGAGTGATTGGTAATGCATGACTTACAAACCTCTCTCCATTTGTAAATGTTCAAACATCAATGTGGATTGTATTTGCAGGTTACCTTAAATGCATTGAATCTTATTTTTGTTAAGATATCTCTATAATCATCATGTTAACAGAGAATCTTCAGGAAATGTCCAGTAATTGCATAAATGACTCTGTTTGTTTGATGATTATCTAAAGCCTTTGTTTGTGTTTATTATAATGAGTCTAAAAAGATTAATTTAGGCTGCGGGACTTTTTTAAGAGTAAGAGGAAATAAACAGACCCAGCACAGGAGCTGTCTGAATAGCACATATTAAACTAAACAGAATGAAAAATACAGAAAAAATTGTGTTATTTCAGGAATAATTGAATGAGCAGCTAATATAATTTTAGTATATCAAGAAAAAGAAAAAAAGAAGAAGAAACTTTTCATACTCGCTCTTGGGAAAGGACATGGACTGTGACACTGATATCACTAGAGTTGCCAAAAAAGTTAAACTTAAGTGACCTATGATAAAATCACTTGCTAAAAAGTCTCAATTTACATAAAAAAAGAAGTTGTATTCTCTTATGTTCAACCAAAAACTTCTCAGGACAATTAGGAATTAACGATGATAATTTTTTGGCCAAACAATCCCTTTAATGGGTTGGTTTATGCAATGTCTGAGGGTCAGTTCGGGAGAGTTTTCAGAACACAACACACACAACAACAGTTGAAACTGACTAATTATAAAGAGTTTTTAAATGCAAAAACATAAACAAATTATAAATAGAGTTGTAATGAACAATAAGAGTTCATTGCTCTGTTGTGACCTGGTGGACGAGGCTTTGATCGCCAGAAAAAAACAACTGTTTGTTTGAAAGAAATAAACCTGCTCGTGGCTCACTTGACTTTAATTATAGAGGATAGATAGCATCCCAATTAGTCGCTCCCTTCTTCCTCCTCATCCTTAGCAACAGATTATTTAGCTGCGCTATTAATTAAAGTGGCTACATTGGGAATAGGTTGATTTTCAGGGGTGTTTTGAGAGGAACGCTGGCCTAATTTGGCTTCTGTTGATAAAAGCCATGGAAAAATGAAACCGTAATCACCTGATAGAAAGGAGGCTTCCTTTGAGCCCTTGTTTGATTTTTTTACCCGTTCGCATACTTTCCTTTCTTTTTTTCTAATCTGTTGTTTGGTTAAAGTGGGTCACAGTTTTTCTGAGCTAACTTTGTGTTTTCTTTCCTTGGTTAAATGTTCTTGCTTGCTGGCTCTCCCACGTGTCTTCAGCTCATTAAAAATGTTTAACAACATTTTAATTGAAGAATTAATTACCTTCTGCTTGGCAAAGTCTTGCTAAACTACAACTGGGGAGTCTTCAGAGAAAACAAGAGATAGTGAAATCATTCACCTTTACAAATGACATCACCAGCAGCCAGAGCCAATCAGATGCTATTTAGATTAGGTTAGGGTAAGACGATTAGAAGAATAACACGTATCAGATATCGAAGGAAGTATTTGTAGAATAATATTAATGCAAACATAGTCTAGGTCCTGAAGGATTTTTTTAGCACTTAATCCCTAGGCAGAATTGTAAAATAATTACTATCCAAATAATTTCGATGTACTTTCTTCAGGCAGTTGCAACTTTCAAGTTTTTTTTTCAGCTAAATTTACATAAGAAAACTACTAATAAATCTATCCATTCTTTCAATTTATTATATATTTAAGTATCTTTGTCTCTTAATACTGATCGCAATGGGGACATATATTTTCACTACTATACTTTAAAAGGACAACTGAGATCGGGCCGTGAATGTTTTATCTATGGGCGCATGTTGCTATTTTGCACGCACCAACACTACATTATTCCACAATGCAACAGTATCTCACAAATTTTAATGATACAACTGATCACATCTTTTTTATTTTCTCATTTTACTATTTGAAAGCAGTATTGTGTAAGAGCATTGATCAGCACATTACATGCAATTACAGACAGAGCAAAGACAAATTATTGCTTTATTCATTTAATCATCAAAAAATATACATAATAATATTAGGTCTTGGTTCAATATGCTATGTGCAGTCAGTTTAAATAAAAAATGAATCAGGCCAACCTTTGGCTTGTAGCAAATTTGTGTTTTTGGTCCTCTGTGATTTATGACTTTGACAACAGATGCAGTCACCTCAGGAGAAATGTCTTGCTCACTTTTATGCTTTTTGCTTTTAACTGCTGAACTTTTCATGATTTTTAAAATTCATTTTCTGTTACAATCTGCAGCCTTCTGCGTGGATATTCACTGTGAAAGTCGCTTTGGCCACAACCTTGTACCTGTACTTTTTGCACCTGTGGAATAAAACATATGAAATCGGTGATCCAGACAAAAAGAGATGTCTGTGCACAGAACAACAAAATCACACAAACAACAATTAATGTCATCATGTGATCATTTCAAGTGAGTTATTTCATTGTTCAAGTGAAAGTTTCATTACTATTACATTTAGAGCAATTAAAAGGGCAAGGTTGAATATAAAACCATGAGTTTGACCTAAATCTGAATGCCAATGAATGAGAGAGTTTTTGTCATTTTTCTGCAAAGGGAAATGCAAAGTTTTTGACCTATAGATGGATTGGAAATGATAAAGCTGGCAGTTTCCCTTTTTTAGTCCTTCATCCCAGGCCCTGTTCAATGAAAATAAAATCAATAATAATTAAAAAAAAAGGTTACATTGCTATTTGATTGAGTTGTATTATGATTTGTGCATTTTTGCAAACACGTCTTAATTGCTTTTACACACTCTACATCTGTCTACACACACATTTCAGAGTATTCATGTGTGTATATACCAGTCAATGTCCACTTTCTTGTTTGCATGCTTGCACCTGTTTGTGTGGCCTTGTCTGCTTGTGTGTCTAATTGTGAGTGCAATTGTGTTTGAATATGTGCTCCTGTCAGGCCAGGAGCAGTTAACCATCCTCCTCTGCTCTTTGTCTGAATCACTTTCGTTTCTCTGGCACGTTTGATTAGTTAATCGGCCTCTGTCCTCAGGTTGTGCATGTGTGCCTGTGCATGTGTGTCTGTGAGGCCGAGCTGTTCTCTTGGACCGGAGCTTGAGCAGCTGTGTTTACTGGCATGCGTTTAGCAGAATCTATTATTCATATTGAACACTATTAGAGGAAAGATCTCCTGCCACCTGTCTCACACACATTGAGAGAGAGAGAGAGAGAGAGAGGAGAGAGAGAGAGAGAGAGAGTGAAAGAGAGGGAGGGGAAAGGGAGAGAAATGGACAGGGTCTAACAACGAAAGCTCATGTTTGCCTCTCCTTACTGCTTAATCAAAGTATCAAGCTTTTGCTGTACTAAATGTACAAGCTCCTCCCTCCTCTACCATGTTCCACCAGACTGATTTAACTTGACTCCGTCCCCTTATTCTTGCTAATGACAAATTGGGACACCATTTTTCAAAGTATTTATCAAATATACAAAATATTTTACCCCTTACACCACAGAACAGTTGCTGCTTGATCAGTCATTTGGAATGATCTGTTTATTCAATAGTGCGATGTCAATGCTAAGCTCAATCTGTTTGTTGCTGGTGCATAAATAACTGATAATGTTCCGCGCAGCTGACAGTTATTCTCTTTGCAAATGAACAACATTTACAAACAGTTAAAATATTGTTTGTTCAAATCAATTGTTTTTGATGATCTGTCAGCACATCTAATGTGTCTAAAGTGCTGTAGTCAATTTTTTATCTAGAAGATGTATGACGTTATATATCCTGCTCTTAATTTTCTGTGTGTAGATATTTAACTTTCGAATCCTTTACACAATGCTGAGTAACTTCACAGGCTTAACATGTTCATAGTGTGTGTGATTTTACACTCATGATAATGCTGTTGGTGTTTGGTAGCAAATTCAACTGCTTTGACTTAATGCTCTTCATAAATGTCCAGAACCATGACATATACTGTTTGTAGAAACCCTTTTTAAATGTAAAATATAAAATTTGTATGATTTTTTTAAATTAAGTGTTTTATGTTCATACTGGAGTTTGAATTAAAAAAATGAATACAAACTTTTAAATCGCATAGAAAATGATATGTTATTTTTTAAGTGTACACCAGACCAAGACCAGAATTTGCATAGTTTTATTTTGAGACAGTGAAACTCCTCTGGTGTTGCAACAACTTTCTATCTCAATGAAAACATGATTTCTGAGTCATCCAAACATTACCCAGAGTTAGCAACGTGCGATTCTTGGTGGACGTGTGTTGCAAGAGGCAACCTGAACTTACAACTTGAGATCTTACTTACATCTCATGTTAACTTTAATGGTATAACACAAACAGTGACATTAACATGTCTAAATTGAATATTTGTGAATAAAGTGAATATTCCCATAAAACTCTCAAAGTCTCTAAAAACGTAATTTACAATTTAGATGTCTGTGGGAAATTACGTCTACACTATATCAATTATAGTCATTTTGTTGGCTTTAATAGTAACGATGAGTCTAAAATCTACCGTTACAAAGTCGGAGATTGAACAAAGACCAAGTTGCCCCTTTTATATTTACCCAGTTTATTTAGTAACTTTTCCAATTCTTATTTAAAAAATTTAATCAATATACAAATTTTCTTTGTTGCAAAGAGGTTTGAATTGTATGCTGTAAGGTCATTTTTATGTTTATTACATTTATTATAAAAGCTATATTAACTAATTATATGGAAATAAAATTTCACTGGACACTCACAGGTTTGAATTTAATCACAAGTAGTGAACAAAATATGATGCCTATGAACGTGTGATTAAATATGATTAATTTGATTCATTATTATGAATACTATGCTATGAGTTGTGATTATTTTTGCATTACTAATGTTAATTAGAATGTATTCATTAGTTTATTTTGTTAAACATACTATTTTGCTTAGATGGGGCAGATCTTTCTGACTATTCCATTTGATTGAACTCTGTTATACTTAAGAGGTTTAAGAGGATCAATATAACATTCAATCTCAATCAAGCTAACCTCTAGCCTCACCCTGACACCGAAGCTCCTCCCATTACTCATTCTACCTGATTAAACCGTTGAATAGACTTTCAAGCATATTCATTTTTAATCATGCTAGGTGCATTAACTCACACAAGGCACAGAACATATAACATAATTCATAATTGATCAAGCTTTGACTTTCATCTTCAGCACTAATTTACATAAAACTAATTACTCAGTAAATGCTATTCAGGGGAAACTCCTCACTTGCAAGGCTTTACCTGATTTTCTTGACACTATTATAATCCTGCATGATCATAAAGTATTTATTCATGCTCCGAAACACTGCAAATAACAGATTCATAACACAACTGCTTTCATGCTAATTCAGTGTATTGAATTATTTTGAGCTTCAAAGGCTGATTTTTAACTTAAAATGTTATTTTTGGCAAAGACAAATGCAAGGAGTGACATTAAGCAAATATCTTTTTATCATCAGAGAGGACCAAAGCATTATAGTATTCACGTTCAAACACGGAAACTCTTGGAAAATATTGTCTACAAATCTTGACCTAATTTACATGCACGCTGGATTCTTTGAAATGCAAAACATATCTCACTTCTATATTTCATCAAGGCCCTTTTCATGTTTAATAAATTAATACTAAGATCCTCCAAGACTTTGTTTTTCATTAGCTAAAAGTCCCAAAAAGACACATTTAAAATCTTAATTACAACCTGCGTGCTTATTTTTGCATATTTGTTCAGATTTGGCTCGACAGGAGAGCCGAGCCATGAGAGAATGACGTCTGATGTGTTTGGTGTTTTCTGACAAACTTTGGAAAATCTTTTATCTGAAAAGAGAATCATTAATATGATAATTTCCACTCACAAGATCTTGAAGTTAATATTAGAAGACTTAGCAAAAACAAAAACTGAGCTTTAATAAAAAATGAAGACAACACAGTGAATGGAAAGGAGACACTGACTTTCTGACATCTCCGCTTGAATAATAACTTAATTATCTGAGGTCTCATTTACGGAATTTGCATGTTGCATTTAATATCTAATACATCTCCAAAATAAAACATATCCAAGCCACTTCAGGAACTATATATTTGAAAGCTTAGCTCTTTTTCCTTCTTTATCCATATATTGTTTATGTACATTAACACGTCTTCGAAATCAATATGTTTGAAAGCTTTTAACAAAGGAGATAGCTTATCAATAAATTATCTCTAAAAATCTTGATATTTTCTCTGTAATATTGATTTAGGAACTTGATTCTCAATCACTGTAGAAGTGTTGCTACCTAGTGGATGGAGGAATGGTAGTTAAACCTAAAGATAACCCACAGTTTTAAGCATATTAAACAATCTCTCATTGTCTAAATCACACTATAATTATGTCATGTCTAATATTCACGATTTTGGAATGTAATTTAACACTGGCTCCATATAAATAAAACATTATGTGTTAAAAAACATTACTTTACACACAATTGTTAAGATATTACCCGATTACCAGATAAACATTCCCAGTTGCTTCACTTTCTGTTGTTGCACCTTACTTTTACTTTACGCTTTGGTCTACACATTACCTCCAAAGCACATCTCTTAAGTACCTTGGACTTCTGATATAGTTATAGTTCTATTACTTTATATTTTTACTACCTCTATTTATAGAATATTACTATATTCTACTTACTTTTAACTTGAGCAATTTACTTATATGGCCTGTATTACTGTGCTACGTTATGGTGTCATTTTTGTACCAACATAGGAGAGTACCCCTGTACCACAAACAAATTATTTGTGTGTGTGTGTGCACATGCACACTTGGCAATAAACATTTTTCTTATTCTGATCTCAAATTGTGAAGATGTGTTGATATCTTGCAATGTTTTATAGAAAAGAAAATATGTTCTTATTTCCTTATTGGGTATTTTTGTGCGTATACAATGTTTAGAAATTCTCATAATCAATTATCATAATACCTCATAATTATCAACATTCAAGGTTTTCTTTTCATTTATCGCTGTAAATCTTGATCACCCTTTTAAAAGGAATCAATATAAAACTATGTTGATACCGGAAAAAGGAAAAGCATGGATCTAGCACTATAGAAACAGTTTCCTCACTCACCTGTAGCCACTATTGCTGGTTTCCGTGTGTCCTTCACATGACTACTGTAGGAAGCTCCCGATTGGTTGGTATGTCCGCAAAATTGTGGAAAAATAAACAAATTTGACTTCATTAACAAGTAGGACAATGTTGTTCTCTGTACTACCACTCTGGGCCATTCGTCTAGCAGTACTCGTGCAATCACTCTGTTGTCTTGTATTCCATACCACGGCTTGACTTAGCAAGTGAATCAATTTCCGGTCTTGCTTTGAAGGTCCTGTCAAATTGATGATCAGGCCTGTGACTCTTGACAACACAAAACAATTATATTATTTGCTAGTAATGATGTGCTGCATTTGGTTTAAGTGTTAAGATGAACAAATAATAAACATTTATTATCAAAGTTCTTCTTAGAGCTAATTAATGTAGATATACTGTATGATTTCCACTCAATTTCATCAGGGAATGGTCTCTAAAAATGTGCATATGGTAATATTATTGTGTTAGACTAAAGTCCACCACACACCTCTGCATAGAATCCATGTGTAAATATATCAAGCCCAAATAATGGGTCGATGGTGAGTTTCATTGACTTGAACTTTGACGTTTTGCTGTAGACCCCTGAGCACCAAACAAGGGCAATGCGTGTCATTGTGTTAACAGAGGTGTGAAAGCCCCTGCAGAGAAGTTTACGTTCACATAGGTGTGTGGTGACCTTCAAGCTATTTTGACTGGGAAAAAAGCGTGTAGTTTTAATATACACTTGACAAATCTAACTTTAGTATGTTGGGTACCTTTCAAAAATACCTTAGAGATTAAGCTAAGGAATTTTCCATCTGATGTCACCTCTAAAAACAGGATAGTGTAGGAGTCTATCTGGAGAGTAAATCTGCATATTTCAAGGAATAATATCAGAAAGTTTGAGAATAAATTTGGATACCTTGTGGATTAATGTCGGATATTCATGGACTTTAGGGATTGAATGACCTGAGCATTTGTGAGCTGATTGATATAAATCTGAGTGTCCTCAGTGCCATCTGTGCAGACAGCAACCACCTCTCTTTCTCTCTCTCTCTCTCTCTCTCTCTCTCTCCTCTCTCTCTCTCTCTTTCTCTTTCTCTCTCTCTCTCTCTCTCTCTCTCTCTCTCTCTCTTTCTCTCTCTCTCTCCCTCTCTCTCTCTCTCCTCTCTCTCTTTTCTCTCCCTCCACTGTAATTAATGAATGCTGTCCTTTGTGCAGCTAATAAAGACAAGACAAACGATGTTATAATCCAACTGCTGCTCGTTTGTCTCCGCCAAATAAAATGTCACATGAAAGACAGATTTAATGGAGTCGAGCAGATACCTGCATTTTATTTTCAGGGTCAAATCAGCTCACACTCTGTTAAATGTCTGTACAAATATTGCTTACTTATGTTGCTCATATCAGTACTGTCTACACTTTGTCTATACTCACTGATTATCTGGGCTTATTTAATTCAATTACTTGCTTCATCATCATACACTACTTTGTGTAGTACATTTTTACGGTGTACAAAGTCCCCTGAAGTACAGCTGCAGTATATGTTTTATACAGTATACTTTTATACAGTATGTGTTTTATAAATTTTTTCATGTAAGTAAACCAAACCAAATAAACCAAACACTCAAAAAACAGTTCCTCTTCATTGAAAATTAAAAGATGTTGCATGATTTGTGAGTGATTTAGATGATAAGTCAATGGAAAAATGCAATTCTTGAATTCCTGTGGAGGAAGTGGAGTGGGTGTTGTTGTCTCTGTGGTGTAGATAGTGTGTTGTAGTGGTGCAGATACGTATTTAAAACCTGATTAGATTTTTATTTGAAACCTATATATATATATATATATATATATATATATATATATATATATATATATATATATATATATATATATATATATTACAATCAATGCTTTGCAAACACATTACATAATCCAAATATGAATCAAACAGATTCATGAGAAAGGGTTCATAGACAGAAGGCCTTATATAATTTGCAGTCATATTGTTACTCGTATTAAGCAGTTACCAGCATTTAATAGTTTACAGCAGTTTGACGATTACCCCAGGACCACTATTGGTTCGTATACAGCATTTATTGATTGATGGAGTACTATTATTTTGTCATTAGGTTCTGTTTTTTGTGGCATACTTAACATTAATCACCAGTACTCCGATGATGATACTGATTCAGTGTTCTGCGTTCTCTCCTCTGAGCTTCGATTAAATCTATGCTGTCTCTTTCTCTATCGGTCGTTGGTGTTTTTCTGTTCATAATAATCAGAGCTGGTGAAGTTGATGAAGATGATGATGATGAAGGTGTCTGGGTTGCGTAGTTCTGTTCATATTAATCAGAGTGGTTGTTTCCCTGGTGTTTGGTTTCATTAGCTTCATCTCTGATCTCTGTTTCAATCCCTGAGGCTTGGCCACCGTTAATAAAACACACCACACCTTTGTGACTCCTTCACTTCTTTCCTTGTTTTCATCACATGATATTTAACACACTTCAAGCTCAGGTCGCACGTGGGCTGAATTCTTAGGCATTTTAAATGAGCTTAACTTTTCTCTTAACTTTCTCTTAAAACAATTTCTATAGGAGGAAATATTGCAGTCTTGAGAAAATGCTTTTGTTATTAGTCGCTTTGACTAATAATTGTTAAATCCCCAGACTTTTAACAATACCTATAAATCAACAAAACAATATAAACGTACATTGACAATTGATTGTTGAAAATACAATCAAGCAGAAAATGGTAGAATTCAATTTAGAGTGGCTAAAAGAGCATTTCCTGAATACTTTTTATTCCAAGATTACCTTCCATTACTGTAATAAAATACAAAAAAAAATACAAAAATTAAGTTATCCAGCCAAGTTATCTTTTTTGTGTATCTGCTGTTATGTGAACTGAATTTATACTGCTTCGTCTTTGCCCTTAAAAAACAGTAGCGTCCATGTACCCGGCATTAACACCATGTCTTCGGTGTTTCTTTAAGCCATAACAGAAGCTTTAAATCTACTGCTAGTATATTACACATTTTCCAGAATTTGTCAGCTTTATCCCATGAAATGGTTGGATTTTACTAGAGAAAAGTGATTTATTCAATTTTTTTTGCACCTTAGTGTTGTCTTATGAATAAATGAGTAAAATGATTGACAGTTATGATTTTTTAATCTGATAAAATGAAAAAGAAAGCGATTGACTGCTTTGACTAATATACTATGTGTAAGTATGAATTGATTAATTGATTCATTATTTTACCTTGTCTTACCTAAGCGACTGTACAAAGCAGTTGATCTACTCCACTGCTCCTCTTCCTTAATGCTTCTGCCATGAGACAGATTGATGTTTCAGCTGCAGGAATAGATACACACGTAAATAACTGCAATAAGCCTTGGCAAACGCACCTCTGTCTGATGATGCCCAACACACACCGTCTGTGCCCTCTGCGGCCTGGCAGGGGTTCAGGCATCTGCCTCGATGCTTCTGCCAAAAGCTAACCCTGAACATGCTTCTAAACATCTGCCTGGTGCACAGAGGGCTTCGATGACAGCTCAGCTAAAAAACAACAACACAAAAGTCTTAATGTTTCCGGAGAATCCATTAACGCTGATAGGACCTGCTCATGCTCTGTGTGTGTTTGTGTGTCTGCACCTGTGAGAAAGGGACTCATTTGTTTCCTTAAAACTCCACTTAATGTCGTCCTAAACAGATTATTTCAGGAAATGTCCGGCAATTTCCTCCAGGCCAGAAAAATCTGGCAGGAGCGCCTGAACATTCGGGAGGGGGAGCAGCTCATGGGTCAGTGTGTCTGTGTGTGAACGGGTCTGTGTGGATGTGTGGGTGTATTTCAGATCCATGTTTTGTTGAGGAGGATCAGGTTATTAATCTGTGGGTGGATGCGTACATGTACGTTTATGTATGTGTAAATGCGACCCTCACTAACGAGCAGGTTAGGGTTCACAATTTAGCCTTTTCTGGATTTCTGAACTAATTAGAAATAGCATTTATTATTTCTTGTGTTTAGCCTAAAACGTTCAGCTTTTTGTCTCCTTAGTGGATATTCAAATTTTCTGATCTGATTGGCTGCTGCTCTGGATCATAATGGTGGATTGTGAAGTTCCCTGGACTCATTGGCTCTTGCCATTGATTTTATCTCCTGTTGCTGAAACCCCCAGTACTGATTGGCACTCTGATTATACAATTGTATTTTTTTTTACATCTGCAGATGCTAATATTGTTCACTTTATAAATAAACTATGGATATAGTATCCCCACTGAATTCTGTACAACGCAAATGAGACTCACGTCTGACATGGTCAGTCTTTTGCTCTTGGCAGTATGTTATTTTTGATAATTAAAAAAAAAGACTAAACATGATTTTGAGTAATAAACAATATACCCCTTTCAGGGTTATCATGCTTTTGAAAAATTGTGATATGTATCAAATGGATCTTGAAGTATAAATGTTTGTCAAAATTTGTCATTTGTCAATAGTGTTTTAAATCTAAACTCTCTTGATAATTAAGTCAAAACAGCTTTCTGGATCATTTAAGATGAAATATTCAAGTTTTTCGAAACCATGCCTGAGTTGCCTTCATTTAAGACATGCAGCCAATCAGGAGGTCACTGCTTTGCTATTATCACTTGTTCTGATTGGCTACTTCGAAATTTAGTTTGAATGTTTGCTGAATCCACTTTCACTTATTATCTAGCTCTGGGTTACCATCATGTAATTTCATGGCTAGAAAATCTATTGTACTAGTTAGCTGCTGTCATGTATGGCTTCAGTGAATAATAAAATTGTATGTGCTACTGTGTAACGTTATTGTGTTGTTATTTGTACCAACACTGGAGAGTACCCCTGTACAACATTCCGTGTGTGTGTGCACATGCACACTTGACAATAAAGATCTCTCTGATTCTGTTTTCTGATTCTGGTACTGACTCTCCTAATATCTTGTGTTAAAGGTGCCAAACCATGCCTCTTTTTAAATAATTTATAATACAGTTTTGACCCCTCTTGACTAGAAGGAGTTGTGCATTTCATGTTCCTCCCACTGTGTATTCTGCCATGTCCCCTGCTGGGTTTTGACTAGAGGTGTACAAAACCCCCCACTAGTTTCCAATAAATACATGCATTATTTGGTAAGCCATAAAACACTTTTGGCCCAGTACCAGTCCCAGACTTTGTTTTCATTTTTATCTGAAGCAGGTCCGCTGCGGTCAGCCAATGCATTCTTCATTGAGATGCATTAGCGCTTCATCTGATTGGTTAATGGGCGGTGCTATGGTAAATTGGCATGGCTACGGCCATCAAGTTGTTTTGAGCTTCCACAAAAATAAAATAGGATTACACAAACATGAATGAACCAATCAAAAATTAAGTTACAAGATACAGTACCTTTAAGGTGTGGACATAATGGCATCAATGCATGTCTTGATTCATGACAATGAAACTGCTATGGCCCAGCCCACCAGGCAGTGCATAAATAATTTTTGATAATTCATCATTGAGCAGCATTGTTTCTAAGGATGTGACTTCACAGCTCAAATTTTCCGTTGGAGCAGCATTTGATGACTTACGTTTATGGTCTTGAACTGTTGAACGTCTCCATAGTCATCACATTTTACACTGATTATTGTGGAAATCCCTTTTACTGATTGGCTGCTCACTTGTTATACAACCACTTTGACTACATTTCTCAAAGTAAATGCTTCTAACAATAATAAAAATTAAAAAACTGTGGCTGGTAGTTTTAAAACAAAATCATAGCAGACATTGTTTGGTGTTCAGATGAGGACAATATTATTTAAACATCACTTTGTAACATTTAGCATCAAATTAATACTACTTTCTTAAAGGATTTTACTTGTATGTGATCAGTTAGCAAAAAAAAGAATCATTAGGAATGCCATTATATCTTTGTATTGTATTGAAGAGATAGCTGTACAAGTGTGTGTTACACAAGGAGTCATGTTTCAGCTGTGTTTCATTCCTCAGGAGATAACTCTGGTCAGGCAGGTCAAGAGAAAACAGATGGGTGGTTAACAGCATAAAAGAGAGTGTGCATGTTAACAGCCATAACCTGCGAACAACTGAACCTCTGCGAGCCCACTTAACCTCTGTGTGTTCCACTGGAGGAGAAAGCACACCTGTGTTCACCTTGTGCTGTGTGTGTGTTTGAGAGAGAGATTGCGCGTACACTTGTGTGGTTGTCTGCATCTGTCGTGTTTGGAGCAGGGAATGGAGTGACACTGGTTTGGCTGATACTCTTCCTCCTAATGAGGCACGTTTGTGTCCTCTGTTTGCCCCTCTTGCATCTGTCTATCACTTCACCTTTTAATTTAGTTCAAAACAGGGGCAAAAAGTGGAACAGGATAAAACCTTTTCTTGGTTCAATTTGGTTGAATTGATATGGCACAGCTACTGAACCACACAACCTGAGCAGCATGGAGTAAAAAATAATGAGAAAAGAGTAACTTATCTGAGTTGATTTCAACTAGTGCATTGCTCTTTTTCAATGTTTCCCATTGTACACAGAACTGGATGTGGTAAAGAGCTAGTTCTGAGTTATTTGTTCATTGAACTTTTTCACAGAAGAGAGTAGATCTTTTGATTCACTCTTGATCAGCATTCACCACGATGACATTTCATGCAGTTTTTTTCCTGATATTTTTTTCACAAGTCTTGCTAAAGTTTACTATGATGTTCATATTTCACTTTATCATTATAGCCGTTCTGTTATTGACATTATTGAAAGAAATGACCTTATGCTGATGTTTTAGAAGTATAAGAAGAGCTGTCTCATAGTTTTTGAAGGTACATGTAAGTAAGATCATTTATCCAGGTCTTGTATTCAGATCTATTTTTTTGTGTTTGGTATAACAGTTTGCAAGTAGATAAAAAACTTTCTCAACAATACATATCATTCAAATTATTATCATTATTTTTTAGTAAAGGACAATTTTATTTATAATTACATTTAATACATATATTTTAAATTTATTTAGTCATTTTATTGGGCTCCTCATTAGGTTCTGTTGTTTTCCTTTGTCACGTTTAATTGGTATTGTCAATTCTTACATTAACATTTGGCTCCATTCTTTCACTTTTACTCTCTCTCTCTCTCTCGCTCTCTCAATCTCTCTCTCTCTCTCTCTCTCGGATGGTAAGTGATCAGTGGTTGTAACTGGAGACGTTCATGTTCCTGTAATTACTGCCGATTTAGCAGCTCAATTCTTTTCAATCTCATATAATATAACACACTTAGGTATAAATACAACACACGCATTCACACACATGCACACACATACACACAATCCTGGCTATCTGTTCTTTCTTTAGTCATACATTTATATTATGCCACTTTCCCAGATGAACATCCCAACCTAGAGCTCTTTAAGTATTATTCAAGAGGCCGTATAGGGCCTTTCTAAGCTGCTGTAATGTTTTACATTTAAAAATGGATCATGTTCTGTCATTTATCTGTTGGTTAACCTCCTCAACTGCTTTCTTTGTGTTTCTTTTATTGTGTGTTGTGTGAAAAAACTGCTGCCCTGAGAGAAAGCTACTAATGACTGTTAGAGAAATGCTGAATCTGCAATAAACCCTTACACAGATAAAATCACAAACTGAGCCGAGCTATTGCCGTTACAAAGCAAGACAATTCTTACTTCTACAATCTTTATAGTAAACAAATCATTACAGTAAACATTTTTGGATCTGATTTTTTTGCAGAATATTTAATAATGATTGTGGTTTGTCTCCAAACAAACTGTAAAGCTATACCTTGTACATGAAGCAACCAGTGTTGCAGACACAGTGCAATCCAGTTAACTGCTGTCCTGTCCTCCAGGATCAGTTTGGACTGCTGAATATGTTCCTGTTGTCATCTCTGTAAAGCGTATGGGAATAACTCTGAGTGTTTGATCATCTTTCATCCCTGTGTGAGAGAGAGATGAAACAAGCGCTTCTCCACCTCACGCCGTGTCTGATAAACACACTCATTACCTGTTTAATGTCTGGCTCTCCTCCAGCCTGCACAGCCCATGAATAAAACACACACACCGACACTTTAATAAATCATAGAGCAGAACACAGCACTAGAGCTGCAGCATCCTGTTACCTGTCAAGCAAAAATGAATTCATCACTCTCTTTATTCATGTTGATTTTGAGGTTTAGAGAAATTTTCTTTTGGTCTGATCTAAGACTACTTTAAACGTTCTTATGCCATAAAGACTTTCCGTCACAGATTTTCAAATCAACAAAGTTTTGATGTGTGAAATAATAAAATAATGCCCTGTTTGGTTTGGTTTGATGCCGTATAGCATAATTTCACATTCTGTTATCGCTGGGTGTGATTGGATGACGATAACCTGCTCTTGAATCCTAGACTCACCCAGAAAGGTACTTTTTATATCTAATTAAGATCTGTAACATTAGTAGATAACTAATAAAAGAATATAATTTAGAGCAATATCAAAATCTCAAGGAATGCGTTATATTGAAATCTGAAGTAGTCAAATGAAATTTTTTTTATACAGTCAACAAACTAAAGTAGACATTGTGCAATAAAAACGTACTTTTGATTGAACTAGTATTTGCTACCTCAGTGGCAGTAGAAGCAAAGGCATTAGGTGTTGGCTAGGTGTAATATAGCTAGATCTTTTTTAGCTTAAAAAAAAGTACAGTTAATTTCAAAGAATAAATCTTTATAAAATACTATAAAAATGGAAATACCTACATGTATATCTATCTGTTAAACAAAAAGTTGCACAGTAAATTCTACTGTTGCAGAAAATTTTAGAAAAAAATGTGGAATCATTATCTGTCCTTTGTGCTTTTTCATTAATTAGCTTTGTCTAGAACCCAATTGAAAAGATTAGTATAAAAATAGTGGAGGACACCTATAACACGTCAAATCAGTCCACAGTATGTCTCCTGTTCTCCAACAGCATTTTTGAAGTAATGGGGATTATATTGTGCCAGGAAAACTAATTACTGTACATTAAACCAAACTGTCTAAGCATGTCTGTCCTGGCTGCAGTGTGCGTGTGTATCTCCACTCCAGTCAGCAGTCCTCCTCCAGTAGCTGCCATGTGATTTATTGCTTTTGCTGCTCACCAGAAAAGTACAATTTTCCATCCACTGTGAAACAATAATTCATTACATGCAGGTCTCAGTGTGTGTGTTTCACTGCCGCTAAAGTGATCTTGATAAATGTGCGAACGGCGCAGGTAACCGTTTTAACACTCGTCTGCTCCCGCTGCGCTCGACATATTACACACACACATACACACGCACATGCACGCACACACACACACACTACAACCCAGTGGTAAAGAGATTACTTACAGCCCCTCCGCTGCATGTCTTTGTGTGTGTTGCTCACCTGTGAGTGTCTGCTACTGAAGTGAACTTGATAAATGTGTGGTCATTGCAGGGAACTGCTTTAACACCGGCCTCATGCTGTGCTTGACACATCCCACTCAACAGTGATAAAGAGATTACTGACAGTTCCTCCGCTCCATGCTTTTGTGTGCGAGAGTGTGCTGTGGGATCACCTTCAGCTTCTAAAAAGTTGTTTATATAGCATTTTTTTCTGTGCTAACCAGATATAATCTGGCTCGGATTACTGCTAATTTTACTAGTTAAATTTGACTGTGTAGTATTGCAAGGGATGTGACAAGCAATAAGCCAAAGAATTACGATTATGGTGATGCTGACTTACAAGACAATCTCCAGATCAGCCTCTGTCCATCTTCACAAGCTCATATGTTCCTACATGTCCTCTAGAAGCCTGCGCTAACAGCAGAAACATTAACAACTTTCTCTCAGCAACTAAAACTCTTCTCTTCAAGGAGCACTTGCAATCTTAAAAAAATAAATAAATGCTTATTTCTTTTATTCACTTTTATTTCCTTACTGTTATGGTTGATTGATCAGTTGATATAACTTCTATTATGAGCAAGCTGAGTTAGACTTTGACTGTGTAACAAATTGCATATTGTCTCTCCCCTACTGTAAGTCGCTTTGAACAAAAGCCAAATGCATAAATGTAAATGTAAATAATTATAAAGGAGTCTGGGACCAGGAATCGAGTTGGACCCAGTGCCATCCCCCCAGAGTGTTATGCTTCTATACTAAATTAGTAAGTAGTTGAAGTGGAAACACCTGGTTATGTTATAGTAGCCAATCATGAAGGCTTCTACACATTTATCCGAATTTTTGCGGTGAAGTTTCATGGGAGAACACACCTCAATCCAAAGCCAATGGCACCAACGGAAGCGCATAAATGTGTCTGAACGATTGTTGCGAATGAAAAGAGTTTGGCTCTGTCATGTCAGATTGGTTTTTCACAAGGAGAACGACCAATGAAAGTTTGCTCTTTTGGATTACACTTGATGCACACTCACTTTGATTTCATGACAGGAGACCATGGCAGAGAACAACAAAATGAAAAGCAGAGGAAGAGATTGCGAAACAGGAGAAAATAAATATTTAGAGGCTTCAATTGCTGGTTTCAACCATCAAAAGTTGTTTAACTAATCCCTCAAAGATTATGA
Organism: Danionella dracula; assembly: GCA_900490495.1. Lineage (NCBI taxonomy): Eukaryota > Metazoa > Chordata > Actinopteri > Cypriniformes > Danionidae > Danionella > Danionella dracula. The sequence goes on from UELW01000996.1 coordinate 7,226,669, forward strand.
AACAGCCCAGTGTGTGGTAGAGATGGGAAGTGTTCATTTTGGTGTTTCGTCCTTTTAACTTTCGTTCATTTAAAAGAATGAATAATTTGAATGATTAATTTATATTGTTCATCTTGAAAAAAATATATGATATGCTACAAACTGTTACTACAAAGACCCAAATTAAAGCAAAATACAAGAATCTGAGTAAATGAACTCGCTCATCTGTGTGTTCTGATGATTAACAGTGTAACCCGTACTTTCTAAATTTAACATGGGTTTCAGTTTGAGGGGAAAAAAAAGTTTTAGCAAACAATAAATAGTATGATAAAATAAAATATTTTTAACACACTTTCTTGCAAAAAAAACAGAAGAAAAAAATCGGAGCTTACTAATATTTTTCTTGATGCAAAATATTTTATAATAATACTTTGCACAGAAAACACATTGAAACTATTGGGTTTTTCAATATAAAATACATGTTCATAAACAAATAAAATATATTTATTTTAGTTATTTAATAACTATACAGTTTTTTGTGGTTTACAACTGTGAATTTTGACAATTAAATATAAAGTTAGTAAGAATTAATGTATTGACCAGTTTACATTATAATTTAACTTAACTGAAATGGAAACACTTGTTTAATTATATTTAAGCAAAGTAAAGTCTGAATGTAATAATGAACTATTTTCTTGATTTCTCTATATTGTTCTCGTGCTTTCTGTTTACTTAATCAAAAGTAGCATAGTTTGAAAAGACCAATAATTACATTTTCCTTAGTTTTCTATTTTTTTCTATTTATATTTCACTGACATAATTATTCTTCTGTGTTAGAGTTTTTGTGTATTTTGATTAACTTAATGGTAAAACTGTGTGTTATTTCACATGTTTGTGTGGGTGGGTGTGTGCACATGAAATGTAGGCGACACATCGTTAAAAAAAGAACTTTTGAGCTCATTATTTCAGGCAAACTCTGTGATAGAATGACAGAAAGGCTGATGTTTTAGTTTTAGGTTTGACTTTAATAACAAATTAAAGCACTTCTGTTACAACTTTCACATTTACATTTCAACTCAGCTTAATTGTAGTTGAGCAGTCACAGTTTAAACAAAGGACACAGATACAACACTTTAGTTGTCCAGATTTTAGCAAAACACCTTTTGCTACAATCAAAGTAAGGCATACACTGTAATATTTTTGTCATTTTGAGACAATTGTTCAGCTGTGTGACTATTTTGGTAATCGGCTCAAGTGTAAACTTTACTATATGTTGAATACATACAATAAATGCAGGGTACTAGGTGTCATTGGTGAGAAGCTGAAGGTGAGGTTTCAACTAAAGGGGTTGTATATGAGGTGTGTAATTATTGTATTTATTATACACCGTAATAAAGAAAATGAAAATCCCAGAAATGATTCTTGTGTGCATTCTTTGGTTTTCACCTTCTAGGTGCAAGTGAAGGGGTGCTCCTGAAAGGCATGCCAGTGATTCCTGATATGCAGTTTGTGATCCGCTGAGTATAGAATGTTTCTTTTACAGTTCAGCTAAGCCTCTGTAAATCTGCAATCTCTGACGGAAGAAGTCGCAAAAAAACAAAAACAAATGTTGTTTAAGATATTACTTGCCTCTCATGAGTTTATATACATATATAAATGTGTGTTTGCGTGTGCATGTCAGTGCGTGTGTGTATATATATATATTTACTTCAAATGTGTTTAAAGTTATTTTCAAGTTAAACTAAAAACAATTGGTAGCACTTTATAATAACTACACACTACTAATAATTTATCAGCAAAAAGTTAATTAAACGTTAAACAAATTAATTTTAGTTTTGTTTATAAGCAGTTATACAAAATACTTAATAATGTTAATTTCATGCTTTATTGGGAATCCGTTAATCGTTAAATTAAACATTTCACAATTTAAACAGTTAACTATTGTTAATAGTGGTACAACTGAGACAATTTAGAACATGTTAATAAATGATTATTAAACTACTTAAAGGCAAATATATTGTTACAGAAACAGTTAACTAGCAGCTAGTTAATGATTTATAACCAGCTGATTTAATCATGAGTTACCGTATAAACAGGTGTTGATAAAGCATTTATTATCACTGTTAGTAACTGTTGCCATATGTCTAAATAAGATGTCAAACAAGATTTAAAATAATTTAATAATAATTTATTAAAAATGATGTCATGAATCTTTTACAACTACTATCTAGCTGATTTTTAAATGTTGAAAAGTTTCATTTATAAATTAAATTAATGTCATTTAGCATATTAATTAAATGCTTATAAACCAAATATAAGTGTTTAAACAATTTTTATAAACATCTTGCTAATGTGTATTTACATAGAAACAATGGTTTGCACATTATTATAAATTAACTTAATGTATAGTGTAGTTACCATACGAATAATTTTGTTTTTGAACAAATATGTTCTAAAGATTGCATATTGTTTATTATGTTAATGAGACTTGCCTTCAAAGTAGCTTTCGATCTTTTTAAACCTTTTGCTAGTTCAGCAGTGCACACACCACTTTTTATCATTTCTGACCATCTCTCTCTCAAACACACACAAACACACTTGCATACTGAATACATCTTCTGTATGTAATAAGATTTAATAATGCACAGATAATACGAAAACAGAATCACATGTACACAGCTTCAATTCTAAAAAAGTTTTCATTCATCATTATTGCTCTCTATACTCGTAAACACATTCTGTACACGCTTCCCCTCGTCCATCTATTCCTCCACTCCTCATAAACACTTTGGATCCATTTGGATGCTTTTACCAAAGTGCTTGTAACTTTACTATAAAACTACACTTCAATTTACACATCCATAACAAACAATCATGGGTAGAGAGATAGATCTGAAATGGAAACCTTCACAAGTGTCTGTTGAAATCTGTGTGTGTTAAAGTTTGTATTGTATTTCTACTTTTATGGTCTGAGTAGAAGGATTGACATTGTCACCAAACACACAATTTCTTATTGTCTTCAGTTCAAAGGAAAGACAGAATGGTGGCGCAGTGGTTGAGTTGGTCGTCCTGTAACCAGAAGCATTTTCATCAAATAAAACAATATTACAGGCTATATCATTAATTTAATTAACATAAATTTTTATTAAGCAGAAATACACGTAAATAGGTTTCCCCAGTACTCTGTCCCCAAAATGGTCATTGGTGAGGACTGCTTATAGTATTATTTATAAGTACTTAGTTGAGTTAGTGTTGAATTCAGTGAATGTAGGCCTGGGGTATAAATGGTACAAGTTGTTTTTTTTATATTATTATTGCTTAATAGACAAAATCACAAAAAAAGAATGAACTTGTAAAGTTACAGCAACATCTGTTGTTTGCAAAAAAGGAAAATAATTCTCATTCTCTGTCTTGACTTAGCATGCCTTAGTTTTGTCTTGGTCTCGATACTCTCCGGTCTCGGCTGGGTCTCGGTCTCAATCGAGGTGGTCTTGACTACAAGACTATTCACTACCAGCAACTGTGAAACACTGTAATCTTGAAATCGGAAATGTTGCTAATACACCTCAATGGTGCATCTTAAGGATAAGTGATCCTCTAAATCCTGCTTCCAAATTTAGGCCTTGTGTGTTAGAGGTGCAACCCTGTCTCACACTCAAAAATAGCTGGGATAGAATCCAGTAAACGTAGTCAACCTATAAAGAGAATAACCTACAATAAGTAAGGGACGGATGATTGGATTAGCACCGTTTTAGTCTTTTAAACTTTTGAAGTATGCCGATGCAGCACTGGCACCCTGCGTTTAGAGTGGGCACTCTGTACTTTTCTCATCTCTGAGTTTGACAAAACAGAAGCAGAAGCTGGAAAGACTACAACTCTGCCCTGTGTGTGTCATGTTATCTCCTCTGAAGGCCTTGCTGTGTTTCTGGTCCATGTGAATCCTATGGCTGTAATTGCTGGACCCGAGGGACTCCAGTGTGTATTTGTGTATGAGGCATAAACCAGGTTTGACAGCGGATTAGAGGTGTTTGGCGAGGGTTCGTGTGTGTCTGAGTGTGTCAGGTACAATAAGAGCAGTGGATTGCTCCTGGACATGCAGATAAAGCCTTTTAAGAAGCTTCAGATTTGTTTTTATGTTCTGGCGACAGTTTTTCTTCCTGCCATGAATCAAGCTTTTTAACCTCTTTTCAGTGTATTAATTCAACACTAAAGCAAACTATGAAAGATATACTAATCACTCAATTGTTCAGAGTGGACAGATTTAACACATTTTATTTTACCCATTTATGTCAGGGATGTTGCTCTTTAAATAGAAAAAACCTACATTAATGAAACGTTGGTGATACAAAACAATTCATGAATAAATGCAGCTCTGTAGACTTTGAGCAGGAGTCATTTCCATATAAATTACTGAAAGTGGGTGGAGCAAATCCTTGTTTGCAGCTTGATGCTTCCTGATACGTACCAGACTACTCCAGGTGTGTTACTATCTCTGTGATTTATTTTACTTGCTTGATGCATTAATAGATTTGATTTACACAACTATTAACAGTTAAAAACACACTTACAAAAACAACTATAACAAATATGAGCTTATGCTGTTTTAAATGTGCATGCGTTTCACGTGCGTGCATGTGTATGTGTGTGTGGTTGTTGAAATCCCAATATCTGGGATTCCTCATATTGTATAACATTTTTTATTCAAATGCTATTTATGACCAACATTGAATGCATATATACATTCAAAGCAGTATTTTTTTGACAGGTCAATACAGAAAAGAGTTATAATTACATTTCATTTGATCATTGTGGATACAGTTATAACTAAGTATTTACAATAATAATTATAAGCGGTAAGGTATAAATGCATGCACAATAATTATATCAAACTTTTTATTTAACACTTGTGTGTGCTTCGTGTCAAATTGACCCATTTCCAATTTTTACAAGAATAAAAATGTTACAAGTGTATGTTCTTTTCTAGTAGGGACTGGTTGCAATAATTTGAGATAATTCATATATGTTAATGTGTTATGGAGTAAAATTTTTATTTTTTATTGCTTTTAAAATGGGAATACCCTACAAAGGATGAGTAAATTGAAATATCTGCACGTTAAAAAGTTTCTCCTTTTGATCTAAAAGCAAAATAACTAGAGCAACTCAAAACTGTATGTGAAGTAAGCATTTGACAAATTAAAATTCTAAAACATTCTTTAAAAAAGTATATGGGTTTAGTCAGAAGACCGAAATGAATTATGAGGGGACTTCAGGGGTAAAATATTCCATTTGTCTTATACTCAATTTCTTCTTTCTTGAAATATATTTGCGTTCTTATAATGTGAGTGAAAAAGTATGAAGGTGATAAGAAGTATTTTTCACATGCATGTTTTTGAAAATGCGTCCTCTTTTAAGGTGAGTGTTAACACAAAAGTCTGTTCTTCTCTCATGTGCACCTCAATTGTTTTTTTAGTAACAAAACTGTGAAATTTCCTGTAATTTCAGAAACTATTCAAAGTTCACGCAGTCCCAATTTAATTAGGATGCTTGGCAACGATTGAATATTTCTTGACTGAAAATAACTAAAGTTCTGGCAGCAATATTATAGAAATATGAGAATCTGTTCCTTGCAGTTGTTCATTTTTAAAGAACCCGAGGGCTGTTCTTGCCATTTTTGCTTTACAACTGTTAAAATGATAAACTGAATTTCCAGCTGTGTGCGTTGTAGCAATAGTTTACATAACACAGTGCATTTAAAACAGTTGCATTTGTTGCATGAATTGCAAGAGGTGCCAAATGAATTCTAAAAGGATTAAAGGCATAGGTCTCCCCGAATCAGGAAAAATAAGCACAAGCTACTGGTTTCAAACGTTAATCAAACTATTGTGTTATGTTCATGTGGAGAAACTAGTTTAAAGGCAGTTTCTAAGAAATTAAACACATGTAATTATAAAATGCCAAGAGATGAACGGTGAATGAATTATACTTTAAAAAATTGAATCATTCGATGAAAGACACTGGCCTTTTTTTTTAATTCTAACAGAAATTCTACTTATTGGCTCAAAAAACATACAATGGATGCTGATTTGTTTAAGACTATTGACATTATTATAGATTGCAAAACTGACTTTTTTAAATCATGTTTTCTAAAATATTGATGTTACCAAAGCAGCCCTTTTACATGTTTTTAACTTCCACAAAGTACAGAACGTGTTGTCTACTTCATTTACTGCAATGCTCTATTAGAGCGCGATTAAGGGATAACTTTACATAAACTATTGTTATTTCAGAACCTAGCTGCTTGTCTCTAGACCTCTCAAGAAGGATTAAATTAAAACATGATACCAAAAGAAATGCTGATGAAAACTGAACCTGTTTTCAATTTAAACATTTTTAACATTGAAATTATGTTTAGAAATTTAGTGCAATTTTAGAGAATAATAGAACATGTGTGTTGTTGAAATGCCCAGTTGAACAAAATGTTGAAATTGATGAATTTTTTTTTGTTTGTGTCTATGTTTTATGTTCATGTGAATCTGTGAGCGGGTCCATACAGGCCCTGACATCCATCAAATACTGACTTCACACATCTGACTCTGTAGAGATGAACCTGGCTGAAATAAGATATCAATTCTATACCTTCAGCTCTAAAAAAAAATTATAAAAAAATAAAAATCTTCCAGGTGTCTGAGAGCTGTCTATGCTGGTTTCAGGATTAATCATGAGTGCCGTCAGGTCTGGTTTTCCTCCTGTGGTTTTCTGTGTTTTTCTACATGCTCAAACAGGAGCTTTCTCCATGAAGCGCAAACACACTCTCGGCGAAGAAATGAGTGTGTGAGAGTCAATCCAGCACAGAAATGAGCCAGTGTTGTGTGCAGTGGATGTGTGTCGATATGCAGGTCCCTGCACATAATCACTTCAGCCTGGCTCTTCAGACACAAGTAATGGCCGATATCTCCATCCTAATGAAATAGATGCAGCTCTTTTAGGGAAGTGTTGAGCATTTTAAGCACATTTAAAGCATGTGCAGGTATTTCCAGGCCATTTTCATCAGCAACTGTGATTTAGTTGCATAAAGTGTGTGAAATAAGCTGCAGATTGCAGAAATGAGGCTGTTATTGACGGGAAAGATTTAACTGCATACTTCAACTTCACTTCACTTTTTCCATAAAAAAAAGCCATTGAGACTTCTAGTGCTTGGTGGTGATTCTTTATTGTAAAACTCAGAAGAGACAGCTATACAAAACATTCATAAACAAATAACATTTAGATAAAACAATTTATGGACTGTGAAACCTTGAAATAATTTAAGTAAATTACTGCTTTTTAGTGAATTATTGTCTGAAATAGTTTCTCATTATAAAAATATCTACAGTCAAGGAATTTTGATTCCGTGATGACTCTGAAGTTTAAAATCAGAGTCGGCCGAAGAGAAAGTCCTAAATTGTTTTCGAATATTGCTAGTGCCTGTGCTGTAACACAGAAGAAGGCCATATGCATAAACTATAACAGTCTGATGTGGTTTTACCAGTGCAATACAACAGTTTGATAAAAAATTATAAAAAAATCTGTAAAGTCTGTTAACAGTCTCTCTAAGAACTAGCAGCAACACATTTAGCTCTTCTAAACATGGAGCAAATTGTTACCTAATGCAAATTTTCTTTTATCCGGTGCACTATTTATTATGTTACTTCAATGTCAACTGGAAAATATGTAAAAACTGGATTATTTCACATTTGTTTTAAATCAGATTTACATGCGCAAAAACATATAAATCAGATTATATCAAGCATTTCAGTCTCTACATTACAACAATAAAACCGCATTACTTTGTTTTGCGGCAGTGTTGCTGTTTTCAGCGACATCAAATGAAAACTTTTTAAACATTGGCTACTGAAGCAATGAAGTTACAAGTAATGTTGAACAAAAAGTAATACCTGCCTTCTTCGAGGGAAAGAATATCTAAGATTTAGCATCTGAACGTTTCAGAATGTTTGCAAACATTGCACTTCATTCAAAGCTAACATATTGACAAATTTAGTATTTGTATGGCTACCGACAAGAGTATTTACACTGTTGTATCAGGAACTTCAAAGTTAATAGAAGAAGAACCTGGAAGTGGGGAGACAGTGACCAGAGAATTTGACAATGTGCACCACAGAGAAAAGTGCTGTCTTGCTCATTTGTTCCATACTGTGAACAAAAAAAAAGAAAGAATGATGATGTGTATGGACAACAGAATGGTTGAGTATATGTGGGCAGTACTGTCTGTCAATTTTACAACGAGAACCAGAAATAAAGAGCTTCTCCATGCACACAACTTTTTATTGAGTTTGGTTCATGATAGTTTTGAACCGCCTTATTGAAAAATACATGGATTAGCTTCACAAAGCTCTGAAAAGTTGGGCCTCCATTGTCTTTTTATAAATTGCTACACTAAATAATACTCTTCTCTTCTGTATGTAACTGGCTCGTGTGATACCTTCACTCTGTGTGCCCATGATTGGAAACAGGTCTGATTTCTTGCAAGCAAATGTTTGCTGATCTGTAGCTGATAGTGTTAACCCCCTCTGTATATCATACTACACAACACACTCAGTAAAAGGCAATTATTAACATATGCACAATGTTTCAGAGTCTAAAAATGCAAACACAAAAATACGATTTAGGTCACATGCACATGTTATATCAAAAATATGAGATAGGCAACACATCAGAGTTGGTATTGTAGAAGTGCTTTGTAAACAAGATATGTTGACCTGAACACTGATCAAAAGAGGAAGGTCTTGATTGTCTTTCCAACATTTCCAAGATCAGTTGATCCTGTGTTGGTCAATAACACATTCTGTACACACAAACTTGCATTTTTGAGTAACGTTTAGGTTTGTTCATCTTTTGTGTGCTGCCAAAGCGGTGAGCAAAGATTCTCGTAAAGTCAATTTCAATCCAGAAACAGCACGAGTGTGTTTGGATGCCTCAATGTGTTATCTGTAATTTAGCCAACGTGTTGGAACAATTAAGAGTGTTTGAACGGTGAGGCGGAGACGCTCAGATTAATGATTCCATTACGAACGTGCATGGGGGAAAAAATCAAAGCAAAAAAAGAGCTTCAGTAAACACGGTTACACAAAGATAGACGGTTTTAAAGAGTAATGAAGCGGGAAACCTTTAAACCCTCTCCTGAGATTCATTAGACACTGGCAAATCTGCATTTTTAATGATTGAATTCATCCCATGTTTGTTGAAAGTGCAGATTTGTGAGTCTGTTATTTGTTTGATTAGATTTGCACAGACGTGATATGGAAAATGGAGACATGAAAGCACATCAGTGTGGGCTTTTCTCTCTCTGTATCATGAGAAGTCAAGGTGCTTCAATGAAAAGCCTTGGCTGATATGGTTTTCTCTGTTCGAGAGCTCCATCAATGCTTCTCTTTGCTATTTTGTGAAACAAAGTCCTTCAAAGAAAGAATGAAAGAAATCGAGCTCAAAATGGCTCGTCTGAAGAACAAGAGAGCAACTTCAGGCTTTGGTGTCTAATCATGATCTTAAATACTGTTTTAAGAGTCTGCATTGGGTCACAGGCAATTAAAACACCCGCATGCACACGCACACATACTTTCACCAAGCGAAATGCATTGAGAAAATCAAGGTCTGAAAGACAAATGCCCACCTCAATCTTATACATGTTTTAAAACGAATCTTGGAAATATTCACACTTATATTTGTAACTTAGTCTTCTGTCCAGTTTATCACAGGTTCACTTGTTAAGTGTAGTAAAAGTAACAAAAGTAAGTGTAACAGTGAACATCTTTTCAATCTAATTAATATTTCTTAGTAGTTTATAATTTCCCCAGATGATATTTTGATATCATGGCTCTAATCAGATCTGATGATTTTAGATTCTGTTTGTAACACATTAACCCTTTAACTGCCACACCAAGAAAAAAAACTATTGAAAATAAGGATTTGTTTGATAGATATTTCTTAGCTCTTCATATCACTATTCTCTACACAATTTATTTTATACATCCAATAATTTCTTAAATATTTATGAATACCACATGGTTAATATAGCTGAAATTATTGTACACTACAATTAACGAAATTAACGGTAATATTAAAATCACTTTAAATATTTCAGCTTTCCATTTTGCACATATTTTTTATGTTTTGATTTTCAATCTGTAAATAAAAGAAATTAACTGAAATATAGTGAATCAAAATATGCTCAGCTGTTTGAGTTAAAGTGTTTGAGTAAAAAAAAAAATTGATAATGGACACAATTCAAGATACACCAGAGTAACCAAAGAAATGCACATGTAGTGACATTATCTATAGATTGATGAGATATGTTATGTCGCTAGTGCAGAATTAAACATTGATCTACTTACTATGCTTTGCCAGTTAAATTCATATTGAAAAAAACAACAACAATTATGATCTGAGTGTTTGGCTTTCCAGCATTGAAAATGGTGATTTGTTTTTGTTTTAAGACATTTTATATACTTGAAAAATCTCATTTATTTACAAGAGACCATTTAGATTTTTTTCTCCATAAGCTTAAAAGCAACAGGTGGTTCTTTTTAACAATTTTTGTACAGCAGATTTTCTTTTTAATAACTTTTTAAGCTGTACTTTAGATTAGTTAACCTGTGATGAGAAGAAGTCACACTATTGAACCTACAAGTGGTAAAAAAAGAAAAACTATCTGCCATATTTCTTTGTGTGTTGTGCGAGAAAGGTATTTCGTCAGATACGTTTTTTTTTGTTATCCCGTACATGTCGCGACTGATTCTCTTTGTATGTGTATGTGAGTTTGTTTGCCTGTCTGGATGTTTGCATCCCCTGGCTGGAGAACCTTCTCCCCTCTCTCAGTGAGTGTGTACAGCTCAATCTCCTCTGAGAGCTTCAATCAGAGCAAAGGCTGATTCTGGTGTGTTTGAGTGAGCATTAGCATGACAAGCGGGGACTCGCCACTGATTGGCCTCAGGAGCGGCCGAGTTTCACACACACACTAACGCACACTCACAGCTCTCCAGAGTGTAATTGGGTTATCAGAGAGGAACAGTTCGAGGACCAGGCACACATTTGCATCATACTCACAGACATTCGCTTACACACACACAAGAACCCCCCACCATGCATGCATTTAGTTGTTTTCGAGAATTTTAAACTGACTTAAAACTGCAATTGAAAAGGTATGTTTTATCTTCACAAACTTGACTCGAAGTTTTATGGAAACTTTTTATAATCACAACATTTCATAATTATTTATCTACTTTATTTGTTTGCTTGATAATAAAGTTATTGAATGACAACCAGTAACGACCCTGCAGACAGTAGTTCATTTTGTCTGTGACTGAAGCACTGCGAGATGATCATCTCCAGATCATCTGTCCTCATCCTACTAGACCTCTCTGCTGCGTTTGACACAGTTAACCACCAGCTCCTTCTCTCCACTCTCTCAGCGATGGGCATCACTGGCACTATACTCGAATGGCTTGAGTCCTATCTCACTGGTAGATTTTTCAGTATCAAGTGGAGGGGTGAGGTCTCAAACAATTATCGACTGCTCACCAGGGTTCCTCAGAGTTCAGTCCTTGGTCTTCTTCTCTTCTCCATCTACACTACCTCCCTAGGCCAACAAATTGCTTATTGTTTCTCCTCTTTTTCACAATTATTTGAAATGTGTAATATTACACAAAATAATTACACTTGACTTTTCCTTATTAGTAGAAACATGCAAGTCGTATAAACAGGTGGAAGCTGTTTTATTTATAGTGTTTAGAGCTAATTAACATCATCTATAGATTCAGTTTATTCTTCCTCAAATATATCCAATATTCATCCCCCCTTCTCCAAAAGAACCACTGCTGCTTGACCACTGTTAGTTTCTATTTTTTGGTTATTGTTTTTTGTATTCTTTTGCAAAAATTAACAGGGAGTCTCATCATTCTAAATGCACGTTCTTGCAAAAAAAAAGTAGATAACTAAACTTGCTGCCAATTTACCGCAATCCTATCTCAACTCTTAAAGTCTGACTTCAGCAGAGAAAAGTGCTAACAGTCGATGAATTAAAGGTTAGCGACAGATATGATGAATGTCAGAGTGGTGCAAACCAGCAGCTCTTGCTTCTAATGAAGGCTTTTGCTCTGCGAATAATTAACTGTGATGCACTTGCTGTTTTCTGCTTACACTGGGAGAGCACTTGCTTTTCACTCCTTTAATTGCACAGGTTACATTCTCTGCAACTCTTGGCTTTATTTAAGATTCGTTTTGTTTTTAAGATTGACAGAAGGTGAATTATCTTTATCGTAACATTTATTAGAGAGGCTGAAAGTTTTGTTTTAAGCAGCTTGAAGAGATGTGTTCTTTAACTTGACTCTGGAGTGTTTGTGTGACTCTTGGTTTATTCGTCTTTCTGGTACGTTTGTGATTGGAGTTTGTTGAATTTATGCGTGTGGGATTTTACTTTGATGCTTGAGAAATCTAAAAAAGCTCCAGAGCGTGCGTGCGGTGCACCAGGAACTGACAGAGAGAGAAATATTCACACAAATATGAGATGAAAGATGGATGGGGAATTAAAATCAGCGCTTCAGATTCGTCTGATCGCCCTGGGAGAAAGAGGGGAAAATATTCCCTGGAAGTGTCCGACTGAGAAATATCGCTCCAAAAACAGACGTGTGCCGCTCAAAGGTGCAAATCTGGGATGTTTTTTATCTTGATTCCCTCCTGAATCTTTGAAAAAGAGTTGGCTTTTATATCCTGATGTTTTTTTCTGAGAGTTTTGGGAAGAAAACACCCCGATAACAATATAAATGTTAAATAATTATTTAATCAACTCCTGCTTTGTTTATGATTATACTTTTTTATTATGGTACAGATTATTTATACATTATAAAAATCTAAGTAACTGTAATATTGGTTTTCTATATTTTTTTAGAAAATATAATTGTCAGGCTTTTACCTACCATGGCAACATTTGTAAGTTGTAAGCATGCTTTCATCTCATTTTTCACTTAATATGTTTGCATGCTTTGCTGTTATGGTGAGTATTTTCAAAAGTCTATATATCACCATAAGCCTTACATCCAAAGCTAGAGGTATTTTATAGAATTATATTTAGAGAATTCCATTTTAGCTAACTAAATAAACTTTCCCAGCGATGGATTGCAGCTGGAAGGGCATCCGCCGCGTAAAACATATGCCAGAGAGTTGGCGGTTCATTCTGCTGTGGCGACCCCGAAAGGGAAGAAAGCCGACATGAAGATGAGTAAATTAATGAATGAATAACTAAATAAACAATATATCCAATATATCCAAAAACAATATTTTATTATTTTTTTTTTTTTTGCAAAAATGTAAAAAGTGTAAATACCTTCTTGCACGTAAAAAGGCAAGAAATGGGACAAACTCAGCCATTTTTTGTCGTTCCAACTAAAATGAATCTAGATACACTACTCTGATGCATACTTTGTGAAAGAGGCATAATTCATCAAATTCATCAAACATTCAGTCTAGAGTTATAATACGTTTATTTATTTTTTATTTCTTACATTTTCATGGTGCAGTTAGAGTTTGTTAGCGGGTTTAGATACCTCTCAAAATATTTTCAAATTGCCTTTACCAGTTTGTGTGTGACAGATTCAACAAAAGCTTATCATATTAAACACTCTATTTCTTCTTCTCTAACATTGCAACTTTTTTTGGACATTTTTTTGACATCTTAAGTTTTAGTCTCAAGGATATAACAACTTTTTAGGTTAAATTGTTTCTTTGCTATAATAGCACACTTCAATTCTCCAACCATATTAATTATTTAATTCTTCAACCTTATTAAACAGGTTTTGAACTCCTAAATCTGCACGAGGACTTAAATCATAAATCTGTGTGAAGACTGTTAGAGAAAACTTCAACTCTGAGTATAATGCACAGTGCTCGGAAAAGCTGGGCTCATCTCAGCTAATTAACACGTTTGAAGGATAAAAGCGCTTTATTAAATCAGTCCAACGCTGTGTATGTGTTTGTGGGTCCCTGCTGATAAGCACGTTTGCATATTCCTTCATATTAATAATGCTGTTAACCTACATAAAGCACGGACAGTCATGCAGATATACACTCTACTGTCAGACAGACTCTTCTGTACTGTCAGAATTGACTCTTTCTCTCTTTGTCTCTCTAGAGGAATTCTAGAACTCATTAAATAATGAAACAGGTCAAAAAATAAGCAAATCCACCAACAGAAAAGTCAGTAGTTAAATTATAACGTATTATCTATTTTTGTATTGATTAGCATTAATAGGGTACTCAACTATAGATGTAAAAGACCAAATACAATTTTAAAAATGTTTAATATTTTTACAAAATTACAGTTTTACCGTGACATTTGTTAACACAATATAAATAATGAAATTTACAAACTTATTATTTAGTTAATGTGCGGAGTTTGATGAAGTACTCTTTAAAATAAACAAGTACTATACAGTTTTTCTTAACATTAATGGAGCATTTCTTTAAAACTCTAAAAATTTAAAAAACTTTAAAAGTCTAGTAATTCATTACTGGCCTTTCCAAACCTGTAAATGTTTGGGTGTACTCCTAACCAAATTGCTTCATCTTGAGAAGACTGCGTTTGCCAATAACTGTTCAGTATCAACATTATAAAGCAACTAGAACACTTCTCGCTTGCAAAAGTAAGAATTATTAACTTTTACTAATATACTCTTATATTCCCCTCGCTATAATCTGAAGATCTGTCTGTGAGTTCACCGTCCCCATTCTCAGTGGCTGGCTCTGACATGAAACATAAAACTAAGGTACATTTTCTGTTAATGACATTACGAATTAAATTATTTTAAAATGCAGCATTTTGTGTCATTTGCAAGAAAAGGTTTACTTAATAAATCTCACATGAAACTGGAGTGCCTTTATGTTTTCAGATTTTTTTTTTTGTTGAGATTTTAGCATTTTTAGGTTTGAAACAATTTGGTGTTAAGTTATTAGTGATCACATTGTATCTTTATGCTTATAATGGACATGGAGAGAGAGAGAGAGAGAGAGAGAGAGAGAGAGAGAGGGAGAGGAAGCACAGATCAGAAATCTTAGTATCACCCAAAGGCAAATGTATTGTGTAAAATAATGCATGTGAATCATAAAGCTTTTTAATATTAATCTGATCATTTGTTAGCTTTTATTTCTTAGATTTTTCTCCCATGCCCTGAAGATACAACACTGTCATAAACAACAAAGTATTGTTGTATCTACTTATGTCTTAGCATACTCCTTTAAAACAATTCCATGTAGAGTTATTTTATTAGAATGGCTTATCATTAATCCTTCAGTGTCATTCAAATGTCTAAATATATACAGTGCATAAAAATGAAGAATTCACTTGATTACTCTCTCAAATTTTATTCTTAATCATCTGTCTAGTAATACAGTTATGCAGTGTTACGTTCATTTTTCATGAACTATATAATAAGATATAAAACCACATTGCCATATATACAAGACAAACAAAAAGTATTGCTTATTCACACTCTTAAACTCTATAAATGCTTGAGGAATGGTTTAATTCATGCTATTTTTCATTGCATACATCAAATCACCCACATGCACAGAATGACATTTTTTTTCAAACTTATAAATACTACTCAATAAGTAGAGATCCCACACTCTCAGAATGAAACACATTCTCTATATCACTTACCCTTGTGAATGTGTAGATAATTTACAGGCAATGTTCAAACTCCAGCATTTTATGCCATGCCAAGCTAAGGTTTGCAATGACTGAACCCATGATGTTAAAGCATTTGTCCGTTTTTAGGCATTCTATACAATAGTAAAAATAAAACAGCACATGAAGAACAATCTTATTCTTAACAAATCTTAAACTTAAATTTTCTGAAAGTACCCCTGTGGAGCAGAGAAAGAGGTGTCATGATCTGTCAAGTATCTGTTGAGTTTAGGTGATAGATAATCGATAGTCCTTCCATCTATTTTGGTTTTACCTTGTTTTCTGTTTATCTCTGTTTGTTTATTCTATTTTCCTTTTTCTTGCGCCTCCACACACATCATGCTTACATATGTTTTGTCAATTTCTGCAGCCTAATATGTATACTAATACTGCACCCTTAAAATAGATACTCATTTTCAGAAGAAACTGTACATACTTTTTAGTGTGAAAAATGAGTGAGTGTGCATGATCTGGGACACACTATATGTCATGTGACTTGTATGAAAACATAACTCCTTATTTCTCATTTCTTCATGTAACCATTGCCAACTGGCATGCGATTGGGTCCACATTTCTCTCTTCCCCTCCCCGGCTTGACAAAGGTGTATCTCGACAAAATGAAAAAAAAAAACAAAACCAAAAAAAACTACTCACAGTCCAACCTTACGTTTGTCAAACTGTAAAGCAATGACACCTTTTTATTCTCATAGTAAGCATGTCTTGTGGCTTATTTTTGTGTTTCTTCTTTCACTTTCATAAATGTTTTCAGTGAAGACCTTTTTGACCTGGACATTGTGTATGGATTGAAAAATATGAAATGGTACAGATATGTCAAATTGTTTCTAAAATGGCAAGCTTTTCATACACTACTCAGGAATTCTGTAAAGTGCCTCCTTTTCACACACTGCTGTTAGCATTTATGTTTCTTTCCATACATGAAGTTTTATGTTAAGGGCTTGGGGTTTCTTCACAAACATTTTACAGAGACTCAAGAAACAAAATCAAAACACTCCCTCATATTTCAACAAGGTCTAAAGGGCTGAAGAATGTACAAAAGATGAGAAAGTCCAAGTTTTTTCCAATGATGAGCTGTGATGGCAGATCTATCCGGAATAAATGAGATATGATAGATCTATGAAGAATAAATCATTTTCACCTCTGCTTCGGGTGATAATGAGTGTATTAGCACAGCATTAGGATATTAATAACAGATCACAGACATGAACAGACAGAAGCTCGTCTCATGCTAATATAGAATCAAAATGAACCACTTTACTATCTGAAGTGTCAAAATTTTACATTAAAGTGATGAAGATCTGCCGATGTGAGAACAGCATGACTAGTATACAGCGTGGCTGGACTCATGCTTACACAAACCTCAAGTCTGTACTTTATCCTTGGCTATCATTTACTATGCCTTGCACTTGCAATAATAGTGTTTATTAGTTACGGTCTTCACAACTCCGAATGAGTTGTACATAATTGCAAGCGATGCACAAAATAAATTTAGATTTCATTTGATTTGATTAGAAGTGAACCTAGACCAACTTTAAGCAGGTGTTGGAACACTTTTTTTCATAAACCGTTGGTTCACATTTCTTACATGTGCACTCAAAGTGTTCCTTTCTAACAAACGATACAAGACTGTGTGAAAGCACCCTTTTTACCAGCTATGAAAGGAAATCAAAGTGTAGTTCCGTGAACGCAATATCGAGAGGAGTGATCATATAGTTAGCTAACTTCAACAGGTGTTTCCAATCCTCCTCTGCTCCCTAAGACATAAAACTCTTTTCTATTTTGGCAATTTAAAAAAAGCTAACTGCCCAATCCATCCCTGTTTCCACTCTCCAGAAAGGATCTCTTCAGGGAGTATCTCAGCCCCGTGGCTCTTACATGGACAGCTCGTCCAGCTTACCTTATTCTCACCAAATCTTGCTTTGTGTTCCTGGGCTAATTCTATGTAAGCAAACTCGTGAAATATCTAGAAAAGAACCCTACAACCCCTGATGCTCAGGGGCAATCACCGGATTTCTCTCTCAGTGTGTAATAAGAATTGACTGCTTTTCATCATCTAACCCCTTGAGACTGACTACAGAATTGAAGAGTTTTACGTTGACATAATTGTTAAAAAATACAAACTTTACAGCTACAAAACTTGTTTATATCCCAACTCAATTAGGTTTTTGAAGCACATTGCCGAGATTGTCTGAGCGGTGAGTTTTTTTGTCTCTCGTTTGTGTAAGTTATTTTAAAATGTAAAGTTTTGCATCATTAGCGGAGGGCCAGTGTGAGTCTTTCACCAATCTTGCAAGTCTTTTGTTAATGCTTGACTGGTATTGAGACATTTACACGTCAAGTCCACTACATCCATGTTTTATACGCTCAGAGTGTAATACTCATTACGTAGAACATCTATGTTCATACACAGAAACATCTGGATATTCATTCGACAATTTGTGTATTGTATGTTGTGCGCTGTGGAACCTCATTTTGTTATCCTTGCACTTTGTTCTTCATCAGAGAATGAACAGTAATGGGAATCATTTATCTAGCAAAAAAATTCAATGGTCTTTGTCTGTTTTACAAAACATTGACTTAAATGAAATGAACAAATTAATCCCCTTTTGCAGGTTCCCTCTTACATGCTTTATTTATTCAATATTTTTATTGAATCGCCTCATGAGTGTGTTACCTGGGAACTACTGTATGTGTGTTTGTGTCAAACAGGTGCATGAAATAGTCTTTATATGTGTGTGCATTTTATTCGTGCAGGTGTGTGCGTGTGTGTGTGTGTGTCTGCAGGCTGTCAGAAGCCATGTCTAATTGATTAGCTTTAGTCATTTTGAGAATGACCCCAGTCAGTCTGCGCATGAATTTCTGTGTGGGAAAGGTGTGCACTGTGAAAATGTGCATTATAGCTGTGAAATTGTACATTTTGTATGTGTGGGAGTGTGTACTCGCTTTTCCTGGACATAACAGAAA
Organism: Danionella dracula; assembly: GCA_900490495.1. Lineage (NCBI taxonomy): Eukaryota > Metazoa > Chordata > Actinopteri > Cypriniformes > Danionidae > Danionella > Danionella dracula. The sequence goes on from UELW01000996.1 coordinate 7,245,363, forward strand.
CATGATTCTCAGGCCTTGACCCATGAACTCCAGCCGAGGAAACATTAAATAACTCTAGAATTGTTGCGGATTGTAACATCTGTCCACGTCTTTTATAAAATGTATTACATAATGACAAGAACATATCATGTACTAATAGAAAACCGATTAAACCATATTAACCAGTTGGGTGTAATCTGGTCACCAAAGGGGAAAAAGTAAAATGTACCTGTGACTGCAGATTGAGAACATTTTCGGTTACTGTAAGCCCTTAATATTCAGCTCAAAGTTTGCATTTTGAAGGTTGCAGGTGCAAGTGAAGGTCAGACAGGGATTTTTATAATTGGAGTTTACATGTTTCCCTAAAAGCTTGTAAAGGCTTCCTAAATCAAAACTACCTATGATGTATGTAGACTTTAAATTAAAAAAAAACTAAGGAAATTTGATAATCTAGACATGTCCCGATGAATGCGGTTTGATCACATGGTTCTCTGGAAAGCTCAAACAGCTTTGTCAAGCCAAGGGAGCTGCCTACAGAAATGGAGACCGCACTTTGTACAAGCAGGCCAGAAATACATTGAACAAGGAGGTCAGAGCTGCCAAAAGAAAGTACTCTGAAAAGCTGCGAAACCAGTTTGCTACCAACGATCCTGCTTCAGTATGGTCAGGCCAAAAGACCATCACAAACTACAAAGCGCCAGCACCTGCATCAATGGGCAATCCAAACTTGCTGAATGAGCTCAATGAGTTTTAATGTAGGTTTGAGATTTCCATCTTCTCTATGATCTTCAACAGATCACTGGAGCTGTGCATGCTTCAAATGCTCCACCATCATCTCCAAGAAGCTTAAAATCTCAGGTCTCAATGACTCCAGACCATTGGCCCTGATATCTGTAGTCATGAAGTCCTTTGAAAGACTGGTGCAGGGCCTTCTGAAGAACGTCACTGGACTCCCTGTAGTTTGCCTACAGATCTAACAGGTCTGTGGAGGATGCAGTTATCATGGTGCTACACTACATCCTGTAACATCTGGATAAGCTAGGGACTTATGTGAGGATCCTGTTTGTAGACTTCAGCTCAGTATTTAATACCATCATCCCATCACTTCTTCAAAACAAACTCTCCCAACTCTCTGTCCCTGACTCCACTTCTCAGTGGACCAAAAGCTTCCTGACTGACAGACAACAGCTTATGAGGATGGGGGAACTGACATCATCTATCAGCACTGGCGCCCCTAAGGGGTGAGTTTTCTCTCCACTTCTCTTTTCCCTCTACATCAACGACTGCACCTTGCACAACTCCTCTGTAACGCTCCTCAAGTTTGGTCATTCACCATCATTGATCTCATCTAGGATGGTGAGGAGTTTGCGTATAGACAGGAAGTGGAGCAGCTGGCTCTCTGGTGCAGAGATAGTGAAGATGGTAGTGGACCCACACACACACACGCACACACACACACACACACACACACCCCACATTTACCATCATGAACAGCACTGTGACACCAGTGTAGTCACTCAGGTTCCTGGGCACCATCACCTCTCTAGACCTGAAGTGGAGCAGACACATCGACTCCATTCTGAAGACAGGCCACCTTTCTAAGACACTACTAACCCAGTTTTACTCTGCAGTCATCGAGTCTGTTCTCTGCTCCTCCATCGTTTTCCGATTTAGCTCCGCCTCTGAAGCTGATGTCTGTAGACTTCAGAGGACTATTCATACAGAAGAGAAGATCATCAGTGGTCCCCTACCCTCCCTCCAGGACCTGTACATCACCAGTGTGAGAAAGAGGGCAAACAAAATCATTCTGGACCCCATTCACCCCGGCCACCACCTTTTTGAGCTCTTGTCCGCTGGCCGCCATTTCAGAGCCACTAACACCAGGAGTGTACGACACAAACAGAGCTTCTTTCCCCAGACGATCAGTCTGCTTAACTCATAGCTCCCCACAAGCCACTTTGCGCTTAACTACACTTTACAGCTTTTGTTCAGTTGTTTACATTTCATCAAATCTTCAAAATGTTCTACCTCATAGTCTTATGTTAATTGCTTATTAGTTGTGTTGCACTTTACAGTACTTATCTTGTTTGTATTGTACTTATGTTGTTTGCACTGATGGCTCCATTATACCATAGAAAATTCCTCGTGCGCACACACACACACGCACGCACACCCACACACACACACACACGCACGCAATAAAGCTAATTCTGATTTTCGAAAGATCAGATGGGAATGTTTTTGAGGCTTTACCATTTGTCTTAAATCATCCTGAGGACTCCACTTTGGTTTTTAATAACAGGAGAAACAATTTTGTAGGTTAATAGTAACAGCACATTTTCATTTATTGTTGTATCAAGCAAAACTAATTGTTTGATAACAGTGGCATATAGATTTCCTTATTGATAGAGACTAGTAGAGACGTTCATGTGACTTAAAAATATGATTGAATTGTAGCTAACAAAGTGAAACTGAAACATAATCTAAATGTATCAGGTCAAGAAAAATTATTGAAATTGTATTACACGTAAACACATCTATTTGATCACTGAAATTCGGGATTGAAACATACTAAAATGAGCGTGCAAAAACCTGGTCTGAACATCCCTAATAATGTCCCAGCTTTTGGTCAATGTGAGCTAAAGTTGGCAACAGCAGACTTCCACACAAAATATTCACATAATAATTTGATTTGTGCATGCTTAGTTGTAGAGTCTGAACAAAAGTCAGAATCTCTATAAAACATGAGAGTTGATTTAACATTTTGGGCTGAACTTATTTCAGCCTACATAATTTAGCTCAAAGTTTGCTCAAAGAATTGTCAGGTTTAGCCTGAAATCTCAATGCATGCATCTGATTAAAAGTGCGAGGAGTTAGGGAGGTTCAACCGGTGTGTTTTGCGCTCCCATCCTGTTTGAAGTGTGTGTGATCTGAAATGAAGATCGGCAGGTTTGTTTGGGGATTAAACTCTGGGCTTTGATCGCAGCTAATTAGACTGATCCCCAGCGTAAGCATTAGCACCTATAGCTCATTAGCTTGGGTTAGTTATGTGTGTTAATCCCTACTGTCCTCAGGTCAGTTTTAAACTGCTAGACAGGTGAGATCCGCCATCAAAGACACACATAGACACTGAGGATCGATGAGCGCTTTTGAGATGAAGGCTTTTATCACGATGTTATTCTGATCCTAATAATCACCATCTGAGTACGCTTCAGTCAAATTGAAATTTAACTCCTTGGTTATACTTCAAAAAAAAATTTGATGCCTTTTTGAAACTTTCATCAGGGCATCTACTTATAAAATAAAAACTATACAACGAAATATATTTTTAATTTGATGTTGAGTGATAAAATAATAGATTGTATGCATGCCTTGTTCATCATACTTACAGATTACATTTCTATATTAGAACATTTACTGTGAGTTCATGTTGAGGGGATCAGGGACACAATTAAGTGGATTCTACCATGAGACCTATAATGTTTACCACACTAGTATTTATTTTCCATAAAACACTTTAGAGTCTAATATGATCATGCTGTCCCTCATAATATGTGTTCATGTGAAATATCAACCCAGCTTATCCTGCAAAAGTCAGAAGTCTGTTTTATCATCTCTTGCAAGCTTTGAAATTGATTTCACTCAGAAATAAAAGAGTTGAATTGTGACCATTCTTCAGGGATTCACATTACAAATATCAAACATGGCTTAGTTTTTAACTGTTCAAACCAACATGATATTTCTGTAAGTTTCAAGTTCAAAAGAGAAATGAATGAAATAATATTAACCAAAGAAAACATGTTAATGTCAAAGTAGAAGTACTAGGTTTGCTTTTGTTGTGAATCCTTTAATGCTGTGGTATGTACAACCATATGGTAAATAAACATTTTGTATTATCAAACTTTTTTCTAAAATCAATAACATTTATTTATTTTTAACAATTTCATTAAACATATGCCACATTATTTTGACAAGAAACATTTCACTTGAAAACTGAACATTTTGAACACCACATTATTCAATGATAAGCTGGTGCATTAAAGCATAATGTTAGATATAAAATTATGGTATGGTAAAATGTAAATGTGATTTTCCCTTTAACAAGTGTCACGTGAATCAAACATACATAGGCATAACCAACCTTACAATCTTAAATTAACTCAACAAAACAAGCTAATGAAACTCCTTCTAACTTCATAGTTTTTAACTTTCTTAATCCAAAAACTTATTTTACACATATTTTCTTCCTTCCAATCCTTCATGTCAGTATATCATTGCAAAGTCTTGAGAACAACGACACGGACATAAAGCTGAAACCGAGAAAAGTCAGTTCACAGAAATATGAGCGCGTGAACAAAGTCTCCTTGAGTTCAGGCTTCCACACGTTTCCCCATGATTGTATGACCCTGTTAGCGAGTCATTTTCCCTGGATTAGAAAAACAATCAATCCAATCACACCCAGGGAGAGCTGGAGAGTAGGAAATCTCTTCAGAAGTTCTGCCGCGTGAGCGAGCGAGAGGCTGAATTTAGGACTGTAATTCATTTATGACTTCAGAGAGGAAAGAACAGAGCCTTTGTGCTGTTTAAAAGGCTTTTCCCTCAGTGCGTGATGAGAGAAGTCGTTTAAAGAGTATGAGAAGCTCTAAAACACTGATAAAGTTCAGAAAATGAAGTGTGTGACCTGCGTCGAGATTAATGCTAAACAAGATGGCGCTTCAGAAAGCAGCAGGAGCCCCCAAAAAGTGCTTCATCTGCTTCATATTGAAAGCCAAAAATAGACTTTGGTTTGTCATTTGTATGATAATTCCTCTGTTAGGGAAATTAACCATTGACCCAGGTGCCAGTCCTCATCAGTCTGCAAATTTAGCAGGATTGCGAGGGTAACATTGGTTTTACAGTGCACAAAGGAGACATAGTAAAAGGGAAAACAGGAAAATCTGTTGTTGGGCATGTATAAAACTGCTCTTGTCACACCAATTGCATGAATCATATGTTAATGTTAAAGTATAAATTAAAAGTTAAATATCTATTATTAAAATTAAAATACAAAGTAGGGAATACTACTAATTGATATTCAGTGTTAGGTTTTAAGCCCTATTCAAATTTAGGGCCCTTGGGTGATTTGTAAATTTTACCTCAGTGATCTTAATCTCGTGTGAATATTCTATATTAGTAATTTAGAAGCTAAAAATACTTAAAATGAAGTAACTATCTTGAGGTATTTCATCAAAGTTATAGAGTGATTTGGACAGTGTTTTGACTTTAAAGAGAAAGCACTATACAAGCGGAGAAATAAAGTAGATTTGACAATAAAATTGTGACACCTGATAAACTGTATATAACACATGATTATATTCAGGTTTTAGACATTTGATGAAAAAAAAAAAAAAACAAGATTCACAAGTCAATATTATATGTGATGGCATATAAGGCTGATATTTTTAAGCCTTACCCTAATCGTGCAAAATACTCAAAATAATTCAAAGTTCATTTTCCTAGATGAGAGGTGGACAAGGAGTCCTTCAGCTTCACGTCAACATTCATGCAACACACCTGTGCTCACTTATTAAGCTTCTCTTGGTTGTTTGAAGCCACTGAAGGGTCTCTAGAAATAGTGTTGATACAAGTACCATCAGTTACCAGGAATGACTTTGCACACTCCTGCTTTAAATAATGTGAATTCCTAATGAGTAGGGCTTTAGTCTATATATTACGTTGAATTGCATGTGTTTCATATTATTATGACAAAAGTTTAATATTGTTTTAACATTGTTAAAATATCTTTAACAATATAAAGTGCAACCAATTAATCTTCTACTTACAATATGATGTTTGATCATACTGCAAGTTTTAAAATGTGCAATTATGATGTCATAAAATGTATGCATCAACATAGTTTATGTCTAAGAAAGTTCCTAACTCATACATACTAATAATTATTAAACATTATTTAGCATTTCAATGATGTGATATTGTTTTATTTCACAGTAAAACAATGGAGTACATATAAAATATTTTTTTAATCATGACCAGAGGATTGTTGTACTCATTTCTAGAAATAAAAATTCTATATTCATCATTTCAAATCTGATAACAGCTTGACTCATTAGTCTTTTTGTGGTGTCCAAACTAGCTAACATTGGGCATGAGATTTATCTGGAGAGGTGGGCAGTCCATCACAGGAACACTCTTTTATGCCTTTCACTCTGACATTCACATGCCAATACTTTCTCATAACTTTCCAAAGTAGGTGTTAAACAGAGACCTTTCAGGTTTAAACAGAGTAGCAGTACTCATCTTGTAAATCCACTCTTCAGTTTCCCAATGAAACATATCTTGAATTTTATGAAAAAGAATACAATTTTGTGTAAGATCTTGAACAATGGGGTTTGTTTTTGTTTTTGTTTTTTCATAAAAAGCTAGTTTGGAGCATTGTTTGTGCATTTCATAAATATAACACTCAACAGGAAAAGAAATGTCAATTCAGAGTTTGTGAACTACAAATTCAAGCTGATGTTCTACCCTGACCTTTATTCCTCTTTGACATTATTACATTATTGCTATGTGAGTGTGTGATTATATTTCAGCCTCTGCTGCCTTAAATCGTTCAGCTCTCGTGGCCCCAGACCCACCGGCTCGATGATGAACCGAGTGCGAGTGTGTGTGAAATGGGTTTAGACAAACAAACAAAACAGTCCTGCGGTGGCCCAATGCTTCAAAGGTTCCCCTCAGGACAGCGCAAGTGTGTGTGTGTGTGTACATTATAATCCCAGCCGCTTTGAAGAAAACTCTCCAAATGTGTGGTGGAAGCGACATCTGAGCGCTTTGGGTTATTGGAGGAGAAAGAGGTTTCTACGTGAGACTATGTGCATATGCATGTGCTCATGTGTGGGGTATGTGTGCGTGTGTCTGCGTGTGTGTGTGTGTGTGGTAAATTGCACCTGCCAGATATCCACATGCACACACCGACATCCGTTTACACCCAAATCGTCAAGGGTTTTCTCTTTTTGTGGAAGCACCATCTGAGTGCTTTGGGTTATTGGAGGAGAAAGATGTTTCTTCATAGGAGTGTGTTCATGCATGCATGTGTGTCTGTTTGAGGTGAAATTGCTCTTCCTTGCACCTGCCATACACCCACTCTTCCATTTAGCCCAAAACATTGAGGGCTTTTGCTCTTTTTTGAATTTTAATCTCTCAATTATGACTCAAGGTGATGGCATTTGAATAGACGCATGTAACCCCTGGCACTCGAATAAATTAGCATGAAGAAGGAGAAATAAATAAAGAAATAAAGAAGGTGCTTTTCCTTCCCGTCTCATCATCATCATCATCATTCTCTCATTTGCCGGAGGAAAAAGAAGCAAAGAGCCTCTCAGTTTCACAAGAGCTTCTTTGCAGAGCCCGAAAGCGAAAAAACAAACCACATATTTACTCTGAGCGCTAGCTAACTTTTACCACTCTATAAAGTGGGTGATGCTAATGCTAATGAGGTGCCCTCCTCCTCGACCCCCGGAGCGCCCCATGTTCAAGGGTCAGGTTTTAATCACTGGCTCTCGAGTGGAGGAGAAGAAGAAGAAGAGAGGACACTCGTCTGCAGCCGCACATCTCAAGAGCGAGGAAAATCAGGAGCTGTGTTTCAAGATGCCGAGGAGAAGTGGAAATGTGATTGAACACTGTGGAAAAAAGACTAAAAACGATTGCATTTGCAAGAGAGAGAAGGATAGAGTTATAGTTTAATGCCACCGTTTCTGTCCTCACTCAATGCGTGTGGTGTTTACAATAGCAGTTGAAGAATAGGACTAGATTGTTTTTCTAATCAGTTTTCCGACACGTTTTTAGGAGGGACTGCATTTGTAAGTTTAACAGAAAAAGAATGTCAGCGAAAGGTTCACGAGTTGGCACTGATCAATGGGAGGATTTGACCATTTTACCACTTTTAATTAGAAAATCTTAGTTTTTAAAAACATGACATTATCTGAAAAAAGATTAGGGTGATTTGGTTGGGTTTGACTGTTTTAATACTATTTATTAATACATTTTATTGTGTATAATACATCTATAAAATGTTCCTTGAATAAAAACACAGATATAAAAGACAAAAATATGCTTGTGTTGAGTACTTGTTTCTATTTCATCATATGTTGACTCTCTTTTGTATCTTTACCTTTATAATAGGGATTTTCAACTAACCTTTTTTTTGGAGCAAGCCATGCTCATCTTCGTCTCTTCTTCTCTGCTCAAATGCACGCTCTAAAATGTAGTTATTTGATTGACGCTCGTCAGTGTGAAGCTATTGCCGTATCAAACGAAGTAGCAGAGCCCACTGTCTGTCCACACGATTGAACAAAATGTTCTATTTGAGATAAAATATTCTTGTGAATTTATCAGAGATTGGTCATGGGAGACTCTATTTGGTGATACCTGCCTTATAAGAACACACATTTCCTTTTTGTTGAGAGCTAACACTTAAGGAGCACAGAGCTAAATAAGAATTTTTACAGAACACTTAAATTACCATAGGTGTGCATATGATTGTGTAACTTGGCATGTGTATGTCCTCTTTATGAACCCAGGTTTAGAGAAAAAAAGTCATCATTGATCTGTATTAAATCTGTAAGGTGTTTGTTCTCTGTTTGAACACAGAAGCCTTTTTGGAGAAAGAAGCATTGGATATTTTTTGCCTGAACAAAAGCTTAAAAAGACTGTTTGTGTGCGTCAAGTTCTCTGTATGAACACAGGGGTCTAGAGATGTCATTTTTGTACTGATCTTTACTGAACATGTCAGGTGTTTGTTCTCAGCTTGAATGAAAACAGAACTCTAAAGGGAGAGAATGTGTGCATCAGGTGTTTGTTCTCTGTTTGTATGAACACAAAGGCCAGAGGAGTTTAGAGCATATCTGTGGTGCGACTATCTGGTGTTCTGTTCTCTGCTTGAATGATTACAGAGCTTCAAGAAAGAGTGTGTACCGATATGTAGTTTATGTGTCAGGTGTTTGTTCTCTAAAGATCTTTCTCTCTTCAACCTTGTGTTGTCAGGTGAGCAGGTGAGTAGCGTGTGTAGCCCTGAGGGGCGCCATGGGCATGTGTGTGTATGACTGGGAACATCTGGTCCTACATGAACCTTTATCTCTCTCTCTCTCTCTCTCTCTCTCTCTCTCTCTCTCATCTCTCTCTCTCCTCTCCTCTTCCCTAGCTCCCGCTCATCTCTCTCTCTCTCTCTCTCTCATCTCTCTCTCTCTCTCTCTCTCTCTCTCTCTCTCTCTCTCTCTCTTATTTCCCACAGTTGACTTTGTTCATGATATATGAGTTCTGATTTATTTTGAGTATTTCACACATTCAACTGTCAATGTAAAAATTCTAAATTACAAATTGTAAATGATTTTCTGTGAATGTAAAACATTAATGTTTTTAAGTCCATCCCCATGTTAAGTCCTTTATGTCACAGAGTTAATCTTTATTATTATATAACTTGAAATTGAATACAAAAAATATTTAAATTGTAATTTATTCGTCATTCACTTTAATGCAAACACATGCAGCAATCGGAGACCACAAGCATGAGTTTAGGTGATCGCTTGTTGTAATCCACTCTGATGGCCAGTTCAGCTGTATTAAATTTTAATTTGCAAAACTACATTGCATGAACAATAAATGAGGTGAAAGTGTGAGCTTACAGAAAACCTCAAATAAACGTATTATACATTATAGGACCCAGTTTTCAAATGAAGTACATTAAAGTGCACTGTGTTGGTCTGGAGTTGGCAATTGGTTTGTAGTTTTTTTTTCATAGGAAATTGATACCTTGTGGGCTGTCATGTTTGCATGTCATTGCATACTTTATGTTCTCCATGCATCGATTGTTGGGTTATTTTGCTCAACTGTCAAAGTCTTTCCAGAAATTTCATGCCAAAATATTTTTTTATATATAAATACATATATTGATGTTTGATGGCATAGACCTCAGACACTATGCAGGCTGATATGCAGGCTGAAGATTTTTCAGATCATCTGTTCCCTTATCATGGCTGGTTTATTTGATCAAATAAACCACTTTGTTATTTCCTCTATACGTTTGAGACTCCTCAAGAGCCTCATTTTAGGACAGTTTTTTTATACTTGATACCAACAATTGTTTTAAGGATATTAACATAACTAATAGATTGTAAGTGTTAAGGACATTCAGGAATGACTGTAGGGTCTGTGAAGCTTTATGTGTGAAGGACATCAAGTTTACCTGTGGCCCTTAAATTGGTGAGATCCTTTAAAATAAAAAACAGTTGGGTTGACTAATAAACACGTCAAATGTTTAACAACAACAAATGTGAAATTTCAGCACTTAAGTTTTTAATGGCCAACTACGCTTAAGGGCACTGGAGTGGCCTGATAGAGCTTCTCTAAGCAGATTTCATGTGTGTGTCTGTATGTGTGGGCGCGTGCACGTGTTCACAGTGGGAAACAGATGGAAAAGTCTCAACAGGGAATGCCGAAATTCCGGTCAGGAGAAGGTGATATCGGAGCCTGAGTGCCAGCATGTCCAGGAACAACTCATGGGACACAAACACACTTTTTGGCACTTCAGCATTACTGTCAGGAGTCAAGCGTCATGTTTCAAGCTGTTTCACAAAAACTTCAGACTTCCTGCTAGTCACTGACAGAATTAACTAAAAGAAACACCTCAAACTGAACATACTGTCAAGAGATGAAGAAGTGACACTCAAACCTAAATAATCTAAATAAAAACACTGTTTTTCCGCATAGTAGGTATGTGTTTGTTTGAACGAGCAAATATCCAGTGCAGATGGATGCTTGTTTCCATCTGATCATGAATAAACTCAGTCTCGAGCGAGTCTGGTCAGGTAAATCTGGACACGTTCTGGACTGAGAGTTTGTGACTTCATTCCATCTGCTATGTGACAGATGGAAAGAAAAGACAAGGAAGTAGGAGACAGACACGGAGAAAGAAAGCATAGAATATATTATATTCAGAACAAACTATATTTTTAGAAAACAATCAATAAAAAAACACTGGAATATTGATTGCCAAATTCATCATAAAAAAATTGTAATTAGGATTAGAGTAAGATGAGGATCAGTCAGTAACTTTTCATTGATCCATTCAATAATCTGTAATTATAGAAATCATTAAAATGGTTAAAGACATGTAATAAACAGCAATACAATTTGCAGACATTCTATAGGTATTATCTGTTGTAAAGTTGTAAATATTTTTTGGGTCTAAGAGATCAGTTTCAGTCACTTGTTTTGACTTTATCGAATGAAACAGGAGCTTTACACTTTGTATAATAACAGTGACAACGCAGGAAGAGTAAAAAAGGCAATTATGTGACGTAATCCCACATTTAGGTCTTAATATAAATTAAACAAAAGTGTAATACAAAAATTCACCACCCTAAGAACAGAGCTTAACTCATGAAGGTAATACTAGTGAAATGAGCCAAAGCCTTTGTTTTTACTATACTGTAAACATGTTTAACGATTTTTTTAAGCAGGCGTAATTACAGTTCGGTCAGCAAGAGGTTGCTGATTGGTTCTGCCACACAATAGCACAATTGCTATGATTATTATCAAATTGTATTATTTTTAAGAAACAATATTTTATCTTGGTGAACTTTTGAACCACACCTCATGTTTGCATGTATAGTTCAACGTTTTTGTTCTGGCTTAGTTTAACAGAAAACTCCCTTTGAGAACAAAGCTTGATTGTTTTTAATCATAACATGCTGCCATACCTTTGAAATATAACAGCAAATGTACACGTTTCACTGGCTATGTAAATAGATGTAGTCATAATTCAGAGCAAGCAATTCCACAGGAAACCACAGATGATTCTGCAGCTAAACAAAGAGAAACCTGTGGCCTAGATCTGCTTTTCATTTTACCGCTTGCAGCCCTATGTTCTATCAGCACTTCAGTTTTTCCAGAGTTACCATAACCATCTAAAACAATATCAAACAAAGCAAATAAACCACAGTACTCTTACTACTAACATCGGTTGATGTGGATGATTATGATAACAAAATAATCATCATTAAAATGGTTAGTTAAAATGACTGTAAAAACTGTCAACTGTCATCATTAATTTAACAGATCAAAAAGCAATAAAAAATCACACATTTAAATGTACGTGCTTATTCATGCTGGAATCCACTTGATCAGAATTCACCTTGATACAATTGCTCAAAGATGTAAAAATGATTCTACTATATAACAATCTGTGACTTTTCAAGTGCACAAGAGTGACCTTTACTTGCCCCGAATGAAAGTTCAACATAAACACAGGTGCTAAAGGTGTGTGTCGTGCTTGAGCTGTTCATTTGAACACGTTCACACACATCCATCTGCCTTTATTACACAAGTGTGTGTGGTCTCAAAATCACGCTTCTCTTCATGTCACCTTAAATTAACATCACGAGGTTGTGAACATTGTCTCACAGACAGCCAGGTGGAGTTTCAAAATCAAAGTTTGATTACTTATAACTAATTGCCTATAAAGACGGCGAATCCATGAGTCAATATTTCAGATTGAATGTTCTGTCCTCTTTTGAACAAAGACTGTAATTGTACATATGTTAGGCATACACTGTATATTTTAAACAATACAAGTAAGTCTTTAAAGACATGAGGGTTGTGAAAGAGAATGCATATTTGTATGGAACCAAAAGTATCTTTAAATTCCCTTGCAGTAATAAGTGAGAACTGCCAAAAGTTTCTAGCTTTATTTAAGTAGTTTGACCCATTAAAATGAAACTCATTTGAAGTCAAACAAAGTTGGCGCAATCAAAAAGTCTGATGAGATAGCAGGTATGCATAAATATATGTCCTTGATTTCATTTTAGTTTTTAACTTTTGTTAATAAATTGTCTTTAATAATAGATGGCATATATAACAACAAATGTTGTTATAAAAGTCTATACTTGTGAGCATGCAAGGCTGGCTAACAGACTAAACTGAGTCTTCCCCATGGCAAGGGTTTCCATGTCTAATCTGTTTCTTCAAAAGCAGAAATTGACTTGGACTAATGGAGTCAGTGTGAAAGATTGAATGTGTGTAATCTCTCTCACCTGCTCAGGTTCATTCTCTCTCACTCACGAAAGAGACACATTCATGTGCTAATCTGAAGAGACACCTGAAGAGCTGCTGTTACATTAATATTAATGTTAATAGAACTCCAAATGACTCATATTAGCTTCAGATCAGCAGAGACTGAACTCATGTCGAAGATTCTCTGGAGTTTAATAGGATAGTAAGTGATTTAGTGCAGTACAAGAACATTGATTCCATGGGACAAAAATAAATAAATAAAAACTCACACATCTTCCTAAATATAAAGTAAAATTCGATATTATTTATATTTATATATTTTTTTCTAATAAATATTTTTTATTCTTTATTCTTAGAAATTTTTTTTAGTGACATTACTTTTGCAAAACCCATTTTTAATCATCATCAAACACATCCGATAACACTAATTGATGTTTTATTGGCTAGTAAAGCCGGGGTAGTAAGCATGCAAGGTTTAGACTAAAACGTTCAGGGACATTTGAGCAGAAGATTTGAATAGTGAGATTTTAGTTGTGAGATTTTAGTTGATGTTAATGTTTTTGCAAACTAGTGTTTTAGACCACCACCTGCTACTCATAAGTGTAACATAGTGAGAACTTCTTTATAAATAATGTACTCACTAATATTAATATATTATATGAATGGGTCCGAATCTAAATTATTAGTTTAATTTTTCTCCAGTGTTGCAGCAGATTAGTAATGGATGATTAAGAATCTGGTTTGGAAGCTGAAATGTTATTATAATTTATTTACATTTAATCTCTGATTTCACCAGATTCTTATTTTTAATATCCCAAACTGACATTGTTGCATGAACAATTCGGACATGTTTGTTGTGTTACTTTTCTTTAAAATGGCACAAAAAGTTGGATTGTGATAAGAAATATTACTATGAAATTTAATTTTAACTAATTAAATTAATGATAGGAGAACCCCTCTACTGTATGCGCCCATGTTTAGTGAGTGTTGAATGAGTATGACTTTTTACCATTTGGGCTGAAAAAAAAAACTGAGCTGATGACCAGGTGTGTGGCTCAGAATCATAAAATGTGAGTCAAAAATCATGTATATTTTATGAAACAAAACCCTCAAAGCAGAAGCAGAGATATTAGTCACTTTAGTAATGAAAAATGTATTTAGCAGAGTGCAGTACATTTTTAAAGCTGATGGTACCTCAGCTCAGACACATATTTAATGTAAAGGCAAATCTCTTATTGGTTGCCCAAGAGGAAAAAGAAACACTGCATCTGAAATCGGCGCTCTAGATCAGCACAAAAGGTCAACAATAGTATCTAATACTATCCAACATTAACATAATCATTCCTCGACATCAGCTGCTTGCTGTTAAACAATCAGAATCCATTCACTATTAGCTATTTCAACACATGCCCAAGTGAAAATGGTAAAAGAGTATTTGAACCACAAACTAGCTCACTGAGGTATGTTTATCATCGGTGAAATTTGTGAGCCCCCCCCCCCTCCAAAAAAATACTGTTGACCATGTTAGACTTTCCCTAATGAGAGGTTTACAGATTAATGTTGCAGCACAATACAATTGCAAGTGACGACACATGCACAGTATGTTTTTCATCTATTAATCACTTTTGCTTCGTTTCTGAAGGTTTGGAAAGTAAGTATATTTAGCAAAAAAAAAAAAAGAAAAAAAATGGCAAAAAAGATGTATCAACCGAGTTTCAAAAGCATCTTCTATGCATAGTCTTGATTTGTTTCTCAGTGATAGTTTTTAAAGTTTCGTCTCACAGAGATAACTGTACACAGTTGCAGTGTGTGGTCCATGGAATGGAAACGTATGGAATGTACATTTGGAAATGCAAATATTCTCTTCATTTCAATACTTTCCTTACATTAGTACATGAACTGAACATATTTCCGTAATATCTCTTGACACATCAGGGCCATTTTTTTGATTGCATGTATGTTAATTCATACATACTGCGCCTTTAATATTTTGAGTTGAGTAATGCAGATATCAGGAAACTGATGCATATTTCTACGAGAGAAATAAATGTGTAAAACCTGTAGATGGGTGTGAGTAAATGTTTCATACTAGAGGAAGTAGAGGAAGGGAGAAAAAGACCTGCGGTAAAAAAAAATTATTCACATCAAAATTTTATCACTCACTACTTTCAGAACAAGCTTTTTTTTTTGCTTTTTAAAGAGGACACACACTTCACTAATTCACAGACACAAGAAAGCCTGTTTCATCTAATAACCTGTAATCCCGTAGAGCAATAATTTATGGTCATCATTCATAATTGATGGATTATTGAGTGAAAACATCATGTTCAGGTGGAGAGTCTGCTGTTAATGGATGGACAGGAGAGCTGTTTAACCAGAACATCTTCCCTCAATCATACACACTAACATTCTACACACCAGGCCATCGCACACTGGTGGTGTGCGATGAACCAAAAAAAGAAAAGTATGCAAAAATGTATTCACAATATTATTTCATATATTATTTTGTATGTTAAGTTAATAATCGGACTTGCACTTGATATATACTTTCTTTATGTATATTGATGGTTATTAGGATAAAATAATATGTGTAGGATATGTTGAAAACCAATTAATTTACCCAAACAGTGAATGCTGTAACTTAAAAATTGCCTTGGGTTAGCCTTTCCCTTTTATTCGGTTTCAGATGTTTACTCATCGGGGGAGCTTTTCATCTGTACGTTAGACACTTGTCTAAAACAGTGGCAGGTCTTGTTTAGAATACCTCTTTATAATACTTTATTAATGCTTAATTTAAATGCAATGATGCTGACATTTCATACTTTGCCTAAAAAAATCAGCATTATATAAGGTATATGCATTAAATACAATTTCTGCATTTCACACATAGATTAATAAATATAAGCTATTTTAAAAGTATGTTTGTAGGGGTCATTTTTGTTAATAAAAGTGTAATAATGAGGTACACTACACTATAAACATTTCATTTATTAGTACATTTTCTAGCTGATGTCCAGAAGCAAAATGTGCTTTATTTACAACCATACACATTTTATTTAAAAAAAGAATATGAATGAATTTTGTGTTCAATACTTTGTGAATTAAATACATTTTAAAGATTCATGGTGTTTATTGTAAATCTGAATAATACCACTTCTAATTATATTTTTAATGAATTGAATAGAAAATAAATTGTTCTTCATTAAAGACTTAAATGAGAAGTTTTCACTCTTCCAAAGAGGCATTGAGTAAGATAGTCATTCATCTCTAAAGAGACGTTTACTGAAGAGAAGCTGCTTCATTTTCAAGAGCTGTATTCATTTCACAGGCATTTCTCCCAGAGATAAGAGAGTGTGTGTTTGTTTGAGACGCAGACAGACAGAAAGAATGATGAAGAATGCACTATGGGATTTTCTCTGTGAGCATCACTTACGTTCTTTTATTAGATGAACTTCTATGTTTTGTTTGGTGTTTTTTTCTGACAATAAATCTAATTTCATCAACGCTTTCCGAATAATCTAATTAACTCTAAACACTGCTCTAATTGAGCCAGTGTCAAAATGGCAAACAATGATGCCTGACTGGCAATTAATAAATCTGCTGACAGAATCTATGAGCCTTCCTATGAAAATCCATTCAAAAACAGACCATTATAGTGAGTCTTTGAATAGATTCAGTAGATTATTTTTTGGGAGGGGGAACCACTGAAATTACTGAACTGAGAACAGCAATAAAAGTCACACACACCTTCGCTCTGAGCAAAAAAAAAAAAAGAAGAAGACACCTCGTTAGATGGAAATAAAAGAGTGCGATGCATTTGGAGAGACATTGAGGAAGGTGATTAACGGGAGATGACTAACGCATGCTGCTAATTAAATGGATATGCTAATGTTGTCATACTTAGCAGATGGAATTACAATTGCTTATTGTAATGTGCACATTATTGTATTATTAAAACAACATGTTTAGAGTTTGTGTGCGTCACAGTGAGCTGTCAGAAGCACAAATGATGCATGATTTCTCCTTTTAACATCTCATTTTCTCCATTAGGAGGAGACAAGGAAACATATGCTGATGTTTATGCATTAGTTTTGTGCTTTTGTGAAAGGTGTTGGCTATATTTCAGCTGAATAATATGATTGCTGAGAATCTAACCTTGATTTAAGTTATATCCTAAAATATGGTTGCCAACTTCCTAAGGTTTAAATTTTGTATTTTTTTATTACTGTTCGTCCTCTTGTTTCCCTCTTGGAAAAGAGTAAGCTTGTCGTCCATTTAACTACAGTGGAACCCACCCAACATGCCTTCAGTCCCTTGAAACTAAAACATAATTGAGCTGTTCTAACTACAAAAACATTTATTAATTTTTTGTGTGCACAGCTTCATCTATGAAAAGTATTCTAGTATGGTGTAACCCCTAGTGTGACTCATAGATCATTTTGCATTTTCTAAAACCTTAAAAAGAACTTATTTCAGAGAAGAGCCACTTATTCCATTAACATGCCCTTGCATTTTATCAATTACACCATCTCAATGGCTCAATAAATGTTGTCTCAACCTACTGGTAAGTTTCGGAGTATCTTCTCTACGGGATGGGGGAGGTTCTTTTATCCGTAACTGTTATCACCTATTGTACCTACTCAAGCTACTATTATGCCTACACTGCCTAGTACCAATTTGAAAATAGTTTACAGAAACTGGACCTTGCATTACAAGTAGTATGGTAGCAGGGCTCAAAATATGACTGAAAGGAATAATATGCAATAGAGAAGTTCTCATTTTAGACCAATTATCTAGATTTTATTTTATTTTATGCAAATCTAACAACACATCCTGGATGCACATAAGCATTGAAACTGCAACAGTATAAGTAACCTAATGCATTCAAAAGAATGGTCTATTATTCTCATACATCTCCTTTCAAACACATGTGACACTCTGTGTGCTTTAATACCGCGTATAAGCACCTGTCAGACTCTTGATGGCCATTGAGGGTCGTTTAGCTGATGTTCTCTCCAAATGAACCGACTGTCATTCAGTGGCAGCTCTCCTTCATTTCTCCCCTTTCCCTCATATGAACGTGCACTAAATGATATGAGCACTCTCTGATAATAATGAGATGTCTCAGTCATAGCTTCAGCCTAACTTTTATTTGAAGATAATAACAGTCATTTTTATTCCAGCTTGAATTAGCTGGATGTAGATCTGCATTAACAGGGGAGATGTGAAATTTGCTCATCATTTTCAAGCTAGGCTGTGACGCATAATGACGTTACATTAGAGAGTCTCACATTACTTTAGATGTGACACATGTCAGTGTGACAGAGTTTATGGAGTGCTAGGAAATCAGACAAAATGCAAAATAGATTCAACTCTGCAAAAAAATCTTTTTTTTTGATAGCCACCCATAAAGAAAAAATCAAGGGACAATAACAGGCATGTAGGACTTTTTTTCCATTACAATGCCACAGAAAGCTTAATCAATACAGGCATTTCACCGTGCTTGAAAAGAATTTTCATGATCTGTTTGGAGTGAGTTGAGTCTGAACCTGCTTAATCAAAGGGGTTTCTTGAGGAGTGGGTGTGGCTTGTGGTATCTCTAATTTTGCTTGCTCTGAGTGGGTGTGGCTTAAGATGTTTCTGAGTTTGCTTGCTCTAATGGCTCTTTTCAATTGTACAACACTGTACAGTACCACACAGTTCAGTTCGGTGCAGTACAGCCAGTTTTGTATTCCCATTGTTTATAGTGTTGGTATGTTAAAAAGGCAACGTCACTCCATTTTAGCCCCACCCCCACTTTGATGTAATAAAGAGTGCGACAGAGAGTCAGACACAAAAAAACAATGAATCCGGAACACGCCGTTGGACTGTTTTTTCTGCTTCTCGGCGTGTGGGAGTATTACACATGCTTTCAAGATTGCCCAGACATAGCATTGTGTTTTTTGATCGCAAGCAACAATATTACACACAATAAAAGCTATTTCCTCTCTTGTGAATGATGAATCCACTCATCACATATGTATATCTATTTGACGCAAGTTAATGATGCAGGCAATGACAACAATCAGTGTTGACGTACATCACGCTTAACCGACCAACCAGAAGGAATGGGGTAGGTTACGGTTTTAGCGTCGCTTGTGGAACCAACTTGAAGGAGGAACCAAAAATGATTATAGTTCCACACAATGGAAAAGTTCAAAATACCATGCAGAACCATACAGAATTGTGCCGTGCAGTTAAATGGAAAAGCTCCATAAGTTGATGTGGAATCAGTTGTGTTTTGATCAGATCAATCATTATCAGAGTGGACTTGACAGAAGTTCCATGATTTGAGTGGGTGTGGCAGAATTTCAATGATCTGAACTTAAAATCAGAATGAGTTTCCTGGGGAGTGGCCATGACTTGAGGTGTCTCTGTGTTTGTTTGATCTAAGTGGGTGTGGAATAAGGTGCGTATGAATTTCCCCGATCTGAGAGGGTGTGGCCTGAGGTGTTTATATAAAAGAAATAGACAAGGTGAAGTTAGTTGAGTATTTGATTACCCATATGACCCAGAAAATACTCTGAAGTAATATTTCAGAGACAACCATAGAGGACAAAGAAAGGAGAGTGAAAAGAACATCCTGAAACCCACCCTGCAGACAAACTGAGTCAGAAAATCCCAGTAATTAACGAGAGAGAGAGAGAAAGAAAGAGAGAGAGAGAGAGAGAGAGAGAGAGAGAGAGATTCACAAGGGACAATAATCCAATAGCTTTACTCTGCTTCTGTCTCCCTGAAGGCTTTCTCAATTTCCCTCTGTCATTTGCCTACTGTGTGTCTGTGTACATTTGTTTACTGTATCACCTGCTGGTTCATTTCTCTTCTTGGAGAAATTTTAATAATAGTTCACTATATCTTCTGCAAATCCCCCCCCCTCGAATATGTATTTTAATAGCCCCTCCCCCTCTCCATTTGCATTAAAAAACACACACTATTATGTAAAAACAATGAAGCTCAATATTCTGAGTCCTCTTAGACATACAAAATGGCACATATTTAAAATAAGATAAGAAATTACAGATAAAACAATAAATAGGTACATATTGCCCCCCAAAGATCTAAAGTGAATCGTATCTCCAATGCTCCAATGTCTGCTGATATGAAGTAATTAAGCACATTACATGAACAAAAGCCTTGAGGGTTGAACTAATGGAGCAGAGTCTCTTCCACCTGCGGGTAAAAACTGGATCATTGGAGATAGACCGGTCCAGCATACACTCATACACATGTATTCTCAGCCCAGGAGAAATGTCAAGCATGTGGTATGTAAATGTCGATACCTCTCAACAGAAGGGTACAAAACAACCTTTATGAATTTGAGATGCTTGAACACACCATTACACTGCCGCAATGGCCCATCAGTGAGGCACTGAGAGGCATTTGTTAGGTTGCTTGCAGTTACCACATTGCTTACGTCACCAATATATTCCATTATTATGTATTATTTGACCATATTATTATTGTATTCATGGTACATGGCCTGGGATACAAGTGTTAAGTTCAATGAGACATGTCAACATTAAATTTCAACTTCACTATTCCATTCACAAATCATTAAAAACTTTTGAAACGGTCTATTGACATTTTTCGATTAAATACATTGTAATTATGGAATAGACAAAGAATTGTTTATTACTACATGTGTTTTTGTTCTTTCAAAGAGACCTTTGATCCACCTTGGAAGGCCTAAACAAGACTAACACCTCATGCAAAGCTATGTTCATTTTGGTCTGTTTAGTCAGGTAAAAATCTTTGACTTATTGTGTCTGCTGGCACTGTAAGCAATTGCTGTGAGGTTTATTGTTTGGGTCAAATTTTGATTATAATCCACATAAATAGTTGCTTTGCTGTTCCTTTAATTTCTGACCCAAGAGCTTTTGTTCTACTTCACTATGCACACAGCTGCACCAATGCTTTTTAATAAATGCACCGGACTAGAATTTAAGAAATAGTATCAACACATTTAGTTTGATTTAAATAAGAATAGTAAGAATAAAAAAGAAAGAACATTGCCCCTTATTTTATAATAATTTTTATATAACATACAGTCATCTTATGCAACATAAATAAAAATAAATAATATATATATATATATATATATAATTTTTTTGTTGTTACTTTTTTTACACCATGGTCTGTCTGAATACTTGATTCTGATTGGCTGACAGGTGTATACCACATGCAGCCCTGGCTCAGTCAAATCACTCTATGTATCCGTGCGCTACTTGAGGAACCCTTGATCAGTTAATTCGAGCACATTAGACCACAGTTCACACAGATTTGCTTATCTTTCATTGTTTTAGCGACCGTTTTGTTTTGCTTGTACGGTCATTTTTTTCACCAACCGTAAATTGAGAGGCGCTTCTGCTAGGACCAGTGACTGATAACAAAAGCTAGCTGATAATGAAGTAATGTAAAGTTGCTGTTTACATTTCTTGTATAATTCCACATTAAAAGAAAGAGACAACTGTCACAACTGCCTTCGCCTGTTTTCATTCATGCAAGTACCTTACATTGAAGAGATTGTGGTCAAGTAAGTGTTAATGTTACTAGCTTCAGAACTTGCAGTTCAGTGAGCAGTTTTTTTTACATGCACCTCTACCAGGGGTACTCACATACAGAAGAGAGAGGATTAGGCCCGCTGTACAAAACACAATTGAAGTTCTGCTGACTTTTTTTTGTCAGAATTCTGACTTTAATTTCAGAATTCTTACTTTGTTCTCAGAAGTATGGATGCCCGTGAGGACATTTTTTGTCTAAGTTAGGAAGCGCCAAAAGCTGATCAATGGCTTACTTAACGTGACCGAATTCACACTTTTTCCACTCACCTTTTGTTCTTCAAGCAACATGATGGCTTCCTCCGAGACCCCTCTAACACGCAAAAATGCATGTAAATTGGTCATTTATCAGCTTTTGGCGCTTCCTTCAGCATTCACACCATCTAAATTAGTTGCATGTAGTAAATGTAAAACATAACTTAGACGAAACATGTCCTCACTGGCACCCATACTTCTGAGAAAAAAAGACAGAATTCCGAAATTAAAGTCAGAAATATGAGAAAAAAGTCAGAATTTTGAGAAAAATTGTCAGAATCCTCCAACCATTGTAACCTCCAATGGTGAAATATTACAGAGTGTACCTTGATTTTTTATACATTGAATTAGAATCGAGGGTGGTACTAATAAATATTTTTCCATTTAGAGTGATCTGTCCAACAGTAGCACATGCTTCAGTAAAAACATTAAGACGAGTGTGTGTGCGTGCATGCGTGTGTGTGTGCGTGTGTGCGTGTGTGTGCGTGCGTGCTTGCTTGCACATGGAGGGATTGGGTGAGGGGGTGAGTGTTTTGGGGTGTTGCAAACCTTTAACAAGTCAATATGGTCCAAACTGATCTTGGATGACAGTAGCGGTTTGTCTGAAGTTCAGGTTAATTAGCTGCTGCTTATTTTTAATGAACTTCATGCAGTTGTTTGCTTGTATAATCAAGGCACAGAAGCAGAACCACAAGCTGAGGAGCCAAAAATAAGCTGACAGAAGCACCACATGACATAAGCACCGCAAATGAGAAAAACCCAACCGCCTGCTTCATAAAACTCGCTTAGCACACACTTGAACAAAATGAACTGTAAAGTTCGTTAGATGGAAATATTAAAAAAGAATTAAGCTAATGGAGGTAAAATTAAAAGAAATGAGGCAACAAACACATCACAGCAGAAATGGTATCACTTTGACAGCTAAGATCTCTAATGACGGAATGCATTGGGAAAAATTAAATGGCATCCGGTGCTTGGATTTCTTTGAGAGCTAATGACCCGTGAACGATACCGACTCCAGGCGGTTTGAGGAGAAAGGAGGGGAGGAGAGAGCTAACAAATGCTAACAAAGAGAAATGTGTGCCAGTTGTGCTAACTGATGCTCAAAGGAGTGCTGAGCACAAGGGAAACACGCACACGAGGAAAACACTGGTAATTCACTCAAAAACTAAGAGCAAGAGAAAGTAAGGTGTAAAAAAAGACATTTCGGGTATTTTTGGATATCTATTTTGTATGATAACGTAGGGGAATACAAATACAGTAAAAATCTGCTCAGGAAAGGAAGTGGGTTTTAAAAACTACTCAGTGCAGGCCAGAGTGCAATTCTTTAAAATCTTGACACAAAAAGTTACCATATGTTAAGTTATGATTTACATAAATGTAATGAATGTTTGTACATAGTATTGGTAAGTAGGGAGCTGGTTGTGGGTTTCATTTTATTTATTGAAATTGTATAGTTTGGTAAGGAGATAGCATTAGGAATTGTTTTGGGAAGCAAAGTGAGGTATTTGTTTAACTCAACTGAACCATTATTGTTATGTTTTATCCAGTTTTTAAATCTAAAAGATCAAGCTAGCTGCTTCTGTCACCTTTATGCGGTCTCCTTCAGTAATTTTATTTTCTGTTGCACCAGGTGTAATAAATTCTCCTCAAGTTATTTTAATAGAGTGATCTGGAGGCATGTTGTTTTTACGAAAACACACAGTGAAAAGATGTGCAAATTTATTTATCCTTGATTTTTACCAAAGATTTTTTCTTCTTACAGCATCGGATTAAAGTTTCTTGACTGATGTAATAGAAGCTGTTTTTAATGAATATAAATATTGATAAAACATAAATCATTAAAGCACTGATCTCTATGTGTATTCAAACTATTTGTACAGTAGAAAAAGCATTGCGAACACACATGAAAAGTACTTCACTTTAGCCAGATCAGAGAAAAAGCCAAATCCTGTAGGAAGGATTTTATTTTTTGTGCTGACAGCTAATCTGTGCTCAAGGAGAAACTCCAGATGACAATGAAGAGCACCTTCAGTAATTGGCTCCATCAGGCTTACCATATTAACCCTGAAATAAGCCAAGAGCCATTATTACAATCTGCTCTCAAATTCTCCTTCTGAATGAGAAAATAGTTTTCATTCCATACCTGCTAGAAGAGGCAAATCCGGTTGATGATGATATTGTCTTGAAAGCAAGCTTTTCACCCTCATCTGTCCCCTTCAATGCCGTTTTGAAGAACCTTCATCATCACTCTCCCTTGAAATGAAACAAGCAGAATTTGAGGCTTTTGATTGGATAGAGCAGGAGGCTATATATGATTTCACAGTTCTGAAAACATTTGAACTTTCTATTGAAGTTTCCTGACTTCAGAGATTTAGACACACACCAAGGCTAAAGATGACTTCAGCCACACTGGCTTCGTTCAAGTTTTTTTTATACATATAAAAAACAAAACACTGAAAGAGCCATCATTCCTCAATTCATCTCTTTTCATTATGTTCTTAATTACATAACATTGTACATTGTAAAGATTGTACAAATGTACAAAAAATGTACAGTACATCAGAGTCATTCTGTGTTTTTGTAGTATCAAGTCCACAAATCACTTTCCTGCTTCAATTTAACACACAGCAGCCCAAAGAATGGAAAATATAATAAAATCTGTTTTTATTGTGTTTGTCCCTGCCTTCTCTCTTCTGGAGCGTTGTACATGTTGTATTTTGTGCTCCATTGAGAGCTTTTTTCTGCTCATCAATCTGGATGTATGCTCTTCAGTGTGTGAATTCAGTGCTTTTCAATCTCTGCACTGTGTTTCTGCCTCTAAACAAAATTTCACAAGCAAGAGACACAATATTTTCTATATTAAATGAGTATATATATTTTACACATTTTTATTCCATGAACTAAGCTGTTGATGTTTGTGTGGAAAAAAAAATTAACAAACAATACCAAAGTTATTAATATAATTTAATTTCATGATTAAAACTGATGTTTTCTATTTCAAATGTTACTAAAACGTAAATATACATGAAAGTGTATAAATCCATGTTTTTAGAGTAATTTATTGTGTGAATCGTTTTGAAAAGTAACCACCTAAATCATAGATTTGTTTTAAGCATGGAGAATTAAAAAAATTAACATGGCTTTTAAATGATAAAATAAAAAGGAGAAAAACATATTGTCCCTTCGTTTTAGCTTCTGCTAAATGCCTGAATGTAAGCGTAATCAAAATGCTGATATTAATGCCAAGAATTTAGTTTAGAAAACAGAAAATACCAAAAATGTTTGATTTCAAAGGTAGTGTCTCTCCATATACACTTTCTTACAATTTTCCCCAGTCTTTTCCCCATCAACCCAACAACCTGCTCGGTTTCGCCGCACAATGAAGGAGTGACACAGTCTGTAAATTCCTATCTGCGGCTATATGTGTGTGTTATACAGCAGCCAGTGATGAGTTAATGAGCTGTTTGAAAGTTTATGAGTCAGTGAGCTTCACAGGTACGCGAGGAGACTCTCTCCTGAAGGTAATCAGCCATGATTTCCCAACACATGTGCTTGCGCTAGCAAATTCACAGGTGTATCTCAGCTCATTGCTTAATTGAGCAAATCTCTTGTTTGACTCCCTCCTGTAACCGGCTTCAAACACAAACACAGACACCTTCCTGAACACACAGGTGTCTCTTAGCTCACTCACTATTGCCTAATTGAGCAAATCTTTTATTTTACTCCCTCCTGGAACTTGTTACTCACGCGCAGGCAGACTGACAGAGCTGGATATTACAAGTGGTTACAGCAGCCTGTGATTATCCCGCAGACAGTTACAGAGCTTTTATTAATTAAGGGGAGTGTAAATAAAATTCACCATCAGATTTCACAGAGACTCATCCCTATGTGGTATGTGGACTATGGAGAAGAATTACAGCAATGTTAGAGAGGTTTTCATCATATTTTCATTTGTTTAAACTCATAACATTGGATAAATAAAAATGATAATAGAAAAGACAATGTCTACGCAAACAAACAAAACAAGGGTGAGTAGTTAATATAGCATTGGCAAAGTTGTATAAAAATTAGCTCACGGAACCGGCAATGGGACGAGAGGTGACAAGAAAAAAATACATAATGGGATTTAACCTCAGGTAGTCAGGCAATTTGTTTTATGTCATGCTCACTAACTAAGGCCACCAATGCTGACAAATTAAGAGTTTAAGAAAAGCATATTGCATATTAATATTTGAATATTTCATTTACATTTTTGGTCAATTATTTAATGGATCAATTCCAGTCATGCAAAGCAAAGCTCCTCTCTATGTCGTGCTCACTAACCCCTAGTTTATCATTTCTTTGTCTGACACGTTGAGTATATTCCCATATATTTTGAACTTGTTAAAACTAAATTTGAAGTATACTTGGCTCAAATAAGCCCCCTCAATATTTTGTAATATTATTTGTTGTCTTCTTTACATATCACATGCTTTCCCCAACATGATTAAGGAAACTACCAATTTGATGTAATTTTGGCATAATTTAAAATAACATCATGAGAAATGACCATTGAAATCTTTCACTAATCCAAAATTGAGTATAGTGTAGACTAGTGCAGACTTTCATTGATGTTGATGTGTAAACAAAAACTAGTTCATGTCCTCTAGAAGTTAAATGTGCATGGTTTAAATTGCATGTGTTCTTAGAAAGATAAGATACATATACAGCTGCACAGGTTACTAAAATAGAATACAGATGGAGCTTACAATACATATATACATATGGAGCATACAATACTTTTTGTAGCTTCTTTTTTACCATGAGGAAAAGAGCTTGTAAAGAAAACAGTGTTCTGTCAGGACCAAGTATAAACTCAGCGTAACATACTTTTTGTAGTGTTTACAAGGTCTACGGTAGCTATGGAGATCAAACGAGTATATTTTTTTATTCTCATAAGGAAATGTGGTTGTTCGAAACTCATCCACAAATGTGTGTTTAGGTTTGGTTTGCTGAATGTAGCTGTGAATTGTTCTTGCTCATCACTCCTCATTTTGATGAGCAGGGGCTAAGAGAGTTCCAGGAGTCATTTCTGGGAATAAACCGCATCTCATATGGGTTTTCTCAGGCCTTAATCTGGACAGAAGGGCCACATTTTTTTTCAGACCTCCAAAATCTTGGTCCTCACAGGGCCTTGCAAGACTAGAAGAGCGGTTAAGATTAGAGGAGGAGCTCACCAGAGACAGAGACCCTATACACTACAAATTATTTCCCACGCATTTACTGTTTAACTTCAGCATTCAAAACACTTTAAGCTTAAAAATCATTTTTTTAAACAGGAGCAACTGGTTGAATAAACAAGGATATGGATGCTGATTAAATAAAATAAGTATTGACAAAAAATCAATTATAATGATTTAGTGATGCGTACATTTAATATTGCTTTACATAAATACAGACAACTGAGGGAAATGTTCAGAATTGATTGTTAAACATTGGATTTAATTACATTTCAAAATCTCTTTCATCACTGTGATTTTATTATGATTCCTTCACACATTTTCTCATTCTCATGCTGTCTGTCCATAGCAAAAAAAAAAAACCTAATGTATTGAATTTTGTGCATGATTCTATTGTGTGTTGGCAACATCGAATATTTTCATGCAAAGTTCCAGTTATATTTATGGACATGTATATTTTACTGAAACAACCACATGTTGACCATTTTTAATATTAGGTTGCTAATAGTATGAAACAAGAAATAGTCAACCAGTCACATAGACGGATCTGAAGAAAGGTGACAGGTGTAGGGATGTATGCATGAATTCACCAGAGCAAAAGTTGGTCTCGTTGTGCTGAAATGCATTGGCTCAGGGCTTTTAGCTCAGCTTTATCTTGCACCTAGCCTGTGCATGGCCTGGCGATCTAAAAGTGGCTATTGTCATCTAGATGTGAGCCTGTCTCTAATTTAGTTTCTGAGTGAAGAACATTGACTGTGCAGATGTGTGTCTCCTGAGGGCCAGGCTAGTGCATGTTCTACTATAAGCCTTTGCACTGAAGGTCAGAGAAAGAGGGTGTATGCGTGTGAGGAAGGAGGGGTGAAGGTGTTTCTGGATCTAAACTGAGAAATTATTAGCCGATATCATTTCTGTTCATTTCCGAAGCTTTTATTCCCCAGATTCAACCACACACACACACACACACACACGCACACACACACACACACACACACACACACACGCACGCACGAGCATTCACGGACGCACACACACACGCACACGCACGCACACACACACACACACACACACTATACTTTTTTAGGCTTTCTCTTTTCCCTAGAATAATAGTCTTTGCACACGCACACACACACACACACACACACATGTGCGCACACGAATTGGAATTAATTGGTGTAGAGTCGTGTGAATCTATGATAACAGATTCTTTCCTCAACCAGGAAGAGGAGGTTAATTAATGGAGGAGCCTACATGTGCACAAAAACACCCTCTTTCTCTCTCTCTCTCCCTCCCTCACAAACATACAGGCATATATAAACGATAACACACTCTCTAACACACAACACAACCATGTAGATGCACGTATAAACTGCACCCTTATTCAAAAACCGACACCAAACACCCTCACACTCCTCTGTTTCTTGCTCTGTCGTAAGTTCCCTGATTGGCTGCTAATGACCTAGTTCTTTTAATGAGCAGCATTAACCCGCGGCTACACTCGCCCAGGTCTTTATTGTCAACCCAGGCTGAAACGGGAGACATACACATACACATGCACACACGCAGACACCCTGTCAGCAGGTACACAAGCACACACTCTGCATTACCAGATGTGTCATCACCGACGACCAGAAATAAATGTGTCTTCAAGGTATAGTAAGAGAAGCTTCGGCATCACTCCAGCAGAATCAACGTCAAAGTTTAGATCCAGACACACAATCAGAGACAGATGATCAAAAACAACTTTTCTTTTTGGTTTTCTAAATTGTGGTTTAACATACGTTTAAGTTAAACCTAAGACATTGATCTTAATATTAAAATTTAAACTTGTCAGAACTTTCTTACTGACTGATGAAAACGCTACATGTTCAATTGATATTGTGTTGCGCATTGTTATATAAATATGTTTTGGCCACTGTTTGATCAAATGCATTAAATCCTTACATCAAAATACAATGAACACAAACAGGGTAAAAGTACCAATTAAAACACATTAGTGCACATTTAGGATTGTTGATCAAAAACATGGTCAGAGGAGATATTTCAAGTAGGTTGACTTAAACAGGCATAACTAATAATAACTTTATTTACTGTATTGAAATTTTGTTTTTGCAAAAAATATGCAAAGATTGATAACTACACTGATAATTGTACTAAACATTTTTTATTGAGAATTTTACATGTTCATTATATTTTATACATAATAATTAAGTGTACTTTTATAGTTCTAAATTGTATTGAAAAGGTGTAAAAACGTAGGAAAATGTACTAAATAAAACTAAATGTATGACAACCCTGCCTCAAGCCATTCATTTGAAGGATGTGTCACAGGCTGCATGAATCTGCAGGAAAATAATGCTGTAATTATGAACATGCATGAGCGTGCAAACCTTCAATCTCATTAAAACACATTTAAAATCTGTCCCTTCATTTGCAGAGAATGATTAAATATTCTGCTTTATGTTTTACCCGAGAGGTGTGTTTCCAAACTCAGCTATTATTAACACGAGAATTTCAGACAAAACAAATTAAATAAGGAGATTTGGAGACCTAATTAAAGTGTGAATTAGAAATGACCTGGGACAGAAAATATTCATGGTTAATTTAGAATATCTCCACAAATAATATAAACAGCTCATCATGGCTGCTCATCAAGGTTTGGTTGAGGTAAGGGTCAGCTAATAAAACTGTTTTGTAAAATTTGTAAAGAAACTAATTGTCTGAGTACTCTTTTTGATAAACTATTGGCTTTTAGTGCCAAACCTAAAATACTATGCTAGAAAGTTGTGATTCATTCAGAAATCATTAGGTTTTGTCTCATACATAAAGCTCCTCACATTTTATATTGAATTTACAGGACACCTATTATACCAAATAAACATTTAGAAGACGTTTGGACATTAGTCTCTGAATGAAAGTTCCTAACACATTCATGTTAGAGTTTGTACATTTGTACTGTTTATACACATATTAACTATGAAAAAAAGGAAAATAAATAAAACCATGTGGCCAAACGCAGGTTCAAAACCAGATCGTATCACAAATACAGATCCAATCAGTGCTTTGTCACCAACAGACATACAAAATGCTTCACCTAAGTACACAATATACTGCATTTATGTAAATGTATTTTTAAACATGTCACAAATAGCAAATGATATATATTTACCCATTGGGTGTGTGGCATTGTAATAAATGATGTGGTATTCAAACCTTGGGTCCTTTATTAAACCCTATATTGCTTGCTTTGCATTCAATCTGTAACATACAGATTGCATACCAATGCACAGAATACATTTAACAAGCTGCAGATATACACTGTCTCTATGTGTGTCCAAGTGTTTTGAGGCTGAGAATCTACACACACATGCACGTGTGAGTGCCGCTGTTTTGAAGTGGAAGTGTGATGGACAGGACAGAGTAGAGGTGAGTGTTTGTTCTTCAAGCGAGGGAGCTGAAAGGCCAAGAGTTTGACTGATGGGGATACAGATGAAACATGACCCAAGAGTGTGCGCACATGCATGCACCCAAACTCACACACCTTTCAGCCTGACATGAGCAGAGCAAACAGGGCTCGTGAATGTACTCGACACACTCACACACTGTCACAAAGAGCTGTCAACTAAGCCACATTCAGAGAGCATTTGTAGCACGTACATAATGTTCTTGGATCTGTTTGCTGATCCTGAAAAATATCAACAATAATAATTAGAAAATCTGTATACAAAAAGGTTATTTCAACACCGCATCAGTATGATTTAACCTGTCAAATGGATAAATTTTTTGTCAAAAAATAGACAAAGATCTTATTTTATCAGACAGCTGAGCTTCAAATGGTAAGATCTAAATAACTAGCGACCTAACGACTTAAAGTGTATAAAGTTATGTGTTTGTTTGCTTAGTATAAATGCTTTTAATGACTTCGGGCTACACATGGAGAGCATTGTGATAATATGTTTTCACTCTTCTGTCACATGTTAAAAATAATAATTTAAAGCTGTTCTGAGGCTTCAAAGACAATTCTCAGAGAAATAATTATAGTAAATAATAATTATTTTAACAGAAAGTAAGATGCTATGATATAAAGAATAAACGGAAATAGGTCCCATTTTAAAAATGTATAATAGCTAATAAAATATTTTAAAACATAGGGAGTACTTAATGAGTACTAAACATTGACTTTTATACTTCATGTCTAAATATCCAATTCAAAAATATCCCATTTTGAAGGTCCATCCGATATTTTTGTTGTTGTTGTTTAATCGATCAACATCATAATAATTAATTATTGTTGACAACGCAAGCCTGGCACGCTGCAAACTTTTGTAAATAAAAATAACAAGAAGAGGGGGTTTACAATACAAATAAGACAATAGACAACTTTGAGAATTGAGAATTTTCTTCTGGTAGTAAAGTTATCAACACTAAATCTTCATAAATACAGAGAAGCTGTGCCAAAATTATTACTGAATTATTACTAAATTATGTGACTTATTACTAAAAATTCTCTAAAACCAGGCATAAAAAATTGGTTCTTGTACTCTGCCTTTTAAAAATTATATCAGTGCAACCCTAAAAAAAATCTTACATGCTTCTTCTCTGATATTTTTTTGCAAACCTAAATAAGATACAACTCCATCACAGAAAGTGTAGTACAATGGTTGAATGGACAACACTACTTCATTTTATAGTTTTCCTCTATAGTTTTCAAGGGATATTGAACCTTTCTTTTTACCCTTTTGCAGTCATTTTATAGAGAATTACAACAGCCCTTTATCTCACTTGAGCATGCAAAAAGAACTAAAGGTGAAAGGGTTTTAGTGTCTTTAGTGCATTATTTTAGAATAGTTAAACAGTAATACAAATTAAATAAATAAAAAAATCTAATAAAATAGACTGGCTATTACAAAGACATATAAGGTATGTCTTTTTTTTTTTTTTTTTTTTGCCCTAAAGCCAAAAGTTATTACCAGACAGAAACATAAATGAAAATCTAGATGCATTAGGATAGGAGTGGTTTCATTATTCTCATTACAGAGTTTAAATGACCTCTATGGCTTTCCAGAGGCAAGACGGGGAATCAGGTGGTTTAGAGAAGAATCTATTAAAGCACCATCTCTTGTAATTTCCACATGTGTGTTCATAATATTCGTTTTTCTTCATGAACAGATAGATTTTTAGGTTCCCGATGAGAGTTTTAAAGAGAAAAGCAGTCAGTTGAAAACCTCTTCCAGAGACTTCACGGTAAATTTACACAGATTTACCTCCTCAGGAAATGCTGACGGCCTTCTGGTTTGCTAAACATTTCCAAGACTGAAAGAAAGGTTCGTCAGATCTTGCTAGTTCTTTCATCTTCATCATCATCATTGAGGTCATCCATGTGTCTATGTGTTTGATTGCTAGCCCTGGATCTCAATGGCGTGGATGTCCTTTGTGAATCACTTTCCTCCTCTTCTTTCTTGTATTTTTTGGCCTGAGGGTTTCAGTTTTTTTCTGTGTATTCTCACTAATCTTGCTCCCATCTCTGCGTGGCTTTGACAGATGGTTACAGCTCACAATAGCATTAAGACTTAGCTTTTCTACTGCATGCTACACCCCAAACAGTCCTTAGAGCAGCCAAGTGTGTCGCATGGCAGCTTCAAAATTGTATCTCTGCTTTCAGAGACCTTCCGTACACCCCCCATGTGTCAGGTAAAGCACATTAACCTTGCACACAGGGAGTAAAATGATGAATTTCTGTTTGACGTTTTCCTTCTGATTTACCAAGTGAAACATGATCCTGGAGCAAAATGCATTCCACCAATCAGATTGGAGCAACAATCCACTCAAGCTATTAGCTAAGAATAGCTTTGCAAGTAACCAATCAGATTTTGCAAACAATCTAGTCAAATAGTCACAATGAACAACAATATAATCAACTTTCCAGATTGTCCAAGATAAAACAGTGGTACTTAAATAGGCATAATGAACCAACTGTAAAATATGACAGTATCAAGTAAAATGCAATGCATTGATTGCTCTCTTTTTGTCTGCTTTTTGCCCCAAACTGCCATCAGAGCACCCAAGCGTATCACTACCTAGCTCTGAAAGCACATCTCTCCCTTCATACACACCCCCTGTGTAAAGTAAACCACATTAACCTTGTGTGTTAGTATTAAAATGATAAATTCCACCACTTTCCCGTTTCTCATGGTGTGCCGTGGTTAATATCCAGGCGTTTGGCGGCAGCGGTGTCATTTTTAAAGCGTTCATGTGGATGTCAGTGTAGCTCTGTTCAGAAATGATGCATAGAGGTAAATAAGGAGGGTGAAATTAGCCCTCCTGTCAAAGCGCTACCTTGCTCCCTCAGGCCGAAGGAAATTGACTGCACGCTAGATTTTCAAAATTAGCCCTTAATGTTGGCCTGACAAACGGGGGCTTGGTAATGCTTTTCCATGTCATCCTCAGAGAATCCATCATCACCTTTCCCCCCTCCCGCTCCCAGGCCATGCTTTAATTTGGTAATAAGGTGAGGGAGGGTGGAAGAGCAAGAGAGAAAGAGAGAGAAAGCCACATCATTTATATGCTGGGTTGGCACAGGTATATTCCCAAAAGGCATTTGCATAGTAATATGATCTCAAAAACGACCAATTCTAATCTGACGTTTAATATTTAATTTACATTATTTTTCTATTTACCATAAACAGTTTTTGTTTTCAATTTACTAGACTTTTATTTGGAAATCTCAACAAAACTTAACGATGCCATATCATGGCCCTTTTAAATAATTTATAATAAATATTTGAACTCTCTGGCTTTTAGCTGCATCCTTAATTACCTTCAAAAGGCAGTATTTTTTTTCAAACAATGTTTCTGCCAGACAAGCTATGTATATCATGTTCCTCCCACTGTGGTGCTTCCAATACACCCCTGCTGGATTATTCTTGTTGGCACACAGAAAATACACCGATTTTTAACGAATACATTCGTCTTCTGGAAAGCCAAAAAACACGTTTGGACTGGAACATCACAAAAACACAGTCCTACGGCAACACTTTCGAGTCTGACAGCGCATACGTTCATCAATAAGATGCATTATCGGTTCATCTGATTGGATAGTGTCCAAAAAAAATCTGAGTATTATTGGAGGCATGTTTTTGATGAGTGGACTAACACATACCAAAAAAATGCAAAAAAAATGTCTGAAAAGTCAAGTTTACATTAAATGGAACCTTTAAAGTTGCAGTGCACAGTCACCCAGTGCTATTTGGCAGCACACAAATTTTTTACAAACGCAAAACTCAGGCATCTCTTGCTTTAAGGAGTTGCTTTAAGAAGTTTCGTACATTATATGTAATAACCCTCCATTAGTTTTATCCTCTGAGCTAAAACAAATTCAAAGGAGAGGACAACTCAGACCGAAGACTCTCCATTACACACACACACTTATATTGCCTGCACAAACTGGGCAGATTTATTGAAAAAAAAAACGAAGAGCTTTTTGTTGGTAAAAGGAACAGAGAAATTAGTGACTTATTTTTTTTAATTACATTTTATAATTGATTTATTTTTTTATTTTATGCAACATTTATTAACTTAAAGAATATATTGTATAACATTTAGTCACAAATCATGCATCATAAGCCAGAAAGCAATGCAAGTTTCAAAATATGGATAAAACCCTGTAAATCATGAGAACCATACTATAAAATAAACAGGACATTGTAGGCAAGGTATTTTATCAATTTAAAATGTAAAGACAAAGACAGAAACTCACAAAAAATGTAATGTAACAAAAAACTATGTAGCTTACATTTTAAATAAAATAGACCCCTAAAAGGGCTCTGACCCAACTTAAAATTTAAATTATGAAAAAAAACATGATGTCTCAAAATTAACAGACATTATTTGTCACAATGGATCATTTACCATTAGAGGTTAGAGGTACACATGGTATTTTTTCAGATGCAGTACTAAATGTGTCTTTATAAAATCCATCATCACCTCTAACCTTGGTAATATGTAATTTGGTAATAGGGTGAGAGAGAGAGAGAGAAAGAGAGAGAGAGAGAGAGGGAGAGAGAGAGAGAGAGAAAGATAGAGAGAGAGAGATAGAGAGAGGGGTACAAAGCCACACAATTTCTATGCAGAAAGGATGCAGGTATTTGCCCTCAAGGGATGTGCATTATAATGTGGGCTGACATTTTTATGGTTTGAAATCGTCAGGGATGTTTTTGAGTGGCGAGGTGCTAAATGTGTCTGCTACCACATAAAAATTCTGGGCCTTGAAAAATTGTTTGCTGATCCAGATGATAACCCCTAATGGCACTGGCACAAATAAATCAAGATTTAATATTCTAATGTGCCCTCATTTGAATATTCACCCTTTATGGATACCTGGGATGCCCATATATCTGAGGCGTCTGTACAGTTCAAATGGGTTCTCAGAGGTTAATTATTTATTATGTGGTTTGTGATATTTTGGGAAAATCTAAAGAATTTATTTTCAGCTTGTGTAAGACAAGTCATTGTTCCTGAAAAGAAAAAGTCTTTATTTCTCATTTGTAAACACAATGAGACCAGTCAATCACAGTTTTTTCCTAAAAAATAAAAGGAAATAATTGTTACTTTTATTGAACATTTCTTAATATAGATAAGTATTGGGTACAGTTTTTCTGGGTTATCATTGCAATCCAGTTGTAATGTTTAACCATACTTTTTCTAATGAGTTAATTCAACTTATTTAACAGCATATTATAATCAAACGCAAGTTGGAACATGGTTGCTTCAATTGTTTTTTTTTCTGATGATTTACACCAAAAAATAAAATAAAAATAGTCACACTGATTGAAACAAAAAAGTTTCTCAATTTCTACCTACTCAAAGCACTTTTATTTTTGAGAAAAGCGCTTCACTTTTTTAAACTTCTAACCAGACACACACCAATACACATGCAAGCACACACTCACACATTTATCCCATAGGATGATAGTCTGGAAGCCGTTGGTAAGTCATTAGTGTCAGAGTTTGAAGAAAAGTCTCTCAAAGCTGTTCAGAGCTGTTCGCTGCTGACCACAGACACCCACACTCTAAAAACAGCTCAGCTTAAACACACATCAAAAATATATCTGTTACAATACATACATATAAAAATTACCTGAAACACTGGATATGCTGCACTAGGTTCATGTCTGAGTAATTCGATTTTTTTCCTATTGCCAACCATTATTGCTTCAATTTCAGATGTATTGAAGTCTAAAGTTAACCTGCAAATACCAAGCCCAACAGAAAAGAATAAGTATAAAGTATACGAAAGTCCACAGGTTATCTATAACTAAGATGTTGGCACACATTGGTTTGTTGCCCTCAAGGTGATGACGTAGAAAGTCTAGTTAAAATATAGATCTTTCAGTGCTGAATGGCTAGTACGTTTGTTGCGATTGAACCTTTAGGGCTAATGTTTTATTACTCAAGCTGTAAGCATCTGGAGTTCATCCTGAACCCCAATCTCTTTGAGCAGATCAGTGTTAGTGTTTCAGTGTCAGATGAAATATGATTTTTGTTCATCAGAGACCGTTATCTCAGCACAAAGGTGCCTTCAAAGGCGTCTGTCAGATTTATTGATGCCCCTCACCAAGGGATTTGTCTTCTTGTTGAATGTCAGTCGTGTAATAACACAAAAGCAGAAAAATAAAGCTGGAGTTTGTGCTGACATAGAATTTGTTCAGTCAATATAAGCTGTCAAGCCCCGGAAGCCTTTGATAAAGACCTCGTGAAAAAAATCCTTTTTTATTCCTCAGTGTGAAAACGCCTCAGGCTTCACCTTGCTCTAAGTGAGCTTAAATCAGCTCTTTATAATAAGTCATGGTCAATAATTATGCAAGAGTGGCCACGGAGGTTGAGTTAATAACACGCCACAGAAGGTGATGCCAAGGTAAAGCTAATCATGACTGAAAAATATATATATAATAGTGCTGTCAATTGAAATCATTTTTTTACTAATTAATAACAAACTTTTTTAAATAATCGTGATTAATCGCATTTACAAGACTGAACTTTTTAAATCTGTAGCTGTAAAATGTAAATAATTAATGTAAACTGAAGATAAAGAAACTCAAAATATGATTGTTTATTGATTTTTTGTTTAGCTTAAAACACAGATTTTGTCATGTAAACAACATGCTATAAACAATCAATATCCTCCAAATTAACATTTTGCTTCTCTTTTTTGGTGGCAGTTTTTGGTCTCTTTAAACTTGTTTTCCAAGACTCTCTGCCATTAACAGCTTGCTTAGTGAAGTCTGATTCCTTTCATCTTTGGGAAGAAACTATAGGTCTTTAAACCTTGGAATAATTGAAGAAGCGATCTTTTTCCGTGTAATATTAGTGCTGTCCTTCCTTTGAGATAGTCTGAGGTAAAATCATGTTTGAATTGAACTATATAGCTGTTCATCCTCTGTTGACTCTATAATTTTGCAAGTGGCACAAGAGCACTGAGCAGAAGAATTGTATGTATTTTATTTACATTACCTTGTTTTTGAAGATATTTAAATGAATTATATAAACCAACAGCAAACAACTTCCATTACAAGAAGAAAAGGTAAATTAATATAAATACAGGATACAGGTTTCTACCTTGGATCAAATAATACATGTTAAATAAGTAAATAATAGTTTTTATGTACTGCAAAATTAGCAGAAACCATCTGTAATGAGCCTCTTATTGAGTCTCTGACCTTAATTGTTTGTTCTGAGGTGATATAATTTCAATTCCCTGCGTGTTAATGTGCAATGCTGTGGACTTGGCACTAAACCACTTCATAGCGAAACAACAAGACTCTTTTAGTGTGATTGATTCCTTTTATGAAGAAAAGGATTTTGTTAAAAGGAAAACATAGCCATACTTAAAAAATAACAAAATGGCAAAGTTTCCTCCATCTCAGGCAGGAAAACAACCCTAGACCTTAACAATTTCAATTTTATGAAGAATAGACAATAATGATTTACAGAAAAAATGTCGAAAAAAAAATCTGACTGTTTTCGTGGCTCAGAGAAAGTTTTAGGTGTTGATAATTCCAGAAATGTTAATGCTTGGTAATGTCTATTTTTTAAGAAGATGAATATCGCCACATTTTCTTTATTAGAACATCACAGTCAGTTCAGTCCAGTTGAAATATTGATGGACGAATGAAATTCCAAATTTTTAACCAATGCTAAGCTAATCAATTGAACTTGTGCATCAGTCTGAGAGTTTTGTTTTCAGAATTCTATTATATTGAAATATGTTGTTGAACATATCTATCAACCTGTTGATTCTGAAGTACTTAAGCTATGAAAAAGAATAGAGTTTAACCTTCTGTTAACCTAAAAAGCAGCTAGATTTTACAAACTCTAATAAATTATTTGAAGGGGGCCTATATATTACTAGGGATTTTTTTTAATTACCCTTTCATACAGTGTATAACATAGCTTTAAGTTTGAGGGGCACCCAGTTAGAGTTTTACAAATGAAATATCCTTATGTATCAAACTAATTTCGACTAAGGGTTATCATTAAATCAAATATTTTAGTCCACACATTGTGATGTTTGCTCTCACTACACCACTTCCACCTTCAGAGTAAAGAAACTCCTCCCCAAACATCAAAGTAACTAGCCGCAATTGTGAATTACAGCTGCAACCTATTTTCAATTAGGCTCAATTAGTAATATATAGTTTGTTCAACTTAAATCCAAACTATTTAAAGAGTATACACAGACTTGTGGCCCTTTAGAGAAATGCTCTATCTCTCTCTCTCTCTCTCTCTCTCTCTCTCTCTAACTCTCTCTATCTCTGCGATCGTCTCTTAAGGGCTCTCGATCGCGATATTCTCTCCTTCTCTAATAGTATCTCTCTATCAGCTAAACTCTCTCTCTCTCTCTCTCTCTATATCTCTCTCTCTTCTCTCTCTCTCTCTCTCTCTCTCTCTCTCTGGTTCAGGTTAATGGCTGAAGTGTGTGTGTGAGATGTTTTACAAGTCTCTCATCTGCCATGCTTTGCTCTGACATTCAGCAGCAAAATCGTTCAAGCAGTAAGAGAGAGAAATCCTCCAGCGGAAAGATCTGCCTTCTTCAATCCTTAATGATATCACAGAGAGCAGTTCAGCCCAGAAAACTGAAAATGCAATGTTCCTGTACTCATCCTCAGGCCATCCTAGATCTAGGTGACTTCAGTTCAGTGCAAAAAGAAAGACGATTTTACCTAAACCATGCTTATAGGTGTTTCATTATTAGTCAAAAACATATAACAAGTGCAAAAGCCACTTGTTGCTGAACATTTTCCTCTATTAGATGATTTGTCAAGGGTCTCTTTTTGACTTAAACACAAATGATTAAAGTTTGATTAACAGTTTTTTTCTTTAAAAAATAAATGATATTCCATGCCAGAACAAATGATACTACGGTATTTACTAGTAAATGATTTCATAACTTTTTCTTGGTTCGACTATGCAATTGAACTATTGTCTTTTTAATGGGTTCAGTATATTCCCGGGAAAATAACACAAGTACTGTAACCTGTCAGTGTACGCACAGAAAGCTAAATGTCCAGTTTGGACTTCATCTGGCAGAGTTATTTTTGAGTGTGAGATGCAGCAAAAGCTTTTTAATGAGACAGAGTGGTGAGAAGCACAACAGTGATCTTGACATCTCAGCTCTGGTCAATTAGAGAGAAGAAAGTGGAGCAAAAGAAAGAAAAACGAAGGCAGAAAGCGGAGAACAGAAAGCAGATTTGAGGAGCTGGTGAAGCTTCACCAGATCCTCGAACAAGACAGAAATCTGCAATCGCATGGAACTTGCTTCACGGTGCGTCTTTATTCATAGAAAGGCACAGGTTTGGAACCATTAGGTCTCAGCTTTGTTCTGTAGACAAATCTCTAGACAAATTTTGAGGAAAAAGTAGAATGTGTTAAAGTATCCCAAAGTCAAAGTATGTCAAAAAGGAACATATTATATAAAATAATAAATGTTATGCTAGGGAGAAGCAAAATAAAAATTCTTTCAGGCAAAAACAAAATACCACAATTTTTATTTCTACATATTTCTCAATTATTTTGGTATAGACAATTTGTTTTGTATATAATATTGTTAGATCACATTTAGAGTTTGGGGAAGTAAAAGCCTGCCATCATGAGTTCAAATATATCAGCATGTCGTGATTTTAGGGATGTTTATAGCAAAGAATGATATTATTTATTACTTTATTACAATGTGAATTCAAACTGGTTTGACTGACGACACTTATATGACACCCCAATATTTGGGAATTAAACAAACCTTTTTATCCGCTAGGTTTTCCTAGCTCCAAAATGTTTACAATTTCAGTGTAACTGAAAATAAATTCTGAATTATATGAGTTGTCACAAATTGTGGAAACAAAGGTAAAAATGCATCATATGAAGTACACACTAAGGTACACGTGTTTATTACACTAACATCATGGTTTAGTAAGTTGATGAATCTGAAGTGAAATGTACATACAGAAACTTGAAACTATCTCTTAAACTGCTTTGTGCTTTAATAACAAAAATTGTTACAAATGTATTTTCCTGAAATCTACTCTGACCACAGCATAGGACTGTTACATTAATATTACATTTCATCTAAACTCACCCACAGAGTTAAGTGAAATTGCATCAGAAAACTGAGCTCCGTTTGTGGCTTTTCTGTTATTCGAGATGCGTGTGGCAGTATTTTTCTCTTTGAAGCAGTCTTTTTTTATTTTTATTTATGTGGTTCAGAGAGCCTGAAAGCAGATTACTGAATGTTTTCCCACAAGTTTAATACTGTAATTAAATTGGATTGATGCATTTGTTTTACATTTATGTTGGACAAACACTGATGTATATTTGACATACATTAAAGACAATGTCAACATGTTAAACACCATCTGTATTAAACTTTACAAAAAAGATAGATATCCTCTATATTTTTTCCACTTTTATGGTAAACATATATACAGAAGTTAAAAGATGTCCCTTGTATTTTAATCATTTACAATGTGTTCATTAGTCTGTATAACTCCTTCCATAACAAAAAAATATTTCAGTTTTTTTGGAGTGAAGGTCTTGTAGGCTTCAATTGCTGGAAAAAGTATTTTTGTGTTCTTTTTGGCTACTATTTAAACTAATTTATTTGGTTGAAAATTTTAATTAACAGTCTGGTGAGAAGGATTTCTGATTGATGGCTGGGAGTTTTTGTTGTTTAGGTAAGAACTTTTGCCAACTGTTGCTAAGCATGACTTAGATATAAAGGTGAATTCATGTTTATTTTGAACAGTTAATGAAAGTACCAGAGACGAGAAGCAGATTCTGCGCAGCCTGGAAATAGTTTTTTATTAGGTCACAGATATGGGTTCACACATTGTTTCTGACATCACCAGAATAATGGGAGAAGAATATTGTATTAATATAAAAGATGGAAAAGATGTCTTTGTTAAGAAAATAACACCCAATTGGGTTTTTTAAGTATTTTAAAGTATATATTTCTTTTTAAGTTTTAGAATGAAAAGTTAGAACAAATTTGTAAAGAAATAAAGTCTTTTAAGTACAGCAAGTGACATTTGTCAGACATCACACTCATTGGATCCTTGTTATATATATTCAATGATCACAAAACAGATTCAAATTTTTTATTTACTTTAATTCACATTTGCTTTATAACCGTATAAATTTGAACCACATTAACATGAGCATGTTCACACAATCCATGCACGCATTTATGTCCAAACAACTTCCAAAGATTAATTTTGGATTATGGGAGCCCTTTTATTTATTTTTAATTATTGTTTTATTATATGCATGTGCTTACATCACTGACCCTTACTTGATTAATCCCCATGTTCCAGTCAATGTTTTATTCCCTTTTTCATTCCTTGTTTTATTTCTCTTGTTTTATTTCTTATGTTTTTCATACTGAAATCCTCAGCTGCTGTCATGTGATACAACACGAATCAGAAACATTAGACTGCAGACTCATTGAAAGTGATCTCAGACAAGTAGAGACAGCTGCAGTAAATGAAGGTATGGTGCGACAAGAGGGGATTAAGGTGGATCAGCAGGTCAATGTTAGATGCATCAGTATATTGCTGGGGTTAAGGTTTTTGACAGGATCACTTCCACTTACTATGGTTTACTCTGCCCTGTAGCAATACCGACTCATGTCAGGAAACAGATCTCTTGATGAAAACTTCAGCTTGACAGAGTGGTGGTGCGGGAGCGTGTGAAGCCTATACAATTTGTGAGAACTACAATCTAGCATACACAAACAATAAAACATTTGTTCTCACCTTGAAATGTCATCTCAGGATAATTATCTACTTCAGCTACACAATGTTTGAAGCAAGGAGTCAATGAGGGATCGGACTACAAAAGATAGACCAGTCTCTACCTCATTGAGCTGTTTTGAAAAAGGCTTGAGTATCAAAAATGAAGTAGTAGCCATCTATAAAAAATTGCGTGAACTTTAAAAATGTATATTCTAATAGAATCTCTAAGACAGGATGTACATGCTTTGAAAAGTTTTTTTTTCTCAGAACAATTGGAAGCAAAACTAATATGTGTTTGCATTACATTCATTAACTATTAAGAATAATCAAATTGTTGTGTCCATCAAGAATTAAAACTTTTGTGTGGTGTCAAAGTGATTCCAGACTTTTGATGTGCAGTTTAGGCAAAGTTGATTATTTGTCTTTTTAATGAAAATGAGCTCTGAGCTCTCACCAATGATCTAAAAAGCTATAAAGTCACAACATGATTTAATGGTTTCTTTAACAGATGAAGGTTTCTCAAGGTAAACCAGCAAGGACGAAGCCTGGCTTATTCCTCAATGCTTAACTGCACTTATAAACACATTTGCATAATTTGGTTACTTACGCACTAAATCAACATTCTGTTCTTTATACTTAGAGCCCAGCCTCTTCATTTGCAATCAGCAAATGCTACAAAGGATGTTTGAGGACTATGGCAAATCAAACCGACGGCAAATGAGCCCAGAAAAAATTGTGC
This sequence comes from Danionella dracula, assembly GCA_900490495.1. Lineage (NCBI taxonomy): Eukaryota > Metazoa > Chordata > Actinopteri > Cypriniformes > Danionidae > Danionella > Danionella dracula. The sequence goes on from UELW01000996.1 coordinate 7,288,495, forward strand.
ATGATTTTGCTCCTCCCTCCTTCATCCACCCAGCCACTTTAGCCGCATAATCTCGTAAAGATTAAAAATAACCATCATAAAAACATGAATCCACCTCCATGGAAGACGACGCTCATGCCCGGTCTGTCTGCTCGCATTTTAAACACTTCTAATCATATACCTTTGTGGACACTTAATTAAAAATACAAACCCAATTTTAATCTGTAGTCCAATTAATATGCAAATATATGCAAATGTAAGGAAACAAGGTGGTGATTAAGTTAAGAACACTCTCCTTTAAGTGTGAAAACAAACCCTCTTTTTTGCTCTCTCTGATAGATTGTTATGTTTTCTGGGCTCATGCTGAGCTAATGAAAATGCCCGTTCCAGAAGCTTCTTTCAGAGGCCATCTCCATTGCGTATGTCACCACGCCATTAATACTCATCGTTGCAATTCAGCAAAAGGTCGTGACAAAGTGAGCTGCTTTTTAACATGCAAGAGTAGATTTTTGTGGCTCTAGGTGTGCCTGAATCAAACTCGCCTGTTTCTAATTAGGCCTTGAAGATAATGGCTGAAAGCAGCCAGGCCGACTCAGGTAATGACTCCAATTGTGCTTCAGTTGCTTTTTATTGAAGATTTGCTTTATCCAGATGAGTGTGAGGCAGGGGAAAGGCCAGAAAAGAAAAGTTCCCCTCTCCTCCACCCAATTATTTTACTGCAGAAGGTTAAAATGACACTTTGCACAAACAGAGTTTCCACTCCAGGAATCAGAGGCGCTGCTCATCACGTGAAAGAAGTCGTCTATAAGTTGCGCTTAATTAGAGAGAGTTTGTGAAGAAACGAAGAAACACTGGGAACGACGGCACACGAGTCCATAATTTACATCGCCACTGAGTCACACAGAGCTCAAGAGCCAGTCTGACTCTAATTAGTTGTGTTTGAGGCTAAAAAATTCTTATTTTTATTCCATAACAAACCACAGAGAAAGCAGCATATGCAAATGAGCACCTACACATATACCAATGTATATCTCTAATATGATAATAGATGTATATATACACTTACAATATTGTGAAGTATAGATGCCACTGTCCCTTCATAGTTTTTTGCAGTATATACATTTTGTGTAATATTTGAAGTGTAAGTAAAAAAAGGTTTAGCATATTCCAGTTTAATTATATACAATTATTATTATATATAATAAACAATTATAAAATATAGAACTAATTGGTATCATTTCTAACAGAGTTGAGACGTTGAGAGGGTACTGTTTAGGACAGAGTCAGGCCTCTGGAGTGTTTCCGTTGCGTGTAACATATAATTCCATTTCACGACAACATTGTCCAACGTCGAAGTGATCACGCATCTGAAACAGTAAGTATGTAAGGTGTTTTAATATTTAGCTATTTTTATTAACTTTTCATAGACCATAAAATGTGCTAACTTATCCAAATATCACTTGGTTATTGGTCTAAATGGTTTTGTTTGTGTTTTACATTAAACATGGGTTATCCTAACAAACAATTCTGTCTAAAAATGTTTTATTCTGCGCCTTGATTCAAATTCACTCATTAAGCACATTAAATCTAAAACATGCACACGGTATTATATCACAAAAAAACTATTTTTTATATATATTGGTGTCTAACTCTCCTTCGGGAGAGTTAAATTTAAACTATTTTTAATTTTATTTTTATTTAAACTGACATGTCAATGGGATGCAACATGCAAACTCATAAAGCATAACTTATATAATAATAAAACATCAAACTGGATTCATGAAATAAAACAATACATCTATATCTCTTTTTAGATTGCAACGAATCCCAACGCTTCTCCAGAACACTTCTCCAAAATAAAAATCCCTTTGTCTGACGAAAACCAATAAAATTGTCATAATGACAATGTTGACACTCACAATGCACTCATGTTGGGACGATAAGCTCAGTAACATCAAATATGCATCCTGTGTTAAATTTTTCACATTGTACATAGTTTTAGAAAATAAACATAGTAGGACATGTTGTTTAGAGTTGCAATAACAGAAACACTCACATAACCTGCTGGATCATCACTCTCCTTCCCAAATGCACATCAAATCCAGGGTGCATCTTGTGTTTCGGTGTCTGTAATTTGCTCTTCTTCTCTTTTCAATAAAAGGGACATTTTCTTCAAATATTTGGTATTTGTTTTATTTTCTACTGTTGTTTTTATCAAATAAGTGTTTCTTTTGAAATTAAGAGTTGCACGTGGAACAATGTTTGAAACTCATCAAAAAGTAAACTCGGTAATGTACTTTTCTTCTCTTTTCTTCTAGCCTTCACAAAATATGCACTGAGCATCATAGCATTATAACACTGAGATTAGCAAAGTAGCTCATGCAGTGAAAAGAAATAAACCTAAATGTTTTCTTCATGCTTGAAAGTATTCAACATTTACCATCAGTTTTAACCTGAGCAAGCGGAGAAGGCATCCTTGTTATCGTAGTCGGAAACAATCAACATTCGCTACTAAAAAAGGAATAAACCAAATCAATCAAAAGTTTTTTCTCATAGAAATTTTTGTAAAAAATGTTTGTGTTGTTAATGAATAGTTAAATAATCTACTTTCCTTAATTAATTTGAATTTTCAAGATTACGATATTTTCATACTGCATGACCACATTAAAGTAAATCATAAAGGCGCTTAATTGACCAATCAAACAAAGCTGTGAGGGTTTAAGAATGTTTAAACAAATCAAACAGAATTTCAGATTCATGTTGACAGTTCTATATTCTTTAACGCACCGTCTTCCATGACTGGGCTTGAAAACTTCAAGAGAATTTGAAAAGCGTTCTTTTTAAGAAAAGGTATTGTGCTCCTCTTTCATCCTCACTCACCCTTTCTTCTGGTTTTCATCAACAATCCTCGTCTAATAGCATCAGATGCGTGACAGCACCTTTGTGTACCTTTGTGTTAGCCAAATCTCTGGGAATTGACTGGCTCCTGAGCTCTGATTGGCTGAATTTGGCCATAACACTTTTTATTTTTCTCCTGTGTGCCACTTTCTATCCCATCAGTGAGTCGCTATCTCTCCCTTACTCTTATTTCCCCTCAGTTCTTCTGCTTCTTCGTTCACTCAGGAGGGTTTCCTTATATGCACGTCTCTTTCTCTTATGCTCTCTCTCTTTCTCTATCAAATCGCCTCTGGCTAAACCAAAACCCTTTGACTGCATGAGTGTGTGTGGGTTTTTGATCAAAGCTTGTATGAGTGTATCCTGACAATGCAGTGTATGATGCTCATACACTTCTGCTCAATTTCAATCCATCACTCTATACAGACAAGTGCATACGGACACTACATTCTCACAATATACATTATATATGCACTATATTTAAGTTAAAAATCCGTTTTAAATACTTGACATGTTTTCTGCTTGAAATGAAGCAAATTTGCACCATTTTATTTTCATTTAATGTAGTATTTTATCGAGAAGAGATGCAAAATTAAATACCTCTGTGCACCTTCTGACTAAAAAAAGAATCCTTCTACCGGAAGACTTTAACTTAATTTTGATAATCCAATCTGAATTGAGAGATTAGATCAGAGCAAATAAAAACTCACCAATCGAAGTAATGAACTAACCACATTGAACCTGTTTCCACGTTGCTCACATGCTTTTTTGTCTGATGAAAGGCTCAGTGAGGGGTTTTCGGTCAGTCGGGTCAGTCTATATTAAATTAGAAGAGGTCAGTGTGACCAATGAGCCCACTGATAAACTTGGGCTGGAGTATTCATTTAAGTCACCAATACTGAAGACTTTGTTAATCATTTCTGACTGCTAATAATGATTCATTCATTCATCTTCATGTCGGCTTTCTTTCCTTTTCAGGGTCGCCACAGGAGAATGAACCGCCAACTCTCTGGCATATGTTTTTATGCTGCGGATGCCCTTCCAGCCGCAACCCATCGCTGGGAAACATTCACACACACTCATTCACACTTTAACACTATGGACAATTGTTCTTATTCAATTCACTTATACCGCATGTCTTTGGACTTGTGGGGAAACCGGAGCACCCGGAGAAAACCCAAGTGATCACGGGGAGAACATGCAAACTCCACACAGAAATGCCAACCGACCCAGCCGAGGCTCGAACCAGCGACCTTCTTGCTGTGGGACGACCGTGCTACCCACTGCCCACTTTCCACTGCTGCTAATAATGATAGCTGTAATAAATATTTATATTTTTTTTCATGTATATTACTTGAATTTTCATAATTATTAGGATTATAAATAAAAATATATTAGACTCAATTTGTTTGTTTATATACAAAACAGCATTAGTTACAAGTGCAAACTAAACATTTTAACTGATAGATAATAGAAAATTCTACAAATATTTAAATGTACAATACAGTAATAAAAACCACAGACTCTAAGACATCAATGAAACTAATAACACAATAACAGAAAATTAACACAATTGTGTCAGAAAATATTTGAAATGTAGCATTTTTAAGGTTGTCTTTATAAAACAATTAGTACGTCTCAAAATCCTTACTGCTTTTTATGTGATAATGCAAAATAGAGTAAACATTGGATGAGCCAAATTTGTGTTTTCATTTCATTTTATTGACACTACGTTTTGGTTTAATCATGAATATGAATTATTTTTGCCAATATTATGATTTCAATAAACACAGTGAAGTAGGCTTGACTTGTTGCATCAAGAGATCAAATAAAGCATTTTAACTGCAGCTCTCCTAAAACAATAGTCAAAGAATGTAATATTTAATGTTTTAAGCTATGATTCTCTGTAGAATCTAGCCACAGGGGTTTCTAGCCAGTGACTTCTGTGCCAGTTCCAAGCCCGGATAAATAGAGAGGGTTGCGTCAGGAAGGGCATCCGGCAAAAAACATGCCAAAACCAAATATGCAAGTCATCAATTCAATTTCCATACCGGATCGGTCGAGGCCCAGGTTAACAACGACCGCCACCGGTGCTGTTGACCTACAGGGTGCCGGTGGAAATTGGACTACTGTTGGTCAAAGAAGGAGAGGAGGGAGAAGGATTCGTAGGCAGAGAGAGAGGAGGAAAGGCAAGAGTATAGGTCTGAGAATAGGGACCCTCAACGTTGGTACAATGACCGGGAAAGGTAGAGAGCTGGCGGACATGATGGAGAGAAGGAAGGTAGATATTCTGTGTGTGCAGGAGACCAGGTGGAAGGGTAGCAAAGCGCGTAGTATTGGAGGGGGATACAAACTGTTTTACTATGGTGAGGATAGGAAGAGAAATGGGGTAGGAGTGATCCTGAAGGAGGAGTTTGTGAGGAATGTTTTAGAGGTGAAAAGAGTGTCTGATAGGGTGATCAGTTTGAAGTTAGAGATTGAAGGGGTGATGTTGAATGTAGTGAGTGGTTATGCTCCACAAGTAGGCTGTAAGCTGGAAGAAAAGGAGAGATTCTGGAGTGAGTTAGATGAGGTGATGTAGAGTATTCCCAGAGGGGAGAGAGTAGTGGTGGGAGCAGACTTCAACGGTCATGTGGGCGAGGGCAACAGAGGTGATGAGGAAGTGATGGGCAGGTTTATTGTTCAGGAAAGGAACCCAGAAGGACAGATGGTGGTGGACTTTGCCAAGAGGATGGGAATGGCTGTAGTTAACACTTATTTCCAGAAGAGGGAGGAACATAGAGTTACCTACAAGAGTGGTGGAAGGAGTACGCAGGTGGACTACATCCTAAGTAGATGAGCCAATCTGAGAGAGATCACTAACTGCAAAGTAGTGGTAGGAGAGAGTGTAGCCAGACAGCATCAGATGGTGATGTGTAGGATGTTTCTGGTGGTCAGGAAGAAGAGGGGAGGAAAGATGGAAAAGAAGACCAAGTGGTGGAAGTTGAAAAAGGAAGACGGTTGTGAGGAATTCAGACAGAAGCTGAGACAGGCTTTGGGTGGCCAGGGAGAGCTTCCAGAGGACTGGGAAACTACAGCAGAAGTGATCAGGGAGACAGGTAGGAAGGTGCTAGGTGTGTCAGCAGGAAGAAGGAAAGAAGATAAGGGAACATGGTGGTGGAATGAGGAAGTACAGGACATCATCCAGAGGAAGAGGCTAGCTAAAAAGAAGTGGGACATCGAAAGAACTGAAGAAAGTAGACAGGACTACAAGGAATCACTGCGCAGAGTGAAGAGGGAGGTGGCAAAGGCCAAACAGAAGGCATATGATGAGTTGTATGCCAGGTTAGACACAAGGGAAGGTGAGAAGGAATTGTACAGAATAGCGAGACAGAGAGACAGAGATGGGAAGGATGTGCAACAGATAAGGGTGATTAAAGATAGAGATGGAAGGGTTCTAACGAGTGAGGAGAGTGTGCAGAGAAGATGGAAGGAGTATTTTGAGGAGTTGATGAATGAGGAGAATGAGAGGGAAAGAAGGGGGGAAGAGGTGAACATTGTAGAGCAGGAAGTTGAAAAGATTAGAAAGGATGAGGTGAGGAAGGCTCTGAGGAGAATGAAGAGTGGAAAGGCTGTTGGTCCAGATGACATCCCTGTGGAGGTGTGGAAGTGTCTAGGAGAGACAGCAGTGGAGTTCCTATCTAGGTTATTCAACAGGATTCTAGAGAGTGAGAAGATGCCTGAGGAATGGAGGAGAAGTGTCCTAGTGCCAATCTTTAAGAACAAGGGTGATGTGCAGAGTTGTAACAACTACAGAGGTATAAAGTTGATGAGCCACACAATGAAACTCTGGGAAAGAGTAGTGGAAGCTAGGCTAAGAAGGGAAGTGGATATTTGCGAGCAGCAGTATGGCTTCATGCCCAGGAAGAGCACTCCTGATGCTATTTTTGCTCTGAGAATGCTAATGGAGAAGTACAGAGATGGTCAGAAGGAGCTGCACTGCGTCTTTGTGGACTTAGAGAAAGCGTATGACAGGGTGCCGAGAGAGGAGCTATGGTCCTGTATGAGGATGTCAGGAGTGGCAGAGAAGTACGTCAGAGTAGTTCAGGATATGTATGAGAGGAGTATGACAACAGTGAGATGTGCTGTAGGTCAGACGGACGAGTTCAAGGTGGAGGTGGGACTGCATCAAGGATCAGCTTTGAGTCCCTTCTTGTTTGCTATGGTGATGTACAGGTTGACAGATGAGGTCAGACAGGAATCTCCATGGACAATGATGTTTGCAGATGACATTGTAATCTGTAGTGAGAGTAGAGAGCAGGTGGAGGGACACCTGGAAAGTTGGAGGTCTGCTCTAGAAAGAAGAGGAATGAAAGTCAGTCGTAGTAAGACAGAATACATGTGTTTGAACGAGAGGGAGGGAAGTAGAACAGTGAGGTTACAGGGGGCTGAGGTCAAGAAGGTGGAGGAGTTTAGGTATTTGGGGGCAACAGTCCAGTGCGACGGGGATTGTGGAAAAGAGGTGAAGAGGCGAGTGCAGGCAGGTTGGAGTGGGTGGAGAAAAGTGTCAGGGGTGTTGTGTGACAGAAGAGTGTCAGCAAGAATCAAAGGAAAGGTGTACAGAACAGTAGTGAGACCAGCTATGATGTATGGGTTAGAGACTGTAGCAGTGAGGAAGAGACACGAGGCAGAGATGGAAGTAGCAGAGACGAGGATGTTGAGGTTCAGTTTAGGAGTGACAAGGATGGACAAGATTAGGAACGAGCACATCAGAGGAACAGCTCAGGTTGGTTGTTTTGGAGACAAAGTCAGAGAAGCCAGATTGAGATGGTTTGGACATGTGCAGAGAAGGGATAGTAGTTATATTGGTAGAAGGATGTTGGAGATGGAGCTGCCAGGCAAGAGAGCAAGAGGAAGGCCAAAGACAAGTTATATGGGTGTGCTGAAGGAGGACATGAAGGTAATTGGTGCAAGAGTAGAGGATACTGAGGCCAGATTTAGGTGGAAACAGATGATTTGCTGTGGCGACCCCTAAACTGGGAACAGCCGAAAGAAGAAGAAAGAAGAAGATTCTCTGTAGAGAAAATAATTATTTAAGACAAATCATCTATAGGGGTATAATGATTTTGTTCAACCACTCAAACGCAGCCCGGCTTAAAAGTCATTAGGCCTAATGATAGAATGCTGAGTTTTAAGCAAGAAATCATCACAAAGATCAGAAAAGCATAGATCATCTCTTTAAAACTATAGTGAAAAGAGTCCTATCTTAAACTTTTAGCTAGAAACTTCAGGCCGTTTATTTTTCACACTCAGGAGTCACTGATTTGTTTATGTAAGGTGAATAATGTGTTCGCGTAGGGCCCCAACCTCATATCTTTTCATAGACCACACAATTTGCAGACGGCGCCCCTTGTTGATGTATATTTTGCGACTGATGAGCATGTGTCAGAGTCTTGTCAGAAGTGTCGTTTATTTTAAGAAATCTGGAAACTAAACATTCACAGTACAATAGAGTTAAAATGGATTTCTTGGATTTATCACCGCACACTAATAATCATTTCTGCTCTTTTCTTTTCTTCCACAGAGGGCTGCAAAGACAGTCAATTCCTGAAATGGTCAAATAATTAACGGAGTCCTGATGAAGATCATTTAGAAAATTAAAAATCATCAACAACATTTTTGAGGCATGCATGCGTCTTTTGTGTATATTAATTAAGCATTATTGTGAATAATTAGCAGCAAACACTGACACATTCAAGCGCCGGTGATTACTTCTGTGCTTCTGTACTTCTTCGCAACAATGCTTTATTTATCGCAAACATTGGCTTTGTTTTAGACCAAGAGTTTGGTTTGAATGAACTGGGATAGTGTCAAGAAATATGTTAAATTATTAGAAAGACATAACACATATTAAATTATTATATATTTTGTTATTATCACCAATAATAATATTAGTAGTAGTGTTAATAATAATAAAGGATTATAATATATATGATATACGTCCCCGAAAGGGAAGAAAGCTGACAAGATAATGAATGGATGGATGGATAAAATAATGCTAATAAATGCTCTTTATGTTATTCAAAAGTATTAGATATATTTATTATAAGGATCATCAAATACATATTACCATTAGTTAGTTATTATTGATGCAGATATAGTCATCGGGGGTATAGTCATGTTTTATTCACTTTAAGACTTTAAAATAAAACAGATTTCTGGAGATATTTGTATTTTTCTAAATAGCTGCATTTATGAATCACTAAATATTAAATAAATAAAGATGTAGAGATAGTAGTTTTTTATGGTTTTGTATGAAAGACTGCTGTTGGATTGCATTATAACTTCATGCTTCCCCAGAAAATTGAACCCTTCACCTTGGCTATGCCTTATGTAAAAAAATGTATAGATAAGTTGCATTTCACTCCTTTAATCAAGTCAGTGTGGTTTTGAACTGGAAAAAGAAGTGTTGTTTTCATAAAGGCCAGGGTTTGTGCGCGCGTGCGTATGTGTATGCTGAGATAAGGACCCAGCCAATGCGTTTGTCTTTGGAAGTCTCGGAGTTTGTTGTTTCAGCGCCTTTGACTGAGGTCATATCAAATTAACAGCCGATATTGAGCATAAAAATAGAAGAGCATTAATTTCTTCTGCGCAGAATCTTAAAGGCTGACCTGGTTTTTAATGTTAAACTCAAATTAAAGAAATTAAAGAGAGCGGCAGAAGATGTTACCATTCGCTGACTGAACTAAATTTAGCCTCATCCTCAGAGTGAGCTGTAAAGTCACTTAGAAACACAATCACTATCTTGAATTGAAAGACTAAATGTGCATGGAATCAAACGCAAAAGAGACGCGTCCCACAAAAATAATATTCTTCTAACTACTAAATGTGCCAAAATTTCATTGTAATCCACAGACTGATGAGAAATAACACTTATAGTTCATTAAAAGCTAGTCAGAAAAACTCATCATTAGGATGTTTACTATTTTACTACTACTTTGAACCATTAATAAATCTAGTTGTGATTTATTTAAAAATAGTTCATTAAGAGTTGAATTTAGATACATAATAATCTTTTTTTCATTACTAACATGTACAATCTATTATGGGGAAAACTTGCATAACTCCTCATAAAAAGTTGAATTAATAAGCTATTAGCTATAGCCTCCTATCCAGAACTCTAATCATTGGGAATGCATTTCCAATTAAGCAAAGTTGTTTTACCATTTTTTTGTTTATGTCTGGATTGGTTAATGATCTGTTGAAAATGACATATTTGATAACATTTGTTGATGTAACATTACACAAATACTTTATATTCTTTTAAATTGTTTTCTTTTCATAAAAAAATAATTATTTTTTAAACACTGTCTTAAGAACACTTTCAATTGAACAGTATCGAACAAAACTAAAAAAAAACATACACATTAAAAAGGTTTTTCATTTGACTGTATATATTCTGATTCAGGTTAAATACTTTTAAAATGAAAAGTAGAAGTGTTGCAGGAGTAGTCAAAACCATTCTTTATAGAATTTAAGTGTTTCAAATTCCAGAGTTTTTAAAAAAAAAAAATTTTTTTAAAAAGCTGCACAATTTCTGACTTAACAATAAGTTTGTAGATAATACAATTCCTTGATAGTTTAAACTCCGGAATTATATATAAGCAGCGGCTAACAAGCTTGATCTTATAGAGCAGACCCGGCATGCCACTGTTTAAATACATTCTAATTATTTCATCTTACATTTTGTCGGCTTTTGTGCAACACAATGATAAAGCGACAGCTTTCAAACGCAACATTGACATATATGCAACAAGTGGATAAGCTCTTACATTAGCTATATTAGCAGTGTTATAGAGGCTGAGCAGCTCCACGAAAAGCAGATTATGGGTGCAAACCGAGCATTGGCTAATGACAAAGTCCTACAAACAAACAGTTCAGGCAGTTTAATTTTCCTCTGTGTAGTGCTAGCTGTTATAATTAAAGGTTAAATGGCAACAGACTGTGAACCAATTGATTGATTTAACCAAAGACAAGTCAAACGATACATAGACAGCTGCCTTTTATGAAAGAGTTCAAAAGAGCCGTCTCTTGTTTTCTTGTATTGGGAATCAACGTTTAAGTGTTTATAAATAGAGCAGGAGACGATGTGAGCAATAGAAAAATTTTAAAGCAACAAAGCTAGAAGTTCAGAAAATAAGAAATTTGTGCATGACAAAATATTTCACAGATTTTTTATGCAATTGTTTAAAAGAGAAAAAAAACAAATCACAAGGTTTTTTTTTTTTGTTTTGCAATATTGCACTAAGTCTCAACATCTCATCGCCAACAATATCTTTCTTGCACGTTTTATTTCATTAAACAAATTGGTTTCAGATCATGTTTTCAAACACTAACAATGAAAAATATCTCCCGTGCTTCATCTATGAGACTGTTAAGACCAAGCACTGTGAGATATTTGAGAAAACCCATCTGAACTGGAAACAGATACTTACTCTGACGAATAACCTCGGGAAAATGATCTGATGCTCTTTAACCTGATTTATACCATTACAAGGTTAAACTCCACTAATACAGGCATTAAATCCAGAAGAGTGAGAGAAATGTGCCCAACTTCTCTCGCCTTGAAGTAATAACTGTCTGTACGTAGCTCTTAAATAGTTCCTCAAAGAAAAAACAAAACTATTGTATCTTTGAGGGGGTTTCTCATCAAAAACTGATGTTGCTGAAAAAGAAAATAACAGACGTAAGAGAATAATTACAGCACGGAATAAGATACAGACCTCTGTAGATGATGACAAGACGAATGAAGATACTCTGAGTAAATATAGAAAAACCCATAACATCTAAATTAGCATGTGGTCAAGTATTCTCTTTATTTAAATTCCAAAGCTGCATGCCAACATTTGTTCAAAAAGCTCAAATGAAAAACATGCATTTAGGTATATGCAGCTCTTTAAAGCATCAAAAGATTGGCCAGCTTGATCAAAGGCACACATAGATCAGTTTGATTATTTATCATGTATTCATCACAACTTTGATAAAGAATATGTTTTTCTATTCCTAAAGCCGTGTTTCTTCATCCATGCACAGAATAGAGGTTATGAATTTATAACCAATTGTCTTTAAAGCCAACAATCTGAATGTTCGTTCATTCATCAATCAGCATATTCTTTGCAAACCTGTAAATGTCAACATCCTCCTGTGCATCCATGCTATCGTCCATCAACCATCAAACATAAACTCATACAAAGAATGGAATCAAGAGACACTTGAACACCTGTCAGCACTCTTCTACATATTATATGATTAAATGCATGAATCACAGAAGGGCATCCTCAACAGACTGAGATGATGATAATCGCCACTTACTGCATCAGTGGTGTAAAAATAAAGCACAAAGGAGCTGCAGCTATGTTAAATTATGATTGTATTATTACATCACTGATTATCATTGTTTACAAACTGACAAACAGAATATAAAACTTCCTTTTAGTCAGTAGACAGCCCATCCCCCCCCCAAAAAAGATTTTTGAACAGTTTGATTGTAACAAATTCACATTCAAATTAAGCAAATTACTTTTTCAGATTTTTCAGAGGGTTAAGTTAAAATCATGTGAAGGGAGCTTCCAAAGCATTTTTCTATTAGATTGTGCTACCCCGTGAGATTTGCCTACCATGCATGCGTAGACACACATTGTTTTATATTAGCACTTTTATATATTTGCATCATATTTTAAGTTATGGAGGATACACATTTTTTGTATTTATTATGATTTTTTATTTAAAAAAGCCATTTGCTTCATTACACTGTTATAAACCCATACCAAAAATATTAATATAAAGTCATGTTAAAAATCTATGTTTAAACTTGTATTTCACAATTTTATTAAAAAGAGCTATTAATAAAACCATGGGTAGTAACTAGTTAAATTTACTTAGTTACATTTACATAAGTATATTTTTAGGGTAACTACTACTTTTTGAGTACTTTTAAAATATGTACTTTTATTCTTAATCAAGTTAATCTTTTGTGAAATATCTGCACTTTTACATTTTTTACATCTGAGTTACATTTTAGTTACATTTAGTTACATTTTAGCTGCTTCTCTTATTACTAATATCATGAAATATATGTGAGTATATATTTGCCTTAATAAATAAGTACTTTAACATTTTTTGGATATTCTACCCACCTCTAATCACTATGAACCTAACAAAATCAATAGAGTTCTATGCACTGCATGGTGCAGTATGCAGATTTCAACACTTATATATGATGAATGATGATACAAATATAAAACTCATATTACATTGAGGTTTAGACAGTAATAGGCCAGCATTCAAAAACACTCAAAACATGTGCAGAACAGAATACATTAGAAGAAGTACAGCGTTTTCCATTTATCTCAAATCCAATGTTTTATTTTAACTCCAGTGATCTGAAAAGCCTGATGTCTGGTGTTTAATTCTAACCTTGGTGAAATCAGTAGGACGGTGGCTCATTTCTAATTTAAAAGCAGTAGTTCTTTCATCCTTATTAAAGATATTTCAGGGCATGTGCTAGCCAGAAGCTATGCTTTAAATATGTGTCATTTAGCGGCTTTCAGAAGGGAAATCTGGGTTTTTACAGAGGGATGTTACAGTTATCATCAGAGCTAGAAGAACAGATGAAATGAGAGTGAAAAACATCAGCAAGGAACAGGTTCAACATTTGTAAGATCTTGAATGAGATGTGCAGTATTATACATATTTAAATCTCGTCATTTCCACTGTAACTGACTGTCGAAGAGACAGCATTTTTCCATAATATACTTTATATAAAATCTGTACAATTTTAATTTCAGTTTCGCTAAAACCGAGAACTGCATTTTTAGCCCTTTTTTTCAACAAATGTAATCTTAGTTGAAATACAATACACCTACTATTCAAATCAACGGAGAGCCTGTTAGTTCTCATTTTATTGAGTGAACAAATCCATTTCCGCTTGACAAAATTCTGTAAATATTAATAATCTGTGAAATCCATTACCCAACTTGCTGTTAGTAGTCTATAGTAAAACACAACATTTTAAATAAAAATATGTTTGCTTTACAAGCAAAATGTTTTTAGAGATCCGTTACCATCATCCGATGGTTGTTATCCAATAGCAGCCATATTAGATTCATATAAAAGGACTACAATTCCCTTCATTCGCTGTCCGCCAACTAACTGTCCCAGTTGTTGTCGTTCTTATTGGACTGTCCTAAACTTCTTTGTCTATATCACTGCAAAACACAGAATCTAAGAAAAGCTGAAAATGCTTAAAATTAGATTGAAAATCTTGATTTTCTTATTTTAGGAAGAATTTTCTAATCTAAACCTTTTGGGTATAGATTACTTCGCTTTTTTGAGAAAATATCACTTACATTTTCTTTTTTTTTTCTTTCTTTTTTTACCTGTCCTGTCCTACTTCAAAGCAGCCCCATGAGAAGGGAGGTGCTTCGTATGAGTTGGTCAGTTTTTCCCCATCCAGTTGTGTACTATCTTTAATGGAAGAGATCTGTAGTGTCAAAAAACACACTCTTGAAACAAGAAAACTTTTCCTAGATCAAGCAAAAGAAGGGTAAGCAAATTTGACTTGGTAAGAATTCTTAACACTAGCAAAAATTTCTAGCTGATAACGAATGCTGTTGGATCTTAAAGTTAGACAAAAACTGTCAAAACAAGTCATTTCAAGCTGTGAAACTGCTCTGAAACTAGAATATTCCAACCTGTATCTAGTCATGTGTTCCTGTATATGACATCAGCAGTATTTGTCATATGGCATGTTGGTCTTAAAACTAGATAGTCTGTCTTAAAACTAGGATGTTTTCTCTTTTACTTTTATATAGCTTATGAAGTTTAACTCGTCAGCACTGATAGCGTAACGGTCAGAGCACTGACATGTGGTGACGGGGGTTCGAATCCAGCTCTGGTCCTTCACTGATCTTCTCCCTTGATCTCTACCAAGTGGTCTTCCTGTCTCCTCTCTGAACTGTCCTATCTAAAAAGGCTTCAATAGCCAAAAAATAATAAAAAATAGAAGAGATAATTAAAATTTCTAGATTTGCTAGAATTTCTAGTTTTAAGACCCCATATTCTATTTTAAAACTTTCACAAAACACAGGACGGCACAAACTTTCTTAATTTAAGGTCATGTATACTTATTCTAATACTACATTTTCAAAATTAGTAAATAAAGAAAAAACATCCTAGTTTTAAGACAGATTGTCTAGTTTTAAGGCAACTAGTGACTAGATACAAGTTGAAATTTTCTAGTTTCAGTGCAGTTTCAGTTTGGAAAGACTTGTTTTGAGAGTTTTTGTCTATTTTTAAGATCCAACAGCATTTGTTATCAGCTAGAATTTTTTGCAAATTTTAAGAATTCTTGTCAAGTCAAATTTGCCTGCCCCATTGGCAGATTTTTTTGCTTGATATAGGAAGAGTTTAACATTTGAGGGTTTTTTTCTTGTTCCAAGAGTGCATTTTTTTAAGTGGTTTCTCCATCATTGTTGTATCCTGCATTTTCTATCATCTGCGTCTTTATTATCTGCTACCATAATTCCCAAGGAAAGTTGTCGATAAATGCTTGTACTCAGTCAAATAACAAATGTAAAATCAGTGCTTCATAAATCTCATATTCAATTGTTGATGGAGTGTTTAGAGGATGTAAATCTTACTTTTCTGGGACCTTGACAAATGGAATTATCCAGGAGTAAAAAAAAAAGTTCCCTGCCTTCCTGTTTTGATCCAGAATTTCAAAAATTCTTAGAAGGAACGAAGCAAATTGGTCTTTTTGGAGTAGAGTTTCCCTTTAAGAGTTAAAGAATTATGATGCTTTCATATTTGGGTTCGCTTAATCATAAAGTCTTGCTTCACTGGAATTCCTTCTGTAAACACGCAGGGACATTGTCCAGCGATGACAATATAATAAGGTCTTTATCTCTGTGAATATATCCACTCTGCTATAGGCTGGAGAATATAAAAACCAGCTGGGGACATTGAGAAAAACTTTGCCATTACCCATGTTTACCTCTGGAAAGAAGACTCAACACCAGTGCGCTCACACACTAGCTCATGTACACGCATACACAAAGTAAATCAAACTTAAGAAAAGACAAACAGAACAGCTCATTTGCACACAAAAGCATGGAGGATTAACAGCGTCCCACTGCTGTTGGTAAACAGTCCTAATGTTGAGATCACACAGCTGTAGTCACACTTACAGTGCACTTACATTGACTATTTAGACGTTTTAGGCAACCATAAACATGATCTTCAAGCTCACTTAGTGTTTTACAGTTGAGCAATTTCTACTATGGCAGATTGCAAAGTAACACTTTAAGAGATAAATAATCAAAAAATGTATACTTTAAGAAATCTCACAAAAACAAATAGTTTAACAAAATTTTAAATAAGAAGCCAATTACAAACAATCCACAAAGCCCTGAGGGTATTTAAACTTGACTAAATTACAAAAACAAAATGTGCTTTAGACATTTGTAATATAAGTAAAAATAATTGTAAAAAATAATGATAGCTAACCAAACCAAAAGAAAAACCAAATCAATGTAAAAAAAGAAAAAACAAAACAAATAAAGAACAAATAAACAAAAGCGGCTAAGTGCATTAATTTTTTTAAGGAAGTGTAGTAAATTAATCTTAAGCCAAAGACCTCTTGAAAAACTATGAAATGTTCACATTTTTTATACAGTAACACATGTTATAGAGTAATCCCTTTAGTCAGAAATATTGCTTTAGTATCAACTAGTACCAACCAGATAGAAAGATTGTATGATGTGACTTCTGTTTACTATAGTCACTAATGTTGCCAATAAACATTAAATGTCTTTTTTTAAAGTTTAATATTAATTTTGGACATATTTCTGCCCAATGTAAAAAAAAAATAATTCAAAGTTAAATATTTTTGCATTTAGAATGTTTAAAAAAAGCATTCAGTGAAAATATATCGAACTTTTGCCTGATGAGCCTATTTTTTTAAAAGTGCTGAGGTTGATGTTAGGGGTTTTGCATCTAAACTTTTCAAGTCTAGTTAGAAAACTCTGCTCATTCCCCATGAAGAAACCTTCATACAAACCTTCCCACGAAGCCATGAACCCTGTTCCACTCTGACAGGTCTATTTAGGTTTAACTTAATTGTTTACAAACCTGTTCGGCTGAGGTCTGCAGGAGAGTTTTCATTTAGATTAATGATATGGAGCTGCTTTCTAATGAGCCTGTTTGACAGTCGACACTTCCATTCACCAGCCTCGGGGAAGAGCCTTTGTACTTCAGGTAATTACACACAAAACCTTCACGTGCTCTAACCTTTCCAGCTAAACACACACTTACGCAGACCAATGTAGTTAATGCACTCATGCATTGGACAAAATGGTTCTAGACAGACATATGCAATTAGCTTTTGCTCTTTTTGTGTATTGCACACAGCAAGAACGTAATGCTGCCTTTGGTTCATTTGTAGATCTGAACCCACAGGAAAGCAAAATCACAAATGAGATCTTATTAATATCTAGGTTGTTAGTCCTTGACAAGAGGGAAATCAACTGTAGGCTTGTTTTCTTGAGAAATGGACCTCAGTAATATGACTATTCAAGAGATTTCTACAGCCTTAGATGCTTGACGTAAAAATTCACTCTGCTTTTATTTAAAAAGACAACTAAAACAAATGTAATTCTTAAATAACAACCTCATGGTTTCATACATGTGATATTTTACTCAAGGCGACTTACTGGCACATAAAGTAGTAAGATTTAGACCCATGACCTTGGCACAGGAAATGTCAGGACCCACAGTTTAAGCACTCTGAAGTTCCAAGATCTCTTCATCTGGTTAACATAAAGTGAAAAACAAATGTACACACAGGATACATGATCTAAGCAAATCCCAGTACTAAGTACACATAATATCACAAATCCATTCCTCTAGGAGCACTCGTTTTTTCATTTGACTTGAATTCAGCTGGCACATATTCTGCACAGAAAGACCTTGAGGGGAAAAAAATCCACGTTCAGTCCCAGTTGTTTGGTGATGTTTTGTGCTGGAAAAGCCAGGAGACAATAGCACAGGCCATAGACAGGCCTGCTATTGAGAGCTGGGAAAGTGTGGAACAAAGTGATCTGTGTGAAAGGAGAGTGGGAAGAAAGAGACAGATTATCTTAATTATCATTCAGAGGCAGCTCGCAGCAGCACCTGTGCATGAATAATAACATTTATCAGCGCTCCGAGACGTGCGAACATTCTTTAAATCACCCTCATTACTGCAGCGCCGAGAGATCAGCCCTGAATTATCCGTGTCTACACACAGATGAACACACGGCACCTCCTTTTCTCCGAGGACAGCCCATGCATCTGTAAAAGCCCTTATGAGAGCCATACAGTGCCACGGTGGGCACAGGACAAAAAGAGCTCATGGGGGAGATGGCATGGCTTCACCCTGCATTAGCTCACGGGCCTCTGTGTGCTCAGAGCTCTTGGCTCCAATATTGTCTTGATGTGAAAAGCATTTGATGGGATAAGGGCTGGGTGAATGACTGAGGCTCCGTTCTGTCACAGACCATCACTTCTGTTTAGATGAGAACCTCGTCACTAGACCCATGTTCATATTTATGAATTACTGCATGTTAATGGAATGCTGTGGAAGCAGACATTCAATTAAAACAGCTAGAGAAACATTTAATAAATGGCACTGGTTAACCGAAAAAAATAGCTTTATAAATAATTCCATGGCTGCCAAGAAGCCAAAAATGTTGAAGTGAGAAGTTTCACAATATTTGATGCCACCAAAGCTTAAGTTTCCTGTCTTTAGAAAGCAGCTGTTGTTTTTTTCCTCTTGAGAGAAACTGAAAAAAAAAAAAATTCTGTCAAGGTTCATAATGTCTTTGCAAGGTTAGCATTGAACATACATTTGGATGAGTCACACAAGTACACAGTTTATATATTAACTCTGATTTATTCCTTCAAAACTCAAAGGTGACCTTCACTGGGATGAATGCTGACGAATGGGATGAATTTCTTAAGAAAATATTGTTTCACACTGGGTACTAGATGAGAAAAGCATTTTGCTGTTAGACGTGTTAATTAGTGAGGCAAGCAAGGCAGTATTCATCCTGTGGCCTGTGCAAGTCCTGGTGCCTCTTTTCAGTGGGGGCTCTATGTGGTAATAAGCAGCATCATTTCGATATCATAAAAAAGAAAAAAATACCCAGGATTTTCCCAAAGCCCCCATTTACCTGGAGTCCCCAATGAACACTACACATGTAAGGAATTTTTTATCTTTGTGAAAGAATAGGCTTTATTTGTGAGACTTTGTGCACTCCCTGAAATATCTGGCACTTACGTGTTCTTTTTCACAAATGAAATGTCATTTCTAAAAAAAAATGAAAGAGAATTAATTAAGAGTGTGTTAATGTACTCCATTCTCTCCAGTCCAGAGACCAGAGCCATTTAAATAAGAATTCATTTCCATGTCCAGAGAGATTCCCCAAGCCTCAACGATTTGGAATTGGTCAGTTTCTTGTGGAACAAGAGCACTCTAATAACGTCATTGAGAAATTGTAAGCATTCCCCAAACGCCTCTGACCCAACAAACAGAGAATTCTGTACATTTGCAAACAATCCCCAAATTCATGCATTACTCAGAGTTCAACAGAAACCCACGGTCCAGAATGGGTTAATTCATGGACAACTACAATGGAGAATTGAAGCATAATGACAAAAGCAGTCCCAGCTTTCCCAAACCCTCTGTGGGTGAAGAGGTGACCCTCATCTATCACCATCCCAAAGATGTGTCACTATGGAAACAAAGAACAATTATTTTAGAAGAATCAGGGGTAAAACTTCCAAAAGGCTAAGGCTTTTCAATTTATGGCCGTTTGAAGTGAACATATTTTCTAATGCTCACTTGAATAAAAAAAAAAAAAACATTTACCAAATTCAAGAAAGAATCCGCCAGTTATACACAAAAAAAATCACCTTCTGAGGCCACTTTTCCAAACCCACTCAGTATATGGGCATCAGCTGTAACACAATAAAGTAAACAATACAGGCAACAGGAGTTCAATTTGTATTTGTTTGGTTTGTTAGTTACTTTTGGTCTGAGGGATCTTGAGAAACATCATGTGTGAATTGCAAGGAACCTCCAAACACCCACACCAACAAACATGCAGAAGATTTGCAAATGGATTCCAGCTGCATGCTGAACCCCCTCAGAAATATGTTTGGTGGTCTCCTCAAGAGGCTGAATGTATACCGTAAACATGAAAGGAGACCCCTACCTTAACAGATATGTCTAACTAGGGGATTTATTCTAACATTTTGAAGCATTGCAGGGCCAAAAAAAGGGCAGTCTGTCTTTTGAATTATGTCACTCTGACAGAAGTTGTTTATAGTAGGCAATTGCAAGAATTCCCTAAATGTTCAAAACAACAAACTAATTCAACGTTTAAAAGACATCCCCAATTTTCTGCAAGGCTCGGTCAGAGATCAGAATGGGGGTTTTATAGAGAAATGATAAAGACACTTTCCTTGAACCTCCAATTGAAGGACAATATCCGTCACTGATTTACCAAACGCACAATGGTTTGGATGAAGAGACCCTCATCCATCAATAGTGCAAAGATGTCATTAGGAAGGCATATGGGTTTGGGAAACATTGAGGAGCAAGGATTTGGGGTGAAGAAGGGCTCTCCAGAGGAGGCACCAAACAAAGACATGCTTATGTAAAAATGGCAAAATGGCAAACACAAAGCAATGCACTGACTTCACCCACCAGTATATCTGGAGAGCATAGCAGATCTGACAAAGTATCTGCACAAAAATACTTGCTTTTGTCTAAGCCGTGCCACAGCAGAAGAATGCATTCTTTGTCTGATGGACATTCCTAATGTTAATTTTACACATGTCATTTCCTGCAGACATCAGCTTAATGATCTAAAATTTGGGAGTGTGCAAAGTGACTCAATCACAATTAAAATCAAACTCCTTGGAACAGTTCCTATAGAGGCTAACTGAGTGCTACAAAGGATAGATATTACACTCAAACAAAATATGTATGGGGAAGAACAGAATTACAATGTATGGTTAACTCCTTAATTCAAGAAATATACCCAGGATCAGAAACATAAACTGAATCTGAATTTTGAGCAACATAGTGTATCCATGTATAGTATCCAGCTATATATGTGAAAGCTCTTCCTCCTCTGGTGGATTTATGGGACCATCACCAACCCCACTTCTTGTGATCAGAGCAAGGAAGTCAAAATATAGCAGCACAAATTACTGCAATTTATGGGTCTTAAAGGTCAGAATCAGAATCTGGTAAGTAATATGAGTTTAAAAGTGGCCAATGAACTGGGGACAAGACAGGTGTAATGTAATAAAAAAAAATGTGAGAACTCTAGCTGCTGTGGCCTGTACTAACAATCAAGTATTTAACACGGTAGATTGGAGGTGGATTGCAGCTGTCTAACAGCAGATTATGGGGTGGAAAGATGGTGCAGTGGTGGAGTTGGTTGTTCTGTAACCAAAAGGTTAGCGGTTTGATCCGTGCTTGGCCCATTCTGCTGTTCTGACCCTGGGCAAGCCACTTCACCCACATTGCCCTGAATGGATGAGTGTGACTGGTGGGGTGTGTTTGGTGGTGGTCAGGAGGTTGTAGGCGCGGAATGGCAGCCGGGTCCTGCCAAACTACCCCAGGGCAGCTGAGGACTAACAAGGTAGCTTATCACCACCAGATTGTGAATGGGGGGTGAATGAATAATGCTTTGATAATTGTAAAGCATGTTATTATTATTATTACTATAATATTTTGGGGAAGTGAAACAATTACATAAAAAAAATTCTAGATTTGCAATAGAAAACATGTTGCATACTATATCATGGTATAAGGGACTAGACCTAAATATGGTTCTTAAAAGTCAACCCGCTGTCTATTATGCATATAATGCAGAGATTTTAAACCATAGAGGAAGATCTAAAAATCAGTCCTTCAAACTCCATGTTTACAACTGAAACATTTTGTGTTTCCTTTTTGTACCCGATAAGTATTTTTTCTTTTTTTAATCAGATATTAACAATTAACAAATATGTCAATAAAGAACAACGGGAACATTTCATCTTGAATTTAACACGCCTAACCACAGCAGACCTGAATACAGATTATTTTATCATCTTGTCAAATCACTTAAAAAAACGAATAATTTTTCCTTTACTCACTGATGTGATTTTATCTCAGCTCTTTAAAGGCAAAGATGACGGAAACCGTCTGTCTTCACCTTCATCACTGTGTCTGCATGTGAGTGTGTGTGTGTAGGTATAACTGAAGCACTCAAAGCCCTTTATGAAGGTAAATGAGACAATTTTATTCAGCGCTGTGTTACGGCTCTGTGCTTGAATCATTTATGGATCTCTAATAGCTCTTGAAAGTTCGCCATGTGTCAACTGGTGAATGTAGTTCATTGACCTTCAGTCAGTAGATTAAAGAGAGGCAGCTCTACATCCAGATTGTTTCTTATGAATATTCCTAGCTTCTGCTAATATGTGAAATATTTGCTTTCACTCTCTCTCTCCTATTTGATTTATATATAATATTGCATCACGATAAATTATTCATGTCAATTAGCTTTTCATCTTGCCAGATACAAACTCATGTGATCCTTTTTAACAACTGTTTATTTCAGCGTGTAACAGCGTTTCCGCAGCAGTGGGGCGGCCTGAGCCTCAGGGCAGATTTCTTTAATAAAAGCATCAGATCTTTGCATACCTTTCATTTACATATTAAAGGCCTGAGTGTCTCTGTAAGTGGATTCGGGTTTGAAGGCTGCCTTCTCTGACTGGAATTCAGAAATCCTCTGCGTCTTCCCATCAGAGACCATAGAGAATATACAAATTAACAGCATCTTTTCAAAGTCGGTAATTCTCAGGACTATTAGGCTGACTCCCGCTCCTCTGATACTTTGCTGAAATCTATCGCACAAAACTAATGAACCAGGCTGTCAAAGGCATGCATTTTAAGAGAAGTTTTGGTGATTTTACATTGAGAGAGGCGAATTAGCCAAGTGAAATTATGTTCAGCATGGTGACGTGAGTGTTGGCCACAATTTTCCACATGAAATACAGTAGCAAATAAAGGAGTCAAAGATTCCACTACTGATAAGATCTTGTATCGGAATATAAGGGTTAATACACTTGGCATCATTAATAACAAAAACATAAGCTAAACTACTGTCTTTATTTTAATTCTGTAATTTTACTTTAAATCTATTATTTTCAAATAATATATCTTTTTTTAAACTAATTAAAAAGAGGATTTCACTGGTGCAAACCATGTCATTTTTGTGAAGACTTTTCTAAATCTTTCATGCTGTCTGGCCTACTGCTGCAAGGACCGAATTCTCCATCTTTAATTAATGTAAAGCAGATCAGAAGGACATCAATTTAAAAGAAGCATCTACAGAAAGTTTATGCACATCACCCTCTTGATAAGTTTATGAGACATACATCTTTCAATGTGTGATTTTTCTCTACTGGCTGGTGTCTTTGGAAAAACAATTGTGCTTAAATTTGATGATGGATAAAAAGTTGTAATGTTATCCTATTGAGATGAAATGGATCTCCAAGAATATTCATAAATACAATTATTTCAATAATTTATCAGTTTAACCCTTTAACTACCATACCAAGAAAAATGCAATTAAAAAGTATTTGTTTGTATATCTTAGCTCCAAATATCAATAATATTATTGAATTATGTATCATATCCCATTATTTTTTTAAATATCAATGACTACCAAATGCTTGATTTTGTAAAAGTACCATACACATAATATATAAAAATCCACCAAAAATAAACTGTACTAATTCATTTTCAAAGATAATTAAAAAAAATCTTACCTTATCTTTATGAATAGAGGTATCAATCACTTAAGGTTAAGGTTAGCAAAAAAAAATAATAAATATATATATATATATATATATATATATATATATATATATATATATATATATATATATATATATATATATATATATATATATATATATATATTTGTTCTTTCTTGTTCTTAGAGCAATCGTCTAAATGAACTTGAATTCTCTTAAAATTTTGCTAGCCAGTCTACATTAAACACTTTCGGCATCCATATTCATGTCTCAGGACATTAAATGCCCCCCTGATCTAAGGCTAGCATGCATCATGGCTCAAGCTTTGCTTCAGGGAGACAGGAGGATCTGGCGCAGGCAGTTTTTGGTGCTTGGGAGGCTATTCCACATGTCAGATGGGTCAGGGGCTGTATTCATGAGCTATGTACCATAGATCAGACATGGCCATTGCCATCAGGTGCAACCAGACGTCACGTCAGTTTATGTCATGTTTACTTTAACAGCACAAGACCAGATAAAGCTCATATAGGCACATATGGAGATGCTCCCTTCGGCCAGTCATGAAGTGACCTGCCACCCGCGCCAGCACCAGGGCTTTGACTGCTGTTGCCTCGGGCCGGCAGTGTTTGAGTCACCATTGACCATCTCAAGGAGAAACAAGTGTCATCAGACATCCAGAGCAAACTCATTCCACCTGACCCCAAAAGTTATAATCACAAAGTTCAAACTATAGTCAGGAGTTTAATTGAGTGTATCAAAACGTACTACAGGTTTTTTCCCTTTGTCGCAATGATTATTAAAAGTTCAATTTAGTTTATTTATGCAAACAAAATATCAGTATGTATTTGAATTATGTCTTGTAAGTGAATGCTGTTAACAGAAGATACTGAGTGGCTCATTTTACAGTAAAACCTCTATATAATAAAACAGGAGATACTTGCAATTATCGTTAACATTGATTTAAGTTATTTCCTACTAAAGAAATAACACATCTGTATTGCCATTGAATTATTACGACTTCCTTTTAATTTAAGTGTATTTTTATTTTTGTCCATCCCTTTGTGGCAATTAGAAATTATTTACTTCATCACTTAGAAGTAAAAAAAATAGTAAAATATTAAAAAAATGATTACAACAATGAGAAAATAAAGCAACCTTCTACCTTAAATTGTTAGTTCTATTTTGACAATTTAGGACTTGATGAACTAGACTAGAATAACTGGTTCAGCTATCGCATCCTTGATAAACCTAGCTACAGTCAACAAGGGGAGCACTCAGTTTATCCGTTTCTTTTTCTTTCTTTCTTTCTTTCTTTCTTTCTTTCTTTCTTTCTTTCTTTCTTTCTTTCTTTCTTTCTTTCTTTCTTCCTTTCTTAATACTCTGTTTCAAGAATCATTTTAATGATGTAAAAACAACTCCCACACAAGTTTGCAAGTGTTTCTGAGCAAATTCTGAGATGATTACAAGTGAGCGAGCCCAGGGTGGTCTCTGACTCCCAAGGAAAAGCTGCTGTTTTTCTTTTTTTTTTCTCTCTTCTTCTGTTTATATTATTTCGGGTTTTTTCCCATACAGCAAGTTGTCTGTTTTAATCACCCTGCTTCTCTTCTTGCATAATCGATACACAGCTTCTCAGCAAATCACAGTTTGTACTGAAATAGAATAATCAAACGAGTGGAACACAAACAAATATCTCCATATCAAACTAAAAGCAAAGACACGATGATGTGGACTTGGTCCAGATCTGAAACATCACATTTCACAGGTCTTCAAAGGCTTAGGCCAAACAGGAGACGGTGAGTTGGGTGTGAAGCCAAGCATTTGAAGTTTAGCACTCCAGGAGGTAAACGCCACATTCCTCCAGAGTCTTCTTAACATATAACAAATCTGTTGACTGATTGGTACAGTTCCTAGAATAAATGGGAAAGAAAACACATTTAAAAAGCTGGTGACATTCTGAGGGATCCATAGCTAGTAGGTTGTTAATATATTTTCAGGATAATTACTAGACAAGAATCCTGCCTTGCCTTCAAAAATGACATGCAAATGAAGCCTGCATAAAATTAGGATAGTGAATGAGTGAGTAATTGAGCCTCCAAACCTTTTCTTTTGTGCAAGGTCTCTTCACACTTTCTCAAAGCCGTTCTGCTGTTTTATGTAATGGATGGGGTTTGGATGGAGTTCACCCTCACCTCTTTGATCTGGTATTAAAGGATAAAGGACAGTTGAATTTTTCTAGATTATAGTTTCAAAGCATCAAAATGGCCAGGACCTTTTTCTCCTTCTTTCAATTCCATTGAGCAAGTCAAGTGTCTCTTTTCCTCTCAAGAGCAGAACTTCTTAACCAATCAGTAAAAAAAGAAACAAAATCTCTCCAAAGAGCCTGGAGGATAATTATAAGAAGGCTAATGAACTCCCAGACTCCTGGTGTCAGTTTTTGTTTCATACCAGTGACAAAGGCATGAGGCTTTGCTTCAAAACCTTCAAAGAGCAAATATTCACTGAACAATGTTTTACATAGAGAGACAGCTTATTTCTGGAGTAAATCCATGCGGTTTAGATATAGTATTTAATCGTATATAGCATTTAGATCAAGCAATTTAATGTGAAGAATGTTTGAAATGGAATTAAAATTAAAACAAATTTCTCATTGTAAAGGCCTCTAGACACCTGCTCGGGTCTATCTGTATTAGTATGAGCTCTGAGTTCCCCGCCAAAGGAATTTGCTTCTTTTTTCATGTATCTAGAGCTGTTGAAGTTACAGAAAATTATGGCTTTGCCAGAACAACAAAAACAACAAAATCTAAATGACAAATAAAAGAGTGGTGTGGATTTATTTCCTAAGTGTCCTATACCAGCAATGTCTCTCTGATACCAGCTCTCTGAGCTCTGCCTTTTCTTTAAGGAGTGAATTAAGAAATTATATTTTTTCCTCAGTGTGTTTCATGTACACCAGTGACTGAAAGCTTCTCTTACGTAGCTACCATGGATTGACTCTGTTTGTTCATTCCTTAAGTCCAGCTTAAACAGAAGCCTTGCATTAAAACAAGACAAATTTGTACTCCATTACCAATTATCGCTTACACCAGCTTCCTTTCAACCTCATTAATCAATCAATCAATCAATCAAGTTTTTTATATAGTGCTTTTTTAGCAGTTGCTTTCAAAGAAGCTTTACAAAGTCCTAGTGTGGATCAGGTAGAGTAAATAGGAGTTCCCTCTTTGAGGTCCCTGGGAGCCTTGCTGACTGAGGCAGATGCTAGTCACCTCCGCAGCAAAAAATATATAAAAACTTCAGATTAGTGACTCTAGCTGTGTCTTTTTAGGCCGTTATTTTACCTTGTTTTCTCAGTAGTGATGTGTCGTTTATGAACGATTCGTTCTTTTTGAACGACTCTTTATTGTGACTCCGTAGGAACGAATCGTGTCGGAGAGGGATTCGTTCACTGGCGCATGCGCAACCTTCTTCTGGTTTTCTGAGCGTAACGTACTCATCATTAATGACCAGCCAGAGGACTTGGGAAAAGAACAAATCTTTTCTGTTTCCGGCTCAAACTGCATTTGGTTAATATTAGGGAGCGTCACGTGACAGAAGAACGAAAGGACCCGGAGGACTCTGGGAAAGAACGAACCTTGTAGGTTTCCGGCTCAAACTGCATTTGGTTAATTCTAGGGAGCGTCACGTGACAGAAGAACGAAAGAAGGAGCCGGAGGACTTGGGGAAAGAACTAATCTTTTCTGTTTTTGGCTCAAACTGCATTTGGTTAATATTAGAAAGCGTCACATGGCAGAAGAACTAAAGGACCTGGAGGACTCGGGGAAAGAACGAACCTTGTAGGTTTCCGGCTCAAACTGCATTTGGTTAATTCTAGGGAGCGTCATGTGACAGAAGAACAAAAGGAGCCGGAGGACTCAGGGAAAGAACGAATTTTTTCTGTTTTTGGCTCAAACTGCACTTGGTTAATATTAGAGAGCGTCACATGGCAGAAGAACTAAAGGACCTGGAGGACTCGGGGAACGAACGAACCTTGTAGGTTTCCGGCTCAAACTGCATTTGGTTAATATTATGGAGCGGCACGTGACAGAAGAACGAAAGGAGCCGGAGGACTCGGGGGGGGGAAAGAACGAATCTTGTTGGTATCATATTGTGTTGGTAAATATTAGGGAGCGTCACGTGACAGAAGGCCCCAGGGCCGGACTGCACTAGTTACCATCAGAGAGAATAAATGTGAGGAACGAATGAGACTTTAACCTAAAGACAGATCAGAGCTGAGCTGAATCAGACTAAAAGGTATAGGCTTAATTAAAATATGTTTTTTGTCTTCTAGCTTTATAGTTTTGTCTTATTTGTAGTGTGATTCGGGTTTGTGGATATACTAAATGTGTTAGGGAAGAAACACACAACGTTTTATTGGTATTTTACTAAAATTAATGAAATGAACTAAATGACTCGAAAAAAAGATTTGTTCATTTTGCTGAACGGGACTCAAAGATCCGAGTCGGTGAAATGATCCGAACTTCCCATCACTAGTTCTCAGTATTGGGCTTTTAAACCCAAGTTATAAATCCTCATGAGTCGCTTGATCAAAGGAAAGACACAAGATAGATTGCTTCCGAAGCCAATTCCTTTTCACTTGCACATTCGTGAATAATACATTTTGCAGAATTCTGTTGAAGCAGCCATAATTAGTTCTATTGTCACAAAGTCAGGCTTATCCATTGGTGTTCGTTTTTTTTTAACAACATATATCCGCCAAGAATGCTCCCATGAAGTGGAGTATCCCACAAAAAGATTCTGATTGGCTGTGTTGTTAAAACAAATAGAGGATCTCTTTTTATCTCTGAACAAAGGAAACACACTGACAACATGGATGCATGATCCATGTTGCAGAAACAGATCAACAACTAGGACCACAACTACTAACAATCACGATCCTTAACTCACACAGTTTTGTTACCAATACAAAATTCTCAACTTATTTTAGAAATTATGATGTATTAATTACATTAACCCAGCACCAGGTATAAATGCCTATCTATATTCTTTGGCATAGCCTTCCCTAGTTCATTGTACATTGTATCCTAGTTTCTGGTTTATCTCTTTTCCTATAAAAAAATGTGGACTTATCCTGTTTAACTGTGTGCTCTACAACTGTTAAAAACTCTATATGAGTTGACCAATAGATATGGCTCCAATCAGTTATTTTAATCTTTTGCAGCTTTTAAATGATATCTGTATTACAGACAGAAATTAGAAACAACCTGAGCGTATAATGACTACAGTTTTGAAAAGTCAATTGTATCTTGTTGTTAAATGAATCTGCGCACAAATAGTTTTTTTCTCCAATTTCTTCTCTCCTTGGATCCTTTATTTTTTATGGGATATTAAGACATGTAATTAACACAAAGGGCATTAAAGGAGCTCTTAACTATAATTTGCAGTTCATGAACTGTTTTTAAAAATTACACTTAATATAATTAACTTCTGTCATTAGGCCTAATCCCCGACGGCTGCGTGAGAATGCTTGCCTTAAAAAATTACACACAGAAGGGAACGTGGAAAAAAGGCATAGGTTTTCCTGTCTCTGAAAAAGGTCTGATTGCATTTGCTTCAGCATTCTGAATCTGGACCATGCAATTATCTAACAGAAAGGGTCTATTATAAACAGCCTACTTGTTTTATACACACATGCACACGCACACCCGCTCATGCCAATCGTGTGAGTAAATTGTCAGCTGTGTCTATAAATGTTGAACTAGTTAAGGAATACGTGAAAAAATGTTAAGTCTAAGGTATGGACTGTTGAACTGGGGTGTCTTTATCTTAACAGACGGGTGGATCGTCACATGACCATGGGAAACAGTATAGTGTTATTCAGAGTCAAAGTATCAAAAAATGTATAATGATTTTGACATCTTTAAGACAAGTGGTGTACATCAAGGTTCCTTCCAGGACCCAACTGAGTTTAGATGCTTTGACCGTTTGTTAGTGACATAGAGTAAGAGCAGGATTCGTGTCAGAATATAACTGAGCGGTACTCTAAGCAGATCTGATTATGACCCCAGCGACAGACACAGTTACACACCCCTCCCCCAAACACACAAACACACACCCCTCTGGAAACAGTAATGAAGGATGTTCCTGCTCCCCAGCTGAGAGCCTGGAGACAGAGCCCTGATCAGACAGCTAATCAGAGTTCAGATACGCACACGCGCACACATGCATGCTGACAGAAAGAGAGAGGGAGATCCACTAAAGGCCACTTTTTTCACTCATGTTGCTTCTTATTTAATGTACACACATATTCACTTTTAAAAAGAGAATTTAATTGGCCTTATGAGTAATAGAACATTATGAAATCCAATTTCATTTGTTTGATAACGCTCAATGCAACTAATGCTACTTGAACTTTTTTTTGGTGAACTGTAAAACCAGAGAATATCAAATTCAAAAAAGAAAATTAATTTAATGGAGAGTAAATACAAACGGTTTGTTGCCATTGAAATACATTGGGAAGGCAGGGTTAAAACTGCTGTTGGCTGCCATTGGTCTATTGAGGTGCTCAGCTTCAATCAACAGACTTGTCTGATCGGTAAATATGTATGTCTTGTCACTCCCTGACCCAGTTAATCGTTGTGAGTAATATAAAATCCTTTTTAGCCATAAATGTAAATGACATTAATGGTTAACCTGCCACAATTAAAATGTCTTGTTTTCGAAGTCATATTTTATAGTAATCTCACTCTACTCTTTCTCTCTCCCTCTGCTCTTCTTTTCTCCTGTATTTCTCTCTCTAGTAAGACCAGATGTCACCCCTCACTGTTTAACTGTCTGTCTGTTCGACATTGAACCATCTTTGCGTGTGTATGCAGCCTACATGTGCATGTAGACGCAGACACACAAGGGCAGCATATGGGGGCGTGAATAATTGAGGTAGGTCAAAAGTGAGAGTCCAAACAATTTTGAGAACAATCCAGAAATACTGAACTGTGTCACTATTAAAAAAAGATTATAATGTATTTCCTTTTCTGACTGTAAAGCAAAACATACTATATAAATGTTTGGAAGCCAACAATTATATACACTGAAATGGCTAAAATGACTGCAGTGAATATCTTAAAATCAGTCACACTTAATGTCAAACTGAAGATTTGAATTGTAATGATCATAACTATCGATGATGTCACTGAGATATGACTACAGGCATTAAGACTCCATTTTTAGCCTTAATTATGCACATTATGATGCCCTAAATATAAAATATAGGGAAACTAGAGCTTGTTGGCAGAAACTCAATTCTCAATTCACAATGACTTCTTAATTACTGAGCTCAAATACAAAATAGTAATATATGGAAAAAAATTTAAATCCCAACTTAAATGTCAAACACTAAAATTTAAGGTCTGTTTGTCTGGAAACTAAATAAAAATAAATGAATTATATTTAGGTACTGTTTAAAAATGACTTGCTTTTTACTCTCAGTCATTATGGCTTGAAAACAGAGTCATTAGAATGAAGATTGAAGCTGAGAGATGAAAGTATTCAAAATCTCTTTTCTCTTTTTTTTGTTATTTGCAAAGTCAATTGATCAGGTGAGGTCAGGAGAGAGATCCGGATCGTTCGCGTCTGCACTCTATTGTGTGTGAGAGCGTTTGATCTGCTCTTTCATATGCATACGCTGTCGAAGCCAGCGCTCCAGAAACTTTAAGCTGTATTTCTCTCACTCCTTTCTCTTTCTTGCTCAGGTTTCTTGGCTCTTCATTTGAAGCATTGCTCATTGAAACCTTGCTTTCATCAGCTCAAAGCTCTGAAACTGTCTAATGTTGAAGGCCCTGAATCAACTCTGAAAGGTGAAACTTTTAGCATTCACATAAACTCAAAGACATGATAATGCTGTCCTCGAATACAAAAACGCATGAATATATGGAGGGCATACAGTATGATAATGTTCGAGTCCATTCACAAGCCTTTCATTTGGCTACTTTTATTTCAGCATGGTCATTTCCAAGAGAAATTACAAATTAAAAAGTCCATAATACTCTTACAAAGACATTTCAGGAAAGATTGGTGTTTTCAGTCATGATATCATACATCAGGTTTCAACCGTTCCTGCTCCACTTCACAACGAAACAAAAATCTGCTGTTAAAACAGAGTTCTTACAATATAAAAAAGTTCCCATATTATGGAATTCTCTTTCCAGTATCTGGAAATTAAAAGGAACTAAATGAAAACAAAACACAAAAGTTCAGTTCACAATTAAGAATTCATAACACAATAAATGATCTCATCAACTCCAGGTTCCATTTTACTAAAATAGATCTATTTATTAAGGAACTATAATACTGTACTGTACAGTATGAAATAAATAAAATCAAGAGATACAAAATGGCCCACATAAATAAGAATTCACAAACCATAAAAAGGGCAGAAGGGTTTGGTGTAATACTGAGATGGAAATTGCACAAAGGTGGTTGTAAACTAAAGAGCTTCAGTGCTGAGCGAGAGAAAGAACTTGCTGAGAAACATCTCCGAAGAACCAAGTGATTTGCATAAAAGTCAACAACCCTGCATTGATCTCAGCTATTTTTTTCTCTCCAAACAGTTTCTTCAAGAGAATAGACTTCCCAAAAAATAAGACACTATCATGAATTACTCAATCTCATGTTGTTCATCCATCTGAAATCTTTAATTTGATGTAATTTAACCTTTTTATGTAAATCCATTGGCTCACTTTCAAATTCATTAGCTAAAAAGAGCTATCCTTACTGTCACACTAGTTATGTTTCGAACAAAATGTCTTACCAAGTGCTTCAATCCTACAAAAATGTTATGATAATCCACTGGAGCCAAAATTACTTTTTTGTTCACTTTTTTGTTCATGAATAAAAGGTGCACAACATGATGATGAGAATTAAACGATAGCATTTTCATCGTTTGGGAGATCCTTCCCATATTAATACTGGAAATAGTCAAACAAAACAACACTGTTTTGATCCTTCACATGATAGGAGCAACAAGGCCTGACAAAAAAAGTGTGGCCAGGGCAGGAACACATTAAATACTGATCCAGAGGATTTTCTTTTTTAACACTGTATAAATATACATCGCAAATCATTTCATTATTCTCATAGTGATTATAGAAGCAGAGTGCAATTTTAATTGTTTTTTTTGTACAAGTTACTAGTTTGTGCTATAAATACTATGGAACACATGATTTCAGGATGGTAGCACCACACATACTTTAGGCCTTAATACTGTACAATTTTTAAAACTTTGTTATTTTATTTTCCTTTTCTGTTGTTTTTGCATAATGCAGTTTTGTAGAGAGACATATATTAATCAACTGTCAGAATCTACAGTTTAGGATCTGGGGCACAGTTGGACAGCAAAATTTAAATACACTGTTGAAAACTATCTGCTGGGATTTTTAAAAATAATTTGATACGATTTTGGAAATCTTAGAGGTCGAATTCGTCAGCAGCTAATTAATGGGAACCTTACAAATACAAACAGCGTCACCAAATTTAGAATTTTGGAATCTTTTAGAATTTTCTGCTCAAACTAACTGAACTAGTCAACACATAATAGGGATAATATAATGATTTATCAGTGTGGCAGCTCAACTCTTCCATTAAGTTCACAGGACATTTATGTTGTCCTTAAAACGTTGAATTTTCCAAGAAAACTTTTACTCTAGAGCTAAAAAATGGCATGTAAAAGCTAGCAATGTTCTGTTTCAAATAGCGTTCAAGAAAATGTGACTGACGGCTATGTATTCTGTTTTTGCACATCACTTGTCACCTAAATGGAATTTGTTTACTGACTTTCAGGGTTTTTAAAAAAAGCATTAAATGGATCCTGATAAAACTGTGGAAGTCACTCATCTTCAAATTGCTTAGTTTATGTAATAAAACCATAAAGAAGATTTTAAAAAGGAAACGACTCTTTGTTAGATTTGTTAGATGGTATTGTGTGGACTGCAGCTTCAGACAGTGTATAAATACAGTACTTTCTTCAAAACATTACTTCATATCTCTCCTGCTACACGCCATCTTCATGTTCTGATTTAGATTCTGTTTTGCCATCCAAAGAGCTTTCGTCCATGCTTTCATGCTCTCCAGTTTCCTCCTCGTCTCTCATGGTATCGCCGTCCGTGCTTTTATTTTCGCTCTCTTCCTCTTCTTCCTCAAATTCAGTCAGTCGAATGCTAGCATTGAGGGAATCCCGAAGAATTGGAGGATGCTCTGGAGTGAAATATGCTCGATTCATCATCAGTTCAGTGGATTCCAGATGAAGTTTCTCTCTTGCTTCTCGTTCGGCAGCTTCGCGCTCTTCAGCTTCTCGTTTGCAGTATGAATATCGATGGTTCATGTGCTGTGAGTATGAGCCTGAGTGTGAGAACCGCTTTCCACATTTATCACACTGATAAGGTTTTTCTCCCGAGTGAAGACGACTGTGTTCTATTAAATGGTGCTTGTGTTTGAAGGCTTTCTTGCAGATCTGACACTGGTGGGGACGTTTGCCTGGGAAACACAAAAGAGAGAACAGCATGAGAGAGTGCTTTTACACAGGTACCCACACATACATACACTTGAAATCAATCAGAACGTTTAGATTAAAATAATACAATCAAATGAGATTTTCTTTTTATGCTAGTTCTCACTACCAGCGATTTCTTTTGCTGTATACTGCATTAGCTAATATGGTTGAAATTAAAATAAAAGTTTGTTGACTTGACTAATCCTGCAATTACGTGAAAATAATAATAACAACAATAAGAAAAGATATGTTTTACGGTTCTGTATTCCCTTTATTACTGCAGAATAATTCCTCATAACCACTCATTTTTTATTCCACATCCATGTTTGACTTCCCCGTTTTGAGATCCACTGCACTTCAAGTTTCTTACACATTCTGGAGCAGTAAATTAAGGTATACAAAACAGGATATTTGCTATAACAGTATCTGTTTTAGGGTACTGTTATACCCAAAAAGTACATAATCTGATGTTAATCCAAAACTATCTGTTGACTGTTGGGTCTGATGTTAATCCAATACTATCTCTAATCAAAGATAATTGGAGCAATAATGGAAATTAACACGTTTGCTCTTATCTAGTATCACAAGCATGGTTGGCGAGAAATGGAGAAGCGTAGTATGCGAGTGTTAGTACGGGTCCACTGAGCAACCTGGGCCCGGAGAATACTCCCCCCTAATTTCCAACTATTACCACAGTTTAAATGAGGAGTAGACCATCTTAAGCAAAGTGAGAAATGAAAAGGTGAGTGGTGAAGCGGTGGAAGGAGGGATAGCTTGGATAGTGTAGATGTCTTTTCTTCTTATACACTGGAGATGCTATGGGTAGGTGGGACCATATGATTAGATGGTGATTAGTCAATTATCAGTCAAGCTCCACCCGAACTTATGTCAATCAGATGATCAACCTCATTAGTTATATCCCTTACTAAGCAAACAGGTTTATCTACATTTTCACATTTTTAATATTTCTAAAGGTACCTTCTTGTCATATACAGAATTTCTCTCTCTACAGTAATCGTTTTCATGTATCCGTAACTTTCGTGTCTGAGTGCTCTGTGTGAGCGAAGCTCTAGAGTACAGTTGGGTGCTTGCCTGCTCTCCTGTGTTTGCTTTGTAAGATTCCCAGACAGAACTGAAGCATGAACTAAATGAAGTGAGAGGAGTAAACCAGCACAGAGCAACACAAATATTCAGAGTGTGACAGCAGGAAAAAAAACATAAAGTTAGAGATCCACAGAGAGAGGGAGACAGAGAGAGAGTAAAACGAGAGAATGAGCGAGTGGAGACAGGTACTGCAGGTCAAGTGAAAAAAGCTATGAGTTTTTTTTTTGTTTTGTTTTTTTTGTTATTTTACAGATGTTTGAATCCTCTCCTCAGTCCATGGCAGTGACCTGTGTTTGTTGATACCTTTATTTATGCGTACAGGGTGAACATAATCAATTTTCACAACAAATTTCAGGAAGGCATTGTGACTGAAACAGATCTGAGAGCAGACTAATGAAACATGATCAACGGTCATTCAGGAGGAATACGTTGAAGCTGTATGCATTCTTGAACATTTGCATGCTCACATATTTAATTTGATGGTGAAATTAATATGCATAATTAATCTCTTTGTGTGTTTCCTTCATTTTTTTGAATGCTTAATTATGTTTGAGTATACTTAGCATAAAGAAAACAAATAGCAAAAAGAAATCAGTGATTAGATTATTCTCATTATGTTTTCAGATACTAAACTATTGGTCTTTATTCAGAGTTAAATAGTTTTATATTGAATTAACCTTATAATTACTGATAGAAGACTCATCTATCAGTTGAGCTCTACATCATGGTTTGTGTTTAAATGTTGTTTCTAACTATAAATGTCATTGCAGAATGAATTTCAAAAACCTGATATTGATACTGCACAAACCTTGCAAAAAATAATTAGCAAAATCATTGCACACTGTATTTATTTTACATGAAAATCAATAAAACAACTAGTCATATTGCTTAAGTGTGGATGATTCTTTTTTATTTCTTTTTAATTTTTTTTTAATTTTGCAATCCCTATTGTAGTCTTAAGAAGTAAAGGAAATTTCCTTTCATGAAAGGGTTCCACAGCTATCCCAAGATAATTACAGACAGTTTAAAAGAGTGGAAGTACCTTGTCTATTGCTGGTTATATATTACTCAATTTCATGAAATAGCAAATCCTGACACAGATATCTTCAAATATGCTCAAGGAGATGTATTACACTGACATTTGCAACACAATAACATACAAACATGTTTGGGTTTTTGTTGTTGTTGATTTATTTTTGTTTTTGTTTTTTTGTTTGTAGGCTACAATAACCTTGATTTATACAGTTGACTTAAATTAATTGTTTGCCAGAACAGAAAAGCATGTAAAAAAAATTCCCATGAAGGCCAAATAAATAAATAATAATAATAATAATAATAATAATAAATGTAGACGCCAACCAGACTCTTAATTAATGTTTCAACAGCAGTGTGTTATTGTAATATACAGAAGTACAGAATATTTATCTGTTGTTCATCTCTTACCCTTAGTTTTGAATAATTACCTAAATAACTACCATTAATAACCGTTATCTACCAATAAGCACATAATAAACTAAAATTACCATATTTTACACAGTTTTTACAATTCCCCAAAAGTGTATAAAACATTACACAGTTTGGAAATAAAACACATAAACTTCATTAAGTTATAGTCATAACCAGTGACACTGTATGTGTGCGTCTGAACAGTATTTCTCTACATAAAACTGGCCTCACCCATCATCCTATTAAAGTGTACTGAATGCAACACATTGTCACAGACTGAGAGCGAGTAAGCGCGAGAGAGAGAAAGAGAGCAAGAGAGAAAGAGAAGATAGAGAGAGAGAGATTAAAGCGAAAATATTCATTATTCGTATTCAGATATGTGAATTCCTTTGTGATTCATCTGGACGGACTGTAAATGGTGATGCAATGAATAGAAAGAAATTCTGTGTGTCTCTGTGTGCGGATGTGTGGGATTGTGTGTGTGCGTGCATGTGTAGAGACAGACAGTATTTGTGTGTGATGGTGTCCGAGCAGTATATATACCTGTGTGTTCATATTTGTGTCTGAGGAGGGAACTGCTCTTCTGGAATGTTTTGTCGCAAAGGTCACACGCGTACATACCACTTTCTGTTTTCTTAATCTTCTTCCGGCTCAGACAGGCCTCTGGGTCGGCCATA
The DNA here is from genome assembly GCA_900490495.1 of Danionella dracula. Lineage (NCBI taxonomy): Eukaryota > Metazoa > Chordata > Actinopteri > Cypriniformes > Danionidae > Danionella > Danionella dracula. The sequence goes on from UELW01000996.1 coordinate 7,326,031, forward strand.
TCATCCAGACAGCTCAGATAATCACCTGGCCCATCCAAAAGCTCACTCTGGACACAAACACAAAAACACACACAGTCAATTTTGGAATACTGAGCGAATTAAAACGAATACTTGGGTACATATATTAAAAACTAGCTACTAACAAACGCAAGTGTATAGGGCTATGAATTGAAGAAACATCATTCTTATTGAAACATATAAATAATAAAAAAAATATAGCGACATTGAGACAATATTATGAAAAACCATTTTCTCTTCGTAATTAGCTTTTTTACCTGACCTTATTATAAAGTATACAGCATAACAGAGAATAAGATATTTTGTTTAAAGAAGAGTTGTACAAAAAAAACTTTTAAAAAGGCAGGATATTGCAGATGAGGCCTTTCTCTCATCTTAATCACACCTTATTTCATACATTTGCATTCAAATTTGGTTTAATTTTATACATAAAAGGGTGTTAGCGCAGTATTTATCCGAGCTGAGATTACCCTGATAGGCTTAAACTCAAATTAATGGGGGAAATATTATTACATTTTAAGCTAATAAGAAAGGAATAGAGCCTTGGCAGGGAATATTACAGACCTCTAATTTCAAACAGTAATGATTAAATCAATAGGGGCTCAAAATGGACAAAACGGCCCTGGTGATGCCCTCATTAAGAACAGCCGGCTCTGGACTGACAATGGTTCCATGCACTCTCTTTTAAAAAAAAGCTGCACACTATCGTATGGCAATCAATTTGAGCTAAATGCCCTTAGCTGTATTTTTTAAATCTAATTTAATAACTTAGAATAGGAAACATTATTAATACTTTTTATCAGAAAGGTTTCCCCAATGTTAAACAGCCCTCAGCACTGAGCTGTAATGAACACGGGAATGTGCATTATTAATCTTCATGCTCAAACTCATTTCAGTTTTTCTTGCAGAAGAAATAAAAAAGGGAAAATGAGAACAAAATGGGGGGGAAAGGGTTCAGCGTTATGTCTGTGAAAGAAAACAGAGAAGAATCACCACAGGCATATCTGAACTCGACCTCCGAACACCTGTCTCTCTGATAAACCCAATTCCTTAAAGGGATAGATCAACCGACAAGGGAAATAATGTCATTAATTTCATAGCCCCATGTTGTTCATCCACCTAGGTCTTATAATCCTCCTCTGAACACAACTAAGGAACTTAAACTAAAATGTTTTTGACACTTTGACTGGTTTTTCCAAGTTTTAACAAAGTATGTAAATTCTGTAAATGTACAGTTGATTTGTTAAGGTAGACAAGTTGTTTTTGTTTTGGTTTTGTAATCTTGTATTGGTAACAGTTCACATTTATCTTAGAAATATTGACTTTTTCTAACACAAAAACATCCTTATTATGTTGTCAAATTAATGATTCGTGAAAGAAGTCAACCAGACTTATTCAGTAATGCTCTCTTGAATTTTCTAGAGCTTTCAAACAACAGTAAAATAGAAGCCAGGGGATGATAACAATCTCATTTTGAATTTAACATGTTCAGTTCCAAAAATGGTTGTTATGAAGGTGAAGCATTAATGAGAACACTTCCACTTTTTAGGTGAGTCTCTTTAAAATAACCTCTCCATGGCTAGGAACATCAGTCTCATCAGTAAAAGAGTTCCTGTTCAACACTAGAAGCATTGATTTCTACCACAGGAAGCTGAAGTCTTTCTCAAAGCCTCTCTCATCAGCCGCAGGGTAAGAGGTGAGCGCCCCTCTCTGTCTCTCTGAGTGGCTTTTAATTAGTGTCTGAACGAAGCTGAGCGCCACTCACCAGAAAGACCCAAATTGGAGACTAAAAGCCTAAGGTAGAGGGTATTAAAGAGATCCTTTCCCTAAAAAAAACATGCTAGTAATTTACCCCCCTTAGGCCATTCAAGGTTTGTTTCCATAGTATAAAATCATGAATAATACTAACTTTTTCTTGTTTGCCACAGAATTTGAATGACCTGAGAATAAACACATTTAATTTTTGGGTGATTTACCTTCCAAATTTCTGGGAGAGAATACAAATTTTGTGCTTGAGTTTAATTTTAATCATTTTACCTTTTACCTGCTAAAAATTTTTATAAAGGGTTTTGCTTACTAACTGGTTGGAGGACATTTGTTTAATATTGATTAATTATTATTTAAAAGCATTTTTGCAAAATTGTTTGACCAGCAGAGGATCATGAAGGAATGTTCTCCAATAATTTCACACAAGGACCATTTAGAGCAACATCAAAATATATATATTTTTTATGTTTCTCTGTTAAGCATGCCTTCAGACACAGCAGGATACTCAACTGTTTTTAACTTGACAAATGAAATGATCTTCACTTTACAAACAACAAAACTCTCGAGTCACAGCAAGGAAGCGCCAACTTGCTAAAGGCGAAACTGCAAGACCAATTCTATCTCTGGTATGAACGTTGTTTAACCTTCCATTTCAGGGTAGAGTTCTGTGGAGTTTTATTTGGAAATATTCTATAGAAATAACTACATGAAACATACATGAAAGGATACATGAAAAAATAACTTTATTTACCTGGAATCCTGCTTTCCTCTGGTATTTTCTCCTCTGCTGCATCTCTGCAAAACTGGCTGCCCCTGCCGCATACGTGTAAGCCATGTGAGGCAAAAAGCTGATTTGTTCAAGACTTGGGTAAGGCCTTAGCCCTGGGAGACTGGCTTGGACTGGAGGCATAAAGCTTGGTGGTGGAAATGCACTTTGGGGTGGCAGAGAGGAGTAAAGGGGTTTGGCATCAAAGGGATTCATGCCAAACATGGGACTTGAGCTTTTCTCTAGATTTGGGCTGCCGAATTCCTTCTTTGAGAGATATGCCAAGTTTAAGGGTTCCTCAGCATGTTCCCTGGGTATCATAATATGGTTGTGGTCGATAGGGATGCTGTTGAGCTTGGATCGGTTTTTCACAGTTAAGATGTGCTTTGGCTCATTCAGAAATTTTGGCAAGGATAGGTCAAGAGGTTCAGCCTGGAGGTCCTCTGAGGTGAAGCTGTTGGGTGTATAAGAGCTACTGTGGGAGTTTTTAGAGGAGACAGAGGACAGGTTAAGAGGAGATGGCGTGCTACTCCTGGACTGGTCCAACTTCTCCCTTAGCTGATTGTGGCTGGAGAATTGAGGGGTTTTGGAGAGCCTGAGAGGAGTATCGCAGTTGTTCATATTATTATGCTGCTCTGGGATTGAAGGGGATGTCATTCTGTCTGCCCCTTTAATCAGGGACATTGGAGACCGAATCCCAAAAGAGTCTTTAGAAGGTGTGTGTACAGAGACTGGATGACCTGGCTCCAATGGATTCCTGTCTAAAGGTGGGGTCCTGGAATTGGTGTACTGAAATACTTTCCTTTGCTCAAACCACTCTTTGACAAACTCCTGTGGAAGGCCTACCGCAATAGAAATTTTCAGAAGTTCTTCAGAGTTTGGCTCCATGTTCATGGCAAAATATGCTTTCAACACTGACATGTGGTCTTTGTAGGGGCTAATGGGTGTGGTTATGCCCTTCTCAGGAATGATGGAGGGGTGAAAAAGGCCATGTTTCTCCACAAATAAGCCCGATTTGTTGGATGTGTTATTCTGAATAGGTTGAAGTACTGCTTTTATTTCATCATTCATTTTGCAAAGATAACGCTCATGCTGGTGAAGAGGAATGGGTCCAGGAAAGGTCTCTTTGCAATACTGGCAAGAGAAGGGTGTAAACATCAGGTCATTCTCATGAATTTTGTCCACAATGCCATTTTCTAGAATATGGTTGGCTTTCTCTTTCTTTATATTGCTGATTTGCCTCTTTGAGTCCATTGTCAAGCTCTGAAGGCAGGCTTTGGCTTCGTTGACCTTCTCAAGAGTGTAATCTATGATGCTCTTTGTTGCACCATTGTGATTGATGAGTGGAAGGTTGCCATGCGGTCCACCTGATGGGGCAAGTCCTTGCTTCTGTTCTTCTATTTGAGATCCCAACTCTTTCATATATGCCTTCAGCTTGGAGATCTCCTCTGGCTTGCAGTCCATCTTTTGTCGACAAACCGTATTATCCACAATCTGAAGGACCTTCTGCACCTCGCTCAGGTTGTTTCCCAGTGATGAGTATCCCAGTAATTGTCCATCCAAACCCATTCCCAAGTGCTGAAGGGGACTTTGAGAGTTATGAATGCCCATTGGGCTTCCACCCCTCACACCACCATTGAGGAAGGTGCCACCCGTGCTGTAGCCATGGGAGGCCATCATCAGCTTATAGTCATTGAAGTCCAGTGGTTCAGATTTAATGTGGAGGTGATTGGATGTGTCTTGCATGCCAAGGGGTTTGCCATTTTCCAGTTTGTGTCTCAGCTGAGATATGGTGGTGTTTGTAGGAGAAGAAGAAGCAGAAGTTGGAGAAGAACCTGTTTTCAGGTTATTCCGTGCTCTGCCATTAATGGCAATCAGTCCGATGCATTTCTTGCTACTTATGTGAGAGCTATAGGACCCGGAGTGTGAGAATCTCTTCTTACAATTTGGACACTCATATGGCTTCTCACCTAGCGTAAAGAAAAAGAAAGGAAGGAAAGGTGGGATGTTTTACAATACTAATGCATCCTTATGATCTGATACAAATCTCATGAAAAAGGCATCAATGACAAAACAAACAAAGTGGCAATTCATAGTGTTGCTGAATCAAGACTGAGGCAGAGAGTAATATAAGAAATAAAAAGACATACCACTGTGTATCCGCAGGTGCTCCTTTAGATGGTGCTTGTATTTGAAGGCCTTTCCACATTCGGTGCATTTGAACTTGCGGTTGCCTGTACCCTGGTTGAGCATCTGGTGCTATGGATGAAAAAGTGTTCACATTAGCTTCTTTTGCAAAAGTACACAATTACACAACAGGCAAGATTTCAGTGAATAATTTCATGATGGGCCAAATGGCTCACGCTGTAAAGCAGCATCTTGCTTTGGTTGGGTGCTTTTAAGCAGCAATAACAGAGCATCTCATACCTTTTCATTTCCTGACTGTAAAGCCAATATTGCAGCATTGGCAGTGGTGAAAAAAAGAAAAAAAAATCCTATTTTGAGACTTTTTCCATCATTAGGGAAGCAGAAATGATCCACTTTATCTAATTTAGCATAATCGTTCCAAATAAACCCTTGCGTATTTAACCAGCACATCCTTCAAATACCTGAGCAAAGAGTTCATTATGTGAAAAGGTGGGCTGGCATAAATGTAGCAATTTCATAATTGAACTCAAATTTGTAGACTGTTTAAAGGCTTCAAACATCTCTTTAATAATGCGTGAATACGCCTCGTAGCCAAGCACTTCATTTGCTGTTCAAAGGTAGAACACGAGCACATTTGCAATTCAAAGCAGTGCCTGGAAAATCAAAATATAATAACAATAACAAGAACAACAATACGGGCGTCAGTGCGGAGAGGCAGAGAGCGCACCAGGCGAGCACAATTAATTCAGAGTGGGAGGTGAGTATGTCGAACGGGTTTTTCAACATTTGACACAAAAGGCTTGTGAATGTTGCCCATTATTGGCTCCAACAACTGGTGGGGATAGAGGGAGAGAACGATGGCAAAAGAGAGAGAGAGAGAGAGAGAGAGAGAGAGAGAGAGAGAGAGAGAAAGAGAGAGAGAGAGAGGCCCACATTCCACAAGAGACAGATGGCATAAAACACAGCACACTGGGAGGATTGTTCAAACAGCGGCAACCTTCAAACATCAAGTGGGGAGCCGATCGGCCCTCTGTGGGGAGGGACCCCTCCATTCGTTCATATGTTGCTGAGTCCAATAAACAAACAGCAACAGCTGCTTTACACACACACATGTGCACAAACACACATCCTTCTCTCTAAGGACTTAGGCAGGTTATGGTATCAGCATCACTCTTGATGTGTCACAGTCGCTTTATAGGGCTAATTGTAATTGGCAGAAGGGGTTTTCCAGTCCCATCTCTGAAGTACAATGGTAAACTTTTATATCTTTTCCCAATATTTATATTAAATCTTAAAGCCATTTTAAGCCACGAGATTTCAAATTACACACCTAAAAGGTTGATTTATGTTTGAACTTAACAATTGACCATATATTTGTAATCACTTATGGAAGAACATAGATCATGATGGATGGTGTGTTTGCCAGAGCTTTTGGATATTGTTGGACTTAACATTAAATTCGTGAAGAAGCGATTCACGCAGACTAAGAAAAATGTCAAAGCATTCGGCAATTTTATTCATTTCACAATTTTCAATGGCTTTCAAGTTTTCATCGAATTTTCAACAGAAAAGTTTTTCAAGATGAAGCTCACAAACAAAAACCAACAAATAGGAAGTAATTTGTGGATTAGAGAGGTCACGGGTGCAGAATGGGCCATCTGTTCACATTCTGAGTGGCTCATGGCATCAGGTGAAGAAGTTGGCAGCTCTCTGTGTATCAAATCATTCTGTTCTAGTCGGAACGTCATGTCTCGGAGATAAAAGAGTGCCTGTACTCCATCTCAGATGATTACGGAAGCGATTCTTGACTCAGACGTTGCTTTGCGTTTCTGACGATAAGTTTTAAGTGGCTTTATCTCTAAGGAGTTGTATCCATTTTATTACGGAGACCTGTTTTATATGCCAGAAGAGGCCTGGCATGTTTACCTGTTTCCATGAAGAAAAACACTTAGATTTGACAAGACAGCCACGATAAGCTGATCGTCAAGAAATACAATTCTGAGCGATTACATTTTTATTCACACACATGGAAATTATAATGTGCTTCTCTGGAACCGTGGAGAAACTGATTTTTAAAGAACACAGAAAAGACAACCTAAAGAGCGGATACAATTTCTAAATTGGAAATTAACATAGTCATTGGATCGTGAACATAAGACTGCAGAATCATATCAGAGCAGGCCATCAAAAAACCATTTAGACCTCAATTAAGGCTATAACCATTAAAAGATCTGCATCTTCAAAATGCCATGAAAAATTAATAATGATTCCACCCATCCATTATCCACAGTATTCCCTCGTTCCTTTCAGTCTCACAGAGATCTCCTGGACCAGTCCCAGCTCGCAAAGGCAGACGTATACGCACATGCAAGGGTATATGGGTACATTTCCAGAAAAGCTACAAAAATACTTTACTTGATTCTCCAAAGCATAATCAAAATTTGAATCAAACTAAATTATTTTACTACTAAGATGGAATCAATCAAATGGATTGGTGACAAGTTGCCAACTACAGTAAATACATATATGGAGTCAGTTGAGTCTGTGTCTGTTCTCACCTGATCTCGTCCAGGCTTGTGTGTGGCCATATGTCTCTCCAGCTGGGCACGGTAGGCAAACGTGTAGCTACACAGAGGGCAGGCAAAGCTCTCTTCGTTCTTCTCGTGGCGGTACTTGATGTGTTCCTTGAGGGAAGTCAAGCGTTTGTACCCCCGGTCGCAGTAGGGGCAGGTCAACAGTTGGGCAAAAGCATCTGGAGTTCCAGGTGGCAGGTCTGGAAGAGAGAAAAGAGAGGGGGTTGAAGAGAGCAGAGCATCAGACCAAGAGGTCACCAAATCTATGGCAAAGATTGGGCTGCATGCCCAGGTCACTGTAAGAAGAAATATCTTGCGCAATCTGCTTCACCGTGTGCCATCCTCAAGTTGGCACAACTAACCTCACACACTCACACCACAATGCACACAAACAGTAAAAGCACTTGAGTTCAAATAATTTGATTTCTTATAAGGTTTAGATAATAAACACTTGTGAATATTAGTTTTTTTTTAGTTCTGCTTTGCTGACCTGCAGTTTGTTCCAAACCTCTTTTATATTATGCATAGAAATACATTTTGAAGGATTAAAGTTATTGTATTGAAAAATGTTAACAACAAGGTCTGAAGGGTTCTGGTATCTGGTTTAGGTGCAGCCAGAATAATCACATTGAATATCTAAGTGCCAACTCTGAAATTATATTTTCGTTAACATTTTTGTATTTTGACCCGATGTTCTAAATCTCTTTCAGTCTTTTTTGATAGGTTCAAAACTCCTACAACTGGAATTTTAGTCTGGAAAGGAAGGAGAGTAAAATCATTCTACAACATATTTATTTATTTATTTATGCTGTTACTTGTAGAAGAACAATTTGTGATTTTGGCTAATGTCTGGACCATGTTCAGTCACTGTTTGAGTCATCACTACTGATGGCCAATGGAACAAAATTTTCACACATTCTTCATGAGACAGCTATGTGACCTACTGCTCAGCCAGCACTCTTGGAATGGAGATTTAGGGTTTATAATTTCACCACTAGGACAGCTGCACCTCGCTCTAAAGGTATACACTCAGACAGAAGCTTTAGCAGCTGCCTGACATTCCCACCAACAAAGATTGGGAGCGTTGTCATGATTAATAAGTGAGCAAGCATGATTGTGATGGAAAGGCAGTGTTGGCTTTCAGGTTAAAGGTTTCTGGTCCATACATTGCTTTTTGTAGATTCCATCCTTGAGTTAAAACCAATCATGTTTAAATAAAATGTTGGCTTTGGAAACTATGTGAGATCATCTTTCCTGAAAACCGGGTTCAATTATAGGATGAAACGATGAAGGTGGGTGTGAATAGTTGTCTGCTCACCAGGCTCCTGGAGGCTGTTACTTTCGGGAGTGTGTAACCGGGAGCGGGCAAGGTCCTCTGGGGCCTCTGGGTAGATGACTGCTGTGTCTCCACGCTGCAGGAACTCTGCAATGCTATCTCTGTCTATCAACTTTGGCTTGCCGAAGAAAACCTCAAAATCATCAGGGTCGCAGTCCACACTCTTGTCTAAAGTCCCAAACAGAGGTAAAAATAGAAAAAGTGTTTATAAAAACTGTTGACCAACCCCTCTTCATCAAAAAAGATATTAACATTTTTATATTTCAGAATCTTACTGAAAGTCTTTCCATTATTATAACACATTATTAATTATATTTAAGACGAAATTTAAGACTTTTAGGAACCTTTTACAATCCAGAAAATATGGTCTCACAGAGACAAGCAAAAAATAGACAAAGCTATGCTTAAAATATCAAAGCCTGACACATAACACTTTGAACAGTATAAAGAAGATGAAGAGGAAATGTCATTTTTACCATTAAACCCTAAGGAATGCCTGCACCCAACATAGAATGAAGAGATTTCCTCCAACAGCTCTCAGACAAATCTGTTATAAGGCCTGAAAAGCTCTGCATGTCTAAAAAGCTACCTTTTAATTAGGCTGTGCTTGTGTTAGGTGTAAACTCCACAGTGAGTTTGCCTGACAGTAAACATTTTATCATCTAATTTGTGCTAAAGGTCGATTCACTGGACTGTGTCATTGTCAAAAAGTTCTTGAAAATGTCAGTCGGTAGCGCTTTAATATTATTTAACAGAGCAAATGATTTCCCTCTTCTCTCATTACAGTCTGGTTTCTCATTCACTCATAAGAGCAGTGAATGAACTTGCTTTAAAGTAGTGGTCAAAATTTCAAAACAAATGCCCATCCTTGTTTTAGAAGTGAATACGGTTGAATAAAGAGCATTAGTTAATGTGTGTTCAGACTGCGATGCACAAATTGCTACATTGTTAGCTCATGTATCAGATATCCAAAATGGCATCAAGAAGAACCACGGCATACAGCTTTGTGGTGCACGTCCACATCTTAAAATCTTGACATATTCACAAGTCCTTATATGAACCTTTGCTGAGACAATATAAGTACACAACTGCAAAATATATTATCGATTTGAGACATTTATGTCTAGGAAGGGACACACAGATTTTCCTCCCCAAGACACTTCATCGAGTTCTTCTGAGGACATACTCAAGGCTGCCGAGAGATATACTCCTCCAGGTGAACAGAAAAATGTGTTTATTCCTTGTTAAAAACAATAAATCAAGCTATGATTAATCATTATTTTACTGAAGACCAAGAATTATTCTTTCTTCAACTAAAAACTAAACTAAGATAATATAAATAACTTAAAAACAAGAAAAGAAATGTTTTCATCTTAATCTCCTGTCTGGCTGATGTAGGTTTTTGCACCTTACATGATACTAACAAATTCAATCAAGGAGTGAATATGATTCATTGAATGTCAACAATGATTTGAAAGTGGTTTAAAGTTAACGTTCGGCTGTTTTCCTTCAGATGTTAATCTTGCAAAGGAGGCTTGTTGACGTTTTTAAGACTGCAATGTCTGTGTAAACTGTATCATTAGAAAGATTTATTAAAACCACATATCCTCCCTCCTGAAGCACTTCAGCAGTTACAGCTCAAACAGCAGATAACAGGAATTCTCATGAAGAACCCCCTAGTGTGGGAAGTGAGTGAGAGAGAGTGTGATGGAGAATGTTTAATCTGTTTAGTGTTTGAGTGAATTTCCACAGTTTTGACATCCTGGTCAAATAAAACAACATAAAACAGCTTATCTTAGAATCTACTTATCTAACAGTTTGAAAGATGTCCTTCTATTCAATCTGTTTGTAAGTTATTAAAAATAAGTGACATTTTCATATATTCTGAAAACATTTCTCACATTTTTACAATGATAATCTCAAATAAAAATCATGGGAGGATTATGGACACCTAATGTTCTGAAAATGTATTAATAAAATAAATATTATGTTTTGCATGATTTTATCTTTAAAATATAAATTTCTCACCTTTGTCTTTTCCGATTGGCTCCAAAGATGCTTCAGGGCACAGAGGGTCAAAATCTCCCTTCAGTTCATCTGAGAAAAGAATAGGTGGGAGAGAGAGAGAGAGAGAGAGAGAGAGAGAGAGAGAAGAGAGAGAGAGAGAGAGAGAGAGAGAGAGAGAGAGAGAGAGAGAGAGAGACAGAGAGAGACAGAGACAGAGAGAGAGAGCGAGAGAATAGTTCGATTATCTCTCTGATACGCTGCATCTGGACACACAACATTTTATTCTGAATCTCAGCTCGCTTATTTACACTGACAACAAACATAATGGCACACACAGCCAATCACACTAGGAAACAAGAGAGAGCAAACTGAGAGATCAACCCCAGAAAGTTCGGTCCACCTGAAAAAGCAAGCACACTTGCACTGTCTCGAGGTGCTGGGTGACAAAACAAGAGTCTTGTGTCCGTCAAAGTACTTCAAAATTAATTTTGGACAGTTATGCAGTGGTTTGTGTTGGTTTAGAAAAATCACCTTTTTTATTGAATTAAGATTATGATCTGGTTTAAAACTGCTCCATCAGCAAGTTTATTTTAAACCAGAATTGGACTAGCTAAATAACTGTGTAAACACAAATTAGAAATGCTAAATGTGATTCATTGATAAGTTAATGACTGGATTTCACCAGTGTGAGCCAGCAGTCGGTGCTCTAACTCATAACCAAACCTGTTGAAGTAGTATTTTTCAATTGAGAGGAAAACCCATGACATTCTTCTAAACAGTCCAAAAATGAAGATGGTTTAGACAACAGAGTCAGGTGATTGAGTTAAAGTCCCTAGGTCAGCGATAAGAAAATCACACACATAAACACACACACACGGTAGAAGTCAAGGACGATAAATGTGTCTGTGTGTGAAGGAGAACTCTTTGGGCTTATCTCAGGACTGAGCTATGCACCGAGGTACCAGCGCAGACTCACCGGCACCACTCACAGAAAAAAAACACACACTTTTACGCTAAAAAACATGGTTGAGATTGGAGAGAAGTTGCGACCTAATGAACACAACCCTGGCAATATATGTTATTGTACACAGAATCTGGCAAACAAATAGACAAAAAACTGTTAAAAAACAGTGAGACGCAAAGAAAAACAGACAGATGTACAGAGAACTACTCATGAGAATAGAAATAAAGAGACAAACTCAATCATTCCTGCATGCAAATTTACACAGACACACAAGAACGGACACACTGTGGAATTGCAACACAGCTGAAGAGCAGACACTCTGGCTCCATGCGGGTTTATCAAATTAAAGGAATGTTCCCAGTTCAGGTCGAGTTGAACTCTACACAAAGCGTTTGTGGCATAACACCAACACTTAAAGTATATGTAAAAGGTTTTTGTATATGTTTTTCTATGCCAAAACCAATGAAGTGTATATAAAAACATACAAGAGCCTTCAAAAGTTTACTGACCATAGTTTGTTTAAAGTGCCACAAAGACAGCATCTGCACTCTTCAAATAGATAACAGTTCTTTTTCTGTGAATTAGATGTTTAAAGAAGGTTCCGAAATATAAATTCAAACGGCCCATGTGCCTCCAACATTTAACCCTCAAACTTACAAAGTTTTTTTTTTGTGAGAATCTCTTCCTGGAGAACCAAAGCTCTCTTCTGTTTAGCTGCAACCTCAAAAAAATCACATATCCTTGTTTGAAAACTTAAATCTGAGTGTTGAAGTATTGTTGAAACGAGTCTGTGTCCTTCCCGGAAGTAAATTTGACACCTCTAGTATGCCGTACTAAAATATTTTTACTTCAGCTTTTTTAGTAAAGTAAAATGTCACATAAACTGACTTGTGATATTATGAGCAGTGAAGGTTGATGATAACACCAGACAACATAAGGCTGAGGAATTCATGATGAAAGGTACATTTTTGGTGAACCATCCCTATAAATTTTCGAGTTGTAAACGAACTCCTCTTTCCTCGCACACTCCATGCACAGCTAGTTCATTAGCAGAAATGAATAGGGAAGAAGTGCTCATTTAGACTCTCTGTCTTCCATGGGCTCTCAAACTCCTCTGTTTCTGTCATGCGCTTGCAAGAATCATTGACTCTTATTACACATGTAAATGGCTATCATAAAAATAAAAATTTCATTTAAGATTCTTAATGACTTGAGCAGCAGCCTGGCCTCCCTTAATGATTAGCCTTCTCCCTCATTAAGAGCATTTATCTCTCGGCGTCTCGCGCACCACTGATGCTTACAGGAGGAAAAATAACGGAGGAAAAACAGGGTTTACATAAACTCGAGATTCTATTGCTATGACTGTAATTACCCATAATGCTTTGGAAATCATGTTGAATGCGCCTTTGACGATCATGCACAGAAATGTAAATGACAATTAAAGAGATACCTTCTGCTTTAGAAAGACTGTTATGATTTTGCAAAGGGGAGTGTCATTAATTAAATAGGTGTGTCATATACTGAAGTCTGAAATGGGTACAGGTGTGCTGTCTAAGATAGATAACAAAAACATATGGTGCAGTTAGCATTGTGGGAGTGACAGAATTTCTTGTGAGACTTTTAAATTAATAAAGCTCCCAAATAATTAGGGAAAATAGGGGAAAAAAGATACCAGGCAAATGAAGCCAACTTACTCAATTACACACTTGTATTTTATTAGTCCTTGACTTTAATCCTGAAGATTATCTGATGTCCCTGTTGTTCAAGTTTTTAAAAATACAAAAAGGTGGTTTGAAATTTATGCAAGTTTTCACCTAAACTAGTTAAAAATACTGAATTTAACCAGTTTAAGTTAAAGAAAAATCACATGGAAAATGTCAATAATTGAGAGAGTGTGGCTTAAAAAATATAGGTGGAGCTTACCCGTACTGTCAACCGATCCACTCATCAAATCTTGTTCATTCCAAACGTTCTCTATGCCGCTGTCCTTCATGTCATCTTCATCATCAACAGCCTTTCTCAGTAGAGTGTGACTCAGGGTGGGTGAGGGTGGAGCCAAGGAGTCATGGTGGACAGGGCTGCCTGGACTCCCCTCCCCTCCATTGAGGAACCCATCTTCTTCCGAAACAAGAAGCCTGTCTTCTTCTTCTGTTTCCGAACCAGTTTCTACAACATTTTCGTAGCTCAACACTGCCAGAAAACACACACACACAAAAAAATATTAATGGCGAGTCACAAAAAAAGTAATGTAAGATAATAATATGTTCATTTTCACTTAACAACAGACAGACAGAGTTGAAAACAATAGAGTCTGTGGTTTGTTTATTCCAACAATTGTTGCAATTGTCAGTTGTTTCTCATAATATATCTCCTTCAATGAGTAGACTAACCATGAGTGTTAATGCTTGGAAGGTTTTTTGCTAATTCATTACATTTTTGTTGAACTGACACATAAAAAAATGCAGACTTTTTATCAGAAACCACAGGTGTTATAAAGGTCTTGTTTTCAGGGAAAAAAGACAACACATGCATTAGGCATGCACTCGATTGTCAAAACTTTTAAAGTATTTTATTATTGGATGCCCATGTGTTATCTGCACATCCAGTACAAATACTTTCACATAAGACTAATACTACAACACCTTTTGTACTAGAGATCAAGGGGGAAATGTGGATTGCTAATGAAATATCACCACATAAGTGATGACATTTGGCCTCGCAAGATAAAACTGAAGACACACACACAAAACGAATTCTATCTTAACATTCCCCTCTGGAAAAAAAGATTACACTAGGCATATCTGTTCCTACCATGATCTTTGCTTAATCCACTGTCTGCACTTGCCTCCCAAACAACTGCACAACAGGTGCAAATTAAAATGAAAACGCCGCTTGTGTGTGGTGGGGTGGGGGGTATTGTGTGCGCATGTGACCTGGGCTGAATACCAATTGACAGGGGAAACAAAACCTTTTCAAGAGGTGTGACCACAAGGGTTTAGGCAAGTTCAGACTGAGTAATGCTCTCACCGAGCAAATGGAGATGAGAATGAGGGCATAAAAGAAAAGAAAAGAAAAGAAAAGAAAAAGTGATATATTCAAACTGTATGTGTGGTCCAGACATACCTTTGCAAATTTACATTCTCAGCGACCTACAGACCGGATGCACTAATTTCAGAAGTTTTACCTGAGTCAGATGCTCAGACCGCAGACAAAAAACGAAGAATTGCTTAGTTACTATAAGGATCCCAAAAAAATTACATTAAAAAGAAAATATATTTTTATAAAACAAACAATCATTTGAGTAAGTTCTCAGTTAAAAAGAAAATATAATGTTTTATATGATGCCTAAGTATTAGAATTTTGTACCTATTTTTGACAGAAGCTGATTCATTTAAAATCAATAGAGACGACATGAAGAGAGAAAAAAAATGAGAGAGAATAAGGAAGAGAAAGAGAGTGAGCTATGGAGAGAGAGAGAGAGAGAGAGAGAGAGAGAGAGAGATCTCGAGAAGTCAACAAAATCAATCCTAGTTTTCTCCTCTGAGCCTTGTGATTTGAAAAGGCACATGAATAATGACAAAAGGCGGAGTAAAACTTCAGTTAAAAGTACAAAACTCCAGAGCAATAGCACATTGTTATTCTGACAGACAACCAATCAGACTGTGGCATTGTACTCTTCAACACAATAATTCCAACCTGCTAACTCACAGCAGCCATTACAGCAAGTCCTCACCTCATCTTCTAATCAAGCTTTTGTGTTTTTACTAGCGCACACACAAAGAAACTACAATGTTTACCCCTTGAAGTTCTCCTCCGATGACACTTGCGTCTTTCTACGAGTGTCAAGGCAAACAAAGGCGATTAGGCCTGCCAATCTGGCGCCCTTGCTACCTGCTCATCTGCTTTTGATTTCAAACAAATAAAGGGAACATCCCTCACTCTCATAACACAGATAATTAAAGTGACAGCCTTAATTGCCCCAGTCTCTGTTAATATTGGGCTTAAACTTAATGTAGGCCTGTCATTTCTGAGGATGATAATCGCAGAGCTGCTCGAGATGCTATCGATTCTTTCCACAGCACAACACACATTACATGTCTCGCCAAACTACAAGAAGGGATGGTTGAATCCAAAGTATCCAAATAATAATCCAAACCGAAGTAAATCCAAAGGTTTTGCATTTTATTTTCATTCATCAAACTTCAGGAATGTTAGATACGTAGACCATTGAACATTACAAACATTTTTGCATATTTTGAGCATTTGAAATAAAAAAAATAATCTTTGTTCTGTTTCAAATCTTTCTATTGACTTTTTAAAGCAAGCACTCTCATAAAAAAAAATACAAGTACTGTGACTTTCAAATTATGCACACTTTTGTGTTTCTTCGTGAATGCGATAGAAAAATCACAAAAAGCATCAAACTTTTGTAGAAAATGTTAAACTAATCTGTGTTATCCAAGATTACATTTAAACCAATTTTACTGAAAAAAACCCCAATTGTGAAAATCGGCAGAACCAGGCAACTTGTTCAGGAGGATATAAATCTTTTTTTTCTCAGGTGAAGAGCACTTAAAGACTCATGTCTGTCTGAGTGAATGCTGCTCAGAGATCAGCTGTAAACGAATCCTCTTTAGAGCAGCCCCAGCTGAGGTCCTTACAGTTACATCAATATTTGACGAGCAACCTGTGTTGAAATGAGAGTCTTTTTACAACGTTCTGCATCCTGTTCATTCAGCATCAACACATTTATCCAGAAGAACAGCAACAAGCACTAGCACAGGTGTCGTTCTGTTCCCTGGCTTTTCACATTTACACACACGTTTAGGGAAAATAGAAAGCGGCAAGTGAGAAGTGAAGTGAGCTAAACGTTCACTGCATTCACAAACCCAGAAAAAAAAAAATTCACAGCCACATAAAAGCTCTTTCAGATGAGAGAAAATAAGAAATTGTGCCTCTTTGTGCACAAGAAGTGGCACTGTGTGTGTATGTATGAGCATCGTTTTATCCTGCTAAAGGTTTTGTGTGTATTTGGTTAGTTACGGCAATTACGGTCACTAACTGACAGCCAAGCGCTAGACTCGCACACTCGAACATCTGCTGAGAGATTTGCATATTAATTAACCCATATTAACTCTAATTATTCTGGGAAATGATCAAATAAATTAAATGTTCTAATTTTAACCTTTCCTGTGTGTTTGGCGGATGTGGGAGCCGGAGATACCCGTGTTACTCCTCGCTCACCTGCGTGAAGCCCCCCTGCTATACTTTTGCTTTTATGCTGTTTTGTTTGATTTATTTAAATTGGATTATACTCCAGATATGGGTCAAATGGTGAAAATGTACTCAAAAGACTTTTATCGTTCTTTAGTATGTTTATGGGGGTTTTATGTCTTTACAAACAAAGACATATCTAGATACCAATAGTGGCCTTTCTCATCCACATTAAGTGAAAAGGGAACAAATCACAGAGACTTTGCTTAAAAGTTTCACAAGTGTATTTATTCTACTTGTATACTTTTTTATTTAACATCCTTGTTTTGATCTCTAAACTTTTGAAGAAATATTGCTTATTGTGTAAACTGTCCATATTTAACTCCAAAAAACTTCCTAGAAACACTTTTCTTACATGCCTGAACTGCTCCATTGAAGCCAGCTACCTTCTATTGCTCATCATTTGTTTGCTGCCCTTCTGTCCCTGTATTCTTCTCTCCATTTCCTCTTCTCACACTCTTTCACTTTCTTTATTTTCTCACTTCTACTTTAAGTATAAAAAGATAATGATTTGAAAAACTGAGAGTCAGTTGAAATGGTTCCTGCCAATTAAACTTAACTTTTCCACCTGTCTCACATATTAGTGTTATAAAGAATATATACTTTCAGGATAAGATGTAAAATGGGTCTCAAACTATAAATATTTGATCGAAATAAAATATATATCTGTAGTAAATAAGACTAACAGAGAAAGATGGCAAATGTACTTGAAATGATGCACCTTTGTCAGAATAATTAGAACAATAATTCGAACACATAAATTTGTTCAACTTTTTTGTTTGTTTAGTCTTGTCTAATTATAAAATGGATAACATGCTTAAGTCAGGTTCACTAAACATTAATTCAGGGGGATTTTCTCTCTTCCTCTATCTACCACTCTCTCTCTCAGACACACTCATCGAGGCAGGTCTTTCTCCCTCTCTCTCTCTCTCTCTTCTCCCTCTCTCTCTCTCTCTCTCACACACACAGACACACTCATTGAGGCAGGTCTTTCTCCCTCTCTCTCTCTCTCTCCCTCTCTCTCTCTCTCTCCTCTCTCTCTCACTCACACACACACAGACACACTCATTGAGGCAGGTCTCTCTCTCTCTCTCTCTCTCTCTCTCTCTCTCTCTCTCTCTCTCACACACAGACACACTCATTGAGGCAGGTCTCTCTCTCTCTCTCTCACAGACACACTCATTGGGGCAGGTAGTGGAATGCGCTGACAGTCGCAGTTGTGATGAGAGCAGTGTTCTCTGCAGTGATATCAGCCAGACCAGCTATTTAATAAGTGAGAGTCATTTGATCTGCTTTCCATCACATCCCACACCCTCACCAACATCTACCCCCCCCCCCCCCCCCCAATATAAAACACACAGAGAAATACTCACGGCAAAAACATGCAGACTTTTAAATTGTAGTATTAAAAATAGCAATGTTTGAAAATCACCTACTCTAAAAAAAATGTGTTCATTGTACAATGAACCTTTTTTTAAGGTGAAATACATGCATACAACATTTGTACTTCAAGAGGAAACCAGATCAAGAAAAGATAAAAAAATGCTCAAGCACTGTTAGAACATGCAAAATCTTCTCGTAAGTCATCCTTGCAGTCATAAACACAAACAATAAAACTAAATTGATATAATTAACATTTACACATTAGTTTGTTTTTGTGAGTTTATCTGCTTTGTTAAAGGTAGTTCACCTTGTGTGAGATTAATGAGGTTGCAGAGGCAACACACAGTTCTGTCAGTGCAGATTAGAACATGTGTGTGTTTGCAGCAATAATGGCTAAACACACTCAGAGATGTAATTATACTCTGTATCAGGATCATTCGACTGTGATTTGCTTCGATATAAATAAAGAATGAGCACATGCCAGACAAAGACGCACTTAAGAAGCACTATGCAGGGATAAATCATTGAAAATACTGTAAGAATACATGTGTATGAACATTAAAAAAACTTCCCTTTTGTTCCACTCATTTTTTTAACTACTTTTAGTTCATACAGTTTTTGTCCTTTGGAAAAAAGCACAAGTTAAGATTTTTACCCCATGTGTTTTTCAGTTGTATAGTGTGTTTCAAGTCTGTGTGTGCAAGGGGGGGGGTTGAGTGAATGTGAGAGCTTCTTTTTATTTAGCAGCACAAACTCAGGCGAAAGCTGAGATAAGTTCATGCTGAGGAAGCATTTTGAGTTGCTCAAGGTTGCTCTGCATTCCTTAAGAAAGAAAAGCCTTATCTCTGTCCAGCTGAAGTTTCTCCAAATCTGACAGTTTTACTCACAACATTGGCACAAGCTTTTCTGCCAAAAATAAAGGAGCATGAGATGTATTGCTTCTTCTGTTGTCAAAAAAACTAAACAAATATAAACAAAAAAGCTATTTAAAATGCTACACTGTCTGATTTCTGAATTATCTTACTGTATATTCTACTGAATGTAATGTATTATTAATTTTGCGAAATGAGATACAACATGTCACAGATTCATGGAAATACAGTTTAACACTATTTGAATTTATTCATTATGCATCATTGGTGCAAAAAAAAATGGCTAGACTATTTTTGACCCTGAATTTGTGTGAAAAGATACACCTGAATTAAATATAATTAATAATATTTAACGCTGGTTGTATCTTGGTCCATGAGTGACAACCGGAGCTTAGTTTTTCTCTGGGGAACTGTCAGAGGTGAAGAAAGGGAAGCATCATTTATAAACCTGATGATGTAAAATATCCAGGCCTTTCTGTCCCCATGAAGGCAAAATTAATAAAATAATAAGGCGGGCAAAGGGGAGGAGGGTGAAAGCAGCCTCTTGGATGTCTTCCAGCCTTCTAAAGGGGGGCAAAGAGGGGGTTCATTGTAGGGCAGAATTTTCCTGAAGCGTTGGCACAATGAGGGAATAGATTAAACGTATTTTATTTTGACTGTGCAGGGACGTACAAGAAAATTCAGCTGCACTCTATATTTAATGAACAGATACGAGCTAAATCTTTATTTCAGCTGCCAACTTTAGCACTGATAATAGAATGAATACAATTTATGTAATGCCCTATACTTCTAAGCAGACACTAAAACCAAACTTACAACCAAAAGTCCTTTTAGCAGAGTATTGTATATCTGTATCACTCAAGAGAAAGAATAACGATTGTGGGCAGGTTTTGTTGTTAGGTTGGGCCAATGAGGGGAAGCATCTGCGCTCAGGTCGATGGATGTCATAAACCTCTGCCAGAGCTCAGCAGGGGGGTCAGAGGCCCTCAGATGGGATAAAGATCAGACCGGGACCATCTCACCTGGATGGAGATCCACACACACACATAAGCACCCCTAAAGGCTCATTCAGATGCTAATGAGAGAGGGGTGTTCACATCTGTTCCTCCCCCACAGCTCAGGCTCTTTGTCACCTGAAAAGCTCCCCACCAGGTATCAAACAAGCTCCAGGAAACAGGGGCGATTTCATCCTGTTACCTCCCATCTGCAATCAGCAAATGAGCCCCCAGTGACAACGGGTGGGGGGGTTATAAGATGCTCCAAAAACACCTGACACACTCACACAGCCCAATTAACCCTGGCTTGCTCGATGAACCCAAGTGAAAACAGGCTGTTTAACTCAACCAGTCGCGTTTTTTTGCATCTCATACAGACACACCTTTTACAAATTCTTTTTCTCTAAGCCATGGCATCTATTTTACATTTTTCAATGGCTAAAGAAAACAAATTACGCTATTTTTAAACAATGTGCTGTTAGATTATTGAGCATATTAGTTACATAAATTAAACAAAATCTCACTGCAAGGGTTCTCACTATAAAAATAGAGCACACATTTGCAAAAGCAATGCGATAAAACACTAAACACATTTTGAAAATGATCTCTGCCTTAGAAAGAACAAGCATTACAAAGATACACACCCAGTGACAAAATACCTTTTTTTGTTTTTTTTGTATAAAGATGTGTAGAGTTCTCTAACCTGCCTTTTCACTGCCCTGTCTAGAAAACACAACCAAGTTTTTAATTAGATCAATGAAACTATGAACACCCCACGCACCGTCACACAAGTCCAGCCCAAAATCACACACTCTATCCCCAGACAGAAATGGGGGGCTGGGGGTGTGGGTAGGCCGACCCCCTGCCACGCTTTCTTATGCTAAACGCGTCTCTCTTTAGCCTAATCTCCAGCACAACAGCTCCGTTAGCATGACAAAGATGTTCCGATTCATGCGCAGAATATCCAGACAATGACCTACATCGTATATCTGCATCATATCATCGTTAGAGCTGAGAGCAGAGGTTGCATTATTAAATAACCACAATGAACTCATTTTGAACTCTGTGTTATCAGCTATGGTAAAAACTGTTGGTAAAAGTTGTGAAAAGCTAAACCTTTAGATTAAACTCTCTACTGAATGACAACCAAATGTTTTGTTGATACGTCAATAGTCAAAATCACTATTTATTTCCTTGTTTTAAATATATACAGTGCTGTCTTTTACAACCATGATATATTTGCTCCATTTTTCACAGCGCTACCAGTTTCAAGGCTTTTAGTTTAAAACAATGTTAGGAAATTAAACACAGCATTTGTTTTTAACAAATTCCACACTGTATAGAAAACATAGAGTTTTATTTTTGTTGTAGTTGCTAAAACGCTGTTAAAGGAAGCACTTAAAGTGATTGTATATTTAAACAAAACTCAAAATTGGTAAATAGTTTTGGTTCCTAGGTCTGGAAAAGGGGGAAGCAAATTATTTTGAGGGGAAACTGAGAACCAGTTGAATGTAAGTTCCAATAGATTGTTATAAAAATGGATGAATATTGAGAAATAATTTTGTATTTAATAAAATCTTATTGAATAAAAAAAAACTATTGACCATTTTACTGTTTGAAATAAATGATGGCATTTCAGCATATGCACACACTTTCTTCCAACAAAAATATGTTGACAATTAACACTTTGTCAAGCTATGCAAGTGGATTTACATAACTTTTTTTAAAATAAGCTGCAAATGATATATAATGTATATACTGTATATATAATGCTGTTCTAGTTCACACTCTCATCACCTTGTGCTTAGACTTCTGCAATGCACTACTCTTTAACCTTCTTGCCAAATCTCTCCATAAACTACAACTTGGTCAAAACGTAGCAGCCATATTGATCCACGAACACCGTACACTGAGCACATTACTCCAGTCTTGCAACACCTCCACTGGACCTATAAAATATCGAATTATTTTCAAAGTGCTCTTACTAACATACCAATCTCTCCATAAACTAGCTCCATCTTATCTCACTGAACTCATTTCCACTCATACAACCACCCGATCCCTTAGATCTGCAGCCTCACAGTTTCTTGTAGTTCCCAAACCCTCGAGATCCTCACTGGGTTCTCGTGCTTTTAGCTCAGCTGCCCCCCTCCTCTGGAACAAACTGAATAGTCCTGATTTTGATCCTTTTAAAGTTAGTCTTAAAACTTTCCCTTTTAGACAGGTCTACAGTGTGTAGTTTAATGTTCTTTGATGTTTTCTCTGCTTTACCTGCTTGATTTTATTTGCTTTTGTATTATTACTAATTTTACTACTGTTGTTTTAATACTATCTTTACTTTATATGGTGACCTTGAGTATCAAGACACCACTCACATGTTTACTTAAAAAGTTTAGACAATTATTTTAATTTTACTATTTATTATTATGCAGTGGCTAATTATAACCTCTAAGCAAACATTTATTAGCAAACTTTATTACAATTGCTCCAATTCAGATGTAATATTTTACATCAGTTGGCAAGAAATGACAGGCTTCCAAACTTAAGAGTTCCCTCAGCGATTCCACTGCTGGGAGCTAATTTTGAGATATTTTTTCATAGCAGTTTAACTGAGTCTTGCAGACTCGATGAAGATCTGGAAGTGCCCACAGGGAATGAGTTCAGACAGGACGTCCATGGAGCAGCCGAGGAAACAAAACCTCTGACCCGGAGATGCTTCACTGTCTAGGAAAACACACCGATGCCTTCTAGGCGCAGACATTCGGTGTGTGTGTGTGTGTATGTGTGTGTTTGCGGGAGCGACAGAGATAGGGAGGGAGAGAAAGAGAGAAATTATCATTTTTAAGGCTATTGCAGTGTTTACAAAGAAGCATTATTACTCACATATACAGAAAATGAACAATGAACTGAAGTTCCTTTTCTAAAGTGTTGAAACATTTGTGTAAGTGTGTGTGACTCCATAACCACAATAACATGTTTAAGGTGTAAACCAGTGTTAGATGGATCACATCTGTCCGTGAGAACTGCACAAGGCGACACTTCAACTGTTCACCTCTTCCTCTACACATCCGTCCTCATAATGACCTGTCTGTTCCTCCACTCTCTTCCCTCTTACCTCGGGCTCCTTTCTTCCATCCCTGCATTGAATTTCCCAATTAGGCTCGTTCTCATTGTTAGTTTATTAGTGATGGCAGGGGCTCTGTAAATGTGTTTGCTGATATTCACTTGTTAATGACCAAATTCAGCTTCCATTGAAGGCATTTGCAGCTGTGAGAGTCACTAATAATAGCCTCTCTGAGACAAAGCATGAAGGAAATGGCATTACAGGGGCATAACAATAGAACTCCATTGGCACTCTAATGGCATGGCCTTTCATTTAAAAATTGTTTCCTTTTAAAGCCTTTGCACGAATCCCTGAGCTCAGTGCAGGTATTTTTTTGCAGCTCACGAAAGCGCTTTTATTTTGTAAGGTGTTTACACCTGGGGAAAGTTCTAGATGCATGATAACTCGCTAATTCTTTTAACAAGCCAGGTACTGTTCATTAGGCCAGAGGTAAAGGGGGAGGAAAAGTGAGAAGAACAAACAAGTCGAGGCATTTGTTGGCGGTGTAATCTACACATCAATTATCCTGCTGAGCTAATTAGCACCTCTGCATACCCCAGGTACCTGCACTCGGGCAAAAACAGCTTTCATGGCAGTGATCAAAAGAGGAATCAGCCTGAGAGCTGGCCTCAACATCAAACTTGCAGCTTCACACACACTCGGGTGAGGTGTATGCCTCTCACCGTTGTGTTTTTTTGTGTGAACTGTTGAAGAAGACAGAGGAACTCAGCTATGTAAGAAGCAAAGACACTTTGAGGAAAAGAAAGACAGCAGCTTTCATTGCACATTTATCCAGCAGTTAAAGCGATTGAGAATTATCAGATAAACTCTTCAACAAATCATTGATAAGCAATTCCCGGAGAAGCCTACTTAACAATATTTCTTGTACTTGTTCCTGCTTTTAAAAAATTCTGAGACAGAAGTCCAGCTAAAATCCAAAGTTTTTTGCTTTCTCAGAACTACTCTAAGCCAACTAGGATATAATCCCCCAGCAAACTCCATCAACACACCACACTCCTCCTGCTTTAAAAAGTGCAAGGAGCCATTTTTTCCTCTCGATATTTCTGTGCGTCGACGGTACCATAATCATCTTATACACGCTTTTCTTTGTTTGGGGATTTTCACGTTTCTCCTTCCAGAGAGATAAGCAACACAATAATGAAAGCTTTAATTACCCCACCCTGATGCCCGCTGAAGGACGCCGGGAAAAAGAGAAGCAGTTAAGAAAGCCAGCTATAAGGAAAAACTGCCCAAAACAACAACATAAAGCTATAGCAAACAAGCAAGTTGACGCTTTGACAACTCTCTTCCATCAATAATCCTGAAGGTCATTGACTTTTTTACCTTTTTTCTATAGTAATAATAATGAATCAGTGGTAGCTAAAAAATTGTCTTAACAAGAAGAAAACCTTAACAAGAAGATCCTGAGAGAAGTTTGCTTGTTCTCCCTGGTATGGCAAAATGAATGGCAGATAAAATGGTGAATAGCCTTTCAAAAACCCAAAGGGTTGATGAGTCTATGCATCCAATGTCCAAGAATCAATCTATTCATCCATCTTTTATCCATCCAACCATTCATTAATCTATCCATCCATTCATCCATCCACCTAAATATATTTCCTGATATAATGCAACCCGGATTAGAGGTGTTTGTCTCTGTATTATTTTATCTTTCTCAGGCCAGTCTTTATTCCCCATCTCAGACCTCCCACAGCTCATCTTTATTAAAGAGCTGCTTTTCTTCCCTCTGACATGCCATAATAAACATCAGTCAAGAAGAGAATGAAAGAAAGACTGAGAGAAACGTTCACCTGGGACCTGTTGAAAAACGAAATAAACCCGTGAGGTGAGAGGACACACGGCTCAACAAGCCTTTTATCCTTGACCGTCTTGTTTCTTATGTGTCAGTGTGTGTGTGGTTGTGTGTGTATGAGGCTGTTTGTTACAGTGACTCTTATCAGCACTGCTGTGTGTGTAAGGTGCGAGAGGATGAAAGCCATGTGGGTGACAGGAACTCGGCAGAAAGCAACTAATCAGGCTTTTACAGCTTGAACCGAGCCGCTTAGCTAGCCTAGCACTACCAACACACGCTAACTCTGTCAGCGCTACAAATTAGCTTCTTACAGAACTCAAGGTGCCAACGGACCATTAGACAAACGCACAGAAGCAAGAGTTTTACCAGTGTCTCTCCCGAAAATGAGAAACACACACTCTTTACTACCATGAAACACACATCGCCTGCTCCTCATCAGAGCGGATCAGAGCCTAGGAATATCTTTGTTCTGCCTGAGCAAAGAGGTATGTGTTTTATTTTTTTCACTGTTCAAACCTTTCCTTTGCTTTTAATGTCATCACACCTTTACAAAACCCCTTATCAGAGGAAAGAGTGACTCTGTGTGGCAATGTCCAAGAAAGAGAGAGGGGAATAAAGCGAAATGTAAGCACAAACAAACTAATAGCGCGCTTGCCATCTTAAGGACCATTGGACACCTTTAGGTTCCTCCACAATTTTGACACTTCTTATAATTCCTCGCTGTCATTTTTTTGTATATATTGTTATAGTGCTGTTCTTTTAAGCTGCTCCCCCACCACCACCACCACCACCACCACACACAAAACACCTTACACAAACACACACTGGTGAAACGGGAAAGTGTCCATCTGTCTGAAATCTAAGACACAAATTCCCAGAGAGAGGAGTGATTTCCTCTGTGTGGACTAAATAATGTATGCTCACCTCACTTTAGCATGATGAAGCAATTTTAAGTTGTATAGCACCCACCCCATGGTCCACACATAAGAACACACTAAAGAAAGCAAAAGGAGGAAACATTCTGAATGTCTGAATTATTCAAAAATCAGGTCAAATGAAAGTCATGAAAGCCAACTTAAAGTTAAATCATAAAACACCCATCGAACTTTGCTCAAAAGTTCATGAAAATCATGAAAATTGTTTAAGCATTTTTTTACAGCTATTTAGAAAAAGTAATGTTTAGACTATTCACAAACTGTTTCAGTTTATTTGCATCATTGATGTATTTATTATCTGTTCTTTATCTTGTTCACAGCAGTTTTTATCAGTTGTAGCAAATCGATTTACAACAGAAAGATTATGGACGTTGTGTTATTAATACCAACTCCTTGGAGTTGCTGTTCGGCCTGTGAGAATTTACAAACCATATATATGTATTTTTTTGGCTTTGATTCAGAGTTGCGAGTGCAGTTGTTCTGAGCGGAGCAATCACTGGACACCCGTCAGGGAATCAGAGCTGTTGTAACTCGAGCGGTTCGGATCAGTTTTCTTTGGTTTTGGGGGCTGTGAGTCGACAGCTCCTCTGGCTTCCTGTCAGCCTTTGGAATGAATAACCACCAGGGAAAAGAGGATGCTTCAACCCCACATGACCCGCTCACTCACACACACGCACACACGCACGCACATGCGCACACACACACCTGAATTCATCACATCATGGATGAATGCATAAGAGGACAGTCATGCCCTGCTGATTCTTTGTTAGAAATAATCTGGGGGAGGTGTATTCCCTTGAATGCTAAAACTGAAAAAGTGCATACAGGCTTGATATTTCTACCTTCTCATTTTAAGCTAAATCACATACAAAATTCATATTGCTGTAATTTGTGTTCAAAAAGTAGTAGTAATGTGATACATAAAAAATAAAGTGAATCATTTGAAGATAGAAAGATGTTTTACACTAGAGACATGAATAATGATACAAGATAAAAAATGGCTTAGTTGATCTGAAAAAGAGACAGAAACCACAGCTGAAAACAACACAGAAGCACCAAAAATGAGTCTATTTTAATTATTTCTCAATGTGATTGATTGATTAATACTCACAACAATTGCTCATAAAAGCTGAGTGTGTATTAAGAAGAAATAAAAAAAATGGGAAAAGCACATTTGTGTTTTAACTTTCATCCTGGTGGATATTTACAGACAAAGACTGATCTGCTGAGAGACCATCATAAAAAATCAATACATCAGCAACACTCCCACCTGGAGTGTGTGCGTCTGTGTACGAAAAGGGAGAGAGAGAGCATAGATCACATTTCTGAGGCTTCTGCCCACGCCAGGATCAGAGCAAAAGAGCAAAACCTTCTGGGATTGTAGTTGACCAGCCCACACATGCACCCACAAACACCAACTCTTTCTCTCTATGTACCTTTATAACACCACTACTGAGCCCATATCTGTTTGTATATATGTGTGTGCTAGTTTGCATTGATTTGGCCTCAGACTGTCATATCTCATTCAATATAAGTTTAAAGCAAAAACAGTCCAATTGTGTATTAGGTCACAGATGAGGAAACAAAACAGATTTGTTGAAACTTACATGCGTTAAATTATTTTGGAGCTTTCTATTAACGTCATTGACAAGAAACATGCATAGACTTAAGTGTTTGCACACAAGCTCTACACCGAACTGAACAGAACTGAACCGAACTGAACTGAACTGAACTGAACTAAACGAATCGGAACTGAACTAATAAATATATCCTAGAACAGTTGAAAAGACAGATCTTTATTTAATTTCTTTTTTTGTGGCACATGTGCTGAAAAGAAAGAAATAAATAAAAATCAATCGTAAAATGAAATTTGTACCAGGAGTCGTACGGGGAAAAAGGTATCAGCCCTTGTCAATTTCAGGTATTTACACTTCTGTGAGTTTTGTCCCTGGGTGACACCTTCAGTGTGGCAGCTGTGTGTGTGTGTTCGTGCTTGCGTGTGCGTGTGTGTGTTTGTGATGCGGGTGTGTGTAAGTGCATCCTGAGGGGCTGCTGGGTAATTCGGAAGCTTGAGAAAAGAAGAACTGACAGAACAGAGACTAGAGGGCACATCTTCAACAGAGCTGTAGAATAACTGGAGGAAAGAATTTAGTGATGCATTACCTGCTCCTCTCTCATATTAACATATTTTTAATTCCTGTACATTTTTTTGAAGCTCAATAAAGTTCAAATAACTAACATTGTACCCTAAGAATAAAGGTGTTTCCTATTAATTGTAATATTACACACACAATTACAGTATTAAATCAGGAGCATGAAACGGACGGTGGAAGCAGAACAAAGACGTGAAAAAACAGAAAATCTCAGCCCTGAGTCTACTTGTGTGTAAGTGTTTTTGTTTGCGTGTGTGTATGCGTGTGTGTGCGTGCATGCGTCTGCGTGTGTGTGTTGTGTTTCCGCTCAGTGATTTCAGGCTGCTCGTCTCAGTCTCGCTACACTTCTTTCGCTGCTGTTTCTCATTGTGTGGATGGATCTGAACACATACGATTATCAGGCAGGTACATGCACTCCCTCGACCTCTCCCCTCTCTCACAAACATATGCACACACACTTTTGGCACAGTGTGTAGGTTATTACAGGCTCACACTTTTAATACGACACACAATGAACAAATCTCAGAAATGCAGAAGGGCCATAACTATGCAACAATGCAAGCCAGGAGAGAGTGTTTCTCTTTCTCTTTCTCTGTCTCTTTCTCTATTCCTCTCTCTCCCTCTCTCTTGTGGTGAAGCAGGTGTTGCAGTGCATGTTCATCCTGGTTAACAGCCGATAATTACACACACTCTGCTCCCAGACAAACGGACACATACACACACACACACAACTGGTGAGTGAGGGAAACGAGAAAGAGTGTGAGAAGAGGACAGAGAGAGAGAGATAGAAATATATAGATAAAAAGGTAGCGGGACTAGGAGAGAGATAAAGAAGTAGAGGGAGAGAGATGAAGAAGTAAAGAGAGAGTGAGGGATGAAGAATTAAAAGGAGAGAGAGATGAAGCAGTAGAGAGAGAGAGGGAGAGAGATTAAGAAGTAACGGGAGAAAGAGATGAAGAAGTAAAGAGAGTGAGAGGAGAGAGAGATGAAGCAGTAGAGAGAGAGAGAGATGAAGAAGTAGAGGTAGATATAGAGATAAAGAATTAGAGGGACTGGGAGAGAGATAGAGAGATGAAGTAGAGGGAGATATAAGAGACAAAAAGAAGTAGAAGGAGAGAGATTAAAAGGTAGAGTAACTGAGAGAGAGATAAAGAAGTAGATGGACTGAAAGGGAGAGACAGAGATAAAGAAGTAGAGGGAGAGAGAGAGAATAAAAAAGTAGAGGGACAGAGAGAGAGAGAGGTGGACGGAAGTTAACTTAGATTTTTTTTAATACAGCTTTTATTTGTTTCTTTGAAAATATTTCAGCAGAATATTTCCAACATAAACACATAGGTAAGAAAACATCCTGTCTCCCGACTGATTCCTTACAAGTTTGGGATTCTTTCTTCGGGTGATCAAAGATTGATAAAATCCAGACCATAATGGAACACTTTTAAAAAAGGTAATCAGCTAATCAAGTTAAAAACTGCCCTCATAAATTTTACCCCATCCCTTAACAAAAACTGTATGATGCTTGGCATCTTCTCGCTTGTTTAAGTATCTCTGCTCATTTCTGTGGCTAATCTCTCTTTTCTACCAGCTGTTAATATTGATTAGTGGGAGAAACTGAGCAGGGAGCAATCTCAATAACAGCTTTCATTAGAGTGCGTCTGTGTCACAGACATTGATCAGTGTAATGCTGAGGTGCACCTTGAAGAATAATGAGCACTTATTTTAATGACCATCATTACTATTATCAAGGTGACTGTGAGTTTGAGCTTTGCCTGTTTTGTTTAACTCATAAAAAGTTTTTACTGCTTCATTGATGTAGTTTTCTCTCTGTCATTCATGTTCATCTCTCACTGTCTCAGAAACCAGGAGCATCAGAGAGCGTTTTATTATTAGAGCATAAGAAACAAACCTCTACTCCAGAGTTTGAGCTAAAGATACTGGTGCAAATCAACACATGTAGTAGACCACCACCCCCTGTAATGTTAGCTGGATATAGGCACCAGCTGAAACCTCTGACACTATGTAGGAGTAAGCAGACGGATGGACGAAACATTGGGAAACTTGACCAAATCTGTGGAAATGTGTTCAAATTATGAAATTAAACATTCTATAAAACTAAGATATTTGAATGTTACTGAGCTTTTTTACAGATATTTCCAATGAATTTAAGACAAGTTTTTTTTATCCCAAATAACTGATGACCTAAAAAGTCTAGAGAAAATAAAGTAAAAACACAAGAATGGCTGTTATCTGTCTATTTACAACATACTTTCTTGATTTCTTCCTTACATCTATCCATTAACAAAGCTATCCTTTCTTTCTGACTTCTTTAATTTGTTGGATGTCACAAGATTTAAAATGAATATATAAAAACCCACTAATATTGCATTGCATTTTAGCGTTTGAAATCAAAAGCCTTTTAGACCAACATAGGTCTAAAACTATAAAACTATAACTGTAAAGCTATAAAAAAATACTATAAAGGTCAACAGCAGTTAACTCTTGCTTATTATTGCAAGCTTAATTACTAATAAAAAAAGAATACACATTTACATATACATTTGTTGCTGTTTTTTACTATTCATATAATTATATATTTTATTTATATATTTATATTTTTTACACATTTAACAATGTTATGTATTTGTTATAATTTGGACAAAAATTGGAAAAGTCTGTATGTTTTTGAGGAAAAAAAATAGTACTGTTTAAACAACAAATTCACAAAAATGTTACCAAGTCATCAAAATGTCAGTGAATATGTGCATTCAATCATTACTGTAGAATTTGAAATGTCAAAAGATAGATTCTATTGCTGATTAGTGATTTTTAGTACATTTATTTAATTTTAAAATTTCATTTTTAAAAAGCTTAAAGCTTAAAACACACTGAGACGCAGAAGAAGCGATATTGCAATTAAAAGGAAGAAGTTTCAATTAAAACTCCATGCCGCATAAGCATAAGGTGAATATTCAATATTTATCGCCCAAGTGCAGAATGGGAATGCAGGTTGCATTTACACTCATAATCTGAAGAGCGGATCATAACTCTTCTTTATGTCGTTCAATTTGCCTCCACAACTCAACAATTCATTTTCAAGATCAATTAGAAAAGCTTCAGGCTTTGAGAATCCATTCAACATTACCTTCATTCAGTCCCTCACTTACAGATATGCTCATGCATTCATCTAGGAATATTCCATGTTTGGTTTTTACAAATGCTTCTCATTTCGGATTGTCGGATTGTGTTTGATGCCAAACTAATTGTAGCAACTTACCTCACTGTGTCTGTTTATCGCTTATTACAAACTAACACTCTGTCATTAGAGATGTATATGTATCTATTTGAGTTATGATTTAACTAACTTTATATTGTTTTATATTTTCCAGAAACCCCCTTTGTCAGAGGTTATTAAAATATTATTATTTAAAAACATATGAAGACCACTTTTAGGGATATTCAAAGAGCAGATAATGTGGATATTACATTCAAAATGCTGATATTAAGCACACCTCACAAAAGTTAAAGTTTATTCATTAAAAACAAATTAACATTTTTTTCTATTTTTCAGCATTTCAGACAAAACAGTAAATTGTGAAGGGAAACAGCTTTTATGGATATTTAAAGAACAGACAATTTATACGTTTTGAACCATAAAAAAGTACATTCTTATGTATATTGAAATGGCATATATTTGTGATTTTTCCGCATGCTTTCTCCCATAACGCCTACATATATGTTTCCCCCAAATCATTACGCTGCGTTGGTTCAGTCGGCCTGACTCTTCTTTTGCTCATGGACAGGAAAATTCATTTCAATATCTTTACCTCTATGAATATTTTGCTTTGTTTTTTGTTCTCTTTACGGCCGGAAATAATAAAGCGTGGATGCTGCGAGCGCACAAAGACACATTAGAAAGGGAAATGACACTCAGCAGGAGGAAAAATAAAATCATTGTGTTTCCTCAGGTGAAAAAGATTGTTGCTTTCTTTAAAAGAGCAGAGGCATGCTGCGTTATTACAATCTTTAAATATTAATTCTTCCAGTGGCTCGTAAAGATGATCTAGACACTGTGTCAACTGCTTTATTCTTCATGCAGAGGCAATAGCAACTGGCATACATCCCTTTCTTTACTCTTATGTTTCTTATTGTTATCACGGTGCTTGTCCCAAAAATAATTTTTAAAGGCATTATTCTAGCAGAAATCATTTTATTTTTAAGCTTAGGTCAATTCATCATTTTTGCTCTATTATGCAAGGTAAGGCAAGGCTGTTTATTTGTATAGAACATGTAATATAAATTGAAAAATCAAAATGCTTTAAATAAGAATAAAACAGGTCAGAGCTTAAAAAACCTGAAAATTAAAAAAATGACAAATAATTTAAGAATAGCCCTCAAAGGAAGCGTCCTCTTTTGTGGCCATGCTACTCATGCCCACAAATTCCCTGGTTTCAGTTCAACTCATATTCTTCTTAAAATGTCCCTGAAACATTGGGATCAAGGGAATATCTCTCTTCTAGTTCTGATAGATCTCTGTGCAGCCTTCGATACAATAGATCACAGGACCTCTCTGACCAGAGTCAGTTTGTTCATTTAAATGGAGACTCATATAGACACAATAGCAGTAGAGTAGGAGTTTCTCAAGGATCTGTTCTGGGACCCATCCTATTCTCAATCTACCTCCTGCCCTTTGGAAAAATTGTTAGAAGACATGGGGTTAGTTTTTATTGCTATGCAGACGACACCCAGCTCTATATCTCAGCCAAACCTAACGACCTTTTAAAGCTAAATAAGATCTCGGAGTGTGTCGCTGATATCAATAATTGGATGAATGAAAATTTCCTAATACTAAATAAAACTAAATTACAGAATCTCTCAGTTTTAAATATGGAGCTGAGGGAACACTCCTGTTTTTCCACTACAGTTAAAAATATTGGCGTTATTATAGATAGTGAAGTGATGTTTAAGAACCATATCTCTTATGTTACTAAGACTGCCTTCTTTCACCTTAGGAACATTGCTTAATTGCGGAACATGCTGTCTATTGTAGATGCAGAAAAATTAGTGCATGCTTTCATGACCTTCAGAATGGATTATTGTAACGCTCTGTTAGCCGGCTGTTCAGCCACCACGAAGAACAAAGAATAATGACCACATTACACCGGTTTTGTGCTCTCTTCATTGGCTTCTTGTACAATATCGCATTGACCACAAGATACTGCTCCTTGCCTTTAAGGCACTGAATGGCTTGGTTCCGGCATACCTGAGCAGTCTCCTATCATGATATATTCCAGCTCGATCTCTTCGATCACAAGAAGCAGGACTATTGATTATTCCGCAGATTAGTAAATCCACCAGAGGAGGAAGAGCATTCTCATATAGAGCCCCGAAGCTCTGGAACAAATGGATGTTGTCCGGGGCTCTGCTACGCTCACAGAGTTCAAAACTAAATTAAAAAAATATCTGTTTAATCTAGCATTCAAATAACTAGCTCTTGGTATTTGTCTAAATGGATATGGTGTCTGAGCACTATGTACATACAAACTGTTGAAAAATGCGCCCATCTAACCTATCCTCATCATTTATCTCTCATCCTGCAGCTGATGCAGATCACCTGTTTGTTGTCTGTGTTACATTTTTCTAACAGTTGATTTTTCATTTGTTAGTTTCTGTTTTGTCTTTGTTTGTTTTGTTTTTCCAGGTGCTGTCCGGTGAACCATTCATCGATGGATATTAAGTTTGTATGTTCTTTATGCTGGGTAGGTGACTAGCACCTGCCTCAGTCAGCGAGGCTCCCAGGGGCCTCACAGAGGGAACTCCTGTTTACTCTACCTGATCCTCACTAGGACTTTGTGAAGCAGCTTCGAAAGCAAATGCTAAAGAAGCGCAAAATAAAAACTTGATTTATTGATTGAAACAGGTGTGGACAGCAGTGTGGAGGGTGCCATGCAGGGAGTAACATCAGAGTCGAAGGAACTCTCTCCGTTTTTCATGAAGTCAAGCACATTTTATTTTTTTGAAGAAAAAAACTTGAGCCTCTAAATAACATTTACTAATGAGTGTCATGGAAAATGTCTGCATTTGTGTAGAAAAATTGTT
The DNA here is from genome assembly GCA_900490495.1 of Danionella dracula. Lineage (NCBI taxonomy): Eukaryota > Metazoa > Chordata > Actinopteri > Cypriniformes > Danionidae > Danionella > Danionella dracula. The sequence continues at coordinate 7,360,231 of UELW01000996.1, forward strand.
TGTACTATTAACATGAACAAACATTAAATTATCTCTAACTAATGTGTAATATTCATCAATCTCTAAAATCTAACAATCTTTACACTGAAGGTTTCACAAACATTTAAAGCAATTGTAATGTTGGAGTTAGACAGATAGCCACACACAGTGATGTTCAATGTGGTCTCATTCATTAAAAAAAGCAATTTCAAGCAAAAAAACACAAGTGGTCATTGTAGATGTGTGTGGGTGTGTCTGGCAACTCGGCAAAGAAACAATTACTACGTCCCAATACGTCTTACGTCCCAAAACTTTTATGGGTGCAAAATGAGAATTAGGGTGTTCCATACCATAGTGTACATAAAAAGTGTCAGAGCGGTGCCTGGATGTGTACTTTTTCTTGTTAGATTCTGAAGTGCAGGTCCATAAAAAAAAGTTTAAAAGAGAATTTAGGATTTAGGAGCCAAATCTAAAAGATGAGAGAAAGTCCTGTTTAAATTATTCCTCAGATCATTCTTTATGAACGTCATTATTAAAAAAACATAAAGGGGCAAACCATTGGTTGAGATCGAGAGTCTGCATACAACTGAATGAGTACATAAGAGTATTCGTAAGCACAAGTATTCTTGATTCTTTGTATACATCTCTGTGTGCATCTGCATGTTCAGAAGAAACGCTGAGGCAAATTGCAATTGATCTCATCTGTCACAGAGCGCAGGTAACAGTCAATAACCTGCGACAGTCTATGCGCCAAGTAATTAAAAACAAGTGTGTGTGGTGTGTATGTGTTTGTCAGATGCACCTCTCAAGGGCTTTTCAGCTTCATCACAATCAAAAAGAAACACAAACACACACGCACACACACATACACTCTCTCTCTCTCTCTCTCTCTCTCTATCTCTCTCTCTCTCTCAACAACTCACAACGAATACCGCAAGAAGCCATGCTATGAAAACAAAGTTAGTCCTTGCTTTCATGACAGAAGATCACTCTGAGAATGCAGTTCAAGTAAAATAAATGTCTATATTAACAAATCTTCAGGCACTTTTTGGATAGTAACAGAAGCAGAAAATACATGTTGGAGGTCAACAAAAAAAATAATGCATATTCTATACAGATATTAATGTTATAATTCTTAATAAGTACAAAAATCTACATTCAGAAATTATTTTGTAATGTCAACATTTGTACAATTATTCTTAAATGGTGTAGAATTGTGTTTGTCTGTTCAGTCTTTTAAGACTTTCCTCGAAAATAAGTTCAGAAATTACTTAAAACACAAGCAGGAAATCTGTTTTAACTGTTAATAGAAAAGTGATAGGAGAAATTTAAGCTTACTTCACTCTTACACGAAAAGAGAACTTAAGTGTAAGCTGTTGTAAACAATTTATTACTATGTTACAAGATCATCCGATATTTGATGTTGACTTGTTCTCACAATGTTTTCAGATTTTTTTGTTTTTAAATTATTTTAAGTTTACGTTTCATTCTGGCTCTAAAATGTTTTGCATTAAATTCAAATGCATTACATGTTGTTTTCTCGCATATTTTAGCAAGTTTTGATAAAATTGCAGGACCCACCCATGCACACATAGCCAGACTATGTATATGCATGTGTGTGTGTGTGTGCGTGTGTGTAAGTGTGTGTGTGCGTGAAGCACTTTAAAAGCTCATCAGGCGAGCACTGCACTTGTAAGAAATTCCTTATTCATGCCGAAGCGGGCCGAGTCGAGGTAATGACTCGAATCAAGGTGGCCTCGCGAATCTTTAAATCTACAAGGACCAGGAGAGCATGAATAATGCAGTAACATTTGCATCTAAATTTTTTAAATGTTCTTTATTCAAAAACTAAAAGGGGGCTTCAATTAAACTTTGATGGCAGAAGCAGAGATTCACAAGAGTCGAAACCGTCTAATTTCAGGAAATTATTTAGAGCAGTGATGAAAAGGGGATGAGCTCCACTTACAATAAATAGTAATAAGCAGTAAGGTATTCAACCACAGTGGATTTGAGTGTGTTTATGTGTGAGAGTTACAGCTGTATGCATACGCTGCAAACAATCACTCAGTTCATTTGCGCTCATCCAGTCCTAAAATCTCATTACATTTTTTTGTTGTGCATTTCATGTGAATACGAATGAGAATAAAAAGGGATAAAACGTGATATAGATTAACAGTACCTTTTTGTAAAATTTGTGTTATGTCCATGAAATGCTTTGAAGTCTGATCAAGTATGTAAAACATTTAATGGATCATACACATACACAGTAAAAAGGCTTACCTGCTGCAGATTTGAAAAGTGAAGATTCACACCAGATCAGCATCACCCACCGACACCCACACACACAGGCAGAAACAGAGAGAAAGAGAAACAAATATTGATTAATTTGATGCCTGGTGTTATCGGTATCTTTTGTTAAGTCTTATAGAAAGAGAGATCTTAAAGTGAGATGACATTTAAGACATGCAATAAACACCAACTGAACAAATAATGGCAGGTCGAGACACTTTTATATCTCACGCAACTCGTGAACTCAGATGAGTCCTGAAGATTCATTTGTATGGTGGTGGTGAGTTTTTTGCTTTAATTTGAATTCAGTTTTAATTTGTATAGTGAATAGGTGTTCAGTATAAAAAGGTCTTCAGAGCATTGTTGCTCTGTTTGTCACCAGGTACCTGCTATGATTTTTTCTAGTAGTTTTGAATGTGGATCCAGGAATTCTTCAGTGTTTTGGGAATTCCAGGTTTTTTTTTTCTAAGTAAAAGGAAGGAATTTTAAGTGGCATCCATGTGTGGTTTCTTTAGTGATCAATGCGGTGTCCTGGGACCCTTTGTTTTTTTTTATTGTTGTTGTTAAGGTGTTCATTCATTACAAAGTTGTTGCTTTGGTGCTGTGTGATTGTAATTATGCAACAAGAGATGAAAGAAAGAAATATTAACAGTTCAGCAATAATACAAATATAAGGATTACGTGGAAGCAGAGAGAGAGAGAGAGAGACAGAGAGAGAGAGAGAGAGAGAGAGAGAGACAGAGATATATTCGCCACAGGCTCTTTTGCTCCACTGACCCCTCACCACTCCAGCATCATTATCTCTGCCTGATTCTCATTCAATTTACATTTAACCCACATTTGAGGTCAACAGCATCTCCACCCTGAGCCACAATTACAATACACACAGTCTCTCACACATGTGTACGCCTGTGATCTGTAACCTTTAAACACTGCATGTCTTGATAGTATTAGTTTGCACCAGGGTTATTTTGATTTACGTAAATAAATAAACAAGTTAACAAATAAACACTTGGGTTACTAGATAGAGAGCACACAAATGCTAAAACAAAGTATTTTTCAAGAATATGTAATAAAATAAATAGTGAAAATAGACAAATACAAAAAAAGGCAAAGCCTATGATTAATATAAAAAACCCCGAAACAATCAATAAAGTAAAACGTTTCTCAAAACGAGTGGAAATTTGTAAAAAGACATCATTAACATGAACAATAGAACATTTGTAACTGAAAGTGATCTTAAAGGTAATGTGAAACTTAAAACATTGTTAGAGCTCATACAAAAAAATATCAAATTCTACACTAAGCAATTTAGATAAAACAAGTTACAACACCAGCAAGAAAATGTGTGTTTTTTCAAACCAAGCGTCTAAACAAAAGTAAAAGCTCAACAAGAGAGAGCTTAAAGCAAGTGTTTATTTCCACAGCCTTCAAACTTCTCTAGTGTGAACTTTTATCACAATATGAGCATCTTTGAAAAGAATCATCCCGATAAGCTCTTTGAGCATCTACAAGAGCAGAAGAATCAAGCAAACAATCCGGCAGAAAATGCCACAGTCACAAGGGTTCCCAAACCCTCTCATCCTATCTGATCTGATCTGATATCTCTCTTCCACTCTCTCTCCCTCTGCATGTGTCTATTCAGCTGGTTAGAAGCACTTTGTGTTCATATTTCTTCTCAAATTATTGACTTATTTCTTCTCAAATTATTGGAAATATAAACACTGTTGCTTGCACCATGATATATCATTTGAGCACTAAGTTTATTGTTCAGTTTTTGAAAAGTGCTTTTAACTTCATCTTCTCCTAAACCAATAATTTTGTCCTCATCATCTTCATTTTCAATTCATTCTCATAAACTTTTCAATTTCTTAAATCAGTATTGTGATGACAATACTGATTTAAGAAATTGAAAAGTTTATGAGAATGAATTGAAAATGAAGATGATTGGGATGACAATACTGATTTAAGAAATTGAAAAGTTTATTGTTCAGTTTTTGAAAAGTGCTTTTAACTTCATCTTCTCCTAAACCAATAATTTTGTCCTCATCATCTTCATTTTCAATTCATTCTCATAAACTTTTCAATTTCTTAAATCAGTATTGTCATCCCAATCATCTTTTTCTTTATTACTTATTTCTGCTCGAAGTGTTTTTAAAAATCTTTTTTAGCTTTATTCGAAGTCCTTTGACTTTTTCTCTAATTATTTTTGTGCTCACTTTATTTTCTAATTATTAAAACAACATTTAAATAAAGATTTTCTCTTCCTCTTCCAATTATTCATCACTTTTCTTCCCTTTATCAGTTTTCTGTTTCTCTCACAATTTTTGTTCATCTTTTTATACATGTTATTATTTAATTTTATCTTAGCCTACTTTATTCTTTTTTTTTTTTCATTTTATTAGGCGTTTTGTTATTGTACCATTCTTTTCTGTTGCCTTTTTTTCATTTTATTTATCGTGGTCATCTTCATCCAGATCGTCTTCACATTCCTTCTGTGTTTTACTGCAACATAAAATGTGTGCCACTCTGCATCAACATTCTTCTGCATAATTTAGTCCGCTAAAGCCAGAGCTCGGCGGAGGAACACAACAAACAAACCCAGTCGTGCTTCGGTGTCGATCAAATCTGAATATTTCAATGAGGAAGATGCTCTCATCCTCATTATACATGGATCCTTTGAAGAGTCTAATTGTCTCCTTCATTCTTTAAAAAGCATTGTTACTGAAATGCAATTAACATTTAAAACTAAACTTTAATTAAATAAAAATGAATATTTTTGAAAGGGTAGTTAAGAACAAACTTAGAACAAAAATAGTTTAGAACAAAATTTCTGAATAAGCATGATATATGTCACTCTCATTTCAAAGCTGGTTCATGTGACATTATTTAAATTTTAAGTTTATGAAGTAACTTAAAAGCTTTCAGTTCTTCAGCAACATACTTCATTGGAGCATTGGACACTGTGTATGTGAAGACCTTAAAAACTCCTTGTTCCTTCATCAAATTAAGGTTGATTCACTCCGTAGACCTAATTTCATTACCTTTTTTTCTCCCACAATATAATATTAATAAAATACATCTGTCATAGACCTGCAGTGTGAACACACACACACACAGAACCACATGCACACCCGCACACACGTGGAATAAAAGACTCTTTTAAAGCTCATCTGGCCTGAAGCTGTAATAAAATTGACACATTGATTCCTGTGAATTTACGAACGCTGTTTCATAAACTCCATTTCCAAAGCTTAGCGCTCCTCATTTTCCCCCAAATGGATCAATTATGTGCCCACATAATCCAGTTACCTGTGAAATCCACCTCTCTCTCTCTCTCTCTCGCTCTCTCTCTCTCTCTCTCTCTCTCTCGCTCTCTCTCTCTCTCTCTCGCTCTCTCTCTCTCTCTCTCAATCTCTTCTCTCTCTCTCTCTCTCTCTCTCTCTCTCTCAGTTTAGCAGTGTTTACCTCTCTCATACTCTCTTCCCTTAGTTCACGCTCTATTACCGTCTCCTCAGCAAAACACTTCCACCAAATCAAATGACATTAAAATAAAAAAATGCAAGTTAATCAATAAAAATACACTAAATAACTGAAGAAACATACAACAGTTGTATTATTGACAGTACTAAATGTAATTCTAACAGTAGTAGTATTTTTAGTGGGCAAATGACTCATCTCTTTTCTCTTTTTCTCACTAGTTCAGGTGTGAGTGTCTCTTCTGCCAGTCTATCACAGACTGAGCAGCAGTTCACGCTGGATTAAGATGAATTATCTCCACTCTCATTTACTAGGATTGAAAGAAAACATCACCAGAAACCAAGCTCAACAGTTTTACAGTAAACCGCTCTTTCTAGTGTTTTATCAAACAATCAAAGAATGATATTTTACCAAATATGTCAGAGAAAAAATGAATTAAACTAGAATTCTAGTTTTAGCGAGTCCTCCAAATTTCTTCTTATTTAGTGAATAGAACTAAAACATGTTTTGAACCAATCTGAGAGAAAAAAAAAATAACAAGAACAATTTAAACAAGAAATGTATGAGAAAAATTATGTTTTTAAGAACTCTGAGCTCAAGAGAAGGCATTGACATGCATCAGCAGCAGCTCAGTTACCAAAAAATATAAAACACATTGCATGTTTATGTGAGTGTGGATGTGTGCGTGTTGGGGGGGGGGGGTTGCTTGTGTGTGTTTGGAGTCTTTAGAGATAAGCAGCATTTTCTGTCAAATTGTGTGGGCTCAATTCGACACACCAAACAGAAGCAGCACCTTGAATCTCAGAACACAGAGCACAAACACACCCTGACACTGTCATGATTACACACACTGCTGTACTGACCATAACCTGTCTGTATTCCAATGTGTGAGGGGGTTTTCTCCATTGACAAGTGCAAAAAAAACCTAAAGCACTGCACCTTTGCTTTAACAACAACTTTTTAACAACATATTATATACTTTTAATCATTCATCGTCGTCTAAAAGCAGGGGTCCATTCATGAGTCGAAATACTAAACATTCACAGTTCCCGCTGACAATCCTATTTGTTGATGATTAGAATACTGCAACATGAAGTATATTGTGAGCTATTTACTAATTTTACCGGTAAATAAAAAAACACCTAGTCTTTAGTTGTATTTTTGTGTTAAACAGTTAAACAGCACAATATAGTAAAATAATGAACAGATATAAGTTGTGATTTAAAGTAGTAAGTTACATTATTAATATAAAGTTTAACGCCAGGTAATTAATAATTTCATTAATATCATTTGGTTAATAAAAGTGGGTGTATTTGCGGTGTCCTTCTATTTTGTTACAAAATATGTTTTGCTTTAACTTTAAAATGTACATAACATTTAAATAAAAATGTTAATTGAGCTCCAATTCTGAAAAGATGAACCCCAAAATGTGCAGTCTTATACTTTACATATCTACTCTTTGTTTATTTTGCAAACAGGTTCCTACTGCATGCTGGGATACGCGGTTCTAAATCACCTCATCAGAGAATGACATTAACACCCATTCTTCCTGCAATTTCTCAATTTCCAATGCTAATTAGGCTTTTCTCTTTACTTTCAACTACATACCACCTGTTTTCGAGAAAAGAACATCTTAAGCGCCAGAGATGGATTTAATCACAATTTTAATTAACTGCCGTGTACACGAGGAAACACACAATTATAATGAGGATGAATGATGATTTTTCCACATTAAACAGTTTTGTTTCTTGGTTATGTTGATTGCATAAATACTGACAGCGAAATGGTTTTATGTGCTGTAATTTAGTAATTGTTTCGCATCCAGAAAGAAAAAGACATTCTGAATGATTGACTGAGTTTGCAAATTGTTTATTTGTGGGGTTTTTTATTCTGTGTTTGCCAGGAAAAATGACTTTGCAAGTTTTGAAGGATTTCATGCCAAGCCAAGCCAAATCAACTTTATTTAAGTAGTACATGAACAAAACTGAAGCTGACTATTATTAATTATGTGAAACCAACATCAAAACATAACATCAGTAATGAAAAAAAAATCTAAATAAAACAATAAAAAGCTAGTTAATTTAATGTTTTATAAACACAAAAAATGTGACAATAACGGAACAAGGCAAAAAGAAGAAGAAAAAATTCAACTTTAAAGTTGCAACCTATTGAAAATGATAAAAAATACTGTCTAAGAAATATAACAATCTGTAACCAAGTACGTAAACCAAAGACTGTGTTTAGTGCTAAGTGATTAAACTTACAGTTTAGTCCAGACATCACTGTCAAGATGCAGGTACAAGGCAAGACATGTACCAAAAATTTCAAATTCAAATGAAAAACAAGAGTGTTGGTAAGACAACAGATACAGGGTCAATAAACAGTATATGCAGAAAACAGTGGCTACAACTAACATTGACAAACCTACAATACGTGTCTCACAGAGAGTGATTTTTGAAACCGTTTTTATGAATTCCTTTTAGTATTTGAAGATTTCTTTATGCGCAGACAATGACATAGATGAAAAAACAAAGTGAACTTCTTAAAATTAAATGAATGTCTATATTTTCTGCAAAAGTGTAGAAATGGAAAGTGTAAAAAGTGCATGCAAAACTTGTCTGGCGAAACAGATGAATTAACGTGGAATAAATCTACACATACACTGTTCCCCATGAGGGATTTCAGGCTTTACAATGTTGAATTAGTGAGAATTTGGTCTTTTTTTAGAGCGGAGGAGACAGAACTGGAGCAGATTTTCTCTCAAACTTTCAGCACTTGAGGATTAAAGCAGTGAGCCACTGATCCTACATTATAATAGACTATAACATTTACAAATGAAAATTATTTAATAGCTGATTTTTAACGCAGTATATCTTCAAATCCATCAATCAGACATAAAAAGAGTACAGTACAGTAGAGTACCTGAAGGGATCTGTAGCATTGGGGTAAAAAATCTCTGAGTAAGCTCTCCTATCTGGGATATGAAACAGGAACCTCCTCGCTAAGCACTACTCGACAATTTGGTGAATTCATGTCTCAAGATTGTAACAATCTGAAGTGCATGATCTTACACCTCTGGACACACACTCAAAAGCACAGAACACACACAAACACACAAGTGACAGCGCTGACTCAACTAAGGACACACCTCGAGGGAAGATTTCTGCCACTGATGAATATTTACGTCAAGTTGATTTTACACCACCGGGGAAAGGTAACCTCTGCGTTCGACACACACCCTACAACATCAGAACTGCCACTGCATCTTGGCCTTTCTGTCTCTCTTCCATATACATGCATGAGCAAGATTAAAGAGGTCATATGTGTCTGTAGGATCTTGCTAAATTTAATACTAAGTAAGAACCTTATCATAAACTGTAAAGACAAAGTAGCATGTTCACTTGTATTCTTGTGTGATGCTAGAGAATGTCATTGCTCGCTTCAAATCATTTTGATTTGACTCACCTCCCTTTGTTTCGATTGTGCATCACAGGGTTGAATTTGTGTGTCTGTAAGAGTTTTGCATGAAAAAGAAAAAAAAACCATCATCTCTCAGGTGTCAACATGTTCATTTACAGCAAGGGCTGGTGTGACTGGCACTCTGGTGCTGCTCAGGTGTGAACACACACACGTGGACATGCTGTCGTGTTGCACAGGTTTGTGATGTATAAATTATCACAATGAAGCTTGATGCCAACATTCAGATGAAGAAAGCAAATATATTTTATTCTCTGGTTCAAAAAGGGTGAATGCTGCTTTAGATACCAATGAATTTACAAAGAAATGGAGTCCATATGTGAATATGCTAATTGAAATAGCACCAACCAAGTTTTTATTTTTCTCTGTCCTTTGATGGAGCAATGGATGGTTGGTTGGATGATTGGACAGACACATGATAGAACTTCATATTTGGCCAAAGAACAATTGGAAAGAGTACAGGTGGATGGATGGATAAATGGATGGGTGATTGATTGGACAGACACATGATAGAACTTTATAATAAGCCAAACCACACATGGAAAGAGGACAGGTGGATGGATGGATGGAGGGATGAAGGGATGGATGTATGGATGGGGGATGAATGAATGTGTGGGTGGGTGGGTTAAGTGGGTTTATGGATAGATGGACATACACCCAATATTAGGCCAGAGAACAAATTGAAAAGGACAGGTGGGTAGATGGAGGAATGGAAGAAAAGGTTGGTGGGTGGATGGCTGGATGGATGAATCAATAGATCAATTGATGGATGGAAGAATGGAAAAGTGGATAGATGGATGGATGGATAAATGGATGGATGGATCAACATCAGAACTTAGACCGAAGGACAAATGGAAAGAGCACGAATAGATGGATGAATGGATGGATGGATGGATGAATGGATAGATGGGTCGATGGATGGATAAATGGATGGCTGGATGGGCAGGTTGGTCGGTGGATGGATGGATGAATTGATGGATAAATGGATGGGTGGGTGGGCTTTAGATGGATCGATAGAAAGATGGATGAGTAATAGAATTTACAGATGCTTAAAGTTTATACTAAACTGCTGTAACAATAAAAAAATGAAAGATAATGTGACAGATTAACTAAATGATGAATGTATAGGTTTGACAAATAGGCTTTGAAAAAGACAGACCTATTCATAATTGGAAAGATGTACTAATGAACAGATTATTGGAATGGACTGTCAACTTTACATAAGAACAGTTGACAATTTTTTGTTTGACGAAAAGGAAAATGTTAGAATGAATGGACAGTCATAATGTGCAAATAGCACTTTTTTCATTATCTCTTTTCCAAGTATTCTTTTTGTTAAAACGTTCCACCCGAGAGTGTAACCTCAAAGCTTGTTTCTCTTTGGTGAATGTCACTTTTTTTCTGAAAGCTCAAATGATCAGTGAGAGGTGTGCACAGGCCTCATGATGACAGAGAACATATGCACAGACATTCGAGCCTAGGATCATGGATCATTTTCTAAGAAAGCAGGGTGTTCTTATTTAGGGTGACTGAGTGAGGTATGCATGATTATGGGAATGTTTCATCTTCTCTCCATCATAACTCAATAAGAAATTGATGAAATTGCTGCACTGGTATAACTTGACGAAGAGAGTCAAGGAGAACAAGACGAAACACAGTTGTTCCCTCCGCCTTTATCACGCAAGCTAAAAACCCCTCCCGATCTTCCTCTCTCTCCCACATAGAAGGATACACATGCTCAGGTGAAGGTCTAGCCACAGGGCTCGTCATGTGTGTCTGGGAAAGGCTGTGGATGTGCTGTCTGTGTGATTTGCTCAGCTCCGCCAGCGGACGTGTTTGTTTGACATGTGTGTGTGACAGTGGCTAGATGAGTGTGTTGTTTTATGGAACGTGTGCACGAGACGAGACTCTGATTTCTCCCGACGCACAAGCTTTTAGACACTGTTTGAGTCCATCAACCACAACAGATTCAATGATGTTTGTGAGTGAGAGAAAGCAGTCCAACCCCAATGCCACAGTGCTGCTCACAGTTTTTCGAGATCCATATGTCCAGCAAAGTAGAAAAAAAGGAATAAAATGAGCAAACACACCCCTACATACAGACATCCATGTTATCAGTGCTCATAATTAGTAGAGGGACAGCAAGTGAAACCCTCTCTTGCAGTAATTAAAGTAATGAAATATTCATTTCTGCCTTTCCCGAAACGAGTGGACAGTTCTGTTGTAATAGCACATAGGCTCCTCTCCAATTAGCAACACAGACATGCAGGGGATCAATCTCGAACAAGAGTAAAACTCACACGTTGTGACACAACACAAACATTAGCACAAAACATACATGCATTGTTCTTTCCTGTGATGAACTAAATTATTAAGCCAAGACATTTTTAAACATCACTTTCAACATCTGTGTATGCTTAAGACATCTACTCTCATTGATTGAGAAAAAAATAGAGAAGAAACACAAACAGAGTGCTGGAATTTAAACACACTCCCCACAAAGGGCTGCAGGAATCTCACTAAAAATTTATTTATTTGAAATATATTAAAAATCATGTTAGATATTGTGTTATCAAAGATTGTTGTAAGGTGTTAAAATGTTAGATAATTTTTTGTGTATAGCTCTGTACACTTTATAACACTTTGTCTACCTTTGCTAATCAATAAAAAAGGGCAATTCACAGCATAACATACATATCCACACACACACACACGCACACATGCACAGAGTGAATGAGAGTGAGAGAGAGAGACAGAGAGAGAGAAAGAGAGAAAGAGAGGAGAGTGACTCAAACACACCTGTTCCAAACCATTCCAGCATCTTAAAGCTGGCGTCCCGTGCACAGATGATTTTCTCTTAAGTGTGAAAGTAAGCAGCCATGAATAGAGCAAACATACCAGAGCGCAACATTATCTGTGCATGAGTGTTTCAAGAGAGGGAGTCCATCTATATAAGGGCCGTAACCAGGGGAGGTTCAACAAACATTCACAAACAGCTATGTTATTTTACTCTCATCTCCCTCCCTCTTCTGCCTGTATTCTCTGCCTTGGTCTTTTTTCTCCTTCCTCTCTTCAATCTCTCATCCCTCTTCCTCTTCTTTGTGCTTCCTGAAGCTGAATGCAAACAGACTGAGAAGGATACTTTATATTAAGACAATATATTTAAATAATTAATTACATAATTAAGATTTAAATGTGTGTATATATATATATATATATATATATATATATATATATATATATATATATATATATATATATACATTTAAAAAGGTCTCTTCGTTCTTTCTTTCACTTGTTCTTTTATTTATCCATGTATCATTCTCTCACACTCACTCTTTTTGAAAAACTTAAATCACTCAAAAAAAGAGGGGCCATAACTGGGAGTTGGGCTAATTACATTTCACCCTCTCCCCTTCACACTGCAAGTGAAGTTTGCAACAAACATTTTATGCGTGACATGTCACAGACAGGAGTCTGAACCTCTGGCCATCAACAGTCAAAAAACTCCACCATCCATTCACCCACTGAGGTTGGGTTCAGGTCCGGGTTGCTGCCTTTACAAAGAATCTGCCCTCGGAGAGCTTGCCTACTGCGATTACTAAACTTGCCAAACCATTTGCATCACCAAAGCTAATTGTGAGTGTGAGCTTGTGAATTCAGGATTGTGAGTTAACTGTAGCTCGAAAGCCAGAAACTTTAATCTCAGAATACTTAGTTGTATTTGTATGATGAAGATCTAAAGTTTCTTAACAGTTTTAAAGCCATTTTAAAAAGAAATAAACCAAACAAAGAAGAAGCAAGGCTTTTTAAATTATATATATTTAAGGTAATTTACTTGAGCTAATTATGAACATTTACGAATAATTGCTATATTGTTATATTTTACTGAATAAAACAATCAAGGCTACTTGTACTGGGATTTTTTATTGTGTCAATGGTAGGTAAATGGAACTGGCTTTTATTTTTAAAAATTCTATGTTTTTTTTTGCAATCTCTCTTTAAAAATGCAATAGACAAAATTTTTCTCAACATTAACAAAACTACTGGAAACAATACAACAAAAACTGCTGTAGAAATTCAAAGATTTACTCCTGAGAATGAATAATACTTTGATTTGCATAAAACATGTATGAATCAAGCCAAGAAACGTCAACTCTATTTTACTTCTTCGATGCAAATTTAATTTAAGCAACTCTAAATTAGGGAATTTAACATGACCCCTAAACATTTAAAATAAAAAACAATGAGGTTTATAATCAGTCTATGTATTAATAATCAAGAGTTAAATGTACCAAGACATCTTAACAAAGAATTTATTTCCAAATTTAGCTTTATCATTTGCATGTTGAATAATTACTTTGACATGCATAAAACATCGAATTATACTGCATTAACCAAGTCAAGTCCCTTTTACCACCTTAATATAAAATATGTTTAATCAGGTGAAACGTGCAGCTTAACGTTGTCATGTATATAGTACATTGCATAATTACTTTAACATCCACAAAGCATGCCGCTGATTCTGAATGAGAATTTCTCAGTTCTACTGAAAAAATAAAATAAAATAAAATAGGATACATTCTAAGCAGAGCTAATTTCACCTTGACTGCTCTTCATCTATCCACAGAACATATTTGAGCAAAACAAGCATATCAAGTTACACATTAGCTGTACGATTAATAAAAAAATACATATAATCAATACAGCAAAAAATCTATAATATTAAAAGTATTACTAAATACAAAATCCAACGTTACAATATCCAACAAGCACAAATAACACAGAAAAAATGAGGATATGGGCTTTCTGAAAATATGATACTAGGGGTTAATCCTAATTCGGTTAGGAAATTCCATGCAAACAAAAATGGGTCGTTCTTTTTTTCTCAAGGATATTCAACTCAAATCCTATAAAGGGACAGTTTAACCCAGTGAAGGATGTAGAAGCTGACAAAGTCATGTAAACGGTGTGATTCTATGAAATATTAACTTAATAATCTCCAAAATCTATCTACTGCGAGTGTGTGAAACACTAACGTCTGACAGGACATGGGGAGAGGGTTGCACACTCACACATCCTCCAACACGCACACACCCACAAGCGTGCACACACACAATTGTAAATGACACGTATGTGAGCTGACACTCAGCTGTGCTGTCTGCTCCTCCCAGACAACAGAGGATGAGAAGAGGAGGAAAGCAAGTGAGGAAGAATAAGGTAGGGAAACTAGTTTAGAAGGGGTCCGATCGGCCATTGTTGGGGATGAAAGGAGCCCGAGCAAAAGAAACGACCCCCCCACCTCATCCCCCTTTAAGCAGCTATGGGCAAACACAGACAGGCTTCTACTCCCTCTTTTCCAGAAAAGCCAAGCCTCCAGTGATGATGTCATGAACGGAGGGGCAAGTGTGCTTTCAGTATGTCTTTGTGCTGGAGGAAAAGAAGTGAAAAATCTGCTTTCCAGCGCTGGACAGGAAGAGGCTCTTCCTGTCGATTTGAGAAAGACTCCAGATTATTGCTGGAAAGCAGAAAGAATAAGCCCTTTCCATCAGGACCTCTGACATTGTCAAATTAATTTACACAATTACATATTTTGATGACAATGAACTGAAAATGAAAGATTATATTTTGTAGAATGCAGATCACTGCTTTCAATTGAAATCAAATACTCAAAGCTTCAGCACTCACCAACTTCTCTCTTTTTCTATAAAACATATTTATTGGAATTAAAGATAATTAAGTTATAAAAGTAGATAACTGTGTTGAAATAGTACTGAATCCTATTGTGAAGGATAAATATACATTTCAATTATTGGAGTGTAAATTTACTTAATACGAAACAATCAAAGATAACCAGAGAGCTTTGGGGTTAATTTTAGAAAAAATGTCACTTGAAATTATGCTCTTTGTTTTATAAGAACAGTTTGTATTTAATATAATTAAGCCTAGCTTTAAATAAAGCTTGGAGGGAGCTTTCTGGAGGAAGGAGGAAGGAGAGAGAATGAGCCGGGGACATTTGGCACTCAATTCCATTTGATGCAAAATATATGAAGAGTCAGACTCACAGATTCATCAAAAGATTTGATAACAGTTCAATCTGATCAAAATGATCAATAAGAATCATGATGCTTCAAACGTCCATGCAGGTGAGTATTGCGGTAGAATAAAAGATAAAAAAAATTTTGTAAGTTAAAGCCTAAAACTCAACAACACATTTATTGATTCAGCAATGTTAAATTGCTGTGGATCAAATCTTTACTACATTCTCCACTGTGTATGTTTTCAATTTCTTTTGTTCCACAATACTCAAAAAATGTTATTAAAAATGGTTATATTTTGCAGATTTTTATCATTTTAAGAATAAGTTGTTTTTCATTAAAGTCTATGCGCACACAATAAAGACTTGAAAAATCTAAATAAAACATGCACATATTTATAAGACACATAAACAAGAAGAGCACAATTATAATAATTAATTTTAGGTCTTTACACAAGCAAGATATTTCTATCGATATTGAACATTAACTAACAACCAGTCACACACACACACACAACTTATTTCTACACAAACATCATGCTTTTGACATTTCAGTGTTCTCATTAAAGATGCAGTTTGATTATGAGAGCAAATAAATATGCCTGTAGAATGATCATTTTAGACTCAACACTTTGCATGCAGGAGTTCCCCTGGACACACTGAATCCAGCAGGTGTGTATTTAACATGCAATCATTTCAGTCTTCACATTTCTCTGGGCGCAGATCTAAAGGCACTCAATCCAGCTTCACTAAATATTTCATCTGAATATTTCAACTGTGCCCTCGATTGAAAACGACTGTCACTTCAGATCAAGGGACGCCTGTCAGTACAGCAGCTTGATTTCTCTCTAAACAATTCATTTAGTCCCATCACGCACACAAATTCATCAGATCACGAAAATAATATTTTCTGGATGTGCACATTTTGAGCAGTTATATGGCTTCATAGTTATGTTAATTTTTACGTTACATCTAATGCACACACACGTGATTGGTCCGGATGGTTTCATTTAATGAAAAGCAAACTGAAACTAGATAAGTGGACGTATAAAATAGAGCTGAGCTCCTGAAGAGACTCTTGAGGTGAAAAGACTCTCGTGTTGGTATTGATTTTTGGAGAGAATCGATGAGAAACATTTCATAAAGGAAAGAGTTAGAAGTGCACCAATCATTGCGGGAAATCCAAGAGAAGCAGGAGAATTAAAAACTCCAAGAAACCTTTCCAGCAAACAACTCGTTTAGTTTAATAAAACACTGTTAATTTCACATTTATAAAGGAAGGCTGGCCACAAAGACTAAACTTTACTTTAACCACAAACTTTACTTTAACCACCATAAACACCCCAAGAGTTTGTAAAAACTCCTGAGTCGTTTTCAGTCATTCTGCGAGCTGCTTTAATGCAAAACTGTGTTTTTCTGAGATTAACACACACTCAAAAGGGACAACATTCATCTGTGCAGCTCAATTTCACGCATTGGTGGCTGAATGAAAATAATGCGGTGAGACCAATGCGGTCAGAAAAGCTTCCAAAAGATACCAAACTCAAAAGTGACGAAAACCCGGGAACAAACACAAGCAGCGCACGTTTAATACATTTTACAAATGCGCACAAAGTTCCACATTCAAAACTTGCGCAAAACAGAAATTTAACCACGCGTAAATTTAGGTTCACGCCGACCTCCCCCGTGCTTCTTTAAAGAGAAAATAGCCACTAATAATCACATGCCTGTCCCATCTGGGCTCCGCTCTCTGTACGATCGTCCCGGGTCCGCTCGCTTTCGCTTACCGTGCTTTCTCCGCGGGTTGGCTTGTTTTCGCCTCTTAAACCGGGGGCCGTCCGCCATCATCAGCTCCCGCATTGACGCGCGTGGATCAGACAGCAGCGTGCATGGACTCGGACCTGCTGAACCTCTCCCCTTGACACAGACACAGAGAACGGGAGAGAAAGAGATGGACGCATGAGAGAGTGTGAGCCGCTCGGATCGCGCAACTGATGCGCGGACGCACGCATTGACCGCTGCGCTGATAAATGCGCTCTGTGTGCCCTGTTCAACTAGGGATGGACGCAAAATAAAAGTGTGCCTCAATGATCAAGAGGGCAGGTTGAGACTTCACTTATATTTATGTTTTAAATTCAACGTTATTTGTAAAGTTGTTTTGTCTTGAAGTAACGAAATAAATCCGGCAAATAAAATACATTTTCAATAATTAAAGTGTAGTCGGATGATTTCTCATTGAACAAATGTTTTAGGTTTGGTAAAAAATTAACACTAAATCTGATTTTTAAATGCCATACAGTGAACTTGAAGACATCATCCAAAAATGTACTCCTCTAAATTCACGAAAATTCACTTCAATAATGAAACAATCTACTGTGTGGATGGATAATAAAATGGAGTTAAGAAATGTACTTCTTATTAAAACCATTTACTCTTCTCTAAGTCGCTATTGCGCATTTTCTCATCAAAGTGCATAGAAAAAAATCACCAAAACACTGATTAAGTTTCTAAACTATGTGTTAAAAATGAGAAATGTTTTCTAAATGAGACTTTTAATTCTTCTTGTGAGTTTTTCCAAAGTTTGTGCAGAGGATGAGCGCACCTGTACAGGTGAGCGCAAAGGTAAGCGCAGCTTTGTGCTTGACTTGGCGCATCCTCATCTCATTCCGATTAAATCGCGTTTATTCCGCAATCAAAGTGATTTAAAGATGTGATGAAGGTACAAGAGTGTTTCTTACCTTGTGGTCTCTGCTGCAGGAGTGTGTGTGCAGTGTGTGTGTCAGTGTCTGCGTCCAGAATAATGCCCGGGAAAAAGCGGCGCGCGCGCGTTATTCCTGACTGATCCTCTCACACACTCCAGGACTCAAACCTGAGCTCGGACTGAATGACACTCTTTTCCTTCTTTTCTTTTCGAGAGAGAGAGAGAGAAACACACGCCACCTATCAGCACAGGGAGGGATAATAGAGCCAAACGTGTGTGTGTGAGTGTGTGGATGTGTGTTTTATCAGCGCACATACACAAGCACACTTGCGCGCACAGAACATCGGGCACCTTTACACTATAGCTTTAAAGAAGCTCCACTCTCTTTTACTCCCCCTCTATTTCTATTTCTCAGCGTGTGGAGAGAAATAAAAGAAGATGAAAGGAAATAAGAAGTGCTGATTGTAAGGAGAAGCAGTCCTGGGAAAGAATACCCGAGGCAAAAGCGCGCGCAGGTTCGCGCAGGTGCGACAGGTGAGTTCAGGTGGGACAGGTGAGGATGCGCATTATTTTCAAAGCTCTTAACACATTTGTAGAGGGTGAACTACTTGTTTTTCAATAAAACTTTTTCTTTCTTTCTTTTTCTTCTTTCGTTCTCATCGTCTAGAAGATTTCAGAGGGAATCTGGGCGTGAACGCTGAACTCTCAGTCTTTCTTTTCTCTGCGCTGTTCCTACGCTTTGTCATTTATCGTGGGCTTTTTTCGCGTCAGTGCACTTCTCCAGAGAGCGAATTCCGTTTTTGTTCATCTTTCTGTTTTTGTTTTCATTGGAGAAGATAATGAGGAGCTCATCAGTCTGATGGAATGGATGCTTTTGTTACATAAACGACGGACTCCAGCGGTTTTTCACCAATAATCTATAATCAGGTAAGAAAGAGATATTTAAACAATATAATATAATATAATATAACATAATATAATATAATATAATATAATATAATATAATATAATATAATATAATATAATATAATATAATATAATATAATATAATATAATATAATATAATATAATATAATATAATATAATATAATATAATATAATAATTTGAATTTGAATAATGATAGCATATCTTAATAATAAACTTCACGAGTTTATTAATGCAACATTTAAAAAATCTTTCTTTCTTTCTTTCTTGAACTGATTTGTAGATTAAAGTTAGAGATCTCTCTCTCTCCCTCTCTCTCTCACTTCTCTCTCTCTATTCTCTCTCCCTCCTCTCTCTCTGCTCTCCCTTTCTCTCTCTCCTTCCTCTCTTTCTCTCCCCTCTCTCTCTACTCCTCCTTCTCTCTTCTCTCTCTCTCTCTCCCTCCCTCCCCTCTCTCTCTCTCATCATCTCTCCCTCCCTCTCTCTCTCTCTCTCTCTCTCTCTCTCTTCTCTCTCTCTCTCTCTCTCTTTTCTCTTTCCTCCCTGTAGAGTGAAGTGACACAGATCAGTCAGGCGATCATGAATCAATCTGACTGATGACACACTTTCACCTGATTCCAATTCCGTAGATAGAGATACAGTATTGGATCATTAATGTTAAAAAACTATTTTTTTCTGTTTCTTTTTGTCTTTATATCTTTGTTCAACCATTGCCAAACACAGATAGACATCGAGACAAGCAAAGAGGAAGATATGCAGGTAGAAAAGAGGTCTGTAAGAAGATTTTGGAAAATTTGTGGAAACATGTCATCCTATATCTGTCCATCATTTAAAATACATTTTGTTAACACGCTGTTCATATGTTCACAATGCTTTTTTCCCAGCTAATGTGTGTGAATCCTCATACGAGCAAGTGAGGGAGCAAGTGAGTGAATGTGTGAGTGAGTGACCCTCGGGCCTCCTAAATCTGTTCATTTTAGCGGAGAGTGACGCCCCCTCTCTGCGCTCTTCCTCCTCACAGCCTCCGATTCTCACAGGCTCCAAGGCAACAATGTTAGGAGTTTCCTTGTTTTTCCATTAAAGCATAAAGATGCTTTCTGGCGGGACCGATCAAGATTGATAACATTGTTACTAATAACATATTTCTTAGCGAATAAATAATAACCAGAAAATCGTGTAAAATATAATATTTGTTTTGTTCTTTAAAAGGAAACCTTGTGTGACGTTGTTCACTAAAGAGTAGCGTAAAAAAGATGATAATGCCATGCCAAAAGAGCATCTTATATTTTCTCAGTGCTATGCTTTTAGCAAAAAGAAAAAGAAAAGGGAAATACTTATGATTCCAAAATATCATCATAAATAAAATCAACAAGAACGTTTATTAAATTCTGCCTGTCTGTCTTTCCGGTCTAATAGGATATTGAACTTATTTGTTATTATCTACTTAAGCATATATAACAGTGATTAGATGCCAAATAATTTTATTGTTTTTGATGCTGTTGTTATTATTATGATTAGTAGTAGTAGTAGTGGTGGTGGTAACGGTAGTAATAGTACTACTATTCTTCTTGATTGAGCTGGTTTTTTTTTACAGTAATTTATAACATAACACAACTAGCACAGTCCCCCAGTGGGTTTATCAGAATATTTATCACGTTTTTCTGTGTTTTTTCCTGGCAAAAGAATGTGTCCCATACTTCATTGATCAATGCCCTCAGCTAAAATACACAAATGGTCTTAAATGTGATCACTATCTTTCATTAAGTAGAATTCATGCAATAAGCGAGTTATGTTAAAATGTTTACTTGTAACGTAAATGGCAACTGTATTTTGTCTTACAGAAAATGTGTCATAATTAAAACATGCTAGGCAACATTTTGTTGAAAACAACAGCATCATTTTAAAGAGAGTGCTGTCATAAATATTACAATTATAATAGCTGTATGGTAAATAATTCCATCACAGGTTTCCATGTTAAATCCATGTTTTATGCATTTTCCACATTATTTTTCCCTTACCAGAATATGTTTAGTAGCTCAAATATGGAAGTTGGCATTTCTTTGAGTTTTCTTGAAAGGTTGCTGACCAAAACCATCCATCCATCCATCTTCATGTCGGCTTTCTTCCCTTTCGGGGTCGCCACAGCGGAATGAACCGCCAACTCTCTGGCATATGTTTTACGCGGCGGATGCCCTTCCAGACCAAAACCAATATAAGTAAAAAAAAAACCCAATTTTTTTATAGTGGGGGGAGGGGGGTGAGGACGTCGAGAAATTGCAAGAAGATTATCAGCAACTCTCTCCATTCACATACTTTAGAGCAGAGCTAGGTTTTCCCCTTGTGTCTGTGTGCATGTGTAAAGAGGTCAGACGCCGATGGATGGAAAGAGAGAGTGAACTGAGTTTTAAAGGGGCTATTTTATGCTCTAGTATGTAGCACATGCTTAAGAGTTACATTTATTAATTTCATGAAAATGTAGAAATTTAGAATATATTTGCAAGTACTGATGACCTGTTTGTTTTTGTGTCAAACTGAAAAAGACTATAATATATTGAAGACCTCTGGATCTATAAACAATTGGAATATAAAAACATGTTGATTTCCCATTTAGTAGATTTTCTAATAGCTTGTTTGTCATATCATTGAGAAATTATTAAGTTAACATTTTAATAGTTTAAATGTTGTAAATTGAAAATATGTTAGAAATTAATCAAACTTGATTTGATCTGATCTGATTTATTGTCTGCTTTATAAGAACATACACATTTATTTAAGATTGAAGGTTTTCTTTGAGAGAATTCACACTTAGATGAAGGAAGAGGGAAAGGTTAGGGTGTGTTAAAAGAGAATCTTCAGGCTTATTGTTTCAGCTGAATTAATAATTGACGCTTGTTAAATAAATAATTTATCATGAACGAGGATAATTGTTGCATATCTAATCTCCACGCTCATTTGCATGTACATCTTTAAAAAATCTGCTCAGAGCATGAAAATAGAAATAAACTCAATTTACTTGAAGACACAAATACATGTTTGTTTTATATAATATAATAAATTG
The DNA here is from genome assembly GCA_900490495.1 of Danionella dracula. Classification (NCBI taxonomy): domain Eukaryota; kingdom Metazoa; phylum Chordata; class Actinopteri; order Cypriniformes; family Danionidae; genus Danionella; species Danionella dracula. The sequence continues at coordinate 7,382,177 of UELW01000996.1, forward strand.
TGATTTTTTTATCAAGCAGGAGTTGACAACAGAGACAAATCATTATTGTTTGTGTAAGATAATTATCTAATGCCATGTCAAATGTCAATGCACCTTGGAGTAAAACCATGCTTGAAAAACACATCTAGCAGATCAGCACTGAACACACAAGCAAGAGGAGTCAACAAACCTCCACACACTGAGAAAGAGGACACACCAATCAACAGAAGCTCTCAATTCCAAAATCCACAGTATTTTATATAAACATGTCCTCTGTGACATCTTTTGGGTTTCACAGATTTCACAGAGATTTGGTCAGATTTTCAAGAACAACAAAATGAAAAAGATTAAAGTAAAACTACTAATATTCTGTCAGTACATGCTGGTTGACTAAAACAAAAACAAAAAAAATAAAGCAAAAAATACACAATTACTCTTGCATGTTGTATTGTAAAATGTGATTTTAAAAATTGGGAACGAAATTTAATAAATTATCTTAACAATTGCTTAGTGATTGAAACAAAAACAAAATTGGCACATAACGTATAGTTTATATAGTGTTTTTTTATTATTCAGCTTATTTATAAAGACAAAATGCACTCACTAGGATGCAGTGTAAAAATAATTATTGTAAATGAGAAAAAAGATGTGATGCGATTTCAGATTTTGTTACCTCTTGCTACACTAAGAACAATTTGCATAAATATTTGTGTGTTAAACTGTGAGTAAAATATTTATTTATTTCTCCATTATTTTCATGGTTTCCTTCCAAAATGAGAACAGAGAACAGACTCAGCAGAACTTGGTCAACAGCATCTCTTAGGCCAGGGTTCTTCAAATCTGTTCCTGGAGGGCCGGAGCCCTGCAAATTTTAGTGGCAAACCTGCTCTAGTATGCATATTACTCTCACTTCAGACCATTTGAGAGGACCTTCATTAGTATAACAGGTATGTTTCATGATTATTGAACCAAAAATGTGTAGCTCTCCAGCCCTCCAGGACCAGATTTGGGGACCCTTGTACTAGACCTAAGAAGGCAGTCATTGTAGGCCCTCAACTTGCCCTGGAACCTGAATAATCTTCAATTATGTGTGCTTGGGTAATAGCAGAGGGGTGAGTAGCAATAGCTTGGGCTGCACAACAACCTCCCAAACTTGCTTACTGTAAACAACATAAGAAAAAAAATGATGGTGTCATCCACAAACTCCAGGAGTTTCACTTAATTGGTGCAGACAGACGGTTGTGAGTTTGTTCTTGAAGAATGGTGGAATGATGAACAGGACACATATCTTTTAAGTTCTGAGTTTGTCCAGATATTGTAGGATCTGAAGCAGCCTCATTTTGACTGCATTGCCTATTGACCCAATGGATCAGCAGGTAAGTGACAGGAATTCCACAATATATGTTCTTCAGATGAGCCAACAAAAACTTTTGTCGATGTTTGGAGAGCAGATTACACTTTCATGCACATTGACGATGTTTGTTCATCAAGTTTATGTGGCGTGGGTGGGTGAGGGGTGTCCTAAAGAGAAAACATAGAGAGGAAAGCTCAATCAGTCTCTTGCTGTCACACACTGAGCAGAATGTGAAAGTGTGTTCACTGATCACTGGACTTCAACTAAACCCTTCAGCTATAGTTCAACCTCACTCACCCAGTTTCTGTCTCTCCTCCCACAAACACACACACGCACACGCACACACGCAAACAGGCCCGACAGACACACTGAGTCTGGATTTGATCCATTTGAGGATCAAATTAATTTTACAAACTATTTTACAAACAGTTCTTACTATTTCTGTGTTGGATTAATAACCAAAAATGTCTGATAATATGTACAAAAGTTTAATTGTATTTACCTTTCGTTGAAAGCAGGGGGTATTCTACATACTATTGGGGCCCTAGGTAAAGTGTCCCTGTGACCCCCCCCCCCCCCCCCCCCCTACCAGGATGCATCTTGCTTTATACGGTAATAATAATGTCCATGATATTGTATATTGTACATAAAAAAAATTATTAACGGGATGTTGAAAGACCTTTCTGTTTTGTTCAAAATTACATATTTTTATCTCATTACACTACACAAAGGCCTACTTACAATGCAGAAGAATACACTGTGTAGAAGCTTACATTATAGGAATCAAGAAATACTTTAATTTAAAAAAAAATTTATCACAAAAATATATTTTTAAGATATTTATGTCAAATCCCCTCCCAAAAAACTACATTGTTGCTTGTTTAAATTATGGTTTTACATATTCATATGTTAAAAATACATTACAAATACAATATTTCAGTTATTAGAAAGTAATTTTATTGTTGTCAGATTGCATGTTACACTGTAAACTATTACATAGTATGTGACTTTTGAACGAGTATTTGCTAAAGGAATTTCTGAGTTTGTTGCTATGTTTATTCATTCATCTTCATGTCAGCTTTCTTCCCTTTCGGGTTCGCCACAGCGGAATGAACCGCCAACTCTCTGGCATATGTTTTACGCGGTGGATGCCCTTCCAGCAGCAACCCATCACTGGGAAACATTCACACTTTAGCACTATGGACAATCGTTCTTACTCAATTCACTTATACCGCATGTCTTTGGACTTGTGGGGAAACCGGAGCACCCGGAGAAAACCCACGCGATCACGGGGAGAACATGCAAACTCCACACAGAAATGCCAACCAACCCAGCCGAGGCTTGAACCAGCGACCTTTTTGCTGTGAGACGACCGTGCTATCCACTGCGCCACCGTGATGCTGCCATGTTACTATGCTACTATGATGGAATTGATCAGAAAAAATTGGAGTGTCGAAGTACGTTCGTCTATACAAAAATTAAAACATGTGCTTAAGCGAGATTAACGACCAAGAGAGCTGGGGCCCTTTCAAGGGGTATTTGGAATTTGCTTTTACAAACTGATGTCATTGCCAAAGTATCCTTTAAAAGTTGGTCATCGTGTGTGTGTGTGTGTGTGTGTGTGTGTGTGTGCATGTGCATGTGCATGTGCGTGCGTGTGCACGTGTGTGTTTGTGTTGTGTGTGTGTTCTCTATTCCGGATTCTCAGTTTTTTCCAACATCAATAAAAATTAAGTCTCTTGGTTGCTTTATTTCACCACAAAAATTGTTTAAACAAGGCTTTTATAACAAGTCAGAAATTATCGTTATACTAATAAACTTTACCCATAGAACTATCTAATAGAAATTCTTATTAAACCAACTTAATCCACACGTGGCCTCTGTGAAGCTGCTTTGAAACAACTGCTTAAAAAGTGCAATATAAAAATATTTTGATTGATTGATTGATGGATTGTACTGCAAGAATTTCTTAAATGTGTACTTCATAAGATCTCTTATTTGAGCTGGGAAGATTGTTGAAATTCCATAATTATCAAACAAAAATGCTATTTAATTGTTTATCATTATTTCATCACCAAACCCTTGTTTACTACCATCGTTAGGATGAAATGAAAAAGAAAAACAACTGATCTTCTGCACATTAATGTTTATGCGTGACAAATAATAATAAAATAATTTCATCTTTATCCCTCGCTTTCTCTTTCTTCAAGATGGCTTGGTTTCAGGTGAAGTTAGAAAATATCAGTTCATTATCATCTCATATTCCTCTGCCTACACACAAAGCACACATCTTCAGTCCTCACTAAAGGAGTCAGAGTCTCAGTTGAGTGTTTAAATGAGTCTGTTGTTGTGTGTTCTCTGACCCTGCATTGATTTATAGAGAAGCACACTACACACTACCTCACATGTTAACAGCACATTCAACAGTTATCATCACACTAGTTTGAAACACAATTGAAGAAACTCACATTAGAGCAAAGCCAGAGCCGTGCCCACAATGGGTAAACAAATGATTGTCTTGGCTTCATACCAATACACATTCTCATAATATTAAAATTAAACAAAAATAAATTGACAAACAACTTATTTGAAACTAATGTGTTGAATTTGCAGGCTTTTCAACATGCTCCCTGTATATAAATGTGGTCATAATGTGCTAAATATAGCTAAATATAAGTTAAATTAAAAAGTACACACTAAATTTAGATACAGTGTGTGTACTGTCCTGTAAAAATATCTAAAACAGATGCCCCTCAACCTTTTCTTTTTTATGTACATGGTATGTTAAGTTAGCAAGATATATTTAGCTTTCACATTAAGAGAATGTGGATAAATAGCTTCATAATTGTGAGTGTACGTTGACTCGTTGACATATATTTAATCAGAATAAAGCTATTCTTATACTGCTTTGATTAGTTTTTATGTACCTTAATAATGTGGTTGAATGTGTCTCTGTGTGTTTAAATGTGAGTCCAAGACTATGTATGCCTGTAAACATATGCAGCATGGATAATTCATCAATATTAAATGCTTTCCCTTTCCTCCACCTACATTTTACGGTTTTTAAATGAGTGTAAAATGTGTGTGACACCTCACTCAGAACAAAGCTCACTTCTCCTCCTCCTAGTCGTCATGTCTTCTACGTGATCATCTAATGCTAGAGGAGGAGGCTTTGATAAACCGTGTATCAGCAGAGCATCAGTGTGTGAAGTGTGCAAGAGGGTCTGTTGAGTGAGGCATGCTGGAGTTAAGCGACTCTTCGGCTTTGAAATGCAGATTTCCATTTGTCATCCATCACCTAACACAGGTTACATCTCTCTGAGCATCAGCGCGAGTGTGTCTGCGCTCATCGGAGATGGTGGTTTGATCTCTTTATCCGGCTCTGAATCAGACATCTGAGCTGAGTGTTCAACTTCACCTGAGAAAAGAATCAATTTACCGGAGCGCACATCAATCCAGCACAGGCTTTTTTGCTAAACTGATTACATAACTGTGAGGAGAGATAGAGTGGCAGAAAAAGAGAGCGCTGTCAGGGAACTACCTGCTTGTCTGGGACGCAGGCCAAATCTCTTTTCCCAGAATTCTCGTTGTCACTCGTAAAGCTGCCAGAGCTCATGTAGGTCCAGTCACCTCTGCTATTGTTACAAGAAGAACAAGAAAAAACACACACAAGCAGACACACTCACTTACACAAAAGACACACAAGCACATAGGTACGGTTACCCACGCAGACACATGCAAACTCACAAAGGCAGTGGAAACAGAAATGCTATTCTATTAAGCATCTTATCCCCTGGGATTTGTTACGGGTGGAGCAAAGCTTTTACATCATAACATTTTCCAATTTTTTCTTTTTCTGGTATCTGCACAGGCTTTAACAAAATAAATAAAATACATATAGAGAGCATTCATGATCTACTTCAACTGTCATATTGTGAATTCCTGATGTAAATCATTGCTGTATTAAATAAGTTATATTTGAGATACTTGTAGGAGCTTTCAACAAAACATTTCTGATCATATGAATGAGCATAAATGTGGCTCTTCAGCATGCACTCATATCCATACACACCTCTTTTGTTTTACACCCATATTATTCGAAGACCATGGTAATAAGGACATTTTGGGGGACTCCTAGTGCAGGCTCTATTATGAAATATTATTGGGTTCTGGTTAAACATCCTGTAGATCTTACATGTCTGGGACCGCAGCTTTATGAGTTGCTGTCAACGAAGCGTGTCGTGCGCTGTTATTCAAGACTGCTCTGAGACTGATAAAACCCACTCGCTGAAAAACCCACAGACTCTTCCTCCACTTTCATGCAAATACTGGTTAATCAACCTCAAAGGGAAACATGTTTTGCAGATGAAATCAGCAGCAATATGAGGTTTGGTTCAATCATTGCCAGCCAAAAAGTTACTTATAATTCAGATTATAATTCTTAAGGATTTTTGTACACCTACGTGTGTTTTCTGTGTGTCATTATGGATTTTATTTAGTTTGTTTTTGTGTATCCATTCATTAAAGTTATGTTGTTAGGAAAAGTAATGAGAATACAACTTCTCTTGGACATAAAATGGTAAAAGGGATGAATTACAGAGTGGATTTTTGGTACCTAAACCAGAACTAATTTAATTAATTGAGCCCTTATGTTGCATGAAAAAGGGATATTGTGTGAGATTATTTACTTCTGTGCATCAACTCACAAACAGCAGTGTTGCATGACTCCTTTCTTCCTTATAATGTGGAAAAACAGATTCATTCTTCTTGCTTTTTTTGGGTTGTTTTGAGCTTGTGATAAAGTTTTTTTTCTTAGCACTTCCAATGTGGGCTTTTCTGTAACTTCAGTAGCACCAGAATTGTGAACATAAGAGCCTATCACAGCACTTTGCTGTCTTGAAGTACAAATGTGATTTTTTAAGAAATGGTTGGTGTGAGCATCTGTGAGCAGAAGAAGCTCACAGATGCTATGGTTTTAATTCTTATTTACAGTACATTTGTAATACTCACATGCAAAAGAATAAAATTCTTGAGATATTATAGCATTAATAACATAGTTATAGCATCATTTTTCTTTTCAGCCATTGAAAAATGTAGTAGAAGTATATAGATTGCATTAAGGCCTTTCTTGACTTTTGAAAAAGCAACATAGGAGTTCATATCTTTCATAATTTAAGTAAATTATCTTTAATTGTGTGGAAAAAACAACAACGAATGATGTTTTTGTGAAAACCCTCAGCTTAATAAATTACAGGCATTTTTATAGTGTGATGAAAAACAGCTTACTCTTACTCAAGCAATAAAGGAAGCTCGTAAACTTTGTGTTTTCATGGAGCGTGTAAGTTTCAGCACATATGAGGGGTCAGAAATTCATGAGCGTGAATGCAGACCTCCAACAAATCCAGCAGCAAAGAAAAAGATGGAACAGCTTTTACAGTCCACACAAAGAAACATCCTTTACAACAATATTAACATACACCAGGAGCATTAGGCTCAGAGTTCAGCGACTCAAGCCCTGTTTTCTGCAGATTTACAATAAAAACCAATTCTGCACTGAAGCTAAAGCGCTGGATTTCTTTCAGTGCTCTCATAATTCCTGCATTGTTAACGGTTGCTGACGGTGATATTCAATGTACAGGCCGTGTATTGTTCCTCAAAATGCAGAATGAAGTGAAATGTTTGCTATTCTCCTGGCGAATAATGTGTTATTTATTGCTCCTTTTCTCTGGCAGCCGTTCGGGTTGAAATACAGCGCAGACACACACATACACACACTCCTGCCGAGCGTCTGGGGATGAAGAAAACTGGCTGACAGCTCACCTAAATCTCACTCCAAGGGTTTTTACTAAAGCAAAGTCTACGAACACACACACACCGCTGTCAGGTCTGTAATTCCTCTTTAATTCCAGAAGTCGTGATGGATCCGTCAGTGGAAGCGCTAACAGGCCTCGACACACACTGTGAATTCTCCAATCTCCAGGATAGACGCTTCAATCTCTGGCTCACTCAACTACACTGCTCATTTACCTCTTATAAGGCTCTTATTATAACTACTGTACATGTTCATTTAATGCTCACAAGTCTCTTATCATGACTGGTACACTCTTAGAAATAAATATATTGAAGCATTTCCAAAAACTAAATCAGACATTGAACAGAATCATGCAGAACCACATTACCCATGTATGTAGTTTGAAAGGGAAAAAAAACAATGAAATTTTTCTAAACCTGATTAACCAATAAAACAATTATAACATAAAAAACTGTATATTATTTACAATTCATCACAAAATAAATGCAGTATGAAACAAAGAAGACAGCAGTTACTTATTCCTTGTAAAGTGTTTATCAAGATTGCATTTATGGAAACTGTGTGTGTTGTTTCCTCAAAAGAGGATGCATGCAAGAAAATAAAACATATAATCAAAGCCAGACTTAGCATCAACTATTTTAATTAGCAAAAATTAAGCAAACACTGTAAGTCAGAGTCATAATGAGGCTTATGGGAGGGCGAGGGGCAGTGAGGTGTGCATATGGAGCTGGTTCGTTCTTGATGACAGAATGAAAAGCAGCACAGCTCAAACAATCCACCTGTTGGTAATTAAGAAGTCTCTGAGGTATAAGGAATACAGACAAGCTCGCAGGAAAAAGAGAGTGCTTAATCAGAATAAAAAAGTATTCTTTGTTTCAAAAAAGTGTGTTCTTCAGCAGTTGTTAAGCAAATAAAAATAAACAATTTAACCTTAAACCATTCATTAGCCAATTTATATATACATTCATTCATTCATCTTGGCTTTCTTTCCTTTCGGGGTCGCCACAGCGGAATGAACTGCCAACTCTCTGGCATATACTTTAAGCAGCGGATGCCCTTCCAGCCGCAACCCATCGCTGGGAAACATTCACACACACACTCATTCACACTTTAACCCTATGGGCAATTTTTCTTACTCAATTCACTTATACCTTCTTTGGACTTGTGGGGAAACCGGAGCACCCGAAGAAAACCCACACGATCACAGGGAGAACATGCAAACTCCTGTGAGACGACCGTGCTACCCACTGCGCCACCGTGACGCTTTATATATATATATATATTGACGTGACTGCTGACTCGACGATGAAATATCCGAGATGAATATCTGAAGGTAGATCTGAGATCAAATAAACACACCCTTACATTTATGAACTCTATTAAAACTCTTGAAAGCTCTCATTCTTGTTGTGAGCACCTGAAAATAGAGCTAATGACAAAAATACTAAACAAATGTAACGTTTACATGACCATATGTACCATGTACATGAAGAGAGATTTTATTTTCACAATTAATTAATTTAAGTAAATGCATTATTAAAAAAATCTAATGATCAATATTTGCAGTAATTAGGTGGTGAGCAAGGATAAAAACAAATATGTAATAATACAATTTTAAAAAGTTTACACTATTGTTTTTTTATTTGATATCCGAATGTTTATTTGATAACAAAGTTCATAGTTTGAAACAGCAACTTTAAAAAGTGCACTTCATTGCTGATGTGAAACAATTAGCTACAATTTGTTCTGTTATTGAACCAACAACCTAAAAAATGAAAGAAAATGAACTAAATTAATAACAGTAAACATGTGCCTCAGTAATGATCACATGTGATATCGCTCATCTTGTAAAAAATCATGGGGGGCCGCCATGGTCAAAAATGCCAGGGCCTTTTATTGGTCCGGCCCTGACTGAACTATTACTACTACTATTACTACTACTACTACTACTACTACTACTATTACTACTACTACTACTACTACTATTACTACTACTACTACTACTACTACTACTACTATTACTACTACTACTACTACTACTACTACTACTACTACTACTACTACTACTACTACTACTACTACTACTACTACTACTACTACTACTACTACTACTACTACTACTACTACTACTACTACTACTACTACTACTACTACTACTACTACTACTACTACTACTACTACTACTACTACTACTACTACTACTACTACTACTACTACTACTACTACTGGACTGTCCATCATTTAACCAAAGAATACTCAAAAGCCAACCCAAATTATACCATGTTCATCTGACTGAATATGATTAAGATTTTAACTAGAAATTCAAGCATTCAACCACATTATTAGCAGTTACCAATCAAAACCAAGTATCCCTGCACATAACCCTCATGAGTCAATTGAAATTCGCCATTTAGATATAGAACATTCATTAGCCGATCAGAATCAAGCCATCAATTAAAGAAGATTATTTACAATAATTATGAGTTTACAATAGCTTTTTTTTAATCAAACAACATAAATCAGCATTCAACAAAATTTTATTTGATATCCTATCATAATCAAGCATTGATGTGCAGCCAATTGATATCAATGATTCAGGCATAGACAGTTAATCAGAATTTAACAATCAGAGTATGTCCAGCAGCTAGAATAAGGAATTTTATCAACCATTCAACAACATCATTTTTATTATCCTATCAGAATCAAGCATTTATGTGCAAACATCTCATCAGCAATTGAGACCAAATTTCATGCGTTGAAGTTGACTTTGTCAGATAGAGTCAAGCAATCTTGAACAGAATAGTTCTCAGCCAGTCAGAATGAAACATTTAGACATTATATTCATCAACCAATACAAGTGAGATATTCAAACAAATATCCAGCCCATCAAAATCAGAAACGTGTAAAACCCTGATTATCTAGCCCACTAACCCTTTCCCTGTTTGCCACTACAACCGGGCAGCCTCTGTACCCTAATGAGGGCGCACCAGCAAACTGGTGAGGGAGCGTGTTCTATTGTCTAGGACTGATCTCTTTTCGGCATCTCCCCACCACCATCCTCCTCACGCCATTCACTCACTGTTTTTTTTTTTTTTTTTTTTAAGAAGGCAGTCATTAGCAGTGGAGAATGTGAGGCCCTTGGTGGGATCTGCTCCTTTTCAAAAATCTTCTTTGCCTTTTGTTTTTACGTCCTGTCAAAAGAACTCACCTAATTATGGATGAGATCTCAGGCCCAGAGAAATGAGACCCAGTTAATGACTCTCTGAGAATTTACTTAATGAGTTTAAATGCCCATTGTGGGATCAAGCCTCTGGAAGATGCAGGAAAAATGGAGGGGGTGGAGAGGGAATAAAATAAAGGACTGGGCCTGGGTGAGTTTATGACTGAAGGCCAAGAGAAAAGGTGTAAAGAGATAAAAAAAAATGAAAGATGAATCAAAACAGGTCATTACTACTGAACAAAAGCATAGCGAAACAGAGAGAGGGAGAGAGGGAATATTTCACCTTGATCATGGGCTGTCATTGATGCGTTTTCTTTAGTAAACTCCGGCGGTCTTGTTTTAGGGCCAGGACTGTGTGTCTTATTCTCCATTCTTCTTTTGGTGTGTGCTTGGAGACTCTGAACAGGGCTTGTTAGCATGAGCATGGCCACTGACCGCAGACGCCCAGCTCAACCTGGTGTAATTGTCACCGCTGGAGTCATGAGAGACACATTTCAAAGGCCCCTCTCATCTCTTTTCACCCTTCCTGCTTTTATCCCAGGAAGAAAACTTGTAAATTAGTCATAGTGAAGGAATAAGACTGGGTTTCCTCTCCCTTCAGTTGTTTTACTTCATGTTTTTCTTTTTTGTTGTTGTTGGTTCCAAAACTTTTTATCAAAACGGTTGCTGTTTCACCGCAGTGAAACCATCTGGAGTCAAAATGAAAAGCACGTCCCAAAAAGCTCTGCTTGGCAGAATAAACATCGGTGTGTTTATATGGTAGACAAAGTTGATTAATAAAATTAAGTCTGAACCACTGAAGCTTCACGAATTTATGGTTTTATTAATAATATTAGATCTATAATATTAGATTTAAATAGACATCAAAGGAATGGTTGGTAATCTCTTTTGATTTTTGACAATGAACAAATGATTAATTCCCTTGAAAAATATTTATTAACAATAAGACATTAGTTGTATTAATTATTTAAAGACAAAGCATCTAACTGATGATGTTTTTGATGAAATTTTATTTTCATTTGTTTTAACCCAGAGAAGCATATATATGTATAAATTATCTGACATTTGTTGAAAATTATGATAATTTTTTATTAAACACAATCGTCTTCATCTCACTGCTTGCCATAAAAATTTTACTGCAATACAAATTATGTATTGAAAAGTATTTAGAGCTATGATGCTAAACAAAATCAATATTGTATTTAAATTATGTAATTCTGAATTGTACTATTGAACAAAATTTGGACAAAAGTGTCTGCCCAATGCATAAATGTAAATGTAAAACAAAGTAAATAAAAAATAGATACTTTTTTTCAGTATTAAAAAGCATATGCTTGATAAATAAATAAATAAATTGCAGTTTTAATATAAAAAATGATGAAAGTTTGTCTAAACGTAAACACAACACATTTCTTTATATGAGAAGTCATTGCCACAGAAAGTTATTTCTGGCAATTAAAAGAAATCACTATGGAATATATAAAAGCATGCTGTTTCTGGCTGTTGTTTTTTGTTCAAACTTGGAAAAGTCAACAGAAAAAAACAATCTAGTTTGTTATTTTTTGGAATGAACTGACGATTCATCAGGATTTGTCATTAACTCATATCCGCGTGTGACAGTATGAGGTATATGTTCAGATGTCCCTTCATTCTAGAGCAGAGCCAGATTGATGGATGATATAATAGTGCTGCTCCATACTGAAAGACATTAATGTGTGAATGATGTGTAGCCGACACATATTTAATATTTTATAACTCCGTATGTCAACATCTGTCTGACCCAGAACACAGGACTCATATCCGAAAGCTGATTGTTGACCTTAGCTCAGTAATGGACATGTTAACACACATGAAAAAAACTTTCCCAGAAGAACACAGAGCTTTTGAAAACTACAAATCTTTACTAATAACACATCAGAGGAAACACAGGAATGCATTTTTTTATGTCATTAATTAAATTATCCTTAAACAAATAGTTAATTAAAATATTATTATTACCTCAGCTGCTTCGCATGTATGTCATTTCAAACAGTAATTTCAAATATTAATAGGCTATATTTTTTAAACCACCTTAACGCTAACTGTATTTTTTTTAACCTGTACTTTAGTCTGTGCCAGATAAAGCTGTTTTTTGACAATTCTTTTAATACCATATTACACCTCCTTTATTTATAGGACACTTTACAATGCTGTACAGTTGTGCTAAAGTGCTGTACAGTAAAACTAAAAAGACTTACACATTAAAACACAATCACAGAAGACAATTAAAAAAAGTTACGGATTTAAACATCTGAAGCAGAAAGAAAAAAGATGTCAATGTCACAGAGTGGTTCAATATCTGGTTTGAACAAGTAAAAAAGTGTTTATTACTTCCTAATTAATGATTAGGAAGGATACAAGCTGGGCTTATGATTTAGGTAGTTCCTACTTCCAGTAGAAGTTCACCCGATTGAAGTAAAGTCATATGCAGATTAGCATGTCAGGTCTAAAAATAATCACTCTATAGAAACAAGGGTGGGCAAATTCATTGCTTTAGTTCCAACCCTGCTTCAGTACACATATTCAAACAAGCCAAGATGAGATGAATTAAGGTTATCTGACATGCAAAGCTGTTTCACTTGTCCAATTCTTTGTACAAGGAAAAGTGGGTCAACCTGAATAACCAATCCAAACAGATCATACAAACCAACATAAATATGAAATATAAACTACAGTTCAATCTAAATCGAAAGCGGCAGAGAAGCAAACCAGGTACCTAAATGTATATACATAAATGAAGCTGATATTATTTTGCAACTATGCAACAATCCATAAATTAATTTTACTTAACAACGAATTAGAAAACTATTTCAAACAGTCAAAACCTAAGTCGAAGATCAGGTTCTTGTTTAAAATAGACACAAGCTGTTGGTTTCCATCACTGTGATTATTCAGACAGGAATATTAAACTCTTTGACATCTTTACAGCGTACGTTTTCATCAAGGCACAAGACAGAAATAAGCCTTGCCGCTAGCAATCTAAAGCTCATGTGTTCAAATGTCAGAAATACACAAAGTGATACAAAGCACACCTTTAAGGCAATGCATGTCAGTCAGAATACAAGTCAAATCCACACGATTAAAAAAAACAAACACTCACCTGATATCTCCTCTATGTACAGAACCTTGATGAAAGCTGATATTTTAATCACGGAGATGCAAGTTCATTGATAGAAGATGTATTGCTCAGTAGCACCTCTTAATAAAAATAATTAAAAAAGAAACACCTGAAACGTACTGCCTCCAGGTTCTTCATTGCCAAACCAGGGAAGATGGAATTTGACTACTATCACTTGAAAGAATCCCAAAACTAAACAGTGTATGTAGTTTGTAGTGCAACACTACAAATTATCTACAAGGAATATGTGTTGGGCACTAGATAACCCCATGCTTTAGAAGAAAAAATATTTTTTAACATACATTACATGCATAAAGAAGGATATTTTTAAATTATTAATTTACATATTCACTTATGTAGACACAGTGAATCAAAAACAGCCAGACTATTCCAACTCTAAATTTTCAGGCTGCAAGGAAACCAGAAAAATCATATGCCTACTTTTCTTGGAACGGTGACATATTTCACAGATTTCTGCTGAAAACACCTGCAGCAGCTTCTTAAAGTTGAAAAAAAAAGTTGTTTACATCATTAACTGCAATCTAAGTTCAATATTTATAGCTGTAGTCCATTGTTTTACCAAATTATTACAATCTCTGTGATTACTGTAGTCAGTTACATTGCTCTCAACTCTGGATAGAAGTGTTAAATTGCTTGATAGCAATTTTTTTTGAACAGTCTACTCCTAAAAGAGAGAACATCGGTTACTTTGAGAAAATCCCTAAAAAATTTCCCAAAAACCAAAAGTTGCCTAGAAATATGGATGATCCTGTAGCTGCTGATTGTAGCTGCTGCTGAAGCATACAGCTGCTGATGGAGGCAGGTGGAGAAGCACTATTGGGTTGTGGCATAGTTAATGTGTTTAAGAAAGGGATAGCATTAGAGTACTATGATGGCTGTGAGGTGCATATCAAATCTCAATTATGAAAGCAAATAAACAATTAAAAATGACAATTAAAATAAATTGTAACATGGTCTGGTGGATAAGGAGATCGACTTGTGGTCAGAAGGTTGCTGGTTCGATCCCCAGATCCTACGAGTTGAAACACTTGCTCTCCATCTTCAACAACCACAGCTGTGGAGCCCTTGAGCAATGCACCAGTTTCCTGACTGCTCCCCGAGCATCGCAGGCATGCCTGTCCCCTACTCTGGATGTGTGTTAAAGGTGTGTTTGTTCACTGCTTTGTTTGCACTGGGATGGGTTAAATGTAGAGCACAAATTCCAGGAATAGGTTACTCTATATCTGGCCAACTGGTCACTTTCACTTTCACAACGACAATGTCAAAAAAGCCAAATTAACATTAAATTTGTTATTAAATAGTGTTGCGTTTTTATAACATTTGGTTCTATGTCTATGAATGTAAACAAATGTAGCAGTTCGTTATGGGAATCATAAGCAAGACATATAAGCACCCAAGCTTCTGGTGCGACCATTTTTTGAGTTTAAGCTTGTAGTTCTTGAAACGCCCAGCTCCTTATCTCTCTCTCACTTTTCTTACTGCGTCAAGCAACTGTCCTATCAACAAATATTTTTTTAAACTATGTGAATTTCTTGTATTTATGTCACATTTTTGTCCGCCCAGCACATTGGAATCCTCCAGTGAGAAATCATCACTCCCAGAGCAAATTTGTGCTCACCAAGCTGAACCTTGATTTACCTGCAAACATCCTACTTAACACACACAGCGCCCACACACATCTGGCATTACATTACATCAGTAGAAGTGAAATCCCAGGATGCAGTGAAGGTATTGGAATGTAGATTAAGCAGTTTCCATCTGAATGGCAAAGTTACCTGAGCATGTGTGCAGGCGTGTGTGCGTGTGTGTGTGTGGGCTCGCTGGAGCCCGACAGCAGGCGTCTGGGCTTCAGCAGCTCTTACACACTTGCTTCATTTCATGGGGCTTGTAAACACGATGCTGAATTGATGTTATCAATTGTGATGTTGGCGAATGGCCCTGCACCTCTGTGTTTATCCGCTCACACACACTCCGCCACCTGCTAAGAGGTGTCACACTTTAATGAAATTGTTTGAACATCCCTGGCGCGTTGCTAAGGAACAGTGCTGCCGCCGTAATGTGCCCAGATTTCTGTCATCAAATAATGATTAGGGACGAGCCCGACAGGCCACGTGTGTGTGGTTCTGTAGGAGATGTTAACAGGCTCTGTGGGAGCTCGACAGGGCCTGTGCTCTGAAGGTGATGGCTTTCAAATCTGAAATGGTGCACCCGTGCACCTGATCTGGATTAAAGTATGCGTAGCATTTATTTATCATAACAACATATTATAAACGCTAGAGTATTTGAACAGTATAATATAAATCCATGGTTTTAGAAAATCATTTTTTTTATGTTGTAATATTGCCTCCTTTTTTGGTCAACAAAGTATCAACACATTATGGAAAAAAATAATATATAATTGTTGGTTTTGCTTTATTTTCAAACATTCTTTTATTCTTTAACTTCTTTGAGTAAAACTTGAAACCACTTGAAACCCTCAAAACAAGCAAAATAAAAATCTGTATTAGACACTGTATTAATGCTAGAATGACTAAATATTGAACACACATCTTCACTAGTGGCCACAAATTAGATGTTTCAGAACAATACAAACAACCCATAATTTTCTTAAACTGCAGTAATTTCGATTGTTTTAATGCTGAGGATGTCAGGTTGACTTTAATAATCATATAATAATTAATAATTGAATTTAATAATCAAACTTGAAACTTGGTCATCACATTCAAGAATTAATTTTGTATTAGCATGTCAGTAAATTCATACAAAAGTATCAGCTACTCTTTTTGGGGAAAAATATATTTTATATTGCAAACAGACAAACAAGCTGTGCTATCAAATTTCTTTAGGATCCTAAAAATAATCAAATGAGGGTGCTGGGTTAGAGAATTATCGTTGCAATAACTGTATTGATTGAATGTTTTAAAGTCCATGGGCCATTGTGATTTTGAAAGATTCCTTATTTAATTTTAGAGGCCTCCTACAACAGTTTGGCATGCATACAAGGTTGAAAAAAGCTCTAATTTTTGTATAATATGCATTTAATTTGATCAGATTTGGTCCTGATTACCAAATGTGTTTTTTATTGACTCGTTCATACTAAACCCTCCTTCATGTGACACAATCATAGCTGCTCATGAAGCAATTAAAAGAGCGCTATCTGGCCCAGTTTTGACCATGTTTTTTATGAGAGAAATCACAACCAATAAACAAAGTGCAGTCAACACAACACATATTATTTTGAAGTACAAATCATATTGCCTGTTATAGAATAAAAAGTTTGAGTTCAGAAAACCTTGAGGGTCATCGTTAATGCATTCAGAATTCAGGGTACTGAGTGAAAATATGGTTTTAGTTTCTTTCTCCGCAGAGAATAAACTCAGTCTCCGGCAGACACAGATAACCTATAAGCGTTTCCATTTCTGCATGCTAATCTATGTGAAAGGCTTGCATAACCATGCTTCTCCTGATGCAACTGTTTGATGTGACTACAACAAAGAGGTAGTTCACAATAGAGGCCATCTCAGCTGATCAGCCGTACAAAGAAATGATAAATGGATGAAAATAATCAGAAAGAAAGATTCTTTTTTTAAAGATTGTGTTAGTGCTGCTTTTCTTACCTGATCAGAGACCAGTTATACCACCTAGTAAATGAGAAAGTACTCTAAGAAGGCACCACAAGACATTCTTCTTTTTCTGAACGCAATCATCTGGAGGATTGAGGTCGTTTACAAATGTATAGAAAGATCTTAGAACACAGTGGGCCTGCTGGTGTTTTGTTAAATAGAAAACCGCTAATTAGCCAAAGGAGCATTTAGTTAAATCTCTAGTTTCCTCTGATACTCAGCAAAAAGGTAAGACATTCTGGAAAGAGCACTGTTGAATCGGAAAAAAAAAAACATATTTATTACAGCACTTATAACACTTACAATACAATCAAAAGTTTTTTTCCTTTTAATAGGAGCCCAAAATTGTTCTGAGAGAGAAACCAGGCATAAATACAAACAATGGCATCTAAGAGTAAAGGGTTTTGGTTATTTCAAGTGATATGGGACGCCTGCAGAATATCACTTTTCCCTGAGTGGATGGGCATGTGTGTATTTTCAGATGTGAACAGAGACCATGGAGGCTCACAGTGCACTCTGATGACTAAGAGTATTGAGAATAGAGCACTTTTTACCAAAAGGGCAGGGTAAACAACATCAATGCTTCAGATATAACCAGGGTCAATCAACAAGGGTAGACACAGGGCCGGTTTCCAGTAAAACCTGTTTGATCCATCTATATTTTTGTTCTTCTGCATTTAGGAATTGTTCAACTACAACTAAATTGTTGTATATTATCAATGAACAAACATTTAGTTTCAAAAATGATTTATAACTTCTTAGCATGTTTTTTTCCCCAATAACTCAACTCATTTGAACAAATCATATTATTATGTTACTAAGCCAAACACCTGTTGACTATTTAATGAAATACTGCACAAATTCATTTTTCCTCATAATTGTAATAATTTTGTGATATAATTTACAATATAAAAATAATTATATTTTTTATTTAAATAGATTCAAACATGGGATATTTTTCTTATTTAGTGTACTAAATATTTCTTCAACAAAAGAGCCAACACATACAGATCATTTTAATGTATGAATTACTGACAGTTTAAAACCATGTGCATGAATACAATATTATGTGAACGTTTCTCCATGTACCGTGTCACAGAAATGCCCAGTGTTGTAACATGTTGATTCTGCGTACAACTGAAAGGTACTTGATCAAAACAAACATGTTTATGTGAATAAAACATAAATATATTTCCCAATGCTCAGCTATAAATCTGTCACAATTCTTAGGTTGTAGGATTATGACAAGTGAAGCACATAGCAGTGAGAGGAAGCAGACGTCTTTTAACTACTACAAGCACTCTGGCCACATTGAAGTTCAGAAAAATCTAGCGTCTCATTTCAGGCTTGATTACGTCCCTCTTTTATCCAACATGCCACTGCATAAAAGAGGCAAAGCAGGTACCTCCATGACAGTCCAATTATAACAAGTTGGTGCACAGCTGCTCTTTTTGGGGGAATCTTTGAATGCTCGTTTTGTATTTACATGAATGATTTGTTGCAAAGGACAGTGTTTCTTCATGGAGTGTTTCTGTTTGGGATTTGATAAGTTTTTGGTGTGCGAGAATGGATTCGTACAGAGACAGGGCTCGTCCCCTCTGTAGGGAACCAATCAGGCAGCTGTGGGATGCCCTGAATCCAAACCCATGGTCCGCTGGGGGCTTCTTTTAGAGGCAGGATTATTGAGCCTTTCTCTACAGGTTAAGATCAATCTAGGCCTTTTAACAGCACATGCAACACAGCTGCCAGCACACAAACACATGCACTCACACACCTGCAGAGGAGATGTTTCGAAGTTGCAATTGCAAATTTAATGGATCTTTCAAATCGGGCTTCATATAAGAATCAAAATGTGGCACTTTCCATTCCATTAAACCAAACAAAGTAGGACGTAGGATCTATCCATCTTTATATTAGTCTATTAAATTTTGTTTTGTGGAAAATGAAAAATAAATCTTTATTTGCTTACATTTAGTCACACAAATGTCTAAAGTAGACAAGTTAACAACCGAATGTTGTTATGCATACCCCTCTAACAAGTCAGGGTGTTGTATTCATACTGCTTGCAATTTTTACAAAGACAACAAGTACCTCTTGTACAATATTCTTGCACACCATTTAAATGTAAGCCTCAAATTTAGCCTACACACAGAGCAAATACGTGCTAATCTGAGCTTTATTTACTGTCTGTGGAAGAGAGTGAAAAATGAGGGCAGCTGGAGTCATGTGGAGAAACTGATAAGCAACTATGAGAGTGAGGTGAGTGTGTTTTACAGGAAGAGATTAAGTAACTCTGACCGCTCACAACACACACCTGCGTGTAAAAGAACATACCCAAACCACAACTCAACTGTCGTGGTTACATAACAAACCTGTACTGTAAAGCTACAAAGTATGTACATTGATTATACTGGAATTGAATTAGCTACATGAAATTTGATACAAATATCAGTCCATATCACTTGTAAGCCCTTATTTTAACAACAAATTTTTTTTTTGAAGTTTCTTCGTCTTACTAGTGTGCTACAGGAATAACAAAATGACTATTGTGATCAAAGATTGAATAGGGATATTTTTGACTTTTAGCAATCATATTGAATAGAATCAAGAAATTACCAGACAATGCCATTTGCATACACATCAGAGAGAATTATTCTTGTAAAAATCACAATTAGCACGCAGTTTCACTGGATCCGATTAATTGAAGCTGTGATGCACAACAAGGGGCCTGGAGTCAGGTAGGGGCTCCAGCCTGTCAAAGTATTAATTGCCACCAGATCAGCATCGTTAGAAGCAACGTTTTCAGCCTTGTTCAGATCAAACTTATTCTCTCCTCATGTGTATGTATGTGTGTGTGTGTGCGTGCGTGCGTGCGTGTGTGTGTGTGTGTTAATTAAGCTCCAACCAGAGGTCTCTCACTGGAGGGGCTCGACCCCCACTGACACCCTAGAAATTGAGAAAATGCATCGCACTAAAATGAACAAACCTGGTGGCGGAGGAGATTTCAATTTGGTATAGAGCGTTACAATTTAAAAGTCGGTTAGCATCTTGATGTCAGCTAAAGATACTGGATTTTGGGCTGTGGCAAGAGACCACAGTGCACAGAGCTAACTCAGGCAACGCAAACTATAAATATATTGTCATGGCTGAACCTTTGGTACAGGACAGGGGCAATATCATATCTTATTAAAACCTCATCCTAAAAAAGAGATTTTGTCAGAAATCTTTGAGTTCATTAAACATCCTGAAATGAAAAAACCTGGGAAATGAAAGCAATATAGCTAAATCTTCCATATGAACTTGTGTAGTTCATTGATGCTCAAATGTTTTGTTCCCTTAGCATTATGATAACATCCTTAAATGTTCCAAGGATGTATGTTGATTAATGCTGAAATCTTTGACATACTTTTAACATAAAATGAATGATCTGCTTCAAATGTCAACTTAACATTAAAGGTTTGTATTTGACATTTGTTAAGCAGCTATTCAAAAAGCATCCTTTAAACTCCCTCAGGTGTTGAAATGTAGGTGGCTTTTTGAGAGGAAATCAGACCGTATCCACAGATGCGGTGTTTACAAGGAGAAATGGGCATGAATAAACCAAAGGCATCTGATGCCATGCAGTTACCTGCTCTCTCAGGAAGGCTCGCTCTCACCCCACCAATAACCTTCAATATTTCATACACTGCTCTGATCTGAGAAGAGAGCTTTCTCAAAGCACATGAGATACAGTAGACACAGAGACAGGATTATTTTTGTACCTGTTCAAACACGGCATGCTAAATTATTCAGTGTGTTGGTCTGCTTTTACCTCGCCGCTGAAAATGCACCTACAACCTCTGACAAACAGGAGACACGGTGAGGAAAGGAATCTGGCCTCGGGGAAGAGAAAACACCAAGTGCATGAGAAGAAAACAAGCGCACCACTTCTGGGTTGCCTTCATTTATAATTCATCAGCTATGCTCTCACAAAATGGATCATGATAAACTTGTACAAGGATCCTAGGCAGACATAACCTGATATGACAAGGCTCTGACCCTCTTCTTCCTCAGAAGACTGATATTTTTAGACTGGATTAAAAAATGCACAGGCTTTCCTGATGAAAGTTGTGATGACGTGGTTCGCCAACCCATGATCCTTATCTATAAGAGTGGGAAAGTCAGGCATCAATAGATTTGATACTCTAAAGATGTTAACAATCAACGTATAGACCTACTGACTCTTGTTGCACTAGTCAGCACTCCATTAGCCATAGTCAGTCTTTCATCTCAAACTGTTCGTCTGGTCTGCCACCTTTCCAGGTTACATGCACTAGTTCTGGATCCTTGTCACTTATCTGCATAAGTGGTCATCTGGTCCTCTGCTGCTACTCAGAACAAGTGGTCACCTGCTTCCAAATTGGAACCTGAAACACTTACCCGCTCCGGAAATTCTCTGTTCAGGGTTCTCTGCATCAAATCAAAGACCAAGTTGGTAGCAACCAACAACTGAGCCTTATCGGACTCTCTAATGTGATGATCATGTTCTAATCGGTGGGCTCGGTCTTCTTGATTTGAGTGAACAATCAGAAATTCAATTTTAAAAATTACCTAAACAAACTGACAATTTTTTTGAACACCGATTTTAAGAGCAGACAAGAAAACAAACCAATAATCCCTAAGATTTGTCCTTGTACCTCTTTATTGATCACTTTATCACAATTTATTCCGTAGTTCAGGGCTATCTGTGAATGATTAATATATAGTGCAGTAAGTAATGTGGGTTTAAATTGGGCCACAGAGCCTCTGGTACTCTTTGCTTCAGATGAGCTTTGCTGGACTGTCCATCGCCTCCCAGACTAATTAAATTAAATTGAATTAAATTATTAGGGATCAGAGGTAATGAAGAGCTTTGTAGCGGACACAAAACTGAGAAGATCAAGCCTGGAGGTAAGGGACAAATATCTGCCATTTACAGCTCAGTGATCGGCCCGAAGCCAGGAGAACGAGAGAACGTTTCACTGTTTCACAGTAATTCATTGAACTCAGTGACAGTGAAAAAACAATTTACATGTAGATGATGAGGACAAAGCCCCAATCTCTGATAAGTTACCGTTAACTATATGTCAATATATCAAATAAATTAAATAAAGAAATTATTATGATAAATGAAGAAATGGCTTCACATCTTTCGCAAAAGATTGTCTTATTTGTCCATTTGATTCATCATTTACGTACTTGTTGTCCATTTATCTAATCACAGTTTAGATTTACTAAAATCTAACAAAAATACTTCACACAAATGTGTAAAAAACATATAAAGACTAAGATAAGATGAAAAAAGGGGCATTGCAAGATTATGGGGTTGTTTTTAGCTTTTTTAATTTGTTTTCTGTTGGAGCTCACACACTAAAAACTGAAATGTTTACAAATCTTGGAAAGTGAATGAGAGATTAAAAGAAAGATTAATAAAGACAGAAGAGAAGTTTATATAGCTAAAGGAGACAGAGATGGAAAGAGGCAAGAAGAGAAAGAGAGAGATGGTTGATACACTAATAAATTACAAAATTAATTGATTTAGTAATGATTATCAATTTAATATTAAACTAGGTTTAAGACTATAAAAACTAGATTTTATCTGAGTTCCATGAGCCTAACTGAGAGAGTTAGACTGAAAGTACCTGAATCAAAGGCAGTTTTAATAAAGTCCTGACTAAAACGAGGCACTGAGGAGTAAAATTACAGCACAGATGACAAGAACGATTACTCTAGTGATTCTTCTCTTTTGAAACCATGGGAGTGTGTTTCACTCTTAACTGGTTAACCATGCTAACAAGTGGAGAGCTGTTTCCGCTTTATGAAGCAGATCTGAGAAGAGTTTTTTTGACCTTCTGAAGCAAGATTTAACTAGTTTATCCATGAGAAATATTTAAGAAGTTCTGCAGGAAAAAAGGAACATTATCACGAATGATTAATTACTGCACCTAAAAATTAGCTGTTTCGATTTGACAGGCATCAAGGGCTGACACCTATTAGAATAGGGACAGTTAATTTTTCATTGAATTAGCAAATTCTATAAATTTATGATAGAATTCTGAGAGAGAAAATGCTGAGTCGGGTAAATTAACCACAGGTGCAAGTGTCTCTATACTCTATGTACGTGTTGTAGAAAAAATTTGTGTCTTGGTTGTCAGAGTGGAGAAGGGGTAATGTGGAGAGTGTGTGCGTGTGTGCGTATGCGTGTGCGAGGGTGTGTGTGTGCGTGTATTGCTGGAGGGGCTCGACTCCCACCCTAGAAATTGAGTGTAGCCATGCCATGGACTAGCTCCTATTTTTTGAAGGTAAACGCTCGGAGAGATTTTTAACACGTGTCAATGCCTGTACCTGAAAAAAAACCTGTCCCACACAGAGACACACAGCCTCAAATATCTGCTGAATCTGCAAAAATCTCTTTCTCTCTCTCTCTCTTTCACTCTCTCTCTCTCTCTCTCTCTCTCTCTCTCTATTTCTGAGTTTAAAAAAAATCAATGTAGACATATTTTTTGCCTGTTAGGATACATCAGATTTACACAATGTTGAAAACATTTTCTGAATGTGTTATGATTGACTAAATGTTGCTGTCGGAAGAAAACATGTGTAAGTGTTTTGAAAACTTTATTAATATTTGAGATTGAAATGAATTGTTTTGCCAATTGTTTGTTTTAACTGATTCGGTGCATTAAGAATTAGGCAAACTTGTTAAATTGTCTCGCCAATTGTAAAAGAAAAACTGTAATAGCACAATAACCGATATTAATATAAATAACACTTAAAAAGAAAACTAATGAATTTGAATGTAGGAGAGAGTTTAGACACAAAGTCAAAAAAATGTTCACGCAAGAGTTTTTTTTCTGGTAAATCCAGTTTGAGCTTTTTTTTTATCACATAAAACATAAAAGACAGTAATCAATGGCTTAAAATGTTTTTCTTTTTCTTTTTTTAGTGTTCAACAGATGCAAAACACTTCAAAAGAAAGTGAGTAAATTGCAACAAATGTTTAAGAGAACTTACGTGAGATGAATAACATTCAGTGTAGACTAATGAATACAAAATAATGCATGTTTAATACAAATACTATCTGTGAAATTTTACATATAAGCAAAAAAATCTAAATTAAAAATCGACTAAAACAAATAAATATACATACATTTACAAAGCACAGCATGTGGCTCAAGGATAACGTTTACTCAACAAAAGTTAATGTTGTTTCTTGATCTTAATGTGCATTTTATTTAAGATCACAACCTTTGTCATCACAATATTTTGGAGTTTACAGAGACACTCAGTCGTCACTCTTGCACTTTATCCATGCATAAGTGTGTGTAAGAGAGACAGAAAACCTGTTATTTCTCATCTTAGATTCAAATCTTCCCACGAATACAGTACAGTCAGAGAACTCCTTTATAGTCTGTTATACTGTATGGATGTATGAGAGAAAAAGAAAGAGGGAAAAGGAGATGGAAAGCACTCTATTTTTGGGACTCCAGATGGCTCGTTCTAATAAATATTCAACATTAACCCTGCTCCCATCAAACTTCTCCTATCTTCATTATTCTTTCTCCACCCTCTCACTTGTTCTTCTTTCCTCTGCTTTTAAAACATTCTTACATATAGACATGTCAATGTTTGTAGTAAATTCCAATTTTACACCAGATGAAACAATGGTGAAAGTATCATGATAATACATTTTCTTTTTACATAAAAGAGCTTTAATCGGGACCGTCAATTAAGAGCATTTTGTCTGGACTCATCTTCATCTCTAAGTTGTACTTTTTAAGAATTTTTTTACTTTAGTAATTTCTTAATCTTTACTTTACTGCAAATGCCAACGTTTGAAACATGTTTGAAATGAACTTGTTTGAAATGTGTAGAAAAAATGTACAATTAATTTTTTTTTATTTTTCATTTTATTTGAATAAAAATTTGTTAAAGCAACAGGTTTTTGACTTATTCATGCATGCTATAGCAAAATCTAACATTAATCCCACATATGACTGGATCAGTAAGTGCTTGCTTCAAATGCTGCCAGTGTGAGCAATAACTGTTCAATCCAAATCTAATAAAGCTAACTCGTAGGTTTGTACATTTAAAATGGTTCATTTCAGAATGTCTCAGAAGAAACTTTTTAAACCATGAAAACTCCTCTCAGAAAGGTCAAATTATTTTCATTTGATATCATTTGTAATGATCATATATTTCTGTTGACTATCATCAGTAATTAAGTATTTGTATTATACAAGTAATTACAACAAGTTGTTGATTTTTCCCTTGTTAAATAAGAATAAACATTAATCACAAATAAAGCTGATTTAAAAAAAAAGCCACAAAGCATTTCTCAATGTTTATTCATCAATAAATAAACTGTGTGAATGTGTGTGGGTTTAAAGCGGATGGCAGCAGCTGCCTTGCTCAGTTAATCCCTCGGGATTTTTTTGTTTCTCCCTTGGGAAGTATTACAGGGTTCAGCTGGAGACTTTCTTCCTCTGAGAGAGAAACACTTAAGAGTATGTTCTTTCACATAAACACACACACAGACGCACGCACGCACGTACACCCACACATACACATGCACACACACTCACGCAAACACAAAGACGATCACCCTCTTTTTTTTGCAATGAAAGTACAAAGTTTGGATGATTTTTTTTGGGAGTCGGTAAAACTGCTTCTCGGTTTATTGGTGATCAGTGAGTTTTCTCATTAATGACTGATGAATAGAGTGACACCAAAAGCTTGCTCATACATCTGACAATCTGAAACTGTCTCACCCGCTGGCTTTCCATCAGAAATAACCGCATCTGCATATTTCTACACGCCTCCCAGCATGGACTCTCCCTATTTCACATGGATGAATCAGAAGTTTATCACATGAGCTCCATCCTTTAACTTTTTAAACATGTGTGGCACAGACTTATATAAAAATATATATTCATACAGATTTGCAACACATGCACATAAAAAGTATATTGACAATACCTTAGACATAAGAGGCTGAAAGTGCATCCTAAATTACAAATATATAGATTTTTTATTCATGTTTTTTCATTAATTCTATAATCAATTAATTTACATTACATTTATGCATTTGACAGACACTTTTGTCCAAAGCGACTTACATTAGGGAGAGACAATATGCAATCTGTTACACCATCAAAGTCTATCTCAGCTTCTCATGATAGAAATTGTATCAACTTATCAATAAACCATAGTAGTGAGGGAGTAGAGGAAGAAGATAAAGACAGAGGAGGTTTTTATAGTAGGTGTTCCCTGAAGAGAAGAGTTTTCAGTTGCTTTTTGAAAGCTGTTAGTGTAGCTGCTATCCTGACTCGAGCAGGGAGTTTGTTCCACCATCCATGGACAGTGAAAGAGAAGGTTCTGCTGAGAGATCTTCTGCCCTCGTGGGATGGAACCACAAGTCGCTGTTCCTTCTCTGAGCGCAGGTTTCTGGAGGGCATGTAGGAGTGTATGAGCTCATGGGGGTAAACAGGGGCTGATCTGGAGATAGTTTTGTATGCCAGCGTTAGCGATTTGAATTTAACCCGAACTGCAATGGGGAGCCAATGAAGAGTGATGAAGAGGGTAGTAACATGAGCTCATTTCAGTTCCTTGAAGATAAGACGAGCTGCAGAGTTCTGATCATCATTTGCTGGAAGTCCTGCTAGGAGAACGTTGCAGTAGTCCAGACGTGAGAGGACCAGAGCCTGAACCAGGAGTTGAGTTGCATGCCCTGGTCTTTCGAATGTTGTGCAGTGCAAATCTACACGCTCTAGTTGTCTTTGTGATGTGGTCTTTGAAGGACAGCTGTTCATCCAAAATCACTCCAAGATTCCTGACTGAAGGAGAAGAGGTGACTGTAGAGGATTGCACCTGGATGATGAGGTCGTGATGCACAGAGGGATGAGCTGGGATTACCAGGAGTTCTGTCTTGGCCATGTTGAGCTGTATGATGGTGATGGTTCTTCATCCAAGTAGAGATGTTGTTCAGGCAGTCAGTTATGCGGGTAGTTACTGACAGGTCATCGGGGGGAGCGACAGATAGAGTTGAGTGTCGTCAGCGTAGCAGTGGTAGGAGAATCCGTGTCTGAGGATGATAGGGCCCAGGGAGGTGGTGTAGATGGAGAAGAGAAGGGGGCCAAGGACTGAACCCTGGGGAACCCCGGTGAATAGTTTTTGAGTGTTTGAGACCTCACCCCTCCACCCAACACTGAAAGATCTACCAGTGAGATAGGACTTAAGCCATTCGAGTGCAGTTTCAGTTATGCCCATCGTAGAGAGAGTGGAGAGAAGGATCTGATGGTTGACTGTGTCAAACACTGCAGAGAGGTCTAGTAGGATGATGACAGATGATCTGTGGTTAGCCCTGGCCCCTCGCAGCGCTTCCGTTAAAGACAACAAAGCCATTTCAGTTGAGTGTCCGTTACTGAAGCCTGATTGGTTGTCATCAAGCTTGTTGTTCTGAGTCAGGAAGGTAGAGAGTTGATTAAAGACTCTCTGAAGAGAGTTAATTCATTCATTAATTCTACAAGCTATATATATTCAACTCATCCCCAAAAAACAAGTAGAATAAACTGCACATACACACATGTACTTGCTCTTTAACTTTGCTTTATCATATTGTAAGTTTAGCAATAGTGTGGTGTCCAGTGTTGGAAAAGTTTCTGGGCATGTAGCAAGGAAAAAAAATCCAGAGAAAATGTTACTCTGAAAATGCATGCCAGACACAACTGTTAACTAATATTTAGTCCAGCCACACTACAAAAGGTTTTAAAAAGTATTAAAAACAAGTAAAAATTGCAAGTTTCTTAGCAATTAACAGCAGCAAAAAACACATGAGAAGGGGAAGCACTCATAATGATTATTAGTTTTAATGTCATTAAAACAGTGATCAACCTCCTCCTCCCAGCATGTTCCCTCTGTGTCATATTAAACTTAATGTAAAACATTTATTTAATTCTAATGTAACATTGGGAGAAAACAAGCAATAAAGTTTAATTGGTATTGTTTTTATGAAGCAAACCCTTCCTTTTTTCATAAAAAAACAGGTTAATGTTGCTCCAGAGAAAAGATTAAAATTAAAATTGCTTTCAGCTTCTTGTCACTAAAATGCGTGTATTTAAAACTATTTGTTTTGTTTATTGCAGTAATTAGAGATTTAACTGGATATTAAGGTTTTTATATAAGTTTCATTGTAGAGAAGGAAATGGCATGGAATTGGGGCTGCAAAATTAATTTGTTAAGAAGATGATACAACACAAATATATCTAAAAGTCACTAAAAAATTAAACAGATAACTGAAACTGGCCATTTTACTCATGTGGTTTTACATTAAATTTGAAAGTGGCTAAACTCTATACAAAATGTAACAATTTTCCCCCTTGGAATTATAAGGTTCTTTATGTGCTCATATAGGTTTTCAGATATTGAGGTTTAAATTTGTTTTGTATTCATTAAGCAAATGAAATAGCAATAAAAATTCAAGACATCTAAATACATTTACAAAACTCATAAGATAATGTCATTAAGATGTCAAAGAATCTGAATATTTGAAAACAACTACCTACTTGTAGGTAATGTCAGATAGATCCTTATAATTCCAAAAGGAACAAAATGCATAAATAAATGGCTTCCCAATTATTGAGGTGATTAAACTTTATCATTTTTATTCATCCTGTATCTAAGCAAGACCCTATCAGACAATGTCTGAAGTTTACTTAAGCTGTCCCACCTCCGCCCCTTAACCAGTCTTAGTTCTAGTAGAGATATTTTGAACCCATTCCTGGCCATGGAAGAGCTCGTACTCACAGTACCTAGAACCCTTCATCCTTCATTGCTCACTGTTTAAATTATTTATTTTAAGTAACCACATAAAAAATAGACAGAAAAAAGCCAGGTGACATAATTCTCTTTTTGAAATGAATCCCAATCTAAAAACTGAGTGATAATAAAGTCCAGCACACACATGCACACACGCACACACATATTTACTGTACCACCAAAATCAGAATTTATACCCTATAAAAACTATATAATATGCCCTCCTCTCACAGCAAATCTAGAGAAAGTAGTAAAAAAAATTAAGTACATTTCATTTTTTTTTTTTATTCTTCCATTTTCCTCTTTTTAAACTAATGAATTGAATTGGAATTTATGGGGGCACTTATACAACTCCTGGCATGGCCCAATGGACTAGCGATACTTCTACTTTATGACAAAACATGTTCTGACTCAAAAGTTAAACTGAATTTTTTTTCACATTAGTATTAATTTACCAAATTTTTTTCTTTTTTATTGTCAGGGGAAGTGAGCAATGGGCTAAGGCAATTATAGAGGATCTCTCATCTCCCCCCTCAATGTCAAAAACTTAAGATCTCTGCAATGTGTTTGCATGTATGTCTATTAAAGATATATTATTACAAAAATAAACACTGAATTTGCCACAGCTGACAGCTCAGAGCAAAATCTCACACACCCACGGGTTTTCCCAAGCGCATACATCTGATGTACTCCGTGCAAACACATGAAGTGCTCCATACACACATGCACAAGCATACACTCATATAAACCCCAACACCCAGACAATGAACTGACTCTGGCACTCTTAGCTGATTTAGGTTGTTTTGTATTTTACAATGTAATTGGGTATTGGGTGAATCTCTTGTTCTACCATTACTTGAAAAAGGTAAAAACTAAATATTTATTTTTGTAATTATATAATTGAGTTGTTAATGCCCGGACAATTTCACCCACATTTGTTCTGTTCTTTATATTTAAGATTCAATTTAAATTTTATTAAGTGATTTCAAATAATCAAAATCATTCATAAACTTTTCGTTACAGATTTCACTTTATTTATTTATTTATTTATTTAGTTAGTTAGTTAGTTGTCTGTATAGGCCCTGCCTGAGATGGTTTCCCCAATTCAGCACAAGATTTAAACTACTGTTAATCTGCAACGTCTGACTGTTCACATGTGCAGGGGTGTGTGCGCATGCATGGGTGTGTGAGAGTGTTGATGTGGACAAAGAGTCAGTTTTATGAATAACCCAAAGAGGTTATTAAATATTTACAGCCCTGGTGATCCGTTTCTGTGTCATTCTCTGGTTTGAGCGACTGTGGCTGAGACACTGTGACAGTTATCCACTGATCTGACCGTGCTTGTGCATGGGCATGCGTATGCGTGTTTATCTAAACAATAAGCAATAAATATTGATGCACAATGTGAACCTGTTCTCCTGACTTTAATTTGCAACAGAGAGAAATAATCAGGAAATCTCAGAAAAGAAGAACAAATATTTGCTCATGCAAATGAGATTCAAATGACACACATTCAGAAAGAGGCACAACTGTACAAAGAGAAAGCAAAAAAAAAAGTAAAACTGCATTTGTACGCAGCAGAACTCACAAGTTTAATGGACTCGACTGGTGTGGCCATATATAAACACTTCAGTGGCACTAAATGTAACTCTGTAGGAGTTAATTTAACACACCAGTCAGCTCTGCCTAAAATGACCACATTGAGTTTTGCAGTCTGGTGCTAAACACATTAATTAGACATATAAAAACATATAATCTTCTATTATCCTGAATAAATAATGAAACTTAAAAAGACAGTCGTAATGTTGGATTTAACACTGGGGCAGTGTTAATGTAGGTCCACACTATCAGTGTTAATTTAAAACTGTGATTTTTTTTCCTATTTACAATGGAAGTGGTGAAAAACCTTCTACAGAAAGGTACTTTTTTACTTAAAGTGAAGTTTTTTTTAGGTCATGACATTTGAAAGATGACTTTTTCTTCTGCAGGTTGCATTAACCAGTATAAAAACTAATTTCCATTATCATAACCCTAACTGACAAAAGTAAATAAAATAAATAAATAGTTCGATGTTCCTCATCCCTATCTGAGATTTAAATATAATAAATTGTGTCTTATTGACCCTTATAGAATGGTTTAAAACACTATTTACTTGATGCTTCTTGACTGTATGTCTTTCAGTTGGAATCATATCTCAGTCAGGCACATCAATGCTAATTCTGTTTCTCTCTATTTCTCTCTCTCTCTTCACACCGATGAACAGGTTGAATAAATGAAACCCTCTTGAGGCCAATTTGCTCTTTGCTCTGAAAGGTATAAGACACGCATTTCTCTCCTTTTAACTGCTCTCAGGAGAGTTTGACTCCTCTCTCTCTTTCTCTCCAACCCTCTCGCTCTCTCTCCCTTTCTCTCCGTCTGCATTCAGCAGGCGATATTGATGTTGAACAAGGATAAAGTGTACACTCATGTATTTGATTATAATTAATAATGTATCTAATGCATACATTTCATTATTAACTGCGTGATAGATAGTAAGATGCAAAAACTCAGTTTAAGGCATAATTTGCTTCTATTTCAAACTCTCTCAGTTGTGTTCACTCTTCCAGTTTTAGGATTGCTCCATTATTTCATTATCTTGGGGTGATTGGCCCATTTCCTGCTGTCAATTCTGGAACTCTCTACCCTGTGAGCAATTAAGTAAAACTAGTCAACAGTTTTAGTGGCATATTTATGCTTATCTTTAATACGTTCTACAATCATTAATTTTTCATGCTTTGTATTCAATAAATTTCAGTATGTTTTGTATTGATATAGGTTGTGTGTCAAGAACTCTGTATTTGATTTTAAATGTGCTGTAAATAGTTGAATGAGCTTAGTTGACGGGAAATTTCACACACATGATTTTCCTGGCAGCATTTAACTGGAATTAACTGCTGAAGTAAATTTGGAAGATGGTCACATTTGATGACAAAAACACAAATACACACTCTCTCTCCTGTGACAGTGCGATTAGGAAGTAACTTAATGAATGGATCAGGATGAAAACTTTTTTTGCAAGACTAAATGGAAACTGACACTCAGTCAGTTTGGCTCTAACTTTGCAGTCAAACTATAAACAATATCTTCATTCAAAGATGGAAATTGAAAATGTTTCCTTTTGCAGAGAAAGATAAATCTAACTTTAATACACACTCACACTTTCTCTCCCAGTTGATGACTGAGCAACAGAAAGGTCAATAGTTAATGAAATAATCGATCAGCTCTGGACGGGCTTTCCTTCTCAATCAATGACGCAGTAGTGAAAGGTCACGAGCGGCTTCATTACAAACCACCTGCTTAACGTCCACATGCTATAGACTCACTCTCCGCTGAGTGCCTTGCACCCGCTGACAAAACTTTCAGTTGCTTGAAGTAATATATATATATATATATTGTCTTTAGAAATATTGAAATGACAAACCTATTTAATGTAAACCTATTTAACCCTCTTCACCTACGACTGCGTCTCCTCCCAGGGTAACACGTCCATCATCAAGTTTGCTGACGACACAACAGTCATCGGGCTGATCACTGGAGGAGATGAGGCAGCCTACAGGCAGGAGGTGGCTCAGCTGGTGTCCTGGTGCCAGGAAAATAATCTCTCCTTAAACTCTGAGAAGACTAAGGAGATGATTATTGACCCAAGGAAGAGGAGAGACCAGCACGCCCCACTCTTCATCAACAAGGGCCAGGTAGAGAGGGTGAAAACCTTCAAACTCCTCGGTACCCACATCAGTGAAGATCTTACCTGGGCTCACAACACACGGCAGATCATCAAGAAGGCTCAACAGAGACTCTTCTTTCTCAGGAAGCTGAGGAAATTTGGATTACCCTCCAAACTCCTCAGCAACTTCTACAGATGCACAGTGGAGAGCGTCCTGACAAACTCCATCACAGTCTGGTACGGGAACTGCACCATTCAGGACAGGAAGGCTCTCCAGCGTGCCATTAAAAAGGCTCAGTTCATCTGTGGAGCAGCCTTCCCACCTCTACAGGATATCTATAA
The DNA here is from genome assembly GCA_900490495.1 of Danionella dracula. Lineage (NCBI taxonomy): Eukaryota > Metazoa > Chordata > Actinopteri > Cypriniformes > Danionidae > Danionella > Danionella dracula. The sequence goes on from UELW01000996.1 coordinate 7,415,220, forward strand.
TGCCCGGGTCACAAAGAGGGCCCAAAACATCATCAAAGATCGCACTCACCCACAGCACTCACTGTTCACACTCCTGCCGTCATGCAGACGCTTCAGGAGCGTGAAAGCAAGGACAACCAGACTAAAAAACTGTTTCTATCCACAGGCCATCAGGCAGCTGAACCACTGACTGAACATTTATTTATGTTCATTATTTATGCACATAGAACTGCACTTTTTGCTTATTTCACTTTATTCTTCCTTTTGCTCTTATGTATTTTTGTATTTGTATTTGTATTTATTCTTATGCCAAAGTCTACTTGTTTAAATTAGTTTTTTTGTAGAAAGTCATATGAAGGGAACTCGCAAAGTAAGAATTTCATTGCTCAGTGTAACTGTGCATTTGACAATAAAACTTCTTGAATCTTGAATCTTGGTAAGACTCAAGCAAAAACTGAAAACAATTTTTTTTCACGTGTCATGCTTTTAATATCTATACATACCTTTCTCTTGAAAACACTTCAAATTATCAAAGTGTTTGAATAGTGCCATACAAATAAATTAGCCTTGCCTTTTTGTTTCTTACAACAGACACAAATAACTATTTTTTGGTTAAATAATCACAGTAACATAAATGGCCTTCCATTTAAGTTTAGCCGTGGAAAAAGTACATCATGTGTTTTAGATATTGAAACAATAATGCACTAGTTGGCATATCGTTGAATACTATTTATACAGAAATTATGCATTTAATCGTATTTTGTCAATTTCATGTCATATATTTTTTGCAATTGAGTCATTTGTTTTTAATTGTTCTAATCATTACCCTGTAATAAAACATTTTTTATTCACAATTTACTACTAATTTAAAAATTAAACATCCATGTAATAAAAAATAAAACAGCATATAGATACTTTTACAGTTGAAAAGAGTTTAGTTTTATTAATAAATCCTTCTTTAAAATCACATAATTTAATGTTTATCAATAGTTTGGTAACTTTATTACAACTGATTCTCTGGTTAACATTTTTATGAGTTTGGACATTTATTTTGTTTACTTTATCATTTTTACAGTGTTCAAAGTCACAAAAAGCTAAGTTGAACTCGTGTATCCCTTTTAATTTCCCTCCCTGAAATGTCCTTTTTTTTACAATTTATAAAAAAATTTGCATTAGATCATTAAATGTTCTCTGTTTTCTGAAAATCTCAGTATTTTTGTTGATGATTAAACCCAGATACTGCATGAGAAGGTAGTTAAATTACAGCAAAGGTGACATGGCTTTCGAATGTGGCACAGATCAACATTAACAGAACAAAAGGGGTCTCTAATATGACAAAAAAAAAGGAAATTTGAACATTAAATTATGTTTTTGATTTTTATTTGTTTGTGGTTAATTTATTATAGAACATTTAACAATTTCATGAAATTATGTAATACCAAAAAATACCAAGAAAAATTATAAACATTTTGTTTACATTCAGCAGTTTAAATTAGACTCTAAGGTGGCAATGTGTATGCAAATGAAAAGCAGTGTTTTTTAGTACCTATGATCTTGAGGTGAGGTGAGACTATTCATTCCTTTCCCTTAATTATGAACAAACAGCTTTGACATTTGGCTCAGAAATTATAGCATTGCATCATGATTAGTAATTTAGCTGAGCAGAAAATTGAGTTTTGGGAAGGATTTAAATGCAAATGTGCAGAAAACCTATCAAGGTTTATTTACTTTGTTTCTCACAAGACTTTGTCAGAAATGGCATATTTTCAAAATGTCATTAACAACTTATTCTTTCTTATCACGCATATAACACAATCGTTTTGGTCAATGAGAAAATACATGTATATTGTCTGTGTGTGTGTGCGTGTGTTTGCGTGTGTGAGTGTGTGTGTGCATGCGTGCGTGTGCGTGCATGTGCGTGTGTGTGTGTGTATGTGTGACTACTGGATTAGACCCGCTTGTCTTTGTCAGTATTTTAATAAAAAAATATATCTGTTAAGTTTGAGATTTTTCTTATATTTATGTTAAAATAATCTGTGGATTTTAACAGGTATTTTTCTCTTTTAGTGGTTTTATTGCTTTCCTTTGGTTTTGACAGAATCTCAGAAGGAGCTCCAAAACACTCAACAGTGTCCAGAGTCCAGAGATTTCTTGTCTGAGTCAAACCAAGACTCATGCTGGTGTTTTGTTCCCTTCTTTGTACCCCTACACATATGTATTCATTCATCTTTTGTTTAATGTGACCCTTGGAGCCCCAGAGACAAGTCCTGGAAGAGTTCCCTAAATAAACAGACCATAATACATCAATAAAAAGTGAATCACTAAATCCCCAAAGCTAGTTTATCTGATTTAGTTTACCACTTTTAATTCATAATTTGTCCAAAATCACATTTTTCGTATTGATCGCCATAATGTTATACATTTGTAACATTTATTTAATCAATTGACAGGGAAAAGGTTAAAAACAATTTGCTTAAAGTTTTTTTTTGTCTGATTGACTTTTGATAAATCTTCAAGACAGAACCATTCCATACAGGAAATGATTTGTTTCTGACGGCCACTTCACAAAGCCTTAAGAAAGATGAGGACAGTTAAATGAGTCTGCATTTCATCCTGTTACTTCGATTAGCCTTCTTTGAGTGTGTCCCGGGTTAAATGTGGCCTTGATTCCAGCAGATTGACAGGCGTTTGAGATGCTAACGCTAATGCCACATCCCTGTCAGACACTCAGAGGCCAAAGCTATTACGCTAATTAGCATCCCATCACTGTGACCAATCAGATCTGCCCCCACGCCGGCGCATGTCTCGAAACGTCTACCCGGGGAACTGTAGTCTGACAGGCACTGGAAGGGACGGGTGACATTAGCTTCAAAAACATTAGCTTGCCAGCAAGCATCACCCGTCCAAACAACAGCTGAATGAAAGATACTTTCATTGTTTTCAAACTGCCTCACTGTCTCAGTGTCAGAAAGTGCCAAGTCTGTTCTTTTTCCCACAAGAAAGTGTTCACACAAAACAACATGTACTTACCACAGAACAACTCTATAAAGTTATTACACACTTAATATCATAGCTCTTTATCAACAGCTTCTTGTTTGTATGAAGTTTTCCTTCAAGGTCTATTGAGAATACATTTTAATAGGAAAAAAAAGTTCGTATCCATTGACAATAGACATACAATTTAAAATAAGGCCTACAAAGAAGCTGTATATAAAAGCAGGGGGAGGGGGAGACTTAGACATTCGTAGGCATATTAGTTTGTTTAAAAGTAATAAATTGCTGTAGTCTTTAAAAAAAAATCTTGAAATATAGCCAATTACACCCAAGGACCCAAGGTTTGTGTAAGACATGACCAATGTTGTGCTGAAATGACTGACCATTGTAAGATCTTTTCTAGATTTGTACAGATTTAAGTACAACATACATGTAAGATACACATACATAATGTATATGAACAGTCCACATGATGTAGATGAATTTCTTCATAATTTGACTCTCTTGTTCTCAGGTTGAAACAGCTCAACTGTGCGTCTGTGTGGGATATTAGCATAGTCTGCAATGTGTTACTTTAGCCAGTTAGCATCATTTACATATAAAAACAGGCACATTTACATTTATATTACAATTTTAAGACTCACCTTAAATCAACAGAGACCGTAAGCTCTCGGACTGGAAAGAGCTGTGCAGAATGCATGACCAATTAGAAGAGGGGTCTAGCACACAAACACACATACTCCCCCATGCACTCTCACAATCCTTAGGAGAAATTTGATTAGTATACACACAGTTGTAAATTTAGATTGTTTGCTCATTAGCGTACAAGTGGGTTTTTTTTAACTCATACAAAAATAACATTTAACGTTTAAAAGTCAGTCATAATGCAACATTACCCAAACAAGATAATGATTGAAAAAAAAACAAGCTGCCTCCCCTGAGTGCAGATCGAAACTCATATACTGACCAAGGCAGTTTTGATCATTTCACATTTCGGTCAATGTTTGTCAGCCTTCTGGCTGAGAGGCCGCAGTGCTCTCCTTCACCTGCATCATACCACATTTGTTTTTTTTTTGTGTGTTTTATTTGTCTGTTTTGAAGTAAATAAGAAGACATGTTTAGAAGAGTTGGCTCACCAACATAATGTCATCTTTCTAAAACTGATGTTGTAGTACGCAAAATTGGCATAGCAAACTCATACAGATAATAATGTATTTTAATTGGAAACCAAGTAATTCAGTAATATAGTTAAGCCCAAGCCAACTATACCTTACGTTTTTACTACACCACAAATATTTTTCTTCATGGCTGCCCACAGACAATGGCAGACAAATGTTTAAAAACTCGAGAAATGATGTACATCCTTCCATAAAACCAACGACAACCATTTTCTCTTTTCTTTTTATTTGATCGTTGTTGCCTGCTTCTCTTGGGCCCTTGGGTTTTGAGCATAAATTGAAGATCTTCGAGGTGACAGAAGGTGAAAATGTCTCCTCTGAGCTTCAGGTGCTTTAATGAAAGGGCTTGAGTTCCATTTGTTCTCTCAAACACACAGACACACACACACATAAGCGCATACGCCCGCGCATACACACCTTCGACGAGTCTAGAGCCTCTCAATGCTCTTTATAGACACAAACAAGAGTAAATTGTGAAATGTCACCTTTAAGCTGTTCATTTTTATTACTGTTACAGGACATTCCCAAGATCTTGGCCTCTAGAGAAGAGTCTGGTCTTGAATCTGTCTTTATCGTTTTCCCTCAGTGAGGGTGAAGGAGAGAGAGAGAGAGAGAGAGAGAGATTGATAGCAGATGGTTGTCTCTAAAATAAACCTATCCATTACTGATATGCACGTTTGCTGCTTTCTACAAGCTCATCCTTGTAACGTATCTGTGCCTCAAACGCATGGTAAGTGTTTGACTCTTCAAGCATCCAGGTAATTCAGGGACTTTCCTTGATGAAAGAGGGATTTTGTTATCACTGGTTTATAAATTAGGGTGATTGTCAGCTCAAAAAAATAGAGAGCAGAGGAAAAAAAAGCAACCTGCCTTGAATCCCACAAAATTGCCACAAATCACACCAGCAGTTTTTAGCACAACAGACAAACCAAACATTCATATATTCAAATTAGCTCTGCAACACTCCAGTGATTCTGGTGGTAGTCAGTGATTCTGATGTTTACCTCTGCCCAAACACCATGTGTGTGTAAGTGTGTATGCTGATTTTATATGTGTGGCAGTGTCTGTTAAATTAACTTGGCTCTGTGTTTTTTACTCTTGGTTAATTGTGAGAAATAACATTAGACATTTTTGTTGTATATTGTAGTCTAATGTGTAAAGAGGAAGATGCAGAGAAACAGCTTATTAAGGACAGGGCAGGGTCTGATTAAAGGTAATGCTGCTAATCCTGAATATATTACATATTTGCATACAAAATATGTTACATCATTTGAATATTAATTGAAATATGGAAATTATGTATGCAACTGTAATGATGGTGCATTTAAACTAATCCAGCACAGGTACCCATCTTTTTAATTAGGAACACGATGTGTGAAATACACTTGTAAAAGATTACAGTTGAAAAAAAATGTCTTCTAGCAAATCTTTTGTTGGCAACGAAATATGATAATTATTTTAGGAATGTCTGATATTGGTGGCTGTGTTATGGATGTAAGTTCCTGCCGGTACACTGTAACCCCAAACAGGTGCACTTGCTCATAACTAAAAAGTTCATAATAATAAAATGTTGTTATGCAGCTGACCGGACTAAAAAATTTGAGCCCTATGGATGCCGTTTCAAGTAAATAGGGCTAAAATTTTATAGCAAATTTGTGTGGAACGCTTAAAAAGTTTAAAAACTTTTTAACAGCTGACAGCCATCTTGATTTTGCCTTGCCATTTTATAGCAATATTAATGAACTAAAATTTAGATCAGTTAAGGCAACTGCGTATATAGTTTTAATTTTATGTACACTTAAAACATTTAAAAACATCACTAAAATACACTCAACTAAAGGATTATTGGGAACATCTGTCCAAATTCTCATTAATGCAATTATCTAATCAACCAATCACATGGCAGTTGCTTCAATGCATTTAGGGGTGTGGTCCTGGTCAAGACAATCTCTTGAACTCCAAACTGAATGTCATAATGGGAACGAAAGGTGATTTAAGCCATTTTGACAGTGGCATGGTTGTTGGTGCCAGACAGGCCGGTCTTAGTATTTCACAATCTGCTCAGTTAAGCCACAACACACACAACTTTGAGGCAGATGGGCTACAACAGCAGAAGACCCCACCGGGTACCACTCATCCCCACTACAAATAGGAAAAAGAGGCTACAATTTGCAGCTCACCAATATTGGACGATTGAAGACTGGAAAAATGTTGCCTGGTCTGATGAGTATCGATTTCTGATGAGACATTCAAATGGTTGAGTCAGAATTTGGCGTAAACAGAATGAGAACTTGGATCCATCATGCCTTGTTACCACTGTGCAGGCTGATGGTGGTGGTTTAATGGTTGGGGGATGTTTTCTTGGCACACTTTAGGCCCCTTACTGCCAATTGGGCATTTTTTCAATGCCATGCCCTACCTGAGAATTGTTTCGATCATGTCCATCCCTTTATGACCACCATGTGCCGATCCTCTGATAGCTACTTCCAGCAGGATAATGCACCATGTCACAAAGCTCAAATAATTTCAAATTGGTTTCTTGAACATGACAATGAGTTCACTGTACTAAAATGGCCTCCACAGTCACCAGATCTCAACCCAATAGAACATCTTTGGGATGTGGTGGAACGGGAGCTTCGTGCCCTGGATGTGCATCCCACAAATCTCCATCAACTGCAAGATGCTTCCTTTTAATATGGGCCAACATTTCTAAATAAGGCTTTTTAAATCAATGCCACTTAGAATTAAGGCAGTTCTGAATGTGAACGGGGGTCAAACACTGTATTAGTATGGTGTTCCTAATAATCCTTTAGGTGAGTGTATGTTTGTACAATCTGAACTGAGTACTGTGAACTTGTTAGGTTTTACCCAATAGGTAAATTTCGTATTTTGTGTCCAACAAACAATAATACTCAATATTCTATTAATTTGTTTTTTTGATCTCATTTTGGACCATTTCAAGGACACAACATATAATTCACCATCATGTACAAAATAGTTACAAGATGTTAAATCTAGTGTTCGATCCTAAAAGTGTGCATGAGCAGTGTGAACAAGGGATGTTGACAACTAAATTTCAAGATTAGCACATGCAAACAATTATTCTATAAATCTTCGGTCGCTTACAGAGCCCGAAGACCTCCTCCAGATAGTTCGCTTGATATGAATTTATATTCTCCAAATCTGTTTGCGCATTCAAGGCTTAATTTATGCAAGTGTGCATTTGTGAAACTCAAGTTTTACTGATATTTAAATTGATCATGTTAATTTTGTGCATTTCTTAAGAGTTTACATGTTTTTTTAAGGTATTTCTCCTGCCCACCCCCTGCGATTGGGAGGTGTATTACAATGCCCTTGGCTGTAGAAGCAATTCACAAAGCATGTGAATTACACACACAAAATCAGTTGGCAGCTTTCAGAAATCTGAAAGCTAAATTGCTAAACTAAATAAATAAAAGGATATGTAACTGAATAACTGAAATAAATAGATCATTTTTAAAAACAAATCAGTACACCAGCTTCTCATAAAACCATGTTAATAAGAGACATAAGTTTTTGTGAACGTCAGGATAGGAAGGACAGCCTGGGGGCTTAATGGCTATTCATCATCCGTTTCAGAGATAGCATCAGTTCAGTAGCCTTTTGATGATTAAGCACAGCTCGTGTGAACAATAATGTGATGTTTTATGTTTTTAGACAAAGCATCTGAGTGCCACCAAGACGTTCCTGCTTAGATAACAACACTTCACTCTAGATCGGATCCATGCCAAAATAAAACATTATAATTACAATGGTATTTTGAATTTCAAGTCTCGTTTTATCTGTAGACTCATAGGATTATTATCTCATCATTTAGAAATAGTTAACAGGTCCTCTTTTGAGTTAATAAACATTACTATAATTTAAAAAAATGTATATATTAAAATTTTTATCGATTTCAAAAAACAGGAAGTACAGTAGCCTTTAACTTGTAAAGTAAAAGTTATAAAACATGCAGAATTGAGAAATGAATAAGATAAAGATAATTTTCATCATGTACCATGAAATTAACGTTATCAATACATGCAAATAATTGTGAATATATTTGCATTGACGTCTACGCAAGACTAAAAATGTTTCACTGTGTAGATAATTAACTTATCCAGACATGATAACAAGCATAGTGAAACCACCTGAAGAAAATCAAAGAGCCTGGCAAACATTTTGCAAAAACTACATTTTGCAAAAACATCTGGCAAAAACAAATTTTCTTCCTTTCTTCCTAGAGTTTCTTCCTTTGGTTCAAATAGCATGGCGCGATGTACATACAATATGGGAAAACAGATGAGTAACTTTCATTAGAAATTATTACTATTTATTATTACTTATTAAAATCAAGTAAAATAACAAAATGTTACATTCACTAATTTCCATGGCCGATTGATATCTATGACAACCTACGATATATACAAGTTATGTTCATTATTAATTGTTTACTTAAAACAAGAAAGAACTTCACAGTATCATAAAAACTACAGTTACTAAATTCTGCTATGATGTCTGCAACATTACAAGATAAAATACAAATCATTGAGGAAACCAGCTAGCATATAGATTTGTTTATTTTTAGTACTTTCTTATTATCTACTTAAGAGACAACGTGAAAGCACTTCAACAAACCAATAGGCTCAGAATATATTGATAGATTTTTTCCTGTGCCCTTAGTGTGTTGTCTTGATCGCAGGAGACACTGAACATATTGGCGAAAACCAATATGGAGTCACACACCTTGCACAAATATGACAAGTTTGTTTGTGGCTAATTTGTGTGTGGGAGCTCTTCAGGGAGATTTCCAGAAGCCTCAGAATCCTCAATCTGGAGTGCACAGATCGGATTGGGCCACTAATGTGTCTCTCTGGGGCCCACACAGGTTTCATTAAACACCACAGGTCACAGTGGATGGCACGATGCAAAAATAGCATTGAGTTTATTGAGCTGCGTTATTGGCCTGCTGCTGTTAGGCTCCACAGGAGTCAGATGGAAATATCATCTGCTGGATTCATACAATCAGACAATGCTTGCAAAATGGAATATTGAAAAAATTTCACACAAAAATGTTATCAATGTAATTGCAAAGGTAGGTCAAAATCCAGGTTCCTCAGTTAAATAATCATTAAAGGTTTTTTACTTTGATGCATTTTGTTCAATGAAATTAACTGCAGCAAAATTCTATTTATTTGCAAATGCACAGGCAACTGGTCAATGGGATAGTGGTTTGAAAAACTGCACAGAAAGTTGCGTTTTTTTTTAAACCCAATATTGCTTACCACAACATAACCACAAAAAGGTGTGACTCCATAATGGAGGTCAAACCAGTCCATCTGGTAATGGTGCAGTGGTCTCTGGAGCTCAGGGTGTTGTGAAAGTCTTGCAGGTTAAATGCACTTTTAAAAACACACACTTCTTAACCTGAGCTCCCCTAGAGTCTGGAGAGACACCACCGGGTGTGGGTGTGTGTGAGAAGTGACCAGGACTTGACGTGCCACCACTGGAGTCAGATGAAGGTGAAGTGAGTAGATCTTCACAGCATCTTCTCCTGGGATCAGAACACACACACTCACCTCCACTCCTGCATTCACACCCCTTCCTCACTTCAAAACAGGCTTTTAGGCTTTGACCTGGATGATTGTGGGAGCAGGGTTGTTAAAGTGAGCTTTCGATGGTCAGTCTTTGTCCCAAAATTCATTTGAGTTGAAATTTCATATAACAAATTGTGACACTGAAATTGTGTAATTCTCATAACCATACTATGAAACTAATCAAGAATTAAGTTAATATGTTTGCTCTCAAGAATCAATTTTTTTTTTTACATTTGCAATTAAGTGCCTTAATACATGACAATAACTTGCATGTAAAAAGGAAATAGTCAGGATGCATAGTCAAAGCTGGCTTGTTAATGGCCCATTATAAAAACATAAAGAAATCTAAACTTTGGGAAATATGAATATGACAAATTATAAACTAGAGAGCACAATAACTAACCCGACTGAATTTAAATTAAAAACATAAGATAACTATAAGAAAAAAATACAAGAGGAACATTGTGAAAATGTAAGGGAACATCGAGAAAGCACCAAGGGCATGCTGTGAAGTGTAGAATAATATTTGGAAAACAGATCGATAAATAAAAAATAGATTTCATTCAAAAAGAATCTAAAGTGTTCTTCTGGTACTAGAAATGGGTTATAACTATGGGTTATAATTTGTTAATTAAATTAAATAACATGGCTTTTGAAGACCATTCTTTTAAAAAAAAAATTGAAATATTCTCTACTCTTTTTAAATCAAAAGAAACATGCTACACGTAAGTGATTTTTCATTACATACGTATCACAGAACTTTCTTGCTCCTCACAAACTACTGAAGCTATTTCACATATAGGGAATAAAATGATCAGAGATTTTAAACATATGATGACTCTTGAACCCTTGGCTAAAACAAGATACTAAGCATTATAAAACAACTCTTCTGTGCTAACTTTCAGAGCTTTCAGAGATTAATTTGTTTGTGTTTAACCATTTCTCCCAACATCGTCTTCCCACACAAAATCTAGTCAAGTGCATCAATGCAATATGGTGACATCTGTCCATGTCTCTGATTGCTGGCCACACACTGATCCCACTGACACAAACACACACACACACGCACACGCACGCACACACACCAAAACGATTGCGTTAAATGCTTGATAAGAAATAAGTTGTTAATGACACACATACACAAAACGTCAGAAATATACCAGATCAGAGCATTAATTTAATAAAAAGCACATCAAATGAGGTGTAGAAAATCAGAGGTCTACATTTTTCTATGGAAATCATTTCTACAGCAGATTGCTGTTCATCTCTCGCTGCTGTGATTAATTTTGAGCATTAAATTGGTTATTTTTTATTTATCTATTTTAAGTGCAGATTTTTTTATACAAAATTGGAGTTTCTACACTGCAAAAAATGAATTTTAAGCAAAGCTGAAAATGCTTAAAATTAGATTGAAAATCTTGATTTTCTTATTTTTGGAAGAATTTTCTAATTTAAACCTTTTGGGTATAGATTACTTTGCTTATTTTGAGAAAATAACACTTATATTGTCTTGAGGAGAAAAAAAATCTTATTCTGGTCATTTATTTTCTTGAATTAAGAAACTATGTGAAACAAGTTGCCGATTTTGCCACTGATCTTAAAACAAGAATCTTAAAACAAGAATTTTTGACTCAACATATTCTTATATCAAGAATGTTACTTATATTTTATTTTAAGAAATCAATATTAAATGCTGGTTAAATGCATGCATCTTGGAACAAGAAAAAAAATCTTAAATCTAGTTCTAGTCTAGATCAAGTAAAGGTAAAAACATTTGATTTCTTGAAATAAGATTCAAATGTTTGTGAAAAAAATAAGAAAAGGATCTACATCGTAAATAAATCATCAATACCCCAAACCTTAATAACCGTCCAGTTGTGATCTAACTTTGATGGAAGAGATCTGTTCTTCAAAAAAGCACTCTTGAAACAAGAAAAAAAACCTCAAAAATAGATGAACTCTTCCTAGATCAAGCAGAAGATTCTGCTAATGGGGTGAGCAAAATTCAGTTGGTCAGAATTCTTAAAATTAGCAAAAACTTCTAGCTGGTAACATAAGCTGTTGGATCTTAAGAAAGTACAAAAACTCTCAAAACAAGTCTTTCCAAGCTGTAAAAATGCATTGAAACTAGAATATTCCAACTTGTATCTAGTCACTAGTGGTCTTAAAACTAGACAATCTGTCTTAAAACAAGAATGTTTTCTCTTTTGGTTTTATATAGCTTATTAGAACCGATATAACTTGTCAGCACTGATAGCGTAGCGGTCAGAGCGCTGACATTTGAAGCTGAAACCTCTGGTGATGGGGTTCGAATCCAGCCTTGGTCCTTCAGCGATCTTCTCCCCAGAGTTCTGCTAAGTGTTCTTCCGCTCTCCTATCTGAACTGTGCTGTCTAAAAATTCACCAATAGGCCTAAATAAAATATAATATAATTATTTAAAATTAAAAGTGTAAGCTAGAATTTCTAGTTTTAAGAACCCATATTCTACTTTAAGAAATTAAGCACAAACTTTCTTAATTTAAGGTTGTATATACTTATTTTAATAGTTAATTTTCTAAGTTAGTCTTAAATAAAAGCGAAAACATCCTAGTTGTAAGACAGATTGTCTAGTTTTAAGACGACTAGAGACTAGATACAAGTTGAAATATTCTAGTTTCAGTGCAGTTTTACAATTTGTAAAGTCTTGTTTTGAGAGTTTTTGTCTATTTATCAGCTAGAATTTTTTTCTAATTTTAAGAAATCTTGACAAGTCAAATTTTCTCGCCCCATTGGCAGATTTTTTGGCTTGATATAAGAAGAGTTTAACTTTATTTGAGGTTTTTTTTTCTTGTTCCAAGAGTGCATTTTTTGCAGTGTAAAAGGTGCTGTGAAAGAGAGCCATTTAAAAAATGTGGCATGTACAAACCAGTGAGAGTGAGTTTTAAAGACACAAAGAAACACACTTTGAAAATCATGTAGCTCATTAGTCCTGGATAATTTCATGCACAAACAAGATGATTTCTAATGATTCAGACTCACATTTATATATTAGCTTGTCAGATTGCATCTCAGTAGTTCATGCGATTACTGCATGTGTGAACTGTACTTGATTACCTTCAAATCATGTACATTTTCTATAAAGTACCAATTTTTTTATCATAATTTCATTCATTATATAGTCTAGATGTACATAGTATAAATTGTATAGTTGATGGAGTCGCCATCAGCAGGTAGACTCACAGGCAACGTCAAAAAGCTCTTTCAGTCTTTTCTAATGAGCTTTTTTTCCCAGGCATTCCCAAATAATTATATGTTATCAAGTCCCTCCTTTACATGATGCAAATACACCATGATTGGTCATTAGACCCAGCCTGTTGTCAATTGATACTGTGTGTAGTGTGAAAAAGTGAATCAAACACAGAGTACTCCACACTGTTCAATACTGGATTTTACTAATTAAAATAAAAAAAAATCTTAAATATGAACTATGTATAATTTAAATTCATCAGACTTAATAGAATAATCATACAGAATGATTATTTGGAATTGAATGATCATTCCAGTTTTTATAGTCCTTTTTTCCCAATTTTGACCTTGTATATGATCAGTGAACAGAGGCCATAGCATTGAGAAGTCATAACCTGTTAGTGTTCACACTTGTCATAAGTGAGAATAATATATATATTATATATTTAATAATATATATACATTATACATTTGTAATGTATTCTGGGTTGCATGGTTCCTCAGAGAATTATGTTGTCATCTTGCCGTCACAAATGAGAAAAGAAGTAAAAGAGAAGTGTGTGTGGGGGCTCTAAATGAGAATAAATTACGAGTGTGTGAAGATGATCTGCATTGAGTGTCATTCATTATGTCAGTCGACTCAGGTAGCCGTCATGCTAACAAGCCAATGCTGTCACAGTGACATTACACCGGGGAGAAACTGACGAAACTGACACCAATCACACCAGTCTGCGGACACACGCTCACATAGAGTAAATGATCTCAGTGTGAGACACTCAAAACGATCAAACCTGTTTGAGTTTCTCTTTCTTAAAAAGACAAAGAAAACTTGAAGACATGGATTGCAGTGACAAAACAGTGGAAGTCATTGGTTATAGGTTTTACTCTCACTTCAAAATCTCTTCAATAAAAAGTTGAAACACACACTAGAACAAGTGATTGAAAAGTGACTGAAACCTTCATTTGATTTGGCAGATCCATCATTTTTCATTACTCTGAGCTAATTGTGCAAAAGGAGTTTTAAGAGCTAAGGAATCTTAAAGGTGCCATTTCAACAGATCTACATCTCCATTGATTGCTTTCTCCCCAGGGAAAATCAGAAACAGGCACTGATGCTGAGCAAAGTGGCTGTTTCCTCCAGCTAGCTCACACTCCTACACACCCCTCCACAAACACACACAAACTCATACAGAGATGCTATCGATGCAGGATTTGTTCAATCTGCGATCGTTTATCTCAAATTAGAGCCGGAGCAGGACTGGTGGAGCTGAGAGGATGGAATCAATGGATCAGAAGCTGAAGAGAACAGACTTTAATAAGAGCAACACTTTCACAATCAATGCAAAAACATCCCGTACTCAACCCAATCAATGAAGCGGAGCTGCAAACACACATACACAACCACGCAAACAGATACAGTAAATACTCCCGGTCAGCCTTGCTGAAGAAACAAAAGTCAAACTGTTACGCACGCTGTGTTTAAAATATTTTTAAGGAAACAGATGTACCTTTATTATCATTACATTTTATTGTATTAAAGTAGTACTTTGAGGCTGTAATTTAATGTTTTCATTTTTGTAATAGATTTGAATATTTTTTTCATGTTCCAGATTCATTAATGTATCACAGTAAGCTTTAATTTCTAATAGCCACTTGTTTTAAAATGTTCAATTTTCAACAGACTTTTTAAAGAATGCTGCGGGGTCTGGGGTGCATCATTGAAATTGACAACAAGACCATGGATCATTAATCATATTGATCATCTCTCTGACACAAACACACACTCACATCTACACAAAACCAATCTATAGCGAGTGCAACACTTCTGAAATCTGAAGGATAAGCAGTGCTTATACAACACCTGATTTAAACAATTATTGCATATATATATACTTTAACATAACTACACAATAATACACATTAACACAAAATAGCAATAGCGTCGTTTATACATTCACTCATGTGTGCACACTATGGATTACAATAAAATGATAGCAAATTACTAAAGAATATTGTAGCATTAAAAGAGAGATCCCCTAATTATCACAAAAGAGAATTGACTTGTCTTATTGTACCACATTGCACTAAATAAAGTCATGTTATGTTGCTCAGTTTGATGTCAATGGCAGGAAAAACATGCAAACAATGAAAACGTGTCAAGACATTAAAAAATATCCTTTGTTATTTTTTTATTTACTTTATCTTATCATTTCTGTTTTCAGGTATGTATTGTCCAATAAGGCAATCTTCACCCCCTGTCTTGGATGTTAAATAATATCCTCTGAATGCATTATGAAGGAACGTCACAGATCAGGGGTTTCAACCTCAATTTCTGGAGTTCCGCAAACCTCAATACCTTTCACTTTGTTTGTAGATGTTTCTGCTTTAGTTAGTCACATTTGCATCAGAGTGCTTAACATGCACCCTTGCAGCTTAGTTAAGATTATTGCAGAAGCTGACATAAAAATGCACCTCAAATATTAGCAGTTTGAGGTTGTTGGTGTCTATGTATATGGGTGTATTGCCTGGGTTCAGTGACTCATAATCCAGTTTAACAGACATTCTAGAACAGAAACACCTGTCGTTGCAGCGCATGTGTGTGGTTACTCTCTAAGCAGATTAAAAACTATAATCCAGGTATCCATGCGTTTATATAATCACTCATAAACCTGAGTGAACATAAAGCTGTTTATCATCTTTATTTATTTATTTTGTTATGTTCCATCCGTTTTCTGGCAGTTTTTGAATTCAACTTAAATGACTCACGGATGTAAATCATTGCAACACAATCCAAAACAGAAATGTGATGTACACCTTTAATACACATTACAAGTCATTTGCTATTTCCAAAGACTGCACCTGAAATGTTTCTGAATAGTCTGAAAACTTACTATTTATTCTACAAATGTACAAATAATTTTGGAGATTGTGGTTGCACTTTTCTTAAATAATACATATAGATCCATTGATTTTCTTATGAGATTATGTCTTAAACCTGTAAGTGTTCTATGTTTGGTTATAACTTTTAAAAATAAAAAGCCACATCAGAGTCATTGGAGAAAACAATCAAATAATTTTTGTAGATTCTGCTCACAGAAGACACTTTCACATTTTTGGTCACTCAAGTGAGTTATTCTTTTGCTTTTTATCAATTAGAAGACTCACAGTAATAACTGGAAACTGCAGAAAAGCTGTGAGAAGACACGAAAGAATGTCACCATGTTGCTCTCTGTGGATCACATTTTATTGGCTTAATCTATCTTTGCTCCACACATCATCCAATAACGACAAGCTTTGGGCTAACTCCTAATCACCGTGAGGGACATCATGTAAAGAAGAAGATTTGAATAAAGAGACAGGCCAAACGGGTCATACAACCTTTTTTAAATTGGGGCACTTTTTTCTTTTCCTAATTGGGGCACTTTAAAATATAGTTTGAAAAATGCTGGGAAAAATTTTATTATTTTCTATATTAACCCTTGTATGGTGTTCGGGTCTGTGGAACCCATTTTCAGTTTTCATCAAAAGAAAAATTAAACAAGCATTTATTAGTTGAAGCTGAGATTCACTGGGCTTGGTTCATTTCCTGTGAAAAATATATATCAGAACAGATTTTTTATGACCCCACACATACGCCCACCTATACGTTTATATTACACACAAGGTGTTCGGGTCTACTGGACTCGGGGCATGTTAAAGTGTGAAAATGGTAGATTCTTTACCTTAACTCTCTCTTCCCACACAAACATATATCACACATAAACATAACATTTTACATTTTAGAATAAAATTGTGTGATTGTGTGAATTAAAAGCACCAAAATGCCATGGGTCCAGCAGAAGAAATCAGGTAAAAGAACAATAAATAAAGTATACTTGCTGTTTATATCCCTTGTTTCTTGGTTTTTAGTTTTAACATAAAATGTTTTGATTGGGTGAATTAAAATCTGCAAAAGGCAATGGGTCCACGAGACCCACAAACGCCGCCTGAGTAACAATGATATGAACACCACACAAGGGTTAAAATGTCAGTATTAATGCTACTTAATGATCATAATATAATTGGTATTGGTGATTGGTTGATTAGCAAAGTGAATTTTTTGGCACTAATTATATAAAACTGATTATTTCCATCTGGAGTTAGGATGGACATCTTCTTGATCTCCATCCATCTTGTCGGCTTAACCCCTTTAATTTCAGGGGTCACCACAGCAGAATGAACCGCCAACTTATCTAGCACATCTTTTACACAGTAGATGGTTTTCCAGTCAAAACCCACCACCAAAAATCATCCATACACACTCCCTCACTCACCCTGGACAATTTTGTTTACTTATTCATTTGGACTTGAGGGGGAAACCGGAGCACCCGAAGTAAACCCACATGATCACGGGGAGAACATGCAAACTCCACACAGAAATGCCAAATGACTCAGTCAAGGCTCGAATCAGTGATCATCTTGCTGTGAGACGATCATGCTACCCACTGCGCCACCATGACGCACCACTGTCACGTCTTCTTGATCCACCAACCATATAAATAAGTGAGTGTGTGTGATTAGGTGAGAGCATGTTTAACAGTGTGTCCCCTATCAATGCGGTGCTCACTTCTCGCTGAATGCACTTTGTGTGGGTGTACTTGTGTTTGTGAATCAATCAAATCAATTCAAATGTCTCTCTTGATGTCACTTTTCTGCTAGTATTCATCAGTCTAGTCACTATTGTCTATTAGTTATTAGAATTCCTTGGACACTCAAAAAAATATAATAACCATTAGCAGGAACCCTGTACTTGAACTTAATTTAAAACAAATTCATGTTGGAGTCTTTCTATGTATTAATGCTGAGTACTTTTTAAGAGCTGTGAATTGAATCTGTGTTAAATCCCTGTGCAGAACTCACTCGACAACCAGACATTGACGGATGTCTTCTTCCATTGTCAAGAGAGGGCCTGTCTTTTCCGCACACTGTTGCCTTGACAGCAGGCCCTGGGTCGCCAGGGAGCATGCTGGGATACAGGCCACTGATTTACCTATTACACACAGACACACATATGTACACGCAGACGCACACACCGATTGATGTCAGTCCATGGTTTAGTCATGTGCAGATGTGTGAAAGTCCGGAGCTATTGAGTCAGATTAATGTGAGGAGCTTTGTACTTAAGGCTTTAATGTGTCAGGTTTGTGTGTCGCTCCTCCTCTGAAACACCTTAATCTCAACTTAAGAAGAGTTTAAACCAGGTAACGGCTCAAAAAATTCTATGTTAATCCTCAAGAGGTCTTTGCAACCGTCGTAATCACATTTGTAGCAAACCCTTAAGATCTAACATGTCAAAAGCTCACTAACCTAAAATTAAACCAACATTTCTCGTAAATTGTCACGTACAAAAATTACATTTAAATGTATATTGGAAGTAATAATAATGCATCCAACATTGCATATAGTAACCCATTACAACCATAAGCAATCAGAGTTTAAAATAAGAAATTTCAATGTAACAAACATAACAATAACGAAATCCTAATGGCTCTCTCTCTCTCTCTCTCTCTCTCTCTCTCTCTCTCTCTCTCTCTCTCTCTCTCTCTCTCTCTCTCTCTCTCTCTCTCTCTCTCTCTCTCTCTCTCTCTCTCTCTCTCTCTCTCTCTCTCTCTCTCTCTCTCTCTCTCTCTCTCTCTCTCTCTCTCTCTCATATAATAGTCCTTCTTTACTCAAACTAATTATGCCCCGCATGTTTAAAGAGCCTCGACTTAATCCGCTGCTAGAGCATTCCTTCTCTATCTTCTCGTTCTCTTCAGCCTACCTTCAGTGCTTGATATTGAGGTCACCACACTGACGTGATAATTAACACACGCAGACATGTTCCCCCTGGGCCTAATTTTTCTTTCCACGCTATCTGATAATAAGAACATTTAAATATACTTTCGTGTTTTTAGCAAAAAAAAAAAAAAAAGATTAAATGCTCCATTTTTGCTTGTTAGTTCGGTTGCTCACTTTATGCCGTTTTGGAGCAAAAATGACTCTTTTGAATCAATGAATCGAACGAATCGATTAAATGAAATGCAAAACTGAACCAATGCATCTTGAGATCATTGACTGTATACAACAGCTTGAGATTTGGCCTTGAAAAAGTCAATCCACGTAAGTCAAAGAAACGTTTGTTGAAGCAACAGTTTGTGCAAAGGGTAACGATATGCCATATGTTTTAAAAGTAGGGGGTTTTCTTTCATGGTTGTATTTGTCTGCGTTTGTCCGCGTGAACTGTTTGTTATCATGTTGAGCACTGTTTAAAATAAAAATGTATTGTTGTAACAATTATTTATTCACTGTCAAATCCATAATGGAAGTGTTAAATATTTAACATAGTTTATGTTTACTGTTGCTCATTTAACGTTACAACTATTGCTAATAACTAATGCTAACGCATAAATGTATGTTCGTCATGGTGTGTAAAGTTAACGTTAGTTTTGAAGAACAGGGAATATTTATCTGTGGACTTCTGGAGCTTGAGTAAATAGTAGATTTAAAGTCATTTTTGTTGTTGTGCTATTGCTAGATTGATTTGGTGTAATTTCTTTCCCCTTCTTTTATTTTTCTCATTCTTTCCTCTAGCATATGTTTGGATTAGGAGTGATCTTTCTATCAATTGTCTATAATGTTGAGTATGGCCTGTGGCTATGTTGCACAGCACTGCAACGTAAACATATTTTAACATTCTTCCAAGTATTTTTTTGCCTTTCAGAAACTTGATAAGTTTAAAATAAGTGGATTAAATTAAATTTGCTTGGATACATGAAGAAAAATGAATTTCAATCAGTGGAATTTCAAGAAAAATCTATTGAAAAAATTCCCTTGTAAAGCTTTCTAACTCCGAATCCTGATGACCAAGATGTTGCTATAAATAATTTCTTAAAGTAGCTTTGCAGTTTTTCAAAATTCATTAGCCATTTAAAATGAAACACTCACCTTCAATATTGTAATGGCAATCATTCGACAGTCCTATAGTGTAAAATTACATGGACTGTGTAATTTAAATTGGGTCATACCGCCCACACCTTCTACATGAATTTTATTTTATAAACGGAAAATACAGTATGAGAGTGACAGAAGCTCATTATAAACCTGCAGGTTGAGCTTTAAATGAGCAGTGACCTGCTGTGCTAGGCATGCTGGGTAATCACATGAAAACTCTTGTTTGCTTCACAGATTAAACATCACCTGCTACACAACGCATATTAAATTAATAATTCAGAACTTTCATATTAGCTCTCACCTTAGCCAAGACAACGTTAAATTATTCATGAAAATGATATGAAATAAACAAAACATTTGTCATATTTATATAAGGTGTTATGCTGCACCACTGGGGAAAATGTCTGGTGTAATGAGCCAAGATTTCAGATTGGTTTATTCAGGTTTTCCAGTCATTTATTCATTACAAGTGTTGCAGAGCATTGCACGGCTTAGTTTATGATCAAAACTGCTCAGAGGAAGGTTCTTGGTAAAAATAACCTATTTTTATTTTTTGTGCAGCTTTTGGTGCTCCTGACACCCAGTCTGAATTGGCAGAGGAGCTTAAGAGACCCTATTTATCCAGGATATATCTGACGATGTGCCTGAGGTGCTCAGTTGTTTCATTCATAAGCACAACACATACTAAATAGTTAAAGAATAACTATTAATGACTAGAATAGTTTTCTAAGCAACAGGACTGATCTATTTGTCTGCTATAATGAATGTTTCAAGTGACATAGAATCAAGCTGCATTGTGATTGGTCAGATGTGTTGCAGTTGCAGCGAGGCATTTCTAGTCTGAAAGGGTCCTTTGACTCTAACACTTGTTAGTGCACTTAACCTACTGTAACGCTATTTCCCAGAAAATATTTTAGATTTCAACCCCCCATCTTAAAATGGCAGGGGAATCACCAATGCAATTTTGCAAAAACAAACTGAATTAGCAATGAATAAGTCGGTGTTGTTTTAGTTTAATCTGAAATATGGAGGCTTATAATGATCACCTCTGGACCAGCACTGTTGTATAAACACAAACAACTGCAAGAAAACACAAAATTATCTGTAAAAGCTGGAACAGATTTTTATTAAATTAACCTTATTAGTGCATCACGGTGAGCAAATGCCAAAAAGGACCCTGCTCATTTGCATTAAGATAGATTTTTCAGGTTGGCTGCACGATTTAATTAAAGAAAAGATTAAGAGTCATTAGAGAAGCTGCAGTACCTTCTCTCGAATGACTCAGGTTTACACACAGAGACTACACACATACGCACGCACAAACACAGACGGTGATCTGGCAGAATCCTATTAGATCGCGACAGGAGGATATGAGCCTGAGGTTTTTGCTTCAGCTTACAAATAGAGATACATGCAGAGTGCACAGGTAGAAAAAACGTTGACACAAAAGTGGTTTATTGTTTATTGCTGATTATATATATCATTGTATGAGGTAACACCGGTTCCCATGTCTAAAAGAAAATCTAAAGTGAGGATAATTTTGAAAAGTTAAAAGACGCCCCAAAAAAGGCTGTCTGCAAGCTGTGCACTAAGCACTAAAGCGCTAAAGATAAAGCATTATATGGAACGAAACAGATGTTGAAACTTTATTAAAATAATAATTCATGGACTTACAAATTTCAACATTTTTCATTTCCAACGCGTACACTACAAAGCAATAAATACATTTTTCTAAATTCTTTTCATAAATTAATTCCTCTTTCATACACTCATCAAATTAAAATAATAACTCAATAATTTAAAGTTTTTTTTCTGTAACACGTGAAATACGAAGGAATACATCTTATTTTCAGTTAATTCCTTATCCACAAATCCTTCATCGTTGTCTGGATAAAGCTGTTGAGTGATATCATCATCAAGCACACCTGATGATTCCTGTCTTCGTGACATTCGTGAAAGCCCGAACAACACTTGCCGTTTGGTTTGGTTTGGACAATACGGTAATAACCATACGTCGACTATTAGTCGCCTAAAGGCTTTAATGTACAACTGATAGTCAACCAGGAAAATCTTTGGTTGAGGGCAGCCCTAGATTTTACGTTTTATAACAGAAGGAATCATTCAATTTGCAAGTAAACATATTCCATCACTTTTCCCTTTTATTTAAGTTTTTTCTGCCCACACATTATTTATTTTACTCTATTAACAATCCCAGATAACACTGTAGGAATGCATGATAATCTAACATTTTGCTATACACCCTGTAGACATGACACACTGGCAAAAGCTTGCCGCATTGACTGATACTTGGAAATTCTGTGAAAGCGCATGCATAGACGAATGGCTGGATGAGAGCATTTACAGTGAATGCTCTCTCATCTCCGTTTACCTTCAATCACTTGTTTGTTTCCTGAGAGCTTTTTTTTCATCACCTGAGTGATTTTAAACAAGAGGATTTCAGAATAGTCCTTTACTGAATAGCCTTTACTCTTGAGTGAGTTGCTGTGTGTGTTACAGTTGATTGGTGAATGCCTCTGGATATTTGTTCTGGCTTTCTTGAGGCTTTGAAAATCTGCTCTTTGTGAAAGTCAATTCAAGGTGATGAATGTAAAGTGTTGCAAAAACAGATGCTTCGCTCAAGGAATGGCTGCATTTGTAAAGGTACTAAATTAACCTCCAATCACAGACTTTGTTTCATGGAGAGCAGCATTTTCTCTCATCACCTGAAGCAAGTTTTGTTTATTACAGGTGGAAAAGGCGCATTGACGTTTTTAGGTGAATGTATTCAAATATTGAAGGTGCTTTCAAGTTAAATATATTCATTGAATACTCTACGAGTGTGTTTGTGATTGCTGATAGAAACATAGCTTTCCTGAGTTGAAGTGTGTTTGAGTGAATTGGTGTTTAGTGCTACTGGAAACAGGATAGGTACGTTGATTTATTTGGAGATTATGTTTTTACAATTTTTGCTAATTCATGTCTTATTGACCGGTTACTTTTAAGTTTAAGAATTAAACTGCTTCTGCTTAAAAGCACTGAATTGTTCTGACATCTAAAGATTTCTGGGTTGCAGTCTGAGTGTAGTTTGGATTACCAAAAACAGCCATTTGACAGAAAGAAGCATGTAAACTGTTCACACCAGGGCAATTTTTTAGCTATAGCCATTAGTCCATCTCAACTGCTGTGCTTTTGTCTGTTTGTTCTTCTCCTGGTTCCTTGTGCTGCTGGTAGAAATCTCTGCTGTATTGGCTTCTAGAATTTACTGGATAATCTTAAAGGGGACATCAGTTGCACACTTCTCACAAGTTAATGTTTTTTTTCATGGAAAAGTCCAGAGAGAAACAGGTGACAATGCGTGACATTGTGTGATGGCAGGTTAAAAGGGAGGAGGAAGAATTGGTCATACGACATGATCACACGAAGAAATGTCAAAACTGGTGTTTTAACACTTTAATAGGTGTTAATGATTTGTTGTAAATAAAAAAAAATGTCTAGATATTTAATTTTGCGTTGAAGAGGATTTGAAGTCCACTGTTCAAATACATGAAAAATGTTAGGTGTAAAGTTTTTGTGGTCTAAATGACTGTTTGTGGTTTGTTGTCTCAAACAACTGTATGTAGGTCAAAAAAACACTTTGTTTAAATATGCATTTATTTCTGCCAGATTTTTCAGTGACTCCAAAATTATTTATTTTGCGACTCGTTCATACAAAACTCCTCCTTTAGATGATGTAAACTACAGCGATTGGTAATTATATGGTATATATATATATATATATATATATATATATATATATATATATATATATATATATATATATATATATATATATATATATATATATATATATAGATTGAAAAGTAATAAAAAGTGGACGCTAAGTAAGCCGCGTGACAAACTAAAAAAAAAACACAGAAAATAAAACATCAACAGTCGCACGTATTGGTTTTGACTGGGAGGAAAAGGCTCCTCAAATAGAGTGTGAACTGTTCCACTCTTAATCAAAAAGATAAAGCCAAACCTGCGATTTTTAGCTAAACCTGAGTTGAATGCATATAAATTTGCGAAGCAGGAAAATTGCAGGAAGACAACAATGAGTTTGCGTTGTACTCCTGAGGTACAGGTGAAAAGATGGCACATTTAACCATTGCTCCCTTACATCCTCTTCTCTTGGCAGGAAGTATAAAAATGTGAATCCTCCACTAAAGAAAAAGCTGTTCCTCTGCATGATGCGAACAACTCACAAAAGCTACCAACTATGTTTGGGGCCAAGATGATAACTTGACACACAATGTTTTTCATTAATAAAGCTCAAACCGATATTCCTCAGACTTACGGTAGTTACCCATGGCATTATAGTTTATTTTCAAGGAGCCATAATACTGGCTCTTAAACATCCCCTTTAACAACTGAGGATTATAAAAATAATTTGTATCGTGTCCTGAAAAAATCAACATGGTGTTAAATTGACAGGAGTTTCAGAAGTGCTTATAAAATTGTACTGGATTCTTTAACACAATTTATTATGCATCAGCTATGATCATAAAACCATATTACACCCTTACTCATAGTTCGATGCAACTTGTGATAAGTGGAAGAGAGTTAAAAAAAATAGAAGTGCCTCAGAAGACCTCCCCCCACTTATCAGTTTCTGAAATAAAGCTGCACAATTACAAAAAAAGCTATGCACTCATGTAAATTGAGTGAAATGGTGGTAGTGGGGATGAGTGAGAGCATTATCGGGGGTGTAGAGAGGCATCCACATGCCCCGGATCAGTGTTTAGGGGATGCGTTTGGGTACTGTGTGATGAGAGTAATCAGGCTGTATTGAGCAGAAGCAGGTGTTTGGCAGGTGTTTGGCAGACAGACAGATGTGCGTATGAAGCTGGCGAGCACAGAGCCAGTCATACAGGTGTGAAGAAGAGCAGCATGTATGCGTTCACTAATTATACTGAGCTAAACAGAGCCTGCATTGCTCTGTTTCAATGTTGATTGCTACCTTTCTGCTCTCTCTCTCTCTCTCTCTCTCGCGCTCTCTGTCTGTCTCTCTCTCTCGCTCTGTCTCTCTCTTGCTCTTTCATTCACTGCTTTTCTCCTCTCTCTCTCACACTTTCGCTCTCTCATCTCGTTGCAATTCGGGCTCTTCTTTGTTGTTTCCTCTCCCCTACACAAACTTTTTTTTTAAAGTAATCTATTTTCAGTTATAAAAGATCCTAATTTGCATGACAATTTTGTTTAATACTGTATTGAAATAACTTTTGTTACTTTTAGTGAAACCAGTCAATTTTTCAATGTTTTCGATCATTGTCCTAAATATCTAATGTAAAGAATTTCTATCACTGTGACTACAGAAGATAACAGATTAAAAGTAAGAGTCTCAAGGTAACAAGGTTAGCTTGTTTTATGTGTGGATTAATGGTAAATAAAATAAAATACAATATTACACCAAAGTTTTTAATTAATCTGTATTGATTAGCTAACATTAATGTTAACATTGATGGTTGGTTCATCAAAAATACAACAGATAGATACAACAGATATTTTTACCTTTTTTTGGAAACATGGAAATGAATGAGTTGGCAAAGCTTGTCATAGCATGCTATGATGGCTGTTTTACCATATTTTAGTTGAAAAAAAAAAAAACAGACACATGCACACACACAATAATTAAGAAAGAGCCTGTCCGGTTGCTTTTGCTCAAAAACAAAAAGGGGTAAGTATGAAAAATGAATGATTGAAATTAAACAACATAAATTAAGACAAAAACTCTACAAACAGGATAAATATGTTTTTAAATCATTTTTGCTCTTAGATAAAAAGGTTTTAGGTCTTTTAAAATATGATGTAAATCACTGACACCAACTAAAATGGTTAACAGAAATATCTAAAGGTACGTTTTTAAAATAAGTTGAATGCTTATCATCATCAATCGTTAGTGAAGTATTTTATTATGTGATTGATTATACATGTGATAAGACCCTACACATACATATACATACGATGGGTCAACAGCTTTCTACTGTTCACTTGGAAGATTTAGAAACTAAAATAAGTCAGAGTAGGTCAAATTAAACCCAATATTAAAGTACCATATTAAACAAAGAAGCTTTAAAGATGTCCTATGTGAACTTAAACTAATTCAAATAATTCTTTATTTTTACTGCTTGTTTGCACATTTTTTTCTCTACAGGTTAAAATGAGAAAATATTGCCTTTTAAAGCTTTGTATTTTCATTCATGTACTAAAAGACACTTTTTTTCCTCCCACACTGCGCGCTCAGGGTTATTAATATTCCTCAGTGCACAGTCTGTGTCTAAATATCACCTGAAGGTACAATGTCTCTTATCTGGTCCCAGTGCTATTTCACAGCGAGCTTTATGCTTGATAAACTCCTGAAATTAATGAATAAGTAAAACATGAGCGATAAGAATCACATACAGCGAGCTCTTTGTGTTCTGGTCAGGGAGCCAGTCAAGTGTAATGGCTCTCTCTCTGTCTGCATGTGTGTGTAAATGTGTACGGTGAGTGTAATTAATCTCCATAAAGGCTGGAAAGGTGGCTGGTATGAGTGGAAATTTAATTATCTTGGTGCGAGTGTCTTTTCTCTGATGAAATAAGTGTGTGTGTGTGTGTGTACAGTAGTGTGTATGTGTTTGTCTCTCACGGGATCTTATGAGGCACCTGAGTAGATCAAACATACTTGCACACGTGAACCCAACTCCAATTTCACATCTACTGCCGCATCATCAGTTAAACTGCTCATGAAATGAGCAAACAAATGTATTTTCATTATTCATTCATATATAACTATATATCCCATAACTTAATTCAGCAAGGGACGTATTTCTGCAGCTTACTTCCCTATTGCAACATTTCATTACAGCTGTACTATTTCCGAAATCCTTAAAAATGTGGATTACCAAGGTGCATTATACATGTTTTACATGTACTTATTTGTAGGTACAGAGCATTTTTACTCTCATGCTTGACAATTACCCAAAAAAGGTTCAACTGGTAATATTTTGACGTCACCAATGTCATAATTTCTTAGGTAAAATTGCATGTTTTACCTAGTTACTCATATGTCTCAACATTTAGCATTTTATGAACAACAAAATATGATGATGAGGGTGGGAAATGACCCACAATCCAGCACTCCATTCAAGTTGGTAATCCTTCAATACTGAGGTTGACTGCATTTACGTACAAATAAAGAAAGGGGAATCCACACAAAAAAAATGTGTTTGAATATAAATTCAAAATGTTGTTCTATTTGCTTAGTAAATCACCTCCAAAATCTGTTCCACATATAAGCTAAGGGACTTAAGGACAAGGATTTTGTAAACTGTTGTAAATCAATTAGAGCTCAACTCAAAACGATCAATGGAATTGAGTACTCCATGTAGAAATATACTGAACTTATTCAAAATGTGTCTCTTTCCTGTTCAGTGTATTTCATTTATTCTTTGTGACAGAAATAAACCGATAAATTCCTTGATTCACTTATATAACCAATTGATTTCCTTACAAGTGCATTTTAGGGCAAGAAAATGTAATTTCTCTAAAGCAGAGAGGGAGAGTCACGCTAATGACAGATAAAGCAATAAAATCTAAGCCAGAGGAAATAAAAAGAAGACATTTATTATCTGTGTTGTACAGATTGCTCCCATGACGAAAACTCAAAATGAAACCATATTTTTGCATTTGAAGCACTTTTGTTTTATCTCAGACAAAAATGATTGAGGAAAAGTGATTTGTGTGGATGAGTTGTGTTCTGGTTAAGTCGAATGAGATCAATATGAAATTCAGTTTTGTAAAGAGGGAAAGCAGAAAATTAGATTGTTTTTGCTAAAAAGATCCTTTTATTTAAATTCAATTATGCTTTAAAATGACCATGCGTTCATTTAGCTTGACGTACAAAGTAATTCTTACAAAGTACTGTTCATTTCTCAATCTCCTTCTGCTAAAAAAGTTCAAAAAGCAAAATTTTACCGAGTATTATTACTATTTTTCTGTGCACAAACTTTTGAAATATTTGTATACAAGATTTTCTATTTTAAAAATGGTTACTGTAAATAAATAGTTTTCTCTGTTCTTGGGATTGGTAAAATTAGTTGTTGTTCTATGTTTTTTATGCTTTGGTGAGAAAGAATATGTATGCGAGATGCTACATGTTGTTGTATTATGTTGTTATATTGTTCTGAGAATTATATACACATTGAATATTTTGGTCAGTTCATAGAATCGTTCTGGAGGTGTGTGCTGATATGAGTTTATGTGCGCGGAGCGTGAGGCCTGACGACTTTGCTTCACCTTCTCATAAATCACTGCGTTTTTAATCATACCTGTCACAGCATCATACACACACAACCTCTCCCTCCCTCCCTCTCTCTCTCTCTCTCTCTCTCCCTCCCTGTGTTTTTTTAATTATAGAGGAGTTCCTTGTAGAGGTTTATTTATTCATCTGTTCTTCGTGTTGAGCTTGTGTACGAGTGACTGAAGCATGGAGAGATTGTGACGGCCCTGAATCAGCATGTGAAGCGTTTTCTGGGGAGACTATGTCTAGCTATCAAATTTACTTTAGCAAGATTTCATGCTAAACTTAAATCAATATTCATAACTGTTATTGTGAAAAAAAATAAATGAAAAAAAAAAAAAAAAAAAAAAAAAAAAAAAAAAAAAATATATATATATATATATATATATATATATATATATATATATATATATATATATATATACATACTCATATTTGTAACTTCAGATCTATCAGAATCCAAATCTATTAATAAATTTAAATCTGAAATAAATCATAAAAATCATAAAAAATGTATTGATTAAGAATGTGAAATTAGAAACAAAAAATAAATCTGTATTGACAGTGAATTGGCAAAATGTAAATTTATTCGATTGATGAAAGATTGTGTGTGTGTGTACATATAGATGTGAATTTATGTATATAATCCTATAATAAGGATACATTATATACACATAAGGATACATTATGCAACACAATAAATATTGTGTTGCAGAACAAATGATAAAAAAGGGCACATAAGAAACACCTGGTGTATGAGTGTCTCTTCAATAAAAAATTAAAATGCAGATATGTGAAGGTAAAACGCCATATAAAATGTTAGTAGATTTTTTTTAATATAGCATACAAAATTCAACCACCTGCAATGTCTCCAGCTGGACATTCAGTGACCCACCGACAGAAAGGTCAATGACACTTTAGTCCAACAGAAAGCAGCACGCACACACACACCCACACACCCACACACACACACACACACGCATCCACACACAATCATCCACACACAGAGGCTCTACCTGAACACATCTGTTCGGTATCCCAGGCACTTGAATGAAGAGATTGATCCTCAGTTTAAGAGGCTTGTGTGGGTTTTAACAGTAATCCATCTGACCCTCCACACCTGTGATCTCTATCTCTCTCTCCCTCCCTCCCTCCCTCCCTCTCTCTCTCTCTCTCTCTCTCTCTCTCTCTCTCTCTCTCTCGCTCTCTCTCTCTCCCCCATACACACATGATTAAAGTAGTCAGATCACAGGCTTTTGCCATGTGTCTGTTCTCATGACCTTATATTAAAACATCTGTGTTGTTGCATGGTGTGTATTATTTATTGCGCAAAAATTCATTTCCAAGGCTATTGTTTGCATATTGTTTGAACTGAAAGTCATTAAACATGACAAAAGAAAAAAATCCAAAATCAATTGTTCTACTGCTGGTAGTTTTCAACATTGCTCATATTCAACTTCTCGACTTTTTAAAATTCTGATAATTTATCTATTCATGTCTTGGTCGCTTTATAACATAAAGCATGTATAATTTAGCATTTTAGTGCATTTTTGAGTTTAATCTGTTATCCGTAGACTGAAAGGAGAAAATGTTGAATTATGGTTTAAAAAGCTCAGAAGGTTCCCTCTTTGTTGTAGTTTTGGGCTGGAGATGCCTGTCACATGGCTTTTTGAGTATATTTTTAGATTATGTATTATTTTGTTTTTGAAAATACATTAAATAAGATAATATAATATATTGGTTGCTATTTAATTGATTGTTATTATGAAAGTCAACATTCAATAACCAACTTGTCTTCAAAAGAAGAATATAAGCTAGATTTAGAACCGCTTGGGGCAGTATAACTGGTGTAATAATGATCTATTTTACCTTTTTGAGTTGTTTGCACTTGTAATTTTTATTTGCTGTGATTATTAACCTTATTAATAATACATTTTCATGGATTCTGAGGATGTTAAACTGAGTTGAAAAGGTGAGTGAGAAAAAAAAGAAAGAAAAGTTTGTTCTTTTCTTCGCCTCTGACATGGAAATTTCATGCTGTGAACACAAAAGAGCATATTAATTATTAAATTGTTAAAGCCTAAAGTTTATCAGAACAAATTAAGTCTCGGATTCGCTTCTGCTTTAATCTTTAGCATCTGAACATTTTCTCCTCTCTTTTGCTTTTCCAAGTTTTCCCCTGTTAAATGTTGAAACGAAACCTCTTCAGTACCACACATTCGGGCCAATTTAAAAATACCAAGACACGTTATAAAAATTTAATTACTTCTTCCTCATTTCCATAACATTCCTTAAAAATGTGAAATTCATTTAAAGTAAGTGGAGACTTTGTCTTTGAAGATCATGACAATTAACCGGGATCAAAGGAGAGGTTCTGAGAGGAAGAGAGCTCATTAGCATAATGAAATTAACTCCGACAAGAATCTCTAATAGGTGCGACAAAAAACACTCTCATAATATTTAAACAGAATGATGTTTATGCTAGTAATGCAACAATTATAGGCCCTGTATTCAATTAACAAACTGTTAATTAACTTCCAGTGTGCTGAGAGTCGATTGTCTGGATTCTTGACTGAAGTTTGTGGATTTAATTCACATCTTGCTGCTCAATTTCAACTTTCTGTTTATGGTAGAAATCAAATTGCTCTTAATTAGGATGTTAAGCACTCACTCTGAAGACCAAGCACGTTTATGCAGGATTGTATTTCACAGAAACATTTGAACAGAATCTGGAAATGAAAAGAAAGATATAAACAGTTGTGTCAAATTAATCACATTTCTGACAATGACAATTAGCTGCGTTTCAGGTCCAGGTCAGGCACAAAACCACAAAAAGCTTTCTTCTCACTAAACACTTAAATTGTAGAAAAAATTGAAGCTCTACTGTTTGTTTTGTGTTAAACATCTGCAATGAATTATCTGAAATATTTCATTTTAGGATCTAGAGTAACAGGGAGATCAGGGTAAGGTTTAAATGACATGTTCTGAAAATGTGTGTTAAAGTTTTATTCTAAATGTTATCTGTTTTTGTATGTGCAAGCAAAAGGGAGAAGAGCTAAAATGAGAAGTTACTCACTCCCAGACACACAAGACATAAATATGGATAGACTGATGACAGTGATGGGATATTTTAGATTGGTAAATATGTAGATCTTGAGGATTTGAGGATCTTTTTAAGCTTTTACTGCTTGTTCAGAACGTGCCCTGAAGATGTGTAGATTTACTTATTAAGATATTGAATCGTCATGAAGAAGACGGTGCGTGTATTGAGTATTTTGTGCTGTAAAAAGTGCAGAATAAATTTTTTTTTTTTACTTTTTGGATGTGTGAGTCTTTGTCAACCTATCACGGGTTCCTATAATGTTCAAGTGAGGCAAACCAGCATGTTGAAAGGTGGAGCTCACCTAAAGGAAAGTGAATGAGTAGAAAATTTCTTGCATACACTCAGGAACCTTGGCATGAACACACCGAGAATTATATTTACATGGTTAGCAAGTGTTTCATGTGTTAAGTCAATGACTAGCTGTGGGAAGGGATCAAAATGGCAACTGTGGAGCGTCTATGATCTGTACTGCGACTTGTGGCATCTCTGTAAACACAGAGAAAGTTGGATTTTTTTTACTTTTGGCGGCCATTCTAAACAGATATTGAAACAGATATTTGCACCAGCCAACCAGGAGCTTCTTCTGTTGAAAGTTTTTTTTCTGGAGGATCGCAAAAACAGACAAACATAGTGGACAAGTTAAAAGACTTACTTAACTGGGAGATATTGAAAGGCTAAATTCTCATAAAATAGAAGCCTGTAGCGGCATATTCTCAATTTTTCTGCCTTCAGAGAGCAGAACATATATAGCAGATTTTTTATTGACTTCACCATGTTGCCTCAAGAAAAAGCCTACTGGAAGCTCCTCCCTCATCACTCACGTAACTGATCCATTACTGAATGGAACTTTTCTTATTTCAATCCATGCTTGAATTCATGTTTTAAATTGTTGATTTAGTAACGATTCAGTTAACTGAATACCAATGTGAACACGCCATTAAGCCTGATTTATACTTCGGCATGAACTTGACTAATTGCTCTCTACAGAAGCTCCGCGCGCACCCATATGTAAAGAATGCTGATCAATACTGGTTTCCTAAGAATGCCAACTGCCAGCAAACCACAACACAACCAAATACAAATTTACCTATAAACCATAAATCGTTTCAATATGAGTTCTTACAAACTGCTGTAATAGAATCACTGAGTCTAAACTAATAAATATTACAGACTGACATGATAATAACGCTAACTTCTAGCTAGCTAAAACTCAGCACAGATAAAAAAAATTAAGGGTATTTGCTTCATCGCCTAAGTTTTATTTCATAATCCAGCATTTAATACGGAGCGCAAGCCTAGAAAGAGAGGACTGCTTCCATTCGCCCAATCACAGAGCTCGTGGTCTCCATAGATCTGCAAAGCCGTGACGTAAAGCAGTGTTTCTCAGTTATTTTCTGTCGCATCCCCCTAGGAAGGAAAAAAAAACATCTCGCACCCCCCCTCCCCACACACACAGTATTATTTGTATTATTAGTATTATAGTCTTTAAATGTGTTATAAGTACACCTCTGCATAACACAGTATCCTTATTAGTGTATAAGAGAAAAATAAAGAAATATGGACCAACTTACACCAAAGAATACCTTTATTAACTGTAGCAGAACAGATTTAAGGTGCATCTGAAATGTAAAAAGACATTCAATCCTTAATAAAACTATAAACATTGTTTGACTGGCCACGATTGCTGCCAATATTCGACACGTTTTCGCTGAAAAAACTCAAGCGCCTTATCAGCGTGATTGGGGTGTAATGTCTTTAAGTGACACCTTAATTTATTTGGCTTCATGTTGTCCACTGCCAACATTTTTAGACTCAGTAATCACACCTGTCTCTCCTCGTCTCCCACCGTAGTCACAGTGAAGCCAAGCGCTACAAACGCGTTGTCATATCTCCTCGTCTTAGCTTTCGGGAGACTTGCGTTTGTCTCTTTATCTCCTTCTCTCTCCGCCTGTCTTCTTCACTTCATGTCTACACTTCATACTCTGCCAATGAGAGCGCCACTGTCCCCGAATGTAGTGGAGTGGTATTGCACTTTATTCTAGAACAGTAAAAAAATTTGAAAAATAAAAACGCATGTTCCCCGAGATCAAACGTGTGCCCCTTGACAGAGCCTTCCCCTATTTGAGAACCTCTGACGTAAAGTTACAATTTTTAGGAGGCGCATGTCAAGCTTCACAAAAGGGTCAGCCCGAGCTCTGCATCAATACGCAGAGGGCAACTCGTCGAGTTGACCTAGAAGTATCAATCAGTGTTCTGTAAGTGTGAATGTGGATATAGAGTCCTTCTGTTGAAAAAACTCTGTGCAAGAAATCAGATGGATGGAAAGATGGAGTCTGTCAACACCTCCTCTTTACCTTTTCAGTCCGAAGTTTCTACTCTCAAAAACCAATCAGTTTTGAGTGCGATAGAGTCTCTGAGTGTTTACACTGCAACTTCTGTACAGAACTCTACCTTCTACGCAGAGTAAAATCAGACATTTGGACATTCACACATGTTAATGACTGGCTCATTAGTGCATTCACACTCATTCATAGTGAAATCTCTGGAAGAGAGAGAACAGCACTCTGGGTAATTAAGAAGCATAAACTGTGTTAATGAAAGACTGCGGCAGACCAGGGGAATCCTGAGAACAGATTACTTTTCAAATGTTCTTGAAACTATCTACAAAAAGTTAGTGACACAGTTTGACTAAAATTGTTTATTTGCCCTCAGGGTTTTTAATGACCAAAGTTGGCTTGAATCTTAAGCTAACTCTCAGATTTAACAGCATCGAAGACCAACTTTAGCAAACTGTTCTTTAAGCTCCCTCCACAAAAAATATCATTAAAACAATTGTTTCTGAGATAATGAAAGGCAAACACTTTGTTTTGTTTGTTCAAAATGTAAAAAAGTAGATTTTTGTATTAATTATCAAGTGATGATTTCTGTCGTAGCGTCACGGTGGCGCAGTGGGTAGCACAGTCGTCTCACAGCAAGAAGGTCTAAGGATTTTATTACAAAATTTGATAACTATTTTTTTTTCACCAACCCTCACTTTGTCTTTGTTTTAAATGTAAACCCAATCGTAACAACCAGAGATGGTTTATGTGATGTCTTGTATTTTTGTGTTGTTTGTAGTTGGTTAACAATAATTGTATATCATCACTGACGATGTTCAAGCTTGTGAGGGATCAAGGATGAGACTGTTTTCAATTGTCATGTTTGTAGGTTTGTACCTCTATGATTGGCATGTCGTTTCATTCACAGGCTTTCTCTCTCTGTTGCCTCCTTGTTCTGCATCATAAATACTTCATGAGCTTATTATCTCTCTCTGTCTGTATGTGTGCATGCATGTGCTTATGTGTGTCTCGCCGTGTACATGTTAGGGTGTGCACAAGCTTGAAAAGACAATTTGTCCACACAGAAATGATGTTATTAGTCTAGCGTGGTGTCCTGCCTGTTCATTCACTAGCGAGAGCTGGGAGTACATACTCTAATTAAACATACACTATATAAAAAAACATCCATTAGTTTATTTTATTTTCTTAATTATGTATTCGTGTTGATATGTATTTATTATGTTCCACTGTCAGGATTTTTCAAAGTTTGTGTTCTTCTTTTGAGCGACTTTCATTTGAAGCATCTACATGCTGTCCTGCACATTGTTTTGGTCTAATTTGTGAGACAATGTGGGGTTTTTTTTTACCTCAATTTTTAACCTCACCATTCTTTATTTTATGTATTTGTAAAGCATTTCAGCTTTTTAAAATATGAATATGAAATAAATTAATCGCAAAACATTCAACAGCAAATTATCTATTCAGCTAGATGTCCTAGTTTTTTCAAATTGTTACAGTTTGAATATCTTTATCTGTCTCTTTCTCAGTCTTTCACTTTCTTTCTCTGTTTTTTTTTCTCTTGCTGTCTCGCTGACCTGTGGAACAGATGGAGTATGATCTGTTCTGCCAGATC
Source organism: Danionella dracula (assembly GCA_900490495.1). Classification (NCBI taxonomy): domain Eukaryota; kingdom Metazoa; phylum Chordata; class Actinopteri; order Cypriniformes; family Danionidae; genus Danionella; species Danionella dracula. The sequence goes on from UELW01000996.1 coordinate 7,450,555, forward strand.
AGTCGGTTGAGAGCAGGTGTTAACTAATCATCCTGCACTGTTACCTGTGTGGAAACAAATGTCTTCATTTAGCTCTCTGATCAGTCAAACACACTTATGGTACACATCAATGCAGTCAAATACACTACGCAAATGTGCACAAGTTAAAGGATTTAATTCCACAGTTACCTTGTTATAATTAGAGACATGCAAGTAGTCTTAAATACAATTTAAGTGTTTTACCATTAAATAATCTATGCTAAACAAGCTTCAATGCAATTAAGTTTTTTTTTGTCTCAGGCATTCTACCAGGCTGACTGCAGCTCACCTTGAATCTATCATTCCTTGTCTAAAAAAGGCTCTACCAGACAATATGACACAGGTACTTTCAACAGGTCTTCAGCTTTTTTGGTGTTTTTGTGGTATTGTTCGGTTTTCTGTATTGCCAACCTCATCAGTTTTACTCGTGAGGAACTTTTGAACACCAGAGAGCACTCCCAGAACAATTTCTAGTTAATTTTCGAGTTCTCTGATGTTTTGTCGACTGTTTTGGTTGGTGGAGCTGCCGTGCTTCTGCGGAGACGTCGAAGGGGGAAGCGTGCAGGAGCTCTAGTCAAACTCTGGCAAAATGGTCTCAGAACACCCCTACCAACTTTACATCTGGCTCTCTACCCAACAAAATAGACAAAATACATCTGGTGACTCATACAAACAATTTGATTCTGTTTTTACTATTCTCAGGGACTTCAGTAAAGCACATTTGAACTACGAATTGCCTAAATTTAACAACATATCGAGTCCCCCACCAGACAGGGAAATATGCTGGATCATTGGGCATATGGCCATCAACGGGACCAACCACACCGTGTCCCGCACAGCTTTAGGACTCTCTGACCACTGCCTGCACTACCTTATTCCATCATATAAGCAACAGCTCAAAGCAGCTAAACCTGTAGAGAGAACTGTTAAAAGATGGATCATCGAAGAAGAGCAGGTTTTACAAGCCTGCTTCGACTGCTAGAACTGGAGTGTTTTTGAATCAATCGATCAATCAATCAAGTTTTTATGTAGCGCTTCTTTAGCAGTTGCTTTCAAAGCAGCTTCACAAAGTCTTAGAATGTGCTGCCTCAAACATGGACGAGCTTACTGGCTCTGTCTCGTCATACAGCAGTTTCTGTGAGGACATGTGGATTCCCACCCGGCTTATTTAGCATACAATAATAATAAGATTGGAGATCGTGTTCTGTGTAATCAGGCCAGCAACACAATGAATCAGGAGATCAGAGCAGCTGAAAGGAGCTACTCCAGAAAGCTGGAGAACCAGTTCTCGCTTAATTACCCTGTATCAGTGTGGAGAGGCCAGAAGACCCCCTCCCCCCAACACTTCAGATTAGCGAGGTTGATGTTGATTCCACTCTTCAGAAAGCAGAAAAGGAAGGCACCAGATCCTCACCAACATGCCTCAGAACCTGTGCTGACCAGCTGGCACCCATCTACACATACATCTTCAACAATCATTGGAGCTGAGTGATGTTCCTGCATGCTTCAAGCGCTCCACTATCATCCCCAAGAAGCCAAAAATCACACGACTCCATGACTACAGACCTGTGGCTCTCACATTTGTGGTCATGAAGACATTTGAGAGACTGGTATTGGTTTACCTGAAGGACATGACTGGTCCCCTACTGGAACCCCTGCAGTTTGGCTATCGATTCAATCAGTCTTTGGATGATGCAGTCAACATAGGGCTGCACTACACCCTGGAACATCTGAACAAACCAGGGACTTATGTAAGGATCTTGTTTGTGGATTTCAGCTCAACGTTCAACACCATCATCCCATTACTCCTCTGGAATAAACTCCACCAGCTCTCAGATCCTAACTGTATCTGTGAGTGGATCACCAGCTTTCTGACTGATAGGCAACAGCTAATGAGAATGGGAAAATTTACTTCTGACACCTGCACCATCGGCACTGGTGCCACTCAGGGGTGTGTTCTGTCCCTGCTACTCTTCTCCCTCTACACCAACGACTGCGCCTCCTAAGACTCCTCGGTGAAGCTCCTGAAGTCTCATCCAAGATGGCTAGGAGTCTGCATACAGACAGGAAGGGGAGCGGCTGGCTCTCTGGTGTGGCAAGAACAACATGGAGAAGGTTGCAACTATTGCACTAAGCAACAGGACGAATGTGCACATTTCCAGTTGTTTCACATTCTGTTGTTCTGTTTCTGCTCTTTATTTTTACTCTATGCTTAGCCTGCACATTACCACCAAAGCACATCTCTTAAGCATCTTGGACTTCTTTAGTTATAGTTATATTACTTTATATTTTACTGCCTCTATTTCTAGAATATTACTATATTCTATTAACTTTTAACTTGAGCAATTTACTTATTTAACCTGTGTTACTGTGGTTATGGTACCTGTGTTACTGTGCAACGTTATTGTGTCATTTTTCTGTATCAACACTAGAGAGTACCCCTGTACAACAACAAATTCCTTGTGTGTGTACACATGCACACTTGGCACTAAAAAGTTTTCTGATTCTGATTCTTTTGAGATCAGGACTGATTCTGACACTGAGTTTTAGATAAATCAGTGTTACACAGCTTGAGAATTTCAATACACAAGCTTATATATTTAGATTTTATTTCAGTAACTTGGGAGTAAAGTTTTTTTTCGTATTCTTTCCATGTGCTGTTTGGACACAGAATAAGCATTTTAAACTCAAACATCAACATGTTCTATGTCCCTCAAACATATGTCTCTCATGCATTAATTTTTTGCTCACTGCTTGCATGGGCTATGTCAGTGGTTCTTAAGCTTTTTTCATCAAGTGCCACACCAGAAAAAATATGTCACTCTAATACCACCATAATGAGCAACATTAAAATATACCAGTACAGTATAGCCTCAACCGTATACGGTCTCTTATTCAGCTACAGTTATGTTCAGTTCAAAGAAAAGCTACATTATTTCTACTAAGTGTAATATTCCTGCTGTTCTGACAGATACTCGGGAGAGTCGAGCAGCAGATTTCTTACCCTACGCCAGTGGCTAGAGAGGAGGGAGTTGTGATTTCAGGGGCTTTAAGAAAATCAACGAATGGGCCATGATTCAGGTATCAGATACCCTTCCATCACGGCTGATAAGGTTGTTGTTGTTGTTGTTTTTGACAGTGAGGAGGTTCATTGTAATTTTTAATATATGTATTTTACATATTTTTATTCTATTTACTCCAATTTATAAAAAAATGCACTTTCAGAATGCTGATAGAAAACGATAGCACCAACACTGTTTATATCTTTAGTTTATTTACAATTATGCAAAGAAATTATACACTCACAAAAGCAAGCAATAAATCAAATGCTACATTGTCCCTGAATGTTTTAAAATGCTGGTTATTTACATCTAACCATGAGGCTTTTAGGGGTGCTTTAGTTGTAGATTTCGCCCAATGCATATTTAATGTAAATGGATGGATGATGCATTGTAAAACTGTGGAACTGTGTGAGGTGTGGGCTTTTAAGTGGACCTGCTTGAGTCATCCAAGGGACTCCTGTAGTAGCCTTGAGTTATGTGCATCAAGATGGGATGCTTTAATACTAAACAATGGCAGCAAGTCACAATGGCATTTGACAAAAAAAAAAATTTCAAAACACAATCTATATTTTTTTAAACAACCAATTGTACGTTGCAAAATATTTCCACATCGAGTGGGTGTGATCTTAAGTGTGTTAGAAATGTACTTTTTGCCTTTGCATGGCAAACAGTTTATGTGTGTGATCATGTGCATGTGTTAAGCTGGGACTCATCGAGGCTGAAGTGCAGGTGTGAAAAACTCCAGTCACTGTAGGTTCATCTTCAACCTGCCGAAGCGCTCCTCACACTCTTCACACCCAAGCACACACACTGATTTTGAGGAGAGCAAAAGTGTGGAGCGAGTCATAATTGAACTGGGAGAACTTAGGAGATGCTAAATATACCAGAGGAAAAGTGCGTGTGAGCCTAACTCATATCTGGAAAGCAGACAGGTGCGTATTGAACCCACTAGATTAGACGATTTTGTGTTGGAGTGTGTCTTTCAAAGGCTCACTTAGAGCCTTTCAGTAGTCTGTCTGACAAGATAATACCAAGTACACTGCTTTATTAGAGTTGCATGAATTATTCGAGTAATCCTGCCTGTGCGTCATTGACAAAGAAAGCTGTTAAGGCTTTGGAATTTCATGCAGAGTCACCTACTCTGGATATTAGTGAGTGTTTTTGAAGAGAAGAGTCAGAGAATTCTTCCTCCGTAGTCCATAATCAAGCCAAACTCTAAAGAGAAATGCACTAGAACCCTTATGGTTCATGTGCGGAACTAAAACTGTATTTATCATAAAAGGACAACATGTGATTCCCCAAAATATCTTCACCCTTGAGGCTAAAACATGTCAAAAAAGCATATCTAGCTGAAATCTAGCTTAAGCCCTTAACTACAATTTAAATAGATATGATCTTGTAAAAAATATCTTATTTAAAAAAAATTATGCATATAAATCATCAAGTGGAGCAATTGACTGTTGTTTGGTGTTCATATAATTGTTACTCAGGCAGTGTTTGCGGGTCTGGTGGACCAATTGCATTTTGGGGATTTTAATTCACCAAATCAAGACATTTTATGTTAAACTATTTGAAAGATATTTACTTTAGCCATGGCACAAGTGATGTGATATAAACAGAAAATAATCTTTGTTTATTGTTCTTTAACCTCTTTTCCTCGTATTTAGAATTTAAACCATGTGTGGTGTTCTTATTATTATTATTTGGTCGGGGTGCCGAGTCTGCTAGACCCATTGCATTTAGGGGCTTTTAATTCAAACAATTCTCATGTGTGATTTATGTTTGTGTTGGAAGACAGAAAAAAGGTACAGAATCTACCATTTTCACACATTTACATGCCATGGGTCCAGTAGACCCAAACACATGGTATGTATTATAAATGAGCAGGGTGGGTATACAATGTGGGGTCAGTTTCAAATAATAATTGATTGTATAATTTTTCTTAAATTTTTATATGAAAACTGGTAACATACCTGAACACTATATAAGGGTTAAACAAGCAACATATACAGGCACATGCTGTGCGTCAAAATCTATTTTTATTATATATATATTTTTTTTTTGAAGAACATTTGTATTTTTTAAATGAGGTATTCTTTCATGTGAAAGCATCTGGAATCGTTCTTACACTTTATGGGGGCCTACCTGTCAGTTCTCATACCCTGCTTTAAAAATACATTTAATTGATAAAATGTCTATACTAAAATGTACCTTGTTTGTTCAAACTTAATATATCATATACTGGTGCTTATTTTTTAGTACTCTCATATCCTTGGCCCTCAAACATTTGGAAGGTGATTCTGTTTTAGTAGCTCAGAGCAAATATGAATTTATAAAAGTAAGAAATGGATTTATGAAACCATAAGGATGTCTGGTTTTCATGTCCACCTTTGAGAGATCTTTTTCCTCTCTGACCTGAGAAACTACACCTAGTATAAACATTAGTGACTGAAACTTGGAAAAGTTAGAGTTAGCTCTGGGCTATGTCCATCTTTGAACAATTTATTTTTTCATTTAAGAGAGAAAAAGAAAATCAATGAAGACATGGTTGCTGCAATTCTAGAGAAAAGTGGAAAAACCCAAAAATACATTTTCATATATTATCAAACTATAGCTGCCCAGTGCCAAACATCATCAAAAAAATGCAGTGTAAATAATATTAACATTAAACATCAACTGAAATTTCAGCAAGTTCATAAAATAGGGTTTTTTTGCATCATTATTAAGCACTCTTTTGGGAGATTTGACCCTTGAGAGCTGTTGTTAAAAGGAATGCCACAGTATCGCTGTTGAATACTGGCTTTTTATTTATACTGGACAGTGCATTTCAAAATTCCAGTCCAAAGCTTGTTTCTTGCTTTCCAGGAGTTCGGAACTTTGTATTATTTGCTAACATGGCTAACAGAGTTTCAGTCACCGTCTTCTTTAACAGTTACAAATTGCATTATGTTGATGGTTATTGACAGACAAAGCTTTTTGAAGTAGTCCTTAATGAAAGGGCCAAGATTTGTTACAATCCTGTAATAAACAACCTTTTAAAAAAAAAACTTTTTTTATTGTTTCTGGTAAGATCAAAGGGTCTCCTTTTAATGCAGTTATATGTTTAGTGAGGAACTGGGATGCATGTGCATGTCAAGGGGTTGAGGAAGGCTGGGGGTTGTGTGCACGTGTTTCTGTGCATGTGTGTGCGTGCGTGTGTGTGTGTGTGTGTGTCTGTCTGTTGGCTGAAAGGATAGGCCAAGAGATAGAGCCCGGACCCTCTGTGTCTGATCCTGCTCCAAAATGGCACACACCCACACTCTTTACAGATGTGCCCAGTTCCTCTTCCCAGCATCCCCCTCAGCACTCCGGCTCCTCTGAGCAAGAGGAAGACAGACGGAGAGATAGAGAGAAAAGTGAAAGAAAGAAAGTTATAGAATGAAAGTAATTCTAAAGGTGAATGAATGAATGAATTCAAATAAGTTTCAGAAATAAACATATTTTGAGGAATTATTTTTCATTCAAATGTCAACTGATTTGGTTCAACTTCTGTTCTTCAAAGAATTGATTGATCAGTTTCGTCTTTGAAGATCAGAAGTTGAAAAGTAGTAGAAGTCAATGAAAAATAATTCCACAAAATATGTTTTTTTCTGACACTTAATTGAATTCATTCACCTTTGAAATTACTTCCATTATACCATGATTTCTCAAATTGTAATATGCTAAAGAGACAATTTACATGAGTTAGGTTTATCCTGAAACTTGGCTAATAAACTTTACACTTTAAAGCAGGAGATGTCAAAGCTATCCTCCTTTCGGTTGCAACCCTGCAGACCAATCTGACTTCAGAAAAGTCAGCATTTTTTATACACCTTTTATCAGGTTTGTTTCATGATGGTTTGAATCTAAAATGTTTAGACCTGTCTGTGGGCCTAACGGAATCAACTTTAAAGGGTGGATTTTGAAAAGTAAATTCTATTCATCATTGCATTTCTCCTGAAAATGTTGGTTTATTCTAGATAAATAAAAGTTGTTTCATTTGAATTCTTTCTTTGTTTGGGTCAAGGCTAAGCTATTCCAGGTTGAAAATTTTTTTTGAATGTTTTCTCTTCAGGTTGAAAAGGGATCTCCGTATAAGAGAGAAAAGCATAGATTAATGAGTGTTTTCACCTCTCGCTCCAGCAGGATATTTCTGTCAGTCGATAATTACCGTCAGATGTAGACTAGAGCAGTGAGGAAGAGACGCCTGTGATTCTCTCACACCTGATCCTGCGCTTTTCTCCACCTCACACATGCACTCTCTGAGTCAATTACACTCTAATTTCAAACTAAACAAACGGCAGCGTCAAGTGGAAGGCAGATGCACAAGAAGAGAAGGGAACTTTGATGAATGAGAGAGTTACAGGGATCGTTGAGCATTTTTGGTCATTAATTCCACATCCTGTGGTTCAAAAAGGGTTTTGTTAAACTTAATATAACTTGATCATTTTAATTTTATAATCTATCACATGCCTCATATTTTACTGAATCTATAAATCTTTAACAACATTGCATTTTCCACTTTTCTTTTTACCCTAGTGGACCACACTGGGATATGATAAATAAGACAGAAGTTGCGCTTCTACAAACCATTAAATTAAGCAAATTGGACAGTATTTTGGAAATAGGACAGTAAAAAAAAAGCTAGCATTTATTGAAAAAAAGGTTTTGCGCTTACAGGAGGTAGTTTCTGAACTGTATTGAAATTGAATTTTTTTTTTTCACAAAACTGCAATGGAAAACTTTTTTTTTTCTAATTAAATGAGTCACGTGACCTGGAGTGCCTTGACCTCATTGGCCAAAGTGATGTACTACCTTACGGGCGCCACCAAAGGTCCGCCACATAAGGTCCGCCACAAAAGGTACCACTGTTGAGTATTCCATGCTGAAATAGTTGGATCCATAGCTGCTTTGTAAAATCACCAACCACTATTTCCCAAAATCTCTTCATCCATAGGCGCTCCCATGTATAAGTACCTTGCCGCTCCATACCCTGAGTAAGTTGTTGAACGTCTGCTTTGATACATTATATCACACTTATCATGTGAGTTTGTGTTTAATCTCATAGTTATGATTTAATAGAAACCATGCAATTGCGAAATAAAATGTTTTCAACATTACATAACCAATGTGTAATTCTACTCCTTCTTTTTGCTCTGTAGAATTTAGTTGCTACCATATCGCATGATATACTCGGCTTCTTTTAAAAGCTTTTGCTTTGAAGTTTTGTAAACCCTTAACCCTCATGGCATAGTATAGAGCATGAAGTACTAGAGAATTAAATTCACAGAGGTTAGGAAAGATGTCTAATGTATTTGTACAGGCCATAATATATGAAGCCACACACAATATCTAATCCAAGACAAATGCTCGCACCTGACAGTTTATTTTTCTCTCTGGCAGCGGAAGCAGAGCAAGAGTATGCTAGAGTGCTTCACTTCAAGATTTTAATAGAACCCTGTCATGCATGTGTATGTGTGTGTAAGAGGGACTAGAGTGTTATGAACACAAAGGTCCAGGTGTGTGATGTCTAGCAGGATGCAGGTGTGTATGTGTTGTAGATTATGGTTATTCTGTTATTGATGAGTTCCTGTGAGTCAGGTGTGGATGAAAATGCATGCACACAAACGAACTAATCAGAGTGGTATTCTGCCTATGACCAGGTGCTAATGTTAGCTCGTTATTAACATTATTTTTCATAACAGGTTTGGGTTTTGAGTGAAAATAAGCTTTATGATTAGGTGCACCTGGGTCACTTGCAAATAAGACTTGCTGAGGTACTGTATAAAGAATTTGTATTAGTTTTTCTGCATTGGTTTGGACTTCAGATGAAAATCTCAGTGTTATAAAATATTGTTTTAAAATATTTGAATGAGATCGCTTATCACCAGTAACAGAATCCTAATTTCACAGATGGAGTAATAACTTTTGTTTTGGCTTATGCTCTACCTATGTAACTTAAAGGTGTTACAGTATACGCAAGTTTTCAAAAAAACGCTAGAATCGTGAAGTTCTTTTTAGAACCAAAAATTTATTCATTCATATTCATGTCGGCTTTATTCCCTTTCGGGGTCGCCACAGCGGAATGAACCGCCAACTCTCTGGCATATGTTTTACGCGGCGGATGCCCTTCCAGCCGCAACCCATCGCTGGGAAACATTCACACACACTCGTTCACACTTTAACACTATGGACAATCGTTCTTACTCAATACACTTATTCCGCATGTCTTTGGACTTGTGGGGAAACCGGAGCACCCGGAAAGACGCGATCACGGGGAGAACATGCAAACTCCACACAGAAATGCCAACCAACCCAGCCGAGGCTCGAACCAGCAACCTTCTTGCTGTGAGACGACCGTGCTACCCACTGCGCCACCGTGACGCTATCCAGATTTATATTTGTGTTCATTTTTTTCACTTCAGATTAAGCACAGTAGTTCAGTAAAACATCAGCACACACTTGATTCCTTTCAAGGGTTTATTTGAGGTTAGGTTCTTTACAGCTGAGTCGCTCATTAGATCGTGTAAAGCCTCTTCTGTTACAAGCTCTTGACTGACTCAGGCATTTATGTGTATTGGTGTGTGTTACCTGTGAGCGGAGGCTTTTATCAGTTTTGTGAATGGCAGTAAGCTTTAGAAAGAGATCCTCTTACACACAAGAGCTTTAGATAGTGAGTGTTAATGTGTGCACCTCTGTGTTGTGTAACAGAGCAGGTGTAATGAGCTTCAAGTACCTGTGAGACACTCAAGGTGGCAGAAATCTCTCTGAGGTGTGTATCAGGTGCAGTGTTGGCTCTGTGCCAGCTGCAAAACAGCTCAGATCTCTCGTGGATCTGAATGTAAAACCTTGGCAAAAATATATGTTTTTACAATGGTTTCTTCTCGGCTCTTTATATAAGTTAGTTAATTAATTGTGCAGTATATAATGGGGTTTTAAGAAAGAAGCAGAGTTTATGTATACACTTATAGACAGCTGCTCTTTTTCCTTATCATTTCCTGCACTGCTTAACTCACTATAAAAAGAGTATATGTTTCCCGGGTGATGTGGGCTGGATGCATTTAATTTAACTACTGTGTAGGATCGATATGCGTGTGCTGCATTCCATTGTGTGCATGAGTATGTGTGTGTTAGAAATGGAGGGAAACACTTCACACCTACACCTGAGAGGAAAGCTTTCACACTTTTTCTACAGTATAAAAAAGATGAAAGTCGTGTGTACGTGTGTGTATCTGCCTGAAAAAGACTGCAACATGATTCAGCAAATATCGTGGTCAGTTTCACTAGGCTACTGATTATGTAAAGCACTAGCCATAAACACCATCCTTTTTGTAAGTTATTTTACAAGCTAATTATAACCTAAATTTAGTCCGAGTGTAATAAACCATGTAGTGGTAACCATCATCACCATTGTCACTAAAGTAAAAAAAATTTTTTGAGCACTAAAGAAACATTCCATCTTCAAAGCATGTCTTTCTCTGGGTGGTTGCCATAGAAAACCTTTATGTTACCTATTTGGATTAGACTTCTCTGTAGCATCATGGATTCAAATAAATCAGACTTATCTGATTTAAATATTCCTTGACCCTTTTTGTTCCAAAAATGATGAAAGCAACCGGTGATAAATCACAGCAAGAGCTTTGACACAAAATTAAAAAAAAAACATCAAATAAAACACTATATATATATATATATATATATAGTAGATCGCTTTGAATAACAGTCTGATAAATGGATATTGTAAATGGAATATTACTGTTATTTTACACCTGTATAATTTCTGCAAAGTTGCATTTGCTGGGAATAAATGATCAGTTGTGTAGTTAGTTTCAATATGACATAAAATATAAATTGCTTTCTCTTTAGCTAAGCTAAAGCACAGATAATAAACTTTAACAGCTCAGTCTAGCTCTATAGATCTGCTCAAGTCATCCATCAGGGTGCTTTTGCACAGCATATTTTTCAAATCTTTATTGCTTTAATGCTCTGCTCATACACATCGTGCATGCACACTGCTTACACACAACTATTAACACACTATCGTATACTTTTGGCAGTATTCTCATGTTTGTACGTCTGGGAAAAGATCCACATCTAAAAGTCTCCCTCCAGTAAAAGGCACAGTTTTGCAGGGCATACACCCACCCATGCACTCTGGAATCGGTGACACCTGTTAGCGACAGCCGGCTGGGCTGCGGGTTTGTGTCGCTTTCAATGCCAGTGTGTGTTCTTGTAAGAGTGTTTGTGAGGACCAGGGTCAGGTTCTTGCTGCGCTGGGGTTAAACACTGGCTTTCAGATTCTAGAAACATGCTGCGATAAAGTCTGGAGGAAGAGCAGGTGATGCTGGGACACTGTGTGTGTTCATCTGTTTGTGTGTGCATGCTTTTGGCTGTTTTTGTTTTAAGAATCGGAGCTTAAATAATTGACTTTTTATGTAAAATGTCAAGTTTGTCTGGCAGAGATGCTCGGCACTTAGTCGTGGGATGATTAGAAGAGTGGAATGAATAGTTGTGACTAAAATTGGATTTTTGTTGGAATCAGGGGTCAGCATCTCACCGTGCTGAGGTTAAACACTCGCTTTTGGGCAGAAGAAACATGCTGGGATCGGGTCTGGAGAGAGAGCTGGTGATGGCAATGAATGTGTTAGTGCATGTGTGCTTGGCACTGCTAACTCACTGTTCCAGGTTACTATTTGGTAAATCTGTAGCACATTATGGTGCTGCAGAAAAGAGAATAATCGATCTATATTTGCACCTCTTACATGTCCCAAACATGATCACAAGAGTGAAGCAATTTCCCTATATTTTCATCCCTTAGCACAAGAACAAAAAGCAATTCAAATATGTTTATGAATTGAAGTCACATGGACTGATTATGGTAGCTTTAAAAGCAATAGACATAGACATTGAGCTCCAAGGAAGACTCAACAAGTTAACAGAATTAGTTAAATAGTCCTTAACTATTTGAAAAAAGTTCTTGAGCTTTCCAATTTTTCTGGTTATGTCTCAAACAGCCTGAAACAAGCTCCTGCTCTAAAACCCATTTTTCATGAGTGTTTGTGGTGTCAGATGTGTAATGTATCAGTATGTGATTTTCTGACAGCGGAAGTCCTCATCGCAAGAATGTGTGTGTTTAGCGGTTGTCAGCCATCGATCTTCTTTCAGACAGCTCATTCTGCTCCAAACACACACACGACACATAAACGACCTCGACGTACACTGACACACAGTCCCACGCTTCGAGAAACTATCGATCTCTTACAAGCAAAGGTCTGATATAATCCAGAAAGTAGTCGAGCACGACTCAAAACGTCACAACTGACTGAATGTAATTCCCGTTATATCTTCTTTAAATCCTCTCTTTGACACTGCAGCAGTTTTTGAAATCCATTGACACAACAAAGAATTGCATTTATATGTTTTGCTGAAAAAAAATCTTTAACAAAAATAACATTACATACATTTTGTCCATTAAGTCTTCTTGGTTTTGTTTTTATTTTATCTCTTTATAAACACTTAAATATCACAAACATTTTGGCCGTTTAGCTACCAGACATTTAGCTATTATTACTGATTTATTTTTATTTTTATTTTCTTCCGCATATAGACATCTGAATAAATAGTCAGGAAGAGATTTTGAAATTGTATTTGAAATTATTATATTATAAAAACAACATTTTTATATTTTATGCTGATTCTAAAGCTTTTTTTGTTGCTGTGTGTGGACCCTTAGAGTGGGCAAAGCATTAACATAAAAGAGGCAAAAAGAAGTTATTTGAGACCAAAACCTTAGCACTTAGTGAGTGACCCTCGCTCGAGACGTCCAAGACTTTATTATGCAAAAATGTCAAGTTTATTACAACCTAAAAAATTAATACATAACAAAATTGGGTTGCCAAAACAGAATGATATATTTGCAAATATTGATTTTATTAAAAAGCTAGTTGCCTAGTAAATAATTTTTTTTTCCCATCTGGAAAAAATCAAGGGGCCACCTAAAAGTTTGAGTTTTCAAGACCCCCCAAACCCCCCTTTCCCTCTCCAGCCCTCACTCTTTGATCAGAACAGAGCCGTGATATGTAAACACTTGTCTCTGTTTTGAAAGTTGGCTGAAATCAATAGTACAAACTTGCGCGGCTTTCAAAGGCATGCAGAAACACTTCAGATGTTCGTGTGTGAATTAATCACACGTTCAGAGTGTTCAGAAGATCAGATGTGTCTTTCATTACTGTAAATGTATAGTCTAGAACTGAGTCTATTATTTATAGTTTACACTTTGAGGTGATGCGTTTCATCTATTGTATATTGAGGATCATAGGATTTCTTTCTTCTTTCCCTCCTAAAAACTCTCTTCTTATCCCAAAAGCTGTATTTTGCTCTATAAATTCAGTAAAAATACCTGAACGGAGAAAATTAGCACTACTGTAAACCAATAAACTGTAACAGATAACTGCAATTAAGCTTGAATTGACTGCCCCAAGGCAGCTAAGGGCTACCAAGGTAGCTTATCACCACCAGTGTGTTAATGTGGCATGAATTAATAATGCTCTGATAATTGTAAAGCATCTTCGAGTGTCTAGAAAAGCGCTATATAAATTGAAGACATTATGATTATTATTATTATTAGTCACTTTAAAGGAATGGGTTGATGCCTTGTTCATAGTAATATCCCTTATTTTACCTAACCAATACAAACATACTTCACATAAAAAGGCAGACCTAGGAACACTGATACTTTAAAGCTGTACAGATTGAATAGAATTCTCATTCAAAGCCTCTGGGAGATGACTCTTTTCTCCCACACATACATGCATGCTGCTCTGGTCGGTACTGTACGTCCCTTCTGAAAACGCTTCTTCTTCCATGAGTGATTTTGAGCTGGAGTGCTTCTTTAAATCCTTACATGAGGAGAGAGGGAGAGCTATGGAGTGGAAAGAGAGTAATAAGAAATGTTCTGGTGTCAGGATGGACTGAGAGGAAACTCAAGCATGGCTAAAAAGAGTGAATTCTTGTCCCTATTTGTCTCTGCCACTCGCCCAGCTCTCTCTCCATTAATAATGCATGAACTAGCCTAGCAGAGAGAGAAAGAGACGGAGGTGAGTGCGCACACATGTGTGTGTATGAGTTTCTGGTTTTGGGAGCTGCTTCAGGTGTGGCTTTGGTTATGCATCATGGAGGAAAAGCCACTCCGGCTCCTGAGAAACACACACACAGTAATTGAGTTCATTGATCAAACTGAGAGAGAGAGAGAGAGAGAGAGAGAGAGAGAGAGCATTTTTTTCATATTTTCACGTAGATATATAGTTTTGGTACTCTTTTATAGCCCCTCTTTTATAGTTTTTGTCAAATGTGACTTTGAATAAATTTAACGATGAAAAAATAGCTTGAAAGGAACATTAATATAAATTGCAACTTTCCGACATAAATAAACCAATTCAAGTGATAGAGTTTTTCTGAGCATTTTTATTTGAATACTATCGGTTAACAAGGAAGACATTCTACCTTGTACTTTAAATCTCAAGCGTAACCTCAAAATAAAAACAGAAAAAATAACAACAAATGTCCAAATGAACCCTTTATTGAAATTTAAAATATTTTATATAAGGAATAAAACAAGAAAGAGTTAATCAGAAACACATATAGATATGTCTACCAAAAAAAGGGAAAAAAGGAAGCTGACAAAATAAATCTCCAATTGCTTAATTTAAAATGTCCTCTACTGCAACTTTCTAAATTTGTCTCACAAATCCAAATGGTCCACATAATCTCTTCCAGCCAAATAAATACATAGATAAGAAGCCAATCAGGACGAAGGGAAGGATTTTACAGTAATGAAAGCCTGTATAATCTGTATTTGTTAGTTACAAAAGGATTTGCCCATACCAGACAACACTAGCAAACACTGTTCCATTTTTGGCTTTCACAAAAATAATGAAGAAATAAAGTTTACTTTTTACTGTGTTTTGTATTTCTGTATTAATATATATGTTGGAAAGTAGTTTTTATTCATACGTCACTCATTACACTAATAACCAACAAAACTAATTAAACAAAAGAAATTTGTCTTTGCTTTTAGTGCGGCACGAGTTACTTGCCATTGTACATAGCGATTCACAAAACTAGCTGTTTTTGATTGAGAGAATATTAACTGCAGGAAAGTATAATTAAGGGAGACTCCACATGATTTGTGCTAATATGTTTATTTAGGAACGTTTATATGATATGATTTTAATGATATATCAGGGTTGTAGTTACTTAAACTAAAGAAAGGTCTTTGACTTGTGTTAATGCTGCTGTTTTTAGGTGAAAGGAATAGTGTGCTGGAGCCGATCACTCCATTCACATAAGGGAGAAGCATGTGCAGGTATAATAAACACACACTCATTTCAGTATGAGACTAATGAGAACTTAAAGGAATAGAGAAATACACATCAAGTACATCAGTGTGATGCAGTAAACTAACTGTATTTCAATATGTGGGTTGATGTTTGTTAGAGATAAATGGTGTTGACTTTGAAGGTTAAGTCTGTCTCCTAAAAGAATCAAAGAACTACCAACCCTTGACACGTGTCTATTTATCTGTACCTGTTCTATGACACCTCACTGAGTCTCATCAATCACAAACTCACACAGGAATACTAACATTCTAACAACTCCCACCACATATGAAATATATTTTATGTCAGAACATAACAGGAGCTTGAAATTTACATTTATAACAAATTTAGTTTCTGTTTAACCTTCCTTCTGTTAGATTTGCATTCATGTACTCAACTGACCAATTACTAAACTCTATAATTACAAAATTTACTTCAGTTCTAAGCAAATCTATTGCTTCAAAGATTTACCTTTTTTAGAACTACACTGACCTTTTGTCATTTTTTTACTTTTGGGGGAGGTGGAGTAGTGTTGGATGCTCTTAAAACTCTTAAAACTGGTAAACTTTCTGTACAGAGTTGCTTTGTTCCATTTCCAATACAGGACAAAGCAAAACAAATGTCTCTTCAGTCAGAAAGAGTACCATTCCCATCCTGAATTATGTTGGGGATTAAATTTTAAATCTGAATGTATTTCAAGACAGCAGTGAAAATAGTGTTTTTGCTGCCTGGATAGTGTGAAAATAGCTTTTCAATTTAACCCTAAAACTCATGAACTCCTGAGAACCAGTCTATGCAAAATCCTCACTGCATTCGTGAAACAAACCTGGTCGTAGTATGTATGGTGGTGGGGGTGGGCGATCAGTGCTTGTCCCAGGGCTCAGTTTTAATGATGATGCTTTGAAGGTCTGACTGCGGAAGCCTGGAAGGCGAATCCGTGTCTGTGTGTTGCTCCTCTGGCTCGTCTGAAGATGGGTTTCCACTATAGAAGACTAGCTGCTCTGTCAAAGAACAATCCTCTGATTGGTGAAGTTAATAAATTCTGCCTTTCTTTCTATTATTCCAAAGGTCAGTAGTGTCATCTGGTGCTTATCCCAGCTCAGATTTAGCAAAGGCAGAGTTCCAAAACTTTTTACTTTTTATATGTTATATTGAATAGGTCGATGAGATTGTTAATAAACACTTCTGTTTCATTACATTCTTCCTCTAACTTAAACATTTTAACCTACTGATAATTACCGTTGGACATCATTCAAGGATACACTGCAAAAAATGAATTCTAAGCAAAGCTGAAAATGCTTAAAATTAGATTGAAAATCTTGATTTTCTTATTTTAGGAAGAATTTTCTAATTTAAACCTTTTGGGTATAGATTACTTTGCTAATTTTGAGAAAATAATACTTATATTTTCTTGAGGAGAAAAAAATTCTTATTCTGGTCATTTATTTTCTTGAATTAAGAAACGGTGTGAAACAAGTTGCCAATTTTGCCACTGATCTTAAAACAAGAATCTTAAAACAAGAATTTTTGACTCAACATATTCTTATTTCAAGAATTTTATTGATATTTTATTTTAAGAAATCAATATTAAATATTGGTAAAAACATGCATCTTGGAACAAGAAAAAAAATCTTAAATCTAGTTCTACTCTAGATCAAGTGAAGGTAAGAACATTTGATTTCTTGAAATAAGATTAAAATGTTTGTGAAAATAAAAGAAGAAAAAGGATATACACCGTAACCAAACCTTAATACCTCATCCAGTTGTGTTCTAACTTTGATGGAAGAGATCTGTACTTCAAAAAAGCACTCTTGAAACAAGAAAAAAAAAACCTCAAATATAGATAAACTCTTCCTAGATCAAGCAAAAGAATCTGCTAATGGGGTAAGCAAATTTGAGTTGGCAAGAATTCTTTAAAATAGTGTAGCGGCTGGTTGAACCTCCGTTCTCGGGATTGGTGCAGTGACGTCACGAGGGCGGGACACTGCACGCATCTCCTTATGAGGGCTTCCTAAGCTCTAACCATCGACGAGATTGCTGTTGCACTGAGTGGGGTCCTTACAATTCTCGATGTTGGGAATGCCATTTGTGATTGCAATCACGTGCTATTATTGCGGTGATCCACAATAAAGGCTGTTAACGACATCTCAATTGGCAGTGTCTTTGTTAAGACTATCCCATCTTGCAAGAGTGTTACAATAGCAAAAACTTTTGGATCTTAAAAACATACAAAAACTCTCAAAACAAGTCTTTCCATGCTGTAATAACGCATTGCAACTAGAATATTCCAAGTTGTATCTAGTCACTAGTGGTCTTAAAACTAGACAATATGTCTTAAAACTAGGATGTTTTCTCTTTTAGTTTTATATAGCTCTGGTCCATCACTGATCTTCTCCCCAGAGCTCTACTAAGTGTTCTACCTGTCGCCTATCGGAACTGTACTATCTAAGAATACATCAATAGGCCTAAATAATATATTAAATATTTATTTAAAATTTATTTTTTGAGCTAGAATTTCTAGTTGTAAGAACCCATGCTCTACTTTAAGAACTAAAATTAAGCACAAACTGTCTTAATTCAAGGTCATATATACTTATTTTAATATTACATTTTCTAAGTTAGTCTCAATTAAAAGAGAAAACATCCTAGTTTTAAGACAGGTTGTCTAGTTTTAAGACCACTAGAGACTAGATACAAGTTGAAATATTCTAGTTTTTGTCTATTTATCAGCTAGAATTTTTTTTCTAATTTTAAGAAATCTTGACAAGTTAAATTTGCTTACCCCATTGGCAGATTTTTTTGCTTGATATAGGAAGAGTTTAACTTTATTTGAGTTTTTTTTTCTTGTTCCAAGAGTGCGTTTTTTTTGCAGCGCATACGATTCAACTTGCATCTAGATACACTATTTACAATTCATTTAAAAATGTTATATTTTTATTATAGAACAATTTGATTAAAATAAATTTGATTCAAATGCAATTAGATTAACTATCAGAAGAATTAGTGTTTTACACAATAAGCCCTTTCTATGACTGTTTCCATAACAGTTTTTCTTATAAATATGCAAAAGACCACATTGTCAGAGGGTTTTGACAAAAAACAAACAAAAAAAAAAACAGAACATACAAATTTTTTTTTAGAGTGGCAGGAAAAACGAACACAAAAACAGGTGCCCAGGCTCGCGATACGCTGTCTACAAATATACAAATACATATATATATTTATGTATTTGTAAACATTCTAAAAACTTTTGTTCTTCTTTAAAGGTGAGCAGTTTACCTTGGTGATAATTGGGATGTGTGTTAGATGTGGAAAATTTCACAGGGCCACACTGTTTTGCTTGTTTTCATAATAAAAAAGAGCCATATTTTTTGTTTTGTAAGAGGTATCTTCTGCAAAGCATTGCTCATTCTCTCAGTCATTGTTAGCAAAGATTTTTGGTAAAAACTCGTTGATGTCTAAATAATCTTTAAACTGGCATCGCTCTCATTCTCTCTCTCTCTCTCACTCATTCTTACTCTCTCTCTCTCTCTCTCTCTCTCTCTCTCTCTCTCTCTCTCTCTCTCTCTCTCTCTCTCTCTCTCTCTCTCTCTCTCTCTCTCTCTCTCCTCTCTCTCCCCCCCCAATACAGCAAGGGTTTCATTACATCTAATCAAAAGCAGGACCCCTGAAGGAGTTTATAATGAGAGGAGATTACTTATTACTTTTTATCTGTGCGTTTCCGGCTCGTATCGTCGTTCAGATCTATAATCGAACATAACAAGGTTTCGGTTATCGCTCACTGACTACAGAGGTGTCTCAGAAGGTAACACTTCTCACAAGAATGAACCTCATTTATCATTCATCAAAAACACTTGCTAAAGGTCAATATCTGTCATGCATTTAACATCTTACACAGAAAAGCAAAATGAAAATAAAAGAGCTGCTGATAGTGATGCAAGGTGTTTTTGAACCCACTATGCGATAAGACTCATGACAATGCATTGAAATGAAAGTCAATGCTTTTCCCGAAGTTCATTTGCATTTACTATCCACCTCGTTTGCATATTTCTTTTAGTCCAGAAAATAATCTTACAGTAGCATTACAAGACTGTTGTTGAGACTAAATTTTAAATTGCTAAATTTACTGGGATTCAAAGAAAGTCAAACTGAAACTGAATATTGGGTTTTTATATTATGGCAAAGAAATTCTTTCTTTTATAGCTGATAAAGCACAAATTCTTGAGTGTTGCATGGGGTCCATCATATTGTTTAGTCTTATATAATGATTAATCTCATAATAATGATTGCAATTATTTCTTCCCAATATTAACCTGGCCCCCAAAGATGGAGTAGAGATATTTATTATTCCTGATATCAAATGGAATTGGTTCCTAGTTACCTGATTAACGTATTTTTATTCTTACCCCTTATACTATAATTAGCACATTACTCCATATGATATGAATGTTATTGTTTCTGAAGCTGCTTTGAAGATTAAATACATTTTAATTTCATTATTATGTAGCAACATCTGTAGAACAGTGTCCTTAACGTCCCTTCCATCCTCAAAAGTAGCACAAAGTTTATAATTTTTAGATTTCTGGGCTTTCCTTTCCATTTCAACTTTAACCACTTTCTCATCCTGCTGTGATTTTAAAACTGCTATATGAATATCAGCATGATTTCTGTATTGTAAGCCAGTTTTTATTTAAAGATTTGTTTATTAGTATTGTAAAGTTTATGAGTGAGCCTGTTAATAGATAGACCTGAATAGAGCAATAGACATGCAGACGGAAAGGCAGACTTGTTTCTTTGGAGTTCTTGAAAGAAGAGGACTTGGGAGCATCAGCACTACTAAGCGTAATTGCTGCATGTCCTGAGGCTTGCCAATATTTGTCTTTGATAACTGTGCTGAATAATCAACAATTTGTGAATGTTCAAAATAGAATTAATTATGTAAAAAAGGTTTAAAATGTACTCGCACAAACCCATATTTCTTTTGAGGTTAATGTAGACTTTTGAAGAAAAATATCAATGGTAAGCAATTATCCTCATATTCAAAGAGTCTTTCGAAAATCTTTTTGTTTAAAGAGACATTCATTTTTTTCTTTATTAGCCTGACTTTTAATTCCAATTCGGTAAAGTTTTTCCCATCTGGTTTGGTTGAGTCTGTGTGTGCATCTCTTTTATTTGGGTAGGCCTGTGTCTAGTAAAAACGTCTTTTTTTCCCTTGTAACTTTGTGAATTTTTACTTCTACACCTAATCTCACTCACTGAAGGTGTGCACCAGGGTGTTTGTGTTATTCAAGGGGTTACACAGGTCATCACCTTAGTTAGTGCCAATTTGAGCTTTTCTAACAGTACTTAATTGGTGCGAGTCGTTGCTCTGGGGCTCAGACCGGAGTACGTTTCACCTCCTGTGTGAGTATATCTGTCTGTGTGTGTGACATGTTCACACACAGCCCTGAGACAAGGTGAGTTCACACGCAGCAGTCTTGGCGTGCTATTAGACGCATGTGTCTGCTTAAATGAAAGAGTAAATCATCATTAGAGTGTATGTTCAGTACTCAAATTCACTTCTCTGAGGAAAAGCAGATCCTTAATTTCCTCTGAGGGTCAAATGACTAAAATCTGATCTCACTTAACAGCAATGACTTAAACCAATTGATATGATCTTCGAAACCTTGCAAAGATTAGATGCTTTCTTACCAGTCAATGTATAGATAAACTAGTCCATGCTTTCAAACTCAGAAAGCTGGACTACTGTAATCGTCCCTTCACTGGTCTTCCCCAAAAGATAGTTTCCTCTGGTTCATACCTGGTGTGTCTCCCATGACCCACTGCTTGAGTCCTCGGCATCATGATCACCCCCCTGAGTATGGCTGCTGTATGATTTTGTAACCCCACCCCCTAATGTAAAGCGAACGAGAGAAGAAGCTAATTTATTTTTTTTAATTTTTTTTTTTTTCTCATTAATATAGTTGTTTAAAATAACGATTTTAAGTATGTGAAAGATATCTATTCAGTAGACAAAGTTTGAGAATTTGTACTTTTCTTTCATAAGGCTTGTATTGTTTATTTTCATATGGCTCAATTCTCCCAGAAAATATGATTGACAGCTATCCTGAACCAATGGCTGGCTGTGCTGCCATCACATACCCCGTAACATACTGAAATAAATATTCCTCAATTTCCTGTTTATGATTATAAAATGATCTATTCTATAAAATGAACATATCTGAGCTCATAAGTTTGGGTTTTACTGATGCTGCACATTAATTTCTGCTTTTAATTGTTTCATTGTTTCTATCTTAATTCCTTTTCAACGCTATCAATCACCAAAAATTACTGAAATGCATGAAAATTGCTACACAAATAAACTTGCTAACGCACTCCTATGCAATAGAAAGAAAGCGATGCTCTTTTCATCAAGAAACCATTAAATTGAATTGATATTGATAAACATTTGTAGTGTTATAAAAGTTGATTGTGTTTTAAATAAAATTGAGGGGAAAACACTACTTTTGCTAATTACTTCTTGCTCATTTTATTGTCCAAGATCCTTCAACCATCTCGCTTTCCGGTAAATGTCTGCATAATCGGACATAAATTTGATTTATGACAAAAACATTTAATTTATACTTTATTTTATTATTTCAGCCAGCAGTCTGCACAAATTTAAATCTCTTCAGGCTCCTGGTTTATTATTCAGGGATGATTTTTTGTCCACGTGTGTTTTGCTTGGTGTCACCTCAGATTAAATTATTAGCAGAGCACTAGCAGCAGCGCTGTTATTATTTACCACAATCAATGAAAGCTAATGAAAATCCATTTTTCATACTATCAGCCCCTGCTGACTTTTATTTACTTGTGTGTGTCTAAGCGAGCAATTCATTCCCAGTAAATGCCAGGACAGGACAATAGCCCACACAAGCACACACACATACACACGCTAGTAAATGTGTCTGATTTGTGTTACACCTGTTTTCTGTCAGTTCTGTGTAGCAATGTGTATGTGTGACAAGTCTATAGTATTGTAGTTCAATGAAAAATATGTACGTTTCTGAAAATTATTAGCGTCTGCATAAAAATATATGATGAGCAAAACGTTTTTTCACTCTTGGCTTTCCAGTTTCAATCCCAATGTGTCAGGTGATTATTGCCTCTAAAACTTTTACCACTTGAACTGAGAAGGCCCTGATTTTATTATAGTTTGCAAAATGAAAAGCACTGGCTTAACCATGAACAGCACCAAGGTATATCTTTAGTTTGACCGGTAATTAGCAAGATTATTATTGATTTCCAATTTTATAAGAGCTTCCTGGGTAGTCCCTTAAAAAGTGAACTGAGGAAACATTAATTTAAAGACATAAAAATATTTTAAATAAGTTAAATAAGAGTAATTTCTCTTAAAAACTATAGAATAATTATCATAATAATAATAGTTATTATTGTACTATTAATTGAAAGATTACTTTCTGCTGATTGGTTTAGTATGTAAAATGAAAATATAAGGCAGTCAGGCTCTGCTCTATAAGAACGTTGACAATTGTATGATTGGTTGTTTTCAATCCCAAACCTCTACTCAATTAAAACTAATTAAAAAAACGTTTAACTACTTCAGGTTATATGTTCATAACTTTATAACAAATAAAGATACAGTTTTTTCAATGTTTCCTGGAAAATAACAGAAACATCCAAAATGCTTTCATTTCATTCTTTTTCAAAAAATGTAAATGTGCATTTTTACAATAGAGTTAATTCTTAATTTACTTTTCTTATAATGAAATTAAATTTTATTGAAATAGTTATTGATAAAACTTTCTTTTATAAAGACCAAAAATTAGTTTTTTATTTGCCAATTAATACGGGTGCAGCAAGCATTGTTTAAAAATGTCATGTGAGTGCTAGGGGTAAGATAAAATGTTTGAATAAAACTAGTAGTTTAGTGTGAAATAATGTATAAAGAATGTGTATAATGGGAAATTTCTGAATTAAAAGCCTATAAACATTCTACACCTCAAAACAATTTTAACAATAGTTTAAAATCTCTATTGTGTTAATCAAACCAACCAAGTTTTATTTATCACTAAACACAATGCAGACGAAAGGAAATATTTGTTAAGAAATAATTGTGTTTTGCTGCAGGTGAGTTATCCATAACACAGGAAGTTTTGTGGGTACTGCGTTTTCTCTTATTTTTATTTTAGCTATTTATAATTTAAATGTTTCAAATATAAATAAATATT
Organism: Danionella dracula; assembly: GCA_900490495.1. Classification (NCBI taxonomy): domain Eukaryota; kingdom Metazoa; phylum Chordata; class Actinopteri; order Cypriniformes; family Danionidae; genus Danionella; species Danionella dracula. Next base: position 7,474,261 of record UELW01000996.1, read on the forward strand.
TCAAATGATGTAAAAACATAATTCAATTTACAGCTGTTCTACTTTTTGCTGCCCTTTCATGAAGCACTGAAAGACTTGTGATTGTGCCTGTGTGTGCAGAAATAAAATTTAATAAGTGAATAAAAATGTAAATAATGTCTCGCGCAGAATGAGTGGAATAACTCTCGCCTAGTTGCGCTGAAGGCTTGATTTGCTGTGTGACCTTTGAGAATGTTCCCCTCTTGATTAAAGATGTTTTAAATTTGTTTAAATAAAGCTCTGTGTAATGGAAGATCATTTGTAAGAGCTCTCAGAGGCTAAAAGTACATGCTTTCGAATTTACATGAAAATCTTGATCCACGTGACTCCAGTGGATCTTTTTTTAACGGCGCAACTTTGAGTGCTTGGTATTAGAGGCTGCATCAAAAGAATTAATATTTATTAATGTTGTTTTTTGGTCATACTGCTTGGGTTGAAAGATAAGTTACAAATTTCGAAGACATAATCATTTTTTTACAATTAATAAATGAGAAATATATGGTGTATTTTTAAAGTTCTGCCAGTACTTTTAAGGTCAATGTTTGAGGTAAATGTTACAAATCAGCTAGAAGGTTACAAGTTTCAAGGTTAGCCAGGGACCAGTTCTTTATCTGATCCTTCCAAGTCAGTACTCTATAGCTTAAACTGCTTTCCCTAGTAGTAATTATGGAAGTGAATGGTGATTAAATGTGATTCTGTGATGAACTGGTTACCTCTCCAGGGTGTACAGGGATTTGTTGAAAGCCAGAACACAGTGACTCTAACTCAGAATTGGGTGGTAGAAGAAAAGGATTAACAGTTTACTAACACTGAAGCAGAAACTTTTGCAAAAAACAGTGTTTTTAGCTTGAGTGGTTACATTTGAAACGTAAAGGTTTCACTCAAGCAGCTCTGTCTAGATCCATTGTCCTGATCAGTGCTTTTTGAGCTTGATGCGACCCATTGCCATTATGCCCTGGCATGTCACAGTTCACAAAGATTTCAAGATTTTTAATTAGTCTTGTCTAACCAGACCTTCAGTGAAGTTCTGGGGGTTTTGGTTGCTTTTTTGGTCAAAACCAAAAGAGAAAATGGAGACACTTACTTCTGCTGGAAATGCAGACCAAATTGACCATGACTTCAGGATTTTTGAAGTGCCTGCCACAGAAGAACACCAAGCCCATCAGACGTTTAGCCAATGGTCCAAGGGGGTGAGGTCTTAGCTGAGACTAGTTTCCAAGTAAATTACTTTAATTTCAGCTAATTTTAAAGAACACCTATTATTTCCTTTTTATACTGTGTAAAATGACAAAAAAAGTCATGAAGAACATGCCAAGTCAAGTTTCTGTTACAAATACATGTCACATGTTTTTCTATAATTGTTTAAAAAGTCAATATCAGAGCTGAAATGGAAATGAAAGGTTTCAGGAATAAAAATGCTTTGTTTTTTTAAATAATGGGCATTATCTTACAGCCAGCAATAAAGTGTTACAAGCACTTGGCATCCAGATGTCAGTCGTCTAGTGATGTCAGCAGGTCGATTTGCTAACTATCAAACTAGCTTTACATTCAAGTGACGAGGACTAAACAATTTTACCTTGAACTAAATACCAAAGTAGCATCACGGTGGTGCAGTGGGTAGCACGGTCATCTCACAGCAAGAAGGTCGCTGGTTCTAGGCTTGGCTGGGGCAGGTGGCATTTCTGTGTGGAGTTTGCATGTTCTGCCCATGATTGCGTGGGTTTTCTCCGAGTGCTCCGGTTTCCCCACAAGTCCAAAGACATGCGCTATAAGTGAATTGAGTAAGAACGATTGCCCATAGTGTTAAAGAGTGAATGTGTGTGTGAATGTTTCCCAGCGATGGGTTGCGGCTGGAAGGGTGTAAAACATGCCAGAGAGTTGGCGGTTCATTCCGCTGTGGCGACCCCGAAAGGGAAGAAAGCCGACATGAAAATGAATGAACGCCAAAGTCATTCTCTGGACATACAGCATACTCAAAAACAGAATTTTTAGAGACTGAATAAAGGTAAACTCTGCAGGTCTGAGTACAAAGCTAACTTTATATTAACTCTCTATAACTAAGTCACCAACACGGAGTGAACCTTTGTGTACTTCAGATGAACACTACAATTGTTCAAAAAATACAATCCAAATTATTCCAGCCCACAGATGCCCACATCAGAGTCTTTGGGGAAAATTGTCTCACTGTATTTTAAAAACAACAAAAACAGCTCAGATTCAAGACTTGTAGCATCTTTCCCCAATGGTTTCATGGTAACTTTGAATCCATGTGGGTCTCAAAAAGATTGTGATGCTTTTAAAGAGAGAGTGTCAGCATGTTTACAACGTTCATGCCAAATTTATGATCAAACACCATACAAAGTTTTACATTTCATAATAGGTGCCCTTTAAGCCAATCTATGGAAGTTTTACAATTAAGATGTTTCCCAACTGCTGTGTGGATGGACAGAAGACCACACAACTTCTTCCAAGTTAAAAGTAGATTTACTACCAATTAAAATGCTTAAATAGCTATTATGCTGAAAGGTCAATGTTTAGAAGGACAAAGTTTAGCCTGTTTAATTATGTATAATAATAGCCGATTTAATTATATTTATAGTATTGCGTAATGTACTGTAATGTATTACAAGTCTATATATAGTACACTGTTCACTATTTTTTACACCAATAATTGAACTCACTTACACAGCTTTAGTTACATAAAAGCTGTGCTGAAGGCAGGACCTGGCAGTATTTGCCACAAACAATGTGTTTAAAATTCACTCACCCACTCAACAGACACACTGGAGGGTTTTCAAGGTGTTTCAGCGGAGAAATGCATACACACAAACACACCTCAGGGGTTTTTAAAGGTGCTTCCTGTGTAGTGAGTCAGTGCCATTCTGCTTGACTTGAGTTTTCCTGAGGCGTACATTCCATTACTAACGGCCATTACAAAACATAGTCACACACACACAGCCAGATCAACTGACAGTGCAGGCCGGTGGTGTCAGGTGAGATTATATCACCTGCTGCCCTCAACCACAGAGAACCAATGGCCGCAGGGCTTGATGCTCTCTTACCTGCTCTGAGCTGAGCACAGAAACACATGAGTGATACTACACAAAACATGACTGATACTACAAGATGTTTCGTTTTAAAAGTGCTTTCACATGATCATATTTCTGCAGATTATCTGCACAGCAAATAGATGAGTGTTGAATAAATATATCTTCTTGTTAAAGACTTATCCCCTGTATGGTGTTCGGGTCTTTGGGATCCATTTTCTGTTTTTATTATTTCAACTACTATTATTTTATTATTCAAACGGAGACTCGCTGATCAGTTTTTGTGAAGAATATTAAATAAGAAAAAAATTTTAATGACCACACACTGTATACCTGCCAGATGTTTCTGGGTATATAAAAGTGAAATTTTTGGTTTTGCATCTTTATTCTGCATTGGTAACATAAACATACAGTACTTCACACATTAACATCACAGTATATTTTACATTAACATCAAAGTTTTGATTGTGTAAATGAAATGCCTCAAAATGCAGCAGACGTAATAACACTGTCTGGGTAATAATAACATGAACACCACACAAGGTAAAATAATAGAATTCTCTATCAAGAATAATGTCTAGTCATCTGTGGAGTTTACTTTTCTTTGAAATGGATGCACAAAAATTGACAAGAAAATACCAATCTTTTTTGCTTTTGACCTTTTGCGAAAAATTTTTTTTCCTGTATGTTAGTGCTACTTTGTTACATGTTGCTTTGATAATTATTTTAATGAGAAATAATAATAATAATAATAATAACAGCACTAAGCACATGTTGGCATTACATAATGTTCTTTTTTACTCTGGTTCTTTTGTACAAGATTAAACATAGTTGGGGCATAGTTAGAGAATTGAAAAGTTCAAATATAAGTTTCAGATAGTTTTTAAAGCCCTCTACTGTAACTTCTGCATCTTTATCCTTGTTTAAAGGCCCAGTTCAGTTCAGAAAATCTGTCAGAGGCTGTAAACTTTCATGTTTTTTATTTAGTTTTTTTTGTCTTGTTAGTGCAAGTTGTGAGTTTTCTGCTCAGTCGGGAATCTGAAGCCGTTTATCTGATGTGACCCGGAGGCAGATCTCCATGTGCAAGCCAATTTAAGAGAGTGTATCTATGTGTTTATATGTCTGAGTGAGGGGCTCGGAAGAGCCTGTTCGGCCTCCTCGACTGTCAGAAACACACATCAGGCACGCTCCGCTGAACATACACTCACACAAAAATACACATGCACTCGCACACAATGGCTCTTGGGATGCATGTTTCTCTTTCTGTTTGTTCCTCTTCGCAGAGTCCAAGCAAACAAATTGCACATGTCCAGCACAAAACCACTTGAGTCAAACAGCAGAAACCTACCAATTTTTGTACTTGAAATCTTCCTCGCAGGTTTGTGTTTAATGGTGACTGACAGCTGTGTTTCTCGTCTGTGCACCTGTAGTTTTTTTGCACCTGTTTTAGCTCAAGAGCAATTTTCAGGACTGTCAGAATCAGACAGCTTCATACAAAGTTTGCCATAACACAATGTTATAACTCACATTTGTTCCACATATTATATATTTATAATTTAATTTTAATTGCATCAGATTTTTCAGCACCATTTTAAGTCTTCAGAGTTCTGATTTTATTTTAGAGTACATTATCATACACTTTTTTGTTAAACATTTGCGTTGTTTATAACATCTTTTATAACATCTCATAAAATTTTTCAGTTTTTTTCACAGATTTTATATAATAAATTTCTTATTTAAGTATTATATTGTATTAGCTAACCATCTGTGTTCTTTATAAAGCTCCTTCAAATGTAATTTTACTCTATCTTTTTAATAAGAAAAATCGCCTTTTATGGGGATATTGAAAATACACACTGTTCATCCACGTGATTCCTCTATTCATTCTGAAAATTTCTGACCTAAGATAACATTTCTAACACCATTTATTTTAACTATAAAATAATGCTTAAACCACGGACATTTAAAACAATCTTTGAGCCACTACAAACAGAAGTTACTGTTAATATCAAACGTTTAACTATTTATATAAAAAGTGATTGACAGCTACTGTATTTGGATATTCTCCTCTGTCATTCAACAGCTACGTTGTGCCTTAACTCTACATCCAGAATTAATGTGGCACCTTCCCATGTACTGTATTAATATGAAGGCAAAGGGAACTGAGAACCAGGGCTCAACAGAAGTACAGTGTCTGTTGGTGTCTGTGCAAGGAAGTGAGGCGTGTACTGCCATCTACAGGACATGTATAACAAGGTCATACACACATATACAGTAAAACTTGTTGTTTTCTGAAGAGAACTCAAAACACACTCCAATACATTTTCTAAAATTTTTGTGCACTTCTGTTTGGTTAAATAGTGTGTATATTAAATTATATCAGAATATATCAACAAAACCTTTGGGTTTTTGAATATTGCATTTTTAAAATGAGATATCCTCTAATTGGTAATATAGTGTATGATGTTATGTCTTATATACAGTACTTAAGTTGTTTCAAGTCATACTCATCTCAAGCTGAAAAGGCAAATAACTTATGGTTTGTGTAAAATATGCATTTGTTTTTTATTCAGCTGATAAAAAAGAACAAATAGCGCAAATGTGTTTTTGATGTTGAATGTTGAGAATATGTATGTCAATTTCTGAAACATTTGTGAAACAGCTTCCATAAATACCTTATAATTTGCCCTGAACAAATTATATAAGAAACTAAACTCATACTTATTAATGATTTATAATTTGTTTCTGACTTTCAAACTTACATCAAGCAATTCATAAATTAATAATACCATATATATGTTAATCATTTGCTTAGTAAAATCCCAATATACAATACATGAAGGTTCTAGTCATTGTTGAAGACAAAGACGATGGAGCAATTTTCTTCACAGATTAACACTTTTGAAAAGGTTGAATTTCATTAGTGTTGGATTAAATGCTCAATTCAAACAGAACAATCCTTAAAGAAGTGCTTACCTACTGTAAGCAATGTTAATACATACCAGTTTTTAAACTAAAGGTATATGTTTACCTTTAGCTGTATGTAGTTACAGTAAAATAGATTATAATTTTACATGATAATAAACTGTGCCTTAGTGTTTAGTTACTGTTAAATCACATCATTTTCAACATCACAATTTGAATATATATCCAAGTATATGTTGTAAGAGTGTTGGTTTCTTTGGGATTGGCTTCTCTGACACCGGATCAATGCAACTTTTCCACCTTATCAATTACTGCATGGGGACTTACAAGCATGCCAATCAGTCTTGAAAAGCTTCTGTCACGGGGTGAACGAGCGAGCGAGGGAATGAGAGACCAGGAAAGAGAGAGAGCGAGAGAAAGAAAGACAGATAGGAGCTGCGAGTTCTCCACCTGTAAATGCACCTGATACTAAAAGGGCTGTTAGAGGGTGAGCGAAGGTTCGAGAGGTGTGTGTATCTGAGGGAGATGAGAGTTTTGGCTCAAAGCCAAGAGCAAGAGTACATTTCTCTCTGTGTGCATGCAGCAGATGGGCTGAGCAGCAGGATTATCAGTGCATTACCTGTGTGTCAGCTTGTATGTGTGTCCGTGTTCAATATGTGTGTGTGAGTGCATGCGTGCTGAGGTGTGTTTGTGTTTACAAAACAGCCTCAAAGCCTCTGTGCTAATAACATGCATTCCAACAAGACAATCAGTGTAAGTTGCTAATGTTTCTCTCTGGGGTGTCCCTCACCTGCGTTTCATCCCATCACATTCTCACTAAATCTTTTCCCTGGGAAAACAAGAACAGGGATAATGTTTACCCTGAATCCCTGATTCCATCAAAGCCTGGAAGCAGATCAAACACGGACAGCCTGAGAGATTTGTGGGGTAATAAATCTGTGTTTACAATTAAAGGACGGTGTACTAACAAATGAAAATTCGACCAGTTTTTACTCTCAACCTTTTGTCCATCCTCAGAACTTAATCGATGTAAAAAGAAGACGTTTGCACAACTCAATAGATGTCATTAAATGAACATTTCAAAATAAACATTCCTTAAAATTTGCACTTTTATTAGCCATCTGTGCCTTTTCTTTTGACCTTTTATTTTAAATGGGATAAAATGAATGTGTTCAGCCTCATATTTTAATTTTACAATAATTTTGTAAGCGCTAAATAGAGGCTGTTGCATCTAAACTCTTCTTTTATGGAAAACAAGGGCAAAATTATAAAACATAGAAGGTAATGATTGTTATTTAGGAAATGTATGTCTTGGCTATAAATATATGCTTTGCAATATTTTTCCCCCACACCAAAAGTTTACAGAGAATTAACAAACGATTGTTTTTATTTTTAGGTTTATTTTTGGATGGATGGATGAAACAAGCAGAAAGGTTTTCAGTTTTCAGTGCGATCTCCCTCTCCCTCTCCCCCTAGTTTTCTCTCTCTCTCGACCTGTCATTGTGTGGTTGTGTTTCTGTGAGTGCTTAACCATTAAAAGTTTATTTGTGTGTGTCGATGGTGTCATGAAGGCATCAGTGCTTGTGACTTTAGGGTGAAAGTGGGAGTTTTTTGGGTCAGCGCTTGTTCTGGTCAGCAAGTGTTGCTCATGGGTGACTGCCGTGTGTCAGGTTAAAGGTCAAGAGTGTTTTTGAGTGTGAGAATGGGTCAGTAGATCCATCTGCTCTGTAAAAACTCATTTTACACTCGACTTGAACTTCAGACCAATTACAATCAACAAACTGCCTCATTGATCTGTGGATATGTGGCCATGCTCATGTTAGAATTATATGCTGCAAGATCACTGGATAATTTTAAATTATAGATTTTTTTTATTTATTTATTTTTTACTTTTTCACCAAATGCGCTTAACCCAGAGAAGTTTAATGTGTATTAATTTGAAAAAAATAAATACTACATGCTGTATGTATGATTATAGTTTGTACCGATTTACTAAATTGTTTTTCTTTTGTTTCAGTTATTTACACGTTTTTTTGGATGTGTTATTTTTTTTACTCCACATTGGAAAAACTCTTTTTATGTAAGAGTGTAGTCTCTGCAAATGTGGAAGGATTACTGTATAATGTACCAGGTTTATCAGCTGACCCTGACAAATCTCCAAAATCCTTTTTGTATAAGTCCATGCGCCCAACCTTTACTTCTGCTTTTGCTTAAATTGGGTCACATGGTCTGCTGGAGCCTATCCTCCCAGTATTGGGTGAACGGGAAGGGTTCATCCACCTTAGACAGGTCTCCAGTCGATCAAATGATCATCAACCACATCCACTCATCTCTACTGGAAACCATACTGGTGTGATAAACACGATCTTATTTCTACTAGTAGCAGAGTTGTACCCTTGAACTAAATGATATGTGAGTCAAGATTATGGTATGTTATTATGAATCAGTTGAAAAGCTGCTAATGAAAAAAGTCACATACATACATACAGAGCATACATACCGTGCATACAAAAATATATACATAAAGCAAAATCTTGCCTGAGTAAATCACTAGCTGTTCAAAGCTAAGTATCACAACTTGCCTAATCTATACATCCTCAGGTGAATTTTAATTGCCTCTAGTTAAGAGTTTGTTCTTACAAAAACAAAAGCTAGGTATAATTTGAGGTCATAAACGGACTGTGTCTGAGGTCTTATCCACACATAACAATCAGTTACTTTATAATATATCTTCTTGTACTAAATTTTATATTATTTAAAATAACTAAATATTCTTAGCTTTTTTATGGTGTAATGCTATTCATGTAAACGACATCATCTCTGAATAGCTATATTTTTTTTATTCTGGTTATAGTGTTTTTGATTGGACAGCGTAACCGGTTGTAGATGCACGGCTGTTGGTCAACTCTTCCTTTGTTTACAAAGACTCAAGACTATGACACATGTTAGCGAGAACTGTGTTACGGTTTACTGTGCGAAGAAAACGGATTAGGACTACATGTTCATTCATTCATTCATTCATCTTCATGTCGGCTTTCTTCCCTTTCGGGGTCGCCACAGCGGAATGAACCGCCAACTCTCTGGCATATGTTTTACACGGCGGATGCCTGGGAAAAAGGACTACATGTATATATTGCATTTTATCACAGAAGAACAGAGGCACCAAAATGTGACTACATGCAGGTTATTGTTAGTGACATTGTTCGGTCCAGACCAAGAAGAATTGTATGTTTTTGGAACTATTTTTTAGGGTGAACGTCATCAGTGTGTGAATAGTTTTTTAATCTATGTGACGAAAATAGTTTAGAAGTTTATTACTGTCTAACATAAGTTGGACTGGCAGCATTTTAAGAGGTTTTTTGCTGTGAGCTCAATTAAAAACTACATATATGATAATGTCATAGGAGTTATAAGCTCTAGTGTGTGACCCTTTGATGGGCCGGTGAACTGTCCAGGGTGGGTGTGTGAACACGTGTCTTTCCAGCACACTGTAAACTTATATACAGGTATGGCTATAGTGAAAGTTCATTTGTTAACAATCAAAGCATGGGCCAGGAGTTATAAATGATGAGAGGAGAAGCAAATGAAAGAAGTAGGCATTTAGTTGTGTCTCTAGGAATGAGTGTGTGTGCCTCGAGGTCAAGCCGCCCAGATGTTGCTGTTTTTCTCTTTGAGCTGAAGGTAAAATTTTGTGACACAAAGTGGTGTGCTTCATTCCGGTTTAGCTCTGACAAGAGAGATAATGGCACTCTTACACACACACATGCTCACTCACTCTGAAGCCAGCTGATTAATACATGAGCCATGTGCAGTCCTAAACTGAATTTCCACCGTCTGATATTGTAAGGCCTCATTTTCTTGAAATGATTCTTTTCTGCAAGATTTTTCTGAACACGTAAAATACTTAATATATGGTAAATATTTTAAATTTTAATAACAACACTATTTTTCTTTCAGGGTTCGTCATTCTTAAAAATATATTTGACTATTAAAAAATAAATGCATTTTTGCAACAGCCAATTGGCTGACATCAGCCAATTGATACATCGGCTGTTTTTTGCATGTATAAAATGTGCAAGCTCGGGCTAAAAACCTTTATGTGCCATCAGATTTTATTTTACCCTCAAACGTGCACTTGTCACATGAGTATTACTCATACTGTATAATTTAGTTCAGTTACTTCGGTTGACATGTGACAAGATTAGCCATAGTCATCCCAGATGTAAATAAAAAGGCCCATTTTTAAAGATCTGATTGGGCACATTTAAGAATAAATGAATATGTTTTATCTTGTTTTTTTTGTTAAAAATAAAAAAGTTTTTAAAACTTTTTAAATAGTAGAGTCCTCTACAGTATGTACTACATCCTAATATACTGTGTTTTCAGCTTTGTTACGAGTGGCAGGTTGAGATGAGACGACCCACATGCGTCAGTACTATGACAGGTAATATGTATGCGTAGAGATCAGATTGAGCCTCTGTGATCCACAGATTTGACATGCTCACACACACACGCACACACACGCTGAACAACCACAGGCTTATATTTCATATACTGTTGCTGCTCTGATCCTCACACAACGCTGTCAGTCACAGTTTCATCTCGCACACTCCTGCTTTCTCTCTCTCTCTCTCTGTGCATTTGAGTCGAGCTCTCTGCGAGTTTCAAATCAAGTTTTCATGACACTGATGACTTGTACAGTTATAGGGACAGTGTACCGAGCTGAAATGTTCTTGATCCTTTGGCATGTCAGTGCTTACTGAACAATAAAAAACATACTGAAACTAGAAGTCAGAAGGTTTACAAATGCTTGTGTTCCAGCTAGAATCTGAAGAGGCGGGTGTACAAAAATTCTATGTAGAGGTTGTATGAGTAAAAACCTCTGCTCCCCTGGATATGTAAATCATTTCAATCAAGTCAAATATTGTATATGTCTTTTTAACGGCTGATACTAAATATAATTGTTATTACTATTATTGTCGTTGTTGTTAATAACAACAACAACAACATTAACCACAACAACAACAATAAAAGTTGCAAGCAGTGATCAAAGGGCTCTTACACCTCCCGTGCTCTTACCCTTATGACCGCTGCGCACCATCACTGCTCCTTGTTTAAGAAAATCATTGATAATAAAACAGTATTTTTTAATGTAAACTTACAGCCTGAAACTGGATGGTGTTCTGACTGAATATGTGCTTTAAAAAAGGAATGTGTTCAGACTTGGACTCTCATGAAAATCTGATGAGTTTGGAACTGTTTCAAATCCAAATGTAAACATTCTATCTCTCACGGCCACGCTTTAATCATATTTTAGGTCAAATCTCTGGGTGCAGTGTGTTAAAGTATGACACTTTTTATTTTAACAAAATATAAAATAACCAACATCCTGTCCTGTTCGGCAACTCGACCTAATTTCTTTTTAGGTCTTGGTATCCTACATATGTACGATACATTTTATTTATGCACGCTATACACGGCCCAAAATAGAAGCGTAAAACTAAACAAACATGGCATTGCACACCACTAGGTGGTGTTATGGCTGATTAGGTGCGTTGTCATATGAATATGTTCAGGGTTGGAATAAATTAAGAATGTGGCAAGTTTGAGCCAGATAGGACTGTTTCCTGTTTCAAACTGAAAAAAATGTATATTAGCCAGCCACCATAGCCACGCCTATGTAGGTAGCCTGTAAAGCTTTGATTTAACACGGCAAATGCCTTGTGATGACGCTTGGAGATGTTCAGATAACATCTGTGTGAGGACTTTGTTAATATATAATAATTAGCTAAAATACTAATTTTTTTACCGGAAATGGCAAAATGACTTCTCGTTGATTTTGGAACATATATATATACAGAAATTATGAGTATAAACCATCTGCACCCCTGGATATTTGACTGCTTTGGATCAAATCAAATACTTTATAATTCCATTTAATAATGATAATATTGTTTCATGATTGTAATAAAACATTTAATTGTTATTGTTATTATATTATTGTAATAATAATAATAATAATCATCGTCATAATCATAATTATAATAATAATACATATCTACACTGAAATTAAAAACATGATGTGATTTACAGAAATTGAAATTATTCATCTTTAAAATAAACCTATGCAGATGTTTGCTATTGGCCTCCATAAGAAAGAAACGTCACTAATGCCAAAAATGCTAAAGATATAAAAAAAATGTATGTGGGTGAAGTTCCCTTAAAGTTTATCAAAAATCCTGTAATGTCTATTTTAAAATAAAATATGAGTCAGAAAATTCTCTTTACTGTTCTCCTTGCATGGTGGCTCAGTCAGTCCTCTTTCCATGTGTCATGTGTGTAAAGGATAATAGGCAGACTGGAGCAGATTAGAATCGAATTGTCAAACATAAAAAGAAGAGGGCTGCCAAATACGGAGGAAATATGAATTTATGGATATGTGTCCCTTTAAACCAAACAGGTTGATATTGTCAAAGGTCAGTCATTACCATCCATTCTCTGTCATTTCTCCTGAAAAGGCGGGTTTTATTCTCTTGATTCCTGGTTAGAAAAATGGTGTGTGGTTTTAATGATTCTCTGTAAATGAGAGTGTGATCTGTCATTTACTCGTCCAGCGGTCAGTTTATAGTTAAGTGCTCATCAGTGGTCACTGTGTGCTGGGAAACGGCCAAGAACAACATCTGACCAATAAAAGACTGCCACCATAAACAACCATTTACCACAAATGGAGACCAGGAAAGGACACACACACGCACACATATATGAGAGGGAAGGTGACCTCGCCAGTTCCCCCTCGGCACTTAGCCAGTGTCGTAATTGTATCTCTTGGACAAGCGTCCCACCTGACACTTTGTGTGTGTCTGTGTTTAGGGAGAGAGGAAGTGTGAATCTGTTGAGTGCATGAAACACTGTGTGTTTAAAGGGAAGGTGAGCATTGTATTTAGTAGATTGTGTATTTGTGAAGATATGTGAGATTTTTGTCTTGTTTGAATTTTTTTGAGTGCATGTGTGTGCACTGTGTGTTCTAACATGCTGTGATTTTGGAACCTTTTTTAATAAATGTTTCAGCTTTTCCTAGTCTTTGATGAAGGTGATGCGCGCCATCACTGACAAATACACCGATGCACACAGACACTATTGTGCTTTTTTTATGCAAGTCTGATGTAACTATGAACAAGCAGCAGAGCCATGCTTCTTAAGTGTTCATTTTCTTTTATATAACCTCAACAAAGCTTGAAAAACAGCAGATATTATGAACATGTGTCGTGCAAAAGTGAGAAAACCCATTAGACCATAATATCTAGAGATTATTGTGTTTTTGTTCTATATGAACTTTTGTTTGTTTGTTTATTTGGTTGGTTGGTTGGTTGTTTTTTTAATCACTGTAAAAAAAATCTAGTATTGTTTTGTGTTCATATGAAAACAAATTAAACTTGAAAAATTGGAACAAATTACAGGTTGAATAAAATGACGAGAGATCTAGTTATCACATGAGGTTGATGAAAGGCTGTAAAAAGATTCATGTTGGTTAAACAGTGCCTTTTAAAAGTTTAATAGATAAAAATGTTCAATATGTTACTCACGTCTTAAAGACAAAAGAAACTCCTCACCGGAAATAATAACAATGAGATAATATAGAATAATGCTTCCTGTCCAACCCAGATCTAATTAAAGCTCAACTCAATTAAAGTGCATTAGAGGACATTAGCGGGAGGAGAGTGTTCAGATTCTGATTTAGCGCTAATATGTCTTAGATCAGGAGCAAATGTCCACCGGAGAAACATCACGTCAGATGCTAATGGAGAGAAAAGCTTGCTCTTAGCTCTCCATGCCTCTGCAGCTCAAACTTATTGACCTGAAATTAACTCAATAAGAGCCTGACACAAAGAACAACTATTCCTGATTTAACTGGGCAAACTTACAAACCAGGCAATCGACGAGGAACAGTTAAGACCAGCTTAATATGAGATATTCAGAATTATAGCTCTTGTTAGACACATATAGAGGTAAATTGATTGATTTATTGATTTATGCATTACCTTACATACAATCTAGTTGTAAAAGATTGGTAGTAATTCAATAAGCATTGCTTTCTTTTTATAAACAAACCTTTTCTTGGGAGAATGTTTAAAAAGTTGAAAAACACATTTCGGGAGAACAGTAAAATGTGGGAGAGGAGTTTTGTCCTAGTGAAATTAATTCAAGTGATCTTCTTTTTTTACATTTCAATCATTCATCCTTGCATGTTATAGACAGCGGGACAGAAGTCTGACAGAAATAATGTCTATTCATAATTGAACTTTGAAACATACAAGCCACTTGTGCAATCGATGGGAAACTATTAGGATGATCTTAATATGGGAAACTAAGAATTATAGCCCTTGTTGTAAGTGTTGGAAGCATAGAAGGTCCGAAATAAATCCCGAAAGTCAAGTCCTTTAAGACTCCGCCCATTTACCAACTGACTGATTGAAACTGTGTTGATCTGTAGGAAATTTAAACCATCAATAGTACCACAATGAGAGTGTAGGTTGGTTAGGCTACAACAAAAGAAAACAAACCAGTTTTGGTCGAAAAGCTAGCGCTTAAGCCACAGTTTAATTAAACGACTTAATTTTTTTGCAACAATTTCGATAGTTATTTATTTTTAAAAAATTATCAGGGAATTGATGATGTAAAGCCTAAAAATTTAAAATCATAATTTGCCGATTAACTAATTGATCTATGTGAAATGTATTTCAATATTTAGGTTATTTGAATGTATTTTTATTTACATTTGACTGTACATATTAGCAAATGAATAATTGATTGCACCATGGTATTACTATCACACAAAAAGTGATCACTTTAGAAGATTAAATGTCAGTATGAAATTGTTTTGTGTATTTTTACGTTTATTTTTAGAAGCACAGTTAGTGTGAAATGTTTTCTGTAAAAAAGTTGGTTTTCTATACCTATTACCATTTTTCCATATGAAATGATTATGTTTCATTGAAATTTCTTCTAGTTTTGTTAGTTCCGGGCAGCATAATCTCTTCCCTGAAGACAACGACTTTAGGGAGGGAACAAAAGCACCTTTTACCTGGGCCCCCCATGTACATATATGAAATTTAGAGCAAATTTTACTTATTGCTTTTTGTCATCTGTGCATGAACATACACTTTATGTGTAACACTGAATGTTATAATAAACATAAATATGAGCATTACAATAGCTGTGCCTTTACTTTCAAGTAAGTACAGATCGTAAGTACAGATGTATTGTCGGCCATTTATTCCAGAACATATCTATATTCTAATTAGCTGGCCTATAAACTAGACTCCTCTTTTATTGGCTGGAACTTTGCCAGCTTGTAACTGTGGTTTGTTTCGAGCGAGCGCGTGTATGAGGGTATTTTTGCAAGAGCAAAAAAGACCGCCTGCGCACACGCACAGACTTTTCACTCAAAATAGATTTTTGCTTGCTCAAAATATGTTTGACTATACAAGAACATTTCATTTACAAAACACACCTCACACCCATGTAAATAAAAAATTTTCACTCACAACATTGAACTTTTTGCGCTCAGAATATAACCACATATTTTTCTACCTCCGACACTTATCTGCTCCCGTGCCCCCCTCGGGACTCCAGGTTGGGAACCACTTCTCTAAAATAGTATGTTTCAGACAACTCATTATTTTTTTCAAGGTATATTGATGCTGATATACAAATTGCCATTGTTCTGAGGTGTTTTCGTGTTATTTAAACATTTTGATTATTTAAAATTTGTTGTTCCTACTACATGTAACAGGTAAAGAAACATTTTTAACAATGAAGGAATTCTTAATGTTCAAGTTTTGCTTTGTTGCTGGTCAATTTTCATTATGTTGCATTGCAATTGCAACTAAATAATAACAATCATCAGAACTAGGTTTGACAGAATTTCTCTGCTTGCATGTCTGCATGTTTCAGCGTGTGCTTCATCCATCAAGGTTTTATAAAGTTGTGTGTGTGATTGATGAGTGAATGATTCTCTGAACTCTCTCACCGGTGTCTTTAATGCTGCCCTCGTTGTGATTGACTGTGTGTGTGTCTGTTCCATCTATCTCCTTTCAGGTTGACCAGCGTGTGTGTGGCCCAAGCACTAGTCCTCTGGTCATCACAATGCATTAATGCTAATGATCACACACAGTGTTGTTTCATTAACTTTTGCAACTAATGCAGATCCCTGCCGTTTCACATAGGCACTGACTCCACACACACCATATACCCACCCAAAAAAAATACACACAACGCAGCAGAAACTGATAGCAGACCATACCACAACCCTTAATTTGTACGAGGGCTTGCAAGTGTTTAAAAGAGAGAGTAAAAAGAGAGAGTTCTCAGGGATTAGGAACCATAACCCTCATTTTATATTTAAAAATTTTTTTCTTATTGTCTGATGTATGTTAGTTTAGAAGTGTGAATTGAATTGATTGGTTCATGTTTGATCATTTACATTTTTATGGGCATTAATTGGGATAGGATCATAAAGTGTGTGACAGGAAATGAGGTTGGAACAAGAGAGGAGAGAACTAGGAAAGGACCACATGCCCAGAATTCTAATCCAGGTGCAGTTTGTGCCCTGCTTTCTGTCCGCTATATCTCTAACCATTATGAATAGTTCACTTTTAAGAGAGTCAGCTAATCACATTAATTTCATTGAGTTATTCTTTTAAATGTGACGTGGTTCCACTTCTATAATCCAGATCATTTGAGTCGCATCCTTTGAGGTAAAAGTGGAACCCATCTGTTTGTTCAAGACTGAATGATGTAGAATTCACATCAGAGAACAGACTTTAAACAGCTATTTATCGAAATTATAGAGCACTTTGAGGGTAATATGATCACTACTTTTAAGAATTTAAAAAGCTAATTTTTAACCATTACTTTGTAAAAGTTTTAGGACGTGCTTAGTGTCTCTTGTTGTTGTAGAATAATTACCCTTAGTGCAAGTGTCCTGGGAATAATTCATCTTTATTAGGTAACTCCTCTCATTTCAGGGGCACTTGCATAATTATCATTAGCTCTATATTCAAGAGGGAGCAATCAGATGGGGGTGTTGGTGAGGGGGTCTTTGTGTGTATCTTGATAGGTTTGAGAAGCAGGTCCTGATGGACAGAAGAGACTAGAGCTGAACTGAAGATTGAGACAATAGGAAGGAAAATATCGTATCTTTGTAGTTCTGGTATGTCTTGTGAGTTATAAATCAAGTCCTGTTAACTGGTTAGCCTTTAAAAAAGGAAATAGTTCTGGCGTCTTTTTGCACACTACATGTTAACACTATACATCAAAATAAACAAAAAATATTTTACAAAATTGTTCAAGTAGCAACATTTCTTCTTGGAAGATATACTGTCCCATTATATTGATTATTTGAATGTTTGATTGACAGTTAATCACATCTTTATTTTAGATGTGAGTGTTTAATGGTCGTTTTCCTCATATGTGTGATTAGTATTCATACGCGCACACACTTTTCCACTGACAGCTTATCTTTTGTTTGCTAATTAAGCTCTGATTGCTTGTTAGTTCTGAATTCTTCTGTAAACAAGTATGTCTGCATCTGCCTCAACACACGATTGTGCTATTATGGACAAGCACACTCGCTGTTTAAGATGTGATTGCTTTATCTACTTAAGAGAATATCTATTCAAATGTTTTTTTTCATTAAATATATATATATTTTTTAATTTCTAGACTATATATGTGATTTGTTCTGTATTGTTACATAAAGTGTAAAGTGTTTTCAATGATAACACACAATGGTAATCACAATTCTTTTCATGTCTTGAAGTTGGTTTATTTTTCTTTAGATTTATTCCCAGATGAGTACATTTACCTTTAAGTCTTTGTCTTTTCCGTTTATTGTCATTTTTAGTAAATAGGTTGCTCTAAATGTTTCCTACATGTTAGAATCCGTTTTGATATTAAATTGAGCTTCAGTATAACACGTTCATTTTAGAGTTTAAGACTTTTTTT
The DNA here is from genome assembly GCA_900490495.1 of Danionella dracula. Classification (NCBI taxonomy): domain Eukaryota; kingdom Metazoa; phylum Chordata; class Actinopteri; order Cypriniformes; family Danionidae; genus Danionella; species Danionella dracula. Next base: position 7,492,257 of record UELW01000996.1, read on the forward strand.
ATGACGTAAGAAATTGTTGACAGAATTTTCCAGTAGTTTATTTCAACTTAACACAAGTACGGTGACATGGTGGTTACCACAGCTACCTTTCACTTCAAGTTGTTAGAGAACTTTTTGAGCAGTGTTAACTGGTTTAAAAAAATGCAATACCACATTTTTCATAGTTTAAAAAAACCTTGAGAATGCATAGATTTCTCTGCTACAACTCAACTAATTGTATTAAAGCACACAGTAGATAACTGTGTACATATTTACTGACTTTAATACTTTAAAAACACAAACTCATTCTCTCTCTCCCTCATACTCACATGACCACCAACTCTTCATCTTGCTGCCTTTTTACGCATACATAAACAAGTATTTTCAGCTACACATTTTCAAACTCTTTCAAACGTGCACACATACATTCAGACACACATTGGCGATGGTCATGTCGCTTCTATGAGCAGTAATGACGGGCTCCTCTGATGTGAAGGGCCCGGCTGATGACAATCCCATCCTGGCTCTAATTTCATGCTTGTCTTCTTGAATGAAGATATTGGCTGGAGCGCGGCGTGGGTCAGAGGCACCATTCATTCGTTCTTTCCCTCGGTCCCTCGCTCGCTCACTGTTTCCTGCGTCCTGATGAAGAGTAATTCATCATTTACACCCCTCAGCTCTGCCACTTCCTCTGCCTGGCTCTCCAGCAGGTCCCTGCGGTCCAGCCAGGGCCAATGGAGTTTCTCACCCCTCAGAAATAAAACCTTGTAACTGTCACTGGCTTTGGACCTTTTGGAAATGTCTTTTTCTGCGTTATTAAGGGGATAATTTTTTGATATTTAACTAGCTTACACTTTAGGACCATTTTATATTAATTGTTATGTTATAGTGCATAAGTCCAACAGTCAAAACAAAGCATCTGCAGATTGCAAAAAGGTCTCCGGATTGAGTTTTTTTCCCTAGAGTAGAAAGCACTAGAACCTGGTAGCAGCTTAATGCATAGTCACCTGTATTTAAAAACAAAAGAAAAACAGTTTAAGACATAATTTAGCAATCAAGTGTTTCCTGATAGCAAATCGAAATATTGGATGTTTTCATACTAACATTTACCTGAAATTTGTTAGTTTTTCAAACTTCTATTTAATTTTTTATGTAAGGACTTTGTGTGGTTCTCTTTGTGAAAAAGTTATTGAAATACATTTTAAATTCTACTGCATGAACACCATGAAAGGCTCAGCATATCTCAATCATATAACTCTCCTTCCAATCACTGCTATTCAAGATCAGTCATTTTCCTAGGAAAAGTAACATCGTAGTCAACTTTGTCAGCCTTTGAATGAAATGAGAGACGATCTCGACATATATCCTGATCATAATGTAGTATTATTTTTCCTTCTCTCTCAGCAAACAAGATTACTGCTTATTCAAGCTGAAGCACACTCTTTGACATAGGCATCTGTTTTAAACTGGTAAAAACATTAACCACACATTCAAAATAGTTACAAGTTTCCATTCTGTATTGGTTATGTGAACACAACGTATTAGAAGTCCAATGTAAAATATCGACCGAATAATAAATAATGTATTAACTATGTCTTCTGAAACATCAGCAGAAGGAATACAATTTGTGGGCTTCAATCTTCAGTGGGAGACTTTAGTTTTCAGTACAGGTCATTTAAAATATTTTTCCATGTGACCCTTGTGAGTCAAAATGACTGGCTATGTTGAGAATCTGCTTAATATTTTTTGGGTTACTGTTTTAACACTGGTTTTAAGTATTATATGTTTATGAATGATGGGCTTTAATTTCACTTTTGCCCTATAGTTAAAACTTTACTGCGGATGAGAGTCTCTTTTTTCATACTGTAACATTGGATGCATTAATAATTTTTTTTTACTATATTTTAAACCTTACATACGAATTTAAGTCTTCGTCTTTGCTTCTGAAGTCATGATGGGAAATGATTTAACACTTACTGTAAACCTCTCTTACTCTTTCACTCGTTCTTGCTGGTTCCCTGCTAGATTTTGCTTGGGATTTCTGGGCCAGGGGAGTTTCTCCCCATTCTCCGTAGTGAGTGTAAGCCTCTGACCAACAGAAACTTACCAAAGTGATTTTTTTTCTCTCTCTGGTTTAGATGGAACAAGCTCAAATTCTGTGTACAACACATGGTCTCTCTCTCTCTCTCTCTCTCTCTCTCTCTCTCTCTCTCTCTCTACTTATTTACACTTCTTTATTTACATTTGAGCTACTAATATTGGCTCTTTCAGTCCTACATGAGCAGTTAATGTGGTCATTTGTTTACCGAAAAAGACCTGTCTACCTGTGTGGATGTCATGGAGGTGATTTTATCTCTTAATTTTTGTTTTCTTTTACAAACCAAACTATTAAATAATTTGTGAGATAAATCACCCTGAGGTACTGAACCCCTCAGTAACCATCTGAGGACTGTAAAATCTGTCAATCATCTCTAATCTCCTCCTGATACATCTAAAGCATCACATTAAACAGCTAATGATGCTCCTGTCGAGGCTTTAATTATGCTGCTGGAGGTTTTTCCAGATGTTTGACCTCCATAGCACTTCCAACAGAAACTGATGAAGATTTCTGCTTCTAAGACTATAAGAAACTCTACTTGGCCTGTGTATGTTTGGCACCTGTATGCCCACTGGCCCTCACAGACAGATGCACTCTCACACGCCTTGAGGAAAGGATCTCACTCACATTTCATTTCTTTAGCTCTCTTGTTCATCAAAGTGTAAAAGCGTTTCTTTTTTTGTTTTTGGAGGCAAGAGTTCATGAATGCATGGATGATCAAAATGTGTTAAAGAAAAATACAGACAGATGGAGTATGTGTGTGTCTGCGTAAAGTAATAGTATCCTGAAGCACATAGTCTCCATCCGAGTTTTAAATGAATTGTTTGATGCAAAAGCATACAAAACACACTTGTCTGTTTTTATTATTATTGCTTACCATTAGGATATGAAGTCCTACAACTAGAATTAATAAAGAAAATGAATTTAAACATTTAACAGCATTTTATCCACTTCAGAACAAGACAGATATTTAAAATGAGATGTTTCTCAAAGGGATCCTTTGAGAACACAATTTGAGATATTTTGGATATAAACCAGAAGGCCAGAGGCTGGGACAATGATGTCACAGATTTTCAAGTTCTAGAAAAGCATCAAAAACATACATTGTCTAAGTTAAGACTGGTCTAAAAAAAGACAAAATATCCAGTGAGCAGCGGTTTTGTGGGCGCACCTGTATTGCTGATGACAGGGGTCAAAGGAGAATGGCCAGACTGGTTTGATCGAATAGAAATTAGTAGATATTTGTGATTTAGATTTCAGCTGAATTAAATTTTTGTGTCAGTGTGATCTAGGTATTATATATTTTTAGACACAGATTCACACTATCTACTTCAACCATGTGAGTACAAGCCTTTCTGTGCGCAGTTTTGTAAAAGCTGGTTTCCATCAAAAAGTGTTTCTCGGGTAAGGTTATCATCTGTGTTTAAGCTGAAATGAAAGCAAAAAAGGTTTTACATTTGAGTGTGTAAGTTATTGGAGTCCAGCAGAACCTGGAAATCAGGTTAGGGTGTTTGGTGTCATGTGAAATGTAAAAAAAAAAAACAGGTTGAAAGGCCCTGGAATGTTCTGCAAATGCTCCTCTGATCGATTTTCATGTCCTGCCCATGTCCTCACGAGTGTCATTTATTCCAGTCGCGGTGTGTTTGATAGCTTCGCCTGGATGGGAAAAACTGAATAATAGTTTTTTTAACGCATTAAAATGTGAAAATGTGTGTTTTTGTATATACTATAAAAATTTATTCTCACGTCTGAGGCATGACTCGGCATCACAACCTGTGTGCTGTTAGCTGCCATTGATTGTCACACATTTTTCTTCTTTTGGAAAAATCTACTTTTTCCTTTAGTCAGGGATGAACATGTAAATATAAGGCACATGGCATCTACAATAATCTAAAAATAAAATAGGAATTCAAATATTCACAAACCTGAGAAAATACACGCTGTACACTCCATAGAGTAATGTTTGCATAGAATCAAGTAAAGTGTAAAGTGTTACATGCATTAGTCACATTAGATGGTGAAAAACTAGCAATTTCATATTTATGTGTTTTAAATTTAACTTGACTTTAAAAAAAAATTTAAAACAGTGTTCTATGTTTTTTTTCTTTTTGTCCAGCCATCATAATGCTTTTCTGCCTGTCCCATAATCTTTAGTCTGTCTTGAAAGTGAGGTTAATTCAACATGTTTGTGAAAAAAAAAAACCCTGGACTACCAAGAGAGAGAGAATTGACTTTAGGCCAATGCACACCTATAAAGCTGCTGCATGGGGCATCTTATCAAAATCAAAAGCACCAATGTGATGTTACTCTTAAAGTGAAGTGCATTAATGCACCTAATTTCTGAATTACAACTGCATGAATTGCTGATTGGTTCTTTTGTTTACGTGATTGAAGTTTCGCGGATTGAAGGCGATAACGACACAATGCTGTATTGCATTAAAGAAGAGTGCACCTTCATCTGGGTTTTTTGAATCTCTCAAACACACAACAATGAAAATTATCATTTTAACAGTGTGTTAAAGTGAAGGACTTGAAGTGGCATTTTTTGGCACAGTGTTTACGGGGCTCTCTGAGAGGATAAAGCCAGTAGAGTAGAGTAGAACTCTGTCTTTAAATGAAATCTCTCTCTCTCTCTCTCTCCCTCCCTCTCTCCCCCTCTCCCTCTCATAAGTTTATGGGTACAGGTTTCTGTTCTGAAGCCGAAAGACTCTTTGCTTTCCTGAACTCTGCTCATGATTAACGTCCCACATCATCATCATCATCATCATCATGGCTACTTTTATGAGATATATTATTATATTAAGATTATTATGATTTGAGGTTTGAGTAAATCCCCTCCCTCAGGATCTGAGCCTCTACAGGTATTAACTCTTGAATAATCCTGTGTGATGGAGAGAAACGTGAAGATGTGTCAGAAACTCATCGACGGGGTACAGTAGGTACAGAAGAGAGGAAGAGCATGACTTTAATCTCAGACTTTAATTCAAAATATTCTCCAACTTTAACATTCACTAATCACTTCCCTACAGGTTCCTCCCATTCCAGTGATTAGGATTTAGCTGACAGTTGCATTTAAAGAGACCCTGCACTCAAAATCACTCATAATTTTTTTTTTCTCTCAAGTTTCTTTCATCTATTTCACACAATAGAGTTTTCTTAGAGTTGGAAACTTGCAGTATTCTATAAATGACATCATTGTTTAAACTAAAGATGTCCTCCGAAGAAAAGCTCATAAAAAAACGATAATAATGAAAAAACGTTTCGTTTATATTTACTTCTCTGATTAAGTTTGTATATTCTTTGGTAGCACTGTTAAAGTTTAGAAAAGCACAGGTTAATTAGGTTAGTTAGCAACTAAACTTTCAATCAATTGCTGTCAATTGGTATAAACACATTGTTTGATACAATAAAATATATCAGTAAGGACTGATGATCTATGATATTCATACAGCAAAGGTGCATTAAAGTAATGAGCAATTTTTTTTCTGCCAAAAATAATGTTTTCCTCATTTTCATACATGTTGATAAAGTGCTTCTTACACCAGAGTATGCCTCTTATGCCAGGCTGTGCCTCAATTACGCATCTTACATCAGGTTATATTGAATAGAAATTACACTAATTCAACATTAGTTCGACAAAATTCACAAAACACATTACACTCGTGATGACCAGTTAGTCAGAGCACAGTCTCTTTTTCAATGTCTGAAAATAATGAATGGGATCAAGTTTTGGACACAGACAAATCTATTTACTAAAATAATGCTTCCTGAAACAATGTTTTAGCAGTCTAAGGTAAATCCATGACACAATCCAAGACAAATTCATCGTCTCGTTCGGAACTTTGCTTATTAGATATTTTGCTTCATAATTGTCAGAAAAGGCACTTATTAGACTAAAGTGATTCCAGATCTCAAGATTCAAAAAAGATTGAAAAACATCATCCAGATACTACATCTAACATCAGAGGTTTGGTAGTAACTTTAAGAAGGACAGATGGTTTTGTTTGCAAAATAAATCTTAGTGTTCATATTTGAACCTCTGTTGAATGTTTGAGTACCTGGATGATAGTTAAGCAACCTTGATAAATGTACATATGAGGGAGACAGTAGAGCAGTCTCTTGCTTCTGTTTTTCTCCAGAATAATACAATTTTTAAAAATACCAAGTTTAAATATAAAATATATATTTTTTACTGCACTGCCGCTTGATTTAATATTTGGAAACCATGAGTTTAAAACTACTAAACTCCTGAAAAGTTCATTTCTAAACACAGCAGATGTGTCATCTAGAGCTGAGGATCTCATCTGTCTTAAATGCACTCACACACATACATGCACAAACACACGTGCAGACGAGCACAGATGAGTTTTCAGTGCTTTGGGTTCATTGTGTGAGTGCATATGGTGCTCAGCTCCCTCACCTCAGGCTATACAGAGACACACAGAGAAAATCCATTTCTTTCACTTCTTATTATTTTCATTATCTGCTTTGCTGAGAAATGACACTAGCTTTATTTACCAAAAAGCATTTTGTACAGTCATCCAGGGTCTGGAATACAGTAAATTGATTTTAAGGGATGAAAGTTTTTAGCTTTTTTTTATGACACAATTGCATATAAATTAAATCAACTTAAGAACTGAGAAATCACAATAAGAGGACCAACATTAATACTTGTTGTAGCAAGATTTTAAACTTAAATATGTTGGTGGGTGGCCCTCACTCTGCTTACCTCTAAAAAGGTTTATCACATGATTATCACAAAACGATTTAGAATTTTCATAAAAAAATAAAGTTGAACAATTTACGTTGAGTAATTGCTCTTTGTCAGGGGGGGGTGAACATTTCTGGACAATATTTTTCTTTTGCAATTTTCAACTATTGCTGGGTTCAAGGCTCTAAGCACCTGATGTCTCTCTGAGGCAGAGAAAAGAGGTGGCAGCTACAGCATTGATTTAATTTGCGTGAGGTAAAGCTGAGCTGAATAATGAGTGCGGTGATACACCTGTCTGTGTGAGTCTTTAAAGCTTCTCTGGAGAATTACTAAACGTTTAACACTGTCGAACACGGCAGATCAACCTGCTGCCACACACACATCATAAATCCCACTGAGGGAATCCAACACCTGCGCCAGAGAGAGAGAGGGAGGGAAAGCCAGTAAAAATCTGCTGATTGTGCATGGTTTTTCAGATTCAAAAAGAGCCGTAATATATCTCACCTGCCAATTCATTTAATAATTAACATTTAGAATATATTAAATAAAATAGCTTTTATTTGGTTACTTTTTCTTTCTGTTTCTATCCTCGGGCAAATTTTGCGCTCTCGGTGAGCGGTCTGTGAGAATGATGGTGTGCAGCTGCTGCTCTTCCTGAAGGAGATAATTAGAGAAATGTTTCCATTCGACCTGGAGAAATTCTCTCAGTGGGAAATGAACATCCGCTTAACTGCTCTGCAGAGCTGCTCCATCACACACCATCTGACACTAAACTACACTAAGCACAGAGTGAGGAAAGACTAAGAACACCAGGAAGAGAGCTTTTGAGTTTTATTTGAATAGAAGTCTTTGTTGTTGATATTTCCCATTTTTTTAACTGGACATCATTCGGAGTTGAGCTTTTAATGTGATCCTGCAAAATTCTCAGGAATTACAAAGAAAGTGTTCTTGCCTTTCATCCAATAGGAGGTGAGGTAACACCAGACCCTCCTAATATAATCAATCAATCAATCAATTTATTTTTAAGTCCAAACATAACTTAGCACCTAAATACCTAACAGGTATGATCAGTGAATACACACCAAACATGGAACTGAGATCCCTCGGGTCAAAAAAAATTGATCTACCCCGGGTTATTTCCATTAAGGGTAAATACTACTTTAGTTACCATGCGGCCCACAGATGGAACCAGCTTCTAGATGAGATCAAGGGTGCTAACACTTTAGTCATGTTTAATCCAGGCTAAAGACTCACCTGTTTAGTTGCGCTTCTGTCGACTGAGCACCAATAGCCAAGCTTTATCTGTCTGGTGAATTTACTAATCTTCAGAATGATCAGTCGGAATGATAGAGCTGCTTCTTGTGATCGAAGAGAGCGAGTTGGAATATATCGTGATAGGAGACTGCTCAGGTAGGCCGGAGCCAAGCCATTCAGCACCTTAAAACTTAAAAGCAGTATCTTATAGTCGATGCATTATTTTACAGGAAGGACAGAACTGGTGTAATGTGATCATATTTATTTGTTCAGAACTCTAGCTGTTGCGTTCTGGACTAACTGTAATTTTTGTAGCGCGACGACTGAGCTGCCGGCTAACAGAGCATTACAATAATTCATTTTGGAGGTCATGAAACCTTGAACTATTTTGTTCTGCATCTACAATAGACAGTATGTTCCATACTTTAGCAATGTTTCTAAGGTGAAAGAAGACCGTGAGAGAGAGAGAGAGAGAGAGAGAGAGAGAGAGAGAGAGAGAGAGAGAAAGGGAAAAAGAGAGAGAGAGTAATTAAAATTTACCAGAATTTTCTACACTAAGGTTTCAAACTCAATTGTTCTGCATCTACAATAGACAGTATGTTCCATACTTTAGCAATGTTTCTAAGGTGAAAGAAGACCGTGAGAGAGAGAGAGAGAGAGAGAGAGAAAGGGAAAAAGAGAGAGAGAGTAATTAAAATTTACCAGAATTTTCTACACTAAGGTTTCAAACTCAATTGTTCTGCATCTACAATAGACAGTATGTTCCATACTTTAGCAATGTTTCTAAGGTGAAAGAAGACCGTGAGAGAGAGAGAGAGAGAGAGAGAGAGAGAGAGAGAGAGAGAGAGAGAGACACTACTGACACTTTTGTGGTCTCAATGTTAAATGACAGAATTTTACTCTTAAACGTAAATGCTAAGATTGGTTAATGATGGAGCTTTCAGTGTATACTAAATTGTATAATAAAGTTAAATTAGTATTGTACATTTTAATTCAATATGCTTTACTGAAGAATAAAATCAGTTATATAGGTGATAAAAAACTGGATAAAACTGTAAAATTCGATTTGTATTGATTAAAACAATGTAATGGAAGAAAATATTTAAATAGATGTTTTTATTCTGGATTTAAATGTGAGTAATGTTTTAGCACGTACTCTTTTCTAAAAGCTGGTTCAGCTGCGGCCAGCGTTATAACTGAAAGCACTGCTTGAAACAAACTCACAATAGTTTTTACCTTTTTGAACAATGATACACTGATAACAATTATATGTAAAATGGTGTGATAAAAGGAAGATCAATTTCTGCATAAAGAATGATTATTTTGCTATGAAGCTCCTGTTGGTTGATTTTTTTATTAAGGTTTAATTTTATAATTCTACGTTTCTATTTGGAATGCAATTTTAAAGAGAGGAACTTTCAGCCATTCAATTTCCCTCTGTTATTTAAGATCTACACGGAATTTCTTATTCAGTTAAAACTGAACTGGTATTGACTCAAATAGAATTGATACAATAGAAGCTGAGGATTACTACCATCTTGTTTTAAAAATATATATATTTCAGAATTGCAGCTAATTCTTTTAACATCATATCTCTTATTTCAGATTATATGCATCTTCTTTTCATAGTCTTTAGATAATTTAATTCAGACCCTTCAAAGGAGAGGGCTGTGTTTATTTTTCACTGGTGATTTCTTTTATGTATATAATCTGTTTCGTGTCATGTGTTGTGAAAGCTTTGGAGTTCTTTGGTTTTGAGAAAAGCTGAGTCTCGTGTGTCTAAAACCAGAGGGAGAAGTCAAATGCTTTGACTCACATTGTTGATCGTTTGACCGGGTGGACTCAGATGATCCAGTTGGTTCTGCTCAATCGTGGATAAGTGATAAACTCTTAATATTTTAATAAAATTGGCGGCTGGACTCTGAATAAGTCCTTCTCATCCCTCTGCCAGCCGGACGTCAAACATGGCACCATCGGCCCCGTTTAATCCAATTGGCACTGGAGCCAAACTGCTAAAGTAATCTATGCTATAGAGACACTGGCAGAGAGGCTGATCTGGGGACGAAGAGCCTGTGATAAGCACACACACACGCACACGCACGCACACACGCACACACACACAGAGGGAGAAGGAGAGAGTTTAGCTTCTTTTCTCTCCTTTAACAATGCCTCTAATTCTCAAGAGTTATCGCTCTACCTGTCTATTAAAGATTATGCTCACCGGCAGAAGAATCATCTCAGTGATTTAAAGACTTTTAAAATTCAGAAGTCAAGAGGATTAAGCTTTTCTGAGTGTGTGTCTGTGTCTGAATGTACGTAACAATGAGCGTTGTGTGTTTGAAATGGGAAGCGCTGACAGGCAGATTTTGGATCCTGTCGCAGGCGCTAAAAAAAACAGCTTTTGACAAGAAAAACTTTCTTGGGGACAGCCTGATGGACACAAATCCCTTCCAATCACATCACAGCAACTTCAACTCGGAAGATATTGTAGAACTTTTTAACATACATTTTTTTTACTTTATTTTTCAAATAAATAACTATTTTAGAACCTACATTGAAATAGGTTTGGTCTTCCAAAAAACATTCTAAATATGCTAATCAAGCAAGACGTTTGTTTAGATTTTTAGAACTCCAATAAATTTTTTTTATAAAATTAATAACAATTTTAATTGAATTTAAATTGAAACTTGTTTTCACTGATTATAAGATACAACATGTTTTAACAATTGTTTGTAAATAAGTACATATTTTCAGTTAATAAATTATTATATTACATACACTGAAATCACTGGTTTACTGTAAATGTGTTAGGAAGGAACATTTAACATCAAAAGTAAGTGCAAGAGACTAAGTTTTTAGCTTTAACCCACAGACCTCAAAAGAGTCCATCATCAAGGTCTGTGGAATATGTGTGTGGTGTGTGTATTGGGGGGTTGGGATGTATTTGTGTGTGTTTTTCCAAGCTGTTTTCACGAGTAAAGGTGGTGTGTTTGTGATCACAGCCGAGCTGAACACATTGTGCTCTAATGAGAAACTGCAGGTTGAACACAAACACACTGCCACTGACTCCATCACAGTAACATCTGCACACATCTGTTTCGTTCTCTTTGAGCGAATGCTTCCCTGCAGTGGTTGAGGATGAATAAGTAAACAATAGCTGAAGAATCTTTAACAGTGTGGTACAGAAAGACAGCATTTGTCTGCCTTTAAAACAAAAACAGTGTAAAAGTAGACTTTTGCCACTGTCCTTGTTGCTTGTTGGCAGTTTTGTAGGCATGAAAATCACCTGAATGATAAACAAACAGTTGATGTGATTTGGTTTCTTTAGATCTTGTTTTTAAATCTTGCTTTTTTTTTTCAACGCTTGGTTTTCTACCTCTTTACTAGCAGCTTGTTAATCATGTTTAAAAATTTTGAATGCTTATGAGGTTAAAATCTAATATTGACTTTGTGGAAGTCTTCTTGATAGCAGTTACAATGAGGTCTGTGTAATGCTTTTTTTGAGATTTGCATTTTGCAAATTTCAATCTCTTTCAATGCAAGTGCAAAAATGTTAGTGCACTCCCAAGAGTTGTTCTCTAATTAATAAACACAAGTATGTCGTTGAGTAACATAGTTGTCTAACCATCCAAAGTAAAATAAATCGTAATTTTAATGTCCAAAAGCTGAGAAGATACTAATTCCACTGCCCTGGATGTCTCAGGAAGCCAGAGGCTATCCTTTTAAGCCAGATTGAATTCTACCAATCATTATTTCTCATATAAACACAAAATTTATGAGAAGCTGGTTCACTGGTTTTTATGTAAACATGTTAAATACTCAGATTTTTGTTTGTGCATCTGACGAATTTGAAATACCAATTTAAAAGGAACGACAGACAAAGGCTTCCAAAATATCAGAAACGGTTGTTTCATACTGGAGAAACAATTCTCTAATTACAATCCCACATTCCTGCAGTTTTATTACAAATATAAAATGTTCAACTTATTTTAGAAATTAACTGTGATGAAATTAATAAATTAAATGATGATGTATTACTTAAATTAACACAGCACATCTTGCATTTTTTCTGGACTGCCATTGTTAGTAGTGGCTGGGGATACTATTTTACTTTTACCAAACATGCAAAAATGACGGTGAACTTAACACATTTTCACACCATTCGTGCACACAAACGTGCACACTAAAAGCGAATTTTGCATCACAAGAGGCCTTTAACAAATAAAATATTGTGGCTGATACATGTGGCTGTTTGTAACTCAAACATTCATTTGCAGTTGCATATCATTAGCCAAGACTATGAACTGTAAGCAGTTTTGGCTAATATGAAATAAATATAAGGAGGGTTCCAGATGTTGTATTTGAAATTCCCCAAGAGTGAGTCGAATGGGTGGAGGTTCTTGATTTTAATCCTAAAAGTGAGGTTATTAGTAGGCCGAATAACTCCGAAAGTTAATGAGTTTACCTGCATTTTCGGCTCATGCTCTTTGGACAACACTGTGGCCTGCACCATCACAGAGATGTTAGAACCTGATTGATTCCTTTCTCTGGACAACTGTCTTTAACAAGCATAGTCAAATGATACTACCATTGTGTCAAATGCAAGTTTGACAAGTTATTCCGTTTAGGACAGTTGGATTTCTAACTGTTTTCTTACTTCTTTGTATACAAACATTTAAATTCAGCAGGGGGCAAAAAGTTTGTCAGAGTAGAGGTGAAAATGCTTTTCACAAAGTCCAGAACTCATTGAGTACCATCTCCTAAACAGTTTAAATGACTATTAGTCTGAGGATCTTTGTTAATTGTCTCCAAGCTGAACACTTTAATTGAATCAGGTTTGTTAGCATATGGCTAATTAGCCTCTTTTGCATTTATGTAAATGACTGGAGACAAACCTGGAAATCCCACTGTGCTCACATTTGCGTTCATGAGTTTATCTCATTATGTCAGAGCATGACAAATCCATTTAGTTTAAATAACTTTTTTTCTTTAAAGGAGAATGTATGCTTGATTAGATATAAAAAGTGTTTAATTGTTGCCATTGCTTAGTTGATATTTTATTCACTGCACTTTCAGAAAAAATTTTTACTCTCTGTATATTCACATGAAAATCCCAAGCAATTTTGACTAGACTAGACGTTATGTACTAGACGGTATGTGGTTGTCAAATATTAGTATAAATGGCATGAAAATACAAGGTATAGTATTTGAAACAGGCTAATGTTTCTGCTCAATTTATCTCTGTTTGCACAGGAACACATCAGTTCATCGAGGAGGTGTGCTTGCGTGTGTGTGTGTGGAGTCAGGGTTAATCTGACAGTGAGGTTTGGTTCAAGTGAAAGTGTCAGGTTCGAGCTCTATTAGCTGCTGCCATCACGCCATTAGCGCCACAGCGTCTGTCACCTACATTCACTTTCAACTCTTCAACATTCCTCTAACTGTCCTCCTCAAATGGACCATAAATACAGCTCAGTGCATCAGCTAACAAAAGAGAGAAAGATACATGCTTTCAAGCGCCTTTCATTCATGTGGGGGACGTGTTTAATTTTTTTTACTTAAGCAAAGGGATTTTGTGTGTTAAGTGCACTTCATTTTCTCAGTTGATTCGAGACTGATGAAGACAAATAAAATGCTTAAAAATGCAATAAATAGAAGAGTTATCTCAAATCTCCCGTTCTATGAACCTTAAATCTTCAACCAGCTATGTTTTGTGTTCAGTGATATATTATGATCAGAAAATGTATGTTATTGAGATACCTTATAAACTTTAAGCTGGTGGAAGGGTGAAATACCTATTTGAGTGAAAGTCTGTTTTTGCCAGGTTAAAATATATTAAATGGTTATATATGTATGTTAAACTGTTATTTGGAGATAAAAAGTTTTTATGACTTAGAAAGTAGAAATTTAGAGATGAAAATTATGTATGATTTTGATATATGATATTTGATATGATTTATGTATGATTTTTAATTATGTATGATTTGAATTATAATATGTTTATGTATGGTATGTTTATGTATGAACAGGTCTTTATATGTCAAAAATGTTTCACTTAGTGACTTTGGCAGAGATGGGCTTCGCTATTTCTGAGGAGGTTTGCCATATCTTTGCTTGTTTTGCTTTTACGGTCATGTTATTCTCTAAAAGCAGTGAACCTTGTGATGGAATAGTAACCTGTCAGGCTGATCCGGCCCAGCTGTGTGCAATAATGCATTTTTGGGAAGTGCTTTTCTACAAAATAGCTGACATTGAAGTATTTTTTTTTACCATAACCATTGATTTTTTTTTTCTTGGATCATTCTCTTCTGATGAATCCACAACACTTAGATAGAAGAAGACCATAAATTAAGTTAATTTAAAAATTAATTTCACATGATAAAAATGAAATTAAATGATTTTTATTTTTAAAATGTACTTTATTCATATGCGTTGTGAATTAAGACCTGATTGCAGAGTCAAACGAGAAAACAATTTAATTGCACTGTGAATGATTGCATTCCTTTTCCATCTTGTGCTTAGCGATTGTTATAACGTTAAAACCGTTCTTTCCATGAGGCGCATCTTCAGCCATTGTGACAAACCTACCTCACCTCACTAACACGCCATTGTTTAAGAGGGTGTCCTCATCCTATCAAAGATATAATCTTTTGATAAAAAGAAGAAATGCTATGGTCGTCTTAAAGCTTTTATTACCTCATCCTCTGTTCAAGCGGAAGCTTTTGTCTATGATAGTATGGTAAAAGGGGAATGTGAAAGTTTATGAATCCTACATTAAATGTATTTATGGTAAATGTATTATGGTCTTTATAATGCAATATATTATTTATAGCATTTATTAATCAGAACTCTTCCTATTTTAAATACAGTCTATGATGCCTCATCACCGTTTATTATAGGACTTTGTTAATGTGATTGCAATATGAATATGTTACAATCAGCCATGATTCATGGAAGACTCTTGAGGGGTTAGAGGGACTAGAGAAAAAGCAAGAGTATATAAAGTACAAGTGAGGCTTTACCACTGAAGAAAAGACAAAGGAAATTAGAAAAAAAAGAGTGAGAAAAAAATAAATTAAATGAATATGAAGAGAATGATGAGAGAAAGAGTTAAAAGTGAAACAACGGGGAGGGAGAGTTCAGAAAGAAAGAATGTGTGTGAATGTTGAATACAGCACATGCCACAGTTAAAGTGACCCGACAGTGAAATGCCAGCACGGAGAGAAAAAGAGTCATGAAAGAATGACAATATGCACAAAGAAAGGCAGTGAAGAAAGAAAGAAAAGCTGGCAGAGGGATGAACAGGGGCTACAAAGGTAGATGCGCGTTTCCCTCCGGCCGCTCGATTGACAGAGATGACAACTGTCCCCAGATAGACCATTATCCAGGACAGCTCACACACTTCAAACAGAGACAGAGAAAAAGAAAGAGCAGCAAAAGCATCGTTATGCTCTTTCACCTTGGTTTGTCAAACACCCTCGTTTTCAGCGAGCATCAAATTCATACCTGTTCCCTTTGTGAACTGCTTTGACTCGTTCTGTACCCTATAAAGCACTAAATAAATAAATATGACTTGACACGACATGCGCCCCAAGGCTCTAAGTTCAAACGGCAGGGCAGAGAAAAGGCTACAAGAAATAAATAAATGAATAAAAAAAACTCTGCTTCTTTCTGCATCTCTTTACATAAACCTTTTCTTACTTCGGCTTGAGACTCGACAGAAGAAGCTTTGAAGAGAAGATAAATCACTCCGCTGCTCTTCACACACACTCTGATCTCCCAGTAATTGATAAACAAGCACCATCTATCTAGTGTTCTCTTTCTCTCTCTCTCTCTCTGAAGGGCCCGGTGACAATTACCACACTCTCCTCTGTCTCTTAATAAAGCACATTTTGTTGAGTTTAAAACTGTAAGCTTGAGGCGCTGCTCTTACAAAGTGCCCCACAAAATATGTACCCTGTGCTGCATGTTAAAGAAGCTCTATCCATCCATCTATCTTTCTCTCATTTTCTCCTTTTATTTCTTTCGCAAAAGGCCTGGTACAGAGAGAAGAGCCCCATGACAATCACAGCACACTCCTCGGTCTGTGAACACACTTATCTGTCCATTAATAAAGCACATTGTATCCCATTAAAAGCTCCAGGCCTGGAACCAACTGGCCTGCAAAATATTTACCCCATGCTACATGGGAAGGCAAGCCATTGAACCTCTTTTGAAAAACGAGGAGGCCGCCACACAAAAGAGTGTCTTTTGAAAGACGAGCTAACCACTCATGCTCCTGGGGTCCATATGGAACACACACGCTCAGTTTCAGCTTCAAAAGTGTCAACTCTAAGGCTATCCCAGTGAAAATGAGCTCTGAGAATGTTTACAGTCCTTTCAAACTCTGATCATTCCAAGGTATTCTAAACATTATTAATTATCATTCATGTGGGATTAGCTGTTGTTCATTTCATAATTTGATAAGCATGTTACCAAGTCATATAATTCTCAAAATATCACCATCAATTTCAGACAAACATATTTCAAATGATGTATCATCATGTTTAATCCATCACTGTAAAAATGTGTTGTAATTGGCTAAGGCTTGGGCTGTGGCTCTGGACTGTTATCTAGACTTGATCAGGTCATATCATAGTTTTGTTCTACTTGGACTTAGAAAAACTGCTTGAGTAAGGCAGAGCTGGGCCAAGTAAGCTTTGCTCTGTGGGAACCGTCAGTGCTTTATGTTACAGAAAAGGTATTTACTAACGCTCTTTGTTTTTTGGCAGCCATCCTGTTTCAGGTTTGATGCTTGGCCCATGTTCAGAGTGTTTGCGTGTTGGAAGCCACTTGAGTGAGTTTAGATTTCAGTCAGATGAAATCAGGCATGTAATGGTCGCTCGGAGCAGAATCTATCACAGCCCCTGATTGGATTAAATATGTAATAAGTCTGAATCCATATTTGAGGCAAAAAGATTCTGCTAATCAGCCAATGCTAATGAATTTGCGAGCGGAAATATTGGCAGTGGTGATCATGAGGATGAAGGTGCGACTGAACTCTGAGACGCCGGTAGAAATTCACACACAATCAAACCTAAATCTAACTGGAGGATATTTTATGCTTCTAAGGCTATTGAGTGTAGACAGTGAAGAAAACTCAAGGGCGTTTAACCCAAAAATTACACTTTCAGTTATTGTTGTTATAGTTATTGAATTATCATCATCACTATTGACATTTCAAAATTATAATCAATGCAATGAAAGTATCAAAAGCACCGGTTTAAGATCTTATCAAGAACTCTGAATGCAACCTACTGACAGCTTTAGTCTATGCAGGAAGTTTATTTATGATAATGAATATTATCAACAGAACAAAACATTACCATCACAATAGGCTTGTGAGTTACATAGAAAGAATAATGTAGGAAACATGTACAACAGGAATGCAGTGATTAAATAACTATCGTTTTCTACAGCAAATTTATTCATTAAACACTTTTTCAAACAGCAACTCAATTGGTGGCCCATTTCTTTGAAATCTTTTCATGACACTTTTAATACAAGGAGTGCAGCTATAGTCCTTCAAGAGGCTCTTATGGGTACATTGGAAACATATCAATAATAATGCGTTCAATTTATATAGACTGATAAACTTCCTTGGTAGCCCTCAGCTGGCAGTCAGACAGGACATGGCTACCAATCATACGGCCTCCTGCACTCTACCAAACACACTCCACCAAACTTCGGGTTACAGGACGACCAACTCCACCACTGCGCCATCTTTCCACCCCACAATTGTGTTGACAGTCATCAATGACAATGTCATGCTAACATCCAGAACCTCTCAAACCTAGCATTTTAGTCCTTCAAAGTTCAACTAAATTCACCAAGTCATCCACCCCCACCCATTTTACCAATTTACTAATCTGATTCTTGAAATGTTTTGGATATATATATATGACTCATAAAACTGATGTACCAACCTTAATACTATGTCTAAACACTATCTTTACAGAAACAAATAAATAACATAATTCAAGACATAAAAAGTTAAATATTTTAAAACAGAAATAACTTTTTTTTCCATTGAAAAACTCATTTGATAGTTATTTGTGTTTGCATTTGTTTGTTGGTATTAGCATGGTCCATGGTTTGACTAAAGTTTGGTAGTATGAATACTTTGTTTCATGTGTTTGTACTCATTCATAAGCTAAGCTCTGGCAATGTCATGATTAAAGGAACATATTTATGAAAAAAATGCCTAGTGTTTAGAGTATGCTTTTCAAAGGTTGATTGAAGGCTTTTTTTTCAAGTTTGGGCAAATTTTGGCTTGTGTACCTTTTAAAATTTGACAGGACAGAAAGGTTTTTGGTCAAGTTGCTTTTCTAAATTGTATTGCACATCACACGAATATTTGGAGGTAAAAACTAGTTAAATAGTTAATGCAAAAGTATGTTTATTCATTAATTGTACATTCACCATATAAAGTGTAATCTTTATATTTTAATTTTGTTTTAAATTGAGTCATTTTCTCACTCACTTTCACCCTCACACATACTCCAAAACACACGTCTGCAGTGACTTTAACATGTAATGAAGAACATGACAATTAGCCTTTATCCACCAGAGTCCATGTATTAAACCATTACACTCAGAGACAGATGAGTGTGTGTTCACTTCACTCACACCGCTGCATGGACAGGTTACACACAGCTCATTAAGATAACGCTAAATTAATGTGGCCTTCTCTCTCACGCATACACACCAGAGTGGCCGTTAAGAGTTTGAAGTGGAGGTATCAGTGGTATTATTCAGATCAAGACATGCCGATGATGATGCTAGAAATTGTCCTGCCATCTCTCTCACTCAGACACTCATGTCTTTTTAATATTTACAGCATGACTGACTTGCGATAGACTGATTATAAGAAATGTAATTACTGGGACACAATGGCCGCATAACACTATGTTTTCTCTTCGTGCATTTGCTGACAGGACACACACAGAGGGTGCGGTGTGAGCTGGTTATTGACCTGAGAGTAAATGAGCTGCACAAAACTGCAGTGATGTGGTTGACACTTGCTCTCTGTGCTTACAAACACACGCACACACTCGCTTCCACGCGCAGAGATGATAAACCAACACAAAGAAGCGCATTATGAATGTTATTAATGATGCAGGGACAGTATGCGAAACATCAAAGGTCCACACGAGAGATTAATGACCCTCGGCTCTACTGTTTAATTACTGCCGGCTAATTAGATTCTTGACCACATATTTTAATATCTGAGTTGAGATTCTTCCACCATTCATCAATCTCAGAAAAAACAACTGAGTGTGCAAACCATCCGCCCACCACGTTCATGCCTTTAGACTCCTTTCCATGTTCTTGTAATGCTGTGTACAGTGCACACAAACATTTCAATTGACTTCCGCATTCATAATTATTAATTACTAGTTAAACATAATTTCAAGCTCACTGTTTTCATTTAAATAAATAATAAATAAATAATTGGCAGTTGCTCATGAGGGACTTTTCAAATAGTATCATATTATTTGTATTTATGTTGTTCTGATAAGTGGATTCTAAATAATAAAAATAAACTGACTCCACTTAACGAATTGATTATGAATAAAATACTTCAACTATTAGCTGGGTTCTTTTTTTATTATATAGCTATTTTATTACCAACCTTTTTATGTTGAAGATGGTGGTTTTATTTAGCAGTTAAGACGGTAACAGTCTTTAATCTTTCATAAATCTTTAAACAACCCGGATGGTTTCTGCTCTTGCTGTTTTTTGCGATCTCAGGCACACATTGGACAATTTGTGGGTTAAACCCTTCCAGATGAGGAAAATAGGGAAATGTAATTTATTGCAGTAATTAAATATTTTTTTGTATACTACTACTTCTTAAAACATTTTTCAAAAGTTGTACTTTTTATTTTTCCTCAAGTAGATGTTTTTACATTTAAAATCAGAATCTTCACTTTAGTAAAAAAAAGTATATATATAAAGAATTAAAAGATGAATAATGGTGTAATTTAAAAGAAAAAAAATACCCATGGCACTATTTTCTTTTTTTTCTCCATTTATTTATAGTAGTCATCTCTGGCCGGAGTTTCTTTAAAAATATGGTCAAGTTGCTCAGTATATTATGAATAGATGTTATATTTTGTTATGTTTCGCCTTTTCTTCAATAGCCGTGCATATATCCCGGGGATTGTAATCATTTTTAAGATACCTAACATGTGTTTGTTTGCATGAAGTTGACCCTTATGATTCAGCTTGACAGCTTAATGCTCTTGTAGAGTATATAATATGTATAATTTGAAGCAGTTTTAATAGTTTGATAGCTAAGATGGTTAAGTGCATTTTCACTTCTCTATCTGCTGAATAAAAGAAAGAACACAAATGAATGTCCTGCTGTGCTTTTGTTCAAACCAGAAAAGTGGATCAGAATCTCAAACTCTCTTTCTAAATGAACTGGAGAGTGTGTGACATAGCTTTCATTTCCACACAATGCTTTTCCATCTAAGCAAAGAAGCACAAGGACTATTTTAACCAACAAAAACAATGCAAACCATCACATTATGAGCGCAAAGGCTGAGAGATTGTGGGAGCATGCTTAATTGCTGCTTTCGTCCTGATGGGCCTGTCCACAAGACATCAGATAATGTTGGAGGAGTGATAGTGCATGTATTGTTGCTTTTTCCATTTGTGCAAACACATATGTAAGTATTCAAACATGGTTTTGTGTGTGTTATTCCTCTCAGGCTCTTAAGATATAAAAAAAACATAAAAAGCTCTGTATTTACCATATAATCTAATGGTCAGATATTTTACTAAATATTGGATATATCAAATTAATTCTTAAAATAAAATACTATATTACAATGAAATCATAAACCCATCTGTCTACCACGTTTAGCCCACTAGATAGTGGTCATAAAGGTCAGTATACTAGCTCACATACGGTAGTTGTAGTACAAAGTCAGGGGTATTCAGAAGACATTTCAGGCACGTGTATGCAGATATTTATAAAAAGTGTACCAGTGTGTCAGTTTGTTAAAAAGTATATGGGGCATGCTCTCATTCACATATGTGATATCTCTCACAAGGTCCACTGTGATAGTGCTATATTTCAGATAAATATTCACTCATATACACTGCATGTGATCTGTTTTTATTTGTTTAAATAACATCTGGGAGTTAATCATCAAAGTTTAACATAATTATAAACAACATTATAAAACTAAAAGTGTTTAGAACAAATACTTACATACTGTGACAGTTTACATTGTCAAAACTCGATGTTGGTAATTCCTTGTTATATTCACATAAAATATTGCATGCATGGTTCAATGTTCTTGTTTTTTATTATTTGTTTGTTTTTACTAATGCATACTGTCGCGTCAAGTTATATTTTAAAAAATTCTTCTATTAAACACACAATTTCTAAATTTGATCCCTGGTGTTCCAGAGCCACATTTTTGGTTTTACATGACTCCATTAGATAAATAAGGTGCAAAAATAAGGTGGAAAATAACTTTTAAGTTAAAAAAATAATTACAATTCAACTCTGTTTTAAATCAATATTTCTCTCATAAGTGACCCAAACCATAAACTTTATTTTGGGGAAAACAGTGTAACTGTGCTGTGTTACTGAAACTACACTGAAAAAAAAAACAATTCCAACAAAAGGAAATAAGAAGGCTCATTTTTCATTGGATTTACTGGAAGTCCTAAAGAGCCCTCTGCTAACTGTCAGACTGGAAAAAGTGATTGTGTACTATTATTAATAACTTTTGAGTTTCTCTGCATCTTCTCTCCCCATCGATCCACTTAAGATGAGAGAAAGGAAAGTGAAGAGGGTTCTGGTGATTCCTGTGGCGTTTATCAGAGGAAGTCTATAGATTGACTCAGTCACATTCCTGATAATTCATAAATATGTTGTCCATCTTAAGTGCTGCTTATTGCATTTCTTCAGAGCCAAATAGGATTTTTTGTGTGTCTGTGCTCTTGTTCGAATCAGAAATGGAATAAATAGATAAGTCTCAAAAGCACTGATCGTAATCATGCGCTGTTACATCTGTCCATCTCCAGCTTATCTGCAACGTGTGTCTGCAGGGAAAAAAAAAACACTTTATCTGTAGAGGAAATAAATTCAATAATCTTCATGTCATTTTGAGTTTGGTTGAATTTGTTTAGTTTGTGCAGAAGCTCTAGCTTTTTGTGTTAAGTAGTTAATTATGGTTTTCTTTGAGTTTTCAGTACTGTCCAAAAAAGGTATTTGCCTAGGTAAAGATTTACCAACTACAGACAAATAATTCAGAGCATTACAAATGCGTTACATTTTGAACAGCGCAGCACTTCAGGATGATTGAATCTGAAAAATTTAGATGTAAGCACAGTAGATACAAAGTAAACAATAATTTAAGGCTGCTTATTACATAAAAAATATTTATTATGAATTCCCTTTCCAGAGTTTGCTGAGATTCACTTTATAAATATCAAGCTGTCAGAAAGTTTTTTTTCCCTGTTGGCCCATTTGACATGGGGAGTCTTTGGGATTTACTTATTTACTTATTTTGGAGACTGCATATAGTAGATTAATTGTATTTTCAGTCACGTATGGATAGTAGAGATGTAGATTTTGCCTCACACAAAACTATTTGTACATGCTTTTCTTACAATTATCTTTTTTTCAGTGAAGACAATTTAATGTCTTTAGTATACATTTTTTTCTGAATTTGAAGAATGTTTCGACTAAATATATATATATATATATATATATATATATATATATATATATATATATATATATATATATATATCCAGTTACTGACTGTGTAAATATATGTGATTGAAATGTGTTTGTGTGTGCGTGTGTGTGTGTGCGTGCCTGTGCGTGAACATGTGTGTGCCTGTTCTTGGGGTTCAGCCCAGTGATTAATGTTTGTCTTGTGTGTGTGTGTGCGTGTGCGTGTGCGTGTTCGTATGTGTGTGTGTGTGCGTGTGCGTATGGGTGTGTGTGTCTGTGCTGTCGAGCATATCTGACGGAGGCGTCTGCTGCTGTTCATAATGAGAATCATTCAGGTAATGTTCACGCTGTGCGAGGAGTCATCTTTTATCAATTGCTCCATTCATCTTCTGCCGTAAAGAATAGAACAGGTACAATGATTTATTTCGGACTCACTCAGACATGATCATTCAAAGCTTCTCTGGAGAATCAAGACATTTACAAAAACCACATCCTTTAATGTAAATATTTATATCAGAAACATTGTGATGAATAATTTACAGAGGAAAAGTTTTTATATTAAAACAGATCTGTTTAATTGTGTTACTGTATATGTGTTCATTTCCACCAATGCTCTTTTAGAACTTCTGCTTTCATTCCAGTTTAAACGTTCAACTGTCACTAACATGTGCAAATTTTATTCACTCATTATTCTCTCGCTGAATTTAAGACCCTGAACTCTTTCAAACACCATTTCACATGTACTAATACCAATATTACTAATATTCCACATGCAGATGTAATTGAACTTTTACTTGGAATACTCAATTCAAACAAATTCAAACACATTAGCACATTACCCTTAATTTAAATACGAAACATTTCTATTAACACTAAACCTCTCCCTATGTTGAGAGAATATAAACACTAATCCTTTACCGTAAGAGTTTTTTTCACCCCTGACTGATTTAAAATATTTGTCTAAAGAAAATATGTTTTCATAACCTAGCAGTTCTTATTTTAACAATGAAAATGAAGAAACAAATACGTCCTTCAATGATTGTAAAACAAAATGTGCCAATATTGCTGTCTGTTTTAGGACTTTTAACATCTACATGTGCAGTGAAAGCAATATTTACAGACAATACAGACAACAGGGTGGGCAAGAGCCTCCTTGGTTGATCTAAAGAGATGACAAGGCATGCTTGCTCATGGATAACCACACTCCATGCCATTTTCATATTAAATTTGGTGGGATATTTTAGTCATCTGTTAACATGACATAAGTTTAAGTTTTCTGACATTAAAACTAACATTATTGTATCTTCTGCAGTTTAGGAAAATCAAGGAGTCTGTTCTCTAACACACAGAGGCAAACCCAGTGGCTTGTAAACATCAGATTATTTATATATTTTAATTTTGTTCCAAATATCTCCTCCTTCCAAATTGAGTTGATATGCTAATGATATATGTAATAAAGTTACAGTTTTAAATGTTATATCTATTAAAGATTGATAATTAAGAGTAGACATTCACATAAGAAAACACTATACTATTGAAGTTCATTTCTGTTCAGTAAGATTTAGAATTGAGGAAAGGAGAAGAAAGTGATGATGAGAAATGTGTGGTTTCCAGCTCTACTTTTTCTATTAAAAATTATTGTTTTGTTTATTTCACACTTAATTTTTAGAGCGTGATACATTTCAACATTTCAGAGATTTATTGAACATATGATCATACAGGGTTTTCTCTGGTATAAAGGAGGGTTCACAGCAAGGGTTTACTCCCTGGGGTCGAGAGAGAGAGAGAGAGAGAGAGAGAGAGAGAGAGAGAGAGAGAGAGATAGGGAGCAGATGGGGATGTGAAGTCATGTGTGTTTCAGACGAGTGTATTTATTACCACGGTGCATCGATGTTCATCTGCTGTGAGAGATGCATCTGGTCGCTGTTGTTGAGAAAAGAGTTTCTCCTATAAAACTGCAGTGAGGCACTTGAACTATCACACAAACAGATCTCAAGCAGATCAAAGGAAATAAATGAGTGCTTTGTACTTTTTATCTAATATCTATTTGAAGAATGAGCGCTTATGTAACACACTTTATATTCATATGCCAAAACTTTTCTATCTGAGGTGAAAGTATTAGAAGTTGACTTGATAGGTGTTTAACTGTTTTATGTGATCAACTTGCTGTATTGAAAAGTATAAAATATGTGAAGTTCTGCTTTTAATTTATTTTATTCGTTTTAATAAACAGCTATTTTTGTTGATGATTAGCCATGAAGTTTGCTCTGATTGTTTGACAACTTAGTTTGTCGCACAGATAATAATCTCCATAATATAATTAATTAATTAATTGAATTTAAGAAATACTCAACAACCTCATTTATCTATATCAATATGATTTTGTCACAGAACTTCAAAGGCTTCTACGAGAAGGATTCTACTGTAAGAAGAATACAACCTTGTAAAAAGGCATCGCAGTCCTTGTCCTTGAGAACTTTTCTCTGCGTTTGCATTAGTTCGACTTTGTATTTGACTAAATGTGTGTGGATGTGTGCGTCTGACAGATGAAGAGCATCCAGGGCATCACACTCTCCTCATCTCGACCTCCTGTCACAAACTGCTGTACTTGAGTTTCCTTCCATCTGAGGGACAGCGACCCCACAGGACTCCAGAGGTCAGGAGGTCAGAGCAAGTGCCACTCAAATCTCTCTTTGTCAGTCGTCTTCAGGCTCTAAAACACTTTTCAATTCTGTTTATATTGTTGCATAACATACACTGTAAAATCAAAAAGTATACTTTACCAGAGAATTGCTTTTATGTTTTTTATTCAAATGTTGAGTTTACTTGAAACAGTTAAGCATTGGTAAAATGTTGAATAAATATTTTAGAGTACTAATAAAACTTAAATAAAATTACATCATTTTATATGATATGTATATATATTTATATATATATATATATATATATATATATATATATATATATATATATATATATATATATATATATATAAATACACACACTGTTTTCTACGTTTTTTTAAGTGAACTACTAAACTAATTTGAATTTACAGTGTATGCTTTGACACACTAATTTTCAGCACACATATAAATGATGGTGTAGAAAAATCCCTGTGTTTTACCAATATGCAAAAAAACACTTTACTATCATCAACACATCTCTTGTATATCCACGTATACAAGCAAAAATTTGGGGCGAAACAACTTCTTGTTAAAGGGATTATTGTTTTTTTTAATGATTATTGTGAATACATCAGTTAAGCAGCATGTTACTATTCACTTGCTTTTGAAGCAACACACCAAAACGGGGTTTTACAAAAGTTACAACACTTCTTCAAATTATTTTTATAGGTGTATAATTATTGGTTTAATACAGTGTGTCTTTTCTTTCTGTGTATTCAATTCAGAGCTTTGAGAACCAAAGAAACCACATTTTTATAACGTATAAATTATTGATGTATTTAATATCTTTCCATTTCTCTTTATTTGTTTATTTTTTAACTGAACAGACTGGATGCTTTGCAACATTTTGAGGGTCACATGATTAGGGACATTTTTTTTAAATAACAATAACTTCCAAACAATGTCCTTTTGTTGTGTTGTCTTAATATTTCAATTCATTCAAGCAGTCAATAGTAGCTTTAAGATATTATCGAGACTATACTTAACCATAGTTGTAAGAATTTTGTCTGAAGATCTGGGGCCTGATGTATAAACGTTGCATACGCACAAAATGGGCATAGAAATATGCGTACGCATTTTTTCACGCACATATCGGGATTTATAAAAAATAAACTTGGCGTAAATAAGTGCGCACCGTCCTGCTGCTCTTGACCGTGCGTACTCACTCTTTTAGAAGAGTATGTGTTTTGGCGACACTAACTGTCCCAAATAGCAATAACTATTTAAAATGAAAAACTTCTAAATTATCCTATTACATCACCCAATAAATCAAATTGTATCAACCTTAATTATCATTATTAGCATTCTTAACCAGGTGCAAATACTTCGAACTTACTCATTTGTTTTAATGAATGGGCTATAAAAAGGTATGTGCGTATATAACTTATCATCATAATGGATGCTCCTTGCTAATGACGCTCTACGGAGGGAGCGTGTTTTCAGAGACCGTGAAGATTTGCTTGCTCATGATGATGATTGGCTAATGAGCCGATTTCGATTTCCAAGAGCCATCCTCTTGGAATTGTGTTCTGAATTATGGCCAGTATTGGAAAGACCCTCGCGTAGAAACCATGCGCTGTGTGTTCCTGTGCAAGTATTGACCACATTAGGCCACTTGGCCACTGGTACTTTCCAGTGAGAGTTGGCAGACCGATCGGGTATGTCGCAGTCATCCCTGAGCCGTGTCATGCCATATGTAATGCACCCCGATACATCCATTTTCCTTACGCGCAAGCTGAACAAGCCAATGTCAAAATGCAATTTGCAGCAATCGCCGGTTTTCCCAATGTAATCGGTGCTATTGACTGCACTCATGTTGCAATAAAGGCACCATCTGAGAATGAATTCGCTTTTGTTAACCGAATTATTGGTGGTAATAATATGCAGGGAGATCATACATATTCAAAATGGGCGGTCTTAACCTCCAAATATGGTTATTTCGGGAGGAGATTGGGGTAAGGAATACGCACATGCACCTGCGCACAATATTCAGATAATTTTGATTTATAAAGCGAACCTTGCGCAGGTTCTGGCGTACGTACGGTTTTATGAATCTGAAAACTTTTGTGCGTACGCAATTTCTGCCTTATGTGCGTACGCACACTTTAAGGATTACATCTACGCAAAGTTTTATACATGAGGCCCCTGCTGTTTACAATGATACGTATTTTGGTTTGTCCCTCTTAGTTCATTAAGACTTTTTATGCCAAGTGAGCCAAGTGTGTGTGGGCCATCCAATCTCTCTCTTGGTGCCTCTTGCTCGCTCCATCTCTCACTCTCTAATCCGGACTCTTTCTGCCCTAATCTCTGTGCTCCTCTGAAGAGGCTCAGTGGCTTTGTTCAAATGCCACCACACTTCTCTTCAACTCTCTGCTCTTCTATTTTTCTTTGTCTGATTTCTTTCTTTCAGTTTATATGTGTAAGTTCTGTTTGGAGAAGTATCAAAAGTATTATAAAAATGTAATTTAAACTTCTCTTATTAACATCTGTGCTTTGTATGAACACTCATAAATTAAAACACTCATAAATTAAAACTACTAGCTAATGTTTACCAAAAATAACAACATCAATAATTATCTTATGAAAAGACATTTTACACACAATTCAAATACTATTTCCTTTGTGGATGTTTTATCTCGCTTTAATCTCTCTTTTGTCTCTTTCATTCTTGCATTTCCTCTTTTATATCTTCAGGGCACTCAACAATAAAAAAAATGAATAGGTAGCTCATTATTGTTCAGATCTGGAGATGGTAGATGTCCATCTTAATCAAACCTCTCCATCAATGTTCTTAACAACAATGATTTGTTAACGAGGCTACGAGAATTACTACTTTAAAACCTTCATTGCTATTTTTGAAACTTAAATTTGTGCTTCAGTGGTTCATGGGACTTTCTGTTGTGATTGTGGACTCCTGTGATTTGAAGCCTTTCCCCTTCAGGTTTCATCTTGAATAAATTAAGTTTTTTAATACACCGCTAAAACAACTTAGTGACAGAAATGTGTCCTATCAGGACCCTTAAGCTCTGGTGCATGAAATCCTAAATGCGTTCGAGTCTGGGCGGGCTACTCTCAGTCCAAACATCAATAAAAGAAACACACACACACAGGTCTCTCTCTGCATTCAGCATGAGGTGAGTGTGTGTTAGTGTGTGTGTGTTTCTCTCCATCAGACATTCCTGCAGTCCATTAGCCAAAGCTACCTGATGATCTTTCCTTTTTATTTATCTTTAGCGTCCTCTCATGAGAGTCCTGGCGCCTGTGTGTTAATATGGCGAGAGAGACATGATTATGAGCTCTTAATGCTGAAATTAAGCAGCCCGCTTGATATTTTTCACTCCTGCATCGCACCCCATGGCATTAACATCTTTATCTCTGCGTGTGTTTCTGCTTTTAAAACCTTTCCCCCTGCTGTTTGAAAAATATTCCTCATTTCCCTCCCCTACGGAGCGCACAAATCCCCACCGGCGAGCCATTTTCTGCACACACACAAACACATACTCCAGCACTTACGCTTGCCACACGCGCTCTCTGTGCTGCCTCATTGGCTTTCGCTAAATTATGCAAATGAGGTGATGTTCAACATATAGTTTTTCAGTTTGTGCAACTGCGCAAGTTTACACAGCTTTCCATTACCCCTTTGCCACTGCCATCACTTCCTGTCAGCAAGATTTATGCATTGATGACAAATTAAGTGAAAATGCTCTTGAGCAGCTAATTTCTTCAGTTTTTATTATTTATTTCTCGCTCTCAGGTTCTTTTGGGGTTTTTGTTGTTGTTTTTTGGTGAATATAAATGTGCGCTCCTGCTGATCTCATGCTGTTGAGCTGAAATGATTTCATTAATCAGAAAAGATACAGAGCGCTGTTTTTCTGTGTTTTTAATGATTTAACTTTATGCTTTTTATGTGGCAATGCTTGAAAGTTTATTCAGTGCAGAAGAAGCCAGAGCTATGATAATTCTGGTTCCGGGACGGGATCTCCATCTCATGATGGAGGCACCATTAAAAGACTCAAAAATCCTACCATAACTTTAAAAGCTTTTATGATAGTTTTTTTTAATCTTGAGTTGAGCCACTGTAGTCCACATAAATTTGTTTTTATTCATATATTCAAAAAATGTGACTTTTTATAAATTTAAAAAAAGAATAAAATAACATTGGTATACAGTTTATAAAAATTTGTGAATTTATAAAATACGAAAGCAAAATGTTTTACATTTAAATTTACATTTATGCATTTGGCAGACGCTTTTGTCCAAAGCGACTTACATTAGGGAGAGACAATATGCAATCTGTTACACCGTCAAAGTCTATCTCAACTTCTCATAATAGAAATTGTATCAACTGATCAATAAACCAAAGCAGTGAGGAAGAAGATAAAGACAGAGGAGGAAAAAAAGAAAGTAGTTTTTTTTATATTTATACTAGGTGAAAAGAGTTTTCAGTTGCTTTTTGAAAGCTGTTAGTGTTGCTGCTATCCTGACTGGATCAGGGAGTTTGTTCCACCATCCAGGGACAGTGAGAGATATCTTCTGCCCTTGTGGGACGGAACCACGAGTCGCTGTTCCTTCTCTGAGCGCAGGCTTCTGGAGGGCATGTAGGAGTGTATGAGCTCATGGAGGTAGACAGGGGCTGATCTGGAGATAGTTTTGTATGCCAGCGTTAGCGATCTAAATTTAACCCGAGCTGCAATGGGGAGCCAATGAAGAGTGATGAAGAGGGGAGTAACATGAGCTCGTTTTGGTTCCTTGAAGATAATATGAATTCTGGATCATCTGCAGAGGTTTGAGCGCATTTGCTGGAAGTCCTGCTAGGAGAACGTTGCAGTAGTCCAGACGTGAGAGGACCAGAACCTGAACCAGGAGTTGAGTTGAATGTTCAGTTAAGAATGCCCTGATCTTTCGAATGTTGTGCAGTGCAAATCTACACGCTCGAGTTGTCTTTGTGATGTGGTCTTTGAAGGACAGCTGTTCATCCAAAATCACTCCAAGATTTCTGACTGTAGGAGAAGGGGTGACTGTAGAGGATTGCAGCTGGATGGTGAGGTCGTGATGCACAGAGGGATGAGCTGGGATTACCAGGAGTTCTGTCTTGGCCATGTTGAGCTGTAGGTGATAGTTCTTCATCCAAGTAGACATGTTGTTTTGCATTGAATTTCCTTCATGTTAAAATTTTGGAAATATTACAGCAATGGAAAAATTAAATACATAATCCATTGAATGGTAGAATCTTTAAAAAAATTGCTTAGGTTGATGTTTTCGTTAGCAATAAGGCACTTTTTTCTCGTGACGAAAAATTAAACTTTGACAAGCTAAATATCTGTTATGATAAAAACTTGACGAGGCGAGCGCAAGTTTTTGTTAATGAGACAAGAGTGGACGAAAATGTTGTGGGGGTGGTTACACGTTCAAAATACTGACACATGTGTGACTGAAATCTGTCAATCAAAATGTAAAGTATCCATTGTCACATGTTATTCTGCTCTGGTCCCGCCCCACTTTGTGCGTGAGGCATTTGCAGTCCCAATTCCCCAGTCACATCCATAAGAGTTTTCTTGATTTTATTTTTCAAAACTTCATTTTCCATAGTATCCTCATGCTTTGTAAAAAAAAATTAAATAAAAAATAAAGCTATAATTGCCAAATTAAAAATGTTTTTGTTCTTGCCTTTTTTTAAGTAAGGAAGATGAATTTTGTTTTGTTTGCACTTTATTTTTGCATAATCCTTTGATCTTAAAGTTGTGAAATTATGTATTCATTAATGAATAGCCTATAAACAATCACACACTGTAAAATGGAACAGTAATGCAAGAAATTAATTTATATTGACAAATATTTTAATTGACTAAAACTACGCTAAAATCTTTTACATTTTTGGTGGTTAAAACTAAACTAAAACTTTTAGGCTTTCGTAGACTAAAACTGTTATTATTGAAAAATGTAACTATTCTATTATTTTAAAATGATTAAAATGGGACTAACGCTAATAATAATTTTCATCAAATATACTAAGATTAAACTTAGGTGGTTGCCAAAAACAACACTGGTCAAAATATAACTCATTCTAATCATAAGATTTACAATAATACACACTTTTACGAAATTCTCCTTTATATTGACTCACAAATACACTCGTGCTTTAACCTCTCCGATATGACCTCACTTCATAGTTCAGTGTCATTGGTTCTCTGACAACTGAATGACTTGAGTTTACGTTACGGAAATTTTGCTGATGTTTGAAATTTGAATGGGAAGTGTCTTTTTCTTCAGTAATTTGCCCCGACAGGTTTAAAATCCAGTTCCACTATGAGGCTTCACAGCTGTACAGTCAGAAAGAAAAGCTCTGACTTCTTCGGAAAGAAGCCGTTTCTGATTTAATTAGAAATGAATGTTGATATGAATCTCTCGTTATACTCGAGGTTAAATTGTAATCTGAGAAAAAGAAATTAATTCACTTTCTTGTTGGCTCTTGATTAAAAAATGATGAGTCTCTTTTTGAAGTTTTAGAAGTTAATGGGCAAAAATCTATTCCAAAATATTGCATGATGTGATGAAAAGCATGCTTCTGTTTCTACTAGAATAAACAGAAATTTGAGTCTAGTTGGACAGTATAGTTGAATATTGTTTTTATGTATGGCCTTTTTGACATTTTTAGTGAAGGCTTTTGCTGAAAAGCAAATTTGATGCAGAAACTGTGTATTGATTAATAAATAACATCATATCCATTTAACAAAGTTGGTTTGGCAAATCTTCCAAGAGTTGAGTAAACTGCATTGTAAATGGGATTTTTGAAAAGTATAAAACGCTTGACGTTTGTTGAAATTACTGTCGTTAATGTTCAGAATTTTTTTATGTCATTTTTGACATTTATTAATGCTGTAGATGTTTTACTTGTTTTTTTCATAAAAATATACATTTTCCTTAAAGATATTCGTGAACCCGCAGAGATATATTGTAATCATCAGTTTCAGTATGGTTCGTGTAGGCTGTATATATAAAACTCATATTCTCTGATTTGCATAGTGATCTCATCAGATGAAACCAGCATGTGTGTTCAGGATGAAGTGTGGTTTTATGCATGAAGCACTACTCCTGTAGAGTCAGGAGGTCAATCTGAGATGAAGTCCCACCTCAGATAACGCTCATTACCACATTAAAGTATCAAAAAACCTGAGTAGAAGTTCTTTCTTCAGTTGTATAACGGGGAATGTTTCCTTTATATTAGAGGGGATGGAAAACACATCACAAAATCGCACTCTGCTGTTTTCATGTTTACAAAGACACTCCATTAGACATCACATTAAGAGTTGCATAGTTTGTGTTCTTACTCGATGACAAGGTTTCATTTCAAAGAATTTCCTTGTTCCATCTTTTTGTAATGCAGATTTCTGCTTCTGCATTACAAGTTTCAGGGGGTAAATGAGATGGAAAATACACTTATTTTTCATCATTGAGAAAAGTTTATAAGACGTTTTTTTCCCATCTTATCTGACTGCGGTATTTCTTTTCTTGTGTTCTGTTTGAAAGTAATGCATCAGTAAAGCAGACTTTAAGATCAATTTAGACTCATTGTACGATTTTGTTCTTTTATAGAAAATGTCCTTCTCTTCTGTGACTTTGCAAAAAGACACAGCATTCCATTCTATTTGGAAAATATCTTTTTTTTTTCTTTGACAGTTTTCTCTCTAAAACTTTAACTCATGTTAGTTAAACAGTTCATGAGGGCATGAACACAGAACATTTTTTAAATGTAGTGATTCAATTAGTGTGATTTACCATTTAGATGAGGAAAAGATCATGTGGATTTAAGACTTTATTTGTTTTATTTTGTGATCATAAAGTCTTCCCAGTGTAGCATTACATTCGTATCTCACCTCAAATGATAGATGGAGTTATTTTACTATGTTTTAGAATGTTTTTTAAGGCATGGCAATGTGTGATTGATGTGAAGCCCCATTTAAGCAATATCTCAAAATGTGGTGGAGTATCCCTTTCAGTGTTCATTTATTTTTCATCAAAGTGCAGCAACATTTTCAAATGGGAGTAGTGAGTGTGTGTATTCACCAAGAGGGGATGAACTGTGACGTGACATGGCATATGGTTTGTTGTTTAGTTATTTTAACGTTAAATTGCATCGTCATTGATTGATTTTTTCCCCCTTTGTCATCATTATTAGGTTTTATATTCCTTGCCTATAAGCTTTGCATTACGTTAATGAAGAAAATTAGCTTGAGTTGTAAAGATTCTATGAAGGATGGGATGTATTTAACATTTCAGTAACGGTAACCTAAATAAATCGACACAATGTTTTCAAATTGATCAAATCGGTGAGATTTACGATGGATCATAAAATTCGGAAGAAATCTCCTCACCCTCAAAACAATCTGGTTTGCTTTGTCCACACTCAAAAGCAGCAAAACCGACAATCTATCAGCTGTCAATGATCTCTGTTGAAATAGATATGACTGCCATGTGTAGCATCAAAAAATATATATATTATATCCAAAAAATACATATTTTTATCTCTAGTGGAGGCCGTCGTTTAGCCTCGTGTACATGGAAGTGTCATCCGTTGGGGTGTACTGGACATCGCTTGAGGTGTGTCCGCTCTCATCTTGTCCACGAAAGCTTGCATGTGTCTCCTCAAGTTTGTCATAAAAGAGACATATTTGGCATAGTCAACGTCTCGTTATCATCACAAGAAAAAGGTGCGTCCATGAAATATTCGTATGTGTATGCTCAACAGAATTCATATTTGACTTTTTCAGTATTTGGAGTAATCACTGTGCAGGACTGTAAAGATATTTTAGTCCCACAGTGAGACACCTATTGAAACACTCTATTTTCTAGCATACTTCAATATATCGAAATGAACAGAACTTATATAGAACAGGCCAACAAGTGATCCAATAACTATTTTTATGTGAATATTCTATTTTATATGCAATATTTTCACGTTTCCTTGACAACAACTAAAGTAGAGAAGATGGTGAGTTTCTCTGAATAGGATAACACTTGCTGACACAATGGTTCTTAACCCTGTGCTGTTATTAAACACACACGCACGCACGCACACAAAGTCAAATGATGGAATCAGGCATGGGGGGCAGTTCCCTCTTTTCCTGCTCTGCACAGGGGGCCAGGAGGGAGGGGGATTGTATGACAGGGGTTGATTTTGGGGTGTATTTGAGGGCTCTTCAGAGTGTTGTGACAGGCGGTCATTACTGCGATGCAAATGGACTTAAATGGGCCTGAGTGCTGAAGCTAATCACAGTTTCGCCATGGAGCGTTTGCTTCAGAAAGCAGGAAAGACTCTGTCAAAGCAGATCAAGAGAGAGAACATTCTGCATGCATCTTTTTTTTTTACCAGGATTGATAAATACTTCAGCATCGTAACCTTCCATTTAATTCACTACTCTCAATTTTAAAATCTATACAAATAGAGGAGTTTAGCTAGAATCGTGTTTTTGCATTTGAGTTTTTGATGCTTACATATAATTTGTAAGAATAATTATTTATATGCCTTAAAGACAAACATGAGGATTAAATGGTTGTTGCTGTTGCTTTGCACTATAGTGTAGGAATTGCGTTAGCAAAGACAACAAGACCTGCTTTTTTATTTATTTTATTTTTGTGGGGGTGTCCATGATCTCACACTTGGTCCCAGGAATGGCTTATTTTGTATGAAAGTATGAAAGCAGTTCCTATACCAGAGTTGATCTGGGAAATAGTTCTAGCAATCTTAACTCTGATCTTAAAAGCAAAAGCAATCAGGATATTACAGTGTGAACACTAACCTGTGCGAGATTGGGGAGGAGAAGTGCTCAGAGAACAATCAAAACATTCCCAGTGTGAATTTTGGCTTTAATTTTGACTTGAATCTTGATCTTTAAGCTTGAATTTTGATATAACAACATCTGATTATGATAGCAATATTATCAATGAAGCAAAAGCACAGAGCCCCAGCTGTAAAATTACTGACTTTAAAACGGTGAGTTTAATCGACTGCTTTTGCAGCTAGTCTTGAGCAACAACTCAATTAATTTAAGTTCCATCTACTGTCACCATAAATAAATGTGTCATATTTATTTAAAAAGACTTTTTGTAATTACTTCATAATATTATAAAATATTTTTCAGCATATAAAGCTGGTCAATTATAAGTCTTTCATTTTCAATATAAAACCTAGTGAAACGTTTCTCAAACTAATCATCTATTTATTTAGATGACAGCTACTGTCATCACAGAAATAAAACACAGAAATAAGGTGTAGATCTTGTGACTGTTCCAACTGCAAAATGTGATTTAGGATGACTTTCAAAACTAGAAGAAGCTTGGTTTCAAGAAGTTTTTTTTTCTTTGTTTTGATTTGTTTGACCTTGAAGAGA
Organism: Danionella dracula; assembly: GCA_900490495.1. NCBI lineage: Eukaryota > Metazoa > Chordata > Actinopteri > Cypriniformes > Danionidae > Danionella > Danionella dracula. The sequence goes on from UELW01000996.1 coordinate 7,528,114, forward strand.
TGAAGTCTCACGTCTCTTTCATCATAATCTCCTAAAGTGGATTTGAAATGGTCAGTTCACATTCAAAGTCTTATTGACATTCAGGGGAAAAATGCATCATTTGATTCCAAATGACAGAAATAAAACTCTGAGAGCCCGAGCTGAAAGGCAAGCCTAATCTAATAACCAGATTTGGAGTGAGTGTGTTTGTTTGTATGCATGTGTGTGAGATTAACAACAATCCCGCTTTGAGTTTCAGATTCCAGACACTCTTTTCTTTCGAAAAACTCACCCGAGACAGACTCAGAGGCAAAGATTACACCCGAGTACCAATAGCGCATGTATGTGTGCGTGTGTCCTCGGCTCCCTGAAGTGTGTGGGGGCCATTCGAGTGTTTGTGTTGACACAGATTGTGAAGCAAAAGGGACCAAACGTAACAAAGAGCCACACACCCACAGAGAAAGAGAGAGATACACAGGGAGAACCCGTCCTGAGAGTGAGATTACCAACTCGCATGGGGAACAAACCCTAAAATATGTTTGCTAGTTTTCTCTGTCTGGTTTCTGAGGACCCGAGTTGAAATGTTGGTTGCATCTCTATATTTGCAACGTGTCTGAGGGGCTAAATGGCAGCAGTGGAATTAGTAAAAGCCTAACACACACCACACACACATACACATGCAGCACACACACTCATGGATCAAACCTTTAAAACATTGTTGGCTTGTTACGGGAGCCAAAAAGGAACTGTGGTGCTAAAGCATGAAATCTCAGATAGCATTTTACATTTTTTTCATGATGATTTCAGAAACTTCTCTTTTCTCCAGGCCTGAAATTATTCACACTCCTCATCAACGTCTGGTCTCAGTGAACGATAAGAAAGTGTAATCAGTTTTTCTGCTCATTTGCTTTCGTATCAGCAGGATTTTTTCACTTTAGAGAATTATCAGCTGCAGTGTGTGTGTGTGTGTGTGTGTGCGTGCGTGTGTGTAGGGATGTCAGTTTTACTTGTGCAATTAACTTATACTTGAACAAGACTTTACTGGATAAGAGTGCATCAACAATCTTTTCTTTCTGGCAAAACTATCTTTATTATAACTGAATCATATAATATTCAGACTAAATTTGGGATTGATAAAATGTCAGCAATACAACCTGGAGAGATCATAGTTTGATCTAATGTAAATGCATTTGTGTTATAGATTTTTCATGTGCAGTGCTCCTGGTGTCTCCTCTGACAGTCCTGATAAAGATTATCAGTTTATTGTGAACTGAATCGTTTGTGAACAATTCCAATCAGATGAGTTTGTGTGACTTGAAGAGGGGCAGGCTGCAGTAAAAGCCTGTTTTAATTTTTTATAAGAAAGCCTGAAAATACACTTAATAAATTAAGGTGCTTTTCATTTTACAGCATTTTACATTTTAAACTGTAACCCAATACAATAGTTAAACAGAGACAATGATGGCAAACGTGAACCTTATTTCTCAGGATTGTCCCGTGTCTCGTTGAGGATGAAATATTCTGCCTTTTGATATTTGTTTGTGTGTATTGCTCAAAATGTTTCTGACTAGAATGCAACAAAAGTGTTGGACCCCGGTGTGCAATGGTCTTAATTCTTTTATACAGCATATTATGCTAATGAACTTTTCTTAAAACAAGCATAAATCCGAAAAAAAAAATCTTACCCAAATTGTATTCCACAAGTACAAATATTTAGTTATATTGTTTGGATCAGTATCTGATAGCACAATCAAACATCTGAGTATGATTGGATTTATTAATAAAAAAATTTTAGTTACCACTTTTTCACAAATATAGGGTTTGTTTTTTTACTTAATAATTCAAATGAAATTATGGGTCAAATTTGCTCTGAATGTATACCACTATTTTTTTTTTAAACTAAATGTTTCTAAAATTCTTTATAATTGTTACATTTTACCATTAATTTTTTTGAACTTGACTCTATTGGAAAAATAACCTTTAAATTAACATTGAACGTTTTATGATTGAATGAAAATTGTAATTAATTCTAAAGCCAGATATTATGAGGAAATACTTCATTTAAACACACAAATATACACACTTTTTTCCTATTTCTCCTTTAAGCATATTTCTACCATCTGTTTCACAGCAGCGCAATCTAAAAAAAAGTGTTTACATAGTCCTCATAAAATCTTATAATGTTTATAAATCAGAATTTTGAAATTTGTCAAATAATTTGTATGCAAAGAGAGCAAAGCAAACATTCTTATTTTTTTTTATGTTGTTTGAAACAAGCTGTGCGCTTTCTAATTTTGGAAAATTCACCTCTTTCACAGTAAATGGCATTTGTTCATTTGAACTAAAAATAAGTTTCACTAATAATGTTGTTGTTGTAAACATGTGTAATATTACTTATTTGTCATTGTAAATAGTTTCCCATTTGTGCTTTAACTGACACTTTCGTCTGATTATAAATGGCCAGTTGTTGAAGAGGCAGCGATATCCATAAGACACAGATGCTGATTGGAGTATCAGATTTTCTCATCCAGTGCATGCTTTGTTACAGATCAGATGAGGCTTATGATTTATTTAAGATTCAGGGCTCTAAGTGGGTCAGGAGTGTCTGTGCTTGTGTGTGTCCTGTGCGTCCACACTCTATTTTCCAGAAAAGTGTCAAGCATCTCTCAGACTGAAGAGTGCGTGTTGATTACAGAAGAGTTCATATTGTGAGTGTAACTCATCCAATATTTGCTACTTATGTTTAAAAAGCATCATAGCAAACAGAATTAACCAGAGTATTTGTTTAACATTTCATTTATTATGTGCGTTTTTGTTCATATTTTAGGAACAGATGCAACACTTGGTGTACATTTTAATTTAATTAAAATTTTCTAGTATTTATCGTCTCCTAAAAAGTCATAAAATGATATAATTTGGGTTAATACATGTCAGCTACACACTCTTCAAGAGCAGAGCATTCAAGCCTCTCTCAGGCTGAAGAGCACACGCTGATTGTACAAGAGCACTTCTCTTACGAACCACAGTTATTGCACTATATTGGAGATAAAGACAAACAATGTTTACACTCTGTTTATTTTATTTTATTTTTTGCATTATTCATAACTGCAATCATGGAAAGCTGTTTGAATGCAACTATTAGTTTTGAATGATTTAAATATTTTGTGATGGGTATAATTTCGGAGTAAACATTATTCTAACTATATTAAGTGACAATAACTTTGTGCTTTAATGTAATTAACAAAAAAAATTAATAATTAATATACTATGCCATACTAAGCAATTATAAGCAAGACCAAACTCGTGAACTCGGTTAAAAAAAAAGAAGACAATTTCGTATTCAATAGAGTTTCATCTTTCTGTCATTTTACAATAAACAACTTTAAACGAAATAACCATTTTGGAATTTATAATATAAGAATTAAATACTGAATTAAGGCTTGGAAACTTTACAATGAGCGAGATTTGAACCCCTATCAGACACCAGTGCAATACTCACAACACTACACGGTAAATGCTGATTTCATGTTGTTTTAACACATTTGTTTTTTTTTCTCTTGTTTACACATGAATACAACTCATCATGCTCACTTGAGTAAGTTCACTACTTTAACACAGACACTATTTCAACAGGAACTTCTCATGTAACCATGTTTAAGTAGTGAATAAGTGTAAGCTTTGCCTCCACTGACCAACTGAAAGAGAAAACAACAAAAACCATATGCTCCATCATATCCCAGAATAAACCAAATGTTTAAAAAAAAAATACAGTTAAGCCATGTAAAGAAAAAAGACATATTCCATAAACATTTAGCAGGTATTTGTCCTGGAATTTTTTTTTTTTTGTTGTTGGTTTGTTTTTGTTTTTTTACAATGTATGCCTACAGTGTGTTCTGACATTTTAATCAACATGAACTTTTTTATTAAGTTCATGATACCTAAAAAGTTACTGAAAAGTGTTAATGCAAAAAAGTATGACTTTCAAGGTGGAGTATAATAAAGAATGAAAAACATTATGAAAAGATAGCATTTACTAAAATGAAGGAAACACTTTTTGCTCTTTAAATATCAGATCAAATATAAAACAAATACTTATCAATTCTTGTCATTAGGTCAAAAACACACTTTCACTTTTATTGAACTATAAATAATAAATAGCCTCAACACCTTGAGATTAGAAGTTCCATAAATGGTCCTTTTGGTTTCAAACTTTTGAAAACTTTTTTGTTTTTGAGTTCCTGCTCAATATATGAAAGTAGCACTTTGTTATTTTTAGATCCAGTCACTTAGTGGTATTTACAAAGAAAGTTTCGGGAGTAACACGCTCAGACAATTAGTGCAGGGTGGTCCTTTTATTGTGCTTGTTAGTTCTCCCTTTAAAAAGCATCAGTTCGCCCAGTTTCTCTGACGATCAACAACAAAAACACTCTATTACCCCTTCGCCATGCTATTCGAGGGGGGTCTTCGGGAGTCGGTTGTTCCAGAACCCGAAGCCTTACTTCAGACAGCTCTGCTCACACAACCAAGGCCTAATTTATGCAAGTGTGCCTTGTGAAGTTAAGATTTAGTTATTAAACTCAAATCCTGACAATTAATGAACAAGGGCTATGATACATAATCTTGAACAATGTCTCAGCATGTACAATAACTCTACTATTTGAACCAGCTCATATATTCACACATTATTATATTAACAAAAATAATTTAAAATGGAATTAGGTGAGTTAAGTTATCTTAGAAAGACTAAAGGGACCTATAGTGGTCACCTCGGCTGAGATTCTCCTCATGATCTCTGTGTTTGTGAGTGATTGAGTGATGAGAGGATTTATTCCAACAGTCTCTCTGATACCTGCACTCAGTCTTACACACACTCGCAGTGCAGGGTCAGACTCATGCTGGGCTAAACACTGTTATTACAGCTCTCCAGGAAAACCTCCCATGAGATTCACTAAAATACAGATGGGTTACAATCAATATCTGCATGAATATAAAAGTTAATAAGTTACATTTTGTTCTTCAGGTGTCATAGTGGATGGCACTGTCATCTTTTAAATAGGTGGATATTGATCTTAGGCTCGTCTTGGACGTGTTTCTGTGTGAAGTGTCACTATATTTGTGGAGATTTTCTTTGGGTGAATCGGTTTCCTTTTTCAGTAAAAGGAAAACAATTTTTTATGGTGGATTGTATGGTAAGATGTCTGTCTTGTATGAAGGTAGCAACATATCTTCATTTTCCCAACAGTTTTAATTTAGTTTATTCATAAACAGATAAAACCTTTTAAATTGTTTTTGACTAATGTGAACATTGTTAAAATACACAGTTGAATATTTTGTACCCATGTGTTCCTGGACACCCTGCATGAGGGAAAATATTTAATTCAGCTGAATTTTCTCATTGGACTGTAGAAGGAAGCCCTTAAGGAAAAAGATTAGGGAGAACATGTACTGCCAAATTACCCCTGTGCTGCCCAGATACTATTTAAGTACTGTTAAAAAATCGAATTATTTAGGCAAGTAAATGAACTAAATATTACGTATTAACTAAATAAAGTTAACTTATTTAGACAAATATTACAAGCCAAATAAATTCCAAAATGTTAACATTTACTGTATGTTTTTAGAGTAAAAAAAGTGCATAAATTTGTCAATTTGATTTACAATATATTTACAATCTTATTTAAATACATCTATTTTACGAAATTGTATTAAGTCAAAGTCGTGTTAAAGAAAGACAATTAAATTTTTCCAATTTTTTCTAATTTCGCAACTTTATTATTGTCAGCTTTCATTGATTCCTGTCACCATCATAAATGTTCTTTCATTTATGAAGGCAGTGAGTTCTCAAATGTTTGAATCCAATTGTGAATCAAATGCTGCAATGCAAAACTAATGAGAAACTCCCCATGAATCAAACTGCTAGACAGTAAATCTGCTAGGTGAAGATGTGTATATATATATATATATATATATATATATATATATATATATATATATATATATATATATATATATATTATAGATCTATATATATATATATATATATATGTGATTATATATACATATACATATACATATACATACATATACATGATATATATACATGTGATTCATGATGTTATTTTTTGAACCACTTTTAATGAACAACATTTATGCAAGGTTTTCTTCAAATGGCATCACATGCAGAGAGTTGCATGAAGGAAGTTTTACCCTCACTTGTTTGATAAAAAAGAAAAGATAATGATCAGGTTGAATGGTGTTTAGTCCCTCATAGAGTTTGAATAGAAATGAAAACAAAAATGAGTGGCACAGAAAAAAAGCTGAACACAGTTAGACTTTTATCTTCAAAACTGGCCTTCGGACTGAAGCGAAGGGGGAAACAGGAGGAGTATCTGTGAGATGAACTGAGAGCATTGAGAAAGTGAGCTGGAGATTGTTGTAAAAACGCACCCGTGGCCTCAGGAGAGCAAACACAAGAAGAAGACGTAGAAGAAAAAGAATATCAGAGCCACCAAAAATATTCATAAATGCTCTTTGATGCCTGAGTCGCCCATTAACATGCACACAGAAACATCAGCAGTGTCAGAGGACTGTGTTTGTGTGTCTGTGTTCCTGTGTGTCCAGCAGAGAGCTGCAAAAATTCTGCAAAAGCCCAATTAGGATTGAGTTTTTCTCTGACTTCGTTTTGGAAGAAATAAAAGCTTGAGGTGGAGAGACAGAGATGTTGATGAACTGAAACTGAAAGGAATGCCAGGGAAAGACTGACCTCTAGTGTTCAACGTGTGCAAAGGAAAAAGGAAAAGATAATTTTCCATTTTTGATTTGATATTATTTAAATAAATTAAAGATAAAGCTGAAAATTATTTTAAAACATAGTTGCAAAATACAAGTATGTATGTATATATGTATGTATAGTTATGATATTTTATTTGTAGTTTTTTAAACTAGATTTTGTTTTATTACATTTAATTTTACTCAATTGTATTTTCAGTTGTATTTCAGTGTTATACTGTTAAATACATTTTATCCGTGTTCTTGTCATCTGTCAATTTTCTCTTCCTGCAGAGTCCTGGTTCAGGTCTCATGGTCACATGAACCTCCATATTCAGCTGATTTCAGCTGAAAGCTAGAATATTCAAAGTAGGAAATGAATAAAAATAATTACAGTTTTTCCGTTTATGCTTTATTTTTTATCTAATTTGATGACTCACAAATGTAACTTTATTCAAACTGATTTTTGTCCTTTATTAGGACAAGTCCCCATTTCTAAACACTGTTCATTTGAAAACCCCAAGTTGTTGTTCTCATTGTTCAGAAAATTGTTTAGCTCACCTCAGATTATATCTCCCAAACAATCCAGCATTTTCCTCTAATGTTTATATTTATACCTGTGCATGCCACATGTTCAGTTTGAACAGCTTGTATGACAATAATCACTTTTAACCATGTATTTTGGTACGGAAGTGCTGCAGGTGTGATGCTCCGGCTCTTAGTGCTAGAATAAAAAAAATAAATCTGAAAAAAAAAAATTAAAAAGTCCACATTTCAAGTATTTCAGTGTCTGCATCTAAGCCCTATGTATCAATGTAGTATTTGAAAAGAAAACAATCATTGTAAAATAGAACATGAATGATGACCTTTTGTATTCTTTTATGAACATTATCAATGAACTGAAAGATTTCCGAGCAGCACAATGTCTTCCCTGCCAAAACACACACACTCACACTGCTTGGCACTCTCGTCACTGACAGAGGAATAATTTCAATTCCATGATCTCTTTACATACTTACAATAATGACCTCCTTAAAATGCCAAGACACACACACACACACGCACACACACGCACACACACACATATGCATACACTAGCGCAAACACAGAAGAGTGAAACCGATGTAATTTACTTGTAATAATGTTGTAATAAGCCAGATGGCAATGGACAGGAGCTCTGCAAATACTGCCATGCACCATGAGTGTGTGCATTCATGTGTTTGAGGGGGAGAGGGAAAGAGAGAATTATATTGTCATGCATTAGTTTGTCAAATATTTTCTCTGATCTGAAATCCATCAGATTTTCAGAGCTGATCTTCCAAGTCATTTATCAGCCTCTCTCTCTCCTCTCTCTCTCCCTCTCTCTCTCTCCCCTCCCTCCCTCTCTCGCGCAGCGCGCTCGTCTCTCTGATCGAGCTGTCGCTGCGCGAGCTCGTCTCTCCCGTACCCGGCCCATCCTCGCTCTCTGCTCCCTCCCCGAGAAGTCTATCTATCTCTCTCTCTCTCTCTCTCTCTCTCTCTCTCTCTCTCCTATCTATCTCTCTCCTCTCTCTCTCTCTCTCCTCGCTCTCTCTCTCTCTCTCTCTCTCCTCTCTCTCTCTCTCTCTCTCTCTCTCTCTCTCAGAGCTGAGTGAAGCTGACAGCGGTATTACAAACAGCCTGAAGCTTTAAACTCGTCATCATCTTCATCATCCACAATCAATTATGCCCTTCAAATTTTACTTTAATGACATTACAAATTTAAATTGTTTAAACAATACGTTTGCAGTCTCACTCTCACACAATCTTCACTAAATAGAGCAAAAACAATTTCTTAACAAAGAGTAATATAATTTTTTTTCTCTTCTTTTTTATTATGATTTTTATTTCATATTGGCTCATATTTTTTAATCTCTTTTATTTAGATTTTGAGCAATTTACTAAGAGATTCTTAAAATCTAGTTGGCGCTCTCTGATGGAGGATGCGCATCAGAAGTACTTTACGCAAGAGAATTGGTGTTTGTCTCTTGAGCTTTGGAAAAACAGCAGATTTCTCGCTCGTGTCTTCTCTTCTCCTCAATCACATTATTCCCATCACTTCGGTTCCAGTTTCAGTGTTTAATGTACAAATCGACTGTGTGCGTTTAGTCAAAAGTAAGGCACACACACATTCTAATGAAATTCTCCCAGTATTCACTTCAGAAAGATGCAATAATGGCAGCTTGGAGGAGCTTTGGAAAGTGGCGAATCTAATTTGGAGCTTTAACAAACTCAAATCCTGTAGCTTTTAATCGCTGGTGAGGCTTGAGCTGCGATGGGAGAACATTTACTGTAATTGTTCAAAAGTGAAGAAGTGTGTCCTTACACAGACACACACGCACAATGGATTGTGAGTTCTTATTGAGTTAGTGAGCACTTACTGATCATCTAAGCTCATGTATTTACCTAACAACAGTTAAAACTGTGAAAATTCAGAGTCATTAGTGAGAGATGGATACCGGAGGGAGTGAAAGGGTTTTTTCCTGAATGCTTCAGAAACCAGGAAGAGCATTATTTTCGATACAGTTTTCATTTACAGGATTCGAATACAAATCTTAACTTTTCTTAACTTAACATAATTCTTAACTTTTAAGCTGTCACATCATTATATTTCATGTTCATGACATGGTTTGTGTGTGTTTGCTTGTCAGTTTGCGGAATGGCCCACAAATGACACTGACACTGTTATGTTATTGTTACAAATCATTACAAATGTGGCTTTAAAAGCTTGTAAAGCAGAATTTTGTTTGTTACTTTCGTCATAATTGTTGATGAAGATGTAGGCTCCCGTGGACCTAAAAATGCTCAGATGTGCAGGAAGAAGAAAGTTCTTGCGTTTCTATGCATACAATAGTAATAAATCATTTTTTTTTTTGGTCATACGGGTCAAGTAATTTACAATAATAATGAAAAAATTCTAATGTGATCGAATATTATTTTTCAATACTTTGTTTATTTTATTTATGAATTGATTCTAGTTGTAAATCATGTTTGAATTGCAGTCTGTATAAACACAAACGCTTCTGGAAATAAGGCTTCCAGAATTTCAGTTGATTCTTGCTTTCAGTAGATTTTTACTGTTGTTTAAAATATTCTGTCTTTAAATTTCCATGAAATTAATTTTATTTCATTGTTAAATTTAATAATTGTTTTGACAGTTTTATTTATTGGCCAAAACAGTAATTCTGGAGCAGATAAGTGAGGTTTTAGCATGTCTTATCTTTGTTTTATTTTATTTTTTCTTTTGACGCATTGTGATGTAACCTTTTTTAAGTTTTCCTTAAAAAGTTTATTTTTGATCTTAAAGCTTAAATAGAATACAGCATACATTTTAGATTTAGAGTGCACTATTCCTCAAACTATTCCTCATTTTCTGGTTTGTGTCTCCTCCTGGTGGCCAGAGACTGGAGCTGAAAAGAACGAATCGAAGATGATAATAATCTACAGATATTCATTTTCATCCCAAAGCTTTATATTCAGCATCTGATTGGGAATGCAGATATTCATCACATTCTAATTTAGCATTGAATTGGGAACTAATCACGACATCTCTGTTTCTGGATACGGATTCCCTCAGGCTCTTTATATCTCTGCAACAAGAATGATTTTACACTGTTGCTGTCAGACTCACAGAGAAACCTTTATCCTAGATCACCCCGTTCATCCCAAAGATAGTGAAGACAAGAGTTAAATCTTAGTCTGATTAGACCTTTCCTACTCTTTTCTGATGCCCCACAGGTCAGATTTTAAGGAGTACACAGATTATTAGAAAAAGAAACTTAAGATTATTTAGAAAAAGATTATTTAGATTATTTAGAAAAAGAAAATTAAAAGCTGTTGAAGAAATAGATTAATATCAAATAAAGTGAGGCACAATATACCAGTCAAACACACAAGCAAAAAGCTAGGAACTATTTCAATCAGGGATCTTAAGGAATTCTTTTTAGAAGCTTCCATTGTTGTTTCCAGTCTCAATCCTACCCAGGCTCTTTTTATTTGCTGCCAAAAGATTAACATTTATACATGTAGCTGATGTTTTTATCCACTTGGGGACCTGGAGAATGGCAACATGTAATTTATTACAAAATCTAAATCTAATTAAGGTCACTGTTTTGTAATAGCACTACTTGACTCAGCTGGACAAGGCATACTTTTGGGGGATGTTAAGAGGATGATGATGCAGGCCCAGTCGAGACTAAATGGGACTTTTTTTTTTTGAGTCATCGATGAAATGGTGTTGGCAAGTTGCCAATATTTTCTTCCAAATACAAACTCTTTTTTTTTTTAATAAAAAATAACTTCGTCAACTTTTTTTGTTTTTTTACAGTATTGTTTGGCACTGAGCACATCAGTTTTCAGACTTTTTTATGTAGGAGTGCTGACCTATTTTTCTATAAAGCAAGAAAAGACCGGACTGTGTGGATTGTCGCTTTTTGCGTAGTAACTCAGGTACAGTAACTAAATCGCAGACTCTGTTAAAGATAGTTCATTAAAAAAAAACATTTTCATTTGAAACGTTCAGTGCTATTTTTTCTTCAACTTATTTACATCAAAAAGTATTTTTAAATGTATTTTGAACTAATATTTAAATCATGTGTTGTGTACTGTATGTGTGCTTGCGTGCATGTATGCATAAGTGTGTTTGTGTATCTTTGTGCATGGTTATTTAATTTGATAGATAATCTGAAGGTGTTTATAAATAATGTCTTATCTCATCAATATTAAATATCATCTGAATCCACAATTTGCCGAAAAGCTCCAGAAAATAGCTTCCTTCAATTCTCAGTTCATTAAAAAATAATTTAATCAATCAATTTCTATTCCAGAGATGAAAGAGAGGGAGAAAAAAAAAACAATTTGCTCATTCTCTTTCCACTTTAAGCAATGATCATATCAAGGCCCTGTCCGCTCGGATGACTGGAATTTGCTGGTTTTGATGGAAATATGTCAGCATTTGCAAAAGTGATGGACAGCATTGGAGATTGTGCACAATGGCGCAGTTTTCTGAGCTCGACACCTGTTGTTCAGCCAGCGACCTTATCATTTTCTAATTCAATTTGCTTTTTGAGCGGCTCGGCCGGCGCAGTAATAACAATTACAGAGAGCGAGTGGAGCTTCACCTTCGCAAATCCAGTGCTCTGAGCACGGCTTTATTACTCGCCCTGGTAAATCAATCTGGATCGGGCCCTAACAAGGCTCTAATCAGGTAGCAGGAAGAATAATAGCTTGTCACGCATGAGGAAGAGGAGGCAATCATGAGATGTTTTCTTTAATTAGGCTGTGAGGAGTGGAAGGGCATGGAGAGCACGGCCTGATCATTTATCATCAGTGCAGAGGGAAATTACTGCACTTACTCGCACACACATAGAGAGAGAGAGAAAGGAAAGGTTTATAGAGAATAAAGGTGAGGAGAGTCCTTCACCGACCTGCTTTCTGACATCTGAAAGGTAACCGTTATTAGGGTTTGGTTTGGTTCCATTCATCTCTGTGTCTGTTGAGCAATTTTTCATTGCTCACTAGTTTTACAGATGCAGACTTGTAACTCACTAGAACCATTACAAAAATAACTGCTTTAGTATAAAATAGCATGCATAGATTTCTCCCTGCCTCCAAAACAGAAAGGATCATGAAAACCCTGAGGTAAATGTTAAAAATTGTTTGACAATTTTGTCTGTTTTAATTGTATGTTGAATATATATATATATATATATATATATATATATATATATATATATATATATATATATATATATATATATTATATATGTATCATCATCATAATCATGGATTTTGTGACCCATTAAAAAATTCAAAAGGAGGATTTTCCAGCTACTTCCTTGTTCTTAGAGCTGCTGACAGTGGCCAATCCTAATGAGCCTTTCCTTTCATAATCCGAAAATAAACAGAAAGTTAGACCTGCTGAGGGTGTGTTCGGTTATTAAAAAGCAGGTTTAAAATGAATGAATGAGAAAAACATTTTTCATGATCAGAACGAAAGCAATACAAGTGGAAATAAGAGTGTTGGTGTTACTCCTTAACAATAAAATGAAATGGTATCATTTTGTAACATGCATATTTTAATAATATAATTTTTTTGACAAAATTTTGAAGATAATGATCCAACTCAAACCATAACACCAATGAAATCAGGAAAACAACACAACGAAAATACATTTCAAAGTATAAAACAGGCAAAAGAAAATAAGGCACTCACTCATTTGCTACGAAAGATTTTTGACTGTTTAAATGTATTTGTTCTGTGGGATTGTCTCTGAATCACTTGTTCAACAATTTAGTTTAAATCTGATGTATTACCATTCTGTGTTTTATATATCACTGCCTAATCTTACTGTATCTTAAAGAAACACTTGCATTTGCCTCACTGATGGAATCTGTTGCTGGATGAAGTCCTCTTCGTACGGTCGAACCTCGCTTTTTTATGTAAAAACATATAACTATGAGAATCCCAGTTACAGTCTGGCCCTCATTATCAAATTAGGTTTGACAACTTAATCTATATAAAAATTATATAGCATGTTTTAAAAATTAAAATGACTGTTGATAGTGGTTTGGCTCACAGGGGGTGTCCGTGTGAATCCTGTAGTGGCCCTGTGCAGTGATGGATACCTTGTACTGTAAATGAGCTCCATCTTCAGGAATAGATGTTAAACTGAAGTCTGGAATCTTTGCTGTCATAAAAAATAATCAGTAAGATTAAGTTAAGAAGTTACGTGGAAAATGTGTTAGGTGTATGACCACGAAATCCTGGCAAAATCTCTGACTTCATATGTTCTCTGAAGTTTAACTGACTACGTTACTGAGGCTCCTGTCCATCAGTGAGCCTGTGTTTTGTGAACTGTCACATCATGCAGGTGGATTCTGCTAACTGCTGGTGGCTTTGATGGATCACCGTCAGAAAAGCTCTATATAACTGACATTATATATTATAAATTTAAAATCTGATTTATAGTTTTTTAGTTAGATGTACTTTAAGCTTTTCACTTTAAGCTTGTTATTTCAGTTATTTAAAATCATTACTATCGATATCTACAACGAAAAGATGGTAACCATTATATAACCATTGTTTACTATATTAAATGAACTTTACTAATAAATATGCCCGAATCTTGACTTTCTAAAGCATAAGACCATTCACATGCTTTCCTGTAGAATAATTATTGTACTGATTGCTAAAAATTCATCTGAACACATCAGTTACATCTGAAAATGAAAGCACAAAATTTCAGACTTCCTTTGCTAAACGTTTTGATCTTTATAAGTTATACATGCTAAGCACAAGCAGAAATGTTTGCTGTTATGAAAGATTCAGACTATGGAATAGTCACTTGATTTCCTTAATTAGAACCCCATAAGGACGGATGGCTCTCTCCACTATTTCTCTCTCTTCATCCTCCGATGAGTTGTCTGGAACCTCCACCAGCCAGTATTTATTCATCGGGTGTTTCTCCACATGAAATTTTTCAGAGATGACCACTCTTTCCAGTGGGTTGATGCGGTTCTGCAAGATCACTTTGTAGGTTTTACCATTCTTTTTGGAAGTGAAGTGTTTGCCTTTTGTGTAGAGATTTGCCACATCAATATCTGGAGTGGAGTAAATCCCTCTTCCAAAACTATCACGAGGACCTACTTTGTACAAAGTCTTTATTATTCCCTGTGCACCCCCCAGACTGGTGCCATGATAAGAGACGGGCCATTCTCCAGGAACAGAGTAGTTTCTCCAACCTCTTGAGCCTAACCATGCATTTCCATCCGGATATTTATTCAACACTTTGAGGGCGAATCGCATCCACCCATAGGGCCGCTGGTATGGTTCATCCCCACGCATACATTCATCTTGAGATTTAGGCATGTCGGTGAAGTCAAAGTCATAGCATGGATGGAAAATTTCATCTGGGACCACAAATATTTCATTGCGCAGACACGATATTCTACTTTTCAAACAAAATCTTTTTATTCCCAAAGCAGGATGAATGATTGGCAGCTGATCCAGAATTGTAGCAGTTGGCAAATCTGTGACGTCCAGTTTCCAGGCTGTTTCTGGGTCACTGACATTCGACTCTAACTTTATTTTCACTCCTGCCGCAGCAGAGAGCGCCTCGGCCATGATAAAGTTGCAAACTACCATTTTGATTCCTCTTGTTATGTCAGGAAGATTCTGATGTTGAGCTTTTATGGCCAAGTGCCTAAAAATACAGAGGTTTTTGTAAGAACTGGTTCAGTTCTTCAAAGGGGTAATAAACTTTGAAACAAAATACTGATTGATCTTTTAATATATAAGTGATATAAACATGAGTTTACTGCAGTCTGGATTAATAAGGAATTGTTAGCATCCCTGCTTGTGATTTAGCAGCATCTTCAGCCACATTCTTATGGCCGTACTGTAAATAAAGATACAAATACCTTAAAGCAGGACTGAAATCTGAATAGCACTGCTCTTAAGATATGAAATGTTAACTTCAATTAAAACACTTTTTTTTTATTCCTTATGTCAAATTTCATATTCCAACATACGGAAGGTGTTTGTTTTGTTAAACTAAACATTCTTTGCTTCTGTTGTCAGAGCAAAGTGTAACAGAATCCAAAGTAGTATTTCAAACACAAATTGTAAATAACGTTAGGGAAAATTATTTAATTTTGTACTCGACTATCCTGAAACCTAAAATTTTTGTGTGAACTGACGATTCGGGTTTGCCTGTTACATTTGTTCAGTGCAGTGAAAACAAAACCAGTCTATGGATGCAACCTGTGACAGAAGATTAGATTCATATAAGAAATTTAATTAAAAAATTAATATAAATGTTAAATGTTTTCAAAGTTCAAAGTAATCTAGTATTTTTGGTTAGATTTTATGTGGAAACAATGATGTTGAAATTAAACTTTATTCTGACTCTTAGGATTGACAAAACCTAAATATGGGAGTGTGTTAGAGTGTAGTGGGGGAAAGGGTTCCAGAAATAGTTCATGGAAAGCACCGGAGAGTGGAAGGATTAAAAAAATCACTTTCACTTTCACATTGAGAGCAACATTCCACAGTCCAAGGGCTTGTGAGGAGAACATGATGAAACTAAAGATCACTTACACTCTTATTAATTATTCTAATATTATACACTATACAGACTTGTTTAGCCACTCTTTTAAAGGATGCACTCTGTTATAGAAAGAAATCTCTCTAGTTCTAATTTAAGTTAGTAAAAATTACTTTTTGTTGATTAAAATCAAATTTTAATTAATGTTTCTAAAAATTTGGCTGAATCAAAAAATGGATTTTAAGAGATTTTAAAGGTATGTCTACAGTATCCTGAACAAATTAACCAAGTTTTCCCAACAGTTCACTAGAAAGATTCAACAAACATATTGTTTGTCATTATTTTAATAAGCACCAGGTTAAGGGTTAACCAAGTTTACATGATAATATTCGGATAGCAACTTACAGATTGAAGTCTGATAGCGCAGAAGAACTTCAGAGTTCCCGAGCTCTCTTCTCTCCAGATAGAGTTGAGTTATGACCATGTGGTCACAAACTTCTCTCGCACTTCCTTTCGAGGCGGAAGTTTGTGAATTATCTCCGCTTGTCCTCCAAAGTCCCAATAAATGACTGGGATTTGTAGTCATCATGTACTGTATGCTAAAGTAATTGAGGACTATTAAACGTTTAGAAGATTGCTTATATGAACATACAATTAAGTGTATATTTATATTGTTTGTTGATGTATAAACTGCAGACCTGGAAGTTATGTATTGTTTTTAATTACACACTAACATGTGCCAAGTCATAGGGAACAGGGACTAAACTATTTGGGGAGCATATTTTTGGTTTTGTTTTTTGTCATCAAATTGAAATGCTTCATGGTTTTGTATGTTTGAAATGGCAGTTCTTATCCTGCTTCTAGTTTAAATAGGTCTGATATAACCATTTTTTAAACAGTAAAATTATATATGGGAAGACTATCTAAAAATCTGTGTATGCAATAGGCATAAACATTTATTGGGTTGGTTTGATGCTTTAATTTAAGGCATTGATCACTACTTTATCGTCTTATTTTTTCCTCATTTCATATTGAAAAACATCCTGTCTTGCATGCTAACTTTAATTGACTTATTTGACCAATACAGATGTGAGCTTGTGACGGTTGTAAATGCACTCTACTCTTCATTTGTAACACTTTATTTGAATGCATTTAAATAGCTAATCAATGTTTTAATTCTTGGAGAAAACATAGTCACAATTGTGTTACTTTTAACCCAGAGCAGATGTTTTGCTTATTTAGCTGTTTTCCTTTGTAGAGCTTAATTCAGATTTATTCTGGAACGTTTTGTCTTGACCTGTCTCACACACACATACGAACACACACATTCCTCATCAGCAACACTCGAGCGAACAACACACTCACAGCTCACAGACCAGCACAGTAATAAATCATCCAGCTTTCATCCTCTAATATTAATGAATGAGCATTTATCATCTAATCAAGAGAAAAAGATGAAAAGATGAGAGATGGAAAGAGAAAGAGATTTCAGTCTCCGTCCAGCGTGATGGATTATATCCTTAAACTCTTATTACACCTCTAATTCAAACACTTACAATTCTCTCCCTCCCTCCCTCTCTCCCTCCCTCTCTCCCTCTCTATCACAACACCCCCATTCCCCTCTCTTTTATTCATGTGTTTGGCGGGGGGGGGGGGGGGGGGTGAATTGTTACATTAATTGACTAAAATGTGTAAAAATACATATATGTTAATTATATTTTTAATTGATACAGTGACCATTTTCAGTTTTTTCCTTTTAACATTTTAAAAGTCTGTTTGGGTTGATCCAACATAACAGCTGCAGAATATCTTCTTGTCTAAATCTAGGGATTAAAGTACATATATTATACATTTTTAACTATTGCTGAAATGCTTTGCATGCAGTATGATGTTATGATTGATGATCAATAAATAAATTATGAATGGAAACTGTCAATTGGCTTACTTGCGTATTGCATTGGTAAAATGAAATGAGTTATGAACACTATGTGAAGTGTCTTGTAAAATAAGTCAAAATAAAAATAAAATAAGATTGTCACTATGTGTTTTTTTATACTGTTGTAAAAGAATAGGAGTGGGTTCACTTTAGCTTGTCATTTTAACTCTGATTTAAAAAATGGTATCTATTGAGACCGGATCCCATATGAAAAGGCAACGATGACCTCTGTGGGTGAACAGCAGGGAGTGAAAATATCGATATACTGCATTCCATGCTATGCTATATGCGATATGTAGTAACATCTTCTCTTAAAAATGTCCATATTTTTGTTCAATCTTCATCCAGTTTTAATGAATTATATAAAACAGTGTTTGGTTAAGCTTTTCTTCTCTGTACCTCCACTAGAGGTCAGACTGGACCCATTCACTTACATTTATTATCAGAATTTTTTATTAATTACATTCATTTTTATGACATTACCTGCTGTTGCCACATGTATTGTGAAATCTATATAATTTTAATTCACAATTACTGATAATATGTTGTTATACTGTGCTGCTACGTAAGAAACTTTTACTTTGAAACATGTTATTTAATTTTTATATTTATTTATGTTACCTTCTGAGTGTTCCTAATACATTTCATTGTATTATTCATGCTTAAAGAAGCAGTCAGATGGCCATTTCACCCAAGTATATATGATTCATGAAAATGAAAAGTCTTAAACAATGTGAACGTAACATTTCCTGAAAATAAATTAATGTAAAATATATAAACCTCATCATCACATCCACTAATATTGATGAGCCCCTTTCAGCCTGGTCTTTTCATGAGACTGCTTTGTTCTAAACTGCTGTTTCATCTTTACAGATCCTGTTTGCTTCTGTGCTTAGAATGCTAGCAATGACTAACAGGAAGCATTTAAGCTTGGTCAAACTTAAAAATATAACAAGCAGGAGCTCATCTCTCATTGTATCTTTAATCCCACCTGTAAATAGTCTAAATGAGATGGATGGAGAAGGATCTGTCAGTAGCTTTTAGTAAGTTTTGCTAAAAGCTAAAAGTAGTAAAAAGGTATGTGTAAGTTTTAGCGTTAAATTTAGCCATTAGCCTACCTTGGCTGTTAAAGGTATCCGCTGCTCTTTGTGTCTATGAGAGTTGTTGGCACAACATGATTGTGCTTAAGTTTACTGTTCTGTTGATTCTATGAAGGAAAATGTAATAGAAATTAACTTAATTACTATCCTTAAATACAATAGCTAATGTTAACAGGCAACGTTAAACAAAATAATTCATTCACTCTCAGGCTAAACCTCAGCATGAATCTTCATTTCGCTCATTAATGTTAGAGTTGGCTTTCTTGTTAACTCGTCTCATCAATGATGTTATACTGACGTCTTAATGATCAAATCAGCTTAATTAGAACGCTGATTGTGTTTCTTCTTTCTGCGCTGTTTCTGATTTATAGAGCTGTTTATTTAATTACTATGCAAATACACAATTAAGCTAATACTCAAATGTGCTATAGAATTAAGAGGTTCATACATGGCTGCTTCTCTGCAAGGATTGTTTTGGTTCAAGTTCCTTAGAGTGACTGTCAAGCTTTAAACTGTGTGTTTATCCTTTTATCCCAATGATGAATAAATGACCCTATATGTTGATCCCCTTTAGGTTTAATTTAAAGACAACAAACACAGAAAACTGATTATTTAAAAATAAATATTTGTGATGCTTTTGTTGAGAATAGATAATAACTAAAACACATACATTTTTAACACATAAAAAAAGAACCCATAAAAAGCGTAATTTTATAGCTATTCCTAAGATTTGTATTGGATTACTTTTTGAATCTGTGTTTTTCGTTTGGATCATGGGGTCTGAACTTTTTCAGCTCAAATAGGTTGAAAGGGTTGATTGTTGAATCAGATTTTCCAATCTAAGTCTGTTCGGAATTTAACAAAAATTGATAGGCACCAGGGGAACTACTATGGAGAAGATATGGTATATTAAAAAATAGCATACAGTGATAACATATTAAACTAATCCCTTTTCAAAATTACAGCTTTGTATTTATACATGTTTAATAATACACACATGGATGTGAAAAAAAATACATCTGGTATACTGGAGCTAAATGGACTTGTTTTTGATTTTTAAGAGTGTGTGCGTGTTTGTTTGTGTGTATGTCTGTGTGAGAGAGAGATAGACCAGACAACCTAGTTTTGGCAAGCGAAAAGCGTGGTCTGTGTGTTCAATGTGCAAGGGGTGTTTGATTGAAGGTGTGTGCTACGCTTACATCCATCTGTGTCTGTAAATAACTTGGATTGACTCCAGACAAATCTCGATTATGCACTTAAACCTTTTTAGCTCTGAATCCTTATCACAGACACCAAATCTCTCTCTCTCTCTCTCTCTCTCTCTCTCTCTCTCTCTCTCTCTCTCATATACACACACGCACACACACACACATCTTGACTTAGGATAGTCAATAAAACGGCGCCATTTGGGCAGAGCTCAATAAGTCACAAGTGTCCACTGTCTGCGTCTCTATGTGTATGCAAGTGCAAGTGTGTGCGCGTGTGTGTGTGTGTGTGTGTGTGTGTGAGAGAGAGAGAGATGAGAGAGATGAGAGAGAGAGAGAGAGAGAGAAGAGAGAGAGAGAGAGAGAGAGAGGAGAGAGAGAGAGAGAGAGAGAGAGAGAGAGAGAGGAGAGAGAGAGAGAGAGAGAGAAATGAGCTGTGTCCAGAGAGACCAGCAAACTGGGGTCAGCTAACAGGATACCATCTAAAGCTGAGATATTAACGAACTGAGTTGGAGAAACACTAATTGTGATCTGATTCTTTGGTTGGTCCAAGACTTCGATTCACTGTTTTCAATTTAATGATTTTGAAACGGACTATAAAGAAAAATATTTGAACTAACTTTAAAGGACTAATACACAAGAGGCTATGGTGTCAACGAATCATCTAAATCAAATGTTTATCAGAATCAGAATGATTCTCTTTAGAAACATATTTTTTTTTTACATCACAACTTTGTTTTAAAAAAAGATTAAAAAGTTATTAAATGGAATGAATAAGAGATTTTATTGGTTTTACAAGCGTTTGAGATTTTTGGCTACAAGAAGTCTAGGACAAGGAAACATAAGACACCAAAGAAAAAAAACATCCCTTCACTTTAGATTCTAGACCTCAATATAATTAAGTTCACTGTAAGTGTTTGAAAAGTTACTGTTATGGCTAATACCGAACAATATCCTTTTCCTTCCAGTTTTTGGGTGTTCATTGCAGTTCAGAACTTCAGACCACAGTAAGATGACTGTTTCTTATTAAATAAAATGTATTTAAAATCTTCATAAGTTGGTTATTGTTTTCATTGTGATTGTGTTATTTAGTTTAGATGCTACCATATATTCTATGCAATTAAATATATTACAAGTTTCATTTTTTTAAAGCCTAAGAATAGGCACAAACAAATTTACAGAAAGTGTTATTGAGTAAAGTATTTTGGTGACCTCTGCTGGTTAACAACATGAATAACAAATTCAACAGAATGTTGCCAGATGTTAAACATGCGTACGTTTCAAACCATTGCATTACTTACCAAAAACATGCGATACTTAACGTTCAATCAAGCCAGTTCACTTGAAGACAATTAAAAATCTTGCAAGACGGAAGCTGACAGAGTAGTTATATTACATTATCTAATTAAGCTATGCATGAAGCTATTTTTTTTTTGAGGGTCTGACTGATTATTGTCGATAAATTACAAACAATTTTTGAGCGTCCAACTGCATCCTTAAATATCGTCAATCTGGCAACCTTGGAAGAAGGGAGTGGGAGTTGGATGAAAAAGGAGGAGAGAAAAAACCAAAACACTGAACTGTTCGCCATGTTGTGTGTGTGTGTGTGGGGTACACTTCAGCGCTGAGGATTTATTCACCATTATAAACGACACGCAAGTGAACCTCTTTTATTTCAACTGCGGGTGTGAAACAAACTCCAATATTTTAGAATTTTAAGCGGGAACTTTTCATTCGTCATACACGAACAAAATGTACAATTTATTTGATTGACTAAATTAACTGCATTTTAACTCTACCACGGATTTAAGTTTTGTTCTTTATCTCCAAATGGATATATGATTATAAAAGTTGACCTATTTATCCTTTTTTAAAAACAAGAATGCGGTTTTTTTTAACGATTCCACAATGAACGTGAACGTTCACCCCTAACGTTGCCCAACGTTGAGCTATAATCGTAAGACTTCGACAATAATATAAAGGATGTGTTTTGGCTGTGAGTAGTTTATTAGTATTAGTAAACAGCATGTATAATTATGCACTAATGTTTCAAATGGCATATAACGTTATGCTATCAGAAACGCATGCACTGAGCTTCAGTCTGAGGATTTGTCAAATCTCTGCAACAATACTACACAGACTTATACACTGATCCGGGCCTGTTTGCTCTCACATAAATGCTTTTGGGACTATTAAAACGTTAATTTTGGGGAAGCGATTAACGGTTGAGGTTCATACAGTAGCGTTACAATGGACAAATCTGGACATAAACTGAGGACAGACTGCAATTTGGCCTGGTTCATTCTCCTCGTGTCCTATTCATCAGGTGGGTTGGTTTACTTTTTTCAGCACACTGCATCCATTTCTCACAGGAATCATGACATACTCATACTTCACGACATATTTTGTTTGGCAATGATTTAAAACATATCATATCAAGAAGCTTCAATATCAACTGGGGTGTTGGGAATGTATATGTAAACATCTAAAAATGCAGAGATACTTTTTGTCAGCTGTTTGTGTCATGAATCAAAATATGTCATTTCTTTTAATTTGATATGTTGTTGTTTTTTGTAACCTAGAGTATGTGAAATTAACCAATAAGTAAAACATTTTACCCTCAAACATTTACTGAGACTTTAAATGGTCTTTCTATCATAATTCATTGCAATCCTGAGAAAAATTGATGAATTGATAGATTCTAGAAGATAGTCACTGACACCCTTCATGAGGAGGGTAAACTACAGGTTTGTTTACAGAGGGCTGTATCCAAAACTATTTGTAGAAAATGAAGAGGGGTGAAAATGTGGTTGGAAATTGAGAACAAGAAAAGGGAAGAAGCACATCCTGGAGGTCTATTCAAGAGTTCAGGGAGAAATATTTGAACTTCTGTGGCATCGAACATGATTTTCTCATGTTATGATTCATTTGTCCAAAGTCAACTTACAAGTCGTTAGGGTTAGGCACTTTCACACACTGTATAAGGGACCAAAAGCTGGTACTCATAGAGTACTCGTTTGAACCCCTTGCAGTTGACCAAATTATTAACAAAAACATTGAATCTACTCTGCATCTTTTGATATAATATTTAATTTTCTGTATTTAGCATTTTTGGGGACAAGGATGTGCACGGCTCATTTGGCAGATTACAACAATTTGAGGGGATTGAAAGACATTATTTGAGATAAAACTTCCATTTGAATGTTATTAAGGGTGAAGCGATAATCTAAAGAGGTCAAATATTTATTTTAAATGGTTTATAGGGCCTTTATATGTCCTCTTTAGTAAAACAGTGGTTGAAATATACAGCTATGAATTTATGACACACATCCTGCAGTTTACTCAGGCCAGGTTGAAGGAGAGCTCTTGCCTCAAGTGGAGGGGTTTAAGTATCTTGGGGTAACCTGGGAATCCTTGCTTAGAATGCTGCCCCCGTGACCCGGCCCTGGGTAAGCAGATGAAGATGGATGAATGAATGAATGGATGGATAGATGATGTTCCGCTATCAATAGGTCCAGAATTCTCACCTGGAATCCTACACTTTGTGTTATGAAGATGAAAAAAGGATCAAAGCAAGTGTCTCCCCAATCTTTCCCCTTCTCACTCTCTTGTCCTCTTGCTTGGTCAGGCCTTGTTAAAAAGGGCAAAGATTTCCAGCAGACCTCATCCTCTTAGGCATAAGCTTGAGGTTACACCATTTGTCCACTTTTGAAACTCACTCACAAAAACATTCATGTAATGTTCCTTGGATTCATGTCAGTGTTAAAACTCATTTTAGTTCAAATAAAACCTGTCTTAGTAGCTCGATGTCTGAAAGTTTTGCAGTGTGTGGTAATTATAGTAGTGAAGTCATTATGTCATATTGGCCTTAAGTTGCCATTTCTCCTACATTTAAAACCCTTTGAAATCATTAGTCAAAGGTGATTGATTTGGAAAAAAAAGTAATGGTACTAAGTCTTTATTTTTTCATAATTTTAAACTTTGTAAAAATTTCTTATTTCTCTTTATCCGGTGCAAACAAGTCCATGTTTAACCACAAAGCTGGTACTCCTTCCAGAAATTAAAAAGATATAGCGATTAACCAGCCTGTTTTTTAGGTTTTTGGGACGATCAGTGACTAGAGTGTGCTGATCTTGTGTCTCTTGTGATCGTAGTGTATTGCGGTGTCTTCACAGTAATTGGGTTTGTGAGCTTTTTGGTTTCAGATCAGTAGAAATGAAACGTTTTCGAAATGTCCAGGCCACTCCCATCATCCAAACCTGTCATTTTCTACAGCCAGAGTAAAGCCATCTCACACTTTCAAACATCTTTCTGACTTTGATTGAAAACCAAATTATGTTTCAGTTATTAAATTCTAGTGATTTAACTTGACATGTTGCTCTTTGTTGGATCGATTCAATAACTTGTGAGTAATGTTCATTACAAATCAGAATTTTTGTTGTAAACTCCAGATTAATTATTCAAGGACACATATGAAATAGTCAATCGCTCCATCTGCCGGTAATATAGTGCAAATTATTTCAAACTTGAAATGTGTATCTTCGGGATTGTGTTGCACTTTTGAGTTGTTCAGCAGTTTTTGAGGTGGTGCTGTGTGCGTAGAATTTGACAGATGTGCGCCAGTGGGAAGAGTTTGTGTTGAAATTATTTTTTTGGAGTCAGAACTAATAAAAGCTTTTGGTGAATTTGGGAGACAGTTCGGAAGAAAGAGAAAAGTAATATAGCATAAAATTATAAAAATAGTTATAGAATAGAAAAATAGTTTACAATTTTCATTCCTGTTCATAGGATCTTTTGACCAGCATGTCGAATGCAAATAACAATTAACCATAGTTTAACTGACTATGATCCTTTAAACCTTGTAATGACTGTGTAAAATGTTCTATTCTATTGTGGAACATGCTTTAATCAAGTTAATGTAAATGTAGTATTTAAGTATTTCGCCTACTTTTTTATTTTTAATCACAGTATATAATTTTGTAATGGCCAGAAGAAGGCATTACATTACAAATTAGAGAAAGAAAGAGTTTAAAAAATATTTTTTTTTCCTCTTCTCTCTATTTTCTTCCTGCATCAGCATGGGATTTTTGCTGTTTTCAGAGTAGAAATATGAGGCTATAAATTGTAAGTCTTAAGGCTAATTTTCCTAAAAGCAGTAAAACATCAGTCATGCATTAAGTCATAAACTCTTTCCAAAGGCTTTGTAGCATCTTTTCCTTCACAAAAGGGCTCTTCAGTCATGACTTTAGTTTGTCAGTATACTCAAATACGCTTTTCTGTGTGGCTAGCTTTAAAAATTTCCGTTGGTTTTTGACATACATAACAGAATAAAAAGAGTTCTGTTTCAATTTGCTTCAAGAGACATAAGCAAAATAAACGACTAGCCTCGATTCCTAAAATATTAGTGCTATAGAACCAGTATTTTAGGAGCTTTTTATCATTGGCTGCAGTTGACCGTAAATGTTGTATGTAAATATACATTTTTCAACATGTGAATGGTTGAGCTAATTTGACAGTAAATGAACAGACATGATACATATGTTCAACTTTATTGGGAGTGAGTGTGGCAGATGAGTTTCTGAGCTTTACATTCTTTTCATTCTTTTCATTTTCAATATCTTTTCAATATTCAGTCAAATTGATCTGTATTTGATCACAGAAGCTAAAGCAGCGAGATTTAGAGATCATAAGTGTGTTAGGATTTCTTGCTTGTAAACATGCAATCAGGCACTCGTGTGGCCTGATCAGTAGAAATAGTTCTAGTGCTGATACAAGGGGTTCTTGTTTTGGGTGAACCTTTTGTTTTGGACTTTTGGTGAATGTAAGTGATGCGTGTGTGTGTGCACACGTGTATGTGTTCGTGTGCGTGTGAGTGAGGTCAGAGTCGTCTGTCAGCAAAATTTTGTGGGATTGCTTTCAGGCATTCCTGCACGTAGTTGGTGGAATTGAAACCGAACCATATTGACTCTCATAACCTTTATTAGATTATGAATTTGTCTTTGAGTTGGTTGACATACATCGTGTCAATATTTTCATTTAGAAAAAGTATAATCAAGGTTTCTACCTGTACTTGAAATTCTTTAGGA
This sequence comes from Danionella dracula, assembly GCA_900490495.1. Classification (NCBI taxonomy): domain Eukaryota; kingdom Metazoa; phylum Chordata; class Actinopteri; order Cypriniformes; family Danionidae; genus Danionella; species Danionella dracula. Next base: position 7,554,253 of record UELW01000996.1, read on the forward strand.
AACTGCTTTAAAACACATGTTGTGGTCTCAAAGAATTAACAGCGCTTGAGTTTCAGTTTTTTGAAGAAAATTTTTTTATTTGAACATTTTACATTTGACTTGCGTTGTTTTCTTTTAATTAATGAATACAACTTTGTTTAATTTGTATGTTTTTAATGTATTTATTTAGGTTTTGTTTTTTTAACCTTTTTCGTAGATGGTGTATGTGATAAGTGATACCTCAAGATACAAAATCTTGAATTTTTTGTATGTCAAAGCAAGTTTTACATGGGAAATGTCTAATCTGTTTTCATGGAACACGGAAACAAAACTAAAAATGTAAAATAAGATGGAAAACCAGAGAAAATAAAGTAGGATCCTTCAATCCTTAAAAGTACATATTATGAATATAATAAAACATGAAAACAGAATAAAATAAATGAAAATTAGGAACTCTTTCCTTTCGAGTGAGGCGATGTTGGGACGTGTCGAAGGAGGAGGGTAGCGGAGGAGAACGGATGGTAGCGGAGGAGAGCCATGACCATAAGTATTTGCTTTGCCAAAAAAGCAACACGAAAATATTCACAAATTTAAGACACCAACGCGAAACCAAAAGCGTGCGTAAAGAGAACTGTTAAATACACTCCATGGAAGAGAAGGAGTGCTCTTCCAGGAAGACATCATGGGGCGTCAGGCGACCAATAGGAGAGCAGGATTCGAATCAGAACCAAAACAAACTTGTAACCAATCAGCTGGAGCAAAATCTGGCCACTACTCTTCATCTTGGAGTTTTTTGTTCAGCACTGGCTCCAAATAAAACAAATGCTTCGTTTTTATTACAATTTTACAAAAACTTTAGTTCCTCTTTTTATTTCATTCTGTTGTAATTCTTTGAAATAATTTAAATTTTATTGAAGTTTTAAAAATATTTTTTTTTTGTTAGGAGTTATATTAAACTTTATATTAAACTTTTTTGAGGTTGAGATTCATTCACTTTCTATATTTAGAGTTTAAATTCATTTAACTTTTATTTATTTAAATTAATTGTTCTTTTGTTTTACTTGCTTTTATTTCTTTTTTCTTGATTTCAATTAAATTTTTTATGAAAGAAATACTTTTGTTTTCAAATTAATTTCATTTCAACACAATTATTTCTTGCAATTAATGATTTTTTTCACCCGTCAATTCATTCTTGTTTTAAAACATGTTTGCTGTTAATCTTTTGTGCTGTGAAGGGGCTAAAAAATCTTAAGAGCTTGTAAACATAGCTGTTTTTTTTACTTTCATATATATATATTTTTTTTTAATATTTTGTTTAAACTCAAGTCTTTTCACATCAATCACTCACCTTTGTCGTAAAGTTTTCAGTAATAAACAAAAGCTAGTAGGTCCTAAACCTGACTTCCTTGTGGCCCTCTGAGATGTAACTGAATGTAACCTGCATATTTTTTCTTACGCAAGCTACACAGATGTGTGTGTTGGTGTTTTTTAGGAGCAATTGTTGGCGACTCGGAGAAGCAGGAGTGTGTGTTTTACAACATGAGCTGGGAAAAGGATGGGACGAACCACAGCGGTGTCGAATCGTGTTCTGGAGAAAAGGAGAAACGCCTCCATTGTTTCTCAACATGGAAGAACCGCTCTGGAAGGATTGAGATGGTGAAGCAGGGCTGCTGGCTCGACGATGTCAACTGTTATGATAGGTGAAGACACTTCACTGGAATGTACAGACCATGAGTAGAGATATATAATGATTTTTCCACAGGAACAGGATTCTTAATCTAATTATTAAGAAAAACTATGCAATTCTTGTGTGTTTTCAGCAGTGAGTGTGTTGAGCACAAAGAGAATCCTGAAGTCTACTTCTGCTGCTGTGAAGGGAGCATGTGCAATGGGAGGATTCAGTACAGTCCTCAGTCTGTTCTGAGTAAGTGCTCATGAAGTTCTGACTTAATACATTTCATTCATATTCTGGCTTCTGTCAAAATGTTTTATTCTGGGTAAGTGATACCTTAAAATGACCAAAATAAACACACCATGTCCCTCTTCTTAAGCTCAAGCACAGGAACTGATTTTAGTTAAGTTGGCTGTAAATGCTAGGTTTGGGGGTGTTACCAGGAAGTAAACATTGCAATGGTACTGTGGTAAGCTGCTAGTACTCTGTTTAATGGTGAATGGTTTATCTTGATTTTACATATTTTCTAAAATGTATTTATTCATTTATTTTCTTTATTTTTAAGTTAAAAATGCGGTTGGCTCAATATAATATTTTGTTATTTTCTGAATTAATCGTAAATGACACCAATAACATTTTCATGAGAAAAATGGAATATTAAATGGATTGAGTCTTTAGTAGTTAAAACTCTATTTTTATTTTTCATTTTCTTCTAGCCTTCTAGCTTTTCAAATATAATACAGTTATACGTGTTGGCAAAAGGCTTGTTAAAGTCCATGAAAAGGAGAGAAACTGTCCAAAAATAGTTTCAAGTGGGTGACTGACCTCTTGTGCTTTTGGTTAAAGTACAAAAGGAACACGACTCAGCATTTACTTCTGCAGGATTCATAAGGTCAGGAGCATTGTTCAAACTTTGGCAACCCTAACCATCATTAAAAAAAGTAGTAGTTCTTTCTCAATTTCTGGCAACCCTTATAATCATATTTACATTTTTAACATTTATGAGTCTTATGTCGATATCTGGGAACCCTAACAATCACTTTTAAAGTGTATATAAGCCTTTTCTCAAACTATGGCACCTATAAACACCATTTTTTTGAGGATTTACAAAAAAATGATCAAACTTTAGCAACATTAATTACTACTTTTTAATCATGACATATTTTCAATCTCTGGCAAAGAACAAAATACACATCCAATGAGCTTTACATGGACATTAGAAAAATAAGACCTGCGAACAATGATTGAAGTTTTTTTAGAACTAAAATTTGGGCTTCTAAATTTTAGACTTGTTAAGACCTCACGGAAACCCTGTACTTAATGTTTCCAGCATGAAAACATTAAAATGTTTAATTTAAATGTTCTTTGGACAGACCCCAAATGGACGCACCATCTTCATGATGGATTCATTTTCATCAAACACCTTTACTTGACACTTTACGTCAATCATTGTAAACTAGATTACGTTTTAAACTCAGTAGCAGAGAAAAATGTAATACCACACAAAACAAAAACCATTACAACAAAGTATAAATCCTGGGCATAATAGTGAATTATGAAATAAACATCATTCGGCATTTGTGAGGATTCTTGGAAAAGACCTAAAGAGCATGCTTTGACGTAACAGAAATTCTTTTATCTTGAAAATTTTGAAACATGTTGAATGAGGGTTTCAGAAACATGGCACGAGCTTTCTAAATCATCTTCATTTTGTCAATGTGTACTCTTTTCTGTGTATCTGGATCTGCAGGCACACCGATTCCTGTACAAGTGAAGCCAGAAATCTTCCCGATGCTCCTGTACTCTCTTCTGCCCATCAGTGCTTTGGCTGTGCTTCTCTTGCTCTCCTTCTGGATGTACAGACACCTGAACCGGAGCTACCCACCTCTTCTCCTGGCCTCACAGGTGCAGTGCATTCGATGAATAATGACTAGCTGAAGCCATTTGATCTGATTCTCAAGATTAGGGTTTCGTTGGAAATCGAATTCACTACATTCAACACAAGATGAACAAAGAAAGATTTCAGTGTGCCGGTATGCGTATCTTAAGCAAGTTGTAAGCAAATTACCCTGCGTACGAAACGTGCTATACAAATAAACTTTCCTTGCCTTGCCTAATATAGCTCTTTCATATATCTCTTTTTCATGAAATTAAATATATAATTGAATATACCAGTATTCAATCATGCACTTCATACTCAGCCATGAAAGAGTAAAATCAGCATACATCAAATAATAAATGTGAATATGATTGCAAAAGAAATACTTTGTGCTTCCAAAAGTGCAATTTTACAAAATAAAAGTCTATAAGAATATGCTAATAGTCCTTCAAAAAGAATCATCAAAAGAAATTCATTCAAATAAAGAAAATCATACAAATATATATATATATATATACAATAAATACAATACAAATACACACTCGGGTGTTTTTTTTTTTTTTTTATCGTTGATTTATTTCCGATTTGATACAGGGAGATAATCCTCCACATGTACAGTATATTTTAGTGTAATTTATAGTTGTAATGCGCTTTCTCCCATTAGAACAGATTTTTTTCCTCAAACATATGATGACCGGGAGGTGCAAAACAAATGAACAATTCAGAAAACATGATGATAAACTTGAAAACAAATGAACAATTCGGAAAATACAACAAGATTTTGAATAACACGGAAAGAGATCGTACCGTTTGTAAAAAGGCAGCTTGGCACTGATTGGACGACATTTCTGTCAATCATGACGAACACTCAAACAAGAGATTTTTTTTATTGTTTTGACTGTTATATTTTACGTATTATAACTTATGCGGACATGGCTTAAATAACAAACAAACAATATTTGTGATTGCGACAGAAGGCTGCTAGTGGGTTGTAATACCAGCGTGGGGGATTGTTTTTTTCTTGTGAGCGTCTCACTGTGGTTTATCAGAAATCATCATTTCTTCACACACCTCCATCAGCTCATTCTTCTTCCTCACATATCACTGTTCACATCGGGTTTAAGAGCGCTCTTTCCCTTTTTCATTCCATATCATGTTAGAGCCAGGTGCTTCACTTATCTCCCATCATATATTGCTGCTTCACTTTTAATCTTGCCTGGCTTCTGATTTTCAGGATTTTTTCCCATTTGTGTATTGGTTCCTTCATCTGCTGGTCTATAGCGTGAATGTGTGTTAGAGCTTCGGTGCAACACCAGACAATGCTCATGTCAGACTCTGTTCCTGTGAGTTCATGTAGTCATGATTAATTTAGATTCAGTATTCAAACTTTTGTGTACATTTACCTTGCATTTTACACTGTTGGATGAGATAGGCTCCAGTAGGTCCCTATACCTCCGTTAAGAGTAATCGATGGTTTGTTTTTAATGACTCCCTCTCTCTGTATGTGTGTGCAGGAGTGCTCTCTGGGCTCAGGCTCTCCTCTGCTGGGTCAGAAGCCAGTTCAGCTGATTGACTGTAAGGCTCGGGGCCGATTTGGCTGTGTGTGGAGAGCTCAGCTTCTCAGCCAGAGCGTGGCTGTGAAGATCTTCCCCATACAGGTAGAGAAGGGATTGAAACAGGCCCTTCGGGGTGCTCTTTAAATAGTCTTAGGTAGCTAAAACAAAATAGGATTCATGAAGATTTAAGAACGATGTAATATTGGTTCTGCAATGTGTCAAAGTTTACTTCTTGAAATAAGCAAGATTCTTTTACAAGCAACTACATGTTTTTCAGTTTTTTGTCTGTCGATAGGTTGTGTTTTCAAAACACGCTGTGAATTCCGTAACACTGTTACCTCACAGTCTGGAATCAATCCAGCCTAGAGCCTAAAAGGCAGGCTCTAGAAGGGCGAAAATAACTTAATTGTAATGCTTTTTAATACCAAAATAACAAAAATTTAATTATACATTTAATATCAAATAAAAATATTATTTGAATGTTTTTTTTCTAATCTATCTATGAACATCTTCATCTACATATTGAGATTTTATAAATCAAAATGGTCTATAAAAATCTTTAGTTTAGTTAAAAAAATAATATGTTCATTCTGTGTTTACTGCGCATTTACTTCACAAATGTTTTGTGTTTGAATCTATTTCAGAATAAACAGTCGTGGCAGAATGAGTATGAGATTTATAATTTAATCGGAATGAAGCATGACAATATTCTGCACTTCATCGGAGCTGAAAAACGTGGAAATGGGGTTGACGTAGAGCTCTGGCTCATTACAACATATCATGAGAAGGTACACACCCAACTAGCAAACCGATCAACCATCTCATGTACATTTGTTACCTAGGAAGTCATTGTCAATAGTTGTAAAGATTTTTAGCTTGGGCTTTCTCTTTGCTTGAAACACAGTGGTTCTAAATATAGCTCAAAACAAGACTTTCTGATAACCTGATTTACATTTTAAATTCTCACAGGGATTGATGATGCAGAATATAGAAGAAAAAGTTTTTATTTAGTTTTTTTCCAAAGAACACAACTTTTGTCTCTATTTGTGTCTTACACTGTTTTACACCATGTGTCCCATTGCTTTTTTGAGAGACCCAATTATTCATCATTATTATTCATTTGGGTATATCTCAGACTTATCCAACAGGCATGTATGACAGCATTAAAGCATCACCACCAGCCACCATTAGTTTTAACATTATGATCATGATTATTATTTGAATACTGAAAACTGTTTTCCATGCAAAATGGATGAACAAATTAAGATGTAGATATAGTCAACAACGGTTAAACATTTAGAGGAGAGGGCCTCGTAGTAATAATAATAATATAATAGGCCAAAAAGCTCTCACAGTATTGTGTATTTCTAGGGATCCCTGACAGACTTCCTGAAAGCTCATGTTGTGTCGTGGAACGAGTTGTGTATGATCGCACAGACATTTGTTTGTGGCTTGGCGTATTTGCACGAGGATATTCCCAACTTGAAGGATGGACACAAGCCTGCCATTGCTCACAGGTACTCAAGCACAATTATGGTATTAACTGTGCTTAGTTTTAGCTTCTCGCTTGTCACAGCATTTCTCTTCGCACTTTCTGACCCAATCACTGCAGCAAGAACACCTAAACCAATATCCAAAATCAGTATCAGGCAAAAAAATGTTTTACCAAACAATAGCTTAATTATTCTAAATTGTGTTATAATGATAAAAAAATACCATGAAAATTAAAATTAATAAAATGTTTGATGGATGTTAACACTATTTTTGTCAAACATTTCAGGGATATTAAAAGCAAGAACATTTTGCTGAAAAGTGACTTAAGTGCCTGCATTGCTGACTTTGGTCTGGCGCTTAAGTTTGAAGCTGGTAAATCAGCAGGAGACACACATGGACAGGTGAGGTGGCCCACGTTTTATGTGCAGAAATACTATGTGTGAGGTGGTTGTTGTTCAGATTTTCTAACAATGGTTTGACTTTTCAATGTGTATTCTATTGCTCATTTTGTTCAGCAAATACAAGTTATTAAAATAAATCCAAATAGCAATTAAAATTATATATAGTGTTTTGGCGTAATAGTAGATATCTGTTTCATCAATATTATGTGGAATATTTTAGCAGATTATTTGTGTATTGATTTAAGATGAATAATATAACTTTTGTGTGATTTTTTTGATCAGGTGGGTACACGTCGATACATGGCTCCAGAGGTTTTGGAAGGTGCCATCAGCTTCCAGCGGGATGCTTTTCTTCGAACCGACATGTACGCAGCTGGACTAGTCTTGTGGGAGCTCGCCACGCGCTGCACTATCGTAGAAGGTAGTATACAGATGCTTGTACTGGTGTTGAGTTTATTTATGTATGTATTAAATGGAAAGATGGTCTGAATCATGTAGTTATAGAAATGTGAAAAGAGTAATGTAATAGTTTTTGCATTCTAGGCCCTGTAGAAGAATTCTGTCTACCATTTGAGGACGAGGCTGGTTTGCATCCTTCTCTGGAGGAGATGCAGGATGTTGTAGTGCATAAAAGGTTGCGACCCACTTTCAGAGAACATTGGTTCAAACACACGGTATGTTTTTATTTAAATTATTTTAGCGTGTTTATAAAACTCAACTGCGCAAAGCTATAAATCACCGAGCATCTAGCCACAGCTCAAGCAAAACAACATCTCCTGTTTTCTACACAACTAGCATGCTTTGTTCATCATAATCTTTCGTGTGTTAGGGCATGTTGCAGCTTTGTGAAACTATGGAGGATTGCTGGGATCAGGAGGCAGAAGCTCGTCTGTCAGCAGGGTGTGTTCTGGAACGCATTAGTTCCCTGCAGAGAAACCCATCGACACTGGTGCCCCCACACCTGCTCAGCAACCTCACCCCTCCACCCAAAGAGTTCCATCTTTGAGGAGAATAAATCATTTCATCAATCGGCACAGAATATGCAGCTTGCTGATGGAAATTATTTGTGCACCACGAACTTCATTCTTGTTGTAATTTTGAGATATTGTAGCACATATTAAAGAACCAGGAATAGAAGAAATTCTGATGATAATTCCTTGCATTATTCGAAAGCAATGTACAGTTAATGATTTAAGTGTTCTAAATAGTTTGTACATAAGATTATTCTTTAGGCATAAACTATTTAATGTTTGATTACTTTACAATGAATCATTGTATAGATGGACATACAAAAATATGCAAATGAAGTTTGTTTTTATACACTTGCATTTTTTTTTCCCAAATCAGTAAGTAAACACCAGTGAGAGAAGACCAGTGCAAGGTGTACTAAATTGTATTTTATGTAATATGTATTTTAGCATCAAATTTAACATCCTTCAGAGAAAAAAAAGCTTTTTAGAAAAGCAGGAACTAAACAGTTGTGTTTACCAGCCAACCAGTGATCCTTACTATCCTTGGTTTGAACACCAAAAGTGTTCCAGCACTATGCATATAATTAGTCATTTTTTAAGCATAGAATGTGAAGAATTATCGTTTCTGCAAATCAATTCATACATTTATATGCCAATTTTAATAGCAAAATAAAAGCATTTGCTTTTGAATAAAAAAAAAATTCTGAACCGATACTGTAAATTAGTAAAACATACTTATGGTTTTGTTCTACTACATCAATCATGCCTGAATATGCTGTTATACACACATTGTGTTTGTCTTTAGGAAAAGATTGTTTCGAAAATTACCTACCAATAAAAATGTCTATTTTCATACACACTTTGAAATCGTATATTTTATAGGTTACTTTTTATTTGAGACAGAAAGAATTCACTTACACACAATGTTTAACTTTTTAATTTAAACTGGTTTAAAATATATTTATTGCATTAGTATTAAGAACCTACCATTTTTCAGGTGCTTAGAATTGTTAATTTAAAATATACACATAGATTAATAACCCAAATCATATATCACTTATCTTCAAAACATTTTTTAAAAACGTGTTACTTTTTAATTAGACCAGCATGACGCTCTGATCCTTACAATAACGTAGATACGCTCACTCACTCACACGTGACTGTGTATAGCTATACAATGCGCATTATAATGCAATGTTGTTACCATGAATGTAAAAACATATTAGCTTTAATGCAGCTTGTAGGGTCTGTATATTTGTACCCTTTTGCTAAATCATTTTTACAGGAAAAAAATTGTTACTCCTCACCATAAGGAAATTTTATTTTTTGTTAATAAATAACATAAATATATAATTTGCTAACATTTTTTTGAACATTAAAGTAGAATATTTACCACGTTTTTACACAGAAGGTTGAAATGTCAGTCAGCTTTAAATGTAAATTGTAGACCTCATTCTCGAACATTCTATTAGTTGCACAATTTAATTCAGTAACTGATTTAATATTTATTTCATTATTATTCAGTGATCTGTTCTTCTTCAAACGATTACACACTCTATATAAACATACCGAGTTTACTGGATCTGGTGGTATTCAGGCAAAGACAGAGAGGGCCCACTGTCTGATGTCAGTGGGGCATTGTGGGTACTGCTGTAGTGCCTTCATCACTTGAGTGTGATCTAGCATCAGCCGCATCAGCTGATATTCACGTTGAACTTTACAAACACCACCCGAGTCCAGCGGTCGGACCAGCTCCACCTGCACCAAGTGCTCAAACGCCTGTAAACACACATGAAACGGATTACTGCTTATAAGTCAAAGAAATACAGCCTTCCAGAGAAACACATACAGATGGTGATCAGAGAGAAAGAATAAACACAGAAAGGAACACAAACATCTATAGACACAAGGACAGTCATAGATCCTAACCAAACAACCCATACGTGCAGGAAGGAACTAAATCAACACATTACATGCATGTTCGTAAACTTGGAAACTGACCTTCATCACCACTGGCTTCTCAAATTTATAAACGGATTGAGACTTCCTCTGAATAAACTTCTTAAACTCTTGAAAAAAAAAAAAAAGTACACCATCAAAAACACACACAAAAAATGTTGGACATTTAGGAGCATTTTCTCCTTATCTGACAACTAATAAATTCACATTTACATTTTTATTTATAAGTATTATGTCAATATCTGGCAACACTAACAAACATTTAACTTTTTTTGCAGTTGGGAGCATTTTCTCAATCTCTGGCAACCCCAAGCAACAGCAAACTAAAAATATCAGATGAATTTTACATAAACGCCTGAAAAATAAAACTTGCAAAAAGTATTTAATACATAGAATAGTGAATTTAAGGCCTGTTAAGTTTGGGCTTTTACGTTTTAGACTTATTAAGACCCTGCGGAAAACAATATTTAACTTCTGATCCAAATTGGTCTACAAATATCTTCACAGATATCTTTCAGTGAATCTTCATGAACACTCGCAAAGTAAACTAGACCAACAAAAATAATCTGAGTTAAATTTCTAAAGCAGAGTTTTCGTACCATTATGAACCATCTGGAAGTTAAAGGGTTCCCCATCATAAGTGTCATTCAGATGTTTCATGGCAATGACTAAACACAGCTCCAGAATAGACAGTCCTGCAAATATAAAACAGGAACAGGTGCTTTCAAACAGCAACTAAACTATTCTCTTCAAGGAACACTTACTATAAAGCAAACTAAGACTTTGACTGTGTAACAAATTGCATATCTCTCCCCTACTGCAAGTCGCTTTGGATAAGAGCATCTGCTAACTGCAGAAATGTAAATGTAGGAATTTAAAGACAATATCATTAATATTAAAATAAATAATTGAGAATTGATCATATCAGACTCTCACCATGAAGGACATTTGCTTTAGAATCAGCAGAAATCAAGCGACTTGCCTCCAAGAAATCAGCCTCCCCCAGACTTGAATGAGAGATGGATAAGTGACTTACAGCCAGAAACTACAAACCAAACACAAAGTTATAACAAAATATAAAGAGCATCCTGGTGTAAAGCTTCATTTATTCTTAAGGTACCAGCAGGGATTGCAGAGTGCGGAAATCTTTACTGGAGTTGAAGGTTCGCTTTAAAACATCCAAAACAGATTTCTCTTCACATAATTTCTACAACAAAAAAAACATTAGCAGACAGACTTACAAAAAGAGCAAGAGCAAAAAAATTATTTAATGTTGATTTTGTCAATGAAGGAGTATTTGGTTAGCTTTCAGAGCAAAATTGATGGGAAAAGCAATGATTCGTCACACTGTAAACATTTCAATTCTTCAATTGTTTGTACCGAGACACTTTGGTTCCACTGGCTAGAGAACGTAGCATGAGGGAAATCCTGAGTTAAACTGAGCTGATCTCGAACCACATCCACATACTGAGAGAAGGTGAGGGAAGAGAAGAGATGAATCTGCCTGTGGGAGAATCGAGACTTCACTCGTTTCTCCAGCAGCTCCACCACATCCTGAAACAGAACAATAACTGATCAACAGAAACGGTAATGAACACAAAAAACTGCACTTTTTAGAAGCTACAATTGTCTTGTTCCTGAAAAGTTTATTCAATTTTTTTTAGGTAATCAGTTGTTTATTGTATTTTCCCCAATAAGTGTAATTCTTTCTCAAACACACCAATCTGCAAGTGAGTCCGAGAATGGCGACAGGGGTCTGGGCAGACTGGGAAACATCCAGAAGATTGTAGAGGAGAGTCTGGTTCTTATGATGAGCAAACAGATCAAATTCATCCAGCACAAACACTACAGGACGACTGCTGCACTTGTCACCTCAAAGAGAAAATGAAACATAAAACATCCAATATAAAGTAAGAAAAACAATGTATCTTAATCAAATGAATCAAAATTTATTTTTTTCACGGCAAACAAGGAACAAATTGTCTAACTAAAGAATCCAACTAATCAAAATAAATTAAGGTGAACCATTTATTAATTAATTCATATACTTTAGATTTAAACACATACAAAGTTGGGATAAAACTAAAACTGTTAGAAACTTGCATTTATCATGCAAGACAAAGAATTACATACAAGCAAAAATCAGCTAATAGATAGATTTTACCTATATTTGTAACAAAAAAACTATTAAAAAATGTATATGTAGAACTCAATTTAACTGAAGCCTCACCTTTCTTGAGCGCTTCCAGAAGAAAAGTCAGATTCTCTGCAAAACTCCCCTTAAGGCAAAAAGAAAGTATCAAGATAAACTTTTTGAGACAAAACCAACTAAAATGCTATCAGAAACTCACAAAGACTTTGTCTCCCACAACATTCTCCAGGTTAAGCTGACGAGTTATTTCTTTCAGTGCAATTTTGTCATCCGTCTGCAGAAGACCTGCAATTAAAGATCAACAGAAACACAAATTTGGACGATCCACATTTGTTTAGTTGATTATAAACCTTCAAATGAAAACAAACGAATGAGAATCATTTACTTCTATGTTTCATTTCTATAAACTTTTTATAGTTTTTAATTAAGTTCTTACTATAAACAATGCAAAAGCGAATTTCTTTTGTTTCGTTTATTTCTCAACACTTTGCATGTTCAGCTACTTTAATGATGTGCACAAAATCAGTTTTTTTTTTTTTTAAGATTTTAAATCATTGAATCATATTCATAAAATTCACCATTGAGCTCAACAAGGAGCAGATTCTTCTGCACCTCCTTCAGACTCATCAGCTCTCTGAGGGCACAACGCAGCAGCTGCACACAACAGAAACTTAAATAAAACATTTTTATTTGACAAAGCAAAGTATTTGAGGGTAAAAATATTTGAAAAAAGAAAACACATGGTCCGGTTCCTTTGTAAAACATCTCAATAAAGTTATGTAAATAATATAAAACCAAAAATCAATAAATAGAACCATTAAAATTAGGATGCGCTTAAATTGTTCTGGCTTCTGTCTAAAGATAGACAATCAGGGACCTGTACAATGAAGCCAGCAAAGTTTAGCAATAGTTTGTACCAATCCTGGATTTTGGGAATCCCTCTTTGTCACCCTAGTTACTTATGCCACATGGCTAACCTGCTCCGAGCAGAGCAGGCTATGTTCTGGATTAGACATCTCAAGCTTATATTCGTCCAATCAGCGCTTCTAAAAGGAACTTTAAGTGACGGAACACACCAGTGTCTGTAACAATAGCTTCACCTTTTCTTCCCAATCCTATGCATATTTCTGCACAAACTGTTGGAAGAGCAAATTATTCGAGATTAGTTTTTTTGAGAATTTCCGAGCACGTATATGCATGAAAGATACAGTTTCTAGATACAGAATATCTTACATTTGCAAGCTTCATTGCACAACAAAATGTGACACACAGAATTCCTGCCCTTATTGTACAATAGACGGTGAGTTATATGGCTAACCTGTGCCAGAACTTAACTTTTATCTGCCACCGTTTAAATTTAAAAATACATTTAGACATTTAACCCTTTAATTGATTTTGTAACACAACCATAAACACGTTATTATTTCCTTAAAAAGTAAAACGTATTGGAATTAACAAACCGAAAATATGCTCTCGTTATCATATGTATATCAAGCCCGATATTCAATTTTAGATAAATACAGAATGTGCTTCTTTAACATTAAATTAAAAAATCTATTTTCTGCCAACAATCTTGTCTGGCTTTGGCAGCAGCCACAGATTTACTGCGACACAAAATATATGTTAAACTCGTCGTATTTTCTAACTATAGTCTCTTGCTCCTCAGCAGAAAAATAAAAAATTTCACTCATCATGTTCATCGTAAATGGTTATTTGGTGCCTACTTCAGTCTTTCATGTGCACGCAGATGTGAACTAATCTACAGTGAACAAGTTTTTCAGACACTTTTATGGCACAGGCCCCAGATTTTCCAGTTCAGCCGCAAACAATAATCTAACAATAAACTTTGAAACATCCATAAAGCATGGCGGATCAAGCCTCATTAAATCCTACCTACCATTGTTTTACCAGATCCTCGAGGACCAACAATGAGAACAGAGTTACTTTCTCCATGCACAGCAGTGCGCCTCAGCAGCTCCAGAAGGTGTCTAACAGAGAAGATAACAAAAAATGTTGACATACATTAAGAAAATCTAAACAATATTACACACTGTTAATGCCAAACTCACGTGTGCTGCGATTCAAGACCAGTGGGCTGATCTGGAACTTTCTGATGACAAAGCTTCTCACGCAGGAGCTTCTGGGCCTGAAACAAACACAGCTTCAAAATCTAATACACAGAACAAACACATAACACACATATTTATAGAACACAACACAGAGACACAAATATAATATCGCAAGGTGGATAATGTTGTGTGTATAACTTTGACAAACCAAAGACAGGCACTCTGCTTCAGTGACAGCTGATTTTCTCTTGCTCATCTTCACCTACACACACAAATCATATTTCAAATAAAATAATAATAATTTAAAGTAGTTATTGTCTATTTTAATAGTTCTCATTGTAAATAAAGACGTGTTAACCACATATACATAATTAAAAACGTTAAACTTTGAATAATCTAACGTTAGCATAAAAATATTGAAGACAACTCATTCAGGTTAAGTTAATTCTAAAAATGGTTGAGCCAGTGTGTGTTACGATGGATTTCATTTTCTTGTCACACTTCAAGTCTCCTGTTATCTTAATAAAACACGAATAAAGTAGAAGAAAACTGGTCATTTACAAGCTAAATTAAGATAACGAAGTCGCACCAACATTACAAGTTGCACTAATAACAAACTTTTACTCACAGTATGTCGTAATCGTTCAACAATTTCGCGCCACAAGCTTCCTACATGTTACCGGAAGAATTAATTTTGTATTTCCGGTGAATAAATTATCCGACGGTAGAGGGCACTCCGTTGCCCACAAAACCAGGCAATGCACAAAATTTATTTATTTATTTGTTTGTTTAAAATCTGAAAGTATTACTTGAAGTAGCAGAAATAGTTCTGATTCAACACAACTTAGAGAAAAATCCAAACTAAAATATGATATGTAAATTGTATACTTTATTATTCTGCCTGAACTTTTCCATATGTATAGACAGCCTATAATGTTTTAAATAAACAAAACTACTCAGAGGAATGAATAAAAAAGGAATTAAAATATATTTTACTATTTGCGTGATCTGTAGTAGTGTCAGTAAGGGCTTTGTGGTCTGGTGAATGACTTGTGATCAGAAGGTCACTGGTTTGATCCCCAGATCCACAGAGTTGAAGTTGGTGTGAGTGATGAAACACTTGCTCTACATCTTCAACATCCACAGCTGTGGTGCCCTTGAGCAAGGCATCAGTTTTCCCACTGCTCCCCAGGTGCCTCTGTTCACTGCTGTGTGTACACTGGCATGCACTGGGTATGGATAACTCCATATCTGGCCAACTGGTCACTTTCTCACTATACGTAGTAACCACATGACTCCTTCACTGATGGTCTGCCATTTTATTTTCTTACACACAAAATCTTGTCTTTATATGCTCACACTGTTTACTGAGCATTTCATACACATTTCAAATAATCCAAAATAAGTATTGTGAGTTTAAAATCATGGAAATTATGTATTAACACATTTCCTAGCATTGACACACAACAAATACAATGTTAAAATAAAAAAATAACAGAAATATATCAGTATACCCCATTTCCAGATCTTTAAAAAAATACTTCTGCAGAACCAATCAGTATTAGAAAAAAAACCTCCCCAAAGATAATTAGTGGTGTTTGGCCATTTTCAAATCATTGCAGAATAGCAGAGGATATTGAATCTTAATGGACCAGTAGCAGCTCAATTAAACCTGAACACATGTATGAGGGAGTTGAGAAACAGAATGGATAAATTGGCATTCTCTTACCCCTTTCATGCAAGGTCACATGTCATTCACTTAGATCGTAAATATCATCAAGAGTTTCAAACATCAACTGCATAGTTCCAACGTGGTTTATATCAAACAGTATTTTGTAATCCACTTCAAAGCACCTTTTTCAAATGAACATTTTGGGAGAGTAAGCAATGACAGCATTTCATTTTTGACTAAATTATATATTTGATGACAAGCTCATTTTAAATTAACATAAGGTAAGATGTGGAAGGCCATTATTTCAGCAGTCTAGTATTTAAGAGATGCCTCTACTGCTGGGTGACTCTCCTCCAACTTCCATCAGCAGCTCGGCCAAAACACAGCGGCTGTCCATCAGGGAACAAAGCCTCAGCCTTGGGGTGCTCCAGCAGAAATTTTATGCTTGACTTAATGTGCTGAACGAAATGAGGTGGCTCAGCATGAGGAGATGTGGACAAACACTGAAACCAATAGAAAAAAGAACACTTAAACAAACTAAAGGATTTTTATTCAATCAAAAAAAATCTTTCCCAGGGTTTCTGCAAGCTTGACGATTATTTAAGTTAAAATTTGGGCTAACATTTGCCTTCAAACATTTTTTTCTTTTTGATATTTTACAACAGTGGTAAATCTACAAACAGAGACTTGAAAAGCTCAAATAAATATCGTCAGTTTCATTCCACCTGTATTATTAACTGCATATATCTAAAGCATATTAAATGTGTTAGTTGCATGAACCCGCACCTGTAGGATGGTTTCATCATCTTGTGTAAGCCAAAATCCCAACTCGTTGTTTGGCGTCCATCGACACGGCCCGATTTTCACGAGCTCTTGTACTGGATCATACACCTCAACCATCTGACAACAACAGAAGGGAAAACTAGCTCACATGCTCCAGAAAACACCAATATTTCTGATTTACATTCAACAGAGTGCATTCGCACGAGAGAAAAGCCAGGTTAACCCATTTTAAATGACAGCCCTTATTTGTTCAGTCACTGATTTTAAACAATGTCATGCAGGAAACTGAACTGAGATTTGTTTCCTCATTTTGACAAAGTGTGCTTTGTGCCCTGAGTTTAGCTTTACTACATCAATTAGTTCAAAAGTCTCATTGCTTGCCATGATTGATAACAGTCACGTTAATCTGGCAACCCATCATCTAGGGGAAAAGTAAGGTATTATTTATTTAGTTGCTGTCCCATGTTCGGTCAAAATTCTACAGACTACACCTTTAAGGTGTAACTAAAGTTCATGAAATTCCATTTTCTGCTGAATAATTAACTGCCAATCAACAGTCTTTTTTTCAACTTGTGAATGCAAAGGTATCTGTTTTTATGTTCAAAAATGTATATAATTCTTGAAAAATTACACACAAAAAAACTTGTCTGTTCTGTCATAAGTTCTGGGAGTGTCACTTGTGTTATTAGTTTGTTACCTGTGATATCTTTCTTTCACGAACAGTGACATAAACCATTTGATATTAAATGAAGGAAATAGTCACACACCTGTTCTCCAGACAGGCTGCGAGCAGACCGGATCTCCTCTGCTGGTCCTCTGAAGTTGATGGAGGCAGGAAACACCAGTCCTGACTTCACATTCACACCTGAAGACACACAGAGAGCACATTAAGCATCATGAAACCCACAAATGGACACAAAACCTTCAGAGAAATTGAAGCTGAAAACAGAAATGTATGTTGAGACATTTAAAACACGTCCAACTCAAACTGCAGTCCATAACTATAGAACGAGAAATTGATAAGTTGTAGATACTGTACCTATCCCATAAACCATAGGTCTATGAATCCCATCTTTGATGACATCATTCATATCTACAAAAAAAACATAACATTAATTACACATGCACAAACACATTACAAAACACAAAAAATTGCCGTAAAACAAAATAACTGGACAAAATTATCAATATCAGAAAGTAGACAAACTACTTTTATGCTTAAAAGTAAAAAACCTAGACATACTGTTAGGTTAAAAAAAATCATTACTGTTTCCTTACTCATAAAATTACATTAAATAGTTAAATGTAAAAAAAAATTTGTTTTTCAGAAGATCCACACAAAATTCAACCATTATTTTTCCTTTGAAGCCATTCCATCCAGTAGACCTGATTATATGTTGAAACCTTAACAAAAGTTAACATTAACAAAAAATAGCTTTGGAATTAAAAAGTTGTTTCCTAGGTTTAGAAGCTACAAAAAGATCAAAGATCTATTTTTAAAAGACATTAAGAACTTATGATTTGGCAATAGGTTCTGACAACTTGAAACCATTACTGAAGTTTGTACCATTCTGTGTTTTCTCTAGAATAAGATCAAACAGTTCTTATTGAACAAATTCTGACACAACAGCACAACAGTAGGTCTGATCTGTGACGGTGCAGGAGAGGAAAATAACAACAGAAAGAATGACCTGTGATGCAGCAGGTTTCCAGATGAATTGCTTCATTCTGCTTTAGAAAGGCAGCTGTGAATCAAAACAGTAACACATCTCCTGAATTCAATGTATTTCATTTCTGTCACATGTTTTGAGCTCAACCTACCCAGAATATTAAGGCTGAGTGAATGTGAGATCTGGCGGTCATCTTTAAAACCTCCAACAAGATGAAGCTCCAGCCTGAAATAAGAGCACACTTAATTATTATGTATTAATTATTAATAGTTTAAAAGGTGTTGTTTCATGTAAACTTGACTTTTCAGACATTCCTTGGATGTTTAAGTATTGTTCCCTCATCAAACACATGCCTCAAGTAATATTCAGATTGGTTCATGCATGTTTGTGTAATCCTGTTTTCTTTTCTGGGAGCTCAAACTGGCTCGATTGCCATAACCACGTCAATTGGCCAAAGCTCCTCCCACTAACCAATCAGATGATCTGCTAATGCATCTCAATGAAGACGGCACACACTGACTGACTCGGAACTGTGGTAGAGCTGCTTCAGAAAAAAAAGACAGTGTGTTTTGGATGTTCCAAGCCAAAAGAATGTTTTGGCTTACCAAAAAAAGAATGTATTCATCAAAAATGGTGGGTCTTCTGTGTGCCAACAAGCAAAACTCAGTAGAAGTGGTGGAAGCACGGTAGTGGGGGATCAGGAAGTACAATGTTTGTGTGACGGAGGACAAACATTTCAGGTGATTCAAAGGCATTGTTTATGATGAATACCGTCTTTCAAATGTTATTAAGGGTGCAGTGATTGTCAAATATTTATTATAAATGATTTAAAAGGTGCATGAATGCCATCTTTAACAGATGAAATAATCAGATGAAAAACTCACAAAAATTTTGCGAGATAAACGAGATAAAAAGCATAGTTTACTAGAAAAACCAAAGCGAGCGAATGCAAAAATATTGTAAGAGAATGCACAAATTATTGAGGATTTTCTTTCAATAGGAAAAAAGGTTGAATACACCATTAGGACTGGGGGAGGAGAGCTGTAAGGTGCTACCAGTACCTTCCCTCTTCCCCTCTGGCTCTGGCAGCTCTGCTGATAGAGGTGACGGCGCTGACGATAAGAGGAACCTCAGTGAACGTGCTGGAACCATCGCAGTGAGCCAGACATGTCGCTCCGCTGCCTGCACAGGTAAACATTTACAATCACATTTCTGACTAAAACATGATGACAAAGAGTACTGTCTGATTCAGGTACAGTGAAAAGGTGTAAACAACATCCTCCGATCATTTCAGTTGGGTTTTTTTTTAACCAAAAACTGCAGTTTTTTAGCACATGGTTTTGATGCATTATTATTCATCATCAGCACTCAACAATAGAAGAAGATGATGATGATGATGATGATGATTATGATGATAAACTCAGCAGCCTCACTTCCTGTTAACCACGCATTAGCTTCTTCCCATTGTAAAACGTAGAAAAAAAGTTGAGAGCTGAGATGTGGAACCAGAAGAAGCCTAAAATGCTTCTAGAGGGAACCACAAAAGAAGAATTGGTTTTATGTTTCTTGAGCCCTGCTTTTATTTTTGCTTTGATAAATTATAAAGTTCATAAAAAGTAACCAAATTAACAGAAATGTTAATGCTAATGCAAACTTTGATTTGAACGAGATAGAATAAACAAAAAAAGAATATTTTGACTAAGTTTTAAATTTCATAGAAACTAGGACTGGGAAAAATAAATATTAAGATTGAAGGTGTATCGAATAAAATATGTATCATGAAACAGCATTTACACATGCATTTAGAGGAAGAAAAATACAGTGATAGTAATCCACATAAAGAGAGCATGAATAATTTGATAACGAATAGCAGATGCGCTAATATATCAGTACACAATATTAAAAAAAGCAGACCAGAGGAAGTAAAAAAAACATAGAAAATCTGACCAGTAAGGTGAACCACGAAACCTTTGCTTATAGATTATAAGTTAATGGTTGATTTTGTTCTACCTGTATGTCGAAGAACAACTAGGTGGCACGTTGTGGCATCATCTGATCCCAAAACAGAAACAGAACCTGAGGAAAAATAACCAATTTAAACAGCACAAATCTCATAGCTCTGAAAGATATTTAATTAATATTTAAACAAGTTCAGTTCCAAACTCAGGCTTGAAAACCTGAGTGTGATGCTCAAACTTTAACCTCCTCAGATCTTAACTTTTTTTTCTAATTATTGAATAATCAAATAACAATAACAATTAAATTACTATTATAACGGGTAATCTAAAAATTCACAACAATACAATAAAATAAAAAATAGTTATTGAACAATAAATGTAAATGTAAAATGTAAAAGCCTGAAATTACTAATTTAGTTTTTGGAGCTTTTACAGAATTTATTATGTATAAAAACACCAGGGGAAAAAATCCAATAAACCCTACTTCAAGTGAAACTGTCCAGACTATAAAACAATTGCTGAAATGTAATGTCCATTTAATGGTCTAAATGGGTGGGACATGTTAGTCTCACATTAGACATATTGTTTTTTGTTTCTAGTGTTGAGGTTGCCACTAGCAATTATTCCCATAATTGATTTATCTATTGAGAATCAAGATGATAAACATTATTGATACCACTGAGGGTAAAATAATATTTTATAATCCATATCCAGACTTCAAATCAAATCTCTTTTAACTGTTTTCATTACCACGTGTTAAAATAGTAAATCGTCTTATTCTGATTAGTATCAAAGTGCAAGAGTGTTTGGGCCATTATTATTTCAGTTATGAATCAAACCAGTCAAAACCCTTGCTTGAATTATTTTATACAAGCAAGACAAACCAAGGGCAGGAGCTCTTCAAACCAGTAATTTTGTTAAATTTCAAGACATTAACCAAGAATTAAAATAATAATACACTATTACAAAAGTTCCAGCTCAACATCTAAAGCCCATGAACTTCTTGTTGCTTGTCAAGGCAAGAAAAGGTGTCTGCCCTGAAGCATGAGATCTCAGGAGTGAATGGTATTTTATTTTTTAATGCTTTTGTGTGAAACTCACTGTCGTCTGGTGTAGTCACAGCAAACTCTCTCTGCTGAACATACAGGAGCTTCTGTGGCTCCAGCTGCTCAGGGCTCCTGCATGCAAACTGCTCTGCTCCCTCCTGACAGAGGCGCAAATATATTTGATTTTGCACAACCCCAAAAGTGCGCTATTCTGCGTTGAGGTAACGTCAACGATACAACAGTAACTTCTCCACAATGCAAGTATGCTAGCAAAGTATGTGTCTACGATTAACATTCATATATTTAACCAAGTCAGTGCAGCAATTATAACTTAATTATTTAAGTTTAAGGTAAAATTATAACGTTACCTTGAGATGAGGAAATCTACTGAAGAGCTCTGATGTCGAGGTCACGTGCTCTATGCGTTTATTCTGAGTCAACAGGGGCATCGTTATAGTAGTTTAATCTTTTCATGTATTCAGTTTATGCTATACTCGACTAAATATGAGATTCTCCATAATTTCGCTGCTTTAAAGCACTCGCTTCCGCCTTTCGTGTTTTTCATACATCACGTGATAAAAAAGAAAAAGAAATGAATTTCTACTAGAGCGGATAGAACCGAAAGTTGTGGTTAGAAGCACGAAAATGAGTTTTCTTTGCAGTACATAATTTATCCAGCAGAAGGTGCTCCGCTTCAATGAGATTTCCTCAACCGATAATCTTTAGACAATAGTATGTACTAAAAATCTTTCAAATGAGCTGATAATTGTGCTTATATTATATTATTTAAACCGTTTAGTTACTAAACGTAGTTTGTAAAATATTACATACAGAGGAATGTCGGGATAAATTGTAATAACTTGCTTAATAAAAATGGAATTGCTTGAGATTCGTTTATTTGATGTTATGCTCTGTATGATGTATTTAATCAAATATTCTAAAATCTAATGGTTTGAATGCTTTTCACGTTTATTTAGAAGCTTTTTTAGATAAATTTTACTTTCATGCATCCGGTTTGACTGAATGAATCACAGCGATCTGAAATCAAAGAGAATGAGGCACCTGTAGCTCTCACACTTGCTCATGTATAAACAATCAAACAGTTATTGCTTGCTATCTGAATGAAACATGGAAATGAGGTTTTGCGTCACATTTTCTCCAGCTCTTTGTTTCAGATGAAAGCTCTGAACTTCACAGGACCAGCTGAGCCCAGTCTTTCAGAAAGATGTGGAAAGAGAACATTTATCTCTCTTTGATGACTGATCATGCTAATTTAGTCAGTTCAGCTAGCTTTGAACCATCTGATACATTAGCTATCCATTTCTAAAAAACACTGTTATGCTAATCCTGGAATTTATTTCAAATGATCTGTAGTTGATTTGGATGATGATTCTACAATATATAGAATTATATATTTAATTAGCTAAGTAACAAATAAACTGAGCATATATGTTCAATAATATTTTTTAACAATATGAGCTTGAACATAACCGGAGTAGTTTAAAACTAAAAGCTAAAA
The DNA here is from genome assembly GCA_900490495.1 of Danionella dracula. Taxonomy (NCBI): domain Eukaryota; kingdom Metazoa; phylum Chordata; class Actinopteri; order Cypriniformes; family Danionidae; genus Danionella; species Danionella dracula. The sequence goes on from UELW01000996.1 coordinate 7,577,033, forward strand.
TCACCAAAACCCACTGAAACTGATATTATACAATACAAAAATATTATCTACAATTAATGGGCATAGCTGGAGCATTTGAACTGCTGAACAATCAAACTTTTAGCTGCGATCATGAAGTGTTTGTGCACCAAATTGTTCCAGTGTGTAAACTCAGTTTCTTGTTTGGTAGGAAATGCTAAAACAGGAAACATTTTCTTGCAAATCAGATGCCAAATCTAATCAAACCAAGTTTATCAATGTTTCAATATACTCTACACGCCATGTGTAATTTATTTGTATTTTGTATTAACCTGTTAAGTCTTTTTGACATAATAAAAATAAATTATAAATTAATTTTTAAAAAGCTAACTATTGTAAACAATCAAAAGCTGAAAAAAAGTTATTTTAGCTCCTTTCAAACAGATGCAGAAACCATTTGTTGGATTAATGTGAAAATTTAAAACATTTTAAAATAGTTACTAGTTTAAGCTTGTGGACCACTAATGAAAAATTTAGAAAACACACACAAGAGTAATGACCCACAAGAAAAGTAATGTGTACATGGATTTTATTGACGTTCATGAATGTATTGAACATATTTACTTTTGAAAGTATTTTACATTCAAGAGCTGCTCAGAATGCAAATTCACAACTACAGACCCAACAATGAAAAATAAAGCAGAGGACAAACATATCATACATTAACATGAGCCAAAAAAAGATGCAAACATGCAATTATGGATATTTGTAAGTGCTTCAAATCTTTATTTCTCTCCCTTATCTTAAATCAACAGTTAAGTCCCCCAATGTCTTTTCCAACAGGACACATTATACCGAACTCAAAAGATGGCTTTGTGAAGTAAAATGAAAACTGTTCTTGTTTCTTCCATAGTAAACAAACATAAAAGTAAAAAGTAAATGGTTTGTGTATTTATTACAAGAACAAATGAAGGGAGAGAAAAACAATGGATGGATTTTCTTTGAGATGAACCATCCTCAATAAGGAAGATTGTTACCTCAAACACTTGGTGAAAAAGCATTTGTTGTGCAATTACGTGACTATTACCAAAAAAAACCATGTAAAGCACTAAGTGAATTTCTTTTTCTATAATCCTTGCTGCCAAATAGATGACAAACCACTATTAAGTAAAGAAAAATAAACATACTGAGAAAAAAACCTCAAAAGACATTGAATTGATATATTCATTATGGTTGATCTATCATTTCTTAGGAAAAAAAAAAAAAAAACAAGTCCAAGGGCAAAAATTCATCAGTCGTAGCCCTCCACTAATCGTGGGTATGGGCTAAAACATCACAGGGCACCAAAAGCAAGTGTGCTTGACTGAGGCCATGAGTGATAAACACACAAGCTTGGTGCATTTCCCACCCGGACAGTGATAAAGAGCAGAGTAACCCCGCTGTCTAACAGACTGCCGATCATCTCCTATCGCAGAACAGTCTGCAGAGAAGCCAAACCCTGCCTTCAAAGCCATTTCAAGCAATACAGCAGTCCTATACTCATCCTCAACATGTAAACTAGCACATGGATGGAAGAGAGAGACACAGACTGATGGTGAAAGAGTCAGTCTTGTAGAGGCAGAGATTTGGGATGGCATTCCTCTCTGCTAGGACTTATTCACCCAAGAATGAAATCTGATTACCATTTATTTGTCCGAAACCACAATCAAGCCTTGATGGAATAATGTTTTCAGTCAATTACAAAAGATTTGAAAAGGCATTGACTTGAAAAAAATCCTAGACCAACATTTAAAATACTATCAAAGATATGAGAGATAATGATAAAAATCTTCATTTTTGGGTGAAAGGTTGCTTGAACATGGATTAAGTTGGATTAAGCTGAGAGGAGAGAGAGAAAGCTCAACATTAAACCATTGTGGTTGGTTTAATTGAGAGCGTACAGTCTGTTAAACGAGCAGGGTTTAACCTCAGCATCCAGGCTGAGTGATGTCACCGCCTGAGTTCTTCGTTACCTCCATGGTGGTGAAGATCTACAAAAGAAAAAAAAGTGAATAATTCTATTGAAAGAGAAGCATCTTTTTCATTTGTTTCAACCCTTTTTTTAATAATCATGCTCGTTTCAGCATTCAGATTTCTCATTCACAAGCAACTGATGAGCACCTCAGCACAAGTCGGGTGGATCCCAATGGTGTTGTCCAGCAGATCTTTGGTTATTCCACATTTCATTGCAGCTCCAAAGCCCTGGGTCACCTCACCAGCGTTCGGACCCAAATAGTGGAAACCAATCACACGCTCCTGTGCAAAATAACATCACATCAAAATGTAAAATCAAAACTTCATTTTTCCAGTATCTTTTAATGGATATTATGTACAGCAAAAAATGCTTACAGTAGATATACAATTAAAGAACGCAGTAAAGTATTCATTTAGATTTTAGAAAGACAAAAATAACAATTAAAGCCTTATTCTCGACTGGTAAAGTTGAGTTTTATTCTGAATATGAACATTTATTATGAAAGCAGTTGAATGACAATCACCAAAAGGAAACACAAATAACGCAGAACACTTTTTTTTTTTTTATCAAAAAATGGCTAACATGCATGATTGTTTGGAAATAACAGCAAACATTTTGTTCATTTCCAGAGTACAAAATAAATAATATAAGCAGAAACAAAAACATTTTTATTTAAAAGAAAGTGTATATATACACAACTATCCTGTCTATAAGTCACAATCATGTCTGTTTTTAATTAGATTCACACAAAAATATTCTACATTGTTGATTGTTAAAGGCAGACATAACATAACTCAAGATAATCGTAAAATTAAGAAATAATATTAATGATTGAATAATATTAAAGGATGAAAAACCCCTCTGCAACGACTCAACTAATATCATATAGCTGTCTACATAAACTTGCCTAACAGTACTCTGCACCCCTCAAAACAACAGCAAGTGCCACATAAACATAAAACATTCTCACTACAGCCAAAACCAAGATGCTATTTTAAATTCACAACAACTAAAGACAACATGTGAGGCTCTTACATTGTCGAGTTTATTGCAGATGACCTTTGCGTAGCAGCGGTTTTTGTCTCGATCAGGAACGGTGAACTCCAGAGGCCAGAACAGAGTGTGATAGATCTGCAGAGACAAACAATCATTACAGGCATCACCAGCACCCTCATTAACAAGCAGCCACGAATATTCCTTAGGCATCTCAACTCAATCAACCAGTCATCAACATTATATCCAAAAGAACCCTAAATAACCTTTAAATCAATATCCCTTTATAGAAGGAAACGTAAAACCCAAACCTCAATGTTCTCCTTTCCGTAGATCTCAATGGCTTTTTCCTCAGGGTGTCCACAGCTGCCATATTCCAGCGGAGTGAAGACAGTGGTAGGAACGTTTACGTAATCACACTGCGTTTAGAAACACAGAATAGTGTTTTTAGAACAGTTAAAAACAGTCCCACAGCATTTACAAAAGCAGAGATAGATATGATATTATGATTTTACAGGATAGTCCTCAAATGTAAAGGAAATCTATAAGTGGTGTTGATCAAGAGAACAGGGTAAGAACAGAATTGTCCTTAAACATTTCAATTTCCTAAATGAACTCACCTTCAGAGTTGCCCCGGCATATAGTCGACGAGCCAGAAGTTTTCCAGCCTGAATGGCCACTGGTGTGAGCTCCCATTTCCCCTGCAATATGTCTCCGATGGCGTAGATGTGAGGAACATTAGTCTGCTCCTCGTCATTCACTGGGATCTTTCCATTCCTGCACAAATAAATCATCTGTTTTTTTCCTAAATTTTAATAGACCTTGCCTAAACATGTGTGACCAAACAAGTCTAATTAAAAACTGTGCAATTATTCAACTTTAATGGGATGTTCACATGAACAGGCTCACTTAAAACGTTTAAAAGGACCTCATCACACCAATTAAAGTGTGTTTACAACAACTGGCAAGTGTATTGAAAAGGAATCAAAAATAAAAACAGCAGCGGCTTAAAGAATGCATTTGCCCTCTTAATTGGGCTAATTATGCCCTCTTAGTAAAATAAACAAAATGCATTAATGAAAAACTCAAAAAATAGTGTACATTTTCTAAAATACAGTAAACCAACCTTAACAATCTTAAAAAGTTTGATTTCACCTGAAACATGTAACACACACAGCTAAAACTAAAGTAACTAAAGCCAGCATGAGCTATTCAGCTAAAACCACTGGCCATAAATAAGAGGATTGCTCAAACATAGAAACCATAATAGCCATGAATCATTCTTGGGTGTACATGTGCGGGTCATATGGAGTCATATGACTGCTTGAGAATTGATCTATATCCTTCATGTTTAACTTCAAAATGAGTCCATGGATTCAGATCACCCCACACTACTGAATGGATAACTTATGGGAAACATTTTCCAGACATTCCTTCAGGTCAAACCAAGGGCACACATGCCAATTCCTAGAACAAAAACTGCTGATTCACTGTGACCATACTCATTCTGGCCCTTCCCGTTTAAATATCACAAGGACTTTGTTTTGAACAGGCTATATTAGTCACTTGTACTCACTGAACTCCTCCCATAGAGTCACACTTACTTTTCGTTGATTTTTACTCCAGCCTTGTCCAAACCGATCTTTCCTGTGCAGGCGTCACGACCCACTGCAATCAATACCTGAAACAAAGAGAAACGTTTATCATTACATATCAATAATTTAACTAAAGTGTGAATAGGATCAAATAAGAGGATTAGAAGTTGGGCAAACATAGAAAAATATTACTAGTAATAGCAAGTCAACATATTTATTAAACTACATGTCCTTAACTGGAGAACTACATGTCCTTAACTGTAGAAACTCCTTTAGTAGGAACAATAAAAATACATTTTATTTACTGAGAGTAGGATGAGCAACAGTTAAATATTGGAGGCAACAATAAAAATCAAATGAAACTTTAAAATACACGAATCATTGGATTTAGGGATTGCTTGATTTTTTTTTAATCTTTTTATATAGTCAATGCTTTGCAGCTTCTAGAATTTTAGTGACCGCTAAGTCGATGCTGGAAGCATGGTAGAGCAAAAAACAATGTACAGTTACAGCTTAAACAAAAGGCAAACTTAAAATGAGAGATATTAAGAGCTTGAAGCAGATGAGTCCTTGAAGTTCTGAAACGAACGAGAGAAGAGTTTGTGTTCAGCAAAAAGACAAGACACAGAACTGAAGAAAGTAGCTAAAGATTGAAATATTTCTTTCCAGCCGCACTTTCAAATAATTTGAGATCTAAACGCTCCAACCAATATTTCCATCAAATTATGCCTTTTCTGCCTTTACAGAAAAACAATACTCTAATTATGCTTCATTAGCTTATTGCTGCCAATGTTTGTGTTAAGAGTCAGTGTGTGCATAAAGGAAACCATGACTAGCTTGTAACTTATTTTTTCACATTTCATTTCAATAAAGGAAATCACATATTTAAAAATGTTACTTTACATTTAAGATCAGATTCAGATATACAAAAAATAAACTTTAAATATTTTGGAGTTGAAAACTTAAAAATAAAACGTATAATAATGTGGCACCTTTCAGACTCACAGTATTATATTCGCCTTCAATGACTTCATCGCTCTCTGTAGACTTGGCAGTCACTTTAATTCGGCCAGGAGTTCCAGCTTCAAGCTCTTCGATCTATATAAAAAAAGAAAGAATACCATCCATTATCAAGATTTTAATATGCCCCTAAAGCTAATTTCATAACCGATAGATTACGAAATCTAACTGATAGCAGCACTTGAACAGCTGAGCAAACCTTTGTAGGAACAAACTTCCTCAGGAATTTGACCCCATGTGTTTCCATGTGATTTCCAGCATGATTGGCCATGTCCTGATCAAACCCGCGCAGGAGAATGGAGCGAACCATGATGGTTACATCAAGCCCTAAACCAGCAAGAAAGCCACCACACTCCAGAGCCACATACGACGCTCCCACCACTAGAGTCTTCCCAGGACAGTAAGGCAACGAGAACAGGTCATCACTGATAAGAACAAAAATACAACAAATAAATATGTTTTAAAAAAAAATTATTTTTCTAGAATAAACCCAATAGGTCACATTTAAGGGGATTTTATTAATAAAAGTATGTAATGTAAATGTGTAATGCAAGTCAATAATGTAAATGTGTCATTTATAAAACTGGAAATAAGTGAAAAATTGTCTGGCTACAAGTGTTGTCTGCGTAAATATTAAATGTGATTTCTTTTCAAGGTTAAAGTTCAACGTAAAAGAGCTTTAGTTTGCTACAGAAAAGGTCCTAGTCATGCTGAACAGCTCTCATTTCCTCTTCAGACTAACTGTGAATGAACTGCTAGGACATCTCGGTTCATTTTATGACTTTGGACAACACGCTCAAACATCATCCACTGAAAAAACAATAAACTATAGTAAACAAATACAATGAAAAGATAACGAATTTGTTGCTACTTCTGCAACGTTTTTGCTACATAAAGCAGGAAATAAATTCAAGAATTTCATTTAGTTCAAGATCTTTACCTACACTAAAGATATACTAAAAACTCATAGCATGGTTTAAAAACTAAATAATTGAAATTGACAAAAATATATGTTTTTGTAAACGAGTTGCATAGATGTTTAGGAACAAACTAAAGTCACTGAGCAAAACTGCTTATAAAACTAGAAGTGAATGTGGAAAGCTAAACGTTAGTCATTCAAATGAGGCCTTTCTTCGGCAGGTGAGAATAAATCAGCTTTACTCAATAAATCCTGTAAATAAATCTGTGCAGCGGCTGTGATGACCCAGAAGCATTTACGCTGGCCTCTAGAGGAGCTTTACCACCTGCAGTCTTCACTCACCTGGTGATGCAGCACTCTTTGTCTCCCGGGATGCCAAGGTAACGAGGACGTTCTCCGGTTGCCAGGACAAACTTAGCTGCAGTGTAGAAAGTCTCTTTACCACGCTTGTTAGTGGCCTGTTGGGGTAAGAAATATCAGTAAAATAACTTGGGACCATCTTGTTTCTGGTTCTTCTGACCTCACTGAAGATATCCTTCTATATTTAGTCATAAAAATCTGTTTAATTACGATAACTTTATTTTACAAGGCCTGTAATGCATCCAGCCTAGTCAAAAACAACATATTGCAAGATCATTACACTTAAACTAATAATGCACAACATGTGTCAACCTTAAACCTAAAGTGTCTGCACTTTATCAATGCAATAAACCAACTGAAATTATGTTGAAGTTACGTTGTTGCTAATGTAATGCCATACAATGTAACCATGTTAATTAATTTCAAAGCACATCCACAAATAAGAAAGCAAATTGCTTGAATCTCATTAGAACATTTCCAATTTGGAAAACGACTGCTTCCAAGGAAACTCTTGACCTAGCATCAAAAGTTGCGCTAATAAAACTTGAAAAATATGTAATTTGGAACAGGCTAATGTTCATATTTTCAGCACAACACAGCACTAAGTCATGTGACCTGATAAATGACCATAACATCCACATCCCTGTGTTGACAGTGTAGGCTTTATCCTAGCAAGGCAGTTCTGCATCTCAAAGAAAGTTTTATGAGCCTGTTGCACTAGATCTGTTCAATAGGAAGAAGAAACAGTTTAACGCCACTGTTGTTTCTCATTTCAGGAAGAATAACATGGGGTAGCTATCGTCCCAAATCGACCGGATGTGTCCAGATAACAGCCCTGGTTTGTAGTGTATTCTGGAAGATCGAGCACCTGAGTGTTTCAGAGGCATGACAAGTCAGCATCATGAGTAGCTTCAGATTTTAATACTGCTTGCAGATTCATAGAGTATGAGAAAATAACATTATTAACCGGTTATTTGATATTTACAAATGATGTTCCTTTTCTGAACGGTTCATTCTGATTTCCTTATAATACATCTATGTTGTTTCTGGTTTTTATGAACCTCTCTTCTATAACAAATGTTTCATTTAAAGAAACACAGTTTTTATTCTTAAAGTTGGTTTGACTACCTTTAATTTCTATTTTAAAATGTTTCCAGCACTGCATGAAAAACTTACCTTGATCTTGTGCGGTTCCACAAACTCAGCATAAGAGTTGACGTAGTTGACATTTTTGTCTCTCAGTGAAACCCTGTAACCCCAATTCAACGAACCAATGTAGTTGTTCACAGATGCCTTCATCGTCTCCCAGTTGTGTGTCACTATAACAAAAGATTAACATTAATAATATGAGAAAATAAATGGTTTGGTGCTAAGCTTAAATTGCTGGTACCAAACTAAACTAGATAAAACTATATAAAAAAATGTTTTACTGAGCACTGCTGAGAAACGTGGTGAGCTTTTCTTGAGTATTTCAAACCTCCACATTAGATCCCAAAGCTTACATACATATTCACAAGCCTAGTAAAAAGAAACGTCTTATTCAAATAGAGGAAATGAGCTGAATTGTCTAAAAAAATCCCTATTGCAGCACAACTATATCCTGAAGAGCAGATGATTACACAAAACATTCTAAATACCCTAGATGTTTAAACTCGCATTTTACCAGGTTGTGAACTTTATATGGAGAGCGGACCTTAACAAATGTCATCATGTAATAAATTCCAGAACTTCTACATAGAAACAAAAACCAGACGGTACCATGTGCATCTCCACAGAAATGCTGACTAACCCTGCTCAGAAAACTCCCAACCGAATCTACGAGCGTCCCCCATGGCTGTTCTCAGCAGGGCAGTTTGATGCATCAGTTTCTTAGGAATACAACCTACATTTACACACGTGCCACCCAGACCTGGAAAGAGACATCTTGTTACTGATTTTGACAAAGAATAAAAAAAGCTATACGCTATATTACAGCAGTAATCTTACCCCAGGTGGTGCCTTTTGGTGTGGGAACAACATAATCCAGAACCATCACTTTCTTCCCCAAGGCTGCAGCTTCCTATGGGCGAAGGAAAAAAGTGAATCAAAACCATATTTAATGGCAACAATCAGCTCTCAAATTGATTTGATTGTTTACTCTATTTTCATTAATGGCTTAATCACAAAAAAAACACAAATGAAACAAATTTAAGGCCAACACCACACATTTTTAGGGCCTTATACAATCTTACAAATTTTGGGGGGATTTTAACCTTCTGCTGTAAAAACGAAATACATTATGTTAACAAGAGCATCATGTTTTGACATCAAGTTTTCCCAGATAAATAAACCAAGAACAAACATTAATTAACAGACAAAGGTTTAAAATCACTTAAAATATCTACTTAACTTTATTTTATATGATGAAATGGCAAAACACACATCTAAATTATTTTAAACAAAGGGCTCTAACTTCAAAAGAGTCCAGATGAAAAAAATCTGTGCTTCTTTTGATAACATTTATGTGATGGCAAACTTTTTAGGTGTAGTGTAACTTGAACAGTGAGAAGAAAATGACTCAACTGACCTGGTTCTCACCTAAACACACATACAATATTTAGCCAGCATCATAAATGAGGGCTCTTTTTCGTCTCTGTGTAACTTAACTCACCTTTGAACAGGCCAGACCGCCAGAACCACCACCGATGACAATGAGGTCATAGTCGTAGGCTTCACTCCCTTCACCAAGCAGCTTCTGCAGGATGCCATCTTTGTGTGCCTGTTACCATGAGAACCAGCCAATCATTATCAGGAGCATAAAACCATGCAGATAAGAGCCGCTATGAAGTGGTGCTTGTGCATTATTCAGCTTTTTTAATTCCCTAGACCTCCTTTTCACTCTGTTGTGATAGAGCATTAATAGAGATCTGACAGCTCTACAGTTCAATGCATTTGATCGCTGCATCTATTCATACACACGGAGCAGCCCTCTGATAAGAACTAACAGATACAAAACAAAACTTGTTCTGCAGCTGACAAAGGGTTTGGCAACCAAAGCAATTATTTAATGCAACTTCAGTTCATGCAAATATTAGTCATGTAAGGCTGCAATTATTTCCATAGTCGATTCCATGTCTGTTTGGACAGAAATATGGCTTAATGATACGTGTGCAAATCCCCTCCAAAACAATAAAATCTATTCAGGAGTTTTATGTTAAGCACACACACGCACACACACCCACACACGCGCACACACACACACACCCACACACGCACACACACACACACACACACACACAGTTTTTTTCCATCTGAGAACGAGCCTGTGTGAAACTCACAGTAATTTATGTCAAATACCGCAAGACCCGCCACTTAACTACCATAAACTCCTCTTCACTCCTCCGGTTGTAAACACAATAGACCACCATTTTGCTTGTGAATAGCCCTTGCTTTGAAGGTTTGTGATGTGAGTAAATGAACACAGTTGTGTACTTTTAACTTTTATTTATAGAAGAAATGCACTGACAGATCTACCCAAGCGCACTTGCTCAAGCCATTTTGTTTTGCTACGTTTTTTTTTACGATGGTCAACACATAGCAGGAATTACAATGAAACTTGGAAGAAAAATATTTACTGCTTATTTGTTTTTGTTTTTATTATTATTATATCGCTCTTGCATGCTTCCACCAAAATTGCGTTTTGAAAACGGCAAAAACAGCTAAACACACCTACGCGCAGTAGGTCTGGATGATAAACCGATTTTATCGATTAACTCAAGTGTTTGGTTTACATCAATTTCCTTGCATGAAAATCATTTTCTCTTAAATGTAAAATGCTAGAAATAAAATAGCTTCAATTGTAGACTCTGTTTTAGAGAGATATTTCCAAACTCCAATGCTCTGGATTTACACATTTAACAAAAGCAATTTTTTCATGCTTCAGGAATTTCACCATGCCTGAATATACTTTTTTACCCTAACATTTTGACAAGAATAAAAACCACAGAAAAGCATTCTCCTAGCAGCAAATGTTACCCTTATTACAGAGTGAGGAAAAACAAGTATTAGAGAATAAAATTGCTTACAATTCTAAAAATATCAGTGCCAGGAACTTCCAGGCTCAAGTTTACCCTTAAATTGTTCCAAAATTGAGAATTACCCGAACACCCGCTCTGTTATAACCCTTAAACTAAATTATTGAAGCTAAAACGTCTGAGCATACTTTCAGTATTTTCATTGTTCAGCTACAGCCCAAGTTCTTTTTGTTTTCTTGCTTCTGACAGCACTTAAATATTTTTTTCCAGAATGGAAAATCAAAACAAAAAGATGACTTTTTGGAACTAGTTTGGAACTATTTCTTTGTCATCAGCAAACTGATTTTAAAATATGGTAAAAACAAATCAATTTAAGTCGTAAAAGGGATTTTATTTTTGGACCATTTCGCCCAGCTCTACCCCACAGAGAGGGGTGTCATGGGCAGACTCCATTATTTGGCACAGTGCCCAAAACAGCTTCCTTCTACTGGAATTACATTTTTATTGAATTAAAAATCTTCACAAAACCATTTAGAATTATAAACTTTGATTGTTACAGACCGTAACCATATACCCTAAATAACCTAAGTTATTGTTTGCACTTGCCTGGTTGTCACAAGATCCTCCTGTTCTGTGCTCCTCATACAGGATTGTACAGATAGCTTTGCATTATAATGACTTGATACACACAATTGAAATGTACACATTCATGCACTCATGACCAGCTTTTGAGACACCCAATGTAGACATAATGTACACAATACTCTTCAATGAATGTGGTACAAAGTTTTTCACTTAAACACAACAGCTTCATTCAAGTTGACTACATACCCCTGTAGCCTGTATACAGAGGCTCTGAAATGTTTTAAGTCCTCTGGTGGCTGTGGTCAAGAGCAGTGCTAGGCAAGATGAAGGTGCCTCAGATATAGGGCACCAAAAAAAAAAGTAAATGCATAGACCTCCCCTAAATTGACATCTTAATTCACTCACTTTCTCAGGTCAAAAACATCTGTCTTATAACTTGTGTGTTTAGATATTAGAGGTTCACTATTAAATACCCCAAATAGACTCTCCGCATTTGAAACTTTCTTTAAATCCTTTGCACCTCCCAAAATCCAACTCTAAATCAGCCCAATCACTTTGCACATAAATAAAAACATTTCTTAACCACTTGGAGCAGAATTATTGATGAACATTCTTTTGCAATACAAGACAACACTGTTTTCAATGACTAGCTCGGCAGGGATCAGACAGAAAAAGCAGTACCTTCATTGTACTGTCACAGCCTCCGATATGTTTCTTGTTGATGAAGACGTTAGGCACAGTTTTCTGTCCGGTCATCTCATGGAGTAAGTCCTGGTAATTCCCTCCATCCTCTAAACAATAAAAGTTGATCAGTAACTACTCGTTTTTCACATCACACAGCACCGGCAGCGCTCAGAGATGGACACCTAATCGAATTGCATGTCTGCTTCAGCCAGTCATGGGGTGAGGGGGTGTTTGGGAGATGGAACAGAAGTTGATTAGCTTTGAAGCCATTAGCAAGGGAACGGTTGTGCTACATTCATTAGAATAGCTATCCTTCTCCACTGAATCGAATATCAGAATTATAAGTCGAAGTGAGAAAATCTAAGTTTTTGATGTCAATGAAATTTGGTCTCATAAAATAAACAAACAAGCATGGCGAGTCATAATATCATCACTGGCCTAATGAGATAACGTCTCAGTAGATCCCAAGTCAGATATGTCAACATAGCTTGTTTCCGCTTTTCTCTGGATACAGGAATATATATTGTTTTGTTTTGCACCATTGTTACAATTCTATGATCCCAATAGTAGTGGCTGTGCATTACATTTTCGGCTCTATTGGACCAAAAAAGTTGCAAAAATATTGAGGTTGCACTATGGTTAAATACACTGCAAAACTGAACAAAAAAAATATTGCTGCGTTACCTTGTAGAACCATAAACAAAAGGAGATAAGAGCTAAATAAAAAGAACAGAGTAACAAGGGAAAAAAAGAAAGAATGGAAACTATTTCAGGAGTTTGTAATGCCTGAGAGTGGAATGACTCAGCAAGTCTTAAGCCAACTCTGGCAGCTTAAACATTAACTTCAGAAGTTTAGAAGATCACTCAGAGAACACCACTCAGAGAACACATGCATGTGTCAAATCAGTACTACAAGATTGTGAAACGTCCATTTCCGTAGATGAGTTCAGCAAAAATGTGAGAACACTGGAAGCCTGCAGCCTCTAACTTCAAAAACATGTTCATCTAGGATTTCCGACGTCTTTCTACTTACCCAAAACAATAAGTTAAATATTTGTTGAATTGGAAACATTAATAACATAACTTGTATGCCAACTAAATTGTAATGCAAAACGTACTGCATTTTGCTAACTATAGTAAAACGACCACAATGGAACTAATCACATCCATCAAACAATTATGATACACAAATACTACACGTCTAATAGAATAGACCACCAAATTGACAGTTAAATGTTTGAATGACAAACGCTCAAACTCTTACCCATCAGATCCAGTTCTACAGTGTTGCATTTTACATTCAACTCTTTAAAGAGATCCTTTACCTAAAAAAGATGAGGGTGATTGTTACCATTTACAAATCACGTTCACTCAAGTACCAGACTGTGTGTGACACCACTTGTTTAAAAAAAATAGTCTATCAATTGAACTTTAATTTAAATACTTTTATGATATTTGTGCATTACCGTTTGCGATATGATTGATATTTTTACTGCCATTTTACCCAGGGTCATGTTATGTAAATAATACATTTTGAAACTTGTATTAAAAATGTACAAAAATTACAAAGTGTTATGTTATAAGTTATTATACATTCTGCTTAGAATTCCAGAGCACGTAATGATCAAACTTCGTTAGTGACCGAAATTATAGTATGAATTTGTAACAATTAAGGGACTAGCCGTATAAGACACAAGATATTTAGAATGAAAATCAAGATAAACATTCCAGTTTGAACAAATTACATATTTAACTGTGTTGATGTTGTACCCTTCATCGATGGTAGTAAATGATATGGGAAATTAATATAGTACTTTACGAAGATAAACGTTTTCATTAAATTACCATCAGTAAAATTAACGTAATAACTAATGTTATAACTTACTTTCACTTTAGTACAGATATTTGTGACTTTTTGATAATGGTGGAAAAAAACTTTACGTAAAGTGAATTTAAATACTCACCTTGACGCAGTAAGGACAAAAACTCTTACTAAACACCAAAACGTCACTGGAATCGATCAGATCTTTAATTTTCGAACGGATCTTGTCATTTTCGACGGGAGGCATGATGTCGACGGTCAACAAGAGCTCACGAACCAACTAAATATTCCGTTATATTCCTTTTCCTGAGTCGAAGGACACGAAATAAATAAAGCTCAAACGTAACACCAACTTATGACATATCGTTAGCGGACATGATAACCAAGATTAAAATCACTTGGGTCATCTTCGCAACTTCGTCTCAAGCCGCAACCAATGACGCCGTTCTGCCGCGCGCGCGCGCGTCACTTACATAAGACCCCAACCAGCTGCCCAACTATGCCTGTCTAAAACTAAAACTGAACTAAAAACTGAAACTAAAACTTTTTATTATTACTTTACAGTCATTGCTTTAACCTTTTAACGAACTAATCAACTATATTTTATTGCTGTCATTAATTACAAATAACATAATATTGCAACACTTTAAAAATGAAAAATGTCGAAGTATTTCAAAATAACAGAACAGCTAACATTAAATCATCGTGTGCTAAACTCTAACGTTGAATGTCCATAGTTCATTGGCATTGTGGCATTAGTTTTGTACAGGGTATGAAACTTCTGTAAAAAAAAAAGATAAAAAATATAACAGTATATATTTAAATAATACTGAACAATATGTAAATAGTTTTTCTTTCGATTATCTATATAGACGGGAAAACACATTGAAGTATGTCAAAGAATAGTTGAGGCCAATTTTGTTACTGGGTAAACTTTGTATTGAAACACATAAAGGGTAGAATAGTTTACTTGTACTGACATCAAACAACCACGTGATGACAGCATGCTACTGAACACAGTCGCGCAGGCAGGTCTACTAAAAAATACATTTTAAGTGCAGCAGGGGGCGCTAAGAGAAGCATGTAATGAGCCCATCGGTCTAACTCCTTCGCTGGGTTTCTATTCGGGTATTGGTCTATGGAGTTGAATCAATTAATGAACAAACGATTGTGCAATATAAAAAAAATATTAAAAAAAAACAATGTGTTGAGAGAGAGAGAGTAATCTTAACATTACCTCGCAGAATATTTTTTTAGAATTTAGAATTAAAAACTTTCAAAAATAGTTTCAGTTTTACACTAATTATACTTCAGAAATATATTAAAACACATAAAAGGTGACTAGATTACAAACGTTTTGATGCAATTAAGAATTCACCAGTTTCATATAATTAATAACACGGCTGAGATGCGCCAATGTTACATGTGGAGCTGCTTGTGAGTTCCTCTAATTAGCTGCACTGTTCATTCCCTGCTGAATTCAATGCATTTATTTAAATTAGTAATGCACAAATCTAGAAGATCTCACCAGTGATGCACAAAAGCTTAATATTAAAATAATATGCAAGGACAAAAGTATATGTGTAAGCATTTTCTCAGTTGGTTAAAACTAAATTCTTAGGGGAAGACAAAAAATGGAGGGAGACCACCAGGTTCATGTGTCAATCCCACATTAAATTCATCATGTAATATATATATATATATATATATATATATATATATATATATATATATATATATATATATATATATATATATATATATATATATATATATATATATATATATATATATATATATATATATAATATGTTCTTGGAAACAAGCAAGAAATGCAATAAGGCGCAAACAAACAGTAAAGTTTGATTGGGATGCACACAGCATGCACATTGGCCATGGATTTCTTCCTGGGCTGGAACCGGAAAGTGAGGGCATTTTTCCACTACACTGACATGCTGCTGCTAAAGTGATTGCATTACTCGTTCATTCAGTCTCCATCCATGCTATTCATCAGAGGCATGAGTGCGTGTGTGTAGGTGTGAGTGTTTGTTTGTAGCTTTTAAAGCTTGTTAGCCATGGACTGGATTTAATTGGTTTAACCTTACAGCTGCAACATTGAGCGCCCACCTTTATAACATCCTTCAAGAAGCGTGTGCTATACTGAAATGTGTTTTTCATTACCCAGTAAGAATTCAATATGAAATTTGGCTGAGATACAATTTTATCCTCCTTCACCTCAGTTTTGTGTGTTCACATGAGACGAGGCGTGTCCCTTTAGAATGAAGGAGAAGGAGTAGGAATGGGACAACATAACCCTCAAAGGCCTCAAATCGACACAGCTCACTACACAAACCCTTCCAACATTCACAATCTCAGCTATTCTATGAGATACGTGTTCAAGATAAGTGTTTTAGAAACTATTTTTATTATTCATGTATTCATATTCATATTATTCATTATGATTATTTTTATGATTCATTTCATGAACTATTTTTATGTTGCAGCATTTTTTTAAAGGCAACAGAAACATAAGAGCAACATTTACTCAGTAATAAAGACACTCAAGAAAATCAACTAATAATATAAACGTCAACTTCCAAAAAGGAGAAAGAAATTTAAATGACAAAAAATATGTTTGAAAAGTTGTAAATGTTTTAACACTTTGTGTTAAGATTTTATTTCCCAGCGATGGGTTGTGGCTGGAAGGGCATCCGCCGCGTAAAACATATGCCAGAGAGTTGGCGGTTCATTCCGCTGTGGCGACCCCGAAAGGGAAGAAAGCTAACATGAAGATGAATGAATGAATGAATGTTAAGATTTTATTACAATGCATTAGATAAAAAGCTTCAACAACAAGAAATTCAAGAACCACCTTCTAATACCCATGTTTGGGAAAGGATACACAATATCATTTTAATGTGGCACAGAAGGAATGACATAAAATGATCGCTCATTTATGGAACATTTGTGAAAGTTATTGTTTGAACTATTTCTAAAGAGGTAACCTCTTAGTATTTACTCAATAGTTACTTATGCGTTAATGTTAGTTACTCAGCAGTTAAGGCTAAATGTAATAGTTACTGATAGTTAGCAGTAGTTACCATAGTACTTATCATGGTGGCATTAGATACTAAATAGTTAATAGTAACTCCCTGATAGGTAACCATAGTTACTGCAGAGTTAATGAATAGTTATGTGTTAGTTTTACATTAACCAAGGAAGGGTATTCTAAAGTATTACCGTAATTTGTTACCAGAATATTTTTGAATTTAAGGGTTCCTTTTTTTGTAGATTTAACATTGATTTCAGAAATGGGGGCGTTTTTATGGGTGTCTTAAACGTTTAACATTAGTTTATTCTTAATGATAAACTTTAAAATCCCTAAACTACCCAACCATAAAACACAAATGTATAAACTCATATTTAGATAAGATTACTTCGTAGTTATGAACTTTGTTATTAACAAGGTAATCCTGTGGGTAAACTGAGACTCCAGTAATGCTTGATTATTGGTTTGTTACTTGTGGACCAACTATCAATCTAATGCATAGTTATGGAGCCTTAAAATTGCATTTTTTTTCAACATATCAAGATTTTTACAATAGTTTCCCTACCCCTATTATATAAAATAATAAATTAAAGCCACCATACATGTTATAGGGTGTGCATGTAAATCAATGACCGGATTGCAGACAGAAGCAGATCCTGTTTAAGAAGCATTAAGTCTTGATTCACTTTCAAGTGTGTACTTCTTCAGTATTGATATCAACAGCTTGGTTTCATAATTCAGGAGAAGCTTATGCTTTTTAAATCATGGCTCATCTACATGCGTCCGTCTTTGGAACTGCTGTATTGTATGCTTGTCTGATAACCTGTATTGCTCTTGGCAGAGTGCTGATATGATTCCCTGGGCTCTAATACAGGATTAGCTGTGCATTGAGAAATTCAACAAGCAAACTATGGATCATCATTCAAGAGCCTCTTATCCACACAATAAAGTGCATACAGCTAGAACGGCAGCTGCTGGATCCTTTTAATAGTCAAATGAGTTTTTCTTCCTCGCTGGCTCTCCTGCGTTTGCATTCAGAATCATTTAAATCCTTGAATATATGTCAAAGCGGTCCGTCAAAATATTCAAGGAGAAGAAAAGATGAGCGTAAACCTGCTCTAATTATTTTGGTCTGAAATTCTACATCAGCAAGCACCCTTCTAATTAGCTTCAGTTTTTCAAATACGTGCGGGTTGGCAAACAGTTTGATGGCAAAGTTTGGCAGAGATGGACATCTGTGAATGAGGCTTAGCATGGCATGTGGCTTCCCTCTGTGCCACCCAAAGCATAAAGAATTTTAATTAGAGGACTAATGCCCGATTTCAGGGGTGGCACAGCAGGCAGCATACACAGACAGGGAAAAGCACACTGGGAAGCAGACCCAGAAAAGAGAGAGAGAGGAGCAAACAGAGATTAGGATGCGTACATTACAGCTATGTGTCTAAATGTTCTACACAATTCACATCCAATCGTTCTGATTTACTTGAATATGTGTCAGAAAATTGACATGGCAAGCTGAATCTCAGTGCTTTGTATTTAAACAGAATTTTAGTCCTCCCTAGGGCTTATTTTCGAGTCATACCTAAGTGGCTTCTTTATCATGTTAATTTAATATTTTCAGTTTGGAAGAGTGTGAATAGAGGATGAGTGTGAATAGAGGATGAGCGTGTTCCATATTGCCTATCAACCTGTTCAGAGCTTGAGTGGCCAAGATTTTTGCAGTAGTATAGATTTCATAAACAGGGTTTTATGAGAGGGTCCCCAGAGCCACCAATATGATTGATCCCAAGCCTTGATCGAGCCAAACAATTCTACTGTATTTGTATACATGTTATGACTGTATTTGTTGCTGAATTGTTGTCCTTTTTCTTTGTACCTGTAGGAAATGCCCAAGCAAACTCAATCTGGTGTGCTGAAAACTAGTGAAATAAACTAACAAACAAAGAATCAAATATAGTTGAATCAATTAAAAAGAACAACTGCATGTTATATTGTGCAACAAATGCAATTATCAACATAGAAATGTTCATTTGAAAGCACAAAAACTTTATTTCTCAAAACTATTTTGAGAAACAAATTCATGTTTTAAATTCATTTAGGCACAACAGTTACAGTATTGTTATAAAAAACACTAAAGCATGTATAATGAACAAACATTTGCACTGCTTCTCTTCAGTAACCAAATAATAAAACTTTTTTTGCATAGTCGCAGATAATTTTTTACCCAGCAGCAGTTCTAACATAAAGCCTGGTGACCAACTGAAACATCTTGGATTGTCTTGGTATTATATTACCTTACGAATTGTGACATGTCACCTATGATTTGTCACTTACTTTTCGTGCCCTGTGAACATTTTGTCGATGGATCTTAAGTTTGTATATTCTTTATGCTGGGGAGGTGACTAGAACCTGCTTCAGTCAGCGAGGCTCCCAGGGGCCTCACAGAGGGAACTCCTATGTACTCTACCTAATCCACACTAGGACTTTGTGAAGCTGCTTTGAAAGCAACTGCTAAAAAAAGTGCCATATAAAAACTTGATTGATTGATTGACTTATAGTTGTATTATGATATACATAAAGTTAAATTTTTTCAAAAGTTAGTCACTTTTATATTAGTTTTATTATTTTACATAAGGTGACGTTTCGTCTGCTAGTTTGTCACTTCCAGGTGACGAAGTGACTGAAATGTCAAGTTATTGTCAGTAGGAGGTGTAATATAATAGTAATATAACACAATACCCAGACGATCCAGGAGGAGATTCAGTTGGTCACCTACTGACAACAACATGACATTTCAGAGAGTCTTCCTCCTAGACCTAGAAAGTGGTCACCAGCTGAGATGAAAACATGAATAAAATTCAGAAGTTAATTCAGATAAAATATGACAGACACTTATTGTACATTTAATATATATTTAGTTCAACCAAACGTATAAAGCTTCATTCAGCCGCTAGCGCTACCTACTGACAACAACATGATGTTTCAGACACTTTGTCTCCTGGAAGTGACAAACTGTAAATTAAATGTCACTTTGTGTAAAATAATATAACTTCTAAGTGACTAACTTTTGATAAAATGTCAATTTATGTAATATAATACAACTGTAAGTGACAAATGTTAGGTGACATGTCACAATATGTAAAATAATATAACACCAAGACGATCCAGGTGATGTTTCAGTTGGTCACCGGGACGATGAGGCTTTATGTTAAAACTGCCTCCCATTTTACCCCTGGTGGCCATGGAGCTACAGAACCATTCTTGCACAACATTATTAATAGAAGCCCAAAGTGATTATGCCCTGTCAGCAAATTAATGAAATTTCATTAACTCAAGATAATTTTAGTCGCTTTACCAGTAAACAAACAAACAAAATAAACAGAAAGTGATCTGAACACCTGCTTCTGTTGCGTTCAGTTTGTCCTGGAATGCATATTAAACCTGCTTGCTCTCCTGCTCCTCTCTCACATACTGCTGACAATGATTTTCCCCCCCCTTGAACTGTGATCAAACATGTTTCATCTTCAAATTTGCTCGCCTCTTCCAGATGACCTTAAGCTGTCAAAGTTATCTCTTCCTTACACACATCCACACACCAGCTCTGAGGCCAGAATTTGTGCCTTAGGCACAAAAAAATGAATCCAGCCACATTTTTAAGCTATAAACACATACTGGTAACAGCATTTCTCAGGCAGTAGGAAGGCATTAAACTACTGTGGTGGTTGCTTTTTTTGTACAATATTTTTTTCAAAGAGTATAGACACTATATATCCCTAAATATTCTTACTTTAAAAATGTCAAAATGATTTCTAAATTCATCAGTTAGAAATGTACAGAGTAATATCATGAGAGTAAATTTAATTCCATCCAGAGTAGGACCCGATACACTGTGAACAGAGCACAAATAACACCCAAACTGAGTTGAAATATCTATGAGGTAATCTAATACTGCCAGTTTACTGTCAGTGGAACGTTTTTCATCAAGTACCCCCTCAGAAAAAATTTGGCACTCCAAGTACCACCTTAATGAAATTCTCTCTCTCTCTCTCTCTCTCTCTTTCTCTGTAAATTAGGCACAAGTAAACATTATAATATTTGTTTTATACATTTTCATTCTTTCATTTGATTTCCCAATAAAATAATACGATATTTCAAGAGTTTTAAAATTGTTATGAGAGATGATGAATGTGAGACTGTGTTTATAGGAACTCTGACCTTCAGATATTTGATTTCTTCAAATCAGGAAGAAATAGTTTGCAAGAATATGACCATAAAAATAATGCATAAGAATAGTACCAACAGACCTGGACATTTAGGATTTTAACTGTGATTACTCCAATTTCTCATGTTTAAAATGACACTCAATGTGGAATTGAACTGAGGCAAAGCACACAAGTGTTCTCCCGAGACTGAAGCAGTATTACTCCATTATCATGTACGATCAAACTCATTTTCGCTACTCCAGAGGGTCAAACGGCAGGGGGGTGGGGGGTGGGGGGGGGGTTGTAATTTCGTTGGACTAGACCAGTGTCCTTAAAAAAAAATCAACCCATTGCCCACAATTAATGCCTCAGATACCAATATTAATTTTTAGTTTGACACCTACACACAGTAATGACAGTTGCTGATGCCACGTACCACCAACAGGTTTCCAAGTACAGCTAGTGTTATGTGTACCACAGTTTGAAAGCCACTGTTCTAAGTCATTCTAAACAGCCAATTCTTCAACGAAACTTGTACTTTAAAATAACTGTTTATATTTCTAAAAAAATCACTCTATTTTTCTCCAATATAAAATGTAAAAAACCTAGAATATAACTGAATGGAATCAGTGACAATTTAACTCTATAAAGAATAGGAACAAATAGTGTCAGAACATAGTGAATTTAACACTCTAGATTTGACTGTGTAGCTGATGCTCTGCAGTTGAAGATAGGCTAGTCTCAGCCTCTGACGTCATGCCCATGGATGGTTGACTAAAGGTCTTAGTTTTAGGTTTAGAGCATTTTTATGGCAGACACTTCAATAATCCTGAAGCCTGTTCTTGATGAATTTGCCCACATTTTCAGGGGAAGTGAGTGTTGCGTTTTTATTTTCATTCCGCTCGTAAGCCAAGTTCAGCTCTACAATTAAGAAAAGATGATTTAATTAGCTGTGTGCCACCTCGATTCGGTTATTGAGTTGCATTATTTCTTGTAATTTAATCTCACGTCTTCTGTGACTTTTTATCCATCACTAACTTGTTGCATGTCGGTCAGTTGTTGTGGTGACATTTTCACATTATGCGAAACCTCTCTGAAGGTCTGGCTATGCGAGACTAAAGTGAAGCCGTCATTATCATTTAAAGAAATAGCCATCCAACAAACCATCAATTCCTCTTCAGTCCTTCTTACTAATAAATTCTCCTGAGTAATTATTGATACGAGAACCAACCCTTCCATCACTATGTTCCCTTGATCATGCAAAGCTGTAAACAATGATGGTAATAACCGAAAGACCAAAAATCACTTAGGAGAAATCACAATAATCTTGCTTTAGCTTGTTCTATTGGTTCATCATCCTCTTTTCCTCTTCGTTTGATCAAAACTCCTCTGTTCTCTTTATCTGAGGCCTCAAGGGCTCGGAGCCATGAATTAATCACACATCACACACACACACAAGCTTGAAAACACACTTCGGAGACCCCAGCAACCCCCAGCACATCTGATTATCTAAACTTTGCCCCTAAAGACAAGACCCCCCCCACCACACATGCATAATGAACACTACTGCTCATGAATGAATCATTCTTAACATATTGATACTGCTATAAAATTCTTTATCAAAACTCAGATCAATAAATGATGACAGAAGGGACTCTCCCGTCTACTTCTGAAGCCCAGACTGTCACATGGCGTATTGTTTGAACATCTCAGCTGTGCTTATCAACAGCACTATGCTCATTTTCCTCTTTGTTATCCAGATGGAAAAATGACTAGATTGACTAAAGATTTATATTTAGATGTAAGATTCAACGACTTCAAAACATAAAGCAATTTGATGTGTTGTGAGTGTCGTTTTGTAAGTGTCAATGATATGTATATAGTGGATAAAATGGGAAAATTTGGGACTTCAATCGGCAGCACTTTTCCCCCTTCACCCAGAAGCACCTCGATCTCAGCATGCATCAGGGGCCTCGAACGCACTCAGCCAAATTGTATTCTCTGAATGGGAATTTTAAAAAATCCTAGAAATGAAAAGAGACCTCCAGGGCATGCCGGTTGACCCCGTCTCAGTCTGAAGACTGTTCTTTTTAACTGATGAAACCATTGTGTTATTTCTTCCATAAATTTTATGATTGATAGCGTGCGATCTTCAAATGGACTTTTATTTATATATATTTATATATATATATATATATATATATATATATATATATATATATATATATATATATATTTATATATAAAAAAAAGAATTTGGTTTGGAACAACTGGAGTGCAAGTGCATCTATGGGAATACCTTCTCACAGTTGCATCCATTTTATTAGAACATTTTAATAGGATTACATTTTAAATATATCACATCTTGTAGTACAGTTTGTTCGTCGTTTAGACTTTTTTAAGGCTATTAAAAAAAACAACTGCTTGTCCTCATCATGTTAATTCAACAGATCAACGCTTGGATTACTAAAAGCATTTTTCGCCTGGTTCTAATGGAAAGATGGAAAATCATCTCTAATGTGAGATCTCAGAAAAGGCATGGATCTTGAATTGCACAGATAAGTGAGGAATATTATCACATCAGATGTGAGTGTTTGCAGATATAAGGGTATCGGATGCTCTCCCCAGTGATCACAAACACATTCACGACAGGCACACATGGATTTTGTCAGTCTCTTTCTGTGTTCGTCACAGTGATTTGTTCATGCTTGAGTGTATTTCTTTCTTCCTTCAAAGCTTTTAAAACAAAGAGAGTCAGAATGGCCTCAATCTGTCTCCTTTCATTATGCATTTCAATGTTCGCTCTGTGAAACACCTTGAGAACTTGAAACCTCTGCTCAAAAACATGCAGAGAAAATCAAAACATGAAAAGCTGAGTTTGTGAGGGCGGTACACAAATATATATGCACAAAAAGATTTTTATTTTATGTGTTAGTGTTTGTCACCAGTGGATATTGTTCATTTGTGCTTTCATTTCATTTATTTTTAACTGTTATTCAAAAGTGTTTTAATTAAAGCGATATATCTGCTTCCGAGCTGCTGGCAAATGCAGGAATAGAAAACATGAACTTCCACATTTATTAATTGCTCATTAGCACTCATCATGAATTAGATATTTTTGGCTGCAATCTATTATTTAACCTCTATTATAAGAGGCATGAGTTATTCTTCAGGTATGAAAATAGTTTTTCCATCACTTTTAAGATTCCATTATCCTTTCTCAATCCATAAATGTGAAGAACCTTCCCTTACTCACTTTACTCTCATAAAATCAGTTGCCTTCTTTGGAAAAATTACAGATAAGGAAAAGTCACAGCAAATAAGAACAAATAAAGCGTCTGTAACCTAGTTTCCTTGCAGTAGTATAAAACCTAGACTTTAAAAGATTGAAAATATCTGTGGTAAAACGCATGAATCAAATTTAAGATATAAGTTGTGATAATGCTCTTTTTGAGTCAGTCACCAAGACTTTGTTTTTTGTAAAGCACAAATTCAGCTTCACAGAAGCTGAATAAAGCTAATTCTGAAACTCTTTCATAATTTCATCAGTAATTTAGTCTATATTTAGTCTAACCTAACTGTATTTAGAGCATGCTTGAGAAGAGAAATCAAGGGAAATCTTTTTCTTGAACAACATCAAGCACAGTTCAGAATCTCTATGTTCCCCTTGAAATATCGACATTTGAGGGTAATTTCAAGTTTCAGCTTCTGGCCCAAAATTCATATTTATTATTTATTCATATTTAAATGAAATACAGGATAATTAGCACAACAGAGTGACCAAAGAAAAACGGGAGGAATCTGGAAGTGCTTCCTTCTTTAAGAAGATGAGAGAAGAGAAAGAAAGCTATCCAAATCCAGCTTTTGTTGATGTTGAGTTAGAATGCTGCCACCCTTTGAGACAGAGCGGTACATGAAAAAAAAAGTAAGCTTGGATTTATTTTTTATTATATATATGTAAACACTTTCTAAAAAAAAAACCCCTAAGAAACAGATAATTGATGTTTTACTTGTGCCTTTTTAACATGACATTTTGGCTGATCAATTTTTCTTCTGCCATTTACAATATTTAGTACTTCAGTTCTTTATAGAATATAAAAAAAATCCTAAAATGGATTTTGTTTTTCACATTTCTCGCGGTTTCTTTCAGCTTACAGTACATCCAGTGAGAGTAAAAAAGCTTTATATAAATTGTGTATAAGTATATTTTAGGTACATTGTCAACATACTCTCCCTCTTAAATTTCTGATGGAAGAACCACAAATTCTGTTATTTATGGATTATGTGTTTAGTCTGATTTGTCTTCACTGTGTGTGTTCACAAGTGTAATGTAATTGATAAAGTATCCGCAGCAATAATCTACGCAGGAATTTAAAACACATCCTTGTTTAAAAGTAATTAATAGCAGTAAACAGAATGTTTCTCATCAGAATATTTAGTCTGAAAAATAAAACACAAAACAACATTTAAAATTAGTACTTAGTTCTTCAGTTTGAAAGTTCCAACCACCTTGCTGCTTTAAATAGCCAGATGTCTAAAATTACTTTACGTTTTGACCTTTTTTGTGAAATGAAAAAATGACAAAAAACATGAACACCCCGCTAGAGATCTGAATCTCCTCAGAAATTAAACAGAGAGGCTAACACAATCCACACTCCCTCCTCAATTTGAATCTCAGAAAACAAGAATTATAGCCACGATGAACTGGTCTACACTAAACTGGTTGAAAATAACTAGGACCAGCAAACTAAATGCTCCCAAATCCACTGAACCTGCACAGCAATAAAAATCAGGGAAGAACACAAGCAGCAAGCCAAGCATGAAGGGCTGCAGTGCACATACGCTCCCTGTGAAGTGCACTTACACAGAGTGTGTCTAATAAGCATGAGAATGCTCCTGGGCCCGTGAGTAAGATGTGTCCTTGCACAATGTCACTTCTCCTGGCTCAAACCTCAGCCAGATGAACACTGTGGAGAAGATTCTTCAGCAGTTGGCAGCCGCTTCTCCCAAACATTATTTCAACTAAGAGACCGTTTAAAAGGGACAGTCAGACGTGATTTAATGCAACAGGTAACATCATTTATTTTATCAAAACTGTTGATTTGAAGATCAACAAATGACCTCAAATTAAAACCACCTAAAAAGCTTTATATATATATATATATATATATATATATATATATATATATATATATATATATATATATATCAACATAACAAGAACTACAATTTCCATCCATCAATTCTGTTTCTAGCAACATGGCCATTTGAAGGCTACAGACTGCAAATTAGCTACCCACATGCACAGTTATTTCGGTTCAGTTCATAAAGTTCACCAATATTTGTTTTGTCTTTAGTTGGTACCTTCAATACCATTCAAACTTGTTTAACCTCCCCCACAGAGACAAAAAATGATAGAATTGTGAAACAATTGGCATTATATTAAAATGAATAATTTCAGTGAGAATGAAATGGTGAACATTATGCTAATAACAGCTTTGTCCGGGCTAGAATTTTTGGGGCCCCTGAAAGTAAAAACCCTCAAAAATATCTGTGGTGTAAAATACTAAAGCATTTCTTCAGATTTTATTTAAAAATGTAATCAACGAGGTAAAACTGAACAATAATAGAAATGATTTCCAGTCTTTAAGTAACAACCAAAATGAGAGGCTACACATAGATGGTTTGTAAAAAAAAATCTTTTTAGTTAAGTTTTATGATACAATATGTTCCCTCTTGTGTGCTTGGCACATATTTTGCTCACTAATTACAATAGTTTTGGAAAATTTTGCTTTATCTCTGTAGAAACATTTGAGTAGAGACTTTTATACATTTTTTTTAACGACAAACTGTAATCTCAAACAAAAATGTAAATGTCAATCATCCAGAGATGGAGACTATGAATGTTGGTAGAATGGGGGTGAAAACAGTGGCTTGGCAAATATACGATAATGACAAACACTTTTTAAGCAAAAATGTCCATGAGCTTGCAGAAACACCAAGCTTTTCATCTCTTCCTTGACATATCATTGGTTTCTTTAGTGTTCACAATTTCAATTGATTTCAACTTTGAACTCTTTTCTGCAACCAGCCAACCAGTTGAAGCCAATTCAATAATCTCCCATTATGTGAAAGCGCTAATGCAAAATCAATGAGAGAGAGACTTGAGAAATACACTGGCTGTTAGGCTTATTTAATCAATGTCAGATTTATTTAATCAAGGTTTCTACTTTGTTTAGTGACAATTAATAGAAAAGATGAATGAACTCTCCAAATGCACCAATTCTATTTGATTGACTACAGTATGAAAAACCAAATTAATGTAAAGCTTAAATTAAAAACAGATTTACTTAATTTCATTGCAATGTGACTAAAAAAATGTTAACATAAATAAATAAAAAAATCATATTTTTTTTTTTTCCTCACATAAATGTTTTATAGTTCAAATTTTGAAATGTGGTGGCTTAAGAGTGACTTGGTAAAACTGGTCCCTAACTCTAGTATTTTTCTTGAGAAAAGACATATTGAAGAAAGACATTTATTGAGGAAACACTTGAGCTCAGCTGAAAAAAAAAACCCTGATTTAGATATCTTACAAAGACAGGGTGAAAACAACAGATTTTTTTTGTTGCAAAAACATGTTTAATTTCATCTTGACGGCTACTTATTTACAAGTAGTAAATCTTTAAAACAAGAAAAAAATATTTACATACAAATGACAGTACGATTCCTGATACATTGTTGTTCAAATAGTTCTCAACATGATTCGCCTCGCTTCATTTGTGTCTTATTGTCCAGTCTAAAGTAGATCGTTTGTACAATAAATACCGTAAGGAACCTCAGAAAGGAAAAGATGCGCTTTATGCCAAAAGCTTATGTGTCTGTTGCAGATTATTGCAAAGTTAGGAGCTAGATCTTTAAACACTCAAAACCAATTCAGGAGATTACACTCATTTTAGCTGAAGAAACACAGATGCTGAAAGCATTTTTTGGGGGACTTTGGAGGTTCTAAGACTTTTGTCATAATTTCAGTTGTTTGTTCAGATTTGTAGTCGTTTCAAATATGTGTTCAATATTTTACATCTCTACAAATCAAGGAAGACCAAGCCTGCCCAACGATTATCTCCCTTTCAATGAATTAACCCAAAAATAAAAACCTTGTTTGTTCAGTCTCATCCTTCATTCAACACAAACACATTTTCCAGAGGGTTGTTCCAGAAGTTTACAAAGAAAAGCCATTTTTGGTAATCTTTCTCAAAGTGAAATACATCATGACAAGTAATGATAATGACATTAAAATGTACATTCAAATCTGAATCTATTGGAGTCAAGGCTTTACACACTAAGGACAATACATTTTTAGTAGATGCTTGCAAACAGAACCAGACAGATGTGAAAAAAATACAGCAACTTTTCCAGCATACGGTTGATCAGAATTGGTACAATATCGTTTGCTGTTAAACGGAACTGCTGAAAGAGTAACCAGGGTCATCTTTGAGGCTCAATCATCAAAAATGTACACAACCCAGGCAGGTCTTGCACCATCTTTTTCTGATATGAAAAACTGGTTTGTGAAAGACTCCTTTTTTTTTTATAAAGGAAGCAGCTTGATTGAATTAATGCTTTTCCGGTCCTGCTTTAGTCTTGCATCTTCTGGAGTCGATTTGGCATGAGACGAATCTGAAATATTTGCTTCAAGAACTTCAAGAGCAAAAACAAACTAGCTCTCTGCTTAAAGTGCTCAATAAAGCCAAGTGATTGATGGGTCTGAATCGATCAGTATTGGTCTGCTCCATCTCGTTAAAGACAGAGCGTCTTTCTCTTTTCTGATCACGTAGCCCTGATGAGCGAGTGATCCTCCCTCTTTATTGACAGCCCTAAGAAACAATTCACTCGCTTCATTGTGGCTCATTTACTTCAGCTCAATCTCTGTAAACAAGGAGGAGGTTTTCCAGAAAATTAACTGGAAGAAAGAATGAAGATCAGAGAAAAAAATGGAAGAATGAGCAAAAACTCAAGAGACTATCCTGAAATCACAAGTAAAGCTTGGCTCTTATGCAACATTTCAGTCAAATTATTGTCTTTTTTATGAAATCCAGCAAGAAATACATCTCCTATTGTCTTTTTCTATAGTAAAACATTCAGAACACTTCCTTACTTCAAACCCCTGCATTGAACAACATTCAAATAAACATGGCACAAGACAAGATTTTTTTTATATTTATCTGCAATCAAACTTTAAGTTAACACTACTGTACACGCTAACAATAAGAGACTTGTGCCGTTGTGTTTGTTTGAAAGAGTTTCTCCTTGATTCTGTAAACTGTGCAAATTCAGCAGAAACCCAAAAGAGAGCGGCAGTCAGGCTTTGTACAAATATCATAAAACATAGTAAACGTGATTAGATCCTTGTGATCATTGGCTCATGGCACGGTCACATGACTTCATCAGAGATCCCACGCATCTTTGTTAAAACTGTGAAGAGTGTCTGTTTGTTTTCTATGAAAATACACATCACTCTACAACACATCACCCAAAAACAAGGCAAAGTCCACATTCAGCCTTGAGGTTCAGTCTGTGTGGAAACAAACACAAGCACACACGTCCTGGAGTTCGGAGGTTTGATCAGCTGGAAAGAGCCATGGTGTCGATCACCTGCTCCAGTTTTGACCGGAGTCTTTGTCGACGCGACTGTTCATCTCGCTCCAGTGCAGACAAGATCTGTAAAAACCAGAAAGTGCAAACAGAACGTGAATAATATTTCAAACTAAATACATTCAACATCTATTTAGCATCACAGGACAGCTGAAGGTGCCTAGCTCAGAAAGGACTTTGATACAAGTCCTGATAAGCCTTCGATACAAGATCTGCAATCTGCCACTAAATTTGAACTTGAACTCTTTGCATTGCTCCATGAGAGAATCGAAATGGCAATACTATTTTGAGAGCACAGAGCATATATAAAGCTTTCTGTTTCACAACATTGTTTCAATTTCGGTCAAGTGGCAATATAACTAATACACGTATTTTATTAAAAAATGTGTGAAAAATCTATTGTAAAAAACAGAAAACCGACCAGTACTTATAAAGAACAAAATGTAAGTTCAGTAGTTGTAACCAGCTATTTTTGTATTATATTTTTTCATCTTGCATGTTTTTAACACTGGTGGTCCGTCAGTGGCTGTCCATAGGCCAGTCGCAACAAGCAATACATCAGTCAATAGCACAGAAAATTGATAAAAGCTTGCTAAGCTGTAGTGACAATTCATTATTTCCTTTGGGCTTCTCTTCCCTTTTTTATTTTCACTTCTCTTGTCTTTTTGCTTCTCAGTGACAATTCATTCTCTTCTCTCTCCACTCCTCTCCTCTAAAGCCATTTCATTTCAACAGCATTTTCAATTATAAAAATTTTTACATTCGCAACATACAAAGTTAACTTTGCAAACTCACTTTTTTTCAGCTAATTAAGATGTTTTACTAAAGTTCACCATAACTTGGTTTTCAATAAATACTTCATAAGGCGTTCAGGGTTCTTTCTAGTATCTCCTCCTCCTCCTCATAGTTATGCAAGATATGCTTAACTGATATTGTACCGATATCCATAAATAGATTCTTCTTCACTTTTTAAATGAATATTATAGATTCTCATTTACTTATTAGAGAACAAATCTAACATTGTCTTTGGAGTTTATTTTTTATTTTTTATATTTATCACAAAGTTTTACACATACATGTATATCCATGTATAAACAATTTATGTCTATTACCTGTCTTTTTTTAAAGGTTCACAAGAATGATTGTTTGCCAGAGCAAAAATATACCAAATATGTCTCAAAACCAAAGTTGGAAACCAGTGGACTGTTTTTCTGGGTTGATTACTGCACCAAATACAGGCCATTTTTTTCTAATGGTCAGTCACGGGCATCCTGCAACCATTAACCCATTTTCCTCTCTGTATTTATGTGTTATGTGTTTTTAAGTGCACAGGAAAACTGGTCTATAGTGAGTACAATACAAAAATGCAGTGGTTTAACAGTTTTCAAGGTATCTTTGTTTTGATTCTGACCTCATCCTTGTATTTGGTGATGTAGGAAAAGATGTGGTGTAGGGCGCTCATGCTGTTGAACTGACTCAAGTGGAGTCTGGACTGCTCTGCCAGATAAGCGCTCATGTCCTGGTCGCTGATCGCAGGCATCCGTGAGATATCAGCGTAATACCTGCACACAAGATTAGTAGTTTAACACGATTTTCAACAGATCAAATACATGTGTACCACAGAAAATGTTCTTAATGAAATTAATTGATATATAACATTATTATTCCTACAAAAGTACAGATATAAAGATATTATTAAAACAAAAAGATGAAATGACATAAAAACAACCAGTGGTTTTCAGATATTTCAAAGTACACATACTACCAGTAGCTTTTGGGTATAATCATTTCAACCAGTGGTTAATTTTTAAAAATATTTTTTAAACTTTTCTTTATATTATTTTTTTTTGTTAATATACTAATATTAGTCTTGTTGTGGAAATTAAACCCTCTAAACTGCACACTTCCCTTCACATTTATATTTATTGTGTACCTTTCGACCCAGTTTTTGTAGTGTGGGATATCTTTGGCGTAAAGCAGCTTGTTTGAGGGCGAGTCTTTTCCCAGCTTGTGCTCCGAAGTTGAACAGGAGTCCATGAAGGTCTGGGCCACCACAGACAGACAGGCATCCGTAATGCTGCTCTTGTGGATATCGAACACAAACTGAGGGTTCTTGATCACGTTTACCCAGAACCGTAACGGCAAGCTGACCCCAGAGGAAAAAAAAAAAAAAAAGAGATCAGTCTTTTTTTTTTTGGCAACAATCTATGAATGCACAACCCCCAATAACCTGAAAATCTTCTATGTGAGAAAATTCCAACTAAACATAAAGTCCCTGTTGTAACTGAATTCAAAACAGTTCCATTGCACTTGCATGTGAATAACAGAAGGTACATCTACTGTAAAGTTTTAATAGAAATCATGTAAACGTGAACCAATATTTTAGAAGCAATTCAAAAATAGCTTTGCGTTTATTACAGGAAGAGCATGAATTAAGTACTAGTCATGGGTCACAAACATTCAGTACCTGCAATCTGCGAATCTGCATTTTCACTTTATAATGCATTCAATTTCATTCATGCATTTATCTTAATTTTAGCATAGTTTGTTTTTGAAGGACATTTACTTTTGCTATTTTCCTGTTGAGTCCATTTTCCTTTGAAATTACCAACAGAGCCATGAGACCAGGATGCTTTATTCATTTAATTATTAAATACTATACATAAAAATATTAGGCTTTTAATCAATAGGCTATGTGGAATCATTTCAATATCAATCAATATGAATCAGTCTGGCCCTCAGCTTTTAGCAAATGAGTTGTTTAGCCCTCTGCTATATTTGATTTTGACATCCCTGATTTAAGTGAAAAAATAAGTCATGATGTTTATTAGTTAAAAACAAGAAAAATAACCTTACTGCACAAACATATCCATTTTTAATGGAACTAAAAAAACACAATTACACATACGTAAAAAAAAACTACAACACAAAAGTAAAAAACACTTGTAAGAAATGAAAACCAACTTCTCACAGACTCACCAGTTGCTCTTCCAGGTGTGCCGGACATCTGAATCTGTGATTTGGTGTTTGTCTGCTTGCTCATCCAGGAAGTCAAACATGTATTTGATGGCTAGAGGAAGCGCACTGCCCCGATGCGCTGTGCTAAATATCGTCTCGAACAAATCATCCACAAACTTCTGCAGTGTGCCCTGATAGAGTGCAGTGGAACTAATTAGTTGTGCATTATAATGCATCTTACAGTAAGTGAACCAATAGTTCAGTATACTGTGGTGCATACGTGTGTGCTAGCAAGAGCTTCAATCTGTGTTCATAAAATGAGCCAGTTTTTCCCAATTCACTCATTAAGCAAAGGTCAGCAATGGAATTAAGATCCAGTTCTAAGACAGACTAGGAGACACTGGGAAATGTTAATGAGTAACCAGTCACTCACACTCAAAGGTCAGCACTGAATATTAGTCTAAATTTGAGCATGTGTTTGTCAAGATGGAAAAATTTTTAAGATAGATTTCACCAGATGCTGAGAACAAAAATACAAACGGTAGCATTATTTTTTGCAGTTTTACATTATTAATGTTTTCAGCAAATGTGTTATTATAGAGGAACAAGAAAAAATATTCACAAACCTTGGTAGCAAGAAGGCGGGTCAAGTAGATCTCAGAGACCATCTTGCTACCTCGATCACCCTCACGAGGGTCTGGGTGCTCATGGTTTTTCACTAGGTGCCAAAGTTTGGTCCCACTCTCCAGATCAGGAGTGATCATGGGTGTTCGTGAGCGAAGGGTATCTGGACTGCTTGTTCGAAGAATACTCTCTAGGAAATGGAGTTTTACAATCAGTATACATTCCATTAATTCAACTCTTCATAGAGATATTATACAACTCTGCAAACAATGTCAGACAGACAAATGAGGACAGAAAACTGTCCCTGCTCACCGTATCTGCTGAGGGACTTGGTGAAGGTGGAGGAGTTGGAGATGTTGTAAGCAGAGTTTTGTTTGGGAACCAAAGCTATCGCAGATCCGTCTATTACCTTGAGAACAGAGACAGATTGGGAAAGATGGTGTGACTGCAAAATAATACTACACGGTCTACACGGTGCACTCCTAACTGTCATGGCATGCTCTGGTGAGTTTTTATTTTATTTTCTAAAGAAATAAAACACAGAAACAAACGTAAAATAAATTATGGGAAAAATTATCACCAATTATGCAAATAAATCAGTTTATTAAAGAAACCAAATATATGAAACTTAAGTCTTTAATTAAACTTTAATTATTATTATAGGAAATAATAAATAGCATTAGCATCAACCTGGCTTGTAGATAAAATGTATATTTAAACTCAATAATTAAAAATATATTTAAACTCAATAATTAATAATTATACCTTTCATATGTCATAATAGTAACATTTGGTGTTCAAAATTTGGTAAAAACAAATCAAAAGTAAAATTAATTTATGCATAAAACATAACGCAGTATAACTAGAATCCTTTAAATTCACACAAAAAACATAGCATTTGAGTGTTTGAGTGTTCTCTAAACAGTGGATGATCAAGAAAATCTTTAAAAACTATGTGATTCAGCACTGTTAATTAGATATATCAATCTATTTTCATAGTAACCAATTGTGTGCGTGTTTAGAGTTTTTACCTGATAGTGTGCAAGAGTGTTAAGACGCTTCCAGTCGTTGTCTATCTTAGTGGTGACATCCTCATCCTGAAGAATCATTCGAGCCATGCGCCCTTGACGCCACTCTAAATGCACATGAACACAAACATGTCTTCATTAAGATTAATTGGCAAACCACCACATAATATTTTTCATTGTTGTTATCAGAACATTTCAATTTCAATAAAGTTGTTTTGAAATTATGTTTCTTTTACCAGGTACACAAGCATTTAATGATACATTTGATGATTTAATGAACATCGTGTTCAGAACAAAAGAGAAATTAATAAACAGACGCTTGAAAACCAGTCAGTTTACTCACATATGAAAATCACATTACAACAGATTTAAAACCAAGCTCCAGCACTGTTGCTCCAATTTCATTGCAAAATTACAAGGAATACATTGATGCAGCAGCTCAATTTGATTGAAAAAAACTTGTTTAGAACCTATAAGATTGTTTGACCAATAAATGTAATTTTATACTACTGAGTGATACAGTTCCTCGCAAGCACAAACCACCCACAGGATACATTCTATTTACTGTCACTGTAAATAACATGCCATATTGTTAAACTCTGCAATAACCTACAATAGGTCTCGCAATTTCTGAGGTCCATAATTGGCTACGAGGACAATACAGCTTAGACGAGAACACATTTACATTGCCAACAAGTTATAATGCATCATCATGTTGCATCTAAGCAAGCTCCTAATTAGTTGGTGCATCCATAAATACCTAAAATTTTTCAATTAGTGTAGATCCTCTCTGCATTGCCTGAACTTTGTTACTCAAGTCCTTCGTGTCATTTTGTTTGTATGCTAAGCACTGTGAAAGTTAAGACAGCAGTTACCAAGGTCCATGTCAGTGACACTAGGCCGTTGTGAGTATGGTGTTCCTTTAAAAACAGCATCCAGCAGCTTCTCCTTCACTTGGCTGATGGTGTCACAGTTCAGACACTTCACACTGACCTCCGCCATGCCCTCGCTTTCTGGGCTAACACACTGTAGGGTCTGCACACATAGGCACAAATGTTACAGGCATGTACATAACAATTAATAACATTTAAGAACCATCAGTCAGGTTTAAATTATTGTGCAAAATAACATAACAGAAAAAAAAACTCATGTACTTTACATTGCTAGTAAATTAAATATGCAGTTTAATTTTACTTTGCATAAAATAAGCTAAATAAATGCAAGACTATTGCTGTAAAATGTACAATATGTATTCAAAGTAAATATAAAATAAATAATTTAGAGCAGTTCTTTGCTGATGCCAGACTTATCAAGAGTGTTGTTTGCTGACCAGAGTTTTGTAGTCGATTTGCTGTCGGATGAGTTTGTCTTCACTCAGTGAGTATCGAGCCTCTCCAGTAATGGCATCAATCGGTCCTTTCTCCATCTGCTGCTTTATAGCACAGTACAGCATGAAGAGAGGCTCACCAGCACACTCCTACCCACACAAAGGGTAAACAGAGAAAGAGAGAAAACCTCTGAAAATCATGGACATGTATTCAAGAGGACTGTGATAGTCTGCCAGCGTAATCTTGGAAGGGGTGCCCTACACACAAAGAAAACTGGAGATGAGCCTTCTTGCATATAAAATTATCTAATTTTTTCTTTAACATTTTGTTGTTCATGTATAGTGTATTATTACAAAACCTGAACTCTATCCTTAATTTTATGAAGTGATGGGTGGATTTAAATAATATATTCCATTATTATAACAACTCATGATATTCTTGATCATACTACACTATTACACAACCAAGCTTGAGATTTACTGCTCTTTTTTTTTTACTAATATCTGTTGTTTGTGATTGATTTGGTATGTCATTGGTGACCTATCCTACCATCTTATCAAGGTTGAAGCCAAGATCACTGTAAGATAAGGACTTGCTATTTTATGCAGGTGTGAGGCATAACGCTATTGCTTTTGACCATTTAAGAATTCCTACGATATGCAGGCCTGAGTCAGAGGCTACGATGTCACCTATTGCATAACAAGTGAAGCAGCAGCTAGTAATGAAGGAGACATCTGATCAGCCAATGAGAGATCAACCTGCAAGGATCCGCTGAGAGACCAGTACAAATAGAAAGATGCTTTTGTTTACACTGACTGCTAGTATTTATAAAAAGGGCAATCTCAGCTCGAGAGCAGTCCCTGAAAATGGTTCAGGTCACAGAAATTTGAAAACATAAATATTGATAACTGCATGCTGAATAAACCTCCATGTAGAATACATCATTGTCTGGACCAGTTGTCTTTGTTCAGTTGTATTGAAAAATAGTATATTATCCAAAAGAGCATCATTCACTACCTTTTTATCTCCAAATGTGCAACTAGAGAAACAATAAACACAATGTCCTACCCTGAAGCTGGAGCATCTCTATGGAAATAACAGCAACACACGAGAGCTCCAAACATGCAGCATTGCGATGCAGGGTTAATGAAAGGCTAATGACTGACAAAGAGAAGCTGGAGGAGCAATTCAGAGCTTGATGCGTGTCAAATACAGCCCATCTCAACCTCCTACACAACCGCGCTTGATGGCTTTCTTCCATTCACCAACACTCGATTGCAATAATTCAATCAGTGAATTCCTCTCGCCTGTCTCTTATTGTCTGACCCTAATGTCAAATAAGTGGAGTACATACTTCACTGTATGTAAGGAGAAAAAGGAACTAATAATTTGTAGACTTAGTTTAGACATATCTAATGGGATATTAAGAATAATCATCTTACTCCTTCCACTCACCTTGAGAAACTTATAAAGAAGGAAAGTAAACCAGTTTGTAAGCATCTTCTCTGCCACAGATTCAGTCCTGAGGGGGAAAAAAAAGTAAAATATAAATAGTTGTGATGAAGAGGGGGAGGGGAGAGAGATAGAGAGAGAAAGGAAGGAGAGCGAGAGATGCTCTAAAGGCAGAAACTCGCTGGTCTCACAACAAGAAAACTGCCATTTCGATAACTAACAACTCCAGGGTAGAAACTATATTAAACTCCCATTTGAGATCAAAGTGCTTTGGCCGAGTTATTCCAGGGCTTGGGGAAAAGCTTCAAAGCAAACACGCTAATAATTCAGCATTAATTTCAAACCAAAGCACTGCTCTCTTTCAAGTAACTTAATTAAGAAAACACCAATTAAAAACATTACATTTCTTCAGTCATTAAAGAAGTAGCTCAGCAAAAACAAAATTATTGCAGTAATTCCTAAAACTCATCTTTTAAATCTACTTGTGCAATTTTTTCACATTCTGAAAATAAAAATGAAATTGTTCAGATGGAAGAACGGAAGGCTCTGGGTACATAGTGAATAAAGGTAGAGGTTAATATTTCTCCTATGCTCCAATGCAAATTATTAGTCAAAACCTTTAAGAAAAACCTAACAAAACATGCCAATTTTAAACAAAACGATTGATATGATAGACTTAAAAAACATTTATTTACAACATGACAAAACTATTTTTCTTATTACAATGCTTACACTATAAATGGAACTTGGTTATAAAAATCCATTTCCAAAAGGAGTGACTTGATTCCCTGATATTGACTGAAGATAAACCAATAAATTGGAGCAGCATGAGCTCGTCCATCTCTCGAGCACCACAGGGAGCATGATGTGTGTGTGCACTCAGGTATGTAATGTCATCTGACAGATACACAGGAATGAAACAGCCATAGACCTAAGCCTAGAAAGGAATCGACTGAGGGTGAGAGATAGAGAGACATACAAACAAAAAGTGAGTGAACATGGCTCCTACAAGTCAAATATTTTATGAATGTAAAATAATTAACCACGCTGATTAGGATGGAATGAAACTGAAACAACATGGGCTGTAATGACATAAAAGGATTTAAACCTTGAGGAATTAGAGCTATTATTTCAACAAACCATTTTGATTTCAAAATAATGCTTTTGAGAAGGCTAATGATGACAATGGTTATGTTTGAATGGTTATTGTTATTGCTGCTTAGAAGTACTTAATATTAACGATTTCCCAAAATCATTTTATTGAGTCATTTAACTGTCAGATATATAATTTATGGTGGCATTACTATGCAAAACAGCTAGAGCTTTACAAGAGCTTCACATATTATAAAAGAGGACAGCAAGTGAAACTCCGATTAGTTACAGCCTATGTGGAAAGTACATAACATATAAGTTTTTGAGTTTGGACATTTTTTAGTATGAAAATGTTTCGATGTGTTCCAAAATTGTAAATATTTGCAATATTAGCAAAACATAGTTACTACTTACTGGGCTTACTAGTTACAGAAGTCTATTGTACAGAAGAATCCATGTATCATTCGTTCAATTGATTTTAAATGTAAAAATGCAAAAAAAATAAATAAATAAACAAAATAAAAACTAAATAAATAATTATAATTTTTAGATGAAAACAAAAAAGGAAAAACTATTTTTTTTTAATTTTTGATTCTGTGATCCAAACGAAAATGCATAAACAGATGAAAAACTCACGGCACTTTTTATTTTCTACATTTCTTTTGGGATTTCTCAGAGTGACCCGGAAGATTAATGCTGTCAACAACTTTATTACAATGAACAACTTCAGCAAAAATGAGTTTTGTAAGTCCCTTGGTAATGTCCCTAAACCTGATTTTGGTAATTTTATACAGTAGTGATGGGCAAATCGAGACTTCGTAAAGCACTTTAGCAGATGAATTAAATGTGACTGTTTCAAGGCTTCAAAATAATAAGACACTTGGCCCCAAAATGGCATATTAGTAACTGAGACGGGGTAAGAGAATGTTTGAATCTGTGGATAACTTTAGTGAAGTCTCTCATTTTCTCTGCTTGTCGTCTCTTTTTTTTCTTTAGAGAATGTGGTAAACACAACATCATGTTGTTCTCATTGCCCATTGCCTCAAAGGTCTCAGAAATTGAGGCACGAGTATGGATAGTGTGGAATAAAACTTTAATTATACTATAATAGCCATCACTTATTTTGCTTTAGCTATAGTTAACATTTTTTTTTATTTGTTTTTCCTTTTTTGCTTTTGTTTTTTAAGAAGATTTTTTTAACTTAATTTCAGATGGCTTTTTTGGCACTTTAGTCACTGGTTGTAGACTCTAACCTGCCTATAACTACGTACCAACGAAGAACTCTGACAGAGTTCAAAAGATCGTAGCAACCATTAAATCACTAGTATAAATAGAATAAATCAAATACTGGGTCTAAACATTTTACCATAAACAAATGACTAAATCTGTAAAATTACCCCAACCCCAAGTAAAATATGTCAAAAGACAAATTAAATGATAATTGAAAATTTCATATTGCTATGATCTAGTAGTTAACTGTACCTGCGCAGGAGGAGTTTAGGGTGGTTCTTGCTTTCCAGGTTCTTGTGGATCAGGTCAGCCAGCAGCTGTTTCAGGACAGCTGTAGCATACTCCATCTCTCCCTGTAGAGCGCTCATGATCAGCGATGCCACATTCCCTCGATCCCTCATAGAGAAGGAACGCTGTGCCTCCAGAGTCCGGATAAAGGTGAGCAAGAAGCGCTTCTGCTTCAGCAGTGAGCCGAACAGTGACAAACCCTTCTCCACTTCCGCTGGCACCTGAGAGAGAGAGAAGAGAGACATAAAATTCAGTCGACCAATACTGCAATAACCACGGGAGACAAATTAACTACTTGGATTGATACAGATTTGATTACATTTACAAGTACAAAAAATGTTTTTTTTTTAATTTATAAATATCTATATGTATACTAAGGCGTCACGGTGGCGCAGTGGGTAGCACGGTCGTCACACAGCAAGAACGTCGCTGGTTCTAGGCTCGGCTGGGGCAGGTGGCATTTCTGTGTGGAGTTTGCATGTTCTCCCCGTGATCGCGTGGGTTTTCTCCGGGTGCTCCGGTTTCCCCACAAGTCCAAAGACATGCGGA
Source organism: Danionella dracula (assembly GCA_900490495.1). Classification (NCBI taxonomy): domain Eukaryota; kingdom Metazoa; phylum Chordata; class Actinopteri; order Cypriniformes; family Danionidae; genus Danionella; species Danionella dracula. The sequence continues at coordinate 7,617,451 of UELW01000996.1, forward strand.
ATAAGTGAATTGAGTAAGAACGATTGCCCATAGTGTTAAAGAGTGAATTCCCAGCAATGGGTTGCGGCTGAAAGGGCATCCGCCGCGTAAAACATATGCCAGAGAGTTGGCGGTTCATTTCGCTGTGGCGACCCCGAAAGGGAAGAAAGTAGACATGAAGATGAATGAATGAATGAATATATGTATACTATTTTACTAGCCTAAAGACAGAAACAAAATCCCAATCGTGTAAGTATTGAATAAGTCAAGACTTGAAGATTATGTATTTAAAAAAATTCATAATTGACACCAAAATGGTGATAATTGATCACTCCCTTTTTATCTTTTACAATAAAAGTAATTTTTTTTCTACATTTATTTTTTGTTGGGACTGTTCTTTTAAAAAGTGTTTGTGGCCCTATCTGCCTCACCTCCATCTCCTTGAGAACTGGGTGGTCCTCAATTCCCGGGAACAGCACTCTCATGGCGTATGTGCGGTAATCCAGAAACGGGATGCCAGCTCCGTCCAAATCCTGGGTCAACTCGTGAATGTCAGTCTGTAGCTCAGCAAACGCTGCACATACACAAAAATACATTCGTTAACTTTATATGATTTTAGAATACCCGTCATGCCAAAATGAAGATAAATGAGAAGATGGAGTGATGATTTTTGAACTTCTCTTTGGCTCACACACTACCTTTAGCACTTTTTTTCTTTTAGCTTGCAAACTTAAAAAAACTCTTTGTACCAATTCCTCAGAATTTTCCTTCTCTTGTTCTCAACTTAAAATAATTAATATCATCATATTTCCTCCTATTCGCTTTCCTTAAATAATTTGTTCTATCCATCTCATCTCTCAGTCAATCACTTTGATTTGGTTTCCCCTATTTATTTTCATCTTTTTTATGTTCCACCCTCTCCCTTGCTTTAACTCCTCTGGTCTCCTCTTAGCGATGACCTCATGATGCCCATGTCGTTTATCACTCTTGCACACACAAACACACACAGACACAGCATGAACGCATCGGTCACGAGCCAGCCATTATCCGTCTGTGTCGGGCCTGAGGTGATGACCTTGTCTCTCTCTCCAGACAGAGAAAAAGGGATGAGGAGGAAGATAAGAGAGATGGATAGCACTCAGAAGTGATGAGCCATCCTCCAGGAAGTATGGCAGAAGTGATAAATCATCTGGATTGATAAGAGGAGCGGAAGGCGAGATCAAGAGTTCCGCAACAAAAGAAAGAGATCCTTGATATATTAAACAAATATCAGACAGCAATGTTTCCTGACTAAAATACATATGAGAGAGAGAAAGACATGATAAAAGGAACACAGCTGAAGAGAACACTAAAAGATTCTTGTACTGTTAAAATAGTTATGCAAGTTCATGTGAACATACCCTCTTTGCACTCGAGCGCCACTCTGGCCTCCAGGTTGTGCATCTGCAGCTGCAGGCGTTTGAGTGTTCGGTCAGCATCTCGAGATTTTCTCTTGTATGCGATGAGGATGATGATGATGAAGAGCAGCAGCAGCCCTCCTCCTGCCCCGATGCCCACGATCACAGGAAGAGTCAGCACACTGTCTGAGTATATCTGAAGAGTCCCTGGAGAGAAGAGAAAACCACCGGCCAGAACCTGAAGGCACATGAAGAATGAGAGAAAGGTTGAGCAGCAAAAACAGAATGAACTTCATTTGTGTTCAAAGTTCCACTACAGTCTAAAAAATAATTTAAATAAATTAAAGTCGAGGGACCAAAGTGACATATGTTTCTTTTCTTTTCTTAAAGCTTTGGCCATTTCATTGCTTTCATTTCTGTTTAGAACACATTAACACAGACAAAGTTAACAACTTCACATATTTAATTCAATTCTTTTTAAATAGACTTTATAAAATAAAGTCCAGCACAAGTTGGTTTTTCAGGGTTTCAATTGTATTTCTAGGTCATTAAGAGTTTCTTTATGATTTCATTCTGTCAAGATTTCATTCTGTCACAGATGCATGTGAAGTACTCAATCTACATCCGTAATAGCCATAAATGGTTGTGGTCCCATTTTGGGAAGAAAAGCAAGAATCAATCTGATATGTCCAAGCAAGGATTCCTGCAAAAAAAAAAAAGATGTACTACAATACTCATACCAATTTTTATTTAACTGAAACTTTTAAATCCTATTTATGGTCAAGGGGGTCTTATGATGTCCATTTTACACTCAGAAAGTGAGGGACACACAGTTGACTGCAGTTGGGCATTCAATCACTTTTCTAGTCTCATTAACTCCTGAGGTCACCATTGAATCCATAGTCAACTTGACAAGCATGATAGTGAAAGAGAAAAGCTGTACACAATGTGGAAAACCACTAAAGTATGACTAAAATAGGTAAACTCTATTAAGACAGATGCCCATGCCCAGAGCCTCCTCACTGAGAGATCACACTGATGATCACTAAGCCACAATGTTGGGCCTAAAATCCACTTAAACTAATATAATTTAATCAAATGATTTAGTATAACAAAACAAGCTTTAATCTTTCAAGTAGGATTTCCTAAGCTCATTAATATTTAATAAGCAAGCTGGCATTAAGAGGGGTCTTACTGATTTTGTATGCAACTAATGAGCTAATATTCAAGTTAATTTACATATGGACAACCGAACAAATAAATGTAAAAACTACATTCTGTCTATAAATGCCCAATTATGATAAAATAATGTCAGAAATATATGTCAAGAATATAACAAGAAACCCTTTGCTAAAACACATCAAGAGGACCATCCAAATGTAGCCCCCGAATATCCATTTTACTCTATTCCCCAACCCCCTTCTTTTTTCCTTCTGTGAAAAAACTGCATATTTTACAAGGTTTGAATAATTCAATTCACACTTAACCAGGTTATGGAGGCAAATGGGGTCAAACTGACACGTGTGACATTTTCCCATCAGAAAGAAACTGAAGGAGAAAGTCAAACATGTTGGTGAAATGGGTTACCAGATGTGGGTCGAGGACAAACACATGGGCTAAAGCAGATATTTAGTTAAAGGATATATTTTTCAAGGATATTTTCTCTGCTTCTGCAGTTCAAAAAGAACTATATTTATAATTTACTTGAGGATGAGATTTTCTGTAATTCTTTACACGGCTGTTCATGAAACTTTCAGAGCTTTTCTAAAGCACTGAAATAAAAAATTATAATCACAATAGCCCAACGTTAAATATTTAAATCATTTAACTACATTTCCAGGGCATGCAAAAATAAAATGTTAAGCAATATTCAATACAGATCAGATTAACAAATTGTTCAGAAACATGGGGTAAACAAAAGATATCAGAGGTATCATGCAGAAAGATAGAAATCCTGAAGCAAACTGAGCCAGTGAAAGTCGATAATAGCTGAAGGAATTGACAGAGCAGAGACCGTATGGAAATGTGTGACACTCACCATGACTTTGTGCTGTCCGGTGAGGTTTGGCAGTTCACACATCAGCTGTGTTTCTGACACGGTTAGCACACAGGGTTCATCACCGATCAGCACCGTATAGTTTAACCGGTGGTTTCCAGCAGCTGAAGGAATCAAACTCTTGCCCTGTCACAAACAAAAACACATTTGTTAGAATGAAAAGCCAACAACTTTGACAGTATTATTATGGGGAGAGAAGGCTATAGATGCATGTAGCAATACATCTGTTGATGTTTCTACATTTTTACTCTGCAAGTAAATTTGTGTGAAAACAGTACAATTTAAATTGGTAAACTAGATGAATATGGTATTGTACAAGTTTCTTATAGTAAACTAAACCAAACAATAAAACCATACTACATAAAAAGTACAAAACTAACTAAAATGTTTTGTTTGTAACAAAACACTGTTTACAATAAATTATTCATCAACACTATTACAAGCAAATCTAAAACAGGTTAGGAAAAATGGATGGAAAAACAAACATCTAATTTCAACTAATGAGAAAAAGTCTAAAACCAGGAAATTCTGAAAGAATAAAAAATAAATAATTTTAAAATCCCCTATTCTAAAACCAAAAGTCTACACACATCACATATTCAAAAGAAGAATGACCAATAAAAGCTCTTCCTTTTCTTTTGTTTATTCACATTAATAGTCACCGGATTAAGTCTCTTATTAACAGCCTTCCTGTGCCTCCTCTTATTTGAAGGTCTCAGTTTACCACAAATATTTGATCAGTGTCATCTTTAGAGCAGTTATTTTATTTGAGTAACCAAAGCATAGTTTATATCTCTTTCTCAATCCCTCACTCCCCCTCCCTCCCTCCCCAGGGATTTACGGGAAGAAAAACCCAGAGGCGCAAGCATGCATAAATATTTGCACGCTTCATTTAGGGCTGTGTGTTACCGAAGGGCTCCATTTAACATGTAGACTCAACTCACACCGCACATTATCCAAAAGCCCAAGCATGAAAAACTTAAGAGATTAACTGATGCAGTTTTATTTAACTGTTTAAAACCCAGTAACCCATTTCAGAGAGACCTGATCTAATTTATCTGACATAAAATCGAACAGTACCTTAAGAATGAGAGTCGATCCAGGTTTGAGCTCTAGCATGGATGGTCCAAAAGTTTCAATCATTGGGTCAGGGTAGAAACTAAAGCTCTGGTTGAACACCAGCAGTGCCTGGACCTGATCCATAACAAACCCGATCTCATCAGGTGCAGTTCCCGCCTCAGAGAAACCCCACTCAGAGCCAGACACAGAAGGCACAAGGCACACCATCACAGAGTTGTTGTGCACAGTGCAGTTCTGAGCAGAGAGAGACATGGATGCAGCCTCACATTATTAAAGGCAACATCAGTGCGTAACTAATCTGCAACCAACAATGATTTCCTCATATTTCATAGAACAAAAAATAAACTTTAGAAACTGAAACCAAGTAAGACTCGGAAGCTTTCATCAGAATTGTTAAATATTAAAATTGATCAGAGAGCAAAATTATCATCATACTGCCAAATGCTTACCACATTCTGGTACAATATTAACAAATACTTTTAACCAAAAACAAAATATTCTATAATCAGTTAGACTACCTGTATATGTTAAAATCCTTTTTGTGTTTAATTTAACCAAAAAAAAAGCATAATCACTATCGCAAATAAAAAGGTTAAGCTTTTGGAGTCTGATATAGAGTCTGAGATCCTGATAAAGTTTTTTTTGTTGTTGGTGGCTTACATTGACTGAGCTGACACTTCCATACTTGGCTCTCATCTTCGGCTCTTTAATGGTAGCCAGATTAGTGCCCATGACCGTCAGCAGCGTTCCTCCACTAATAAAGAACAAACATGAAAAGAAACTTGCATAAAATGATCAAATTCACATGCAAATATATTTGTACAGGTGATCTCTTTACAGGGGATTTAAATGTCGTTCTGTAGTCACTTTAAACAAATAATAGCTTGACCTTAGCATCAGTACGATTCATTTCCGTATATATGACTCTGTTTCTCAGTGTGTTTATCTCTTACGCTCTGTCCCTCAAACCAGCAGACAAACAGTTCACATCTGTCACCCATCATCTCTCTTGTTTTCACTTATGTGTGCGTCTCTCCTTCATTCTCAGTGGACTCTTACGCATCACTCAGTGATTATTTACTGTTCTTTCTCTTAAAGAATAGCTCCACTTTGTTAGCAAAAGGCTCTTTCTCCATCTTCATTTATTTAATTTTGATGTTCTCTTGACCCAATATTAGCTCTTTTAGCAAATCTCATCACAGATGAGGCATCTAATTAGACCAGTGGCACAATTTAAAACTTGTTTAATCATGTACTAAAACCAGATGAAAATGTAAAGTTGTAATTTTCTATGACAATGATGCTATGAACTATAATTAAATTCCATTGCAATATCTACAGAAGCTTGCCAGACCACAAATCTGATGATTCTTCTGAGCTAAATATTACAATACACAATCCGTGTTAACAGACATAAGTGTATTGGCAGTCAAGGATAGAAGAAAGTGGACGAAAATGAAAATTACTTTTTTCAGAATTCCATTAGTGGTTGTTATATATGATAGCTCTTCAATGTTAACACTATGCTGGATAAGCTGTGGTATTAAGTTCATTGATTCTTGGAATGTCCCAAAATCAACCGCACTTTGTATTCACTGTGCTCAATACAACACAATACCGCAAACACAAAGACTGAGCCAGATGTATATTGTGTAAATGTGTTTGTGAGACCTGGCGATACTCCAGTCGGGCTCGATCCTCATGATGTTGGGATCTTCAGTGTAGTTAAACTTCACCTCAGGATTTCGAAGTTCTGCTGCATTTATATCCACCATCACTGGAGAGCCACCAAGACCCAAACCTGCTGGTGTCACACACACCATCTCACGACCGCTTCGCCTGCCACAATGAATGCAAAGAACTAAACATCACACTTTTCTGATGCACTTCTGTTTAAAAGATTCACTTTAAAAAACATTCACTACAGTGAAAAGAGTAAGAAACAAATCCTGCAACATATAGAGTTTACTTTAACTGCATATTCACAGGCTTTATAAAAATACAAATCAAACTGCCAGTGCTGTTTGTATATTTTGTTTACATCCATGTACTTCAGTCATAATAAGTGTCTAATACTAAAATAATGTTAATAGAATAATTTATGGATCTTAAGTACTGAAAGTCATTGTTACACTTTTATACAGTTGCTTTTTCTCATCACTAGTAGCAATTTCATTGTGAGTAATATGCACAACTTTAAAAATCATAGTTAATATCTGAAGAAAGCCTCACTTTAGGTAAGGCTAAAAATGGTAAAGAACTTATACATAAACATATTTTTCTGCAGAGGAAAGGCTATTTTTTCACTGACCAGAGAAGGAGTATGAGACTGGCAGTATCAGTTATCAATAATAACAATACATTTATTGCATTTACAACCGAACTAATTTCTCAACTGTTATTTCATTTAAGAAATACATTTGATATCATCAAGTACATTTACACTTCATATTCTTAAAGCAGCTCCCCTTTTACTGCAGCTGTTTGTGTTTAGGTGTGGGTGGGTGTAAGCCGTCAATCATTTGTGCAACACTCTTTCTTCAGATTGCATCAGGTGCAAAGATCACGACGAGAATCGCTCCAAACATGACACATTCTGATCAGATCAAACCCACGCAGACAGAGATCAGAGGAACACAAGATAGTTAGTGTTAAGAATTCTTCCCATCGTTTATTAGTGTGTGTGCATGAGTGTGTGTGTGTGAATGGGAGAGGGTTACTCTGTATATGCTCATGTGTGTATGCACATATTGTAAGAGGCTGAGAGTGCAAGTTCTCACAATCCTTATCTTGAATAGTCTGCATGTTCATGTCCTTTATCTCTATGTGTGAGTATGTGCTTCAACTCTTACTGTGTTGCCTAGGCAACAAGATTCACAACACACAGTGGTGAAACCTGCTGAGTTCTGGACATATTTCGACAAGATTGTTGTTTTATGAGCAAAGGGATGGGCTCTGAAACACACGCACGTTGTGTATGTTCGACCTTGAAAATGCTAGATAAATCCTAGTTTATCATTTTACAGCATGCTGTACTTTTCCACCTTCATCCAAGAGATAAAAATGCCAAAGGTCGCTTCAGCCACACAGTGATGTATCAGAATTATATTTATTTGTACTAGTTATTGGAGTCAAACTCAATTAGAGGTGTGCTACTTTACTGTAAAGTTAAGTTCAATTAATTAAATATGAAAGATAAAGTAATCATCCTGTGTTTAAATCACACTAACCAAGGCTAATTCTAGCATAAATGTATACAATATTTCGGGTTGAAGATATCCTAAATTCCAAATTCAGGGGTTAATAAATTGTAACTTCATGAAATTTCACACTTTTTTATTTGTTTTTGTTTTTTATTTATTTTTATTTATTTGTTTTATCAAATAAATACCAACATTTCAGGAATTTCCTTTGTAACAAACATATTATTTCAAGCCTTTATTTGTTTTAATTATTTTTTGTTTGCATTTTAAAAGGACGCATCTTACCATTAGGAGTGACATTTTTACTTCTCGAACACAGAAATAGACAACTCAACCTAAGGTGTGGTTGTGTCACATTCAGTTTTAAAGTCTTGACTTCACTGGGTAAAAGTTTTTAAGATACAAAAAGATACGTAAACATGAAACAAGTTAATGCTGAAAGAAGGAAGATTCTAAATGTGACTTAAGTATACAGTTCTTTTTCTACCTTTCGAAACGGCAGGTGTTGAGACCGATCTTGATGGATACAGCACTGCCTGCATTGAGATGGCTACCCACAATTGTTATTCTTGTTCCTCCAGATACAGGCCCGAATGATGGTAGCACACGGGTGAAGTAAGGTGACTAAAACAACATAACACAGAAAATTTGGAATAAATAATACAAATGTAGACACAATTATTTAGGGCAAAATTATGAAACTAATTCAAACTGAATAAAATTTTTAAAATTTTAACAATAATCATTTATTTTCTTCAAAACTTGTTTCTACAAGGTCCATCTTCAAATCCCAGCAAGATTTGAAAAACCTGAGGGCAGCTGGCCGAATGCTTTGTTAAACAAGCAGATTAAGCTTGTTGAAATTGAAAATTCACTCTGATAAGAAAGCTGGCATTGTGCTCAGAGAGCCATGATTGGTTAGATGATCAAAGTTTACATTCTGAAAAGAGTTTCGAGAACATTTTTAAAATAACTGATTTTCCCCCATGTAAGATGCTTCTTAGTGTCAGGGTAAATTACCACGAAAGTGAAGGCTTTCGGGGAAACGGCTCTGTATTCGGGTTGACAGTCACGAACACAAACTTCCACCTGAGCTTCTTGTACACGGTAACCAGTAGCATCGGCCAGTCGACAAACGATTCTGTGGAGAGAGAGACGAAGAGAGAGAGAGAAGGAGAGATGAGATGAAGAGAGAGATACGAAGAGAGAGGGAGAAAGAAGAGAGAGAGGAGTAAAAGAGAAAGAGTAAATGAGAGTGAAAAAAAGGGATAGAGAGCGAGAACGAGAGAGGAGGAGAGATTTGTTTACGCTCTAGACTTATTTCATTGATCACAGATGGTCTTTTTATATTCCGATATTTTTAGGAGAACATTCATCTATCAGAATGGATTAACAGCAGCTCTGGACATGTCACAGAATGCCACTGAACAACATTTACTTTGATATTATTCTTGCTTTTTCTACAACCCAATCAACACCTCATGTCAAACGATTTGTTGTAAAATACTGTGTTAAGATTCCCTCACAATTAAAACCAGTAATGTTAAGATGAATTAATTTTTTACTGTACTTGCGTTATAGCCTAATTAATGCTTTGTTAGACTTTTATGAGTAGAGGTAAACTTGAAGGCCTTCACACACCAAGATGAAACTACAACGTAATGTTGATGGAATGCCTGAACACCGAATCTCATATAATCTAACTGTACACGCACAGAAACAGGTTTCTTTCATAACCACGGGCGCTACATGAACACTCAGCTCTGCGATGACACGCAGAAACCTCAACGAGTGTAAAACACTACTCTGTGATTAATGGAACGGACAGCAAACACTCCTGTCAAGCCCTGAAGCATAAGAGCTCTGGTTATTAAATGTGTCTGTCTGCAGTCATTCTCGTTTCACACACCAGCAGTCACTATTAAGTTATTGTTAGCGCTACAGCAAAAAAAAATCTAAACAATTGAGAGAGCTAATGTAAAAATGTGACAAATCTGTTAATTACAAGAAAACTTTGTCCACAGCTAAAAGTAAAATTACCATGTGTAGGTCCAATAAGTATTTTAATATTTGATGGGTAATACTTTAGTTTTCTTTCTTAGTTTTAAAGAATGCATAGCGTAATAAGTATTTTAACAGTTGATGGGTAATACTTTTTTTTTCTTAGTTTTATAGAATGCACACACACAATTTTAGCAGCTCTCATTTACGAGTTTTCTTTTACTTATTTAGCTTCAAATCCAACTTCTTACCCATTAATATAAAAAAGACTTGTAAATAAAAACATAATATTAATATTAAATAAGTACATTTTTGTAGCGATTGCAGAGGAGGAAGTTACTCAACTCGTAGTAAGTAGCACATAGAGTCGAATGTATTTATCATTACAACACCACAAAACTGACATACTGACTTTGTTTATATTAAAATTAATTTATTACATTTTCATCTTATTTAACAGCATCCTTTTCAATATTTATACCTTTTTAAGCAATTTTGACATCAACAGTTTTTACATTCACATAAACATCATATTCAAACAGATTGAACACACAGTGCTACTTTGTAAAATAGTTGTTTTAATGTCGTCTTGGCTCTTTAAACAGTTCTTTGTAATTATGAGTCATTGGGCCAGCTTTTCTCATCTTATACAGTTGGCAGTCTATAAAAAGATTGAAAATGTTTTCATTTGTAAATCTGGTGTTTCCAATCACACTTTGTGTGATAATAATTTGGTCTGTCCTCATCGTGGTGATCTGGAGTGCAGATCCAGCTTTTGGACTGTTTTTTTGGAGTTTGATCCCAGAAATTTGCTGCCATTTCACTAGTCATGCTCTTTGGATGTATCAGCTGTATAAAGTTTTTATGCGACATTGATAGTGTCTACCAGAAGTAATTTTTTCAACATTAATGTTTCAATGTAACAATCTGATTCAAACTCGTGTTAACAGAGCTAGAACTGAATTGAATAAAAAAGTGCAAATCTTACCTTTCAGCACTAATATACTCCTCTTCAATGGGCTGGCAGGATACTTTCCCAATACGGACACCGTTCTGAATGTCTCTGAACTGAAGGCCCAGATTATCTCCAGTGATGGTCAGTCTGGTGCCTCCCTGCCGTGGACCCGTTTCTGGATACAACTGAACAAGCACACAGAAGGTTGTTCACTTTTTAAGCACATGTAATAATCATGGTCTAATAGAGCTGCCGAGAAAAGCAATTTAAGTGAGAAACCCTTTTCTTTTTCCAAGCTGTACCTTCAATGAATGAAAAAGAAAAAACATGTTTATTCTGTATCAACCTTTTTTATTACAAATGCCAGAATTTTGATTATAAATTTAATTCTAAAACTCCTAATAAAAATGATGTAAGGTTTTCATGCCAATTTGTTTAAAACATGCAAATGCCGTTTTTCTCCAGCCATCGAGGCCTTCAGCCAAGCACACGCTCACAAGCAAAAGAGCACAAGAGAATGCAGACCCTAATTGGTTTCTAAGGGACTGCTTTCATTTGACATTCACATATATTTACAGATAAAGGAGTTACAGAAGAGAATGGGCAAGCCAGAAAGAGAGTCGATGAGAAGCGAGAGAATAGGTGAAGATCTTCTGAACAGATGGCTCCGAGAGCTAATAATCTATCTGATAAATTCATTCTTCGCCAAATTAAATTAACACCTCATCTAATAGTCAGAAGATGACAGTGAAAGCGAACAGATAGAGTATGAATGAAAAATAGAACAAAAGGAACAAAAGGAGAAGTTTAATTAAAAGAAAGAGATGTGAAATTATTAGGTTGAAGACCTCAAAATTAATAATGTAAATCTAAAATACAATGTAGCAAACTAGCTCACAGAATGCTCATGAAGCACATATGAAACTGATAGGAGAACATGAGAGATGGATTCACGCAGAACAAACTGAAAACCTTTTGATCCAAATTTTCAATTTTCCTTCGTTATATTTGTACATTAAATCAAGTCACACAATCTTGGGCAAGATTTGGTGAAAATAAAAAAAGAATGGTAAAAATACAGCCATGTTTGAATGTCTGACAATTGGCTTGGTGAAAGCAAATTTATATACACTTTCTTTTCAGTGTAACCGTGGTAATTTGTAATTTTGATGCTGATTGACTATACGTCAAAGAGTTGACTTCATCTAGGATAGGATGTTTGGTTTTGTTGCAATAGATGCACAGATACCTTTTCTGCAAGGACACAAGCACCTTATTCACTCTAGCCATCACATAAAGTGCAGGTTTTGTGTGACCTTTCACCTTGGTAATGCGGGGAAAAGTACAGCGACTGTTCCCAGCAGTGGCATGCATCCATGTGTGTTCAGGTTGAGCACACTCCTGTCGCAGGGAGCACTTCCTGTCCTGTACACACCAACCGCAGTCATAGCTGGAGTCAGCCTTCAGACACACACCACAGCTCTCTCTCTGGGCTGAACACTTGTAAAGATGTGCTAGAGAGTGTGTGAGAGAAAAAATTACTGCAGTAGGTTGAAGCTTGTTGACTCAAAAAGCTAAAGATGTAACAATTTTCTCTATTCGCTGAAATAATTGTATAAAATGTATCGTACAATTAATATTTGCATAAATGTTGTAATTGCTCAAGGGAACTCAGACAAATTAATAGTTTGGCAACAAGAATAAATACACTGAATATTAGTGATTGACTTTGAATAAAGGATGCAAGTTTTAAAACAAAAATGAAGACTACAAAACAGAAGAGAAAAACATTTATTGTAGAAAAAAAATGTAATCATTTGTTTTAATATCGGTTAACCATATGTTTTATGTTTATAATACATCAATTTAACCTAATCAGTACATCAAGGTACCTGTGTGACCAGAAAAAAATTGATGATAAACCACAGATCTTTTTTTTATACTCTGCATCATTTCCCGATTTGAAACAGTGTTGGAAGCTGAGGATGCTTTGAAACATTTATAGATGCTGCAATTCTCTGTCACATCCTGTGGAGGTTGCTAAGCAACCATCTACAGCAGGTGGCAGAGGTTGCCATGGTTACCTTGTATATTGTAAGGGTTGTCGATGAAGAAGTTTCCATTCCACACCACGGCCAGATCAACTGAGAGATCACTGATGTCACTGCCTTCATAATTATACTGCAACCAAAAATAAAGTGAATAACTAAGAGAATAGAAAACTTTCATGAATAGAGAAAAAGATGAAAAAGAAATAGAAACAAAGACAAGTAGCACTTAGAAACTGAAACATGAGGATAAAAGAGAATATTGGAACATGGTGATGTTACTTAATCATGTAAAACATCTCCTGGGGTCAATGCAGCCATGTTCTTGACCTTCCTCAAATCACCTCACTGATTTATTAATAAGATATATGATTTATTAATACAATGTATAATTCTGCAGACCTCAGAGGGAACGCAAACGGACGGACCAATGTCATCCTGATCACCTCTCTCTCTCTGATCATCAGGAGGAGGAATCAGCCCGAATACTGCCCTTAGCAAAAGGTTTTTCTTTACATCCTCCAGCCTTATTAAAGTTTCAGACGCATACACTCTCTGCTGAGACACATCTTTTATTTAACATCATTGTTATTTGCTATTAATACTACTTCAAGTGATCAGAGAGAGAGAAAGAGAGAGAGATAGAGACGGAGAGTAAAGCGAGAGAAAGAAAGTCTGAGAAATAAAGAGATAATGAGTGAAAGGGAGATGGTGAGAAAGAGAGACAGAGTAAAGAGAACGAGAGCATGAGAGTGAGAGAGAGAGACAGACAAAGAAATATAGACAGATAATACAGAGAGAAAGAGAACAAGACAGAGTGTGAAAGAAAAAGTTAGCAAGGGCCACAGACAGAAACAAAGAGAAAGCGAGAGAGAGAGAAAACATGAGAGAAAGGAGAGATAGAAGAGGAGAATGAGATAGAGACAAGCTAAAAGCCTGTTTTAATAAAAGCAATATTTTTGCTTTGATAAAATGAAAACATCTTTTTTGTTTAAAAAAAACATAAAAAGTATAATATTCTGCCAATTTGATGTATAAAATTCAGTGTACAATATGCTTTATATTTTAAGCAAAAGCTTGCACAGGGACTAAACTCAAGCTCCATTTTTAATCTATTTTTAGACATTTAGTAATTTTCTGAGAACAATTTCCATTTTAAAAGTGCTTTGATAACTATCCTACAAGAGAAACTACAGGAGAGGAAGAGGAATAAACAGGTGCATGTTTGCGTGCGATGTCAGGAAAGACACACAGAACGTGTCTGAACCTGCAGAGAGAGTAGAGACAGAATGAATCAGTAACGGAGATTTAATGAAGGTGAAGTACAGCACTCCACAGCAGTTCTCTACCTCCCTCTGAGTGAAGCATCCACACAAATAGAACTCGAGGAGTAAATAAGCAAGATGCTTCAGAAAGGGTGATTTTGAAACAGGAATGTACAGGTAACATAGATTTGCATAAGCACTCACAGAAAAAAAGAGCAGAGGAAAAAATAAACTATTAAATAAAGAGAAGCTTCAGAAAAGTCAGAAAAAAGGTTTAGAGCATCTTTTTGCTTGTGTGTTTCCAAAGCTATTTCTGACAACAGCATCACCCTCAGATGGAAACCGCACATACTGTAGTCAACATACTCTCGAACGCTTGCCCTAAAAAACAGCCTCAAATATGTAAAACAAAGCGACACAAACCCATCACCACAAATCCAAAAATCTAACCAAGACAACTACACGCTGCTTAAAAACGCACACACAAACACAGTGGGAAAAGACCGTCCAGCAGACATACATTCTCTCTCTTTTTCTCAGTACTGGTATACCTATTATTGCTGTGTCATCCTCACACTGATATTAATCATAATTTTTTATCTCTGTACCCTCTAATTGGTTCTCAGCAGGATCTCTGTTGCACCATGCACAAACACACATCAAGAGTTGTGGAAGAATGCATTCATATCTATTCTGTTTTCTGACAGACTAATAAAGCTTCATAAAAGAAGATGAATAAGCCTCGGAGATGTGTCTTTGCTGATATTGGATGTCTATTCATTAGTTTTTATGACCAAAGAATATTTTTTTATTATACATCTGGTATTAAAATATTTAGCAACCATCAGATCCTTCTCTGTACTCTCTCTGCGATGGGCTTCACTGGAACTGTACTCGATTGGCTTGAGTCCTATCTCACTGGTAGATCTTTCAGTGTCGGGTGGAGGGGTGAGGTTTTAAAACACTCAAAAACAATTCACCGGGGTTCCCCAGGGTTCAGTCCCTGGCCCCCTTCTCTTCTCCATCTACAGCACCTCCCTGGGCCCTATCATCCTCAGACACGGATTCTCCTACCACTGCTACGCTGACGACACTCAACTCTATCAGTCATTCCCCCCGATGACCTGTCAGTAACTCCCCGCATAACTGACTGCCTGAACGACATCTCTACTTGGATGAAGAAGCATCACCTACAGCTCAACATGGCCAAGACAGAACTTCTGGTAATCCCGGCCCATCCCTCTGTGCATCACAACCTCACCATCACCCCTTCTCCTTCAGTCAGGAATATTGAAGTGATTTTGGATGAACAGCTGTCCTTCAAAGACCACATCACAAAGACAACTCGAGCGTGTAGATTTGCACTGCACAACATTCGAAAGGTCAGGGCATTCTTAACTGAACATGCAACTCAACTCCTGGTTCAGGCTCTGGTCCTCTCACCTCTGGACTACTGCAACGTTCTCCTAGCAGGACTTCCAGCAAATGTGCTCAAACCTCTGCAGATGATCCAGAGCTCTGCAGCTCATCTTCTCTTCAAGGAACCAAAACGAGATCATGTTACTCCCCTCTTCATCACTCTTCATTGGCTCTCCATTACAGCTCGGGTTAAATTCAAATCGCTAACGCTGCCATACAAAACTATCTCCAGATCAGCCCCTGTCTACCTCCATGAGCTCATACACTCCTACATGCCCTCCAGAAGCCTGCACACAGAGAAGGAACAGCGACTTGTGGTTCCGTCCCACAAGGGCAGAAGATCTTTCAGCAGAACCTTCTCTGCTGTTTGCAAGCCTCCCTGCGCTCTCTAAAGTGGAAGCAAGCGCCTACTTAAAGCATCACCTACGACTATTCAGCTAAAACAGGCTCACATTTCTTTAATATTCATAATACATTGAACCACTTGTTTTTTCTGCACAGTCGCTACCAATTTCCACCACTCTAGGCGCCTCTGAAATGCGCTTAGCCCGCGGGGCTAAAGCTAACTTCCGCGGTAGCAGCACCCGCTCGCGGCCAACTTTAAACCCCGAAAATGAAACTCATTCGACGTCTTTGCACCGCTAAACGTACCGTAAACCATTATATAACAATAGAAAGTTAACGTAAACTTATATAAACAACTGAAAGAACATCTCAACCCAAACGGTTCTTTCCTTGACAGGCTAAAAGCTAAAACACACGCAGCTCTTAAGCTTTTTTGCGCACTCTATTCTTTATACAGGTTTTTAAACAAATCGACTACGTTACAAACTAACACACTAGCCGTTGGATAATTCAGTTGGATCTCTGTTGCTCCTAGCTTTTTTTGGCTACTTTAACTTTTGCTAAACCAACTTTAAATCACATAAAACTAATTCCTCGGACTTAGCTCTTTTAAGATTGCAATCGCACAACTAGTCTAACCAAAACAACTCATTGATTAGTCTTGTCTAACATTCATTCATCTTCATGTCGGCTTTATTCCCTTTCGGGGTCGCCACAGCGGAATGAACCGCCAACTCACTGGCATATGTTTTACGCAGCGGATGCCCTTCCCTGCCGCAACCCATCGCTTGTCTAACAGTTAGACATAAAATTAAATAAAAAAATAATACAAAAATATTCAATTCATAAAATAAAAAAATTCAATTAGTAATACAATTAACAACAACCTAGTTCTGCTTGGAGGAGTGCAACCCATCGTTCTCAAATAATTAATTAGACGAAATACTCATTAATACAACTAGTACACAAATTTGGCTCTTTCGGTTCAGCTTCCCTTGTGACTGACGGTTCTGTTAAAGGCCGATCTATCCATAGAAGGCTAAACTGAAAAAATAGTTTTAGCTACGGTTTCAGCTGTCTTTGTGAATGACTGACCTGCACAAGGCTGTTCAATCCATAGTAGGCTAAACTGAAAAATAGCTCAACATAAGTTATAACAACTCTAGAGGAAAAAAAAAAAAATATTTATTTTTTGTTAGTTATCTTGAAACTCTATAAATAAAATAATCAATATTAAGATTTATATAAAGAAATAAACAAATAAATTGATTCCTTAAACCTATAACCTAGTTAAACACCAAGCAAATTTGGCTGCGAAGCTCGCTTTTATTTATTTTTACCGTGCCCCATTAAACAACAGTGTTAGTGTAGTTTATAGTTTAGTGCAGCTAAAAACTTTTTAACTACAGTCTAATTAAATAAATAATAACCTAAACAATATTGATAAAGCAGATAGATATTACTCTACATAATATGGCCTCACCACACTGTTCCTCACCAAATTGCGAAGATCAGGAGTCATTCGATCTCAGCGTCATCAAATCCGAATTAGCAGATATTGAGCTTCAGATCAGCCTCTTACAGGCCAAAAGATCCAAGCTCAAGGAACAATGTGTGGCAATCTCCGCTCATAAAAATTCTAATATTAATTCAGCGTCTGTGCACAGAAGGACAGATGCTGCTGCAGTAAACTGCACGCCAGCACTGGACCATCACAGTCCCACTTTCTTGTTTTGTGATCAGAAGAGGAGAAGGCGAACCCGTCCGCAGTTTTCAGATCCGCACCCAGAACCGGTTCACAGTTCTCAGCGAACCTGAGATGAACACTCTGGTGATTGGCAGTTCCATCGTCTGACACGTCCAAGTGACTGTCGGTACGAACAAAGCACGAACGCACTGCTTCCCCGGTGCTAGGGTTCTTGATTTAGCCGCACGTTTACCTGCAATCCTGAAGCCTGATGGCAACATCAAGGCTGTGGTCCTGCACGTCGGCTCTAATGATACGTCTCGTCGTCAGTCAGAGGTGCTAAAAGTGGATTACAGTAAACTGATCTGCACTGCTCTCCGCCTGTCACCCGCGACCCAAATTATCGCTTGGCTCTCTGCCAACGTATCGAAGGGGAATCGATAAATTCAGCAGACTTTTTGCGCTCAGAGAGTGGCTCACCACCTTCTGTCGAGAAGAGCAGTTATTGTTTTGTTGATAACTGGAATCTCTTCTGGGAGCGCCCTAATCTCTTCCGTCCTGACGGCCTCCATCCAAGCAAGCTAGGCTCTAAACTTCTGTCAGATAACATCACTAGGGCCCTTATTAGCATCTGACTAAATAATGCCAAATATAACACCTTTGAACACTGCCCCAGAAACCGACCTAAAACCTGTCAAAACCTAACATTTGCTATCGAAAACAGTGTCCATACCACGAAAACAGAAAATAACTATAAACAACAAATTACTTAACACCAATAATCTGATCAATATAAAATTAGACTACAAATTATACAACTCGCAAAACGTACTCTCTAAAATTTGGTCTCCTAAACATTAGATCTCTTACACCAAAAGCTGTAATCATAAATGAATTAATCTCAGAACTGAACCTTGACATACTGTGCCTAACTGAAACATGGCTCACTCCAAACGATTATTTTGGATTGAATGAAGCGACACCCAAAAATTACCGTTACAATCATGAACCCGCGCTCAACTGGTCGTGGTGGAGGTGCTGCCACAATATATAGAAATACCCTAAACACAACCAAAAAGACAGAACATAAATTTAAATCCTTCGAAGTACTTGTGCTCCATATTACACCGGCAGAATCAAAACAAAGATGTGCATTCTCTGTAACATTAGCTGTTGTCTACAGGCCACCAAAACACAATTCTAGCTTTCTTCAAGAATTTGCTGATTTTGTCGCACATCTTTTGGTCGAAGCAGATAAAATACTTATTTTTGGAGACTTTAATATCCATATCGATGACAAAAAAGACTCGTTGGGTATTGCCTTTACAGACCTCCTAAATTCATGTGGGTTTAAGCAAAATGTGGTCGGCGCAACTCACCGTCTAAACCACACTCTAGATTTGGTTCTATCTCATGGCATTGACCTAAGTGACATTGTTATATCGCCTCAAAGTGAGAACATCTCAGACCACTATCTTGTATCTTGTGCTATCCAGACTATAAACATTAGCAGTAGCATTCAAACGCTACCAACTAGGGAGAAATATAAACCAAAATAACTAAAGAGCATTTATAAGAAACCTACCAGATAATTACTCAACTTTCTAGTGTACCTGCAGATGAAAATGAACTTGAAACGATCACCTACAGTTGTGAATATATTCTCGCTAACACCCTAGACACTGTAGCCCCCGCTTAAATTAAAAAGTCAGAGATAGACAGGCCACTCTGTGGTCTGATGATAATACAAAGGTGCTAAAAAGACAAACCAGAAACTATGAGCGTAAATGGAAAAAAACTAGATTGGAAGTATTCAAAATTGCCTGGAAAGAGAGCATGTCTAAATATAGACTAGCACTAAAAACTGCAAGAACTAACTACTATCACAAGTTAATAGAAACAAATCAAAATAACCCACGCCTCTTATTTGAAACAATGGCTAATTTACTAAACAGTCAAACATCGACAGATTCAAATGCAGCTATAAAATTTAGCAGCAATGATTTTATGAATTATTTCTCAAATAAAATTACCTCTATCAGATGCAAAATTACTAAAACTCATATTCAATCAAAGCAGTTTAACTCAAACCCTATACCTTTGACTCACTCACTGCAGAATTTTTCAAATATTGACCTGAAAGAACTGCTAAAAATAATCACAGCATCTAAATCATCAACATGCTCTCTAGATCCTGTACCAACAAAATTACTGAAAGAATTGCTACAAATAGCTCAAGAACCATTTCTAAATATTATAAACTCATCTCTAACGCTAGGTTACGTTCCCAAACAGCTAAAACATGCAGTAATTAAACCACTAATCAAGAAAACGCACCTGGATCCTACTGAGTTATCCAACTATAGGCCAATCTCTACCTTCCGTTATTGTCCAAAAATATTAGAGAAAGTTGTGATAGCACAGCTCAGCTCCTTCTTACAAAAGAGCAACTGTTATGAAGAAACTTCAATCTGGATTCAGAGCGCATCACAGCACAGAGACTGCGCTGGTTAAAATTTCAAATGATCTATTACTTGATTGGGATCAAGGAAATATCTCTCTTCTAGTTCTGCTAGATCTCAGTGCAGCCTTCGATACGATAGATCACAGGATTCTCCTCGAGAGACTAGAAACGATGCAGGCATCCAGGGCCAGGCTCTAAGATGGTTTAACTCTTACCTCTCTGACCGGAGTCAGTTTGTTCATGTAAATGGAGACTCATCGGACACCAATAGCAGTAGGAGTAGGGAGTTCTCAAGGATCCGTTTTGGGACCCATCCTATTCTCAATATACATGCTGCCCCTTGGCAAAATTATTAGAAGACATGGTGTTAGTTTCCATTGCTATGCAGACGACACCCAGCTCTATATATCAGCAAAACCTAACGACCCTTTAAAGCTAAATAAGATCTCAGAATGTGTCGCTGATATCAATGATTGGATGAAATGAAAATTTTCTTATGCTAAATCCAGATAAAACAGAAATATTACTTATTGGCTCTAAAAAGCAATTACAGAATCTCTCTGCTTTACATATGGAACTGGGGGGACACACTGTTAATTTTTTTCCACTACAGTTAAAAATCTTGGCGTTATTATAGATAGTGAACTGACGTTTAAGAATCATATCTCTTATGATACTAAGACTGCTTTCTTTCACCTCAGGAATATTGCGGAAGTGCGGAACATGCTGTCTATCGTAGATGCAGAAAATTAGTGCATGCTTTCATGACCTCCAGAATGGATTATTGTAATGCTCTGTTAGCCGTCTGTCCAGCCCCACGCTACAAAATTACCAGTTTGCCAGAACGCAGCAGCTAGGTCTCACCCAAGAACAAAGAAATATGATCACATTACACCGGTTTGTGCTCTCTTCATTGGCTTCCTCGTACAATATCGAATTGACTACAAGATTCTGCTCCTTGCTATTTAAGACAACTGAATGGCTTGGCTCCGGCCTACCTGAGCAGTCTCCTATCACGATATATTCCAGCTCGCTCTCTCTGATCAAAGAAGCAGGACTATTGATTGTACCAAAGGCTTAGTAAATCCACAAGAGGTGGAAGAGCGTTCTCATATAGAGCCCCGAAGCTCTGGAATAAAACTACCGGAAGTTGTCCGCAGCTCAACTACGCTCACAGATTTCAAAACTAAATTAAAAACATATCTGTTTAAACTGGCATTCCAATAATTATCTCTTGGTATTTGTCTAAACAGATATGGTGCCTGAGCACCATATACATACAAACTGTTTGAAAAAACAATGTGGTTCAATGTTCCTCTCTAACCTATCCTCATTATTTATCTCTCCTCCTGCAGCTGATGCTGATCACTTGTTTGTTGTCTATGTTACAGTTTACTAACCGTTTTCTCCATTTTCTTAGTTACTGTTTTGTCTTTGTTTGTTTTGTTTGTTTTTTGTTTTTCAGGTCCTGTCCGGCAAACCGTTCATCGATGGATTTTTAGTTTGTATGTTCTTTATGCTGGGGAGGTGATTAGCACCTGCCTCAGTCAGCGGGAGTCCCCTCTCAGAGGGAACTCCTGTCTGCTCTGCCTGATCCTCATGGGGACTTTGTGAAGCTGCTTTGAAAGCAATTGCTAAAGAAGCGCTATATAAAAACTGATTGATTGATTGATTGATTGATTTTCACTGTCCCTGGATGGTGGAACAAACTCTCTGATCCAATCAGGAAAGCAGCAACACTAACAGCTTTCAAAAAGCAACTGAAAACTCTTCTCTTCAGGGAACACCTACTATTAAAAAAAAAAAAAAAAAAAAAAACTACTTTATTTTTTTTATCCTTTGTCTTTATCGTCTTCCTCTACTCCCTCACGGCTTTGGTTTATTGATCAGTTGATACAATTTCTATTATGACAAGCTGAGATAGACTTTGACGGTGTAACAGATTGCATATTGTCTCTCCCCTATTGCAAGTAGCTTTGGACAAAAGCGTCTGCCAAATGCATAAATGTAATGTAAATGTAAATCAATTATAAATGAACAATACAATTATAATACAATTATAATAAAATTAAAACAATACAATAAATATTTCTTTATAGAGATGTTTCATTAAAATTTAATTAATTTTAAATTCTATATGATTGCATTTTGGTTATAAACTTCATTTATAATAATTGTAAAAATGATAAAAACTGTAAAATTCCATACAAATGCTATTTAATTTTCTTTTTTTTAATTATACTGTAAAATAGCACTTTTTGGTTGATAACTGGACACTCTTCAATCATTACATTAATTTGTAACGCTATATGTTTAAACTAGTATTACTGTTAATACAGCTTAAAGGCTGCTAAAATAGTCAAATTTTAGTTTGCAAAACTTAAGCAAAGGTAAAAGTCATTGAACCAACATGCAACCATCTAAACTGCTTTACCCCATGAGCCTCTCTCACTTCCTGCTTAATGTATGTAAATGTAGACATGCAAGAGAAAACCCGTGGTCTCCTTTCCCATGAGATAGAGAGTTTTATAAGCCTTTTCTGACCACTATGATGCAATAAATGAGTTCAGAAGGAAACCACAGCAACATAATGTGGAAGACACAAAACACAGAGCCAAACCCTGACAATGAGAATAGCCCATGTCCAAAAACAAACATTATTCCTCGAGATCAGCCAAACCCGGACTACAAGAGCTTGCAAAAGCATATTTCCTTCTCTGAATCAAACTGGGTCAAAGTGAGCAGCTCATGTCTGAAAGAGATCCATTTGCATATACGGACACTCTGATCCAGAACAGGACGAGAGCCAGTGTCAAGAACAACACCCTTATACACACAGAGACCCACAAATGTCTCAGCTGTAGAGGAAAAGATGATTGTGTGCTTCTTGTCAAAGACTTACTTCATCTAAAGAAAAGTAGAACTAATTAAAAACATTATATTCATTTATAAATTCCCTTTGCAGGACACAAACACAACCCAGAAATGAATGGCCTCGATGCCATCACTGTAAATTCTGTCAACATATCCCTTTGCCCACTTGTTCTAAATCTGAAAACTGAAAGACAGAAATAAATAAAGAAAGAAAGTAAACTCACTGTGGTCTTCTGGCACTGGATGCTGGAGCTGTTGAAGCGCAGCGCTGTCACCGTTTGTGTTTCTCCCTGAATGGTGAACACACACTCGTAGTTTCTTTGTCCCGACTGAGGCTGAGGAAGGTTTCGGGGCAGTTAATGTGATGGGCTTCGAAACTCCAACCGGAATGAAGATTTTCGCAGAAGGAAGAATCTGAGGACAGTCCTGAGAGAGGGGGAGAAATAAATGATTCATTTTGTTCTTTTATCCTCTTAACATAAACAACATGGATCCACTAGCATGTCTATCACAGGTCAAAGGAAACCTTCACTCACAAATATGAACCTGACACTGCAAAAAGCACACTGGCAAAGTTCACTCAAAGTCAAAATAATTTGTAGAGAGGATGTAAAATGACTGTATTCAATAATTCAACTAAATCAATTAAAAGCCTGAGTGTCAAGAGTTGTCTGGCATAGCCAGCCCTTCGGGGCAGCTTTTTTTGGTCAAGACCGACCCATGAGGTCTTTTGACTGACATGTTTTTTTGGATAGTGCCATGTTTTGGGGTGCAGAAATTCTCTTTGACTTACCCAACTGCCTTAAGCACTACTCCTTGATGTCTTTAGAAGAGTGTATTCCGTGAATTTCACACAGTTTAGCAAATCTGATATTTAGTTGTTCTATAAAATCCCACATTTTCAATACACACTTGAAGTTATTTGATGTTCTCGATCGTACATCTCCAAATTGTTTCAAGGAGGGACAAAAATAAATGCGACACTCTGTACTTCTAGAACCCAGGTAAGTTTACACAATTAAACCGTGACTTCAGTATTCTTGAAGTATTCCAAAAAGTCTTTTACCAAACTCATCAGACGTTTAGCTAGGGTTCCGCTGTAGTGACGTCTGAGGCAGAGACTGCATCAAGAGTGACAAAAGAGTCTACAAAATGCACCCAAAACAGGAAGCGAGAGGTGAAAATGTACAGCAGCTAACAATAAGCGTTGAAGCATAAATGTGATGCTGATAAAAGATTATAGAGAACTGAAAGTGAGAAGTAAGCCAAGAGAGGAAGATTCTCACCTCTCTCTGCCTCCTTCTTTCATATGTAGTTTAATTATTCAAAGTGGATTAGATCTATACTGCAGAGCTCTGATTAGTTTTACTCTGATGAATATTCGAGGCTATGTGGAGGTGGAGGGGTAACGGATATGAAAAAGAGAAGACAATAGCAAAAAGGGAAACAAATGCCTGTTTTCTTAATGTTTGTCCTATGAACTAAAACATATTGCAACAACTACATATTAAATGTGTCCCCTGCTTAAACAGGGCTCAAAACAAGTCCTCGTAGGATTTGGTTGGATAAATGTGTGTGAGCTGTCAGTGAGAGAAGAACCAGGCCTGTCTCTGGCACAGAAGGACTCAGTAACACGCCAACGCCTTTCCTTCCCCAGAAGAAAAAAAAAGATCCCCACAATACACATTTGCTCATATTCCCTCTCCTTACTTCCTGTCTTTCTCCACATCCATCTCTCTTACTCACTAGTTCAGCATCTGCCTTATTGTCAGGATCAATTATAAAATACATCAACACGTTAAGGGTAATACAATTGGTAAATGTTTGTGAAAACCATAAACAACAGCCTTAACATGAATATTTCCCTCTCTTTCTTGCTCTAAAAGTCTACACAAGTGGAGCCAGAACTTTCTCACTTTCCTTGTTTAGACCATGTTTTTTTATCTCACATCTGGAGAACATTTGCAACAGGCTCTTAAACAAAGCAAAAAAAAAAAACAAACCATCTGCAGGCTGAACAGAAAAAGCCAAGATTGTTTGTTGTGCCTACATTAGTTGAAATGCAAGAACAAACAACTTCAAGGAGACCAAATAAAGTTAGTAAAAAATGTTAAAAACAGTACTGTAGATTATTTTTGTAGTAGAAATGATTTAATATTTCTTTCACTGTCCCTGGTTGGTGGAACAAACTCCCTGATCCAGTCAGGAAAGCAGAAACACTAACAGCTTTCAAAAAGCAACTGAAAACTCTTCTCTTCAGAGAACACCTACTATATATATAAAAAAAAAAAAAAAACTACTACCTTCTTTTTCCCTCCTCTGTCTTTACCTTCTTCCCCTACTGCTTTGGTTTTTTGATCAGTTGATACAATTTCTATTGTGAGAAGTTGAGATAGACTTTGACGGTGTAACAAATTGCATATTGTCTCTCCCTAATGGAAGTCGCTTTGGACAAAAGCGTCTGCCAAATGCATAAATGTAAATGTAATGTAAATGTAATATGAAATATGTTTTTCACATAGCAAATATTAAGAAATGTATGGTTGCTAAAAAAAAGACTAAATAAGTGAGTTCAACTTAAAAATAATAAAAGAATGTCATTGGGTACAAACATAAGCCAATAACATAAATATTGTATGCATTTTATATTACAACTGAGTACAAACTAACTGGTTTCAACACACTTCTGAATGCATTCTTTTAGTGTATCGAAAGAAATCACTCTAAGGTTTGTATAGACCCGAAGTTGAGAAATCAGTGAGCGAATTTAAATTTTTGGGTCAACCTTTGCTTTGAGGGGTTAAGCAGAAACATGGGATATTCCCAGCAGATATGCACTCAACCAATCATGGTAAAGCTCCATTAGTATGATGAGTGAACGCTTTTGTCTTATTTCATTGACTTCTTCAGAGAAGATCAAGTTTCTCTGGAGTGTGGATCTGAGCACATGAGCCCTGACCGTTTATGAACACACACACATACCCTCATGAGTGCGCGCACACACACTGACAACAAGCATCAGGTTACACTGTCAACTCAGCAAAAGCACATATTGATGACATTTCAGATAATAAGAGAAATGAGGGATGCGTTAATTCAACAATAAAAATGATTTTTTTTATCATATTCATAGAGTAGAATGAGGTACATTCAGCCAATGGCATTAAGTCTATGCTCACATTTTTTAAGTAAAGAGGATAATAACCAAGGACAAGCTTAACTATTTCTGTTAAAATTATATTTAATAGCATATTCCAAGCTTATGTTAAAAAAAAGATGAAATATAGGTATGTTTAAAAAAAAAGATCAGTTTCAGATAATTAACAAATTACCTTGATCATGAAAAGTCTGTATTATTGCTTTTACCAAAAAGTTGATTGCACCATAAATTGTGAAAAATACTATGAAATGAAAGGACATCAATCATCTAGCAGAATTTTTGGGCTTTTGTGCATGAAATGTGCCTTGAGCTAAGACAATGGGCACTGATGCAAGCTCACACATCTGACCAACCGATGGACTTGAGTGAAAAAAGTAATGTCCTCTTGGTTTATCATGAGGCAAAAAAATGCGGTCGACCAAACGAAAGTTGGTTCTTTTGAACAGCAGAAATGTGAACAGCAGAGCAGAAATGTGAAGCTAACAATAAAGTGCCCTGCAGAAAATCATCCAAGCGAACGAGCAAATTTCAAGTTGCCTGGGTGTGTGGAGACCTTAAAACTAAAGGTCTCTTCGAAACTATCCGAATTGAGATTCGCACAAACATTCAATGGGTTCTTTGCAGGATGCTTTTTCACAAACTTCAACCCTCTGGTGTTTATTGTTGATGCAATGACACTCCTTGTTCTTGGAGTTTAGTTGGAGATTAAATCTTCAAAATGACTTGTAACAACTCTTTTTGGAGAGGTAATCATTACACTGTCAATAATCATAAGACACAGGTCAACAAGATAATTTACTCAGCTTTGAGTATTTTGTTCCTCTTTTGGGTTTTTAGCGTAACAATCTGCAAGTACATCAGATTTTTTTTCCATATGACAATAAAAAATTATTCATTCAAATTAATTATTATTTTAAAAGAAGAAGAGTCAAAAGAGCAAATCAACAAAATGAACGATGCTTTCCATCACTACTCCGGGGACAACACGAACTTGACACTAAAGACGCTTAAAGTACACAATTCCTTCTGCTACAACTACAAACAGATCTAAATCAAAAATACAAGTTTTACAACGCTTTTGTATTACACATCATTTGAATATATTTACAATAAATTGTACAATTATTTGAAACCTATTTTTGAAGAATCCCTGGAATTTTTAGTCCAACTGTGGTGAGTATTCTTACCTCAGACATGTTGACTCGTCCCTCCTGGAAAGAACAGTCGTTGGCGTTCTGAGTGCAGAGATGTCTGTACTTACACCAGTGACAAGGGAAAGAGCCATTCACACATGGCAGACACCTGAGAAAAACAAAAACATAAAATACACACAGACATTGATTTTAGGAATGCATAAATAGATACTGACAAGAAATTTCAAGCAAACAATCCAGAGCCACAAAAAAAAACTCATAACTTTGGCATTTGTTTTTGTAAAAAAAGGCTCCTTGCACTTTTTTCAAGCAAGGCTATTTATACTCTGGTGTCCTTGTGCTTTGACCTCATCCATACTTTAATTTACTATGGATAGCGTAGGGAATAATCTCTTATTCTCTGAAAGAGCCACTTATCAGGTGTTCACAGCTTAAGTAGGAAGGTTACGGGTGAGAAGAGAAACCTATAAAAGGCTGATGTTACGCAAAGGAAAAACAACTTCTTTAATTTTGAAGTAATAGGGATGCTTTTGTGAAAAAAAGGTCAACTATAGTAAATTTTATCCATTCACATCTACCCACGAGTCCAACAGCGATCACAAAAGTGTTTCTGGATTTTTCTAAATTTAAGCCTGAAACTTCTTAAAGCCACATTACACCTGATTGGTATATATTTAAAGACAATAAAAATAGGTTAAATAATGGGGCAATTTTGGGCTGAAAAAATACGGGTCCGATATCAGACAAAAGCATCAACTTTCCAAAAGAAAACAATAGATACAGACAAACCTGATGGAAAATGGCTCACTTTTTAATCAAATGGACTCTTTCACAACCTCTCAGACAGCATCTGGCAGCAGCTTAGAATCATTTGTTTCAATTAGATTGTTTTTAACTCAAGTAAATTATTCCCCCACTGACACTAATTGATGATTTAAGACAAAAAAAAAAACTAACAATGCCATGCTTTCAGCTTCTCTGCTGAAAACATTCCCTGTTAGTCATCCAAACTAGCTTTAACAAACCTTTCAACCTAAAGCGATTTGAGAATTTTTAGTTTTCACCAGAACTTTGGCTAGAGTGGATTTTTTCTACATACATCAAGATTATACTCCAGCACTCCGAACATTATCATAACACTTGCCCTAAATCATGTTATTCATAAATCTTTTTATACAAACCTAAGTTCATATTGTAATGTTTAGTATCATGAGCGTATCAACTGTTTCTTGAGGATAATGGTTTCGTCTGACAAAAAAAAACAGAAAAAAAAAACAAACAAACACATGGTTGTGTGTGAAGGTAGTAATCCCCCATCGAGGCACCATTTGTCAGTTTGTTAAGGCTGTGTCTCCAGAGACTCATAATCTGCTAATCAGTATGAATAAATGTTTGCAGAGGCTCATCATGATGGAGGTCACACACACCCATGTATAATGAGACAGAATAAAAATTAAATGCTACAGTGCAATGTGTCAGGAAAGAAAACCCAATACATTTCTAGAAGGGCCACAAGCCCATGCAGCATGGAGTTCAGAGGAAAAGCACCTTCGATACTCATTACTTCACTTGGATATTCTCTTTCAGCCTCTCTCTGGCGCTCCTCTCTCTCTCTCTATGCGTGTGTATGAGAGCTTTTAAACTAGGTCACACTGCTGGCCCTTGATAAGAGCAGCTTGTGTATTGAATAATAAGCTCAACATATGAATATCACCATAATTGGATAATGGCATGCGTCTTTCTTCAGTCTAAGCACGTCTCTAAAACACAATGCCAGTTTCCTGTGGGTTATGTTTGAGAAAAGTGTGTTTATGGAAATTGTAAACATTAAAGGAGCGGACGAGAAGAAAAGTGATATTAGCGATCGCCTCTGTATACTCATTTAAGCTTTCATTTTAATGTTTTCTCATTTAAATGAAAATAAAAATGTAAATTTGCAGATATATCCAAGATACAAAATGTATTCTGCTAGCTAACCTATTAGGTTTCCAAGCACATTTCAAAAGCATGAATTACTTACAGGACAATACATGAATGTGTGATGGGTAAGTACAGTTTTCTGCAGGTTTAATAAGGTCAAATCTAAAACTTTTAAGACCGTTAAAACTGAAATTTAAGACCGATATCATAACATAAAAAAAACATAAAAATGTTTTTTTTGTCTTCAAATATATTTTTTGAAACCCTAACAATTACAAGGTTTTCTCAAACTGTCAACCCTAACCGTGTCTTTTACAAATGTGAGCATTTAAAAGCATTTTCTCAAAATCTGGCAACCCTGACAGTCTAACAATTATGAGTCTTTTGTCCATATCTGGCAACCTTAATCACTTTTAGGATTTTGAGCATTTATGAGTGTTCCAAGGCATTTTCTTAAATTCTGGCAACACTAATAATACCTTTTACAATTTTGAGTTTAAAAGAGCCTTTTTTCTAACTATGACAACCCTAACCATAACTTTTTTTTTTTTTTTTGGATTTATGAGCATTTTCTCAATATCTTGCAATCCCAAGCAACAGCTGAAAATTTGTTTTTAAGAGATTTACATAGACATCAGAAAGATAAGACCCGTGAAAAATTATTTAAGAACTAGAACTGGGAATTTAAGACTTTTTAAGGCCTAAAATTTGGAGTTTTAAAATTTAAAGTTTTTAAGAGCCAGTGGAAACCATGGGTCTATTGTGCCGTGCTAATCAGCTGAGATGGGCTCTAGTAAAACCCACAGAACCCAAAGAACATCACTAAAAAGAATGAGGAATATACAATTGGTGTTACTTGAAAAACCTAGTTTTGTCTTTCAACATTTTTTCACAGATTGTGTCCATCTACTTCAATGTGGAAGACAGTATATGATGTGTAACTATGTGTGTGTGGTGAGTTTATGCAGTTTCTCAGCACAAGGGTTTTAACCCCCACCCCCCACCCCAAAATCATCATTAGCTGAGCTCCAGACGGGAGCAGATTTACCCCCTGGGATTTGTGAACTGTGTGTGGACTGTTGAAGGTTCAGGAAGACGAATAAAGTATAACATTAGCCCCTCAGCACTCAAAATGTGCTCGCAGTTGATTCTCCCTCTTGAGGGTTTCTTCCAACTTTTACATGCATAACATGATGCTTTAAAAAAAATGAAAGAACAAAGTAATATACTAAAAAAGCTTTTCTTCTTCAAATGGTTTCAGTTAAAAAGCTTACATATTTGAGAAAAAGTAAAAGAAAGAATCTCCTAAGAATGCATTTTAGTTTTCTGTTAAATGCTTCGTTTAGTTCCTTTTCAATCAATTGCAGTGTTTTACAGTTTTGCTTAAAACGCGTGTACGTGCATGTGTGTGCGTGTGCATTCATCTTTGGGGACAGCTATGGGCTCATCTGTCCTGAAACAGGAAACTACACAGAACCTTCAAAAAGACTCCAACCCCATCTGGAGCATCTTGGAAGTACAAACACACACACACACACACACACACACACGCACTCAGCGCAGTATGTTCATTGAGGCGCTCGCTATCTGTCAGACTCCAACCACACTCTGTGTCCAAGAGACCAACTGTCAATCAACAGTTCACCAGTTGGCATGGCAACAGAATATGACCCCTCCCCTCCTCCTCACCTCCCCCCTTGAGCATGTAAGGAAGAAGCGACTTACGATCGGTGGATGCTGCAGTTGTAAAAGGTAAAATCCACGCTGGCGAATTTCTGTCCTGTTTCTCTGGATTTCAGGAAGAGCTTCACCACATGTGTGTCTCCTTAAGAGAGAAAGGGATGAATAGAAAGAGGGCAAGTTAATGGAGTAATTAATTATGTATGCAAGTATAAACTATATATTTAACCAAGAAACAGTAATTGGTGTCAAACAGTTCTGTAAAAGCAATGACTACTCTTGGTTGATAAGTGGTAAACAGAGACTTTTATTATAGTTGAAAATTATAAACAAAATTACTGAAATATTTATTTATTTATTTCCAATATATTGGTTTTGATGGATTAATACTTAGCAACATAGTGATCATGTCTGATTGAATAAGTACAGTGCAAAACATAGGGAGAGAGAGATGGAGAGAGAGAGAGAGAGAGAGAACGAGAGAGAGAAGAGATTAAATAAAGAAAGGAAGAAATAAGGAAAGAAAGAATGAAAAGAAAAAGAGTAAGAAAAAAAGAGAGAAATAATTTTGAAAACAGAATACATTTTTCTGTTAGCATTATTTTTGTTAAATGTTTTTTAAGTTTAAGTTAAAAAAGAAAAATGGGAATGTTTCAGCAGAGCCAATCATTAAATCTTTGACATGAGACGGTGCTTGAGTGAAACGGACTGGGCTTAAATGTGATGGGCTCCAGTTCCCTGGCCGTGGGTGAGAGGCAGTAGATTCGGGATCCATGGAGGGTTCCCTCTGTCTTAATAAAATCCCCAAAGGAACAATCTACACCAGCGGAAAGATCTGGAACATTACGAGCCTCCAGCACCAGCTGACAAAACACAGAGAGAGAGAGAGCTTGGCAAGAATACTCATTTTTTTTATCCTCTAACACATACACACAGACTGAACCTGAATCTAAAACTGGGTTCTGCACTCATAAGACATTTAAAACAGTAAACACACTCCCACAATCTCAAATACGTCTACTCATCAAGTGCACTTCAACCATTTAAAACAAGAACAAAACACAAAAAGACAGAAAGATGGGTCTGTGTACTCATGCCACCCTAGCAACACATGTAGGATGTCTGCAAATACAGACGTTAATCTTAAATATTAAATTGATATGCAGCACTTTGAGCAGAACATGTGTGTGCATTAAAAAATATATGATGTATATAAAATGGTGTGCAGTATCAGCTTGAACTATGGACAAGCTCACACGTCACCATTTAAAAATAAAGAATAATTAACTAAATAAAGACGTCTACAGTAGCAATGGGCAAATTACTTTTTATATACCCTTCTATCCTATCCCATTTCTTCCACTTCTGTAAATTAACTTTTAAAATGCAAATTAATACAGGGTTGTTATATGCTAAACTAATTTAATATGGCTGATGTGACCAGAACACTGAACTTGCAGTAATAATGGAAAATGATTAAGCATGAACACACACATTCTGAGAGCACACACAGAACCACAAAAACACCTTCACACTCCCACAGAAACACGCATACCTGGAGTTGAGCCATGGTTATTAAAGATGCATATAAAACACACACTTGCATGCAAGCACACATGCACACACATTTATGCACACAGAACAAAGAAAAACAGACCTGTACTTGGGCCATGGTGACAGATATGTTGTTGGGTTGCACTGTCAGTTCCATGCACTGATCAACTCTAGAAGCGAATCTCTGAGGTTCATCCGCCCGCTCGCACCGATCACGACGAGAACAACTGATAAAACACATACAAGGATTCACTAGGATTCATCTACTGCTGACATTTTCTTAAAACAACGTAACACAAATTCCAAAACCAGAACTTTCAAAAGTGATTGTACGCCCCCCACACCTTACAGTTATTACTTTTCTCTCCATAATGTCTACAAGATGTAAATCACTTATTCATAAAAACACAAAAGATGTAAAACAAAGAAAACAAGCTAGTCAATATTTGACACAGGCCTTCAAAACATCTTCTTTGGAACTCGAGAGGAGAGGATCTAAGCTTTGGAAATTCTCAAGCAATCAAGTGAAAAACATGACAGAAAACGTCAAAATACATCCTAACAAATAAGTCTAAATAATTATTGTGTAAACATAATAAAAGGCGACATTCTGATAAAATTTTGATTAGTACAAGTCATAACTCTCTCTTTCCAATTACTTTTCTTCATAAGAAAATGTTATATGTCGCTTCAATAGTGATTTTAACTGAAATTCAGATTGATCCAGAAGTCCAAACAAAGGCACAGAATACAAGGTACACTGAAATGTGTGCTGTGTGTTGTTTCTTACACATTGTGCAGGACACACCAGCCACAGTGAGGATCTCTGGAGCTCAAACACTCAGTGCAGGTTGAGTACTGAGAGCAGTGCTCCACCGGGACACGGCTAACCTGCAAATAAAGACAAAATTAAAACACAAAAATAAACTGAGCGTGAGCACAGAAACACCACAATTGGAACCGCAAAGAAGAGATGCTACAAGAGTGGATACACCACTACAGGTAGGGTAAAACTGTAAATTTTACCCTATACTATTTAAAATAGTAAATTTTAAATGTAATAAAACATTTGAGCGCACACGGAGTAAACTTTAAAGCAGAGGGATACACCGTGTTCAACAGCTTGCGGACAACAGGTGGCGCTATCGGTGTGGATTAGGGGTGGGCTGATCAATCCATAATATCAATACTGATGTCATTATCAGAATCGTATTAATAATAACTTAATAGCACACCAATTTATTTAGTCTATTTTGGTAAAAATGTGTCAATTTAGAGAGGCAGTGAATATCCATGTATACATTAATTAATATTTATGTATTCACGAGCTCGAACAAAAGTTGACTCATAATAAAATTTAACTATGTAAATTTGGTATTAATTATTAAATATCTGTATTTAAAAGAAAAGTCACAACCCTTATTTAATAAAAAACATTTTGGCTATCAGTATTAAATATCTGCCATTACAATTAAGTAGTTACATGTTTTCTTTTACATTTTTAAAATAAAAGTTCATTTATAAACCCATTTCCTATATGCTATGAAAGCAAAAAATACCATACATTTTTAGCTTTAATGTAAATAAATAATTTCTGTTCATGTGTACTACCAAAATTATAAATGGTTATTAACATTATTTGTGAAAATCCAAGATTCTTTTTGTCAGTATTGGTATGGGTGATACAGAGCCTGTAATTACTTGGGATCCGATCGATCCCAATTTCTGCAGTATTGCCCATTCATGCTAATGGGTTAATTTATTTTAGTTTTGTTGTTATGTTTTCTATTTACTTATATATTAATATATACTTTAAACTTTTAATACATTGTTACATTTTAAGCATTACAATTTTTGCCCAATAAAACTGTATTCTTGAGTCACCCACCATATTAGTGAACCGATTTGGTACCAGTATTGTTTTAAAAATATTGGTTTAGCACCGGTATCAGAAAAAATAAGAAAAAAAAAACCTAACTGGTGGGTTGAATTATGCTTTCTGGTGAGTCAACACATATAATTACAACTGCCATCAGTGACAGAAAAGATGAAACAACAAAAACATCACAAGACTACACAAAAAATAATCAAAATAAACAGTGACAAAAAGTTATTAAACCGATAATCTGTTAACAAAATCACTGCAAATCTATTGACTTTGCAGGGAAAGGGAAGAGCGATCCTTCAGATTTGTGCTATCCAAAGCATTCCATTCCCAGTCCTGGGAACTCTGATCTATCGCCCATTATATTGTGTGCATAACAATATTTTATGTTGAGCTGTGTCATTAGTCTGATAGTTAAATCTTCACACTTCTCTGCTAATGTTGAAATCTGTTGTTGGGAATACCCGTTAATCAAAAATATCTATGCAACCTTGCTAAAGATTTGTGAAAAAAAAAGTATATTTCATTCAATGAGAACCATCTGCTCGTCATCAGAAGAAATGAAAGATATAATGTATGCATGTGCTCGCATGAGCAGATTTTTGAATTTGGTTGGCAAGTAAGTATCTGAGAAAATATTCAGTGTGGAAAAAGAAAATGAACATACATGAGACGTGAGCGACTGAAACAGGCTCAATATTAATTTGGCACTTTTAAATCAGACGAATTTAATCATTGCACATTGCCTCAAGCATCGTTCATCTGATATTCAGTGTTAATCTGAAGCCTGCAGCCAAACAGTTGCAAATGAATTCAAAATAAATGACACACGCTCACAGCACCTGATAACAGCCCGCAGTCAAAACACACACACACAGACAAGGAAAACTCAACACCCTGAGCTTCACAAGTCAATCAAACATGTGACATCATGATGATGATGATGCCAGTGTAACATCAAACACACACAACTGGTGACTACATTGACCTTTCTCTTCCTGCATAATATGAAGCTAAATGATAACATGAGATGTACACAATGCCCTTAAAATTTAGATATTTTAGATAACATTCTAGTATAATTTATTCAGGATAAATCATTATTTATTTCAAAAGATTGTCTGTTTATCTATGTTATTGACTCGTTTGTAAAAAACTGAACTGCAGGAATCACCAGACAGAACAATTACACATTTTCATCTTAACCGGAGCTTTAGCAATAGTGAGGTGAGCATTGACAGAAGGCTAGATTCACATCACTAATCTTGAAATTCAAATATTTGTCATTCTGTTAAGAATTTACAATGACTGATTTTATTTCAGGATTTTCATCTGTATATATTTTATACCATTAAGTCTTGGACATTAAACACGTGTGATCAACAAAGAGTCACACAAAAAGCAGTCAATTGCAAATGCATTCAATTTTACCTTTGGTAAAAAAAAATCTATATTTTGATTAGACTGAACAATAAGTTAAGACTCTACAGCCCAAATCTAAACACATACTACAAAAGCAACCCGAAGTAAACAGCCTACATCTCACTTTGTTATAAACACAATTATTTCATTCATTCAAGAGGAATAGGCAATTAAAAGGCTGGGTTTATACACCAAGATCAGAGTTTGCTCATTAAAGTAGCTCTAAAGAATGTTTAAAGTTTAAAAAGATTTTTTCAGAAAAAAACAGATGTGTTATTAGCTAAGCTCCCAAAAGCTTGATCTGATTAATCAGAATGAACATATTATTTAATTGCACATGTACATTTATCTTCAATGGGAGTCCAAAACCAGCAACTACCACATTTTTGGTTGCATGTTCTGTCTTCAAAGTTGATCACTACATTCGAACATTCAGGAACAATGACCCAATTACCTTCAATGGGCAACTAGTAATTTTCAATTGTAAGAATATTCTACATTAAAAAACTCTGCAATGTCCAAAATCAACTGTTTGTTTGTAATAGTTTTCAATCTTTGAGGATTAAGTGGTAAAAATGTACTTTGCATTTAAACCATAACCCAACGTGGGTCTCCTATTGATCATTGATGATAAATGCTTCATAAACACACATAACAGGTTTGATGTAGATCTCCATGTTTGTATCCATGAGGGAGAAAGATAATCGAAAAAGCCATCAATAATATACTCAGAGGACACCAATGTACATCATCTCATTGATCGCTCTTTGTATGTTGCACTAGAGTGTGTGAGAGACTAAACTAACTGTATACTCTACTACAAACATATGCATACACTCTCACATGTGCATTATGAATCAAAGAGAATTCACTTTTACAGTACATTATGTCGCATCAGCCTCTTGCGTTTATTTTTTTCTTCTTGTCTCAGATCATATTTACATATAGAAACTAATTCAATCTGATGCTGATAGACATATATAATGGATTCAGAGATCAGTGATGTACACTGATTTAACTGATGGGGACCAGAGTACCCAATCACACTTAACGCCGAGTTCAGATTGCATGATTTTCATTGTAATCAATCTTTTCACGCTGCACGACTGTCTGAGGTGGCATGTAAATACTGCTGTGTCCATACTGCATGATAGACCGGTGACGAGAGGTTTATCATTGCATGATTTTACAAGAATTCAACCAAATTCAAAAGTCTCAGATCAAAACTACCCAAGTAATCCCAGAATCATGTGAGACTGGGATCCTCAACAATAATGGAAGCATAGAAGAAATTTGGCATACAAATTGCATACACGCTCATTTGCAGCAAAAAAAAAAAAAAAAAGTTAGATGTGAAAGGCAAGGATTGTGTGTTTGAAGTAAACTTTTTAATTAATTTGTTGCAGTTTTTCTCTGCTTGCTATAAGTGTAAAATGTATGTTTGCTAGTTTTACTGACACACGTTTTCCACGATTTAAAAGTTATAAACTCTGTTATGATCTCCATGCAAATAGATGCAGGAAGCTGCTGTGGATGACAGCATAGGAGTTCGATATATTGCAATAGTCCAATCAGAATTGATTTCACACTGCATTCCAAATATCTTGAGGGTGTTGCCAACTAGTTGCCGACTAACTCAAATTGGGTCTTTAAAGGTTCACACTGTGCAATTGAAAAACTTGTTTACATTAATGACCAGAGTACAGACAACTTTTTTTTTGAAAATGTGGCTTTCACGCTTAAAAATATTCTAGACAGGAATAAGGGACATAAAAGGTTGTATTTTTAAAAGGAGAAATATTTGGAGAAAGGTATGTCCAAGAACACTGCTGTCTTCCTGCCCCACAATGTTTCTTCCCTAGTGTTCATGTTGAGTATTCATGTTGTGTATGTGTTTGTGTGTGTCCTCACCTGTCTGTCAGAAAGGGTGTAAATGAACTGTAGATCTGGACTAAACACCATATCTCTCAGCACTGGGCTTCCTTCGCTGACCATCACACTCTCGTAGAGAAGCGCAGGACGAGTTGCACTCACGGAATTTATCACAATCTGTCAAAAAAAATAACAGAAAGAACATATTGATATCTATCAGGCAGAATTTAGGAATCAAATACACACAAGACTGCATATAAAAATTTTTAGTATGTATTATAAATTGTTGACCAAACGAGTCCTGTTTATAATGAAAGATAATTTGACTTTACAAAAACCTACAAGGTATACGTTTTATCTAACAATTTGGGTTCAACAATTGTACGTCAATTTCAACAATGCTTAATCCTGGAGGGAAAAATACATTAACATTAGAGTGGTAGGATGAGTGCCACAATGGATAATAAATGAAAACATTCATGAGCTTTCATTTTGATCAAATCCCTCATTCAGCATCACTCTATGACAGTAAAAGAGGATCAAATAAATTAACCACTAATTTAATCACACAATGAAAAATAAATGACAGACATTTGTAGTCTGGTCCCATGCTCTTCACACAATGTCCAACGAAATCACAAATAGCGTTTTTCATTTTTTTTTTTTCTTAAAAGTTTTATTTATTCTAACTCAATCCCAAGAAATGTGTCACCCTATCTTGACTCAATTAAATTAAAGAAACAACATTTAAAGCTTTGCGAGAAAACATGAAAAACCATCCAAGAATAGTCTGGATTTCCATGCATCAGCCTCTCATTCAAGGATATTAGGGCTCTAGTAAAAGCAGGTTTTCCCACATTGGACAATTGCTCCTGCACATTGTTGTTCATTACTGAGGTGATCCTACAATGAAAACAAATACCCGAGGCACCCCAGAAAAGAAAATTAGCAGGTCTCAACTCTGCTCCTCCCTATAAAAGTGTCCCTGGAGATCTTGTCTGTTACGCTCCAATCTTCACTCGTTTAGTTAGGGGGCATAGATGGACTAGTAAAATGAGAGCATCGTATTGTTCTTCACTACATATGAAGGGTAAAATGACTGCATTTATTCATCAACTTATACCATACCTTTAAAATGGAAATAGACTACAAGACACTTGAACTCCACCACAAGGTAGTACAGTATCTCTTTCTTGAATCCTTTCTTTCAGTCGACAACCATGGCCTCAGAAGCAGAGATACTAATTCTAATCCCTTGAAAGTGCTTGCCATAGAGCTAACAGAAACCAAAATGAGCAAAGATTTCTTTCTGTTACTACTTAACAAAATTTATGTCAGAACAACCCTTCTAGAGTCCACCAACACTGAAACAAAATTGATTGACTGCCAGCAAAGTGAACAAATGTTATGCTTTAAGTGTACAGACAACTGACAGTCCGCAACAGAGGGACTTTAATCCCATTTTACTACATAACATTCTGAAGATTCCATGCATGACACGATCAAATGTGAGAACATGAACTCCTCAAAAGCAAGATTGGGCAAACACCCATGAGCTTATGAGAGGATTTAGTGGTGGACAAGTATGCCAAGCAAAAGACATTGATTAAATCTTAGGTTTTAACACCTTTTTTGTAAACATGTACATAAATATCATATCAGTTTAAACCAATAAATATCGGTTTAAACAAAATGTTCTTAAACCATTCTTAAACATTAAAACAAATACAATTCTAAAAAAAAACACTACGTACACATTCACTAAGAGGAACAAAATAAGTCAATTTGTTTTAGATCTACGCAAGGGAAAATAATAACAGACCTTCATTGCGAGACGGTGGAGATATTTATGAAACCACCTAAACAGGGATAAGAGAGATTGAATACACTGAAATGCAGAGGAAGAGTGCATTACTTATGTAAATATGATCTCTCATGCAGAACATATCCATCTGTTAACACACAGCGTTTCATGAGCAGAGTGTGTATCTGCAGTACATAAGCACAAAATTACATCAATATTTCACTTAACTGACAGACAGACAAGCACAAACACAAGCGCTCGTACACGTCAGGATACATTTTATTGACAAAAACAAATGTTACAAACCAATCTCAGGCACCAGACATTTACAAAGATTAACAAAGATAAAAATTAAACCAAAAGTTTTACATTTATCCTGAGACAAACCAACAATGAGAGACCACCAACAATTTCACATGGAGAGATTGTCTAATATTTAAAATTTTTAGATAACCTCACCAACTGCTGTCTCCAAGTCAAGTACTTAATTCCACCAATCACCTTGTAACTTCTATTTAAATGCATTTTCTGTTGTCATTTTAAAATTGTTAGGATGAAAAACATTTAAAGCAATATATTATGGACTTTCAAAATGAACAGGTGATAAAACTCTTTTTCCTCTAAGTGTATCTTTAACAGTTTCTCACGAGAGCTCTCATATTTTCTCTATTACAAAGGAAAAGTTTAGGTTGTAACAAACCTAATTGGCAAAGCAGAACGTTTATTTCAGTTTGATCGACAGAATAACTAAATACAAACATGGAAACACAGTAGAAATAAGACAATCAATGAACAGAAGAGAGGACTAAAATGATTTTAGGTGTACATCTTAAAAGATGTGTAAGATAACTATAATTAACTATTTAACAAAAATAAATGATAATCAAAATGAATTTAAATAATTTTATGCCCAACAGCCAATTAGCAATTTAACCATAGCCTGCAAGGAACTGCAAAATGTCTACAGTTTGTATGTGGGGTTTTATCTGCTGTTCCTGTGGGAAAAGTGGCCAATTACCGAACCACTGAGCCCTTAAACAAGCGTTTAAGGAAATAGATGCAATTAAAATGATGACAAATTCCAGTCAATAGAAGGGCCAAATAAAAGCCAACCCATCATAAACAATACTGGTTACCCAACCCACTTTGACACAACCACACTCAGGTCAACGATTTAAGTTATAAACTGTTTTCAGTCATAAAAGGTCTAGTCAGTTCCTCAAAACCCGCACAAACAATGTTACATAGGGTACCCATGAGCATGTTCATCTCCATCTCTCTCTTACACATACATAAACAACCTTGTGCTCAGACCACACACACACACACACACGAAAGAAAAAAACATCCTCAAATCCTCTCACTCTCACACACACACACACAAAACACCCACAGCTGTGGCATTTGCATGTGTTGTGTTGACAGCTGGGTGGTCACCAAGCAACCAGGTGGGAACCAGATGTTGCAGCTGCTGCAGTCTGGCCCGTTGCCACAGAAACAACAAGGGCATCGACCCCTGGAAACAGTGTGCATGTGGGACTATGTCTGTTGCATCCATGGCTGAACTCCCAGAGAGAGTTTACCCAGTTCATCAAGGTCCCCACCAACGATTAAGAGTGTGTATCGACTTCTCCATGTCAACAGTTTGAATGCACACAAGGGAGTCCATGCATCAATGCATAACATTAATCAAATATATTCTAAACGTCCTTGGAACAATTCCAACTATATTTTAAAGTAAAGATCAGCAGAAAGTACTCAAACTTGGGTCTCAGCATCAAAAATGTCACGAACAACACAGTAGGCTTAAAGAAGGAGTTAACATCATTAACATTTTGTGTTACACTCACCAAAAGAAACTTTTCCTTAACAAATAAGCTCTTGTTAAGTTATGTACAAAAATATGAATTAAGCAGATGTCTGTAAATGTATGAGAGAGTGAGTAGACAAATGCAAAAAAAAATCGCAGCGAGAGAGAGAGAGAGAGAGAGAGAGAGAGAGAGAGAGAGAGAGAGAGAGAGAGAGAGAGAGAGAGAGAGAGAGAGAGAGAGAGAGAGAGAGAGAGAGAGAGAGAGAGAGAGAGACTATGTGGGTAATTAACTATGCTCTGGTGGTTTCTGGAAGGAAGTTCTTGGGGTCAAATACACTCACAGATGTTCAGACACACAGGCACATGCGCGCGCGTGCGCGCACACACACACACACACACACACACACACACACACGCACGCGCGCACACACACACACACACACCCACATGCAGACACCTAACTAAGCCATACAAACTACACACTCACAAAAACAGAATAGAGAAATGTAAACATTTTCACATGGAATATACAATGGGACATACAAATGATACTATACATCCGAGGACTGTAGTTTCATACACTGGGGACACATACAGTCCACTGGAAGTTCCCTGTAATAAGATGCACATCTCCATGGCAACAGCTTCATTTAGCTCATTAACAGCAAAAACTGGGGCACATGTTTTTTGGAACCAGCAAACACAGGAGTTCCCCAAATATTCAATC
Organism: Danionella dracula; assembly: GCA_900490495.1. NCBI lineage: Eukaryota > Metazoa > Chordata > Actinopteri > Cypriniformes > Danionidae > Danionella > Danionella dracula. Next base: position 7,659,212 of record UELW01000996.1, read on the forward strand.
CAATCATTATTTGCATACACACTTGTAAACCACGTGAATAAGATGACACCATGAACATCAATAAAAGACAAAATATCAATATCAATATCAATTAAAATAGTATCTGATTCTGACAAAGCATTGCCACTTCGAGAAATATGATGCAAGGGTCAAGTGAACAATCATTATAATTTTTTGTGTAATGAAATGTGGTTTGTATAGTTGAACGAAAAAGGTGAAAGCCATTAAAGGCCACTAAAACTCGCTGCAATTATTCCATACAATGTTCAGGGTCATTGAACTGGATATTCCCCAGGTTGACTCTCAGCCAGTGACTTGATGTAATCAGGAAGAATCTTCCCAGCGTAACTGTGTGTCACATTCAATGAGAGTTCCTGAACATCTGTCCAATAATCACAGCAGAAAAAATGATTGCACAAGCTGAGAGTGCTTGTACAGTCCTTCATTTGATTCAGAGTACGCTCAATCACATTCACTCTATAACTTGTCGTGATGCACTGCTGGGATGCGTTTCATCTGGAGTTGAAAACCAACTTCACTCCATTGTTCACAGCTTTTCTTACTGCAGTGCAACTGTATGTTGAAAAAGTAAATAACATAGCAATCATGACATCAAGCAACAGCTGCTTGAAGCTGATTAAGAATTGGAATAAACAAACTATTTGTAAAAGACCAAAAAATAAACAACTCCAATTATTGTATATTCATCAACATACTGGAGAATATTGAATAGCTCCATTTAAAAGAAAATTATAAACTTTCCAAATCACTGAATCGAAAAAGGGTTTTATTAATAAAGATGAGACCTAATTCTAGAGTTGTAAATCATTTAGTCTTACTTTAAAACTTTCCATACACATTTATAAAAATGTCAAATGCAACATTGTCAAATGCAATGTATGGTTGCAATTCAAAAACTTGTCTGAGGAATACCTTTAAAGCACAAGGAGAAAACCTAATTTCGTCATAACCAGTATTTGCAACAAAATTACTACATGAATCAGAAGAATGCAACATTAGACCACCAAGCAATTCAGTGTCTTTGCATGCATCTAGTTCACCTTTTTCTGCTGCTATGAGTTTCTTCTGCAGCGTTTCTATGGCAACTTCAGAGATGAATGGCTTCAGGTGAAAACAATAATTCACACAAAATTGTTGCCAGCTACTCTTTAAATGTTTAGAGAGACAGTGAGTGAAGTTATTTATCAGGTATGTGTGTGTTGTAATTGTCATGAAGCTGATGAAGTGTGTAAGCACTACAAAATTGCAGCAGCAGCAGCTTTAAAGTTAGAAAGTTAATTATTTGTGTGCGTGCATGTGTTTGACTTGCTCAGTGATTTTGACTATAATCGTGATGAATGTGTCCTGCCCTGTGAGAGGTTTATGTTGCAGGATTAACCTTTATTAAATATTAATGAGCACAATTGTGCATGTGGGTGCGTTACTGAGCTTCACCTCAGACAAAAATCAATATCTAGGACTGAAACCAGAACCACAGTTGTATTATACTGAAGATATAATATTTATTGATGGTTGCCTTTGTTTCTAGGGTTTGTATCCGTAAGGAGGGTTTTCACCATACTCACAAAATGATAACCGTAGAGGTGTAAATGACAAGAACATAACTAATAAAATAATGTTTTCTCTTGGCTTAATCAGAGCAGTGAACATGCAAATTACTTAATTTTACTGGTACCAGAAGGTTTTTCTGGGAAATTCAAGAGTAAGTGGAAATAGCTTATTTATCCCTCAAGTGTTATGATTTTTACCACCAACAGAGTACAACAAAATTAGCGCAAAGAAGAAAGCACTTGTAAGAATTCAAGATCTCATTAAAGCTGGGATTTCTTACTCTAAGCTTTGCAGAATGCTGCACCTGACCACCATAAAATGAACAGAACACATCTGTCTTCCTTTCTCCTAATTGGGACTCAATATAGTTCAGAATTTACTTCAAACTTCTGATGATTTTCTTTAATACACCTAAAGGTTTCGCATATCGAATTTGTAATCATCACAAACTCAGTAGAATCTTGCATTCCTCTGATCAGCATCTGTTAGTGGTCTGACAGCGGGGTGATGGTATTTTCCCAGTGGCCTGTCCAACCTCTGGAGCATGCTCCCTCTTGAGTTTACTTCAATCACTGACCTGGTTATGTGTTCCATGTGTGTGTTTGTCTGTGTGATGTAAAAGCTCCCTGAGCAGCATGCCATGAATTTTTCAGCACATCCGAAAGGACGACAAGATTTTGCTCTCTATAACTCCTTCTCAAACCACAGGCAGAAAGACTGGCGATGTTTAAAGAGAGTGTGTTTAGATCAGGGGAGTGCAAGGAGGGCTGCAGCCCTACACAATTTAGCTTCAATCTTCATGAAAGTTGTCTGATTATAATAATGAAGGCCCACGGGGTTGGTATGCTCAATGTTTTCTGAAGCAGGGTTGGAACCAAAAGAAATCCAGAATTTAAACCCTTCCTTGGGTTAAAGTCATATTCTATTTGAGTCCAGCCACGACTTAACATAGCACATACAAACACTTGCATACAGATGTGTCTTTGTGCTAAGCCTCGTGTCAAAGCAAGTGTCTGTGTGCAGAATGACGAACACTGTATTCTTTGTGAGTGGGTCCAGAGGGATTTGTCCATGAATCTATGTGTGTGTTTTCAGGACACGACCGTGAGAATGTTCTAACAGGAGCATCGAGTGGCATATGATTACCATGTGATGTGACAAAAACATCTAACTGACACACTGGCACAAAACAAAGACTTCCCTTTCTACACATTACTTACAAAAGCCACTCTGAGGTAATTGTTCAAGATCAAGTTAATCTTTTCACAGTGCTGTAGCGATATTTAGGTAACATTTTAACTTGAATAAGAAAACTTTATTTGCTAATTGTAGAGCTGCAACTACTAATAAGTTAATAATTTTTCACAGCATATTTCATTGCCGATGATTGATTGATTGGTTAACATGTACAACATACATCCAGAAAAATGTGTTTGCATGGTGGATAGAGTTGAGGGCGTGAGCTGTACTCTCCATATATGGGAGTAAAATGTTATTCAAGTTTAGCAGTCATTGAAATCGATCGCAAAACTGGCAATTGTCTGTGTTCTGTTTCAAGGCTCTGGTGTCATAGCCTGCTGTAAAGTAGTTTTTTTGTATTTGTTTGATGTCTATTAAAATCTAAACATCATTATTTGTACATTTTTGACTATTTCATTAATTTGTTATATTCAGTTGATTTTAATGTTAAACTCTTATATGTAAGCCAACAAAATGTTGCAGGTGGGGTGAGAGGGCAGTGACTTTGACAACCCCAAATTTTTTACGAGGCAGAAATAATTTTTTTTTATCATATTTTTAGTTTTTAGGTGACGAAATTATCATTGTCTGTGATGTCTCTAAACTTGAACATTGTTATTTTGATGATATTTAAATCCTAAGCTTTTGTCCAAAACAGCTACATTTGAGAAGAATATGTTGGAGAACAAGTGCAAAATTAATGTCCAGGGGCGTTTCTTTCCACGGAAAAGTACAAAAAGCACTGCTTCATAAAACAATGATTCTGGAATACTGTTCTTAAAACTCTCTTACTCTCTATTTTGCATTGCTTAGTTCCATCTGAAAATAAAACAAAGAAGTCACCTCGTGTAGTACAATCTCACCATTTAAACTACACTCAAGATGAACAGCCGCATAGAATGCTTGCTAAAACCCAGATGGGCAGACATTTAGTGTCCCAAACACCATCTGTAATAATCCATCATAGACTAATCTACACTCATAAAATCATAGATATAATCAATAATCTCTCATTAGACATACATGAATGTATGTATACCAGCTCTCTGCCAAATCTCACAGTGAGATGCTAATTACAGACATGTAGAGCAGAACACACAACCAGCAGAGTTCCCATGTGTCTGTCTGAGTGAGAAAGATTAACGTCCATCAATCAATTCCCTTTTGAAGAGTGATTACAACCTCAGTGTTTCAGTAAGTCACTTCCTTTCAACAAATCAGAGTCACTGCATGAAATGGTGTTTTTCTATTCACTTTAACCAATACATTTTGTTATAGTTATTACCAGAAATGTGGTGTTAGCAACCAGAAAATACTGTCCACGCGTTTTCATTTATTAATCAAACTTATACTGTTTTGTCAATGTTTGAAAAGAAGTTATGTATTGCAAAAACAGTGTGCAGCCTTAGGTCAGTATAGTGATGATGCACTCACTAATAGCACAAGTCCAGTCAATCATATTAGCAAATCAAAGCCTACACCATCTTCATCTTCATCTATGCATATCCTTGTTTTCTTTCTCAAGTCATCATGATGTTTTTTTCAGAATCAAGACTAGGTTTTGATTTTTTGTGTCTCAGGCATAATTTTAAACAGTTCACAAACATTTTTAGCACAATTTAACACAAACTGGCAACCGCATTGGAAAACTAATTCCAATTATCCTTAGCAAATAAGCTCTTGTTAAGTTATGTACAAAAAGATGAATTAAGCACATGTCTGTAAATGTACGAGAGAGTGAGTGGACAAATGCGAAAAATCGCAAAGAGAGAGAGAGAGAGAGAGAGAGAGAGAGAGAGGAAAACTCATTGCTTAAGCATAATTGGAGTAAAGAAGCTATGTCAAACCACAATGTATGCAATGGAACATACATTGTTTAGTTGTTGAACTGAATATTGCTCCTTAATATCTATTACAGTGCTATTTGTTTATTAGTTGTAGTTGTACTACACTTTTTAACAATATTCTAAAGAAATCAACTACGAAAAACTTAAATGTTTTTAAGACTATTAATTTCATACACTGTATACGAGTGATAATGTATGCGTGTCTGGCCCGGTGGGCTTGCCCATCTGTTGTTGATTTGAGCAGACTGGACAGTCTAGCGCTCAAAAACCCAAACAAGAAAAGCTCAAGACGCATCAGTGTGTGTCCAGACAAGCCCTCGGATCAGACCAGCAGGATTAAAGCAGTTTCAGCCCCACCCCACAAAACAGATTCTGGACACAGCACTGCCCATGGTTATGCCCATAAACCTCTCAAAAGTTAGATTTTTAACAATAAAATAATATATATATTTACATTCAGACTGCTTACTACATCACTTACAACAGTCAAACTGAGCACTTGCACATACAGAGAGAAAAATCCTCTTCAGCTGCTCTCTCAGGGATGAAAAGATTCAGTCCTCCATTTCACATCTCAGTGAATCCATCATGAAATGCTCCGCTGGGTCCTCACTCAGACACACACTCCTATTCACAGTATGGCGAAAGCTCCTCATCATACATACAAAACTGTGAAATCATATAAACACACATCCAGCTCTCACAAATGTTTGTATGTCTGTGCAGGCACACCTCATTATACAAGTCGACACACACACACATTAGCAGCATGATAAGCAAGGTTAAAGTTTCTTTCTTACAAATCCACAAACCTGTGTTTTCTAGGAAGCCCAAGAATAAGGACTACTAATGGGAGACGTCCTTGTCAAACATATTAAAGTACATTTTAAACATTTACAGTATAAATTCTGTAACACTTGGATGATAAATTTAAGATCAAAGATACATTTTGGATTTTTTTTGTGCCGCAAGCTGTTTGAATATCGATGTTTGAGCTTTGTTGCCATTTACTTTCTTTTTGTCAAGTCTCAACTATTTCTCTAACTTGGCTTTTCCCTGATCGATCATCTACTCCTTGCTTCTTGCAAATATGAGAATGTTTACATCACTTGTATGATGTTACCTTAAGTGTTTTTATGAGGTGTAGTTGTGTTTTCTCTTTCAACTGAACAAATCCATTTCCCTCAATCACTAGCTGTATCGATGTATAAAAACATTCCAGTTCGTTGTGAAAATATGACAGCTCAATGCTGTAGTGCCACATGACAATAGTTAGAAAAACATGCTGCGTGAAGCTTCTTGGGTTTGAAAACTAAACTAATCAAAGAAAAATGCGTCAACGACAAAGTCATACAAAAAGTAGAACAAGTCTCACAGAAACCTACACAACTTGGGGATGGAGCCTTAACTTTTCTCACCCACGTATTTTAAAGAGATAAAAACAGAGTTTCAAGTACAACTGAATATAATCAGTGATGTCTCGCTTGATAATGACTGGCTTGTGTTTTACAGGAACACCATCTGCCACTAACAACTTTAAACTTTACAGCCCACTCCATCAAAACTAAACCAGATGAAGGCAATACAAAAAAATTGATATTTTCTTCACAAGTGTGTAACTTAATTTAACAGAGTGTAAGCAAGTACCCTACAAATGTACACATTCCATCTTTACACTTTAAGTGAGGCAAATCTTACCTTTTTCATTCGTCCATTCCGTGTTCCAGCAAACACAACTGTATTACCACGATAGTCGTATGCTGCAAGTGCAGTCAGTCCATCATCTTTGTCAATGTAGAGTGCAGTCCCCTCAATACTGCTAGTGCCCCCAAGAGGCTGATTAAAATCCTGTCCGCAGAACCCATCTTCGATCTGAAGAGGCTAAAACATACCAAAACACAGAGTGAGAGTTAATAAACTCCATAACAAAACAGAGAATACTACACACACACACGCACACTCCCTTCATATTTTCATTTGGCAAGGATTGGAGCAGTACCTTTAGCGAAAGTTTGAGCGACAGAGTAACATTATCAAAATGGTATAAGTAAACTTAGCTGCCAGAGAGTAGTAAGAGAGAAGAATCACCAAAAACTTCCCTTTGCGTTATCTAAGGAAAACGTAATGCCATCAACTTATAATGATGACTTATTTGTCTAAAGGCAAACTCCCTGCTCTCCCTGTCTGTGCACAATAGGAAGTGACTGGAACTATAGTACCTTGTCAGGCTACCAGAGGTAAGTCAGAGTTTTTTTTTTTTTTTTTTTTTTTTTTTTAAATCACCCCCTCAGTCAGCCAATTAGACATTGGTGTTACGCCTATGTCCAGCCTCTCTAGTCCCCTTTTTGATTACCAGGAAGGGATGTACCTTCATAAAGGTTGTGGTTGGCGAAACGCCACACATGCTACATTCATTTTATATACAGTCAATGCATTTGACACAATAAAGATAAGAATTACATTAAACCAGGCCAGTATGTGTGTATCATGGAGATTAGACTAACCTTTAACCCATGAGGTAAAAACTAATGCAGGTCTCAACAGGTTGTAGAGGGATATTAACATACATGGGCTCCAAAACAGTAGTATGTGAGCTGCAAAAGTGTTTTTTTATGATATATGATATATGGCACAGAGAGTGACAAACATACAATACTTCTTTGTGTGATACAGATGGTGAGTGGGTGTGTTTAAGCAATGTGGGCATGAGGATTAAACTTGTGTTTTAAGACTGCTGATTGTGTCTGCATAGTTCAGAGACAAAACCCAACATTTTGGGAGAGACACCGGTGATGTGTATAAATAATGAATTGAAGCCAAGATTGTTGATAACACACTCTCTCTTTTGCACATATCCAAACAACATGAATCATTTGAGCATTACCAGATTTACTTCATTTTACTATGATGAGAGTTAAATTTCTGGTTTCTGTTGGTAAGCAAGATGTTAATTATGACAATTAACTGAATAGTTAAAATCTTGGTCAAGCAGATTATTCAATATTTAAAGACAATCAGCAAGAGATGACACCTGAGTAAGTGAAATACCTAGTCAATGTATTAGGCTGACTTTATTAAATGTGTATTCATGACCTGCTATGGATCAAACACAGGCTCCTCCCCTAAGCTACCTAGCCTTATTCCCAGAGAGTCACATTATTTAAAATTATACTTTTGTTATTTCTTCCAGTCTTTCACCTAAATATCTTCTATTTAAATGTGAAAATAATGTTACTTAGGATTATTGTGCTATTTCTGTTTTTTTTTATTTTTAAAATGTTTTGGTGACAACAAGTTGGCAATAAAGTTACAAAATAAATCAGAGTCAACGTTTGGTCAATTGTTTTTCATATTCATCTTTGGGGGAAAAACCTGCTACTGGTTTATTAATCTGGTTACAAACATCGAATTTTCTCTTTCGTCAGTCATCATGTTTTTTATTCTTTCAGGTTGGTGTTAATTATTTCTGGTTTTACCTTTGTGATTGTTGGTTATACTCTTATGTCTGTTCTAAATAAATTATTTAATAATTGTGTGCTGGGTCAAGAATTAAGCCTCTATACCTGTCAGCACTTGTTACCTCCGGACCATGCTTCTATAGTCCCCTCTTGTTGTACTATTTAGCAAATGCTCCAAATGCCTCTCATTGATCACTCTGTTCCTGAAAGTTATTATTTAGTTATCTGTGTTTTCTGTTACAAGCATAAAAGTTGCTAATTATGACTAGATCCTGTATTTTGGGTGTCGGGTTAGTTCACCGACTCCTTTATCGAGTATAATTTTTAGGCAGGATTTTCCCTCACTGTATTATTGCTGTGCTTCGCTGTTAAGGTGTTTTAGCCATTCAAGGTTTCCCCATCACTGGGAATTTATGTTCTTTTTTTTAGCTAAAAAAAAACTAAAGATTTTTGGACCTCTGGCTATCAAGCAATTGAATTGTCCCAACTGTCTGCCAAAAACAAAAACCGACAACCAGTTTAAATGTATCTTTACATTAAGCTATTTCATTATTCATTATTTCATTCTGTTACATTATCTTTCTCGAGCACTATTCACCCCTTCAATCTATTGTGTTCAACGTTAATTTACTTAAAAAATTATATGAAAAAAAACATTCTGATTTTTAGGATTTGAAAAAAAAACATCTTCAATAAAAGATCTTCTAAATCGTTTTCTGTACATCTACATCTATTTATAAATAAAAAACACCTTCAGATGCTCCATTGTGAAATTTTACTTAACAGAAAGTTCTTTTATTACTCTCCATTCTGAATGGAAAAGAATGGACTTGAAATGTAAAGAGCAAAAGACCCAACTGATTTACAATAGGACGGAGAAATAAAAATGAGGATCTTTATCTGAGTGCCTGCTTAAATGAAAGCTAATCTTTGCCACTGAAAGCCTTGAGAAAGACAGAGTGAGTGAGATGAACAAAGATGAATGAGGAGAGAGGGAGATTTAGAGAGGATGAAGAAGCAAGACCTGTTCCCAGAGGAGCTTGATGGCAGAGAAGATGGGATCAAGCCTGAGTAAATGAATTAGAAAGCATGAGAGAGAGGGACTCATGAAATTTACTCAACTACAGTAATGATGTTCCTGTCCAACTGAATAATGATGGCACTTGGGAAACAGAACGAGAGAGAAGGCATGCACCAGAAATAAGAAGTTATATAGATACAGAAATATAGATTGACATAACATTTTACATTTACATTAATTTATTTCAAAACCAAACTAAATTATATTCTTCTACTAAGGTTTGAAAGTTTGTTCCAAAATGTATATTTCCAGTGCATGGGCTATTCATGTTTTACATTGTGAGTTACCATGAATTTATCAGAAAATCTCCCAACATGGTTTTAAATGTAGATAAACATACAGAATAATTTCTGCTAATCAAAATTACAAATCTAGTTAGTCTACAAAAGTGATGACATTTTTGAGATGAAAGATTTGAGTGCCTGCACCAAGTAGGACCGTCATTAAAAGAAGCTATTTCCCCAAACATACATGCTGCTACTAAAAGACTTAAAATAGACCATGTCTCAACAATCTTAACAGTCTCACCCTAGTGACCTTCATAGCCCTGCTTATTTCTAATCACAGCTAACCTTTGCACCACATTAGGTGAAGCTGAACTCTGTAGAGGACATTACTGTCTGTGACACGCCCATTCATTTAACCCAACAAATCAATCCCTGCAGAGATGCATTGTCTTAATGGTCTGTGATCAGAAGCTGAACTCACCGAGTTGATGCATGGCAGCTCCTTGTTGAGTAGCCAGGGCAAAGACAGCCTGCCCTCTCCTCTATAGCACGACTGAATCCTTTCCTTGATCTTCTCCTTTATTTTTGTTAGCGTGAACAAGCAAAGAGCTGACTCTCTTGGTGGTTTGGCTCGATTCTTTTGGCCTTGGGAGAAGACGGTAAACAATACATCCTCCTGCTCAGACACTCCCAATGAGTTTGCAAGTTGCCTTCCAGGTTTGCTCAAGTAGGCATCCTGAATTAGTCGATACTCAACACCATCTTTGGTGCATCCAATAGGAAATTCGACATAGGAGTAGAATCTGGGATCATCGATACAGAGACGAACGATCTTGGATGTAAAAAATTGCTCCCCACTGGCATCCGGAGAAGTCAGTTGGGTATCCAGTTGCAATGTTAGGTAGTAAACAAACTGTTCACTGCTAAAGCTGTATATGTAGTAGATATCAAATGCAGGAAACTTAGACAGGGTATCCGAAGGTATCTTAAGTTGGGAAGAGACAAATTCATCCTGGTGGACAAAGCTGAACATGTCTGCATCTTCCTCGTTGTCCATAAGCTTTCGGCTGGAGAGAGTGGGGAAGTACTCTGATTTTCCATCAATAGGTGTTCCTATGAAAAGCTTGCTGACATAACCCTCAGAAATAATGACTCCAGACATTGTTCCTGACTCAGTGACACTAGAAAGGTAATGTTCCTTACGATGGTGTGGCTCTCCAAGCTTAAAAAGATCATCAAGGCGCAGAAACTGACAGATTCCTTGTGAAGTGCTTCCACAAGCAATTAGTCGGTTTTGGGGGTAATCAATTAGCAGTAGCTTGTTCACATTGTTATTTGGGGCAAGATCATGGGGGCATGACTGAACACTTGGAGGAGGATAGCATTTCTCATTATCCACAACAGGACCGGTTACATGACTCCTCAGCTTGGTCAAATTACTGGAGAGCTTGTAGATCCAGTTTACAGCTCCCACATATACATCTCCCGTCTTATTATGAATTACTAAATGTGTCAGGCCCCAGTCAGGAGGTGAGAAAGACCTAAATGACTCAACCTGGGTTCCAATGAGAAGATGAGGGGATATGCAAATGGTCAACAAGCAAAGAAGCCCTGCAGTCTTTGGGAAAATGCAGTGTGGCCTCTGTGGAGGCCACATATCTGCAATGGTCCTCACAGGTGATGAATGATGTGGTCCACTTTATCTTCAAATAGGAAATTTTTTAATGACCTCAAAGACAAAAGTCAAAGAGCACAGTATCTCTTCGTTCAATCCTTCCTAGCCTTCTTACACATCAGCCTTCTGTTTATACATCCACCTTAAAGCTTTGTCCAGGGCTCCTGTAAAGCAAAAGAAATAGATTATGAGTTCAAATTGTACAGATCCTTCTCATTACACATAAAAATTTTAAGTCAGATAGAAAGTAAATGGAGTCAAGTCTGTATCTTGCAGTTTGCCACAAATCATTAGGTGCAGTGTGGTCAAATGAGGTAAACTATGGCAAGTTTTAATCCCAAAGATTGATCATTCCAAGGGTGAATATGTATCTCCAGTGTATCAGTTAATGATGTGCAAATTGGAGGCACTACACTCTTCACTAAGCTGAGCACTAAAGCTGAAAAATCAGCAACACTTGGGAATGAGATTGAAACATTTATCACGCAAACTATCTGACAGGAGATCTGTGCAGATGGAGTATGCCAGTGCATCACAATGTACCTTTAAGAGGCTCATGAAAACTGCCTAATCTTTGAAATAAGATATGCGAGTTGTTGCCAAAAGAGCAATAACAAAGTTTTATTCTGTTTCCCAGTTGATCTGTATGATTGGACAAAAATGCTTTGACATCAATTCAAGGTATTTACTTTCAGGTTGACAGCTAAACAAATCATGACAACAAAAATTAAGCTGTATTTCAAATTGTGTTTGATCTACTGTACATTTCTTTGTCCTAAAAGTGAATGTTTAAAAATGTTCTCATCTGAAAGTGAATAACAATAATATTATAAGCATATTGAAATGTATGTATAAGTGTATAATAAAACTGATTAGAAACTTAGTAGTAGAACTCTTCTACTTCTATTATAGAATCAAGGATTGAGCTAAATGGTGACCTCACACATTAAAATCTGACAAATTCAGCATATAAGCAGCAATACCCTGTACAAATTCTCATTAATGAAAGTCCTAATGGTGCATGAAGGGGATTTGCATGATTTTTCAGATTTCAGAACAGTGTTAACAATTGAAATCACAAAAACAAAGCATCCCTAAATCTAGACCTGCTCGAATACAGGAAAATTATATCACTGATTATTTAATTGCAGTGATTTATATAACACATAATCTTGATTTTTGAAGCCACTGATGATTGGAATGGACCTGACAAGCATTTTATATATATATATATATATATTTTTTTTTTGCATACATCACATTTGTGCTCGGTTGTTGCAACAAACAATGTAGAGGATTTTAAACTTGGCAAAAAGTTAATTATCCAATAATTAGTACCCACTAGAGGCCTTTCTGTTTGTACAAGTAATAAACAAAAAATTGAACAAGTTAGTTTAATTAAAACACTAAGCATACCATACAATAACAATATTGTGAATAGTCTAAGATGACAGAGAAAAAAAAATATGATGAAAGGAGGATTTACTGGCAAAGTAAAATCTTAGCTAGAGGAGAGAGTGAAAGCCAGAGGCAAGTGAAAACTGTAAATGATAAACAGAATAAAAAGGCAAGATAGGTTAAAGGGAAAATACAAGGAATGTTTTCCTTTCCCTGTCCTTTTCTTTGGCCACTTCTTATCTTCATTGCTTTTTTCCTGTCAGGGTGATTGAGGCCTTTCTTATCTGTCCATCATTCCCTAAGGACAGGATGATGGGAAGTGGCGTCACTCCTTAAAGCTCAACAAAACTGTACAAATGTGTTTCAAGAAAAGAGAAAGTACTATCTGATTTTGATTTAATTTTAAAGAGTAGTTGCCATCATCGTTTAACTCTTTTTTTTTTTCAATTTCCATTAAATAGCAAAAAACTACTTCTAAAGAAGGAAATTGCAGTCATGAAAACCCCAAAAGCTGTGGATTATAATTTTTTATTCTTCCATTCAACTATTTCGAGCTTTATATGAAAAGAGATGTGTTTCTATCACATTTCAAATATAGGCACCCGTAATGAATGCCTCGCTAACTTCAATAATTTTCCAAAACAGTCATTAAAAAATGTATCTATTTTAAACCTCATAACTTAGCTGAGATCTGCCACTAAAATAAAGCAAGGAATGTATTTTAGTTTCATTGCCATATTTATGGCAATGTTTGCTAGAGACTATTGTATCTTGCTGTGCTTATAAAATTTGGCTGAAAAGTCAACTATGAACTCTAAGCCTGAGAAAATATGCACGCACATACACGCAGTCACACACATCCATAAAGTCACACAGCCAACTGAGCAAAGTGGTCTCCTCAGATAATGGCTAGCTGTGGCTGATTTATTACACATGGCATATCAATTCCACCACTCACCTCTCGGACTGAATGCACACAAACAAAGTCACACACAACACTCACACACTTTCAAATTCTACTCATGTGCAGAAAAGCACAAAGGCAATAAACTCAAGACTTTATGAGGATAGCAATTCAATAGAAAAGGAAAATCAAGAAAAGAACAAATTATTAAAACAGATAATATTCTGTGTTGGAGATATGGAAACCAGTAGCTATTGATATGCGGAACGCCCATCACAGAGTCAATTTCTACAAATAATATTGTTATACTGACATTTTGATACTGGCATGAATCATATGAAAACAAACTAACTAGCCATATGATTTTCTTTAAAAAGACTATGCACAGCTAACAAGGTTCGTGGTATTCTCCCTAAGCATTTCAGGGTAGTTAAGAGTGAAAAACGCCGGAAATAGCTACTCAACTATGGCATGCTCATTTCACAGCTCGTTATCACTCAGTAAACACAGAAAATTTAAAGAAAGGTAAGAATATTACCCTGAAGAAAAGTCATTTTTACATAGCCCGTCTCAAAGCAAAATAACAAATAAAAGTATACATATATCTTTAACCAAATATTTACAAATTATATTACAAAAGATTTAAATCTTTAAACCAAAATGCAACTCAAACCCCTTATCCAACAAAAAAAATGCTTAACAGGAACATAAATTAATCAGCTATTTGAATAAGAAATAACTCAGAAGTTTGAAAATAATGTGACTTTTAAATAACTTATTCTAATTTATATAGTGGTTGTTAGCTATTTTCTTGCAGGATTGAAAGCTTCTGGACTGAAGAAAAACATACTACAGAAACAGAAAATTAAAATGTTGCCCTTTTTACACAACATAAGCCAAAAATTTTAAAATGAATTACTGTCAGTGAAAACAATTTTTTAATTACTGTAAATGGATTACATTGTTTAATAAAAAAAAAAGTTCATCAGGACACTCGGCTTATGCAGAAACCTACTGCTAGTGACATCACAGAGCTAAAATATAAAATGACACTTATTATGAAACTTTGGAAAACATTTAGACAAATGTATGCATGAACAGTGTGAACACAGTCATGTTAGTGGTGTAAATTCTTGGAGTTATTTTTATCTAATTTGTAAAAGTATAATGGCATAAAAATTCATAGCTGTTTTCAACGTGCGTTAATAATGTTAAACCACTCTCTCTCTCGCCAGGCCTGCCGAGCCAATAATGTTTGACAGCTCCATGGGTTGTCCAGACAATGACCAAATATATACGCTAAATTATACGCTTAAAATAAGAAGAAAACTCTCAAAAAGAAAATAGTTTAAACATGTTTAAATTGGTGAACTAGTTTTTTGTTCATTTTAAGAGCTGTTTTAAAAAATAGATTTCATTAAGGCACAGATTGGGAAAGCTCCCATCCTTGTACCAGGAAGTCGGTGGAAGCAAATCGTTTCTCGGACTTAAAGTACTAATTTGTAGACAGTACTTGTACTTGACCGTAATTGCAGATTTTTTTATTTTGCATTGTTAAATTTGCAAATACATGGTTTAGTGAGCGGATGACAAAAAGTTGTAATGGACATACTGGCATCGTAAAATAAAAGAATCCAGTATGACAACCCAACCATCTCTGAGACTACTTTACTCCAGGAGTAAGTATTACATTTATTATCTTCATAATGAAAGCATTCTTAAGAAATCCAAAGTTATTCATTATTACTTACATTCTTTGGAGGTAAACAACTTATTAGAATCAGACAAAAAGAGAATTTATACAACATCATACTAGAAAAGTACTAATATTCATTTTGAACTGAAACTTAACTTTTTCAGGAGACCCATCAGATTGATAATATATCATGTTAAAAGGTCAGCTTACATACAAACCATTTAAATGCTCACTTATAATTAGTTGCTTTCATTAGAAGATGTTTGTTTAATCAATTTCTAATGATGACATTGCTACACTATTTAAGAAAAATGAAATGACTCAAAATATGATTACCCAACAGTTAGAAATGTACTTGCACACTGAAACTCCTGAAACAGGCTTTTCAACCGCCAGCATGTTGAGCTCATGTGCCAAGGCAAACATCAGATATAACTGAGAGAACCATCCAACAAGCTTTAAGAACAAAGAAATTCTTTCGCAAAAAATGATCTCATCTAAAACTCGCAGAGTGTGGAAAAATACCTCCCAACAACCAAACCATTATTAACAAGTAAAACATAACTTGATTAGTTGACACATCTGTCAATACTTTCCACGGTCTAAGTAAGCAAATATGCCCACTATTTAACTTTACTTCATTTAATTATTATTTAAGTATCGAGATTATATATATATATATATATATATATATATATATATATATATATATATATATATATATATATATATATATATATATATATATATATATATATATATATATATATACCTGTATTTTAACATCCCTTTTCATACTGTTATCATGAGAGGCAATTCCTAGATCACCCACCTTCACCCTCACATTCTCCTGATGTTTTCCTCCTTTTCTTATTTTAATAAAGTCACACTCAGTCAAGCATGAGAAATGAGCCAGCATGTACCATTGCGGCATGTATGTGTGATTTGATAACGCAGGATGAAATGGCCCAAGTTCTTCAAATAACAACAGATCGTCACATTCCTCAACAGCAAAAGGAGTAAGGGAGGGAGGGCTGCTTCCTAGAGAGAAGGCAATGCAAACTCCAGTAAGAAATCAAAACACCATCAAGCATGGCTTGTACATGTACACACACACACACACACGCACACATGCATACACACACACACGCACACGCACACACACACACACACACACACACAATCATTTGCATACAGTATTATGCATGAAAAAAAATTATAAACTACTGAAGCAGGCTGAAAATGCATTCACACAGAGTTTTTTCTAAAAGACAACTTTGATTCCAGTGTATTTAAAATTCAAGTCAGACACTGAAAGGGAAAAGATAAATAAAGTCAATGCTGAACTGTGCAGCACAACTTGCTTCACTCAAACACAGGCATGTCATTAAACCCCCCCAAAGCAAACTCACAACTAAAATCATTCACCATATAACGTAATAAGTTGTGCTAATGAAAGTCAATTTAATAACAGATCATTAACCTCTCATGGAATACAAATGACTTCCTATGGTTTCCTGACTCTCATTTTCTGAGCTCTACTCAAATGAGAGGAATGTTTACTTTGATTTGAGACCTTTACAGACAGATAATTATATTCCATCTCAGACGTTTGTGTGTTGACGTGATTAGTGGGTGAGCTAACAAGAGAGTTTGAGCCTCCTGCACTCCCTCCTCGTCATTTAACGCTGCTATTATCAGAAAGGCAACATTTGCATCTTAAACACAAATTAAACCATCACAAATTGAATTGCAGATTTGTGTAAAGAGAGAGAAGCGTGCATGTGTGTTTGTGCGAGTGCTTAACGCAGGTGTTGTTTGTGACTTCAGGGAAAGGTGATGCCACGCACAATTAGAGGAAAATGAAGATTGAGCCGATTAAAAGACGTTTAATTCCTTTAATTGTAATGAACGACGTCCTCAGTTCTCACAGGCTCTAATTGCAAGAATTCTCAGAAGTAAAGTTAAAGAAGTTGCAAGAAAAAGCATATCAATTCAATTCCTTTACTTCATGATCAAACATGGGTGTTTTGGTTTTTAAACTTTAAGCTGCTGACATAACAAAGCATCCCCTACAGATAAGATAAAACTAGCATATTGAGGAGGCTGAAAACATGAAGTGATGCAGCTAATCTCTGAATAATGTAAACTAAAAGCTGTAAATTAAAATGTATCTTTAATGAAATCTTTAACATACTTTTACATGAGTAGGAGAATGTGCAAGACTTCTCAGAAGTAAAGTTAAAGAAGTTGCAAGAAAAAGCATATCAATTCAATTCCTTTACTTCATGATCAAACATGGGTGTTTTGGTTTTTAAACTTTAAGCTGCTGACATAACTAAAGCATCCCCTACAGATAAGATAAAACTAGCATATTGAGGAGGCTGAAAACATGAAGTGATGCAGCTAATCTCTGAATAATGTAAACTAAAAGCTGTAAATTAAAATGTATCTTTAATGAAATCTTTAACATACTTTTACATGAGTAGGAGAATGTGTCTGCTCTTGTACATGCCATATATTAACAATAAAATTGCAATAAAATGCAATAGAGCAAAATTCAATAACATCCAATAGATAGATTTTCCAAAGTATTGGTTACAAAAAATATTTAATCTGCGAGAAAAGTAGTGAATATACATTTGAAAAAGCAGAAACATCAAATATCATTAGTTGATTTTGTATTATAGTTGGTTCATAATAAAATGGAAGACTGTTTTCCGTAAACTTTGAGCCACATGAAAATCTGAACAGCAGCAACTGCAGTAAAAAACAATCCCCAACTCTGCCTGAGAAACAAGATCGACCACTCAACTGCTAACACACATAACCACACACACATGTACAAACACACACACACACCTACAGGACCCACACAGCAGATCACGAGTGGTTATTATTTACATACAAACAGCAGAATATGGTTTTCCCTCTCAGACCTGAATATTTACTTAAGATACAGGTAACTCATGTAAACAGACACACCAGCATGACTACTGAATTTATTTATTTAATACAAACTAATCTCCTGGTTCAATTTTCAGAAAGCCTGGGTATTTGTGTGCTTTATCTCTACTTTAAGATATCTGATAAACTGACACGACTATGTTTAGAGTGAAACACACTGGCATGTTGTTGCACAGTATTTTCAATGGAATGAAACGTGTGTGGCTGACATTTTATTTTAGTGAAATAGGTAAATGTCACATATCACATCTTTAAATGTAATTATTCTTTATTAATACTGCAAAACTGTGCTTTAAACAGCAACTGCAAATCTCACAAGGGCATATATCTACACCAGGCTCTGAAACTGATATTGTTTCGATTCCAAAATCAACACATTAGCACCTGTTGATAATTATTGTCAATTTCAATTAAAATCAAATGCTAAGCAAAGATTTGTACTGGGGAAATAAAAGTACTAGCTATCTGATCATGTGATCATTGTCAATCACAGAACATTGATGCGAGTTGTAACAAACACAAAAATAATAGAATTATGTCAATAAAAAAAAGAAAACGAATATTATGTGCATGTACAAAATTTACTAAAACTACTGCATTCTTAAGAAACCTGTCTTTAATACATAACTGAATGTACCATCATCAGCAGATGTTTCCAACTAGTTTAGGAACACAATTGTGCAAACTCATTGCTGCTAAACATTTACTTTTCCATGGATTTGACACAATTGCAAGTTTCAACCGTATTTTCCAGTTTTTTCCCTTTTGTACTTGAATGGAAAGGTTTACAACTAAATGATATCAACATTCATGCACTTTTAATATTCTAATAATAAGAAGAAATGAACAGAAATATAGTTTTAAAACTGAACAAACGTTTTTTATTCATTGCATGACTAATTGAAACTAAAGTTAAAGTTCTAAACCTGAGCATTATTGCAACTGAAATGAAAGAAATAGCAGCAAAGTGCCTTTATTAAGAATCAATAAGAAGTTAATGTCATTCATGCAAACTCCCACTCATCAGAACATCTCTCTGCATGAAGTGCGCAAGTGTGTGCATGTGTTGAGGCCTGCTGCCAAAGACGGACAGACTTGGCTTGGTTTTTTGTTTCCGTCTGGCTGGCATGACCCGTTTATCCACTGACCGAGCCAAGCACTATGCTCATGCGCGTTTGTGAGAGAGATGATAGGGTGAGGGCAGGGTACGGTGAGAGAAACACACTCGTGAAAATGGTGCCAAACTGCCAACACCACATTACATCATTCAAGCTGACGAATGAAATTCTACAGCTGAGAGAAATTTACTAATTTCTGCACTGTAAAAACATACTCAAATGCTGGTTCTGTGGAGTTGGTTATGTAATTTAATAGTTCATGCTAATTGTTCAATGTAATTTTTGTTTCATTCATCATTAATTCAACTCCTCTTTGCATGATGCTCATTTAGGAACAGATTCAAGCAGTGAATTCACGTTTTTCACATTTAAAGCCTGCATACACACAGATCTATGATAGTGTTGGGTGGTTATTGCAAATTTCTTCACTTTTAAAAGTTTTAAACCAGGATATGTTTTAACCCTCTATTTTTAAAGTTGCTGTTCATAAACTTTGGGTTCTGTTGTTGATGTTTGAAATCATTGGACATGCACATAGACCAACAGTAAAACATTGATAATTGATAGCTCCTGCTGATTGGCTACATATTTGTTTTGATACGCTCCAATTTGGTCCACAAAGCTCTCCTTTGGCTTTTTAAAAGCAATAAACTGAAAAGTTGTTTTAAATATGGATGAACAATTAATCGCAATTGCAATTCTATTTCAATATGACTAACTATAGTTTTCAAATCGCAGAAACTTCAATTGTGGTTTTGTGAGATTTTAACAGGGAGACAAGTTTGAATTTTATTATGCTTTCGTCTTTTTGACAACATTATTCAGTTATTTCCCAGCGATGGGTTGCGGCAGAGAAGGGCATCCGCTGCGTAAAACATATGCCAGTGAGTTGGCGGTTCATTCCGCTGTGGCGACCCCGAAAGGGAATAAAGCCGACATGAAGATGAATGAATGAATGAATATTCAGTTATTAAAAAGTGCAATCAACAGATTTACATGTTTACGACAACTTTGAATGACTACAATATGTTAATATTAATATTTGATTTTTTTGTATTGCTTTAATCTACAATTTGTTTGATTTGTAACTGACCGATCATTAAAGGACTACTTGATAAATGTTGATTTTATTTATATCAATTGGTGCATCAAAGGAATTCATTGTGCTTAAGATTAGTTACTTTAAATATAGCTTTATTAAGGCTAGAATTTTACTTGTTATTACTGGAAAAAAAGAATTGTCCTGTAAATCGTTACCACAATTCAATTCTTTTCCAAAATTGTTCAGCCATAATCATGAATATTCTCCATTTTAAAGAAATGTAAACTACTGCTAAGTGAAAAATGCAATAAACTGAAACCTATCCATTTTCTTTTCAATTGATTCTTAAAGCAAACAAAATAAATTACAGCATTTCTTTAATCATTGAGCAGACACATGGCACTAAAGATAGCAATAGAAATCATAATATTGTGGAAGAATCAACTATGATTTCAGGACTAAACCATATTTTAAAGTAATTCAGAATTGAATGAAGGGCTATAAAATTTGTTTACTTTATTTAAAAAAAATATAGAAAATGCAAAAAGAAAGTGTTAACCCCATCTCACATACAACAAAAAACACACAATAACCAACAAATTTCCATGAACTTCATTGACAAGATGAGCAGCATCTTGTTCAGCTAAACGGTTTAAGCTCACATTAACCCTTTTGTTGCTGCACGACCTTTGTATTGATCAGAAAGCATCGAATGGGATGAAAATTTCCCCTTCAGCTTCTGTCGCGAGTCGACCCACAGGATAAATGCTGCAGCATTTCATTCACACCATACAAAGCTAATCTCCATTGACTCTGTGGAGCTGTGAAAATGACAAAGCAGGGAAGACAAAGAGAAAGGGATGCCAAGAGAAGACAGAATGAATGCAAGTTTTGTGAAGAGCTCAGAGACCCTGCATTCCTGATGGACACAGTGGTCTCGCGCATTGCTGACCTGTGCCATGGAAACCCACACCCCATCACTGTCATCCAACACAAACATGGAGACTTTAGACTTTTAGTGTTAGGTTTTTGGCAGCAAACCTAATGATTAGAAATGAGAGGGAGGAAAAAAAATGCACAGTATACTATAGTACATTCACTGTTTATCTAAAATTAGATTATAATTTTTTTGTAGTAGACAAACACTCAGAAACAAAAATTGTATCACTATACCAAATACAGATCTAAAATTTGTATTACATTCATTGATCTTAAAAGCCACTGGAACTGATTATATATTACTGAACTTTATTTGTGGTCCAACTTTAGCTTGAGAAGACAAAAATGTTGAAGATTTGCAACAACAAGTTAAAACATACGCATGGACGAAAAAGGCTTTCATGTTCTTATAATATGTATTTAATTTTTCTGGTTTGGTCGCAAACTCGTTTGTAATAAACCCCTCCTTTACTTGATGTAACTGGAGATGCTTTCAACCAAGACTAGTTTCGGCAATGCTGAGTCGACTCTTATAAAAGGCAATATTTTGATTCACAAATATTGGCTTACAGTTTTAAAACTACAGCAGGGTGTTCCTCAAACCTGAGAGCTGTTCCACAACACATAAGGTACTTTTCTGAAAAAAAAAAAAAAAACACAACAATGGCTCTAAAAACCAATAAGAATATAATCCCCAAATTTCAGATGAAACTGATTTAAGCTGGACAGGAAACCCCATTGACACTCATGATTGAAGCCTTAAAAGCTATAGCCCAATAACATTTCTATGATGAACAGGAGTTGTCTTTATAAAGTGCCTAAAATCAATCATTTATAATGGCTTGTTTCAGATATAATGGGTGTTATGCACGCAATAGATATCTGCTCTATACTACTGCTCACTGAGCCAGCACAAGTGAGAAAAACCGAGTCAATAAATAAATTAGGAGAAAGCATCTCACACAAGCAGACTGTGCATCCAAGATCATCTTCAGGCAGAAAGCAAACAACATAAATCTACTAATTTGCATGAATATTTCATCATTTATTCTCTTTCAATTCTCAAAGTGCCAAAATGAAAGCTAAAAAATAATACAATTTCAAGCATTAAGCAAAACACTTTAACCCTTATTTAACTACAATTAATTTAACGTATAAAAATCAAGAAAACAATTCAAATGAAAATCCCACAATAGTTTCAAAGTTTCAATAAAAGGGTGCCCTTACCCTTTAAAAGAACCAACCCTGTCTCAAGCCAAGCTTAAACTAAATATTTCTGCTGTTAATATGCCACTCATTAAGAATTTGCATCACATCAGAATTAACCGATGCACAGCAAGTGACTGCAAGACTTTCACTGCTCTCTGGAAAAAAAGCAATGCTATTTACAGGCAGCATGCACACTATGTGTCACTCTTAGAAGACCAAATATTGCTAACAGCCCTACGTTGGCTGCACTGTACATTTTATATTTCTTGGTGTACAGTAAAGCTCTGCATTTGTGAAACTAAATAAAAGGACACTGTAGTTAGCTTGTCATATAATGCAGCTGTAACAAAACACCATGAGACGTAAGAACACAAGGAATACAATCACACAAGACTGTTTGTGCCTGAGCCATGTGTATACCTCAAACAATCTGACTCATGGGAAGATAACTGTTTAGAAATGCACACTCAGTTGTTTTTTTTTTTTTCGAGGGGAGATAAAATTAACATTTTCAGCACATAAGCCTCATTCTGAAATGGAAAGTTTGCTTTAGTTCTACACACAAACTGTATTGAATAAAACCAAGGTGGAATGCATGTGGCTCACAGGTTTTTTTTTATCTTTTCAGCTTCTACTGAATTATTTAACTAGGGAAAAAAACAAAGCAGTGAGAAAGAACAAAGTATGTAATGTGTGTGTTTAACAAGCAGATGAAGCAGTGTTTCTGTGGTAAGAAAAATAATGAATTGTTCAAATTGGTCAAATAGATTTTTAAACACAAAATTTTAGGAATCTAGGATTTGTTTGTTAATTGAACAACATACATGAATGTCTTATTCTTAACTATGAATGTTAAGCAACTTCCAAAAAATATGAAGTAGAGACAGGTTATTGCTGACCACTACAGGCCTCGCTTTTATGGAAAATCTCTCAAAACTGAAAATAATCACACCCATGCATAAGCAATACAAAATGAAGAAAAGTGAGTGGGAGTGATGATGAGAGCTGTCAAGTTGACAGTGAGAGAAAACATGAACACTTGTATATGCTGTATGAATGCAATGCTCCATCTGATATAACTCATAACCCAAAAACAAGAAACAACCCTGAGCAGGATGAGAACTTGCCTCCCCAATAAAAGAATTTGGTTCCCCTAAAAACATGATTAGTGAAATTTGGGGTGGTCTCTGTGTTATATTGATGTGTAATTGTGTAATTTGTTCACTATTAATTAGGGATGCACTGATACTGGTATCGGCACAATTCTGTGCTCCAGAGCAGTACTATACTCATCACAAGCACCCTGATACTAGTGCCCGATACCACTTTATGATGGCAGGATGTCAGTTAAGCAGTCACGCTTAATGGGAAGCATTTTAACACCACTGCTAGTGATAAAAGCTTTTACTACAAGAAATCTGATCAAAAAAAAAAAAAAAAAACAGCACTATACCGATTATAAGGAGTTCACTGTTAACAGGAAAAGATAACAGCCAACTTTGCAGCAAAGTAGGCACAAAAGACTGACTGAGGCATTGCCTGATCAAGTTGTAAGCCTCCGACTCATCGGGTCTCTGGACCTGACGTACGAGACCACACAGCAACTCTAAACATACACAACCACAGCGATTAAGTAGATTTTCACGACTGCATTTGGAGGAGGAACATGGGTATGTGTGTTCCCCTCAGTTTTACAGGTCACACAGCTGATTGGAGAGGTTTGTACCCTACGATCAGAATCAGTTTTGTGTCTCGTACACCAGCCGAAGCATGGGTCTGAGAATATGCTTCAAACGTGAAGAATCCCTAATAGTTATGTTAAGTTTGTCCTTTTGTCGATGCAAAAAACAATAGAAAAGCATTTAGAAAAGCTAAAGACATGTGTCACACACTCTCTCCAACACACCTTTAATGGGGAGTTTAACGGCGCAGAGGTTTGCCGTGAATGCTGAAATTGGTTGAAAAATCTTTGAAACAGCTGTTAATGCAGAAATGTTGCTTTTTATTAACAAAAAAGTTGCCTCTCACATTTGACGAATAGACTGACTGGTTTCACAAGTTATGGAGGTTAACGGTTGTATTTTTTTTTTTCTTTTAAAGAGAATAAAATGCTTCTGTTTTGAGTAAAAAAGAGCGATGAAAGTAAAATAAAAGTGTAATAACTCAAGTACTCAAAGTAATCAAAGTACTAGTACTCAACTTGAAAATATGTGGTATCAGTGCATTCCTTCTGTGATAACTTTGTACAAATTAAGAAAACACATGATTCATTCATCTAATTCACCAACTTGAATAACTACATGCTATTTGACAAGGTGTTAGAACTATTTTTGCGTCAGGTTTCAATATCGTTGAAATGTGATCTTGTTTTTAAAAAGTATGAATGGTAAAACAGGAGTCTCTTAAAAGATTCAAAACATTAAATCAGCAGAATGTTCAAGCTCAGTACTGCAGTTACATCTAACAAGCAAAAATAATCAGAATGTTCCGAGCAGCTAAATTATTTTTGGTGCCTTTACTACAGCATTTTTTATTTTTTTAATGAGAACAGAGAGCACTAAGGGTTTCCTTTAATGGCTCTCTCCCACAATTTAAAGATGGGTCCTTTAAGGACATCAAATATTCTAATGAGATAATATTGTACGGTATCCTAACAAACTAGTACTTTTGGATAGTACACAAGAGACCAATAGATCAGAAAGAGCCCAGAGGCTCAGGACTAACTCTGGTTTTGACGGTTGAAGGAAGACGAATCAGCATAAAACAATGTTAAAAGGAGACAGAGAGGCAGACGGATTGAGACAGAGAGGGCACAAAGAGTGATTATAAATAGTCAAGCAGAGGGTGAGCTAGAGGCTGCAGAATGCCACAATTATGAGCTTGCATGCTACCAACGGGGATGTTGACAAGACATG
Organism: Danionella dracula; assembly: GCA_900490495.1. NCBI lineage: Eukaryota > Metazoa > Chordata > Actinopteri > Cypriniformes > Danionidae > Danionella > Danionella dracula. Next base: position 7,684,499 of record UELW01000996.1, read on the forward strand.
AGCAACACTGAAGCATGTACAAGTACACTAACAATTGAAAATCAGTACAAGGCAAAAAAAAACCCCAACCAAACTACTTTAATTGTCTCAAAACCTCAGACACAAAGCTAAGATTCCTTACACCTAAAGATGTCTAGTTAACATACTGTTAAGGCTATTTCTTACAAATGGCAAAATAAAAAAATACATTTAAATAAATACCTCATAAATTGAGGGCAGCAAATGACAGGTTCTGATCATTTTGTTAAGAGTAGCTTTTCCAGTTACCAAAATATAAAAAAACGAATATTTGTGTAATGCTGTAATGGCAACAATGCCTACCTGACTTTGCAGATTGAGAATGTTTCATCTCAGAATTTATCTATTATGAAACAATAGACTAATTCTCTCCCTGTGAGCCCAATTTGCAGCATTGTATCTAGCACTCATTTCCACTGCCACTTGTGCAATGTATTTCTAATCATTTTTGTCTCACTGAGATAAATTGTTTTGTTACAGGAGCTAATCTTGGTCATTAGTTTTTCTGCGGATCTGAGCAAAACCAATCCCATTAGAGACTAGAGAGGTGACGCGTCCTTGCACAGATGCTGCTCCCCTCTTAAGTCCTGCTTGGACAGACCACACCGAGCAAGATAATTTCTTCAATATACAGAGATGACAGAATATACACCATGGTATACTCTGTGCAGCGGGGTTGAAGTGCAACAAATAGCAAACTTGTGTTTCAAAAACATTTACATTTCTGTAAAGTAAACACAAAGATTAAAACCGCAATGTAAACTCCTTGTTTGAAAATACAGTATTTAAGACTTTCGACTTTTCTCCTTGACCCCGCTCAGTGATTCCTCGTGATCACGACAACAACTGTTGTTGTCATGATCATGACTTAATAATCTTGTGATAATGACCCAACAAATACATGGCCATATATTTGTTTTACAAATTAAATGTGAAGCAACTATGAATCATGGATGAACGCTCCCACTTTTACTTTGACCAGGAATAACAAAATGTATTTTTTGACGAACTGTTTTCTCGTGACTATAAGCTCTGTTTTCTCGTGACATGCGCTGCACGAGAACGTTCGTTCTTATTTGAGTCAGTGAGATGAATTCATAGCAAGCTTAACATTTTGCACAAAACTCCCTTCCAATATAGACTGCTAATTTTATCTGCTAAGGTCCATTGCAAGTCTATTAGCTTGCACGTGTGTTATTACCACAGCTATGATTGACTGCCTAAAACATAGACAGAAATGCAGTATTTTATTAAGACCAGTTTGAAGTTCCTTGGTTGTGTAGATGAACAGCAGAATTGACTTCTGTTCTTAGCAGCTGAACCCCATGTTGCCGGTGTGCTGTTAAAACAGGCCACCTTCAGCACTCATATTTTGGGCATACATGTTTATTGCAATTTAGGTAACTTTTTTAATTAAAAAAAAAAGCCACAGCTGCCAAATTAAGAATGTTTTTGTTCTTGGCTTTTTAAAAGTAAGAAGATAAATCTCATTGTGGTAACAATTTATTTTGAATAATCTCTAACATCATTAATTGATTAAGATCATTAATATCATTGTCTTTATTGTTTAAAAATCCAGCCACAATCTCACAATGTAAAATGGAACATTAACTAATAAAATAAATTTAAATACGCACCTTCTAATATTTAAAGAGCTAAATTAACGTATTAATTTAATAAGATAAATATTATCATTTTAATCAAATAAATTTTAATCTACATTGACTAACCTTTTATTTTTTGGTGACTAAAACTAGACTAAAACGTTTTGTATTTTCGTCGACTTTGAAATGGCTAAAATGTGACAAAAACTAAAATCCTTTTCGTCAAAATGGCTAAGACTAAAACTTAGATGGCTGCCAAAAACAAGAGTAGACTGAAATTGCTGTATGCCTTTAAGTATTTGACAAATTCCATTAAAGTTTTAAATACTTGAGTAGGAGGCTGTCAGTTCTTCAACCTTGTAGGAGCTGTTACAAATACGATGTTGCACAGGGATTTCTATGAAAAAATGTTATATCTGGAAAACAACGCAAGCGATGATCTGTGCTTATGTTGTGATCACAGGATAAACAAGTCATGACCATAACAACGATTGTTTTGTCATGATCACAAGATAATCAAGTCAAGATCACACCATAACAAGAAAAAAATATTTTACCTATGTTTTCCATACATGACACTGTTTCAAAGATGACAATTTCGTTCATTATACGCACTCAAATAAAGGAAAAGGTTCAACTCTGACCCAAGGGACCTGCACTCAGTTTTAGATGAGTAAACTGAGATTATTCCCGTAACATCTGAGTCTGGAGTCCTAAACAAACGAATCTCTCACGCTTGAGGAAACACATTGCCAATTTACATTTGAATGTCCGTCACGCTCCTAACCATCACCTTAAGATAACAATGAAAACGACAGGGGCTCTGAATAGTCGTCTGAGATGTTGAGACCAATCGTTTTTCAAGGGTCTCAAGAACCACCAATGACAAAAATCCAACCAGTCTCTGATCATTAAATTCCACACAGAAACTCAATGCAATTTCACTCATGGAGTAAATGTTTCAAGCAGGTTCACAACTCCGGGGATCCCTAAACGAAAAGGTTTATATTTTTGACTGATTACATGAAAAAGGATTTGAAATCATCGCCAGGCAGAAATTTGCAGGTGCCTCGCAACAAGCTCAGTTCAGCTGTTAACGCCCTTTCAACACGACCCTCCTCTACTAATAATTTATAAATCAATTACACAGTATCGATTTTACCAACGCAACATGTGGTCCTCTGAGATGAGGGTGCCTCTCAGAGCTGGAGGGAGTTAAATATAGATCCTTTAACAACACATGGTTAGAAGGCAGCGAGACTTCAAACACTGCATTCCTGCGTCTTGATAGATGTGCGAATTTCTCCAAACGCCCATGTGTTGTCAGCTCTGTGTCGTTTACGGCAACTTTGACCAAGCCTTAACAGACCAGACCAGCTAGCTTGTTCTCTGTTAGCCTACATTTAAGTTAAACCATCGCTTTAATGGCTCAAGACAAGTTTACTCATTTCCGAAACGTGTTTCTGGAAGTCAAACTGATACGTTTTAAAGTCGAGTTTCATTCAGGAAACGTAGCATTCCCATGCTTTCATTGGCTCTTGTAAACTGAGCTGCCAATCACATTCCAAGCAAACATGAGATTTAAAAGGCATCTAATGGGTTTCCCTAAACAGATACAAGAGAACAAATTCACTCTTTAATTAGTTCAAGGGTAAGTCAAAGATACTAAATGGGTGTTCTGAAAGATGTGTAAAAAGCAAGCGCGGGTGTTTAATCAATTCCACGCCACACACCGCGTTGTGTTAAGATTCTGCATTACAAACTGCGCGAGCATTTACAAACGTTCAAATTATTCAACAAGTAACGCGAACAGACTCAAGGTTACTTTAAAGTACTTACACATTCGACGGCATATCCTAGTCATAGTTACAATCCCCGAACTGAAAGAATTATCCAGTTCTCAGGCGCGACTGGAATGCGGAGTCGGTCTCTGAGCAGCGCTAGCGCCGACTGAACTGAACACTGATCAGAAACAACCACGGCGCGTGCAGCTCTATGCTCTACAGCGCCTCCTCGCGGAGGGTTAAGTATTTACACTAGAAACTCTGGGTTTGTTTTGCTTCATTTCAGCTGATTTGAAGACGAGGAGCAGTCAAAGAAAACCAGTCAGCTTATATTATCCCTCTCTTCTGAAACGTTTTAATGAAAACGTACTTTTGTTAAACGCTCAAAGCTAATTTGTTCCAAAAAAGCGCATTTAAACTGTTTTTGTCTAAGATGCAGTTGTGGGGGATTCCAAAGAGGTGGATTCTAAATGTAAACTTTCTCCCATCATATTTAAAAAACAAAAACAAAACAACGAATATACTTCAATAGACTTTTCAGATGTATTTTTGATGAGCAGAACCCAATGACATGTCCAAAGATATTAGTTTAAACGCTCTTACATAGATCACATTTTCTGTACGTAATTTTGAGATGTTCAAATTTCAAAAATCTTTGAGATATGAATGTTATCAAATGAAGGTTAAATATTTAATAACCAATACATAACTAAAGTGAATTAAATAAAGCACGTTGGATCATCTAATTGCCCAGATATCTCTCTCTCTCTCTCACAGTCTGTAAGAACTTGAACAGAAGTAATCATAATAGGGCCTTGATGACACAAGAATGAAGGAACCCAAAATGTTTACATTTTAACATTAAATTTACAGCCCTGAAATAATGATTATGTTTTATGTATTGACATGATGCACTATCTCTCACCTTTCAGTCAAAGGAGTCGTCGTTCATCGTCTTTAAACAGTTTAGAAAGCCTATTACTGAAAATGTGTTATTTTATTGCAGTACCAGTCTTGGCCAAAAACCTGCATGTTGTACACTTAAAATGTTCTTTAAAGAATGTATCAAACAGTAAACTATATAAATCGGCATCACACTGCTCACATATAAATACTTTAATTGTAGCATTATAGTAAAATGTATGGATTAACAGATCTCTTTGCAAATCGTCACAATCAACAAAGTCAAATACTTTTTTCTCCCTACGCTGAGAGAATCCTTGCACATAATTCTGAACTATAGAGCATGACCTACTTTAAAAACAAGCAAACTAAGGACGAATAGATAAAATGACAACTTTAACGATTAATATTAGAGGTAACAGTAGAATTATGCTGATTTTGTTGGGAAACGTATACAAGTATACTGTTTGTCTTAATGATTTTTTGTATTTTATATTTTTTGGAAAAGATTTACATGTCAAAGTTTAAGTCTAAGTAGAGACACTATCATACAACATACATGGTGTTTAAACTTAATTTGCCATATTTAAGCTTTGTAATGCAAACCCTTTTAACGTCCATCAGTTTGGCGGTTTTAAACAGCTAGAGCATAACCTTATGAATTATACTTCTCATAAACATCATCTGTTTTCACTTCAGAAGAAAAATCACAGTGGTTGTTGTAAGTAGTACTCAAAAACAGAAGGAAATGGACTTAGCGTAAAATCACCTTTTATTCTTGTATAGCATTAGTGTAATGTAGAGCAGAGGCTAACAAAACCCTGTGTGTGGAAGTGTTTGTGTAACTAAATGGAGAACAAATGCTCTCTGTTGAACCACAACAGCCATTGATCCGCTATAGTGTGGAAATCTCTATAGAATTACAAACATTGTGTGAATGCAAGCATGCATGTAAGTTTACGTTTGTCAAAATGCATACTGCATGCAAAAGTTTTTTTTAAATAGAAAACCATATCAAAGCTGCAAAACGCTTCAATGTGATTTGTTTTAATATGTTCCTCAACAACAATCTGAATTTAATTAATGCATCCAAAATCATATTTAATGCATACGAAATTACATCAAATGCTACTGCTTGTTTTTTTCACAACGAAAACAAGCTATATGTTAATAAGATGGTTATTTTACAAATGAACTCATATAATTTTTCTACACATAAATAAATAAATACATTTATCATTATATGTATTTATACCTGCTTAAATAAAAGAATAGATAAAGAAGAAAAAATGTAATAACTAAATACATTTCAGTAGTTCATGAGGGTTTTTCATCTGATTTATTTATTCATTTCCATTAATTTATCTCCTCATTTCTATGTCTGTGTGGTAACTACAGCCAGCGACTAGCAGAAGTCATTGATGATCGTCTTATTTAAATTTGGTGAGTGGTCAATTGACCTATAAGACTTTTTAAAAAAACTTTAAAACCTTTGGCAACCTTAGAGTTGTCATTTAAAAGTTTGTTCCTCTTAAGAATACAAGTCCTACAAAAATTGTTTGAAATCACAAATGATAAACTGTAACCCCATCTGCAAAACCTCTCAAAACAAACAATTACACCCTTTTGAATTTTGAAACTTGAATTTTATGAGAACCTGAAAAGTTTCATGGTGATGTGTAGATGCGGAGCGGACAGGATAAATGACCTTTATTACATTTCTTTCTACAAGCACTCACAGGCTGCTCATCTCTCAATGAAGTGTTGACCCTCTGTTCTTTTCAATACTGTTAGAGGCAAAGCCACATGAGGCAGACTGGCAAACCTGCTGGGATGAGATTAGACAGGCTATTAACACACATATACACACTCACACACAACAATGTTAACACAACCACCAGCACATTCCAGAACTGCATGTCCCCATTCAGCATGGAGATTAACAATGCTGTTGTGCGCACAGGTGTCGTACACACCATCCAGGAGAACAAGTGGGATCATTTTTCATTGCTTAATTTAAGTTTATTAATAAGCTCTGGAAACTCACACATAAGGATTATCTTAAAATATTGCAGTTCATGTTTTCAGATTAATAAACTTATATGATTGAAGGTGGGCATAAACCAAACTTTTTGCATTTTGCATTTTTAAAGTAAAGGAAGTGTGTTTTGCCATCCTCTTGTTTGATGAACCCTTGTCATAACATAAAGTTAAATCTTGAAAATAAAAGCTGAAAATAAAGAAGTGTCATACTTCTTTTTATGGTTTCAAGTTTCAAACTATCTCTGGTCCCACTGGAATCCGGATCAGCTGCTTTGGATTTGACCTTGGCCAGTCTATTACAGTCTCGAGAAGCCTAACATGTCTGCTTACAATTATAAAAATCTTATTAACAGTGTAATTTACACTGAGTTTTTATGTGCTACCAATCATCTTTCAGTCTTTAAACACAGTTTAGAAAGCTGTTTGCTGAAAATGTGTTACATTATTGAAGTACCAGTTTTGGTTACAAACTTACATACCGCATACTTACAATGTTCTTTAAAGAATGTATCAAACTACATATATCATAACTCTGAAAATCACTGCTCACAGAAAAATACTGCAATTGTAGAGTCATAATGAAATGTATAGATGAACTGATCTCTTTGCAAACCTTCACAGTCAGCAGGGGGTCAAATATGTTTTCCTTACAACACAGAGAGAATTTTTGTACATAACTCTGAACTATAGAACATGGCCTACTTTAAAAAAAACAAATAAACTACAAATAAATTGATAAAATGACCATTTTATCTATTAATATTAATTACTGGTAACAGTAAAATGGCATTGATATTTTTGGGATATATATATATATATATATATATATATATATATATATATATATATATATATATATATATATATATATATATATATATATATACTGTTTGTAATGTTTTACATTTTTTTGGAAGAGATTTACATGCCAAAGTCTGAGTCAAAGTTTAAGTCTAAGTAGAAACACTATCACACAACATATACTGTGTTTAAAGTTTAAATTTGCCATATTTAAGCTTTGAAAGCGTAACACGTCTGGTTACGATTATAAAACTTTTTAAAAATTATTTCAACTGTTGAGATTCCCTAATATAATTTTGCCTAATATCGCCTAATATCTGCACACTTGAAAGTTTGAGGAATACTCTCTTCTTACTAGTGAGCATGCCGTTTTCAATCATGAGCAATATGTAATGAATATGAGGTCAAGTATTGCTGACTTTTGGTTGAAGTTGTCTCAAAGTTTCCCCAATCATAGACATCTGAATCGCTGTAATGATTGCTGAGACATTGAATGCTCAGACAATGAATTTTAACCAGTGTTTTGTTCCCATGAGAGATCAGTTCTCAGCTGCTGAGATGACAGACTCTGCTCAAGTTACAAAGCTTTTGATCACAGCTACATACAGATCACCTCAGACACCAACATAAATGGAGTGTTATTGTAGAACTATGGCATTCTACACGCTTTTGTCTTAACTCAATATTTAGATCCAGAGATGAAGATGACTATTTTATTCCATTTGACATTTTATTGAGAGTCGACAGTGACTGGTGAGCAGACAATTTGCAATTCTAACATATTTCAATAGCATTCCCCCACAAACTGTAGGGTTTTTATTGGTGAAAACTGACTGGTGATCACTTTTCAAACCTATGGTTCACTTAAATTTTGTGTTCGTGTGAAGCAATGTTTGTGTTTACTGTGTCAGGTTCAGACTAGTCCACTGACAACTGATCTGAGAATAAAACCAATCAGAGATGAAACAGACAATAAAAACCAGATCAGGGATAAAAACAAGGTATAAGACAATTAAATGCATTAATTATCATAGAATAATAGGTGCGTTTGGGAAGCAGTGCTTTGTCAGTAAACACACATTTAAATAAATGGATTTAAATGTGACTAAAGTTTTAGCTCCTCTAATCTTTACTGGAAGCTGGTTACAGCTGCGGGCAGCATAGTAACAGAAAACAGAATCTCTATGTTTGAAGCAAACCTGTGGTAGTTCTAACTGATTTAAACCTAATGATTTATGAATTCTGTTTGGCTTGTGTACAGTAAGCAGAGCTATTTTGTGTCTCATAATGTGGATGTGATCTGTTCATCCGCATTCTGAATAAGCTAAAGTTGCCTAATGTTCTTTTTAGGGAGATAAGTTACGAAACCATTACTGTAGTCCGGTCTGCTGGTGATAAAACCATCGACTAGTTTCTCTTTATCCTGACTGGCGACGAAGCATCTAATCCTTGCTATGTTTCTGAGATGATAGTAAGCAGATTTAGTTATTGCTCTTAAAAACAAACATACACACAAAAGCATCCATAAGTTATAATTTACTCTACGAATTGTAGCTTTCACTTAATGAAAATGAAGGAAAACACAAAGAAAAATCCTGAATCTTTACCCTGAATTGTTTTTTCCCCAACCAGATATTAATTTACTTTATATGGATTGAAACATAAAATGTCAAAGCTGACATCATTTTGAGCAGAAAATCTTAAATAAGTTAAATAATCTTGAAAATAGAAGTACTACATTTTCTGAAAACATCAAACTTGCTGTGTAAGCTATTCATTTACTTTATGTCCGTCGTATACCCATGTCAGAAATATGATCTAGACGGCATGACAGGTTTTGCACCTCTCTGTCTCTGTGTGTGAGTGTTTAATCCCCTCTGTATAGCTCAGGGCAGTGAGAGGAGCCCTAGCTAGTGTTCACAGCATCCGTTTACACCCCCAGCTCTGTTTGCTCATGTGAGCCAACAGAAACTTTCCAAAACCACAGAAGAGCGCTGGAGATCTGGATTCTGTTTCACACTCCTGAGGCACTTCACAGGGGTTTTAACAATCACTAACACACATTTCCTACTGCTGAGGTCACTTCTTTCAACTTTCTTCACAAGAAGCACTGGAGGCATCAGGTGGGCACACTCTGGATCAGCTTTCTTTCAGTTGCCACTAAGACAGGGAACGCTGTTAAAAAACAACTAAATCTGATCTTTAAGACATGATGTAAAACTATTTAGTTCTAATTTTCTATTTGTAGAGAAAACCCATGTATTTAGTTGGTAATTTTCTATTTGTAGAGAAAACCCATGTATTTAGTTGGTATCCTGATATCGCGCCCTCTCTCTTCCACTTCTAGTGAGAGTGCTGGGAGTCAGAGGTGAGCCTGTTTTCCACGCTTCTCATCTGCTCTTCTTCATCTGTGAAATGACACTCAATCTGACTACGCCTCAGGCTGCAGAAAGTGTTTTCACACGCGCGCACACAGATGTGATGTTCTATACATTTAGTAGTCAACACTTGTACCATATTTATAACCTTGAGCATTGAAGGTTCGTGTTAGAATATAAAAAGATTTTTCTAGCATCAAGAGGCAGGAGGTGATACGCCCCTGTCTTGGTGGGCAAAGTCAAACTGCCTGATAGTCCTGTTTTGTTGTTTGTTTAGTGTAAAATGAAAAAAAAAATGTACACATGGCAAAAGATGCATTACACAGCCCCTTATTTATCAAACTGTAAAAGAAATGTGTAGAAAGCTTGGTACTTTTACCAGAATTTCAGGTTTTGGCTGACAAAAAATTATATTCAGAGTTCCTATTAGAGCCTATAAGGTAGTGACTACATACTTTGTTCCAAATTGAAAATGATTGGCTAGGGACATAATATTGAATCATCATGTGCATGAAATACCTTGTGAAGTTTTATAAAAGCAAAAAAAAAAAAAAAAAAAAAATCAGAATTATCTTGGCTTTTCAAAAATGTATGATTATTGAGTTTTACTAAGTGTTTATTTTGCTGTGATTTGTCAGGGTCGAATTTGTGACTCCTGAACGAAAAGGGTTTAGAGACACGCATTACACTGTGAGCAGGATTTTAAATGTTATTATTAAAACAAACAAATAGCTGCACTATATTTTAAACTAAAATAAACTAATTAAAAATAAGTTTCAGATGTTTTATTCAGGACTATTTCCTTTTGATCATTTAAAAAAATAGTGAAAAGGCTTTTTATTTGTTGAACCAGCCCTCGGTGACCTTTGACTTTGAAAATCAAACCATTAAAGCCTTGAATCAGCATATGTAGAATCCTCATCACACCAGATCTCCCCTTACTGTAAGATCTTACATTTTCTTTCAGTGTTTTATCCTTTTAAACACTTTAAAAGGTTTTCTTTCACTGTGTGTGAGAGTGATGAATTCTCATTTCACAGCTCATTTCACACTCAGAGAAGAATATTCATGAAACTAAAGCTCTCTGCTGTGATTTCATTACGCTCTGTGTTCACTGCTCATTCTCACACTGTTTACCTACATGCTTTCAGAATAATTTAAATCTGACTTGTTATGAATATTTGATAGTCATTACTTTCAGAATTTTCCTCATAATCAGCAAAAATGTCCATAATAATTTTTTGGTTATCAGTTCTGCATCAACTTCTCATGCAAACTTTATATCAAACTGCTATTATTCTTAAGCAGTATTATTAATATAATGATGTTAATGCAACAAAACAATTAAAACTATAGTCAAGCCAATAGTTAAACTAGATAGACAATAGCCAAACAGGATGATGATTCAGATGAATAACTCAAGCTTTGTATAAGTTCTATATGAATCTAAATCTATAAGATTAATAACTTTCCACAGCTGTCAAAATACTCAAAGCATAATTTTAACACTAATTTTAAGTATTTTATTTAAGATCGTTTAGTTCATAACAACGTCCATATTTCCATTATAAAAATTCAACATCAATATTATATTTCTATTTAACATATCATTTGACAACACATCAACTCATGCATGTTTTGTGTTTCTGTGAATTAACACAGAGTCTGACTCCTGGAAAAAATTGCATTCAAAGCTTCAAGTTATGCACAGACACCGTGAACAAAATAAAAAAAAAAGATGTACTTTCATGTAGAAAAAATACTGTCTATCTCCAAGAGAGCACTTATCCGTGTAAGCAACTTAAAGACTTATTTAATGGTTCAAGAGCGTATTTGATATTAGAAAAACTAATTCATTACTTTGTTAGATTTCCTCTGTCAATGAAATACTGCTTTCTAAAAACCAGTTATAATAGAAGTTTTTAAACTGCTGAGATTTTACTGCTTGATTTGGATTATTACATTGGGTGTTTATTAATATCATGTTAATATGGACTTTTTGTAATTCCAATTCATCTTCTTCGAGTTGTTTAAGCTTGTCTGTGTATCACACTTCAACACCTCAGACATATGTCCCTCTCAGATATATGTCCCTAGTGGATAGAAGGTATTGTCTTCCCACATGCAAGTACCCATATTCCTTTTATTCATTTGTTCACTGTGTGCATAGCTTGAGGCTTTTAATGCAGCTTTCCCCTCAGTGAAACTCTTCAAAACTATGCGAATTCACAGAAACCCAAAACATTTGAGAGTTAACTGTAACAAACACTGCATATCAACTCACGTGACATAAAAACACTCATAAATAAGTTTAATTTAGTTTCACATATCTTGTCATCCTAGATACCTAAGATTACACAAATAGTTTTGCTGAGAATGCCTGAGCTTTAGTGTAATGTTAAAAATCTGCACTGTTGATCCGATGATTTAAAAGAGCTGCGTCAAATGATATACATTTATATCTCCATCAGAACATCTGGCTGTCTCAAATGCCATAACTCATATCAGCCACATTTAATCTGAATGACATTTAAACATGGATTCAGTGTAGAAGATCTCTACGTCACCATGACGATATAAAGCAAACAACCATACATTTCTAAAACGCAAATATGTAGCGCATATTTAACAGTATTACGCTCTGTGTTCACTGCTCATTCTCACACTGTTTACCTACATGCTTTCAGAATAATTTAAATCTGACTTGTTATGAATATTTGATAGTCATTACTTTCAGAATTTTCCTCATAATCAGCAAAAATGTCCATAATAATTTTTTGGTTATCAGTTCTGCATCAACTTCTCATGCAAACTTTATATCAAACTGCTATTATTCTTAAGCAGTATTATTAATATAATGATGTTAATGCAACAAAACAATTAAAACTATAGTCAAGCCAATAGTTAAACTAGATAGACAATAGCCAAACAGGATGATGATTCAGATGAATAACTCAAGCTTTGTATAAGTTCTATATGAATCTAAATCTATAAGATTAATAACTTTCCACAGCTGTCAAAATACTCAAAGCATAATTTTAACACTAATTTTAAGTATTTTATTTAAGATCGTTTAGTTCATAACAACGTCCATATGGCACAATTTGCTGGGAGCCTAAATTGATTTACGGATCATGTGAAACAAATAGAGGGTAATGAAATGACTGGAGAATTGTAATTGTATAAAACAAGTTGTTAAACCACATTGATCCACATATTTATATTAATGTTAGGGAGGTTTAAACAAAACAATCAAACAATACTGATTTAAATCTACTGATGCATTTTAGATAAGTATGTGCTCAATATAATCAAACAAATAAAATATGTTTGATCTGAACCAGAATTTCTTTGGAGTATATATACATTTTCAATCTGAGCTGATAAAAAATAGAGAAGAAACAAGTAACTTTAAAATTTTTTATTAGCCATTAGTGAAATTCACATGATGTGTATGCCAATATATATTTAGATAATCACATACTAAAAAAAGTTATACAACTAATTAAATACGACTGCATTCTTTCACCTGAAGAACATTGCTAAAGTACAGAACATGCTGTCTATTGTAGATGCAGAAGAATTGGTGCATGCTTTCATGACTTCTAGAATGGATTATTGTAGCGCTCTGTTAGCTGACTGCTGAGCTGCTGCACTACATACTTTAGTTAGTCCAGAACGCAGCAGCTAGAGTTCTCACAAGAACAAAGAATTATGACCACATTACACCGGTTTTGTGCTCTCTTCATTGGCTTCTTGTACAGTATCTTGACTACAAGATACTGCTCCTTACCTTTAAGGCGCTGAATGGCTTGACTCCGGCCTACCTGAGCAGTCTCCTATCACGATATATTCCAGCTCGCTCCCTTAAATCACACGAAGCAGGTCTATTGATCATTGCAAAGATTAGTAAATCCATCAGAGGGGGAAACGCATTCTCATATAGAGCCCCGAAGCTCTAGAACTAACTTTAGGATGTTGTGCAGAGCTCAGCTACACTCAGAGTTCAAAACTAAATTAAAAACATATCTGTTTAATCTAGCATTCGAATAACTGGCTCCTGGTATGTGTCCAAACGTATATGGAGCTGTATATATCTGCTTTTATTGAAAAAACTAAGTGGTTTATTGTACCAATCTAACCCATCGCCATCATTTATCACAAATACTGCAGCTGATGCTAATCAGCTGTTTGTAGTCTGTGTTAACATTGTTCATTCTGTTTCTGTTCTGTTTTTGTTTATTGTTTTTTTCAGATGCTGTCCGACGAGCTGTTCGTCGACTGATCTGAATCTCAAATAGTTTTTATGCTGGGGAGGTGACTTCCTATGTACCCTACCTGATTCACACTAGAACTTTGTAAAACTGCTTTGAAAGCAACTGCTAACAAAGCGCTATATAAAAATATAAAAAATATAAAATATATTGATTGACTAATTATAATCACATGAAACAATACAATCTCTCTGTAAGATTTACGTTCGTTCAGAACAAATCTGTCATAAAACTGTAGAATTTTTTGTTTAAAGCTAATTAGCACACTGTAAACTTTTGAACAAAAATTAGGTTTTAATGCTAAACATACATACCACTTTGCATATTTAAGGCATTGAGTCACCGAGCAAAAGTGACTATGAGGGGATTTTCATAACCATGGACTTGCAAGCTTATATCAGTTTGGGAAATACAATAAGTGAATTCTAATTAAGCCAACCTTTATCATCAAATTAACTTTTAAGAAACCTAAAGGTGGTGACACAGACACTAGACTACCATTACAGGGTTAAAGAATGATAAACACTAAGCTGAAGAGACAACACACTTTATTTGCTCCAAGCAAATGAAGAACAGGCCTTCTATAACACACACATGCAGCTCCATGCATGTTTTCACACTTCCTTGCATTTAGATCTCCACCAGAGCAGGTCTTCATCAAAACCATCATCCATGATTAACTGGCAGCTTCTGCAAATATAAACACAATGACACACACAGTTTATCTGCTGGCTATCACCAATGCCAACCACACAATCAGCTATTTTGTAAACAGAGAAAGGTTTGTTCTATTCTTAGTATTAACAACTGTATTGTACGGTTGAAAAATGTTTCTGTCAGGCAAAAATTTGAAAACACCCAAGAAACATCAAAATGACACACCTGGAAAGGAACGATTTTAGTTCTGCTACTTTGCAAGGTTTTTGTATAGCTGTCACTAGCAACATAAGATCACTAGATTTTACAATAAATGAAGACTTAAAAGAAGTTTAAAATTGAGAAACATACTAATTTAGAAATAAGTAATGAATATAACAAGTAATCATGTGGGCGAGGAAGACAAATGTCAGGTACAGCACTACGCAAACCGAGTAAAAAGATCCCTGATATACACATATACACCCCACTTTTGAGAAGTAACTCTACACAGCATCCCATTTCCTGTAAAAACGATCACAGAATAATTTACAATAAAGATGGAGAGTGCAATACAATGGATGACAGATCAACTTTTTGATTTGAGGTAATAATACAAATATTCAACCATATGACCAATGAGTTCGATATGAGTTCATAACAGTGTTCTCTGATCATCTGCAGAGAAATCACTTCACAGAGTTGATGGACTCTCTAGCGCAACCACTAATAATTATTGTGATAGGATAGACCTTATGCTGACCCTGAATGGTCCTTCTGTCTATCTGGAGACGTGTAAGCCCAATAAACATAGTACAATAAAATAATGGAACTGCACAAAAAAATTACGGCAAACCCATAGGTGGTATTTATTGATCAAAAGCGTACCAGGAAAATAAACTGTCCAGAACAGTGATGGGGACAAAAGACAAAAATGGAAAACAAAGAAAAAATGTAGATCAAAATTTCTACAGCTCGTACCCCCAACATACAGCAACCAACCAACTTGGTTAACAGGTTCCTAAAAGCCGTGACTGGGTTTTTATATTCTAGTTAGGAGCAACCATTTAACATGGTTTTCATTACATTAGCCACTTTTAAAGATAAAAAAACAAGAGATTTTACCCGAAAACAATACACCATATAATGCAAACATTTACATACATAAACAAGTCAACACATAACCAAAATATAAACAGAATTTTACAGATTTGTTTCTACTAATACTCCCTTAATAACGTTAAAATTATATTAAGTAGCTTTAATCAGTATCAATGTTATAACGTTTCTTATCCCACTACTACTGCTTTGATGAAAAACTATAATGGTAAGCAAATAAATATTTTACTGTGTACCTTCTTGGCATTTGAGTGTATGCAGCGAGTATATTCCCTAGCGATCTGTGAGCAGCGCATTGATTGCTGTGTGTTCTGTCTGTAACAGTTCAAAACATCACTCTGAAGAGCAGAACATACACTGCTCATCACACGGGGCCTAGGGAAAGGAGAGAGAACAATCAACACAAAGAAGTCTGCATACAATCTGCTGTAAATGTTATAAAACGTAATATACAGAGGTATTTATCACCTTGAAATTATAAGGTTCAATCTGGCGTTTCATTTTTTTTCTACATTTTATTGACGACTTATTTACATTGACTGATAAGTGTTTTTTGTACATTATTTATCAGTTGAACAGTACGAGATGTGAAAAATACCCCAGAACGCATTCCAAGGTAATGATTTATTGCATTTGCATTTTATTATGGTACATTTTTTTTTCTGTTCACCAACTTGATCTTATAAAAAGTGAAAAGAAAAAAACATGTAAAATGCAATAACATTAAAAACATTTTTTATTTATTATTTGTACTCACTGTACGGTGGCCTCTGTTTTGGTTGCTTCCTGGTCAAACTCGTGTAGGTTCTGCTCATAATAGTCAGTGTTCTGCAGAATTACAGAGAAGAAATAAAACATATTGAAAGTTAAAAAAAATATTTCAAACAGAAAAGTTAAGAATAGGAACTCAATATCTCCCAGTATCCTCTACAGCTTCAAACCTAATTAGGAAAGCATAGGTTTGTTTCTAAAAGCCATTCATTTCACTTTTAAGTTATCTGTTTTTTATCACACCCATGACAATAAAAAGGACGCTTAAAAAGATGATAACTGAGGTTTCAAACTATAATGTACCTGTAGTTTGTGGTAACATTTGAAGAAAATACGAAATAACAATATGGATTCAATATTTTGGATGAACAAACAAATGAGTAAGGGGAAAGATACTTTACTTAAGTTGTGATTATCTGAGTTTGTACAGTAAAAGGACTTCAGGTGTCAAAGTACCTAGCTGAACAAGAAAGCAGCAATTTAATGTATTCATGACATGGCCACAAATACAGTAAAAAAAATATTTACACTCCTCAATCTAATAAAAAGCTCTGAAATATAAATGTGCATAACACAAGTACTGCATGCTGTAATCTGCAACACTTATCCTGCTTTATAAATTTTTTTATAATCTAAAAGGTAGCTTGAACCCCATCTTCAGCACATAAAATCGGCTGGTGTTTCTGTTTCGTTGATCAAACCTGGAACCTTAGTTTTATTCATTATAATGTGTGACAGACTGAAACAAAACCCCTTTTAACGAGTGGGACATGAATATTACATGACAGAGTGATGCGAGAGTAGTGTGTGTGTGTGTGTGTGTGTATGTGCGCGTGCGTGCGTGTGTGTGTGTGTGTGTCATTCAGTCTGCCATGCTCAGGGTTTTTCTGCGAGAGCTTAACCCAAGCGTTTCAGATTATGTGCGTAGGCTGAAATTCACAAAATGTGAGCCATCAGTTAAAGCATCACACATACACACACACTATAGTGGTTAACATACACACACAAAAGACTAGAGCAGATTACAGGCCTTGCCTCAATAGAGCAGGAGACAGAATAGAAGCCCTGGAATTGTGTCGGTGCGAGGATCCTTTTACAAACCCTTCGAGCCATTTAAAGCTTTCTAACGCTTCAACTTTATAGCACCGAATAACCTTGAGTTTTTATAGCAGTGATTTCAGTGCTTTACAATCAGGGCTTTGACAATGAAACTAAAAGACTGGCCAAGTTGGTTTGATGGTAGATTTAATGCAGTACGGTGTTCAATCTTGACTGACTTCTCTTTAAAAGTATTGAACTGTCAACAACTATTACACAGGAGGACTGTGAAGACCACGACTGCACAGCTGTAGCAGTCAGGCATCTCGGTAAACAGGTCAAAAAGTATATTTACATTTTTGCATGTCAAGAAAATCATGTTTATAAACCATTCAGTACAAGAATTAATAAACATCATTTAAACAATTAACCCCTTCAGACTCAATTATTTTCCAGTTTTCAGAAAAATGCAAATGTTGCCCAAATCTAAGAAACATCTGTCAGCTATCTGATGAAGAACCTTCAAAGCTGAATATTATTTGTATAAAATACAATACATTTAATACATTCAAATAAAATACATTTTGGAACTTTAATCTCTATATCACAAACAACCCGAAAAGTAATTCCAAACACATAAGTTAATGCAAATAAGACAACTGACAACCTTCACTAAATCCATTTGGTGTGATGTTTCTGCCATACTTCTGTTTAAAGTGTTTTTTTTTTTTCAGATTGCATCATACAATGTCTTGCTGCCATTTGACTGAATGACAAAAGTCCAACTTAATGGAAAATAGGTTTTAATTGGAGTGAAAGTTAAAGAAGCCAAAAAAATCCTGCCTGATTTGGGACACCTATTTAAATGGACGCAGGGTCTGAAAGGGCTAAAATGGTTTAAATGGACTCTAGCACGTCATAGTACTGGACACATAGAGGGACATACAGAGGACAAGGAATCTTCACCTTTAAATGAAAACAATTAAATGAGCTTTGAGGCTTAAGGAGTTAAAAGAGCTTCAGCCATCCACAAACTTTGAGTTTTTTGCTTTCTTCAATAGGTTTTCCCTCACTGCACAAAAATGTCTAATAATAATTATAATATTAATAATAAATTTTATTTTAATAAAGCTGGCTTCCTAAAGTGCCGTACAGAAAACAAAGATAAACCAGTACAATAAAGAACATTAGCAACAGAGATAAATGAAGAAAAACAAGATAAAAATCAAATAGATGTGAAACAAGCAAATTAAAATCCAGGGCTAGTTAAAAGCAATATAAGGTATAAACTGTCAACAATCGTAAGACAGTTTGAACTATGCCATCTGAATTGCTGAATTTAAAATGCATCACTGTAGATATAAATTTGAGCGTGAACAATTTTGAGTGTGGCCCTGTGTTTAGTACAAATAACATTTCTTTCATCCATTGACTGTATATAACATGGACATAGTGTGAGTGACATTACCAATGTTTTAGCAAAAAGCAAATGAGACTTGACATCACTAGAGAGTCAAAATTAGGCAAAAATTTATTATTTATTGGATAAAAATGTAAGAATAAAAAACAAATAAATAAATAAATAATAACAGTTGCGTTTGGGCAAGTGGCTCTCACGAGAGCAGCCCCATCCTTAACTAAGCAAAATTTTACATTTTAATATAACCTTAAGAAATGTCTTTTTGTTTGGATGTAAAAAAATTCAATGGGAAATTACAACTTCTGTCACTTTCTATTAAGCACTCGAGCAAAAATGGCTGAGTTGCCGCTTGATTTAATCTAACTAATAATTTCAGCCTTTAGTAGCTTCATGATTTAAACATGACAATTCGTTGTAACATGACACAGTCATTTATTTAAAATGTAAAAACATGAACCTTCTTCTCCATCCGCTGAAGCTGCTCTTTGTAAAACTCCTCCAGATGTTTGAGCTCTGTTTCTTTTCTCGTTAGCTGTCGGGCCTAATGGAGATTAAACAAATAAATACACTTTACCATCTTCGTTCATCATAAGTTCAGCACTCTGAAGTGCCAGGGATTTGGCAAAGCTGTCTGATTATGAAGAAAAACATGCAGCGAACATGTTTAAATGCAGAGAGAAACACACATTCATATGACAAGAGATGAAAATTGAACATGAAAACATGATGACCAACATCTAACGTTTTAACCCTCTAGGACCAGCCTACTAACTCTAAGTGAATTAGTGGGAAAAAAAGCATCTCGTCCATTATGAAACTAGTTTTATGTTGTGTAAAACTATGTGTCCAACTCCATAGCCTAATTTGGTAAATTCTCTTTTTTTCAAGGTTCCCATAGGTAGAAAGGTTGTTAAAGACACAGTTTCCTACGATGAATTATATGTTTGAAAACAATCTGCATCCAAAAAACATTTTCATACCTTTGTTTTGAAGGCATACATATGATTTTTAATTTGATGTTTATCTTTTAATAATGTGACTCCACTGACTCTTTGTAAAGCACCTTGAATAATAAGTGTACGAATTATGCTATACAAAAAAAATGGTCATGCGTTACATTTTCATGATGAGAAAATATATGTCAGATTTGACCTTTTATGGGTAATTTAAAAGGCCCTCTTCTTCCTATCTCTATACATGTAAAGAATTAAAAATGTAGAAATTCTGTAGAAATGATAACCAAAATCATTTTAAAGCAGTATGAAAACACAAGTTTACAGTAAATGGCTGTTGTCATGTCTTACCCGAAAATATAATTCCTCCGGCTGAGAAGAAACAGAGAAACAAGGAAATAAAACACAAATTGTAAGCAACATTACAGCGCACAAATATAATGTAGAGCTCACTTTTAAAAATACATGCAAGGTTTAGACCAAGTGTGTGCAAAATCGGTCCTGGAGGGCCAAAAACCTGCACATTTTGTTGCAAAACTCATCAAGTATGCATACTAATCAGGCTTCAGACAAACAAAGAGGTCCTTGATTAGAGAGATCAGGTGTGTTATATGTTTGTTAAAGGACTCCTATTATGCATTTTTGACATGAAGGGATTATAATGTCACGGCTATCCTGAAAGTTTCAGTTAAAAAAACAAAACATTTATAATTATTTGTTAAAATGTCATTTTAGGGGCAGGAACGAACACGTTTTAGTCCTGCTCAAGATGGGGGCGGAGTCAAGATCAATGACATACATTGACAGTATGGTGAGCCGTTTACATCTGTCACCCAACTAATCATAAAAATAGTTAAAAATAAGAACAATTGTTTTCTGACAAATGATAACTATATTTTAACTCATCAAACAATCAAAGATTTCTTACAGCATTAGTAGGAAAGTGAATTAAAGACCTTAAAGATTATAATTTAGATTTTTACTGTAATAGTATGGCTTGCCACATTTTCAAAATGAAGACTTAGACTCAAAGCATACTGTTTTAAGAACAGAAAGGATAAAACTTACTTCAATTGAATGAAAATGACAGCTTGTTGTACAAGATCCATCTTCATACATCTTCAACAACAGACGTTTAGTAATTACAACATTAGATTGCTGCTTGATCAAAAAGGAGTCAGCACTGAGGTAACTAAACAAGGTCTTTAACCATTTAAAACAAAAATCAACGAAGGGTCTTGAGTTGGGAAACCATTACATGAGTTATGGCACAGTTATGGGCAAATATCAATCAACATACGTGGACAAGGATTTTTATGTCACAAACCAATGTGTCTGAATACAGTTTGGAATTTTTATGCAATTTCGCTAAAAATCCCTAGATGCATTTTTACAACTCCAACATAAGAGTGAATGATCAGATTTATGTCCAAACAAAGCTGACTTTTCATAACAGGTGCCCTTTACAGCTCTGCGGATTGAATTTGGAGACCCCTGGTTTAGACTATTTACTGGCGTCTAAACCTCTGCTGCCATCTAGTGCTGTAAATAATAGCTCTTTCTCTCACATAAGCATCATAAAAATTAGCTTCCTTTTCAAACACAAGTTTATTTTTTAAATAAAGAATCCATGTCTGAGTGTAGCAATCAAAGAAGTAGCATTATAGGACCATAAATGTGTTTATGTTTATATGTTTGCGATAAGGATTGTAATTAGGGCAACTTTCACACTAAATGTACAAGAAAACTACTTTTTTTTGTTTGTGTTTTAGACCCTAACATTTATTTCAGCAAAATCCGACTCAAGTACTTCAGTTAGTTAATAACTCCAACAATTGCTTCAATGTTTCAAGGGTTGAATTTCTCTTTGTCTACAAAGAGATGAGATTATAAACGAGGACATTTATTTTGCATTACTTATTTTAAAGTTAATTCTGACACATTTCTGTCCCTTTCAATGGCTTGTTTTTCCACAGCAGGATTTATGTGGTATGAGTGTGTCACAAAACTGTGTCTCAGCACAGCTGGGTTTGTGTTGCGTGTGTGCACACCATCAGGGTGTCTGTTTTCTCCTGCTGTTGCTGTGCTCTGTGTCTTAGCGCTCAGATTGTGTACTAACATCAGTGTAAGTGGGTTTTTTCTCCAGCGGCTGCACTGCAGTGTTCTGTGTCTCTCTGCACAGCTTGATTGATGAAGCTTGTGTGTTTCTCACCAGGCTGTGTGTTTTCTGTTTGTCTGTGATCAGTTCATCTCCCGCTGTTTGTTCATCCACCGCTCTATGAGAGATCAGCTCTTCCTCGACCAGAGTCTTCTCATGATCAAACCTACACACACCACAAATCTAACTGAAAGAACAATAACCTTTACACAAACCAATCAAGAATTGTCTACACATCAAAAAAACAACCAATTAGGTTCTAGTACTAATTTCATCATAATTGTGAAGACTCACAATATATTTTTTGTGTTAAGCAGTCGTTGGTTATGTAGAAATCATAACGTGTTACAATGATCTTTTGACAAATATTATGTTTTACAGAACATCCCAGCTACTTTGAAATTTGAGTTTGAACTTTTACATTAGAAATTGACCTAACAAGAAGAAAGTAGAGATTTAAAAAGAAAACTCTATTGAGGGCTGGTTTTATGGTATACTTCAGAAATATTTGGGGCGTCTGCAAAGAGAAAACACACTAACCGCCTCCGGGTCTCCTCGAGGGTCTCAGAAGCAGTGACTCTTGAAGACTCTGAAACATTCAATGTTCAAGTCAATTCATTTATATCAAATAATAATTCATTTGTAACTCTATATACAATTTTGAGCCATCAATTTGTGACATCTAGACTCAATCAAATGAAAAAAATATTGCTTCTTTAAAGTATTACATTTAGTTTAATGCTTAGCATCTTGAGTACATAATCATTATTTCATAATAACACACTATAGTCTTAACATATTATAGTCAATATCTCGTTTACTAGTTTATTTACTGATAACTTCATTCGACTAGCATTATATTCGGCATAGATGTAGTACATAGTTTCATTTTGAAAACAGTACATTAGTTCTTTTGGTTTATAACCATTGTACAATTAATTTAGTACATTAAATATTGGTATCTAGTACAATCATATTAAATTTGTTAAAATCAGTATTGATTATATTAAGATACACTAAATATACATACCATACCATATCTTAATATAATCATTATTGATTATATTAAGATATGATATGGTGTAGTATATTTAGTGTATGTTATATTAAATTCGGGAACCTGGTTCAGGTTTGACATCGTCTTGTTTGGTTGAGGCTGAGTTAGATGAAGCTGTACCAGACTCCTGCATCCGCTGAAGAACATGACTGGACAGCTGAAAATGAAAACAGATATTTCTGGGTTTTTTTCGAGGGTCTGATTTTACATACGCATTTAAAGTGCTTGTGATATTTAATGTAAAGGTGAAAACCTGAAGAACTATCCTAATGACAACTCAGCGATTGATTACAAAGTGGTAAAAAGAAAATAATTCTAATGGCTCTTGTCACTTATGGATACTGCCTAAGAGTCCAAAGCTTTGATGATACGGAGATATAACTGAAGAGCAAATTTTGTCAAAGGCCAATGCAGATGGGATCACAAAATGTATTTAAAATGTTTTATCAAGAAAAATACTTAACTTTCTTCAGCATTGAAACAGAATGAACTATTCTAAAGATGGGTCACTGCTGACACCCTATGACATGAAACACACAACAATGGGGTAGAAAGATGGCGCAGTGGTGGAGTTGGTTGGTCTTTAACCGGAAGGTTGGTGGTTTGAGCTCTGCTAGGGTTCTTCTGCTGTTGTGGCCCTGGACAAGCCTCATTGTTCTGTATGGATGTGTGAGACTGGTGGGGGGTGTTTGGTGGTGGGCAGGAGGTCATAGGTGCGCAATGGCAGCCACGTCCTGTCAGACTGCCCCAGGGCAGCTGAGGGCTACCAACGTAGCTTATCACAACCAGTGTAAATGTGGAGTGAATGAATAATGCTCTGAAAATTGTAAAGCATCTTTGAGTGTCTAGAAAAGCACTATATAAATTAAAGGCAATTATATTATTATTGAAGTCTTTGTTAGTTTACCTTAATATTTAGTTGTTTGTAACCCCAACTCTTCTTTTACCCAGAGAACATTTTGTGAAAGACTTGTTTAATAAAAGTGACAAAAGTATCTAAGCAACCCTGACTATGAATTTTATGTTTTTTGAACATTTATGCACAATTTCCCAGACTATGGCATTTTTTCTAATTAGCATTTAAGAGCATTTTCTCAATCTCTGGCAACCTCAAGAAACAACTAAAAAACATATGTCAAATTAGCTTTACAACGACATACGCAAAATTTGACTTAGAACAGTAAATATAAAGACTTTTATAAGGTCTAAAATTTGGGCTTTTAAAAGTAAGTTTTAATATGTTTTTACCCTGCAAAAACCCTATATTAAGACATGTATTGCATTAAAATCGCTAAAGTTAAATGATAATTTTATACATTTTAGATTTATCGCTTCTAAATCTTAATCATTGTATTTTTGTAACTGTCTGGCAATTAATTTTAATAGATTTTCTATAGCCATGTTCTACTTTTATGTGAATGTAACAGGGGCTCTGAGTCTAAGTATACTGTATGTAAGCATTGTTTTGAGTTGTTGAGTCATAAAAAAGTCTTGTCTTGTACAGTAGATTTAATTTTGCCACCAATAACCTTACCAAGACGAGCTGAAGATCGACACAGGCAGATTATTTTAGTAAACATGCTCTGCCTCCTTATATTGTGACATAAAAAAAAATAGCTTTAAGAAATGAAAATTAGAAAACAACCATCAAACAAAACAATAATGCAAAATCTATTGCAAACCTGCAGTATGTTAGGCCTAATAAAAAAAATATTTCATTGTTTCTGTTGTTGATATTTGGCGAAAGCTGATACAGTTATTAAACGTTTTCCATAACCTTAGATCTCAGCAAAGAAACATAATGCATAAATATTAGCATATATAATCACAGAATGACTCAATGAAAATAATAAAAGGCACAGCATATTTGGGTTGATATTGCCACAATGTATCACTTTACACAAATTCAAATGTGCAACACCCACATCAGAATCGACCTAATATTTTAAATATAGAATGTAACCCAGAAAGACATTTTAGTACGCGTAATGGGGCATATTCCACCTTTACTCCATGAAGAACCGTGACATTGTCCTGCTGATTGCGTCCGTAAGAAACGGATCTGTTCCTGCTGTCTGCGGCTCCCATTCGCCTAAAAACCTTTCACTGCTGACATAAACCTAGACGCGTTCAGTGCGACTAATTAAAAGACAAAAATGCCCCTCAAAATGCAGATAAACGCGTCAACGCTCTAGGTTCTGGAGTCATGTGACTAGACGATGGATTTCTGGGTAGTGTAGTTTCTTGGAATAACCAAGTCACTTGAAAATCATCTAAAGCGTTGAATTGTCTTGTGAACAATCTCCAGATACAAATGCTAATCTTTTAAAATGTGAATTATTCGAAATTTAAACCTTGTGTAAAGGGATTAGTAAAAATACAAATGAGGAAACAATATGTTCATTTGACTACTCCCATTTCAAATGCAATCATTTTTATTTAATTCCACATATAAATCTTCAGCAATCATTTAAAAATTATATTTTTCCTTTTAGTTATATTACACATTTTTGTTTAAAATCTTTGTATAGTATTTATTTTAAAAATGTTTAACAAGATAAAACAAAACACTTCAAATGATACATGTCAAACATAAACTTCGATTGAGCATAAAATCTGAATCTTGTCAAATTCCTGTAAAGACAGTAAAAAAAAAAACAACCAACAAAAGCATAACACTGAAATGTTTCTAAAGGTTCAGTTTTAATATAAAACTTTAAGTCTTCATGCTTACATTTTATTCAAAAGGCAGGAAAAAACAAAAACTGAGCATCAACAACCTTCTACCAGAGAAAAGCTCAATTTAAAATATTATCTGTTTTTTTTCTTGTTGCCTTTTACTCAAAATGGTCCATTCATTTTTGTACAAACCAAACTGCTCTTGTGGAATGATAATTCTAACAGAAAAGCCCAAATAAAGACACAAGCAAAATAATGGAGGCAACTTTAAACAAATTGCTAAAATAAATACAAATTCCAAGAGCGTGATAAAGCATATAAAATACTATCTTGCTAAATCCTGTACCACATAAGCATAAACATGTGAACTAACACAATTGGCCCATATATTAAGAATTTACCCACCTCTCACAGCCACCCTTAGTGAGTTTATCTAATCAACCGAAAACCTTTTAGTGTAAAACTGCTCATCTGAAGTTCCAGTAGCAATACTCATTCTGCTTTCAGAAGCAAAACATCAGAAACACTTAACAAAAGACAGCAAGCGTGTTTGCCTTACATCCCAAAGTACAAAATAAAAAAGATTAAAGGAACAGTTTACTCAAAAAACATTCTCAACTGGTTCTAGACCTGGTTTTGGCAAGATCTTTTTCTTCAAAAGCAATCTTTTTACAGAAGCAATTATGAATAGAACATAAATATTTTTACAGAACAGCACATACTCTGATAATTGTTTGCAACTGGTAACTTACGGTAAATCATCAGGAATTAAAAGTATCTGACGTTTCCCGACTGTATGTGCATTTGTGTGTGTGTGTGTGTGTGTGTGTGTGTATCTAGACAAGTACTGTAAAGAGAAATAATGTAAGACATTTTGTGTAATAACATGCAAAAATTTAAAGTTGATGGAATAATTTTCTTTTAAATTGATCTAAAGAACTTGCGGGAAACATGGCGAGATCAGAAACCAAGTGAATAGTTGGAAAAATTTAGATAAATTAGCAGGGGAAAGTGTGAGAAGAAAACTATTAGAAATGGGACGCAATGAATGAATATAAGGATGTTTGTGTGTCTGAAGTTGGTACAAGTATTTTTTTCAGGTGTAAGTGTCTCAGCTGTTGATGGCTCTCCAGCGGTCGCTGTCAATGCTGTTAATGCTGTGCGATCCTCCAAAGGGACCGGACACCACATCATCCAGGTATGCTCCTGATCCATCAATCTGAGTGCTGGTGGTATATGAACCATGATCCAGATCTTTCCGGTTCATGCCGGATGAAGAAGTGTGAGGCAGGTGAACATCTGAATCCTCAGGCTCGTCCACCTGACACTTGTATGAGAAGAGGATCTTGGGTTCTGAGCTGAAGGGAAATGAGTCAGTACTTATTAAAGGCTCATTAAAAAGGTTGGTAACAATGTTGGTAGCACTGTGTCATATATAAGTCACTGTGTTTATATATAAAAGTAACTCAATGTAAATTGTAAAGTTTGCTAGACATAAAATATGGAATTTGGTAAGACAGGAAATAGAGAGACAATGAGAAAAGAAAAGGAAATATTTTTTAAAATGTAGATTCAGATACAGCCACAAAGCAAAACGATAAAAAAAAACAAAAAAAACAATTGGGTGTAAATGACGTTAAATAAAAAAATATTTTAATTAAATTGTCTGAAAATATAGATATAGACTCTTTGTTTTACCCATTCACAAACACCCTCACTTATGCCAGGAAACCCATCACTAAAGCTCTAAAAAGAATTTAAAAAATGTGTTTGTAATATCTTGTGTGAACCAGAGGATCTACATACCCAAAAAATCCTTTGAGAAATGTCACATAAATCAGAGGAGCAAAGACGGAAAAGTAAAGGAACGTGGTCACATCCACACAGCTGAAAAGACACAATATTGATTTATTGAATACAGATATTTTTCACCAGATTTAGAAGAAAAAACATCAGTAAAGAAAACATACAAGCTCTTTGGCAAAAAAAAACTATTTAAAAGTCTTACCAGAGGCCTTCGATGAAGTCAGCACACAGCAGAGCGCTCCCTAAACCCTGAACCAGATTCAACAGTGCAAGGATCCCAGCATACACATAAAAACTGCGCTTTGCTGTTGAAACACATGTAACAACAAAAAAAATTATTTGATTCAAAAGACAATGAAAGAAATAAAACCGTTCTCTGATAAAGAGAAAGCTAAAACGAAGGAAAATGCATTGCCAAAACAGAAAAAAAACACTGAAAAAAAAACAGTGTTTGAAAAAAATCAACTAATTATAAGAAAAAAACTATACAAAAATAATAGCAAAATTATAAAACATTTATAATTATATATTTAGTCTACCCCCACAGGAGATTTTTGCCAGAATGACATACGTAAATTTCAGATTCGCAAGCAAATACAAAAGCGACAAAAAAATGTTGAGTAATCAAAACTTTAGTAGCGAAACGGCAAGTTAAAAGTAAAAATTAAAATATTTTCTGATAATTAGTTGATTTATTTAGTTTTCAGTGTTTTTTTCTGTTCTGGCAATGTAATTTTTTAAGTTGTATCTGAAATTGCCTTTGTTTTTGTGCACAAAATAAATTCCATATTATTTCACCTCATCACCCGCCTCATCATCAGGACTGAGGTCTGTTTTACTCACATGGTAGCGAGATTCTCTCTCTGATGGGAGTTTTAGGAAGGATGACAATCAGGGAATAGACCTAAAACAAAATTAACTTATTAAATTGAGAAAAATTCAATTAATTATTGTTAGTTTAAAGAGAACTCAATGAATAATAATTTAGTACCAAAAAGAAGAAACAGGAACTGGCCAGCCAGAAATGACGTCCTCCATGACCGTAGATGTTGAAATCTTTGGCAGAGAGGTGCTGATCAGGGAACTGAATCTCTAGAGTCCCCTGAAAAAATGTAAGTCATCGCGGTACTTCAAATTTTGCTTTAGAAGAAATCATCATGTATTTTTTCCTAGAAGGTAAAGGGTAGAGTGAGTGAGGGAGCATTGAACAAGAACCGTTGGAAATAAACCATGGGCACCATGTTTTGGGCAATCATGATTATATACATGTGGGTTTGCTGCTGTTATGTCTTAACAATGTCTGTTTAGCAGGTATAATAGAATATTTAATCATTGTTAATTAACGGTCTAGTAAGATTAAGTTTGTGTGAACGTGTGTTTACTTGGAATGGAACAGGGGAGGAGAAATGGAAGTGACATAGAGGGGCAGATTCATACCGAAATTAATCTCCAGGAATGACCCTTTTCGGGCCTCTCTTCCTCCTTGCTCTGTTCACAAACGGACGTCTGCTGCCCTTTCTATCCCTCTCTCTCCTCCTCTTCTCTCTTTTCTTTCTCTCTCTCTCTCTTATTTATCTCTTTCCTTTCTTCCTAATTTATGTTTGGAATGCATAATAAATTGCTGTTTGCGGCTGTGTTCGTAAATCATGTCTCATGAGTATTAATTTCCATGACACAGGTAACAATAATTTTAAATAAAGTTTTTTTAAGAGCAAAATTCAATAGTTAACAAGTTAAGATTAAGATTGTTATGCTGAGCTTTGTGAGTGGATGCATGTGTACGAGACCTGTGTGATAGAGTAGGCCAGAGAAAGAACTGCTGTGATGGCCAACACGCGTTTGATGCTTGACTTGCTCTCCAGATGCCCTGAGCAAACACAAACCCAAACTAATGATCAGAATAAAAGCAAATACAGAAGAAAACCACAAAAATATAACTTACTTAAGCTAAATAATACACTGTGTCTTCATATGAAAATTTTTTCAATATTTTAAAAATCCACTTTGCATTTGGAATTATCTTTAATAAAAATAAAATTAATGTAGGAAAACAATAACACAAATAGAAGATAAAAAAATTACATCAAATTTTAAACCTAAGCCACTTAACTGAAAAATATGATGAAAATATTATGTTGGGAAAACATTGTTTTGTTTGAAATTAGATATTTCAAACAAAAGTATATCTAAGAAAAATAGGATGGAAGCAAAATAGGATACTAAAACGAAGAGGACTTAAATCCACAATTATGGAAACTGAAATTAAACACAAGAAAAGAACACAAAAAACGCACCAACTTAAAAACTAAAAAGTGAAGAGAAAAACATTTCTTAATCTTCCTGACATCAATCTGAATAACTACCCAATATTGAAAACAAAAAATATGCATAAATGCTAAGTGAAGAGATGTTTAACCCAGACATCAACTCACCAAATGCCAAGCCGAGTATGATGACACTGAGCTCAATAGCCAATAAAAAGAACCTTGTGATTTCCCAAAGCACCTGGCAACACAGACAAACACATGTCTTAAAACAGATGGACAGAAGACCCCCACCATGCGAGCTGTTTTCTTGTTTTTACTAGCTTTTTTACAGTATGTGAACTTATTTTCACCTTGTCTATGAGAGTAGCAGAGCTGGACGTGCTGACAGTCATCGAGACAATGGCACGCGTGATTCCCACAGCCGCCACTACAAACACCTGAACAATACACACAAATCAAAAAAACAAAAAAAAAAACAGAAAAACAACAGAACTACCTTAAGCTAACATAGATTAGACATAAGCACATTCAATAGTTTAAAATCCTAATCAGAAACATGCAGCCGCCTGAGAACCACCAGAGCTTTCAATTACAAGGGGAATTCCCACAAACCTTTCCATTTCTACTGTTCTTGACAAAGATCTGCTAAACCAAAGAACTCTTAAGGTGGCCTACTGGCACTCATTCTCCATCTTTGAATCAGTATTTGACCAGTTGCAATATAAATATACATTTCTTTAAACTATGAAAAAAGAACCAAAAGGCCTAGTCTTTTTTAAATACCAGGAATGGCCAATTTGACTATCAATCATGGGACTTTTAGGAAACTAGATACATATGTTATGAAAAACATTAGCCTTGTTTAGACAGACTTTGCCTGAATGGTGGCGTTTACAATAGGAGGGCATGCCAATTATTTTATTGAAAATAAATATTTCATGGATTTAGTTTGATCCTAGTGAAAAAAAAACACTTGTAATGCAGATGTTGTCTTGTTTGTCTGTAATGTTTTTAATCAATTAATAAACTATTTATTTACCAGCATGGTGATTAAAAAGTTATTTGGCTACATAAGACAATGTTGTTGGTGGGCAAATTCATTGTAAATCTAATATACTTGGCTGAAGTTACCAGGAAGTAAAAAGCCACAAAGATTGGGCTAGAGGTGACTCTGATCTTGGCTCGAGCTGATGGGAGCTTCCACATCAGGAAAATCAGAAAGGCCACATTTGGGACGAGCAGCATCAAATCCCAGTATCGAACCCTGAGATAAATAAAGAACAGATAATTTCTGTTGAGGGTTGGATGTAGCGCTCTATACAACACATTGTAGCATATCTGTTAGCAGCGAGGCTCATAGTACAACGTGTGAAGGACATGTGACCTGGTCAGGGTTCATTTTGTTCATCCAGGGACCCACATAAACATACAGAATTTATATAAAAATGATAAAGGTTAAATACAATTTATTATCCAAAGCTAGCAAAACTCCTACATTGTATACAATAAAAGGCCGTGTAGGTGTGATTGAAGTCCCACCTGGACTGCTGGATGTCATCATAGAGTATCTGAAGACACTGGTGAGGTCTGCTGATGTTACTCTCCTGGTCTGGAGTTACTGCTGAACTGTTTTCCACAAATGGAAAAACACTTGTGTTGCCATATTGAATCCAAATCCCTCCATCAGTTACTAGCTCCAGCATTCTTGATCAAGCACTGTAACGAGACAGGCAGTTCACGTGCATTCTTTCGTATGCTATTCTAAACTATGAATCCAAAAATCTCAATATCGATCTCTTTTAAAACAAACTACTGAGTTGGTTTTACTTATAATACTCAACACTACATCTATGCTTCATGCAACTAATAAGGTGCCATTAAAATAGGGTTTTAACAATAAACCAATAAAAGACAATGTACACAATGCTGCATTGTATTAAATATCATAGATACCATGAACAATTTACTAGCACAAAATACAAATCACATATTCTTTCACATTTGAATTTATTAAAGACAGTCAGTAAAGTATAAACACGTGAACTAATGGTGTCATTTGCACACTAATGAACTAGCATATTAAGAAAAATACATTGTATGCGTGCGTTTTATTTACAAACTTTCCCATGAAAGAACAGGTAACTGGTTTTAATACGATGCTGTGCTAATAAAGCTTTGAGAGATAAAAAATCTCTCATCGGTGATGTTAAGCAGATCAGACGTTACATAACTGTATTTACTATAAGAAATCCACAAAAATTATACAAGTAAACACAGATACAGAGTTAAATGTAGCCTTATTACGTTTAACGTTAACGTTATGTTCCTAATGTTATAACGTAAGTTAAGGTAATCACATGACTCAGACACTTAAGGGACAAATCAGATGATAAACAGGGCTCACCTTAACTTAGTGGTCTCAAATCAAATAGGGATTTCCTTCTGAAACGACTCGAACATTCGTTATTGAACGAGGCATAATAACTTTCGATTTGTGGTCGTTAGTTTGTGTTTACACAGAAATTAAACTGTGCGTCAGACGTTACAACGCTTATCACGCTGCGTGTTTGCGTCACTTGTAGAAAATGGCCTCCTTAGGAAAACTCTTCAAAATAAAAGCTACCAAATACATGCGAATGGAATTTTCTTTTACTTTCCTTTATTTTACATTTACTTGAAATGTAAACCCAACATTGTGGAATAAATGGATATATGTATAATACTTCAACAGTGGCCATGCAAAATTATTCAACCTTCCAAAAATGTCAACACAAAATAAATTTTTTAAAGAAAAAACACAAACAACTATTACAGTTTATGTTATTTATTAAACTTGTATTAAGAAGCAGTTTACAGAAAAACTGACCCATGAATGGTAATAAATAAATATATTTTCTTTCATATTTTTCAAGAAAATATATCGCATTTTATTTTAACATATAGAAGTTTTTATGATGGAATCCTAGGAAAATAAATGTATGTACAAAGTTCAAACTTTTAGGGTGAAAATTAAATTTTTGATCAGTTTTGAGATCAAAGTTCAGCATTTCAAACATTTACAGATAATAAAACATCTCAAAATCAAAAGTCCTCCAGTAATGTATAGAAATCATTTGAGTAGAACTAGCTGAGACTAATCCATGCTTTGGGCTGGCCAGACATCATCCTGACTGCCAGAAACACAGGTAGTGTGAAGTTGACATTAAAAGTATGTAGAATAGTCTTTTCCTGGCTCACATCACTGATGCTATAAAATACTAAAGACCCAGAGCTGAAGCTGAGACGGATCTCCATCTTTTTCAGAGATGGTGTCCGCCTCAAAGGCATATCTTTTCCCTTCTCATATGCCCTTAGAAGGTTGTCGCAGTACATCAGGCACCAAGATCCAGAGCTACTCTCCAATCCACTGGACGAACCGGATCGAGGAAGGTCACTGTAACACACAGCCAAAACCCAAGAGCAGGCTTCAGCCTGAAAGTGCCAGAGATGCTCTCCTTGTGTGAAGCTTTGAGAGCTCAAAGCCTGGAAGAAGCTGGTAAACCTCAAAGTAGTGGCTGGATATTGCTGTTTGGTGGCACTAAAGGACACCATTTTAAGATCTTCAGATAAAATCAAATTCGGATGGATGGTCTCAGGATCAAATGTTACTTCAGATGGGTTGAGAACCACACGTAAAGCTCGCTGAGCAGATCCAAGACCAAGGCGCAGCTGAATATTTTGGTGCTCGATTTTTTCACAAACTTGTTTAAGATGCTTAGACATTTCCAAATCAGTTGGAAAGTCTTGTATGTTTAATTTAGAGATGTGGTCCTCAATGTCTTGGACTTGGTCATTAAGGCATGAATCTTCCATTTCATTCATCAGTGACTCAATCTGAAATTCAACTGTTGTCAAAGACTTCTGGGTGTCATTCAGCATTTCTAGTCTTTTCTTTGTAGCGTCTTCTCTGTGATGCAGTTCCGCTTCCAGAAGCATCACTCCTGTGCTTCTGTAGGTTCTTATGAGCTCCTCCATTTCATCCATTACACTGTTCACACCTTTCCTCAGATCTTCATGAGTGGCTTTAAGTGCAGTCTCTTGTCCCTTTTCTTTATTCATCAGTTCATTGATTAAACTAAGCTTTTCTTGAAGACTAGTTCTAACTCTAGTCAATCTGGTGTTGTGTTCCTTAGCTTCCGTCAACATTTGAGAATTGTTCTCCTTGTTTAATTCTTGTGAATCATTAGAACTCTCCAAAATAGATTGTTCCTTAACTGTATTTCCTTCTATCGCTGACTCAAGATCACCATTTGTAATATTGGCCTTGTAGTTCTCCAAAATTTGTTTAAGCTTGATATTTTTCGGCAATGACTCTGGGCTGAGATGTTCCTGTCCACACACAGGGCAACAAAGCTCTTGATCAGATTCAGGGGCTTTTGGGGTGGTTTCCAGACAGGTCAGACAAAAGCTGTGAGCACATGGCAGTGTGACTGGGTCGATGAATAGATGGAGACACAAAGGACAAGTGAAATCGATCTCCAAAGTTGCTTCAGAAATCCCACGTGCCATCCTTTCAGCCACTGGTTTCTATTAATCTAGTGAAACACAAACAGAAGAAAAAATGTGTTTGGCGCAAAACATGTTGGTGGGTGGATGGATGGATATTTTACTTTTACACTTCTTTTATTTTTACAGAGAGAGAGAGAGAGAGAGAGAGAAGAGAGAGAGAGAGAGAGAGCGAGAGAGAGAGAGAGATGAGAGAGAGAGAGAGAGAGCGAGAGAGAAGAGAGAAAGAGGAAAGAGAGAAAGAGAGAAAGAGAGCGGCAGAGAGAGAGAGAGAGAGAGAAGCAGGTCCACCCCCCCCGACGAGCAGAGAGAGAGAGAGAGAGAGAGAGAGAGAGAGATTTGCCTGGCAACGCACAACTCATAGGTTTCATCCACATTCTGAAAAACACAATTTCAGAAGGATTTTATTTGACATCTGTCATCAGATATCTGTTCATCAGAAATCTGTCTTATTACATAAAATATCACATTATTATATACTTTGGAACTATAAGGTCACCTGTTTAAAGTTAAGCAATGTGAAGAATATTCTTGCGTTTTGAGCATCGCCGTATAAATCTGGCAACCCTAGCCCTGATGCTAAAATGAAGTAGCTTAAAATGATTTCACGCTGTCTTTTCTCGCACAATAGCGATACGAGATAGCCGCCACTTTAAAAATAGAGAACAATGAAACAGGCAAATACATTTTGACATTGATGCGGTGAGCTAACGTTACTCTAGTTAAATTTGGCTAGCCATTTTCATCATAATTACAAACGTGGCGTGTACGCCTTACCCAAATCTCGAAAGCCGCTTCAGAACGATTTCTGCGTGACAGCGTCCGATCAAAACTATCACAAAATAAATGACCAATAAACGAGGTTATGGACCACGCGTTCAGGAAAAGTCGGTGCAGTTTCGTTTTCCTCCGTTAACCGTCCCCGTCGCACCGCCTCCAAACAAATTGCTATTGTGACCCATAGAGAGCCATGACTCTTGTGTTTTCGTTTGTGGTCTTCACGTATAAGATACAAAGGTCATTCTTACTGTTACGCCATTTGCACCCCCAAGACTTGATTTATTTTGTATCAGTATTAATTTATTTGTGATACTATTAACCAATTTATAAAAAGGAAGATGCCCGCATACACTCAACACCAGCAGCTCTTTACAAAAAGAACAAAACACACTTGCATGTGAGCTACTCATCTTCAGTTGCAAATAGATATTTGTTATTTCAATGGTCTATTGTCATTAAAAAATCGAAGCTATTCCTCATGAAAAATACTTTATATTAATATCTTGAGATGGACCAACATACTTTTGCAGTTAAATAATCATTCAATCAACTGAAGATGTTAGCTTGAAAATAAAAGGCGATTATAATCAATAGTAAAGTTTCTGAAATGGCACAGTAAAAATGACCCAGGCAGTTTTTTTTAAGTGTATTATTTAAGTGACTAATACTAATTATTAAGTGACTATTATTTGAGGTAAGTCATCAAAAAAACACTTTATTGCGCTCACCTGACTTGTTCTTCCGGAGTTCCAATCTCATCCATGCCTGCTATTGTTTCAGAGGTGTTTGTGCACCACATGAGATTCATCGTAACACACCTTGTTTAAACAAACATTTATATTTCATCAGCCCAAACAGTTAATCATCTACCTTTTCTGAATGAATTTATTACATTTGGGAAAAGCATAGCCTAAAAAATTATCCCATAGTGTAACTCTATAATGCGACAATATTTTTTTAACCACTACATTTTACTAATTCTGAAGACAACACAGAGACCATTGAATCCTTCATCAAATTTTACATTTCAGAGTTATAATATCCTCTATATTCTGTAGGTTCTTGCTTTCCCTGCTTCCGTTTACATACCAAAATCCACCGGATAAACGAGTAAGACACAAGAACACAGGTCAGTATCAAAACAGGTTAGCCAGTACATGAGTGTGTTAAGTGTTCAGTGTTCGAAACAGTTTTTAAAAAGCATTGTATATTAACAAACATTCTAAGCATAGCTTTCATCCACTATGGAAGTTTGGGAAACATTTAGTCAGATGGATCATGTATTCAAAATGTGTTTGCATGCAGTTTCCTTCAATATCTTCAGAATGCATTTCATCAGGGGTCTGCAGAGGTTTTTGTAAGGCCAGTTTTAGGATTTAAACCCCAGAAAAAAACATCAAGCCAACCTGTCCTGTAGTTTATGGATACAAACAACAGAATAGCTAGAGAAATAGCTAGAATGCCTAAATTCCAGAATAATATAGTTCTTAAAAAGACATTGTGACTGTTTTGCTTTATAATAAATATAAAATATTGTTTTTGGAAACATGCATTACTTCAATCAGTTACATTTACTAATTTGTGTTACCCAAATAACAATTTTTGGTATGCCAGATTTGGGTGGTGTGAGTCATGCTAAACATGGTTTTAAATACAGTGCTAAATTGACTTCAAATAGGACATTTAGTGTACACTTGTCAGGATCAATAAAGCTGTTAAAATTTAGAGACATGAAGAAGAAAAAAGTCTGAATTAAAACAAAGCTAGAATGTCACTCCATTTTTTTTATTATTACTTCACCATTCTTTTAAATATAAAAAAATGGAAGCTCAATTTCATTTGTTGTACAATTACAATAAATATAAATACATCTCAGATTTATAAAGTATTTGCAGATAAAACACTCATCCAGAAAAGTATTAGTAAGAAAAAAATATATAGAAACAAATAAGTCCTTAAAATTCAGGCCAGTCTTACAGCAGAGTATCGCACATCTGAAGGCACTGCAAAACATTGTTTTCATGTATAAATAAAAATCTGACATTACATAAGGTTTCATTAAATATTATTAAGTGTTTCATATCTTTTCATTAATTTAACATAAAAACTTACATGATTAAAAAGATCACATTATTTTGCATAATTTTAAACCTTTTTAAATTAGCTATAGGTAGTTATTACCTCATGGTACACAGATCTACTCATCGAGAAGCTTCAACCAAATAGACATAAATTAATTTTCTCAACATATATTTACTGATCATTATTAGACCGTGTAAATATATATTGGCATAACTCATTAACTAATGAATTCTTGCATTGAACAATATTGGATATTAAAAAAACTAAGGAAATGAACTTAAAGGAATGAAATGACACCTGGCTGTGTGAATGGTGAGGGAACGTTCATGTTATGCAGAAGAGAGCTGAGTGGAGAAGGAATGCACATTCCTGAGGATGAAGAGGGTGTTCAGGCCAGCTCTTGTAGGTCTAACGGAGGCAGTGGTTCCCTCCAGAAGGAGAAATGGCTGAACTCTGGACAGTCAAACGAAGAATTTGGCAGTTTGGAAATGAAGGGGAAGAAGTGATCCACCAGTTCACTCAGATGGGAGTAGCTGAATGATAAAGAGAGGGGAGAGCAAACATACAAATAAAGAGAGAGAGAGAGAAAGAGAAATTTAACAAATACTATTAATTCTAGTGGTTTTAGTTTAACTGTTAATAGCAGTTTTTTTTCAGGTGTGTTAATGTAATGTTATGTCAACAAGAAAGCAGCATACAAGTATAGAAATTATAGTATAGACTTCAAAGAAGAATCCACAAAAAAGAATGAATTAATAAACAAAGTTAAAAAAATGTTTTTCAGTTAAACCACCCATTTAGCATACAGATATAGAACTACAGAAATCATGTAATAAATAAAAGAGGACAAAAATACAATACAAAAGTGTTAAAATACAATATTTAGATTTTTTATACATTTAATTATTAAATTATTTATTTAAATTTTTTTTTTATTAAATTCTGCATTTATTTATGTATTTTTTTTAACCATAGTCAGTTTTCATGCTCAATAGATGTGCCACTTTTTTCAATCAATCGAACAAAATGTATTTATATAGCCTTTTTTGCAGTTGCTTCAAAGCTGCTTTTTTGGTTTATTTTATTTTAAATCTTTGAGGTGAAAGCGGAACCATTTCTCTCTATAGTCTCTCTACTTTATAGCTATATGTGTTATCAAAAGATTTCTTTTAGTTGACTGTGTGCGAGCTGCAGCTTACGAGGACTTGTTTGCTTTGGTCTTCTCTTGTATCAGTTCCCCTTTGGGGTTGACAGTGAAAATGTGAGTCTCAGGTACCCCGACCTCTTTATATGCGTATGCATCCTACAAACACAAAGGCAATGCCATTTATCCTTTCCCACTATACTGAAACTACAGAGAAGTTGACATTAGACTCAGAGAGAAGCTCACATTGGTTCTGTTCCCAAAGGCACCATAAAAGGGCTGTCTCATCGCACCAAAGAGATCTCTGATATCAGTAAGACAGGCGATCTTGAACACCTCGGGTTTCTTCTCAATCACCTCCCTGAGAACAGACAGACACACAAGCAACAACAAAGATAAAAGGCTAATGTGGTACCAATATGTGGCTTCGTTATGTGAATAAATTGATTTTAGTTTTTAAATTGATTTGAAATATGTCATACAATAGAGAGGTTTACCCTGTCCGCACCGACATTCTAAATACGGAAACCTACACTCATAAACACAGAGTGTGTAAACGCAGAAATAGAAATAGTGAGGACCTGTGTAAGGCTGAGAACAAGCTGCTGGGTGCCAACAGCACAGGGCCTTTGGGCAGAACCGTCCCTTGGTCATTGACCCACTGTAAATAACCTTTAGTGATGTCTGCCATTCCGATCGCCCTCGCAGAACAGTACAAGAATTTATAACCATTCCTGGACAAAAAAAGAAATAGTAATTATAGCTTTGCTTGAATGTTTATTCCACATTTTTAATGGCCACTTTATTTACTCAATACGTTAAAAAGACTGCTTTCCATTTGTGCAGCATTTACACACTACTTTTATTTTGACCTATACAGTGGAAAAATATAACTCTTATGTAGAAACCACTCCAGAGGCAGGGTGGCAGAACAGCAACTTTATTTTGCGTTTCTCATTTAAACAAATATTGAAATCAAACTCTACTAAACCTGAAAGCCCTATGCTTGAGTAGTGAAAGAAGAAACTAGGAAAAAGAGGCAGAAACTTTCTGTGCAAGCTACTTTATGCCCTCACAAAGAGAGGGCCCACCCTTGCTCGGAAACCCCACCTTCTCCACCACCCACCTTCCTCACAGGCAAGGCAAGGACTTCAAAGCACACATTCAGGGAATACTAATAAGGATACTCTTTACTCATTATTAATAGTATTAAATATGATGATTTAAATCTTCTTTCACACCTATAAAAATCCCTTTAAAAGGAAATTTTTACAAATTTCTTCATTTCAAAAGGAACTACAAAAGAACTAGTTAGTTTCTTTATTATAAAGTAACCAATTTTAACTATGGTTGCATTGCTGGAATCAAAAATGGATTTGAAGTGAATGGTTTTAAATTAAAAAGCTGTTTTCATGTAGTTCACAGCATTGTAACTCCAATCATCAGTAACATAATGCTTTGAAATGCCGCTATATTGTCAGTTCTGATCCTTGTTATTTATTCACATTGGAGAAATTTTACTGAATAACTCTGGCATTCAATTACAAAAATGACTATAACTAAAAGAAGCATTATATAATCTTAGTGTCTTACTGGTGTATTTTGTGGTAGAGTTTGGCAATGCCGTGATGAGTCCAGTCTTTCCCCAGCTGAGGAAGGATATGACCCAGAGCATCTGATCTGAAACCATACGAGAAGTTGTCAACAAAAAATCCAAAACATTTGCAAACATTTTGGGATTGACAAAATTAAGGTAAAGTAAACACTTTTTTTAAACGAAAAAAAAGACCCCACACTCATTCACCCTCTCTAATC
This sequence comes from Danionella dracula, assembly GCA_900490495.1. Classification (NCBI taxonomy): domain Eukaryota; kingdom Metazoa; phylum Chordata; class Actinopteri; order Cypriniformes; family Danionidae; genus Danionella; species Danionella dracula. The sequence goes on from UELW01000996.1 coordinate 7,724,574, forward strand.
CCATGAAACAGAGTGACTTAGACTGACTTAGTGATAGTGCCATCGATGTCAGAGATGATGATGCGGTCATCATGGTTCCAGAGGAAAATGGTTGCTTCACAGCGACAGGTTCCCTGATACTGAGTGGTCACACTGAACACCACCTGATTGGCTCCCTCACGAAGATTCAGACTTTCCTGGAGCACAAAGAGAGATGGTGCAGATGATATGGTTAACTGATCAGTTCATATCATCAAAGGTGCTTTGAAAATAGCTTTTTCGCCATTTTATGCATGTTTTCACCTTATGGTGTAGGAGTGGTTTGTAATTTCAATTTCAGGTTTAAAAAAAAACTAAGATTGAGTATCTTAATAATACTTTAAAGCCAAACAGACTATCAGATAGAAATAGCAATTTCCCTCATTGTTGCATGTTTATAACACAATTTGTTTCCTGATAACACATTTTTTTAGATATGGTAAAAGATAAAAAATGCAAAATATGAAAACAGAAAAGTTTTTTTTCTTCTTGCATTATTTTCTATATGGTTTATTCTGAATTTCCTAAAGAGAAAATCATTACATTTTTGTACTTTCCCCACTGCCAGTTTAATCTCGCACCCTGCACCTTTGTTTTTATGCCACTTTCACAGTAGATGCATGTGAAAACGGTTAATTTTAGCTTCAGGGTTGATCTCACAATAACTGAAACTTCTTGACAGACACAATACACACTCACAATCTGTTCCGAAGTCAGTCGAAGAGATTTGCGATATATCTGCGCGATGCATTGTGCAGTGCTTAGAGCCTCGCTGCTCTTTGTCAAAGAGGCTGAAGTGTCTTCATCACTCGAAAGATCAATCGAACCCCTGCACACAGTCACACACACAAAACAAGTACCAAGTCAAAGACTCAAGAAGCAATACTGAATCCATCAACAGCATTGATAGTACTGTCTTTCATTGAAATGAACTCAAGGCTGATCTGAACAACTCGTGTCCCTTTCAGGATGATAAAAGTATTTACATATATAAAATGTTATCACACTGACACACAGGCAAAATCACTATAATGTTTTTATCATAATACAAAAATAAATCCCTGCACTCTTGTAAAATGACAGGTGGCAAAACATTGAGTGAAGCTTTATTTTATTCAAGTTAAATATTCTCATTTTCCGTTGCATTAACCTTTCAGTTAGCCTTAGAGAAAAAATGTGATTTGACCATTCCACCAGTTCTTGAACCAAAGCACAAAGGAACACTTTTGTATTAAATTCTGCCTAATTTCAAAAACAACCATTAATGTACAAATTGGGATTGTTAGATCGCTTTAGAAATTAATTAGGAAAAATATGCACAGCTGTCTAAAGTTTCCAATTAGCATAAACATCAAGTTCCAGAGGCCTTACTTGAGTCTGGATTCTTCTGTGGCTGAAGAAGATGCTTCAAGCTGCTTTCCCTCGGCACCAGGCTTTGGATTTCCCTGAAATATATTCATATGTATTCCCTGAAATATAGTTTATACATAAAAAGATATCTTGTTCATCTGTGTTTTAAAACTGACACTTCTTTCCAGTCAGTCAAAATGTATTAAGTCTTTTTATATTTTATATTAGTCTTTTTTGCAGTTGTGTCAAATGAGCTACACAAACAAAAGGCCTAAAATATAAAAAAATAATTCTTTGAAATAATTACAATTATTATTGTATGGGGAGAATTTACAGTTAATTTAGGAGCCATAGAATTCCTTTGAAAAGAGTGAAACATAGCTGCCCTTGTTCAGGCCAGATTAAAATGATTAGGTAGAATCAGTTGTAATCATTTAAAGAAATTAATGACTTTCCAGATTTCGTAAACATATCTTACTTAGTCTTAACAAAAAAATAACAAACATTATTTGGATCTCAAAAACTGGGATGAATAAAGTTTATTTTCATGTGGGTAATCTATATTCTTAATATAAGAATATAACATATTATGTGCTTTACTGTTCTATTCTGATTTAGTTTCTGCCTTACCGCAATATTATTAAGTTCCTTCCTCCTCCAGGAAAACCACCAACGGCCAGACTTTTTGGGCATCTTATCTTTCACCAGTTGCTCAATGGTGCTCTAAGACAGAAAAAAACTAATGTTGTCATCTCTTAATCATTAATCCCAGAAGAAACATTGTAAGAACTCTGACCTTTGGTAAAGATTTCTGGTATGCCTGAGCAGAGAGAATCATGGGAGCTGCAACAGGCCAGTTGTAATATCTGAAAGAAATTGACATCTTAGAAGATGATATGGTTGCATCATCATACTGCATGTGATAAACACAAATATTGCTATAAAACAGATCAACACCTCAGATAACCTTTTTTAATAGCATTAATAAAAGCTTTTTGTTGGTTGAAATATTTTGATACTCTCAACAATAGGTGGTATAATTTATCTAGGTAGTCATTAGAAATTAGACAACAGAAAATTTATAAATGTGGCCATTCTGTAAGAAATTTGGCTGCTCTCCCTGTGAGTGTTTCAAGTTATTAAATCAGTGTAACGTATCGTATGAATCTACCATGAATTTATGGCCCCAGTCGTTAAAAAACCTTGTATATGAATCCATTCGAATATATCTCCTTAATGAAAAGATCAAAATATATGATACTTCCTCATTTGTTCATTTGTATTCTGACGATGAATGAATAACACACTGTAGGTAAATTGAATGAGTCACTGAGTAATTATTATCTTTTCAGATTACTAATTTAAAGTATAAAACAAGTTGGTTGCTCTAAAATACTAACAATAAGCAGTCATAATTTAGGAGAGAAATGTTACTAGCCAAATTCTGACTAATAATTCATATAAAAACTAAAGAAAGTACTTGGAAGAAAAAAACTAGACGTAACAAACTTTGAGTTGATGCAGATGACAAGATTTGGATCTTCAATGATCCCGGGGTTGTTCACCAAATCTTGATACTTGACAACATGCTCCAAGAACTTCTCTGTAGCACAAATTAAATAAAGCTTTAATTCTGTTCAGTGCTGCGAGCATTATTGAAAAATTATTTGCAGCTGACCTTTGCTTATTTGGCTGATGTCTCCTCTCCCACAAAGAGACATTGTGACATCAAGTGAGTCTGCGGTGGAGTCAGACATATACTCAGTTCCACTGTCTGCATTATTACTCCCCAGAGAATGAGGGGAGAGCTGTCCTGAAGGAGGAGATGGATCGGGCGGTGGGGCAGCTTGAGGGTCAGGGGACTCTGAGCCCTCGCTGCAGGGACAAAGAAAGTAGGTAAAAGCAGCTGGTTGGCCAGCAGTTGGTATTCTCATCACAGAGATATTGATCAAAGCATAGGCAGCGCAGACCACAGAGCATAGAGCGCACAACTTTAAATGCTTTGTTTACAAATGAGTGTGCGTGGAGCTTCTGCAACTGCAATTCGTAGAGTTGACTCAAAAGTATAAAACAGACTTAGACCTCATCCAAGACGGTCGAGAGTTAGGTGAAAGTCTAAAGATGTTCAAGTTTGACAATATATTGAATTTATAGCCAAGATAACCTAAATTTACTAATATTTTGTTTTTACTTGGATAATTTTAGCCAATTTGAAGTTAGCAATTATACTGAAAGATTATTTGTTTTTAACAAGTGCATTACTACCCAAAATATTTTATATATATATTTTTTTTTTTACTTAATCCCTTGTGGTCCTGCCTGTGCTCTAAACAAATGGCTACTAATATTCTGGGGGCTCATGATAAAGAATTACATCATGAAAACAGCATTTGCAGCTGTGGAAAACCTCTGAAGAGCAATTTAATACATTTAATACAAAAACAATGTTATTGAAATATGTAATACATTCAAATTCTACCTCTCTTACTAATCCACTTTTAGAAAGCAGACATCAAGCTTTTAAATAAAATGTAAATGTAATTAAATATGAAATATAAAATATGAAAGTCCGGACTTGTCATTGATTGCTTTGATTAATTCAACACAATATTATTCTATTTGTTTAAAGAAGAAAAAGACCAAGACAGAGTCCATATGAAAATGAGTCAGAGTAAAAAGTTCACAGGAAAATGTCTCGATCACAGACTCAGACACTACAGCATTAGATTGCACGTCGTTTTTAAATTTCACACTGCAAACACTTAAAACCACCTGGTGTTAAATAAGCAGTTTGGCAAGAGGCTTCCATTGCACATCTATTCATGACAGTGTTTCAGCAGGCAGCAAGCTAATGAAGCAGTAAAGATCTTCATACAAACTAGAAATCAAGCCTCCTAACCTCTTGGGGAAATAAAGAGCGGCAACTTCGGGGTCAAGAGTTGAGAGGTCATCCAGATAAATATCAGAAGGTCCCAAGTGATGACTGCGCTTCACTGAGAAAAAGAGAAAACTAAATTTGAACCACTGAACTGTAGCATGATCACATTATTAGGATTTTTACTTCAAATACCTTTCTTCTTGTCTTGAGAGTCTGCTGTTTTAGACGACTCGGGATCCTCTGACCTGGCGACTGTCTCCACTGAAGTTGTTGATCCAGGCACAATAACGTTCTGATTAGACTGTAGTGTCTCTAGGTCTACCTCCTCCTCTGATTTGCTAATAGTGAGAGTTACATTGTCGACAGTCATTTGTGATTCAGGTAAAATCAAGATTGTGTCTGTGGAGCGGATTTCTGATTCTGTTTTGAAACATACTTTTTCTTCAACTGTGTCACACATGATAGTTTCTACTTCTAAAACAATGTTGCTGTCTTCAGAAGATTCTATTTGATGGGTACGGTCTAGGTTTGCATTGTTTACTTTATTATAATCATCATTTTTGTTTGATGAGCTAGGTGTTCTGTTTGCTTGAGTATTATTAACCGTCGTATCCATGAATCCTTTGTTTTCTGGTGGACTGCAGGTCTGTGTGGATATTTCATCCTTAGACTGATGTGTTCCAGAAACATTGCCATCGACTTGTGTGTACATTGTTGAAGAAAGTTCAGACGAAAGAGAGACAGTTGTTGCAATCAGAGGTTCGGGTCGCACCACAGTCACAAAGTCGGTGCTGTCTGTGTCTAAGCAGATTTGGCGATGGATGGTCCGAAAGTGAGTATGATCATTTGAGGAGACAGGAGACTGCAGGTCTTGAAACAGCAAATCAGATTCTGTCTGACACACCTAAAAACAAGAAAAAAAACTCAACATGAACAACATCATTCACTATCTTTTCTTGTGTATTTCCACTGTCTCTAAAATCACTGCTTTTTCTTAAAGGATTAACAAAGTACCTTGGGAAAGGCACCCCAGTTCCACTGCATCTGTGGCCCAAAAGACTCCTGTGATTTACACAGCTCTGAATCACTCTTAGGAGATGAGGGCCGACTGAAGAACACACTGCACACACAAAAACACAAAGATAATGCAATATGAACAGAGACAAATAAACACTATTGAGATAAACAATTAAAGCTAAGATATGGAATTATGCACATTTTCAGACGAGTCTTGACCACATTTGATTACCACATAGATTAGATCATATTTATGGAAAGTGTAAGCTTTACATGATTATATTCTGCCATTTTACAAAATGCTTTTTCAATGCAACAGTGCCATGTTTAATCTAATAAGACAAGTGAAACATTTTAGATCTTTTATAATAAATTATTAAAACTGTAATTTTGGGGATGTAAACCAAAGGCCTGTTAGGTCTCCGAACAACCAAAGTAGGAGCAAGATCTGCATGTCCAGCAGTTTGTGTGTTTAGTAGTTTATAGCCAATACGATATCGGAGGAGCGTCATGGTGGCGCAGTGGGTAGCACGGTCGTCTCACAGCAAGAAGGTCGCTGGTTCTAGGCTCGGCTGGGGCAGGTGGCATTTCTGTGTGGAGTTTGCATGTTCTCCCCGTGATCGCGTGGGTTTTCTCCGGGTGCTCCGGTTTCCCCACGAGTCCAAAGACATGCAGAATAAGTTAATTGAATAAGAACAATTGCCCATAGTGTTAAAGTGTGAATGAGTGTGTGTGAATGTTTCCCAGCGATGGGTTGCGGCAGGGAAGGGCATCCGCTGCTTAAAACATATGCCAGTGAGTTGGCGGTTCATTCCGCTGTGGCGACCCCGAAAGGGAATAAAGCCGACATGAAGATGGATGGATGGATATCGGAGGTGATTTCATGGCTATGGCAGTATACTTATACACCCTAATTCAACGTATTGTAACTTCTTTCTCTAATTAGTTCCAGAGATTAAATGGCATTTTGATGTTTTTTATAAATTAGCTTCTCATGGTTTCATATATGGTTTCATACATTCTGCATTGAGAAGGAAACTGTCAGTTATTCTTATATGTCCTATCTGACATCTTGTGAGTAAACTTTGTTATTTCTGTGTTTCTGGTTTGTGGCATGCTGCATTTATTTGCTGGTGTACTTCATGAAGTTTGTTTCAGTGCTTTTGGTCCCATTTCTTTAAGATACGATTATTTGATTTCTGCTTCAGATCTGATGGTGGAATTGGTAAATTGGAGATCCTTTCCAGGTTAGACTTTGCTGTCAGGTCTGCCTTTTCATTTCCGATAAGCCCTGTATGTCCAGGTACCCAGCAGACTTTGCTGGATACCTGCATGTTGGATTCCAGACAGGCTGTCAACCATTATGTTCATTTTATACGTAGACAGAATTTCTAGACGGAGACAGGGACTGAAAGGGGTCCAGTTTGGGGACCATTGGATTTACTATCAGCTTTCAAGGAATGATGTTGTCCTCAAGCCAGGTCCTACAGCAGGTACTGGGGAGGTTGGGAGCTGAGTGCGATGTGGCAGGGTTCAGGATCAGTACCTCCAAATCTGAGACCATGGTTCTCAACTGGAGTAAAGTAGTTTGCTCAGTCCCGGTTGGAGGAGAGATTAAGTATCTTGGTGTTTTATTTAAAATGCAGCATAAGATTGACAGGGGAACCGGTGCAGCAGCTGCAGTAATACGGCCAATCTACCAGGTTATCTATCAGGGGTACCAAAAAAGGAGCTGAATGGAAAAGCTAAGCTCTTGATTTATCTACTTTCCTACTTTCACCTATGGCCATGAGTTCTGGGCCATAGCTCCGTCAGCCGAGAAGCAAAATCCCGAATTGGTGGTTTAAATCTCCATCTTTCAACAACATACAGCATTATAGCATGTCCTGCATTGAGTTGCTGCTTGTTCAAAAAGTAGATGTAAGCACAGACAAACACAAGTTTGTTCAGGGACTTGAGTGTCAATAACAAAACTTAGCCACTTTGCTCAGTTGTTCATTCACTGGTAGATGAGGAAGGGTCTGTTAGTAGAGAGCAGTGATGCTTCTTTGGGGAAAACTCACATATAATCAATGGCAAACAGTTATGTAAAATGCTAATTAGGTCTGGTAGACCATCCATGGTTACATGCGCATATCAATCCATATTGATGTGCAGGTACTTTTAGGTCACAAACCACAGCATAAACAGTTTTGTTTAACAGCTGGGCATTTTGAAATTTGCCTTTTAGTTTTTTTTTTTTTTTTAATTTTAAAAACTCTAACATGAGTATGTCCAAACCTTTCATGCTCCAATTAATTTCGCAATACCTTCCAAAAGTTTATTATATATACTTACCTCTCATTAAGTGAACACTCTCCATCTGAGTGAGGATGAACTTCTCGACTCTGCGCTCCAGATGATTCCTCATATGGTTCCTCTGACAGCGAGAAGTATATTGACTTACTGTAGAGAGAAAGAGAGAGTGAGAGAGAGAAATAGCAATTGATGTTAAATTTGGGGCAATTTTAGGTTTAAATGGAAATTAATAAAACATATTCTATAATTAAACATGGATTAAATTTTTCAAACATTTATATTAGTAGATTCAGCATAAATGCATGTATATTTTTTAAGATCAACGGTATGGAAGAGTTGTGTTCCTTAGTTTTAAATTCTTCTCATTATTCGCCCACATTAGAAATTTAGTTATTAATAGATACATTTACAGTTTTGTGAGTCCCATTTTTCACAAAAGTTCTTGAAATCAGTCTAGTTAAAACCCATGGATTACTGGTGCAACAAGAATTTAGAGAAATCCTAAAATACACCACCCCAAACTAATTTAATTATTTATGTTTTAATGGAAGCAAATTTCAATAAGCAAGTGACTCACCTGGCAGCCAGCAGCGACTCGTCTTTGAGGTTGTCCTGATCAAGACTTTCCCTCTCGTCTGAAGAGGAACTGGCCTCTTCTCGCTGATGCGTATCAGACCGAGCTCGCTTCCTACGCCGTTTCTTACGACGACTGAAGGAAGAGGTGGCACTAGACTGACATTCAGACACTTCTATCACTTCAGCGTTATCGGTGGGAATGGGAGAAGTGCAGAGATGGGCTGGAACTCTTGTCTGAGATTGAGAAAAAAAGCATCAGTATTCTTTAGTTAAGAACCGGCATCTGAGTGAGACAATGAGCAGTTATGTGAACAAACCTTAAAATCCTCGCTTTGTTCCACGAAAAAAGCCTCTCCATTGTCTCCCAGTTTCATATGCAGGTTCACTGGCTCCCCATTTATCTCAATATCCACCTACAATATATCAAATACTTTAAAGCATTTTATTAATGATACTCGCATTTAAATGCTAACACGCATGAAGTACAAAGAGTCAAGTCTAAGTCACAGAGCAGCGGTTTTCAGCTGTTGAATTTTTTTTATTCACATAAAAAAAGGAAGAGTATGTAAACCAATTAGAAATAATTAGAAAGTAAATAATACTGAACAAAAAACTGAACAGTATTTAATGTTCAGTGAACTGTTTTTTTAGGTTAAACTTTTTAGGTATATTACCATTCAAAAGCAGGTAAATAATGCTGATTGTCATAACACAGAATGTAAATGAATTTATAAATAACAGGAAATTAACAAAATAATTATTTGGAGTGTTTATTTTATGGATCTGCTGCTAATCAAAAACTGCTTCTATTGTTTTCAGCACCAAGCATCACCGCGAACAGACTCTTTGTCAAGTCTCCAATTTTTTTCCTTTACCGAACTAATGTTTTAGTTTAAACCTACTGCGTTCAACTATGAAAAGAGATTAAAGGGCTTCATAACTGCTTAAACAGCTAAACACAGTGTAAAAAATCTGCTATGGTACTTGCTTGATCACACAATCATAGTGCTTGAGCTATGCAGCCTTCTGTGAAAGGCAACAATGCAAATCACTTTAGTTTATTCTCACCACTTTTTCTTTTGAGCGGAGGACGCCAAGTTTGCCGAAGCGCACATGAAATGGTGAGCACTGTAAACTCCCGTCTGGCTGCCGAACCACGATCACATCGATGCCTCCGGTGAGAGTTGCTGGATTCAGACCGCGGTAAAGCTCCTTGACGGTCACAAACACCGTCTCTGCTAGCTGACCCACGTAGTTCATGGTCTTTGACTGAGAGAGGAACAAAATGAGTAATTCAAGAAACTATGGAACTGAAAAAGAAGCCTAAACTTCTTTAAAGAACTAGTACTCCAGAGATAAATTTCAAAACCATGCAAAATCAGCTCCTGAAATGAAATAGTGGAGTCTTTGAATACAAACAACCTACACATTCTGTTTTCAATCACTGAAGGATTTAATTAGATCCCATTCAGTTGTGACCTTTGCACACAAAACAAAAATTAGTTCATGATATCTGATAAAGGCCAGATATCAATGGACATCTGCCCTGAAAACCCTTGCCCTATCAACCACTGCTACACAGATCCACCTAATGCATAGAATATTAACAAATTCACAGTAAATCCTTAACATAAACCCTCATTCCACAGATGTTCTAGTTAACTAACAATCTCAGTTGGACCTCAGGACTGAGTGTTTTGTAAATATGTATATAATACTCATTAAAAATCTTTTATTTTAAATGTATTTTATTTTCAATGTTTTTGAAAACATTTTTTGTCATTTTATAGGTGATAAATAAACAATGCATATTGGGGAAAAAAAACTTACAAACAAATATTAACGTAAAGTAAAAACACAAGTGTATCCTGGTCTTATTTTGGATCAACACATACCCAGATAGACAGATTAGGACAATGATGAGAATTTTTTATGTACTGAAGTCCTGCAAAGCTTGAAAAATTCCACTCTTCACCTGCCAACCAAGGTCAAATACCTCTATCATCCAACGGATTAAACTCTCTGTGTGTGACTACGTTTGTGTGAGTGTGTGTAATGAACAAAAAGGGGACACTGGTGAACCTGAGAGAGAACCAGTACATTCAACTACTCTCATCTTTGACAATAAAAACAAATCTCTCTCTCTCTCTCTCTTTCTCTTATGCGCACACACACACACACACATGCACAAACACACCATCACAACATCAATGGTACATTGGCACAATGGCACATCATTCACAGCCTATTCTTCAAGCAGTCAACCACCTTAAGCTAAAACTACACACACAAAACCATCTTAAAAGATGCAGCAGGGCTAAAGTTTGCTCTTTCTTTGTCTGTTTCTTGTGAAATGTGAGCTTTTGGCTGACAATCATGAATGAACGTCTAATTCTGTTTATTTGGTGATCTGGGACAAATATTAGGAAAATAACCTAATTGTTTTGGATTTTGTAGTTGACTATTTTAAATAATATTACATTTTGTTAGGAAATTATTTCCAGTGAGTCCTCAATATTTAGCATAATGAGCACATTATTTATTTTCATTAAATGTAGCATTTGGAAATCTTAAAATCTGACATAGGAAAAGAAGTTGGTGCTATTCAATGTTGTATACTACCATTGGTAGTTCATGAAAATATTTATCAGAAAGAAAAAAAATCATAATTGAGACACTTCATCTGTATTTAATTACAGTCAACAAATTATAATGTATGTTCTACTTCTACCTGAAAATTTACTTGTATAAACAATAGTGAAAGACATATATTTTGAAATGTATTAAAAACTGAAATCTTTGAAATCAGTGAACTGGTAAGTTATAGTATATTGTCTAAATAATATGTTAAATGTTTATTTTGGCACTACAACAGGTCCCAACTTTGATTGCATCTTCAAAATAGAATTATATCTAATCTAATGTGAAACAATCTAATCTTCAGTCACACAATCCTTCAGCAATCGTTTACATTCATATAAAGAGCAGATGTCATTTTTTAGCAATTTCGGATTATTCATTTCTTTATTCTACAGTATGGTCTAATGTTGTTACCCCCAACATGTGAAAAAGGTTATTCAATTAAACACCTAAAGAATCTAAACACTCCATTAAGGGTTGTTTAAATATGCACCTGACCGTTGACTGTAGTAGTTTCACTACAAACCACATATAAACATTGAGTAACCTTATAACGTTCCATCTACGTTGCATGCGTATTATTTAATATTTGTTAAAAGTTCTCATTAAATTATAAAAAAGAAAGAAACCAATAAATAATAAAATACAAAGAAAATGACATAACATCTTCCATAATATAAAGATGTGTCAAGTATAAAACAATTTCATACCAAGCCATTGTACGTTACTAACGTAATGCTAACGCTAAGTTGGTAACAAAATCATCACCAGAACTTCTAGCTCAAACACTCTATAAAACAGCATTCTGCTACAGTAAAATCCTTCTTGAGCTGTTAGACAACTACAAACATACACATGTAAGTATTATGTGGACTGAACGTTTTATGAATTAAAACTACAGCACTTACCAATTTAAAAACGATTCGCTAAGAAAACTTCCTGCACCCTCACGTCCGCGCCATCACGCCAATCAAGTGACGTCCAATGCCAAGCTGGAGCTCTTTCGGTATCCGCCCACTTTGAGAAAAACACTGATGACGTAACAGTTTGGCCGGGAGTCCTGAACTGTCAGTAAATATCCGCTAGATGGAGACAGCGCTGTGTCAAAATGGTAAAACCAAATACCACGCAATACTATTTGGTAAGGATTTACCAATACGTGTTTATTTATTTACTGATTCTCACACAAATGATTCGCTGACGTTGTCAAATTAATACTTTTTAAAATGACAACAAACCATCTCAATAGAAGCAAGTTCCTATAATAAACTGAACAGTGAACACTGAATGCACGTTGAAAGGTATCTGAAGCCAGAAATAGTTAATGTAATGTGTATTTGTTGTAAAAAAAATTATTGCAGCGTTTTTTTTAATTGATACTTATCAAGTTAGTTCTGACTTTGATTGTATCTTTTAATACGCTGCCATTTTATGTTGAAAATGGAGACTTTCAAGTTGATTTTGTCTAGAACCTGTTGTTTAGCCTGTTTAGCAACAATTTGATTTAAACTTTTCAGAAGGTTTGACCGGTGAAAACATCTTTTTAATCCCTCTCAGAAATTCTCTCAAAAAGTCATCTTATCTCTTCCTGTCATTTCTTGTTGATTCCTCACAAACTCAGTCTGTTGAATACTCAGCGCAACATTCCTTGCCCATATATGGTGAAACTCCTGCTGTAGGCGGGTCGATGTTGTAAAATTCTGAATACTGATTGGCTGAGAATGCAAATGGGTGGCATCTATCCCTTGGTTTAGTGCTACTGAGAAACTTATCCCGACAGGAACAGTTAACTTTCTCCCTGTCCATCTTCAGCTCAATAATACCTTAAACCAGGGAGAAAACATTTCAGCTGCCGAAAAGGTGAGTTTTTGCGGGCTTCGGGCTTGTTTTTAAGTGTTTATTTTGTTCAAATTGAGCTGAAACAACGAGGAAAGATCTGGATGGTAGTAGTGACGTATGTTGGGTTAAGGTGCCAAAACTGGACATTTTAAGGAGAGTTCTGCTCTAAAGCTGCTACAAAGCATCAATAACGAGTAATCTAAATCTGTAAAATATCTATATATATATGTTTTAGAGTTCTACGAATGCATGACCTCTAAAATGTTGTTGTTCTTCTTCATTAGTTCCAATAACGCCAGAATCTCTCCTGAACACAAAATGAGCTCGTTTAATAGAACTAAACGTTCAGCCAATGGTAAAAGGTACTGCAGCATTCTCCAAAATATTATGGTTTCAACAGACTAAATAAATATATAATATATACATATATATGAATATAATTCATTTAATAAACAGCCAATTGTATTTTAGAAACATTACTTTAGAAGGTTTTTTTCAGTTTTAATCTTTTGTTGGGTTGTATAATTACTGTTCAAATAAAGTTAGTTCCTAATTTATTGGAAACAGTAACTTGGAAAAGTGAGAAATGTTGATCTGAAAGGATCTGGAAAAAGTAGCTAAAGTAAAATAGAACTAAATTAATAACAGCACAACTAATCCTTTTGTGTTCTCATTATTTTGACAGAAAAAAAATTACTACAGGAAGACTAAAATTCTCAGATAAAACTTTGTATTTTCAAACTATATGTACATATACTCATTTATAAATACTTAATAATAATAATAATAATAATAATAGTGATAATAAGCAAAGTAAAGTACAGCAAATAACGGAGTTCACTTTCTAAAGAGGGACTGTCATGTATATTAGCTTGACATCATTTGACATTTGTAGGTTTTAATTCAAGGAAAAAGTTTTTGTTGCTTTTTAATATTCTAATAAAAAAAGTGGACTGAAATTGAATTTGTTTATAATTTACGTAACCGTGAGTCATCCAACATATCTTGGAGACTTTTAAAAACAATGGTTCTTTATTCTACAAATTCAATGTCATCCCTTTTCCCTCATGTACTTAGTGTTTATTCTCAAACCACCTCATTACTCACTACCAGAATTATTATAACAGTCAGCACTTTCATTTATATTTTTTTCAATTGCACAAGAACAAAAATAAAACTATACTCTAAAAGAGTTGGAATACGCAACTTGAATCTCACAAAAACAAATATTCACTTTTGGAAAATATTCCCTGGAGAGATAAAACAGACAAAAGCATGGCAAAAGTCCTTCAGGTATGAGTGTCAAAGTCTTTAGTGCAGCTGTTCTGATCTGCGTCTTTTTAAATTCCTGCATTTAATCCTGCGGCTGTGCAGGACATTGTGAACTGATGATGTGACCACACATACATTCATAGAGCCAGAGAGTCTGGAAACAAGCTGTTAATCAGTTACATACATACCACTTCTACCTCATTATAACAATAAAGCCACTGGACAGGAATAGTTTAGCAACGTTTAAGGAAAGAATCCTAAAATAAGCATGCTTTTCATGCTATGTTATCTTTTGTTTATCCATGCAAAGGTAATTTAAGTTCCTGAAACAAAACACAGACCATATTTTTAGTATACAACTTTGGGATAGTTTTTGCTTTTTCTGATAGTATGGTTGAGGGATTGACAGGAAGTAGAGTGGTAAACAAAGAGGGTCGCCTGATGCGCAGCTGTTTTTTACATGTCTTGCTCATCTACTACTGTACCAGGGAGCCGAACAGAGCTTTTTAAAAAGTATATCCAAGACAGATCAAAGAATTAATGAAAATATGATTATATTTCTATGCTATGTTACTTATGTTTATCCACTTTTGGCTAATAATTCTTGATATTATTTATATTTATAACAAAACAATTTAATACTTCATGATATCTTTGAATATCTTCATGAATATCTTTATTTTCATGACACAGTGCAGTTAATGATAAAACAGTATGGAAATAGTGTGCTCCTTATTTGCTCACAGAGCATCAATTACATTCATCAAATATATGAGCAATGAAATGATGATAGGAAAATTGAGTCCATAGCTGACTCTGATGTTGTGAAAAATTAACAGCTCTTTAACAAGGAATGTGTTTGAACTGATCTTTTTGGACATATTTGAGTACAATATAACGATGACATTAGAAACTATTAAGGACATATAGGCTTATTATATTTTTTTGTCAAAGATTAGTAATTAAATGTAAGCAAAAAAAAACAACAGTTGGCTTGGTGCATTATATATACCTCTTCTTATCTTCTGTATTCAAATTGGATAGATAACTGACAGTCAATATGGTAACCCTTGGGTCACTCAAGCGAATGGTTGTCACTGGCAGTCGATTAGGAAACTTTGTTAAAAGAAAAGATGTAAAGCTGTTTGAGTGTACTTAAAAGCACTACGTTTCCAACACATAATAATGAATTGTTCTGTATTGCTTAATAATTCATCGAAAGATTATATTTTAAATACAACATTAAATTATTTTATCAAAATTGTAAATGATCCATTGTCTATGATTGTCAAAATATAATGGGACAAAATTGAAAATGAGCATGCTCAAAACTATTCTGGATTATTTTCGACCATTTCCCTTGTAGACTTTAATAGTACAAAACCATAGCACTAATGTTAGTACAGTCAAGTTTTGAACGACATCTTACTGACCACAATCTTTTTTCCCTCAGCGTTGAAACTTCACCATCATGTCAAGCAAACGTGCAAAGGGAAAGACCACCAAGAAGCGTCCACAGAGGGCAACCTCCAATGTGTTTGCTATGTTTGACCAATCACAAATCCAGGAGTTTAAAGAGGCCTTCAACATGATTGACCAGAACCGGGATGGCTTCATCGACAAAGAGGACCTGCATGACATGCTCGCCTCACTGGGTTCTAATTCCAATTCTAATTATACTTAAAAATACCATTTACTCCAACTATACAATTATGAACTATTAATACTTGCCATAATCCTTTACATACAGAGAGTACTTATGTACTTTAAAACTTTTTAAATATTTAAAAATGCAGTGTAATATTAAATAAAAGCAGTATCCTTTAATTTCCTTTACTTGCTACTCGCTCGATCTCAGTTGTCTTGCTACGTTTTACCAATTTCTGGTGGAAAAGCCCTTACATAGATTTTCACAATTCCACGCTTCATAGAATTAGACTTAGTATTTTAATGCAAGTTTGGCATGCTCTTCTATGGAGGGTTCCTGGTCTGAGAAGTGACCGGAACCTGGAGACCCCCATCCACTAATAGGACAAGCTAATTATATTGTTCCAACCGAATCTCGTTAGATTAAACATCACAAAGTTAGATCTCTAGTTGTCCAGATTCAGAAAACAAAGCTATAAATGAGAGAAACAAGTAAATTCCTCTTTTGAACAGAAAAACCTGTTGTAAAATATTACTATTTTCACTTGAAAACACTGAACTATGGGATGTGTAGTCTTCAGTCCAAGAACGCATCTCAACTGCAGTCAACTGAGGATAATAATTGTTTCCTAATAAATATAGAATAACTAGAATTGTTGATAGTCTGCATTTTAATTATGAACAGAACATTCTTGAACCTGAACTTTGCCTGTTTACAAATAGATTTATTTTAGCACATACAATACAACCAATTAAATTCGAAAAGCTTTTAATAGTTTTAAAGAACCCCCAAATAGTCTTTTTTCAAACAAAAAAATGTATTTGTGTTTTTTGTAAGTAGAGGTAATGTCCTTGTAAGTAGATAATCTATAAATCTTAACCTTTGTGTCACTTATCTTTGAATTCTGGAAACACCTTAAAGTGAACAAACATTCATCTTTAAAGAAAATATTGTGCTTTTTTCATGCTTTAATAATCATTTACAATATATGTTTTTAGCTAATTTAAAGAGGAGAAAGTAGTTTATCTATAAATTAACTATTATATTTTTTTTAATTTTCAACACAAACCTGATTCCTCTGAGGGTTTTGTGAGAGACCTGTGCTTGCAGAAGAACCTGTAAGATAATCATGTCTGTGTCTGTGGGTTTAAGGAAAGAACCCAACAGATGATTACCTGGAGGGCATGATGAGTGAAGCACCTGGACCGATAAACTTCACCATGTTCCTCACTATGTTTGGAGAGAGGCTCAATGGTACAGACCCAGAGGATGTCATTCGGAATGCTTTTGCCTGCTTTGATGAAGAGGGCACAGGTGAGAAGACATACTGAACACACGCAACCTCTTTCACTCACTCTACACCAGTGAGACGGGGCATGAAATTGAACCGCTTGAGGGCAAATCATGCTTCAACTGACAGACTTGGGCATTTTAAAAACAAGCCTTATTAGTTATTGTAGTCAGGGGTTTCATTAATGGTCTGCTAAACTGTGGACACATAAAAGCATAAAAATGTTGAGATGTCAGCACCAGTACATAGTACTGGGCTCAATCTCTTCTCAATGAAAACAACTGATTCGATCAATTAATGAGGAAAATTTAGATTTAAAAGGATAACATGATTTTTTTTTTGATATTCATTTTGTTACAGTTGATTTTAATTGCTAGAATTGCTTATAGAAAGTATACATTATATAATAGAATGATTACTCCAACCATCAATAAAATTATCTTTTTTAGCTATTGTAAATTTTTTATACTATTTTATTTACATTCGAATGTAAATAAATTGCCGATATGGAATCAACATAGTGTAAAACATTTCCATTAAACAATTCAATACAAAATGCAAATAGATTAATAGTATTTTTAGGTGAGTCACAGTGGCGCAGTGGGTAACAAGGTTACGGTCATCTCACAGCAAGAAGGTCGCTGGTTCGAGCCTTGGCTGGGTCAGTTGGCATTTCTGTGTAGAGTTTTCATGTTCTCCCCGTGATCGAGTGGGTTTACTCCGGGTGCTCCGGTTTCCCCTACAAGTCCAAAGATATGTGATGCAGGTGAAATGGGTAAACACAATTGTCCATAGTGTTTGAGTGTGTGTGGATGTTTCCCAGTGATGGGTTGCGGCTGGAAGGGCATCAGCTGCATAAAACATATGCCAGAAGAGTTGGTGACTCATTCCACTGTGGTGACCCCAAAAGGGACAAAGCCGACAAGAAGATGGATGAGTAGAATTTTTAAGTGGATTAGACAATGAATAAGAGTTTTATTGGCTGTCTCCTAGAATGATGGAGAATTGAATTACAAGTTAAATACAACTACAAGTTAAATAAAAGTTAGTCACCATCGTGACTTCATTCATTTGTGCTTCATTCAATCAAACAAGGACAAATCAATAACAAGGGATGGTTTTATCTCAGGATTCATACACGAGGACCATCTGCGGGAGCTCTTGACCACCATGGGAGATCGATTTAGTGATGAAGATGTGGATGAGCTCTTCAGAGAAGCTCCTATCGACAAGAAAGGCAACTTCAACTACACTGAGTTCACCCGCATCCTCAAACACGGGGCTAAAGACAAAGACGACATGTAGTTCATCAAACCTGCAAGCTATGAAGGAAGAACTTCTAAATCTCATTTCATAGCTAGAGCATTCCAACATTCTTCAACTGTGTTTTTACGGTTGCAAGAAGATAAATGTTTATACCCTTTAAATATGGAATAGATACTATTACATTAAATATGAAGTTGTTGCCTGTCTTAATATTTGAAGGATTTTCTGGTTTAATTGGATAAATCATTAAAGGCTGCTTCATGGTCATGCTTTTTTTAAGTTTGATTTTAGCTACATTTCCGTTCCTCCAAAAACATTAAATGAATAGGATGTTTGACCATACATGGGGATGGCAGACATTGACGTTCATTTTTTGTTAGGTCAAAAAGTTGAACCTCATGTAACAGCAAGAGTCCAGGGTTTTTCCTTTGAGGATTGAGTGCCCTTTGTGCTTCAAAATTGAGAAAATAATTCAATAGGATGTTAAAAATAATTTTGTATTCACTGGCATCTGGTAAATGGTTTATGTGACTTCATTTTTACGTTAAACAAAGAAACTACTTTGAAGAATGTTGGACGCTTTTAGCTGTTCACTTTAATAGAAAATGTTGTCTATAGTGTAGTACACCAAATGAAAGTATTGACTCCACACAAAAGTGCCTTAAATGTAATCATTTATTAAAGTCTACTTTCTGTAACTGTATTACTAACAGTAACACTCGTGCACTATTTAAAGATTTAATAGAAGGAATATAAAAGAATACAAACTTCAATCCATATTTTGGTAATGTATTTGTTTGGTTTTCTTAATGAAGAAACGTGTATTCATGTGGACACACAAATGTATCAATCAGATGATATACACCGAAGTGTTTTATGCTGAATAAATGTTTTTGAACTATTGAAAGCTCTTAAAATAATTTCTACACATTCCACATAACACAACACATTTATAAGAATTGTTTTATTTCTCTGTAAAATCTATACAAAAGGACAAGGAATAAAATCTTTAAGGCAGATATTGCACAGACTAAATCAAGAGGTTCTCTAAAGAAGCAAGGAAGGCACTAACACAGTTCTTTACCCTCTTATGTTTGTCTCAAACAAAGAAAAAAGACAAATGATCATGTATTTGGTACACTTGGTTTAAAACTGGCAAATGCAGAAGAAAAAAATATTTACATGTTTCACATTGTCATTTGTAAGACATAATGTACATTAATACAGTTTTTTGATCGCTTCCGTAACATCTAAATTCCAGTAATAAACCACACGCTCAGTGGTCATAAAGCTTTACGTCTGTAACACGCTTTTTGTGAAACCCATCCTTCAAAGTTCCAGATTCAGAAATCCCTTTGAAACGTCAATTTAAGAATGGACAGCAAACAAACCTGAGGCACTAAACATCAATCAGGAGAAATGCATACACCACTTCAGAAACGGGACACTGAAGATAATAGTAAAATGGCACTTTGGTGTGCATGTAAACTGAAACAACATGAAC
Source organism: Danionella dracula (assembly GCA_900490495.1). NCBI lineage: Eukaryota > Metazoa > Chordata > Actinopteri > Cypriniformes > Danionidae > Danionella > Danionella dracula. The sequence continues at coordinate 7,744,171 of UELW01000996.1, forward strand.
TACATAGAAAGCTTAAAATCCCAAGCATAAAAACCAATCTGGATGTGTTGTTTCATGGAAACCACAAGCAGAAAATTATAAAGTGACAACATCCTGAGTTCCAGCATGAGGAAAAGAACTGCTTCTTTAAAACAAATAAAAGAATTTTAAATATGTTTATTTTATAGATACATTCAATAATTGAGTGAGAAGTTATTCTTTTATTTAATTTCAAATCTACAAACTAAATAATCAACCCTTTAGTTTAAATTTGTTCGCCATTGTCTACAAGCTCACCCCAAAAAGACTCTAATCATTTTTCTCCCCACTAGAGACATTTAGAAAAAACTGGGAAATGAATTCAAATCCAACAATTTAAGGCATTTTCCCAGGTTTCCTTTGTTTTTTATATTTTTAAGAGAGCCTACGTTCTCATTATTATAATTAAGTAACCTCATAATACGGCTGCGACAAATGATAAAGGTATACACAGAACGTAACTAATTATAATGCTCATCTCACACAAACAGCAAAGATCATATGGGCAGAAATGTAGCTACATCCTGGTGATCCAGTTACATGGAAAAAAGGGGGTCAATAGATGAGAAGGGGCTAAAAAAACAACAGAAAAAAAAATCTATGTCTACTTTCAGACACAAGGCTGAGCGATGATCTCTGCAGTACCATTACTCTCCAGAAAAACACTCAAGAAATGTTCACATCGTCCTGAGACCAAGCACAGCTGAAAAAAAAAGACTGTAGACTTGAAGGCAGAAATTTAGCACCGTAGTACAGTTTGAAATGTTTGTAATGTTTAAGTTGCTCTATACTTTATTTCTTTGAACACTTGAAACTTTAAACATATTTAAGTTGCTGATAGAAATTTGCAAGCAAATTTTTTTTCATTTAAGGTGACCTGCTTGTAACTCGAGTTTTGGCACATTTGGTTCCTTAATAGATATTAACACTGAATGTAGAAGTTTGCATTTATCCCTCAATAAAACAAGGAAAGCATGCACAATTATGCTTATAGACAAACACTAGCTGATATTAGGACTGATATTAAAAGAGTTTATAAAGCAAAGTTTTTTTAACATTCAAACACCCAATAAACTTCAGGATTGCTGGTGTCAGTTTCTGATCCCATCTGAAATGCTGGACTCATTTATAAACGGCAATAAACTGATTGTTTTTTCATTGAGCTTGTTCAAAATGTAAAAGGTGTTTGGTAAAAAAAAAAAAAACACACCACATGTTCCTGCAAAAATGAAACACGAGAATCCATACATCAGAAAAAAATATCTTGTCCCTGTTGAACTCATAAAAACAGAATAAAATAGAAAAACATTTTCCATCAAGGGAAATAAAAAACAAAAACACACATCCAAATAATATCTATTCTGTTCAACATGCCCTCGCATTTAAAACAAGTGAAGTAAAGAATGACCACGTGTTCATTTTTGGGTAAGCTGCCACTTTAAATACTTCATCTGCTTTGAGTCACTGAAATGTTGATGCACACCGATAGCCAGAAACAGTCTGAGAAACACATCCTACATCACATCCTGTATTTTCCAGGGTTCCGAAACAATCCACACTGAAAGTCAATCCTGCACCATTTAGTTGACTGCTTCGGTGACTGGATTGCATACGTACTTTGAAACCCACATTGAACTGGAAGTTGTGCTAGCATTGTGAATGCTCCACAACCCCGAGGTAAATCCAGTGGATACTTCAATATTTTTCTTAGAGTCATCAGTGCTTGGTTCCGGAGCAGAGCCTGTAAACGAGTGACTCAAGACAGGAACTGATACAGGAACTTGAAACACCGAGCTATTCTTCAACGCTGGCGAAGCATCAGAGGAGTCCTTTAGAGGCATTTCTGAATCCGTAGAGGATGCTAAAATGCTTTCTGCCCCTTCGTTTTCAGTGTTCTGCCTTAAACTTTGAGATGTTTCGTGTTCCCGAAGGCTGTTCTCTTGCTCGGCCGCTCTCTGCAGAGCAGCATCAACCAACAATTTGAGATCGCTGAAATCATGAGGACAGAGCTCTGGTGGAGTTGGAGGAGGCGTATTAAAAATTACACCATTCGGACTTAAACTGGGCACAGAGGTAGATGGTGGTGGGATGATGGTGAAGTGTGGATTTTCCTCTCGAAATCCAGAGAAAGTTTCTCGTTTAAGCAAACCACGTGTATCCAGCTGCATCAAGGCTTGAACACTTCCATCTTGTCCTGACGACGACAAGCATCCTGCTTCAGTCAAAATAGCAGTTGCCGTGTTGCCGAGCAACTTCAGGTCAAGCGTGGGGATGGGACACATGAGGGATTGGCGGGTGGAGGTAACAGGACTCTCAGGTTTGATGGCGCGGCGAGACATGGTGAACTGCGTGGGGTCTTTTCCATCTCTGCGGAGCAGATCTGGCAGAAGCCTCCTTCGAGCGTTTATGAACCAGTTACAGATCTAAGAGGAGAATTCAAATGGTAAGATTAGAAATATGGATGTTTCACTTCATAAAATTAGCTTTCATTTGATTAGTTTGAATTTGCCTTTTTGGTACTCATTTTCCCCAATTTACAGCTGCTGAACAACCAACAAAGGTCAAGTCTTACAGTAGCATGGAATTAACTGCTTTGCAAATCAGGTTAAAACAATCTGGATAGATTGTGGAAAGCTCAGAGAGAGAGAGAAACACTGACAGTTGGCAGCTCTAATGCAGAGCAGAGCAAACATGTCATTCCTGCCTCTGCACAGCATTCCTCTGCTCTGACAACAGCAGAGCTTCCCGTCTAAAACACTGCAATAAGCCTGCTGCTGAAGAACAGGGTACAAGTGAATCTCTGAAGATCACTTGCACAAAAGGGAAAATAATTTGGTCAATTCCAACACTCTCCTGCAATCAAACCGGACACTTAAGTGGTCATCCAAACAAACAGAATATTCAGCAAAAAATCTGGTCACTCAGAAAACAGAGAAAAAACTGCAACATGAATTAAACATTATAGTTTGTCAGCTTATTACAATTAGATATACTTTTACACAAAAGAATAATATGGGTGTAGGTATAAATAAAATAAAAAACCCGCATCCAACAAGAAACAAACGAGTGTTAAGAGCTAGGAGAGGATATGTGATGGTTAAATATTGGGAGTTAACTCACCTGGGATACAGACAGGTGCGTCTGCTCAGACAGACTCAGTTTCTCCTGCTCTGAAGGATAGGCGTTGAAACGATGCTCATACAGCCAGTCTCTTAAGACCTGAACCGACTCTTTAGGAAGGTTTCCTCGTCTTCGCCTCTTAGAATTTTGACTTCTCCGGCCGCCAGTGCAGAGATTGAGAGGAAAAGCCTCGTCTTCACATGGGTCACTGTCAGACAAGGGTGAATACTCGCTGTCTGCGATGTGATCCTCTGAGAATACTGAAAGAGGAAAAATTTATGTGGCTTAATTTCTGTAAATACATGGTCAAACATTTAGATCAACCCAACCACTTTCTAACTAGTTTATCAGAGAGTTTAACTTTTTTTTTTCAATATTCAATGCAGTCTGAAACTAGTTTTTAATATGTTTACATAAAAGGGAGCCTATTTGTAAAACCACCTGTTTCAGAACAAGCAAGTTCAAAACAACATCAAATTACTGCAACGCAAACAAATACATTTATAGAAATGCAAAAAGATAGTGCCTCCCACAAAATAAAAAAATACAAGCTAAAAATGTTTAGAAGTATAAAAATAATTAAATAAGAAAAACACAATTTCTTTCTAACAAAACAAATGCAAATGCACCATTACAGGTGCTGCTCAACTCATCAACTTCATGCCTCTAAGACTTGTTTATTGACGTTAAGAAGACGAGACATCCTAAAACTTACTAGGCTTGTTGTAATTACTGCCAATCAAGAAAAAAATGAACAGCTTATTTATTTGACATTAGAAATGGAGAAAATGTCATACATAGGTTCATTATATATATATATATATATATATATATATATATATATATATATATATATATTATGTGTGTGTGTGTGTGTGTGTGTGTGTTAAAAAAAAGCAACGCAAGTAAAAAAAAATGTTACAAGCTTGCTTTTTTTTAAACCTGGGTTTTCATTATGTGTTGAAGGATTGCGATGAATCCTGATGTTAGATGTCTTATATTTCTAGAAAAAATAAAGTATTTAAAAATGTCAGAATTCTTTTGTGACCTTCACCAGACATTTAGCATTTTAAAAAAAGAGTCGTTACAAGGTGTTCTAGAGATAAAGTGTTTGGCTGAACGTCGTTTCCACATCAAAAGCCCTGACGACTGACTGTGAGAAGCAGCTTATTCACACCTCCACACGGACACACACATACACAGCAGGGAAATCTCTCATCCAGGGCTTTACAGGAGGCCCAATCAGTTCCCTTCTCCTAAATTTACATTCTCATGGGAGCATTATTCGAGGACTGTTTAGAGCCCACAAAAGCCAGCTGATTCTGAGTACGATTAAAAGTTATGTTGCAAATGCTTTTGACTATGGAAGTCAATGGCTTCAGGAGACTCAAAATAATTTGTATTTATAACAGATGATAAAAACTAAACTTTTTGAAGAATTTCTTCTAAGAGGGAATCCTAGCTAAACTTTCATTTCCAACCCCTTTAAACTGTGTTGCTGGGACAGACAAATCACAGACTTCGGTGGCTCAAGAGTTTCTCTCTCCTGCTGAAACCCGAAGCCACAAAAGGCAGCCAAAAATGTGGGAGTTCCTGAGAGCCACTTTCAACAAAGCAGATTGTGTGCGTTTCTCCTCTGGCCATGCACGCTTCAGTTTGGTCTGAAACTGTGTCAGTCCCACTGTTATAAATAAAATAGCTGGTCATGGCTCAACACAAGAAAGAATAAAAGCATGCAGAGCAGTGCAATGTTTTCAGAATAATATTTAAATGGAAATTATAATAGAAAAATTAAGACAAGTAAAAACTATCACAACGTGTCTCACATTCGAGGTGACTCTTCTCGTAGTATCCATAACTGGTTACTTACACACGTTTTTACTATAGAACTGTAAATGTACTCATCCAGCAACTAACATTTAAGCAATAGTTTTCACTTGAATGTGTTCCATTAATGTACCACTTATCTTGTTGAAATTGATTTTTTTTTGGTCAAACTAAACGTTTTGTTACATAGGTCCAAAAGAAACTCAAATGCAGTTGACAGATTTAGACAAACTGTTTTAAAACTTACGTCTATGAAAAAAACCAAAACGGTTAGTTGGAGAGAAATGTTGCACAAACTAGTTAAATAAAAATGTGTGAGACCAAACATGCTGTTTGAATGAATGAATTCCACATCTCCGACGTCACTTCCCCCAACTCATTTACATACTGCGTTAAGGTTGATAAACATGTTTGCAGTCCCAAACAAACATGAGGCCCTCATACAAATAAAATCATAATACCCGTTTTCCAATTAAAACTCGAGTAGCAGAAAAACTCGATACAACATTATGCAACTTAGGCAAAATGTAAACGCTCACGTTAAACAGTCGTTTTACATTTTTGTTTTAATTAAATGTATTGGAAAAGCCATACAAACGGTCACAGAAGCGCGAAAAAAAAATCACTTCATCAAACGGACACTGACGTCACCGCGTTACAACGATACAAATGTAACAAACGCGTGCGGGCTAAAACACGATGAAAGTACGCGAGACTTGAAAGAAACATACGAATCTTTTGAATAAAAGGTTATAATGAAAACCACGTCATGCGTCGAAATATGAGGTTCAGACTGAAAACCACGCGACGGGACAGACAGGGTTCACTCTCTCACATCTGCAAATGCTCGACTCACCTCTTTTGTTGGGCTTCATTCTGAATGCAGGGAAGCAAACGTCGAAATCCTAGAAGTTGCTGGCGTGGAAACGCGGAGCCCTGTCTTCCTCGCAGTCTTGGCCACTCTCACTCACAGGTGTGTCGAATCAGACGGAGTCCCTGAAATCAGCAAGTTTGCTTCAATGGTCATTAGACCATAATGATGCTGAAGTGTTGACAAACTGGCTTATACCTTCTACTTGTCTGCAATCTAGTCGCCTCAATGACAGTCTTCGCCTCCCTCCTCCAACTTAGAGGAGCCAATCAGGAGCCAGCGTCAGTTTGACGTAATTCATTCAAACTCCTCGTCGAGCAGCGCACGTTTTAAACGTAGTTTATAATTTAATGTATAACGTAATAAAAGAATATTGTCAAACTTAGGGAATTGGCTTTTTGAGCATTTTACCTAAATAAAAACTTAACGTGTTGAGTTTGAGAACTACAAAATACTAAACAAAATAATAAATACGGTCAACATTTTCATTAGTTCATGTTATATATATATATATATATATATATATATATATATATATATATATATATATATATATATATATATATATATATATATAAATAGTGCATACTGCACTTCTCCCTTTTTAAAAAATCACATTTTTGTTATATATATACTTAGCTGATTTGTTTACACATTAAGGAAATTAGTAATACAATAGTATGCATACTACAAATGATATAAAAATAATTGTTTAAAGACAGCTCTAACATATTTGCATCACACACACCAAAACAAGAGGCACAAACATATTTGAACTTAAATCATATTTACTGTATTTCTTATCAAACAAAAAGACCCTAACATACAAGGCCTAAACATCATATATAGCATTAAACATTTGGAACAAATCCTAAAATATGTGCTTGTTTCATAAAATATCAACTATCAATCTTTATAATTACAATATTAGGAATAATAATAATCTTAATCCTTGTTGCTACAAATTCTTGCAAGAGTACAGTTTATTCTTCAATGACTCCAGAAACACCAGCTCAACCCAAACTCGGTATAGTTTTGCAGTTTTTTTGGCAAGAGTAGAAAACATCTTCATTTGTTTTTATATTGTTTCCAAGCAGCAAGATCAGAAGTTGACCCAATACAGAGCCCTGCATGAGTCCTTTAAAGTTAAAATCATTTTTTATTTTTCAACCAAATGCTATTTTTTGTCCACAAAAGTCAGTTTGCCCCATTATTGTCTTCTTCATGGAAGCTCACAAACATGATGATGGTCAAAAATAAACTGAAAAACATGAACAGAGGAAACCACAACAGATAGTGAACACACATTCAACTACTGTTTTTTTTTTTCCAGAGAAAAGTGCTTCCAAGCACTGTACGCTTTTCAGTTTGTTGTTGTTGCTGTGCTTTAAATGTTTGCTGCTTCCCCACTTTTCCAGGTTTTTTTGGTCCAACTAAAATCAAATTGAAAATTTTTACCTTGTGATTAAACTTTATAACTTCAATTAAAAAAATAATAATTAAATAAAAGTATAATAACACACATAATGATGATGATATGATAATGCAGTTGATATTTGATATCTAAAGTTGTCATAAATTTGTTCCACAGAATAAAATATACTTCCTTTTATAAAAAATAAATAAAAACAAATAATTAAATATATGATCCAATTTATATATAGGAGATTATTAGTTTCAGTTTGCATGTGCAGAATCACATTTAGACATTTTAAATGTTGTATTTGCATATTGCTTTTGTTGCCAACATAATCAAATATCATTGTCATAAATTAAATTATTCAAATTTAGTTAACCCTTCCACAATTTAGTCCACAAATGCAAACAAATCTTAAAGCCATCATCAGTACTTTGAGACTTTGCTTCTTAATTTGTGCATCTGTTCTTTTGATGGACAAATGTCCATCTGTTCTGCAGCTTGTGTTTAGTAGATGCAGGATATGCGCAATCAGATACTCACGCATACTGATGGCGTTGTATTGTTCTGTACAAATGTCTGTCTGTGGAATGCATACGACTATGACAAACAGTGAGATATCGATCAACTGTGAACGACTCAACCTCTTCTACTCAAAGGAACTAGTGAAAGAAACTAAAAACAAAGAAACATCGTTCACATATTCACAGGCAGAGAAGATCAGGAGCCAATTTGGCTTTGTCTGAATGCATTGTCAAAGCATAGTTACTATTTGTCAGAATCTCTATTATGTACCTCTAGTTTTCATTCGAGATTGATCCTGCAACTAGAAGGTAGGAGTGAACTTCTGAATCAAAGCATAATTAAAACCCAAAGTTAAAATTGATCAGAAAAACAATTAAGTTTTTTATACATATATAATGAGGAAACATTGATGGAAACCTCATAAAGGCAAAACAAAATTAAATATTAACATGTATGTGATTTCGAAGTTTGCATCTAGAGAGGGTATTAATTAGTGTTTTATCTGTGTCAAAACAATCATTGATATTGCTAAAGGGTTCACAACATTGTCCCAGAAAAATAACGGACAGGCACTTGATTTGATTGACTATTAGGTTCATTTGTAAGCCGGGAAATCTGCCATTGAAAAATTGTACTAGAGTGAGAGCCTGAGACAGGGACAACGACACTCCACTCAACAAAATAAGTTGTAAATCATTTTTTTAAATAATGCATTAATTAACCACGAGGTATATTACCCCACCTGCTGGGTTCAAAACATCATAAAAGAGCAGAGGAGCATCACTGGCCAATAGCGATTGAAAACCTGAAGCTTTAAATGGGAAGACTTGGATTTCATCCAGGAAAAAAGAACCATGGGAACAAAGATTTGTTTTCTAGGTTAAAGGAACACTTTCCAAAAAAATGAAAAATGATTGAATAATCATTATTTTAACAGCAGACAGCAGTCCTTTCTTTAAATTTCGTTAAAAAAACATCAAGGATTGCAGCTACTAAGAGAGGTTTTCCGTGGCAGTCCCAGAAACTGTGGCAGTCCTTGTCACCTCTGCCTTCCTGGATGATGCTGTTAATAAGCAGCTCCCATTGTGTGCCATGTTTGTGTTTGAACCGATTTGGACCATCTTCCTCACATGATGATGTATATTCAGTATTCTGGCATCATATCCAACATTGAACAATCCCAAAACAATGGGTGTTTCAGTTTCAGGGACACGTCTGTGCTTTTAAGATGTATATTCTGATGCTCTCAGTGTGTGAGTGCTAGACCTGGATAAATCTATACTCTCTCCATTTCTCGTCAAGGGAACAGATCTCAATACTCACAGCAACTCATAGGCGTGTCTGGGCTTCAGGGACATAGATCTCGACACTGTCTGTGCTGTCTGTGTGTGTGAGAGAGTGTTGGTTCTGTTTAACAGACTGCGCTCTCTTGGCTGCCATCAGTCTCTTCCGAGCTTCTTGTTTCTGTTTCTCCAAAGAGTCCCCGCTCTTCTCTCGGCTCAGTGATGGCTTGCTCTTCCCAGGTTTTTTTGGCACTGCAGGACCTTGCTTCTGTTTGTCCTGGAAATAAAAAAGAAGTATGGAATAACTGAGATACGAAACTTAGAAAAAACTGATTCAATGATATTAAATTAATGAATATAAAAAATAAACCACATTAGTACCAAGTACAGGTGGTACCAGATGTATGTGGTCAGATTTTTAAGAACATAATTTGAGAACTAAACAATTGAACGCCAGAATTTAAATAAAACTGTAAAAAAACGGTCCATGCAGAGCTTAGCGTTCAACTTTTTCCAACAGTGCTTGTCTGTCTTTCTAAACCAATTCTTAAATGGTGCAAATATGTAAATGAATCCATCTGGGAAGCATTTTTAGAATTTTGTTGTTGGTACCAGAAAAAAAGTGAATCTGCAGAGTTGTCATAGAACAGAATTCAAATAATTTCAGAAAACAAAAGGTTGAAAAGAGGTTGAATATAATTCTCTCAAAAGTTGGGAATGTTAAGATTACATGTCAGTTTTCTGGAAAAAAGGATAAAATAAACAACCATCTGATATTTCTGCTCTAAAATTACAACTGGGGAACAGAAGAGAACCAATGCTAAAACTGAGGCGAGAAAGTTATATACTTACAGGTTGTTTCCAAAAAAATCCACACTGTTATTACATGTTTTTACATATTTATCTCACCATCTCAAGTTTCCATTCAATACCATTTGTTGTGTGATTAAATATAACCAACATTTCTTTAGGTTTTTATGTTTATTTTGAATTTGGTTGCAGAACATCACAAGATAGAAAGAGACCCAGTCAAACTCAGGTCCAAAAGCGCTGGGGGAAGTTCATATGGTGTTCAAAGCTTGATCGCTGGTTGTTCTACTACTTAAAAAATATGAATAATGGTCTTCAGTGGGAACCACATCACAAAATACAGCTTTATAAAACAGCTCTTTTACATTTTTCTCTTTAAAATTGTTTCCGATCTTACATTTTTAGTTTTCTTACATTTTTCCCTGGTGATCCTCCGTCCAGTTTCCAGTCATTCGATTTGAGTTGATAAAGTTCATCAAACTTGAGGCTGATGTCTTCGATAGAAAGCTGCAGGAGATCCCAGAAGCCGGCCAAATCCTGAGCTGTGGGTCTTGGGTTAGCGTTCACATTCTGAAACCACAGCAGAAAAGAAAAGTATATAGAAACTATGTTGCTTCTAAACTGGAGTCTGACATTGATATGGTTATGAAATCATGGTTATTGTTTGAGCGATATTGACATTTAAATTTCTTCTTTTATCCACAAGAGGGCAACATAGTCTGCAGATATCAAAAACATCTTCAATAGTATGTTCAAATTTAGAAGAGGGACACATTTTGTATGGTTAAGCAAGAAATCTCTTTAAATTAATACTAAAATTAAAAAACTTATGACTGATAGTTGAGGAGGAATTAGTGTAGGGAATGTGTGCATGTGCGTGTTTGTGTGTGATAGTCTGCTGATGCCCATTTCCAACGCACAATGGTTACAAGGTAGTAGCACACAGAAGACAAGTCATAAATAACAGGGCCACTTTCACTTACATTAATAATAAACCCACACTAACATTTTTATGAGGGACTTAGCACACGTTTGAGGATATGAAACTGGTAAAGTACTTGTACAGGACACGAGGGGGAGGACAAGCTCTACTCAGAGTTAAGTTTCCTAAAAAGGTTCCTTAAAAAGTAAAAAGGTGTCCTAATAAACCAAATCAAGCAAAATTATAGTTTTTTTATTTTTATTTAGTTTTAAATAATACAGAGTTTCACATACACTACTGATAAAATCTAAATCTATGAAATAAAACGCAGTGTTAAATGATAAAAGCACCATATAATTGAAATATAATAAAAATAAATAAATACAAATAAAAAAATATAAAATCTGAAAAACTACTAAGGCATGGGTTTTTTTGTGAATTCACCAGTTTTTTCTCCTATTTGATAATGAGCATTTCCGTATAAAAATAGAAATGTCCATAGTTTAACTGAACATTTATTAATTTAATGGATACTTATGTGTTGTGTAATGTTTATATATTACACATTTCTTGTAAGCCATTTTGCCTTTGATGAGATAGGATGTGGAGAAAGAGAGAGAATAAGTATCTTTATGTTAGGCCCCCTCAAACATATTCAGTGCATCTTCAAATGTTACATTTTTTATCGTAATATTCTGAAACATGCAGTGGTTGAGATGGCAAAATAAACATTCAGGAGTCAGACAATAAACAACACATTTAATTTGCAGTTATAGTTAATAACCAGAATCTTTTTCTGTTTATTTCTCTTACGGGATCTTTTTAACCAGATTTAACTGTGGTTGCTCAATGGTTATCTTGTAGTCTCTACATTCCTTCTCTGAATTCCACCTCATAAACAAAACTGGATAAAGTACATGTTCCCCTCATGTATGTGGGGTTATTTTCCATCGTTAATCCAAATCAGAAAAAAACTTTGATCAGCCTAAAAACAAAGCTACCAAGAAACAATTAAATATGAAACTAATAAAACAAGAAATAAAAAAATAAAATATTTAATTAGCAAAACAAAGCTACCAAGAAACAATTAAATATGAATCTCATAAAATAAGAAATTCGATAAAAAAAAAAAATTAAAAAAAACAACTTTACCATATAACACTTGCAACACTTTGACAAAAATAATTAAAAAATGAACAGGCAGAGTAATTTGTGTAATTAAGGTGGCATCAAGGATTTTGGTTGGTAAAAAAGGCGTACATTTAATGCTAGCAATCAATTATCTGGCTATTTCCTATATTGGCTTTGGCTTAAGCCACGAGACACATCTGAAGTGGTTTGGAGAGTTGAAGCATGTCATCTCGGAGCAGATCGAAGGCAAATATCAGTAACGCCACCGTGAAGCAGCCTTGCTTCACCCACAATACAGAGGAAATCACATGAAACCACTCGAGCTAACTCGCCACTAAAACTCATACAAAACTCATATAAAACACACGGCCCCATGCGAGTGAGAGAAGAGCCGGAGGATTGCATATGCCGAATCAACATCGTGATGGCATCATCTATCGACCCAACCCTAGTTCCCCCAGTCTAGACATAATACTGAGCCACTCAATATTCTTTAACTACAATGTTTACTTCTAATAAAAAATGTTTAAAACATATATAAATGATTGTACTTTAAAGCAAGTTTAGCAAAGCAGTGAAGAAATACATTTGACTCATCCTGACTCGAGAGTTTTATTTTACTGTGTTTGAACAAGACTTGTTTTATTACCAGATTCTGCTCACAGAGGCCCCTGAACTGCTGAAACTTCTGAGACATGAGGAGCTGAGCTGAACCCACCGCACTGCGCACCTTCCCCAGCACTGCAGACAAACACATCATCATAAGCTCTGGGGGTTGAAGTTAGTAATGTATGCAGCATATCTCACACACAAACCTTCCTCCGAGAGATGGTTCTCTTTAGTCTCCTTCTCCATCTGGCTGCACCAACCCTCCATGCGTCCGGACTCTGCCTGCAGCAGCTTCAGGAACCACTGTCCATCCCGTCGACAAGTAGAGTTGCCAGTGATGCTGACTCCTCCATCAGATCCCCCTGTCTCCAGCCAGGGGTCCGGAGGAGGCAACGAGGAGGGGTCGAGAGCTGGGTCCAGGCTTTCCGAGCTGGAACGGTTTGTCAGGATCTGTCGGATTGGGCCTGGTACACACTCTTCTTCCTCCTCCTCCTCCATATCCGGTTCAGGGGAACCTGGGTTGTTGGGGCTATCAGTGGAACGGTGGGGGGGTGAGTTGGCTGATTGGCAGGCGCTGTTAACCATGACTTTCTTCTCAGGGAATTTTTTGGAGAAGGAGGTGACTGAAGCATCTTGTGTATCAGAGTCTGTTTCCTGACGTGAGGCCATGCTGCTTGAGCGGCTGAGACTAATGAAAATAGAAAGGATTTTGATTTTTTTTTACTGGAAAATTGGTCACTTGTTTAGCTTACATTTCAAAAAGCACAATGAACAATGCTATCTGGTATATTCCCTAAATAGCTAACTGTTCTGATTGGCTGCTAAGTGAAATTGCCAGGTTGGCCAGATATGGAGTGACCCATACCCAGAATTTAACCCATCCCAGTGTACACACAGCAGTGAACAAACACCGTGAACACACACCTGGAGCAGTGAAGTGTGTGCACAAGGAGTGCTACTGGGGAGTGCTCCAATAAAGTTGCACAGTAACACAGGTACCGTAACACTCGTTACACAGTAACACAATTCCACAGTAACACAGATTATAAAGTAAATTCGTCAAGGTAAAAGTAAATTGAATATAGTAATATTCTAGAAATAGAGGTAGTAAAACATAAAGTAATTGAACTATAACTCTAATATAACTATAACACTCCAAGGTGCCTAGGAGATGTGTTTTGGAGGTAATGTGCAGACCTAAGCGTAAAGTAAAAAGAATGTGCAGCAAAAGACAACAGAATGTGGAGCGATGGCAATGTCGCACAAAGAGTCCACATCAGAGTCCTGTTGCTTAGTGCAATATTTAGATTAAATATGTGAGAGTGTTGGTGTTGGTGAATTATGGCTTCATGAGCTGAATGGCCTGATGGAAGAAGCTGTGTTTGTTCCGGCTGTCCTTATGTTTGGGGCTCTGAAGCGCTAGCCGTAGAGTAAGAGCTGGAATTTTGAGACTCGATGACTGCTGAGGTGAACCGGGTCAGCAGCATCTGTGGAAGGTTGAACTTCTTCACCTGGTGCAGGAATTACAGCCTTTGCTGGGCCTTCTTTGCAATGGAGTCAATGTGGGCGCTCCACTTAAGGTTCTTTGAGATGATGGTTCCCAGGAACCTGAATGACTCCATTGGTGCCACAGTGCTGTTCATGATGGTCGATCATGATTATCCACCAGACTACAACTGCCCCTAAGCTCACATAATCAACCTGAACACTTGTCACTTGTAAATATGATATTTCAGTTTGCTGACTCTGAGATTTAAAGCATTTTCTTCATTTTACAACCTGAAAGTGTCTGCTTGGGGTGTGGTTAAATCAACGTTAGAAAGAAATTTTTGAATGGAATCTGGCTTGGTGTTATATAATAAATATATATTAATTAGTGTATTTAAGGTTTAAATGATAAAAATGTATTGGCATTATTTTAAACTACATCTGTTCTTCACAATTTCTGGATACTCTGGAACCACCTGTGGGTTTGCTGTATTACTGAATTTAAGAGATGTAGATACAGAGCCCCTTATAGAAAATACATCCATAAACTGTACATTTGGTTCCAAGGATGTTAATAGTAAATAATAAACTCACGTCCAGCCGTCCTCCACCTGAACACCGATGGACTGGAACCGGGCTGGAGGCGGTGGAGACTCAACCTTTGCTTGGAGCTCCTGAAGACAGTCCACCTACAAACACAGCAAACTTTATAAATCCAGATTTTACAACATCATAAAACCAAAATATTGTGGTTCAGAGAGTTTCCCAAAACTCACCATTTACAAGCCCTCATATGATTTGTAATCTTTTTTCACCGAATTACAATTATTAGGTTTGTAAAAAAAATCAGTAAAGCTTTTACAAGTCAAATTAAATCAGGTTTGATTAAAAAGGAGTGGTTCTAAATAGCATGTTTGAAGGCCGGTTCTAAAAGTCACCTTTGGAGACTGGTGCTAAATGGCACCAAAAAGATTACATTTGTGGGTACTAGCAAAAGAACAAAATTTAGTGCTACGTAGCAAGTTTTTTCAAAGGGTGTACTAGTCTGTTTTACCTGCCTGATATTCTGATTTACTTCTGATTTATCTAAATTATGTTCTGCTGTGACATTGAAAGGTGCCTCAAATATAAAATGTATTATTATTATGATTAAAACTATAAAATAAAAATATTATTGACCCATCACTTTAGTCATTTCTTCTAAACCACTGTAGTGTATCAGACTGACCTGAATACCGATGGAGGAGAGTTTTCGTCGTGGTACAGGTACAACCTCGTCCCTCTTCAGGGGCTCATTCTGCACATCTTTCACAGCACTAGGACTGAGAACCACTGCTGCTGGGATCTGAGGCTCGTTTCGAACAGCAGTGTGCGAGTGAGTGTTTCGGAGGCGAGTGTTCTCCAGACTCTCGGAAGAAATGCTGATGTTATCCTGTGCTGATTCTGTGCTGCTCTGAACTGTGACTGAGATGAAGGGTTTGGAAGAGGTAGAGCGAGGGGGCACAGGGGGTGGAGCCGGCTTCCTACAGGTGGTCAGACACGTGGAGACTGCATATAGAGAGGAAGACAAGCGTCACTCTTAGTTTCAGTCTCATATTTAATGTTATTACTGTCTTATCAATAATACACAGATGTCAGTATGTCAATAAGGCACATACACAACACTAAAATGATAACAGAGTAAAGACTAACTGCGCATTCACACAAAGCCATAAGTTGCATGTTTAATCTATCATTTTGTGCAAAATATTATCAAATTTCTACTAATGTCAGAAAAATACATACAATTCGCAATTGTACTGTTTCCAACAAATCATAATTAAGAGCTCATCATTGCGTTTCAAAGGAGACGTTGGCATCTTACACAGACCATGGAGTGGCAAGCCTTTTATACGTGGTAGTGGCTACGGGTGAAGGGATTTTTGGAAATAGTGTTTTACAGAGGAACTACGGATCCAACATTTCCACTTGACAAGGTCAACTTTTGATGAGTTGTGATACTGTGGGACCTTTTGTGGTGCCTGGGAGGAAGTACATCACTTCACCCAATGAGGACAAGGTACAGCTATTTTAATTAAAAAAAAAAAAAAAGTGTTTCCATTGCAGTTTTGAAATATGTCAATTTTGATATGCCTCAAATACCACCTACTAGAAGCAAAACAAATTTCTTTTACTTTTTTTCCCTCGAAATTGTCATGTTTTCATTAAGCAAATGTATTATCGCAAATCCAATCTGCATAATTTCATGGTCAATGGAAATGCATCTATAGGTGCAGGGGAAGTTAATATTTTTTTACTTGAAAACAATCAGGAGCTTTCTAGAGTAGACATGTGAGGGAATCCTGGGAACCAGACACCACAGACCAGGCAGAGTTCGCCTACGGCAAAAGCAAGTGGGTACACAATTTTATGCTTACATTCAGGAACATTCAGTGTCTTTTCCAATTCTGGCAGTGAACATGGCGTAAAAGATTTTTATGAGTATTAAACACATCTGTAAATGTAGGAACTGTCACATTTAAGCAAAGTAAAAAGCATAATAACATTTTCTCAGTTTATATGGGGTTCAAAGTTTTGACAACAATACTTAATTTTGAACAATATTTTCACTTTGGAGTTTGAAGCCTTCCTTACAGCTTTGTGTTTCTAATCTGTTTGTATTTCTGCAATTCATACCGTTATTTTACAAGCTCTGACGTCAAACAGTCTGCTACAATTTGTTCCAATAACACAGTTGCTTTTCTAGACCTGTGATGAGCCCAATATATCGAGAGCACAAGGTCACACAAAAACATCTGACATCACAGTATTAAGCAGGACATTTCAACCCAAAAGCACTAACGTAACTACACGATTAGAATAAAAGTTTGGATGTCAAAAAAAATTGATCCAGGCTTGGCCTTGAGAATAGTCTTTCAGTTTTTCAACAGCAAAACAATATCTTTTCACTAACAATATCTTACATGAAGTTCAGTTGGATATGGGACTGGTATGTTTGTTTCAGCAGGAGATCTCTTGGGTGGAGTTGCCACATGGAAACGATGGCAAACATAACAAGCCCACAGGAATCCAGAGTTTGTGTTGGTGTGTGGTAAATCTAGTCATCAGAGGTAAATGCATGATGCACACTTAAACTTTAGAGAAAGAAAAGTACTGTGTGCCAAAAAGAGAGTACTCCATTTTTGTTAATGTAGATTTCTGCAGTTTTGATTGCTATTGAGCCAAATCTATCTGAATTTGAATTGTTTTGAAACATGGCATGTTATATTCAGGTTTATCAAATTAAAATGGTCAATCATTCAAATTCAGATTGTTTTGGAAGATCTCTAGCTCCATAGATTGCAGCATATATCATTAATAAGGGAGGAGGCTTCCACAGTCAACTGATCAATAATGTTGTTGAATGGAGAGACCTGTTAAGAGAAGTTAATGTGCTCTGTGTTCACAACACTCTGAGCTTTAATGCCTTTAAATAAAAGCACTCTAAACATGAGAATGTTAGCTCTTCACGGTGCAGGTTAGAAATCTGCACAAATGAGTCATTTTAACCTAAAAAGTACCATTTCTGAGCAAACAGACAGCTGACTCTTGCATTTATTTTCTGATTATCTGAATAATTTATCATTGAATCAATGTCTATCCAAAATATTGAATTTCAGTTATCATTTGTATTCCATATAGGCTTTTGATTTTTCTTTCCGTAATCATAAAATAAGATATTTCCAACTTCTAGTGCTTTTCTGTAGAAATCACAAAATTTGTCCACATAATTTCATTACACTGCTGAAAACAGCTTTCAAATTTGAAACCACTGATTTCATGATACATGTATGAAAATAAAAACACTAAAAACTCTGATATCATTTCAAAAGCAAATTTAAAATGATCATACTTATGCTGAGATAAATTGGAAAACGAGATTGAAGAAAACTACATTTTTCCAATAACAAGCCATGCATTCGAGATTCAGATAATAACCAAAATCTGCCCTATATATGTTCCGAAGTTAAACAAGGCAAACTGCCATCAATCAGCAAGAATGCTCATTTCTGTCAGTTATTTCCTTTTGCAACATAACAATGCTAAAACTAACATTCAGAATAAACTCAGATAACAACCTATGTTCTAGAAAACGTGTTCTCTTTGAATGTAATTTGGACAAAAGTCCATTAAGAAAGCAATAAGAAGCTTAACCAAAAAGATCAGTAAAATTAACGCATAAGTGCTCCCCATTGTTGTACTTCCTTACTCATGTGGAATTTACTCTGGGTGAACCATAAGCCTTAAATCTGAATGATACTCTAACTAGTACAGTAAGCTTAGGCTCATTATGGGGATTTTACAAAGAACAGCAAGAAAAATAGATTATGCTGACCAAGAATAACATTTACCATGACAAAAATGAACTCATTCTATATCACCTTTACTAAATGATTAGTAATAACAACTAACACAGTTTACTGGCTCGGTTTATGAAAGGATAGACAGGTAATATTCTATAAATGATACTGTAAATAGCTTTGTGATGGGTGACTGGCCGATTGATTTGTGCAACGCATGCAATCTATGATCCTCTTTTCAAACAGAAACAAGAACTTTAAAAATTGTTTGCTGTTGCTTTGAACTTGATTTATGGCTCTGCTGCACACATCATAAGAGTGCAAGCGGATCAGAGGATTGTGTGAATATTAGATGGAAAAAGGTGTTGGAGCTCAAAATAGAATATGCAGAAATAGAAATAGCATGTGCTAAAATACCAAAGTAAACTAATTAAAATTGTTTTCTAAAACACAATTAAAAAAAAATTTTTTTAAAAAGCTTGAACTTTTTTTTAAAGAGCCAAATTAAAAACAGCTTTAGCTTCTTTATGTCACAGCATACATGCAGCAATAAAATAAGACAACTTTTACAACAATTGTATCAACAATGAGCCTCGGGGCAAATGTAAAGAACACAGATCATCAGTCTGATAATGTCCGGAAACAAATGACAGGCTGTTGACACAAATCCTCTTGATGTGACAGAGCCTTCCTTCAGTCTGCAGTAAACTGATTTAGTAATTATTTCTCAGAATACACAATTGATTTTCATACCTTATTTACGTCTATACTAAACCCCCATAAACTTTTGTCTTTGTAACGTTAATTCTTCATCTTGAAACTCCTTTATAGTGTAGTGTTTAATTGACTTTTTTTCAGAATTAAATATCCAAATAATAAAATCTGAATGCTGTGTTCAAACTTGTAATTTATCTTCTGTCCACACCAACAAAAAATGTCTCAAGTTGTCTCAACAACTTTAAAAATCTTTCAATAATTGGGGAGAATTTATGATGAAGAAAAAGTAAGCTTAAGAAAAAGACATTGTTAAAAAGGTGAAGTTTATGCTACATCTCAATTATGTATATATATATACTAAAAAGAGCTTTTGGTCGAGTGGTTTAATATAGATAAATAGAGTGGCAACCCACAGGAGTTTTAAATAAAAAACAATGAAACAATAGAGAGAGCTTACACAACAAACATTCTTGGTCATCTTTCATCTTTGTGATGTTTCATAGTGTTCAACGTAAAAACTTTGCGAATAAAAATTACTCTACAGTAAAAAAATACTCTACAATACCCATTGAATTGGCAAAAAGAAGTGACTAAAATACAAAGTAAAATAAAAAAATGAGTTCAGATAGAGTGAACTCATAATCAACTATTCCTTCGAAAAACATCTTTTTAGTTCTTGTCAGTGTACATCATTAACCTTTGACCTATAGGTTCAGTAGCCCCAGTCATTCCCATGAGGTTCTTTAAATTGAGCTCGCAGGATTTAGAGCTTGCAGAAGGCATCTTTCTGCTCAATTATTTAACATGTTTTTCCTGTAAGCTCAAATATCAATTTACTCGGAAGTTTAACCCAGATTTTAATACTTTATTAGGAGCATTATTTAGTTAGGATTTATATATGTTTGAGTGAATCCAAGAGTCCAATTTTAGGTTTAGTTTATGCACAAACTCAGAGCTGAATAGTTTGACTATAAAAAACTATAAAATTAACATTTATTAGCAACAAGGGAAGAGTCTTACAGTAGAAACTAGCATAAAACTGTTTTTGAGCAATAACCTGTAAATAAAACACTACTAGTTTCAACCTTAGTGTTGTTCTCGTCAGAGAACCTTAGGTTTTTTTCTCTGTGTAATCAATAGTATGTTTACATTACTCTAGCAGTTGCTATAGGTTTAGTCTGTAGGATTTTACAGTTTTTCTACACGATCAGCATTAGAAGAAGCAGACACTGCAGGTTGAGGAAGCTTATAAGTGTCCTGAAGAACAAGTAGGAATATCCTTTTATTCTTTGCGCACAAGACAATGTCAGCTCTTGTGATATTCAAATCACTTTGAATTGCTATGGACTATTTAAACATTATTTACAAGAGAAAAATACAAGGTTTGAAGTAGTTAGCAAAAATATGCTTAACCTTTAAACAATTATTATTTTGGATTGCTATTTTAATTGAATCAGTTGTATATATATATCACATTTATTTCAATCTCAATATCAACCAGATACGATAAATTATTATTATTTTTTTAAATGTTTTTAAAATGGATCTTCACACAAAATTTTGATGCATTTCAATTCAATTAGCAACATTAATCTTCAACATCCTGATTAGTTAAATTAAGACCACAAAATTTTACATCTTAACTAAACATTTCAGAAATAGTCAATTTATATTCAATTGATTTAAAACGTTTTGATATTCTTTTAACACCTCTTTAAATATGTTAAAACTGAAAAACATTTAAGTACAGTTAGATGGGAAAATGAGAAAGTTAAAACGTTTGTTAGGGGGCTAATACAAAAACGTTCAACTGATAAACATCAGGTCAAACTGATAACAATTAATCACAAATTATAAAAACTAAACAAATTATCAACATTATGTTAAACGGTTACATATTAATATAACTTAACACATGTAAAATAATAAGACGTGACTTTAAAACACAAAGTTAAAACTAATGTTAAGTTAAAGCCACGAACGTTATAGTGTCAATTATAATCTGTCTATCTCTATCGCACGAAGAGAATATTCTCTTTCTTACCTCCTCAATATTTCAGCTCGACGCTCTTCTGCGCAAACGAGATTTGATTTAATATTCCCCCACGATCATATTCATCACATCCACGTCGCGGAAAGAAAGAAGCGAATAGAAAGTGGAAACGCCTTCGTGTCGTTACGGGCTATTATAGACGAAACACTTCATCAGAAAAATTATTGGGCAAGCAAGCTGTCAGTAATACAAATTCGCGACAGTGATTGGGTAAATCACTTAGCAAAAACCACGCCCATTCAACGACGCAACTACCAAGGCCCGCCTTTTTTAAGCGAGGGAAAGAAACGGTGAGGGGACAGGTCCCACTCCTCTTCTTTAAAATAACAGTCTATTCAAGTAGTTTTAACAAAATTCATTTGAAATAGAAATATTTCAATGAAATATTGAGATTTAAATGAATTAACATGCAACAGTACATATCAGGCAAAAACCTTTTTGTACAATTTTAATTTTATGTAAACCTACACAAACGATAAAGAAATGTTATTTTAAATAAACATTGTAATAAAACTGCATGGAAATAATTTCTTTCAAATATTATTAGAACAATAATTATTATCAGACATTAATGGCAACCTTAATTTACAAACTCAAGCAAGCTAAAATTAGATGGATAGATAAATATGATATCTTCATGATAAATAATATCTTATAAACCATCGTTGATAAAGATCTTTTAAATTTAGTTTGCTAAATTTTTTAAAGAATCTTTTTAAAGTGTTTAATATTAAAAGAGGCATCAGAGGTGATCTATAACGACAGGATGTATCAGATAGATGGGTGTGACTGTGCATCTCTCACCTGTACTGTTACTGTATGTCCGTACAGTAGCCATGGCAGTAGGAGGAGGCGAATCAGAGTCCAGTGATGCAGAGTCATCATCATTGGAACACCCTGCCTGAATGGCACGAAGGTAACTATGGCTACGGGAGCGGAAGCAAGTAGGTGGAGTCATGTCGGGTTGTTCAGAGCAGTGTGAGAGAGGATGAAACTCCTCAAGCTCATCTCTGTAATGCTCACGCACCTGTGCACACACATGAACACACACAAACTATAGTTTAAGATGATAAAAAAAAAATTCTGAGAGGAGCTGAGAGAAATTGGAGGTGCAAAATATGATTTTTATATGATGTTTCTGACCTGGCTAATGCAACTCGCTCGTCCCAAAGTGCTGCAGCCCTGGCTGAAATCATCATCATCCCAGTTGCTGAAAGAAGAGCCTCCAATGCAGTCCAGGTTATCCAGACTTCGATTTCCTGAAAACTCTCGCAGTGAAGGAAGGCAGCTACACAAGGGGACAGGGCAGGAACAGGATGGGGATCACAGAAAGAATAGAATAAAGAATTAAAGTTCAGAATCAGATGCAGATCCAGTGCTCTTACAGTCTATGGTAGGAGTTTTCAAACTGGGCAACAAAGTATTTTTTTCTTGCAATATTAACCCCTTTATTTCTCTAGATGTTTTTCTTGACATCACATTTTATGTTATTTGAACATTTAGGAAAAAATCTGACATGCTCAAAACATATTTGATCAGTTTTAATTTTGTGTTAAATTTGTAAAAGTCAGCTAATCATACAAACGAGGAATCTTGGGTAAGATAATCAAGAAATTGAAAACTCCTGACCCATGAAGCATAAAGCAAATGGACATGGTGCAACAAAACTGACAAAGAGCCATTTATTTTTTGGGAAATGTTGTCTTTTCCCAGTTTTGTTTGAAAATGATTCCACCGATAATTCCACCATTCCTAGAGCTGTGTTCTGACCTAAAAACACGTTATAAAAATCATTCACGGAACAAAGCAAAATTTTCATTCAATGGCATGGATGACATTTCGAACATGAACCGGCAAGGCCTTATAAAGTCTGAAGAGGCTTTCTTTTCTTCCACCCCTTGCCCTTTATATACCCACCAAGGAAAACCTCTTCAGATCAAGAAACTCGTGACAGAGAGCTGACAGTAAGTGTGTAAGATTTCAGTTTAAACCTGGATCTCTGCACGACAGTAAATGTTTATTTTAAGTAGATTGCATTCATATCACAGATGCATGATGAGGATTCTCGATAAAGACTAATTGGCTTAAGATATTATTTTGAATCCTCAGAACCTTTATTCAAATAACTATTTCAGCTCTATTGGTTCAAGTTTACCATTATAGAGGTTTTTTTTTTACCTTAAATACTCATTCATGACCTCAAGGGCAAAGCAAAGCAAAGCAGCAACTCCTTTACTATGTATATATTTAAATGTAGTTAATTGGTACAACTTAGGCCAATCCCATTAAACCAATCCCAATCATAATTTTAGAGGCTTTGAAGTGGATCACTCAGTGAAGAATGTCTCTTCAAAGGTTTGTCCTGCAGAGATCTCTTTCAGTCAGCTCTCCTTCTCTGAGGGGATCTGAGCAGAGCAGTAATGGGTCAGTCAGGTGGTCGATCCCCTCAGACGCACTGACCTGACGGAGCGTCCGATCTGCTGCAGGGTGGAGATGCTGCGGAGGGGAGACCAGAGTGTCTCCAAATCCCCCTGCAGCATGGAGAAATCCAGCAAACGACTGGAGAGAGGGAAAACTGTTAGAAAAGGGAAGGGGCCTACATCTACACAAAGAGCGAGGGACTTGTGAAAAGAGCAGCGATTCATAGCAACTCTTAAGAACTTGGTGGATGCATTTTTCTTGAGCGACATACAAATGGGGATTATATAAAAAATAACTAAAGACCAACTAGCAAAAGTATTTACATTTAATAACTGCTTGGTGGTGCAATGGATGAAAAAATATAGGTTTGATTACAAAGGGAACAAACTGAAACAAAAAGTCTACCTTCAATTCGAATGAAGGAAAGCATAGGTCAAAACAGAATTCTGTATTTAGCTATTTCATTTGAATATGGTTAATATGTTAGAAAGAACTAACTTGGATTGAGTTTTCAACAAGTTCTTATAATCAAATGACTTATAAGTCATATTTTATTCATGTTATATTTTATATTTAATTTATTTCCTTCACTTACTAATAATTAAACCACAGTTTTAAGATATCACAGTACAGAGGCAAGTATTTCTCAGTATAAACGAGAAAATGAACTGTAACAACATGATAAAAAAAACATCATAAATGGATTTAATTTAATTTAGCTAAATTAAAAAATACTTATATTTTAATAAACATTTTAACGACAAAAGTTGACATTTAAATTATACTTCCAAAGACAATTTGGTGGTACTCAATGGCATGTTAGTCATCGCTCCAGAGCATTAATATCCCCTGCACTATCACTATGAAACGTCTCAGTTTGAGAAGCACCCGTACCCAAGAAGAACTGCAAACTTTGACTTATTTACAGCATATGTGACATCCACTCTTCAAAAGAAGAGGAAAGTAAACAATAAACAGACAGTCACAGCTGAAGTAGCAAAAAAAACAAAACAAAAATGTGAGGGTGTTCTCAGGCAAAACAAAGAAAAGAAATGTGAAAGTAAAAAAAAAAAAAAAACAGGTGTAACTACCGTGAATGTATCTGGGCTGAATTTCTATTTACTTTAGTAAAATAAATTATTTGTTTAATTTTACAGTTTATTTTCTTTAGAAGACTTAAAACATGACACTGTAAATGGCCTTTTACACAAATATTCCAGTATATATAAAAAAAAATTGTTGTTTTTAGTCCTACATAAAAAAAATCTAGTGTAGATAACACAGCAAAAATTCCCAAAGTTGTTTTTTAACAGTTAACTGTTATAGTAGATATCTATAACTATATTAAAACATTAGCGAAAAGGCCCAAACGTAGAGTTCTCTGTCAAATAGAACATTGCAACAACAAAAATGTAGGGATAAACAGCATATGGAGAACAAGACACTAGCTGTGCTTAATCTAGCACATGAACAGACACAGCTGGATTCTGATGTGAGAGAAAGAGAGATATTGAGAAAAAGAAAGAGCGTGAGAGAGAGAGGCTGCATGGAATCACACAGCTCACACCTCAGACGGGGTCTCTGGCATCCTGACAGAGCATCACCGCGTGTGTCTGTGCATGTCCCCTTATATCAGCAGTCTGCTCCACAGAAGCAAATCACTGTGGCTTAGCATATGTTTGGTTTTACAGAGATAGAAATGAACAAAAAGGTGAATATTGCATCCCTGTTTACACTGCTTTTCTGATTTCAACCCTTTCAGATTTTATTCTGTTGAATGAAAACAATTATGTTCTCATACTTTACATGAACTCCATGCTTTTTAGTAGCCAAGTCTGGAATGTGAATAGACATGCAATGGGGGACAGATATCTAGGGTAAACTTAAACAAAACAAAAAAAATGTTATTTTCTTCTCAAGATTTGAAAATAAATATTGTATTCATGGATTTATTTTCAAAATCACTGATGATATAATAACATCAGTTGTATTAGTATTCATTGAAATGTACTTGTTGTAGAAGCAAAATGTAAAAACAGTTTTTGTTAATTTAATGTCGGTTAACTTACTTTCTGGAGGGGAACTGGTCACTTAGTGATTGCTGCGTTGCTCGTAAGTAGCTCTGCCGCCGCGCTGTGCTCTTGGGGGAAGGTTTGGGACTCATGTCAGAATCATCGCTGTCCTCTAGATCAGCCATGGCTTTCACATAACTACCGCTCCTCATTCGTCTACAGGGTATCTCACCCATCGCTCCACCTCTGCCCAGAGTCCCCATCCAATCCCCGGTGGAGGGCATCTGAACAAAAACAACAACCCTTATCAGACAAACCCTGAAAAAAATTAAATTGCAATTTCACCAAAGAAAAATTTATATAATTTGCAGGTCCAAAGGTACCAACAGGTTTGAAAAGTAGTCAGAATAGTCAAAGTCATTATTGGAGGACTGCAACACCAGCTGGTTTTTGCTACAACTATGTTTCAAGAGATGAGCTTAATACGTTTCTTCAAATACATAACAACATAAATAAACATTCTATAAGTAATCTTCTGGGGAAAAAAAATTCTTAGTAAACTGAAGAAAAAGCCTTCTGCGAGGAGTTTAAATTCTGAATTAAGCTCTATGAAATTCTTGAAAACAAAAAAAAACCCCCAAAACAACAGCACTTAGAAATGGATTAATTTTTAGATAAGACATTAGTGAAGACAAACATATACAAATCTAAATATTAATAATAATTAATTAATTAAAAAGCGATCAGGTTTGTGTTCCTAGGTCAGTCTTTGTGCTAGAAAAGTTTTTAGTTTAAAGCCGAAAAAAAGGAAAAAAGGCAAAAAAGTTCTAAATGGTATCCACTATATATTTTAGAGTTAATATCTGCATTGCTCAATATTGTGAGGATTTTCTTTGTAGTAAAAACAAATAATGATTTAATGTATACATTAAAATTCAGGTATGCTTCAGTATTTCTTATGACTTCGACCGGGATTAGCTATCTGCACATCAGCTCAGCTTTTTTAATGGAGCTTCATGGTAAAACCAACAACATAAGCCAAAATAATTTAGATTCTTTTGAACCTTTGAGTTAAAAATAAGGGAATGAATTGAACCAAATTACTGTAAACGCTGAACTAAAAATCTTGCTTTGGAGTCAATGCCTCTCACTGACAAATTAAAAATGATCTAAAGTCATGTCCTACTTTGAGAATAGACAAGGCATATAAAATGTCTTTGCAGCATTCAGTGGGTTAGGAAAGATTGTTATTTAGGTAATTAAGTCTTTCTAGGTAATTAGCCAGTGGTTAAGCCACCACAATTCATCTCTATTTAATTCAACAAAAAATATGCCAGAAATAGTATAAACATATTTTAACTACTAGCTGTGAGCTGCTGTTGAGGCAGAGTTTGTGAATAAACAAGGTTCATTAAACTAATTCTGAATGGATTTCTGAAATAACAAAACACATCGATCATGTTAAACAAAATATGTAATGGATATACTGCTAAACTCAACTTAGATTATTTGTGAGCATGCCCAGATGGAATCTGTGACAGCAAATTTCCACAGACAACTGCAAATTGTAGTTAATAGAGATGAGTGCTAATATACGATAATAATGTTCTTCAATTGATTATGAATATGAAAAATTGGAGAGTTTAAGACTATCTGTTATTCTGTCAATATTATTGAATTATTTAAAATCCATTCACAGAACTCTAAACAATTAGCCAAAAATTCTCTACCGACGTCTCCAAAAAAAAAAAACAATACCAAAAATAGCAAACATGCATCCCCAATTTTCCAGATAAAAACAGGCACACAAACAATAGTTGACAGACAAATTAAAGTATCTTCCCAAAAACAAACATTTTTAATCGGCTCAACGTATCACTCTTAACACTACATTGACTGAACATACTCTTTTTTTATCTAGAGATACTTTTACATTTTTGTTATTAACAACAGCCAAAGAGATATGAAATCAATTAGAAAACATTAATTCAGTCAATGACTCTTCAACAAAATGGGGCCAACTAAAAATAATTAATTGGTTGAACTATGCCTTTGGAAACAATTGAGTCAACAAACTTTTTAAGCTCAGCCGACATTTCAATAGTTGTTTTTTACAGTGCACTCACCCTCCCTCGCACCTGAAGATAATTGCAGCTCAAATCCTGTTGGAGAGATTTGGACTTCAGCAAAGTTCGATCCAGTGTGGCAGAACCCTTCTGATACACTTGTCTGCTGGGTCCTAAAGTAAGAGTGGACCAGGGTCCTGGTTTACTAAAGTTTCCATCAAACATCCCTCCTGTTACCCCTCCACTGATCCCCGGCGCTGGGAGTGCAGGGAGTGGGTGGTGCTTCAGGTCACTGTTGCTCTTTGAGGATTTGATGAAATTTTGATCGCCGTATCCCTGCATGAAGTACCTTGATGCTACCTGGCTCTCCTGTCCTGTCCCCGACCCTACACTCTGCCGGCTCATTGTCATCATAGCCATGGGGTTTCTATAGTTACTGACATCCCCATCCAAATCATCAGAACTCCAGTATCCCGACATATTTGATCGAGGCCTTCGCTTTGCTGCTCCATCACTCTTTACTCGATCTTTACTTTTACTACGATGGTGCTTGTCATCGCTGCTTGATGACCTGCTGCTGCGACCATTCATGTTTGCCTTGATGGCTGAGTTTTCCAAAGACTGAGATTTAGCAAAGAGTTTTTGAACGGAATGGACAAGATATCGTATTTTTCCAGGACTGTCAGTCCGCTGCTGCTGATGTTGCTGTTTTGAGGTTGTCACGGCGGTACTGCGTTGGATCTGTAAAGTGGTGTAATTTTCTGGCTGCCCAGGAAGATGCTTCTCAAACTGATCCATAAGGTTCGGAGGCAGACGATTCATCTTTCCTGCCCCTAAATGGCAAAAAGAGTAAGAGCCAACTGTAAATTGGTAGAAAAAATTATTCCTAGACACTTTGATATATTGTGAATCCTTCAAAGGAGAATCAATTATTTCACTGTGACATATTCACCATGGATACATATATATTTTAATATTTTATCGTTAAAAAATACATGAGTCATATTCACCAGATATTGTTGCCGACCCGCTATTGATCATGGCTGTCCGTCCCATTCCGAGACCCATCCCCACAGACATAGAGGTACCCATCGTCCCTGTGCCAATGCCCCCAATGCTCTCACCCCCTGGGTGTCCAAACTCTGCCTGCTCAAAATGTGAGTTGTAGTTGATACGGGGGAAAGTGCTGCTGGAGGAGAGTTGACTGTTGAGGGCCATCAGACAGTCAGGAGGAGGTGCTGGAGAGAAGCGGTGAGGATCCAACGTCCCATAGTGGTCTATGCCACCAGGGGCGAGGAAGGGAGCATGGGATGGTGGATACATAGGGTCCAGGTGTCCCGGCGAATGGGGTGTCTCACAATCTGAAAGGTGGCGAGTGCGGTGAGCGGTAAAGGCCTTCATGGTAGAACGGGGCAATGCCCCCTCCACCAGCCTAGATGGGTAGAATTGGAAACCCTGGGGTAAAAATAATGTGGTTGTAAGTTAAGATAATTTGGACAAACAAATGTTAAGGTAATGTATAAATCCATATTGTATTGCTACTTTTGAATATTAGTCAAGATAATGTGTCTTTCCCAGTTAACATTGGGCAAGAGTCAAGGAAAGACAACAAGTGTAATAGTCTATTTTAGTGCAACTTTCATTCAGTCTTATAAGAAAATGAAAATAAAAAATCCAAAAGAAAGGGCATGTTTTATGACTCTGGAGAACACGAAAAAGGAAATTGTCCACAGGAATCTCTTTTATTAAAAGTTAGATAATTACTTATTTTTTTATTTTGCGTTGGAGACAGTTTTACTGTCAAAATGATGATGCAAGGGTTGACAACATTTTAAAATAGTAATTAAAGAAAAAAGAATGCTGCCTAATTAAAAAAATACTGCTACATACACATGGCAAAGACACTACACTACACTACATTAAAATACAATACAATACAATACAATACAATACAATACAATACAATACAATACAATACAAAACAATTCACTACAGCTAATGATTTTATCTTCTAGTGAATTTCAATATTGTATCCTTTATTCATTTCATCTATTAAAGCATGTCATTCATGACTAACTCATAATATTTACTTTAACAATGCCCATTTATTGCTAACTTGAATTGCAAGGAGTTCCAAAGCAAATCCATAATCTCTTTGGCTTAAATCTATGTTACTCGGTTGAGGATTATATTTTTTACAAGATTACAGTTTTGCGCTATAAGAGAGGCAGTGAAGAAGAGAATAGGATAAGAGAATGGATGACACGCTAGAAAAGCTTTGAATCTGCAACTCGCAACTCAAGTTGTTGATACCTAGCGACTAGGACTGGTAGAGGAATTTAAAAACTAACTGTAAAATGCATTTTATGATTCTGATGAAGGTTTTCTATTAATTCACATAGATAACTGTAAACAAGTTATTTAACCCTGACTGATGTAATGAGTTGCTTTTCATTTTTTAAACAACATCTCAAAAAACACATTGCATGGACGTGAAATTTTGAAAGTTTGAAAAAATGTCAAATCATTGGCATGCATCAAGCAGGGGAGATTCTAGAAAAGTGATACCGTGGAAACTTTACCCCATAGAGAGTATTGCTGGGGAAGGCTTTGCGAAACAGTCAAAGTATCAACGCAAGATATTGGTGAAAATGTATAACACTGGATGGAAATAAATATTGTCAATTTGCTGAAGCTTATCAAAGCAATGCCACAGCAAATGCATTCCATAATCAAAGCTAAAGGTGAACAAACAAAATTTTAGAGTTTGTGTCGTTTTTGATGGCAGGCAGTGTCAATACATGGTATATTTATTTTTAATAAAAAATTTTCTTCTAAGCACATTTACATGGGTTTCCGCCCAGAGTTCAAACATATGGACGTAAGTCAAATAGACGTAGGTACTGTAGGTACTGAATTTCCTGCAAAATGACTTGAACTTCAAGCGTAATAAATCTGTCAAAATCAGAAATGCCCCGCGTTGACATTGACTTGTTTGTATTGTAAATGTTGCAAGAAAAACTAAAAGGATTATCGCCATAAAGCAAACGACAGTATTCCAAAGAAGAAATGTGAGGAAAACATGAACAAGAGAAGATATTAAGACTAACTAAGCATCCCCTCAGCAAAACATAAAAACACATCACTTGTCAGGAGAAAAATGTAAAACATTCAACTCTCACAAACGAACCAGATTTTCAGACATGTTGGTCAGCAAGAGCCATCTGGTGAGGAGTGTGAGCGCTGCTTAGCACAGTTCAGCTCTGATTCACACACAGATAAGACACACAACCGCACACAAGACAGAAGTTGCAGGCAGCTCTCTGCAACAGCAGGGGGCACCAAAAGGCACATCATGAACATGATGCCCTTTCTTTTATCCAGTGTGAGCAACCAGCAGACCTCTACTCCCCTCACCATAATTAACATGCGAGTATGAAATGTTAGTCGATTTGTATACGGAACAAAATAAAAATCAACACTGCACTCAAGAGACCTACAAAAAGCATCTATTTACTACATTTAAATACAGAAGCTGCTGCCCAGAAATGATTTATCAATCAAATTAACATTGATAAATTACCTTCAAAATACCTGTTCAACTAAATTTTCATTTTAAACTAATTTAAAAACTTTTTTCTATACATAACCTTATAAGCAAACACTCATGCATGTGCACGTACACATGCAAACACATCTCACAAGCAGCCCAGAGCCTCCCCTCTTTCCCTGTTTGTGTTTCTAGGATATTCCGATGTGTGTGTGAGTGTCCCTGAGAACGTCTCACAATAGCCACGTCCTAATTACATTCTGCAATGCTGCTTTTTCGCCCCATTTCACAGCTCCAAATATACTCCTGCTCTCTGATTTCTACCCTCTTAATTAGAATTAATAAGCGAGAATCAAAGATGAATAAAAGATAAAATGGTCATAGCAGCAATGCCATAATGTCTTTCTCTCAGAGTGCATTTGGTTAGTTCAAATTTTTGAAGCGATGGAGTAATAACCTGAACTGCTTCCTCTCCTCTGATTAAAACAAGCGCCATTTGATCAGTGACCACATCCAGACTTATTAGTTCATTATCTATAAATTGCATGCTAGTTATGTTCAAATGCATTTTCCTCTCTAGTGCTGTTACTTTCATAGAAGTTAAAGTGGCAATTTTATTTACATTTTCGCTGAATCTTCATTTCCTTTCTTCCTATACAACATATTTAAAAGTATCATTCTCTATGTTCAGCAAAAGAAAGAAACACAAAAGTTTGAAGCAATTGAAAGCAGTGAATTATTGGATTTTATTCTTTTAATGTCAGAGCAAAATGCTACAATCAGCATGTTAAAGCAAAAGGACAGAGTTTACACTTGTTATCCAGTTATTTCCTTTATCGTTATACTATTCAGATAAAGATTACCAACTCTCTATAGAGCTATTTATTTCCACATCACTCAATCACTTTTTCTTTAAATAATGGGTCATGATTAGAGTTAACAGGATCTGTGGGAGCATTTTCTACCAGAGCATGGGATTCTGACACCCTGAATCCAAGTTTACGGTATATCTTAACACCATAAACACTTAAACCTATGATTGAAACACATGTTTTAGAACCGACTGCAAAACAGTAAGAACATACATTTTCTTCTAATGTGGAAAATAGAGAAAAGTAGCATCATGTTCAACTGAGTTGCTATACTGGCTTTGAATTTTTTTGAACATGGAAGGGTCATTCAAAACATTTTTCAGCATTAAAAAAAAAAACATTTAAGATGTACTGTAACACTATGGTCATATACCATAAACACATAATGCCTATTTTTTTAAATAGTTAAAAACCGGCTGCGTTGTATTATTTTTCAAAGAAAACACTTGGAGTGATAAAACCTATTGGTTACCAAATATTTGTAAGGCACAATTGTATTTAAGACACAAAGCCAATTACAAAAACAAGCCAAAAGCTTAAGGTATACATAAGAGATAAATCTAAAAAAGACCTCAATAGGCAACCAAAGAAGTGCTTCCACATTAAAGGTTGATATCTCACAGCATTCCACATTTGGCTTGACAGCAGCTCAATATAGCAATCTGGTTTCTCTTCATAAACCTGTAAAATATGTTTCTTAGTAATCCCTGAAGAGCATAAATCATTGGAGTGGACAACATTTCACCTGAACTACAGTATTTGGCTTGCTTTAATAATAGAAGTCCATCCTTGAAAGCTACTTGCATACATCATCAACACAAAACATTTTATTTGATAACCTTGACCATAATGCTGGTTTGTGTAATAATCTCGATAGAGATCATTTAGATCAAACAATGATTCAATTCTTCTTTTGTATATACAGGTTTTGACTTGATCCCAAAAGCTCATCAACAAGTATTACATGTTTGCCCGGGGAGCCACCAGCACAGCTAGTTTTACATTGAGCCAAATCTTTAAGCTCAGTTCATTGATGTAAAGTGAGGCAAGTTACATTTCTAATACAGAACTTAACTGACTCTAAAAGGAACATTGTTCATGAGCCATAATTGTTCCACCTGGCCTAGTGGATGTTGTATACATGCACCATTATACACCTGAATTCTTGTAAAGACCTTCAGTCACTTGATCCTTGAAACAAGAAAAAATTGCCTTTGAGGTATCAGCTAATCCTATTATTACAGTAGATCACTTTAGATACTTAGACATCAGAGCTAAGCTTAGACTTGCAGCCAAAATGATCATCAGTCAAATTTTAAGATTAGTAATTGTTGTTGATAAATCAGTTGCTTTGTTGCCTAACACATATACCTGGCTAGATCTTCCCTGTCCTAAGTTTAATGATATTTTTCTTAATGACGCAGTGGATAGGATGATCGCCTCACAGCAAGAAGGTCGCTGGTTCGAGCCTCGGCTTACTGCTCATAATAAGAATACCATCACATAATAAGAAAGTATATATATATATATATATATATATATATATATTTATACTGCTGATTGGTTACATGTTTTTGGGGAGGTTCTGACAGGACTTTCCCTAGACAATAATTATAAAAAAAAAACATTACATATCACATCATTTAAAAATACAAATAGCCTGAAAATTGCTGACGGTAATTTTTTATGTGCTACATTATAGTGCCTAGTTCGCATAAAATCCTTCTACTAATGAGCGTTATGATAAAAAATACTTAAATGAGGCTCACGAACCAAATGCTCTTCTGGTCTATTTCTGGAGTGTTTAACGATGTAATTCTACACAAGGTCAAAGCAATTATTTCATTCAGATAATAAGCTGCTCTTTCAAAGGGAGCATCTCTGCATAATGCGTTGGCTCTGGAAATGAATACGCAGAAGCTGAATTTTAAAACTGGAATTTAGAAGTTTAACGCAAACACAGTGTGATGGAGCGAGAACTAACTCTATGTTTTCAAATAAAAGTTTTTGACTTCAGAAACTGTACAGTTTAATACGATGGAAATGAAACTTCTCTTGATCTTCTAACTTAATTTTAGCTTCTCTGTCATGCAAAAAAACTGTAACTGTCTTCAGCATTAATCATACTAAAGTTGAATTGCTGGCTAGCTTAATTGATTTGAATTGTACTGAAATTAAATATAAACTGTATTGTTCAGTCTACCAGATGCCAGGTCTCATTTAAAATCTTTTTTTTTTAATGAACATTTTTTTAATTAAATGTTCCACATTAGCCTACAGTGTTTACATGAAAAGAAGGTATGAACAGTTGCTTAAAAGGCACTTACATTTGTCACTCATCCTACTTCTGTTGATCAAAACCACTGGATGACACTTCCTGCTGAGACAAAACATACACAAACACACTGTCATTAGCATATGTGCATATCAATGACAATCCATTATCATATTCATGAGACTGATGTCTCATTAATAATCAGCTTGTTCCTGTTGGTCCCGAAAGATGATTCTAAAACTAGCATTGGCGCTATCAGGGGATGCTCTGAAGCTTTTGTGCCTGTGTGTATTGAAATGTAAGCCTCTCGTCAGCCTTTACCTGTTGTAGACTTAAATATGATCTCACCTTCATGAATATTCCACTAAACATCAGAAAGGTTTTAAGGTTATACATCTAAAGCTTCATGACCTGAAGCATAGAAGATACAGAAATATCTGTTTTTAAGTACAACATTTTTAGTATTGTGAAAGGCCTCCTTTTATGCGCAACCACAGACGCTGTGACAAATACAAACCATATTCTGCAGAGTGTTTAGGTAAAGCTGCTTGCTTTAACAAAAACTGGCCCAGGAAAAGTTGAATATTAGATATTGTACAGGTTGAATTGTACACATGGCATCACATTAATATAAAATATCAACAAAAAAAAAAAGATATTTTAGCAGACTTGCGTGCAAACTTTTTAAGAAATGTATGCTTTTTCATTAGTCTGTTCATTAAGTTTAATGCTCATTCTTGAATTGTTGAGCCCCTACATAGGACTTTTTTTAACTCATAAACATATTGAATCTGGATAGTTTTTTAAACAAAAATTTAGCTTCATCTGTTCAAGAGTGCCAGAAGATCAATATCACTTCTTATTATTTTCCAAGAATATTTGCCCTTTAGTATTAAAATTAAGCAGCTGTTTATCAGATTTCTGGTTTATTGAGCTTCAAAACGTGATTCAGCACACAGTCTTTTAGACAATGTTTAGACAACACACAGTCAGCTAAACAATTTAAGGATAATAAAGATTCATTTAATTAAAGTGGAAAGAAAACACTAGACAGTTTTTTTCCCAAAGTATTTACACCGTAATTATATCCACTATTTACAATTGTATCTTACGCCATCTGTTTTTTTTTTACCAGGTAAGTCTACACATTCAGCACTTTATTAACCTGCATAAACACAACAGAAAATAAATGAGATCGTCCTTGTAATCGAGAGGGGGTGTTAGAAAGGTGGATTCATAGATATTTACAGATGAATGTCTGAAAACAGGAAATTGTGAAAAAAGAGATAGCTGTGTATGAGCAAACATAAAAACTGAATGAAGCAGAAGAAGATGAATAGCAGAAACATGAAACTGAATGAACTAGATCAATAACTGCAATTGAAACCTGTATGAAAGCGAAGAGGGTTGAACGATTGCCTATGAGCAACCATGAAAATGGCAAAAGGAGAAAGAAGTGGATTGAACTCAATTAAGAGCACAGAGCATTTGTAACACCAAAACTGATTATTGTGACAATTAGAGCTCTACAAAAATATATATATTTAAATGTTTAAATATCTCCAGCAGAGAAGTTACTAACTACACACAGTAGAGCGGGAACCACGTTACAGTCTTGAGGCAGTGGAAGAGCTGAATCTGCAGATAAACGGATGAGATACTGCATACTTAATAGATCACTGATAAAAGAAACATCTTCATTCTTTTGAAAAGAGCAAGAACGGAATTAGTGCATTAAACTCATCCCTCCCCAGGCTCTTGCTCACCCTACTTTACCAGACCAGAGAGAAATGATGTTCATGGAAATATTAGGATGGGTTGTTGGGGGAGAATGGCCTGGTGAATTCTGGGAAAGTGGAAAGAAAGAGAATGGGATTCTCCTAATGGAGACTCACAGCTTAGGGCTTTAATGCAAAGCTCTTTAAAGTGTAGTACACAAACACACACACACACACACATGCACATGCACACACACCCACACACGCGCGCACATGCACGCGCACACACACGCAAACACGCATACCCACAAGCACACAACAAAGCACCACATACCAAAACCCAAAATGCATTTTGATCTGATACTCAGTAAGAAGGTATGGGCCAAAAATGTAAATACTGTGGAAACTCCTTTTATTTCAATTAATTTGTTTTAACTTTGTTCACTACTAGTGCTATCATTTACCTATTCAAATTTGAACGATAAAATGGCAAACATAAAAACACAATTCAGTCTTTCACAAAATATGAACATTTCATTATTTCACGTGACCAACAAATAAGTGTGATAATTTAAGGTATTAATTTGTAGCAGAATATCTACAATATCAAGCAGTTTGTTATGGAGGTGATTAGCCTTTGACATAGCTGAGGTGTGATTGTAGTCTAAGGTGCTTTGATATGAGCCTTCAGGTTGTCTAACAATAGTTGATTTAATAAGAGGTCATATTAATAATAATTGGAATAATAAATAAAGTTGAAAAATAACAAGTTTTGCTGGCTAATGAATGGCTAATCTACTAATCCACTAAATAAGGTCTACTAAATAGGGTTCTAATTAAGC
Organism: Danionella dracula; assembly: GCA_900490495.1. NCBI lineage: Eukaryota > Metazoa > Chordata > Actinopteri > Cypriniformes > Danionidae > Danionella > Danionella dracula. The sequence goes on from UELW01000996.1 coordinate 7,781,058, forward strand.
TTCATGAGCAGGTGCAAAATACTACTGCAAAAAAAAAATATTGTAATCTATATAATAATATAACAATTAAAATAAAAAAGCAGCAGGAAGAATAAAATGTTCTAAAAGTTCCTGGTAGACTAGAAATGTTCCTGAAGGTCCTTCCTCCAGACTACTTGCTTCAGATTTCCAAATTACATAATTTTTTTTTTACTTTCAACCAGGACTTGGAACATCTGGACAACAGACCAGTGGTTTTTCAAGCCTTGATACCTCTCACATTTTTTTTGGTTCAAGAGTAGCTTGATGCATGTGAGACTACAGCTAGCTGTGGCCAAGTAGTCCATTCTTGGTGCACTGATACTAGTCTCCACCACCAAGCTTCTCCAGATTTATAACCCACCTTGCTTGACAATTCTCTGAAGGCTGCACGTGCGCACCTTTTTCTGCCATATCTTCCCTTTTTTTTAACACTCTGTTCTGTTTGTATATTTTGATGCTAAGCACTGTGAGCATCTAACATTTTTGCAACTGCCCTTTGAGACTTTTTCTCCTTATGGACTGTGTCACTAATTGTCTACTGCACCACCGTCAAGTTACCAGTCTTCCCTATGGTACTAAGAAAGACTGAGACAAGTAGAGAGTTGAGGAAACCTCAACCCATTTTTTTCTTACAATTTTGAGCTATGTCAGGATAATACAATTTTGTGAATATTTGCATTTAAAAATATCTTTAATCCATAATAATTACAATTGAAACAAAGAAAGGCTTTACAAATTTTCACTTTGCATGTAGTGAACAAGTACTAATTTTGGTTGGTATGGAATTTTTTGGGCACCTAACTTGTAAAAAAAAAGTGCTATAATTCCAAAAAACACTCCTAAAATGCACCAGGCTTTCAAAAACTCTCTACAAAGCAGATTCCGGGTGTGAGGTGAAGAGAGCCAACCCATTAACCTGCTCTTCATTGAGATCTCTGAGCTTGTACACCCGGTCTCCAGGGTTTCTCTTTATTAGAGCACCTCATATCGTCAGAATCAGCCTCTGTCCTACATCTCTGCTCTGCACTCTAGGGTGTCCTGCACTGATCGAGACGAAATGGAGTTGAATTTGAGCAGTAAGGAATATGTCCAGTTTATACAAGCAGGAACATGAAGCTCTGGCTTATTCAATCTATCAAGTGTGAAATTCACCCTGGGCTGATAGATATGTGCTGATGCATTCTCTGGCATTGCACTGTAGAATTTTTGAGGATTTTGAAAAATGTTGTTTTTGTTCTTGTTCATTAGAATCAGCTCTTTACATTGATTGAAACACAATTTCTCTCAAACAAATACTGACAGGCAGACAAAGAGCTGAATATGACTGACTCATGCTCTTAATGAGCCCGACATTTACACTTTCCTGCTTCCATGTTTTTGTCCACAGCTTTAAACTTGTATAATATCTTCTATGAGAGACTAAGTGATCAAAAACAGGAGAACTATGACGAGGGCTTATATTCATATATAATTTACATATTAATGATACATATATTAATATATGTAAGGATCCTCTACACTGAAAATTTTTATTTTCTTCATGTATAATTTTATGTCACTTTGAATGTCTGATATAGTATATAATGGTTTAATGACAAACCGCTGAATTACATTTTTATGTTAATTTTGATTATATATACAGTATATCCAATTACTAAACTGCAACTGTCTTTTATTATAAAACGCAACATTAAATAAGTTCCAAACACCCAGATTATTTATTTAGACTTTACTAGTTACCACATACCTATCTCATCCAATACAACATTATTGATCTCACTGTCGAAACTCAATGGCATTGTCTCCTTTGTTTGTTTCAAATGTTATTCGAACTTACGCTCAATGTCACAAAGTAGATGCCGTTCAGCAAAGCAGCCTCAGATTCCTCTTGCAGTCAATTTTTTCACAATGAAGCCCTGATTGGGTAAATTCATGAAAGTAGACCGCAGAGTTCAGAAAAGCACTCTCTGTCTCCTTCAGGCACGTTCAAACCGAGTGTGAACCTTAAAAGATTGATCAGATGTTGAGTGAATGAACACTTCTCATTCGAGACTGTGATATTCAGGACTCACACGGAGCTCACTCAGAAGTTATTGACCAGAGCAAGATTTCAGCTCATAGCTGATCTACTATTTATTTACAAATCGTGTTTTCTGGCATGCCATCTGATGATGTTGAGAAAAAAAAAAAAACACTTAGAGGCAGAGCCAACATGCTGAACGCTGTCCTTAAGCCATGCATCAAAAACACAACCATTTACTGTTGTATAAACACAGCTAAATAACAGCAGTTTTCCTATTATGAGCAGTACACATCAGCATTATTAATCACTCCAGCTTTGGAAGGAAATAAACGAGAATTACGTGTCTTTTTGCATGAAAGTGTGTGAATATTTCCAGAAGGTTTTTGAAGATTGTTGATGTGTGCATGGCAAGTGTGTAAGTCAACATGGGTTTGCCCTAGGTCTGGTCTCTGGGTCTCTGAGAGAGAGAGAGAGAGAGAGAGAGAGAGAGAGAGAGAGAGAGAGAGGAGAGAGAGATAGAGAGAGAGAGAGAGAGAGAGAGGAGAGAGAGAGTAATAGAGAGATTAGAGTTTGCAGCGGGTCCTGCAGTGGTGTAGTCCACGAGTTTAATCTGGAGTGGGTGTCACGCTGCAGGGGATCGTGTGTGTTAGCCACAGTTATCTGGAGTGTGTGTCACAGCTGCAGGGATCGAGGGAGCTTCATTCTGGCAGATGCAAAGCACAGCCAGATTAACATCACACACACACACACACTGAACACAGGCTGAAGTCTGAATGTGATGACAAATGTAAATAGGTTGGAATGGAGGTCTACATCATTAGAGATTAATAATTTATGTTTAAATTTTCTTTTGAGTTGAATCTGGAAAGTATTGCCTAAATGCTGTTGAAGTTTTCGATAAACATAAATAGCCACACATTAAATCTTTTTTTTTGCTCACATATTTAACAGTACCACAAGTTTATGATGCAAGGTCACATTCAAGCAAAAGGTGGGTTACGCCCTGGGAGGGGTGCCAGCCCTTCAGAGAGTTACATACACACATTTCAAAATCCTGAAGAATGATTTTGGATGGGGAAACCCTGCTACATATAGAAAACCCATGAAATCTCCTCCCAGGAAGACAAAACTTGGATAACAGATGCATTCTATTAGATATTAATTCAGAGGGCACACTAGTCTTATCAATTATCAAATGTGGTTTTTAAATAAATAATTACCTTCACCTACTGAAATTCTCCATTGTTCATTTTGTATTAAACTCTTTTAATACGTAATAAAGAGTGTAATGCCCGATTCTCACTTAAAACATGTTACATGATGTTTCCCTGACACATCTATTTGAACTTGCTGTCTAAACATCATTTTAAAAACGGGACACATAGACTTGTGCTTCCTGTCTGGGATTGTTATGTGCATTTCCCATCAAGTGAAAGGAATTTGTTTTAGCAGTGTGTTCACAGAATATATTTTTTAAAGAATTTCTGACAAATGCTTGATTAAGCTTTGAAACGTACAGTTCATTCATTCTTCATTCATTCATCTTCATGTCGGCTTTCTTCCCTTTCGGGGTCGCCACAGCAGAATGAACCGGCAACTCTCTGGCATATGTTTTACGCAGCGGATGCCCTTCCAGCCGCAACCCATCGCTGGGAAACGTACAGTTCAATTCCGTTTAAATGTCAATGGAAAAAACTACAGTTTGCTTTCTCACAGACTAGTTTTTTGAACATCTTTTTAATACTAGCTTTGAGTTAATTAAAAAAGAATGTGTTGTCCTGATCACCGGTATATATGACCTGTTTTCCTGCCACTTTCCCACTTTGTTTCCAAAAGGTAAGTAATTGGCTCAGATATAATCTTTAAAAAATTCCCCACTTTTTTGACGAGAGTCAGTACATCAGTGCATTGTGTGTTGAATCTCTTAAAAGGGACATCATATACCCCTTTCTCGAAATCTTATATGAATCTTTATGGTGTTTATGAAATCTATATATTTTTTGTTTAAAACAGGCCATTTTATAGTCAGGCTTTTTTTTTCACCCAATCTGCAGATGGCAAAAGGATTTTTTTTCTCCATAGCCAAAACTTACACCTTGTGGTTTCAAATGTTAAGTCGTTACGAGTACATGAGCACTGAACATCACACAACAATTAGTTGTGTGATCTAATGTACAACTATGGCAGCATTCCTCCAGGATTGGAGTTGGTTTACTATATAGATGAAGATTTTTGTTCGTGACATAACTAACAAGTCAGTTTCAGGATAACTTGTTATTAATTATTAGGGAATTATTTTTTTTATTAACAAAGAACACCTGGTGGATTTTTATCATTAGAGGGTGAGAATGTGTAAACACTAAAATCCCACATTTATCTTTAAATGTAACATACTATTGTGTATAATTGTTGTGCCCTTTAAAGATATTTGCCTTAATTAGATTCATATTCTTCAAAGTGTTTTGGTTCTGGTATCGACAGCTGATAAATGAGTAATGTGACTAAATTTTTGTGCTTGCGTTATCACAGCTGCTGTAATGACCATCTGTTCATCAGAACAAATACACCGTTTTTCTGACCTTTTCCCTGTAAAGGTCAGCGCTTCATTAACTTCTTCATTCAACAGCTTCAAGGCCAGACAGATCAATGTGTCCATGCAGACACACACATAATAGTCAACCTGTCCAAACCAACAGCCAAACACACACTAGACCTGCCGATATCAACAGCTCCTTCTGTCCATCTCCACCAACAAACACAAGCGCTCTTTCACACATGTTTCAGCCCCACACGATCAATAGTGAAGTCAATTCAAGCCCCTTTTCTTTCTTTAGTACGTATACGACAGTAATTGTGTCAAAGTAGCTTTGGGAAGAAAAAACCTGATAAAGGAGATCAGATTGATCATTGAGATTGCAGCTCTTGAACAAATGTGTTGATCAATGTGAGACCAAAAGCTGCTGAACAATTCACATGCTTTACATTCACATGGAACTGAAAAGTTCAATAAAGAAAGGTATAGGAGCCAAGTAGAGCATGCATGCTATGAACAGATTTAAAATTTTAAACTTATTTTTGGATCAAAAAGGAATACTTTCGCGGAAAACAGTTTAAAAATGTTGCCTTATCGGGGCAACATATCAGATGCTTCATCAGGGTTCTCCAAATCTGGTTGAGATGAATTAGTAATAAACCTCTCTTGATATGATTTTCAGTAGCCACTTCACATTTGCAAAACTAATGGCAAATTTAAGCATAAATCTGAGAGCTTCACATTCTCTACTGTGACTCCATGTAGAGCCTGATTTATATAAAACTAGTTTCGAGGATTAGTGAATGTCTGTGAATGACTAAGAATAATCGAGGGGAAGTTGGAGCTTATCAATGTGGAGAAACCATACAGGTGGTTATACTTACACAAAACAAATTATTAAAGAGTCACTATTAAAGGTTTTACAAAGAAATACCTGGTGTGAAATATAGCTTTAGGTTTGAAGAAGAACTTGCTGGAGTTTTAAAGCTGAAAGCACATGTCTATCAAAATATTGCCTTTAAAAAGAAATAGTCGACTCAGAGTTGCTGAAACAAGTCCTGGTTGAAAGCGAATCTTTTAGTCTGCACAAAATGAACATGGCACTTGTACTGTATTTTAGAATACACAATTTTTCAATCAATCATAGGGTTACCTTAGTCTGTCATTTATTTTGGTTGTGATGACACTTGAAAATTTGAGCTCTAGGTCAGGGCAAACCAATCAGAGACTTTACAGTATGCTTCAGTTGCGTCTGCTACACCGTGAGGTTGAAGAGGTGTACGTCCAACCTCTTTCAGGGGTCAGTGTGAGGTTATGTAAATGCAGAAAGAGCACCTCTACATCAAAGCATAAATTGGGCATAAGGGAATAAGGGAAGTGCTCACTCGTGTATTTCAGGTTATGCTGAAGCAGACCAATGGCATCAAAAAGAAAGAGATTTTTGGCTCTATATTTTTAAAATATTTTATTCTTTTTTAAGAATGGATTTTGACTTTCCAAAGTAATTCAGTGGGATTCTCTGCTCACTCTGCACTTGAAAGCTCAGAGTTATCTTATTGTGTGTTTTTTTGCTGGTCAATCTTCGTGTGCAGAGTGAGTTTCTCTGCGGTGTCACAGCTCTACTTTCTGCTCCACTTTCTGCTCTAGTTTCCTGATTTGTCCTTCAGCTCACACTCGTTCTGTTTGAGCTGCTTTTAGTGGTGTGTGGGTGTGGGTTGCAGTGTGTGTGTGTGTGTGTGTGTGTGTATGTTTAAATTCAAGAATACTCTATTAAAATATTGAAGAGTATAACAACCAAGAGGAGCAGCTTAGTGGCATACTAGTTGGAATGGTAGCATCAACTAGAAAGGTCTATTTTTGTAGAGTTTACATGTTTACCATGAGCTTGGGTTACTCATCAAAAATCTGAAATTTCATCAAATTAACATACAAATTCAATACAATAATCCATCCATTCATTCATTTTCTTGTCTGCATTTTCCCTTTCGGGGTCACCACAGTGAAATGAACCACCAACTATACACTATGGACAATTTTGTTCACCCAATTAACTTATAACGCATGTTTTTGGACTTTGTGGGGGTAACTGGAGCACCTGGAGTGAACCCACAAGATCACGGGGGGGTCATTCAAACTCCACACAGAAATGCCAACTGACCCAGCCGAGGCTCGAAACAGCGACCTTTTTGCTGTGAGATGACCGTGTTACCCACTGCAGCACTGTGACAAAATAAAGTATGCAACTGAGGTATATTACACATAAATAATAATATACTAATAGGTTCAGATGGACAAATCTTAATTAATAAAAGACTTCACCCCCAACTATAATATAGGACATTTAAAAAAAATAAAAATATATGTATTTTTATATTTCCGGATATCTTGCAAATACAGAAGAATGGGGAAGTAAGTCAAATGACATGAACTGAGCAAATGACAAGAAACCAGATAAGCATACTTTAGATACATTGTCGAATATGCATTGAGCGTGTTTACATGTACCTAAATAAAGGGGTTAAGCTCAATAAGCTGATTTCCCTGGTGTCATGTAAAGGCAGAAAACGTGTTTCAGTTATCAGGGTACTGGCATAAATTGTTTTTGAGAATGTCGATCAGAGGAAGTAGTTACTTCCTAATAAGCCGGTTTCTCCAGCATGTAAATGCAATAACCCATGTTCAATGATTTGTTTTTTTGCCTGCCTGAGGTTGGGTTTGCGCATATCCAAAGCAACCAGGAAGTACATGTCACAAATGAAGGTAAGAGTCTAGATGTAGTGTTGAGTTAAAAACCCGCTAAATTATGCCCGCAATTCACAGAGTTGAGGTACAATCATCAGAAGTAAGAAAGATTAATGCATTTGCAGGAATTGTAGGCAAAGGGTTAGGTTAAAGTTAAACCTAAGCTTTGTGCACAATGTTTGCAACCAATTTAGGGTATGATGTTGTCTTGTTTTTCTCATGACGTCACTTCCACTACGAAATCTGGGAAAGGTTAAGTGTTATGTAAATGTTGGTTTCTCCAACTTTATGGGTTGGCATGTGAACACACAAAATGATTTATTGAGAAATCTGCTTATTGAGCATAACCCGTTTATTGAAGTGCATGTAAACACACTCATTGACACAGTCCACAACACAGGCATGCTTGCTTCAAAAGGAACCAGATGACACCACAAGAAAGAAGACAAAGTGAATAATGAAAAGAGCAAGTAGTTATTCCAACAGATGAGTAGTGAGTGACAGTTTGTAGCTTCTCAGTGACCAGACAGGAAGTGCTCAGGGAGTGAGGTATTTAACAGAATTGTGGGAAATGAAGTGAAGTCTCAAACTCAGGTAACATGTTTTAGTTTAATTGCTCAATGGTTCTGTAACAGGTACTTGATCTTCATGTGATAAGAACTGGTATGTGAATCATGGGAGGGAGTCTTGTTGAACATATTAAGTGTATTTCTGACATATAAAGGAAATAAAATGTAGAAATCATTTTCATTTAATGCTGAAATATACCTTTAAAAAGTATTCATGTGTCACAGGATGTTTTAGGGTATATCATTCATTTCATTCAACACCTCTAACCTGGCGTACACACTGAAATGAGCATGTGGTTCACACTCTCAAGTGGTTCAAAAGCAATATGTTTTCCAACAAAAGAGAGACCTTTCATAAATAAATTAACTATAACTTTAATAACACTTGATCAACATCTCGTGATAGACCTCAATGATGATAGGATTGAGTCAGAGGAGTCATATAGAGAAAGCGTGCAGGGAGTACGAAAAATCAGTGAGTGTTTCCTGCTCTAACTCTAGATGAGCAGTACTTGTTGAATGGGAAAAAACTGCAGAAGCAAGGTCAAGAAGTAAGGGGTTGCATATGTGGGCTTCTGATGAGAGGAGACATATAAACACATCAAAACAGAAACGCTTAAAGCTTGAGCACTCTGTTGACATAAGGGGCACAGCTGCAACAAACACACATGAATGTAGACAACTTAAGAAAAGCAGATCTTAAAGGGGTATTAGCACAAACTAAAACTGGATTGCAAACACTGTGACACTAACTTAAAATTTCTCTTTTGTGTGATGTACATTTTTACTGCGCAAATAATTTAGGATGTATTGTAGTAATTCCAAATTGTCTTAATAGTTTTCATTTAGCAAAACAAATGACTACAATGGTCTTGAGACTGACAGGTTTTCAGATGGACTTCGGGTTATTTCTCTTCAGAGCAGAGGTCAGAACACATTCCTTCTCTAGAAATTCTGGTCTAGTTTGCTCTACCAACACCACCCAAGGTGGTATAATATTGAGTTCTAAAGATTAACTTGACTTTCTTGTATATTACAATTTGTTACGCGCATTGCAATATTGTGAGTAAATCTGACCTAACTTCACCTTTACACATAGGTCTCAATGAAGGACTTGTGGGCCACCAGACTTTAACCAAATATAGTCTGAAAACAACCAACACTAAATTGTTGAATATGTGTGATTGTGTATGTGTCTCTCACTAGACTGACCTTGAAAAGAACAGAGATGCCCAGAGCCTTCATTATTCTCAGTTCAAGCTGAGAGAGAGAGGGAGAAAGAGAGAGAGAGAGAGAGAGAGAGAAGGGGGATGGGTTGGTCAGCATGACTCAAGCCAGTGATGATGAAGCGGAAGAGAATTAAACCATGTGAAAGAGAGAAACCTGTCATCAGCATGTGCCATGTACTTGCACAAGCTCATCTTTATTTGCAGAGTAAGAAAAGCCACATCTTATGAAACATTTTTTAAGGTCAGCTTTAAGGTATAGTTTTTCTGTAAGAAAAGGAAAAATATGATTTCCTTTATATTACACACAGAAAATGCATATTTAGAATTAGTCTGTATGATGCAGTGAAATTATAGAGGAGGCCTTCTTATCTAAAGCAAAGTATTTTCAAGCATGAGTTGTGGGTATTATGAAGTTTAATAATTAGCATCAATAAAATATGTTATGCAGAAAACAACATTTGATTTTAGATTCGAGTGATTGTCAATTCAGAATCTGCTGCACTTTCTTCAGCTTCATAAATAATAAACCTAAAACAGGGCATCCGGCTTTTAAGAACTCTTTCAAGAGTTTTTCCCCCTAGGCCAAAGAGAGCACTCTTTAAGCCATTGAAAAAGAGCAGGTGGCTGCGAACACTTAAAAACTCAGATTTCAAGAGTTCTGCACTAACAATGTCACTTTGAAAGGTTATCAAAAGGCTAGACTAAAAGGTGAGTTCAATGGTCAATCACTTCAACATTGTCGCTGACGTTAGAACACATCACTAGAATTTTTGTGTGTGTGTGTGTGTGTGTGCGTGTGCGTGTGTGTGCGAGAGAGCGAGAGAGAGAGAGAGAGAGAGAGAGAGAGAGAGCGAGATAGATAGATAGATAGAGAGAGTGGGGGGGGGGGGGGGGCTGATGTCTACAAAACACACTATGTCTACAAAACTCTTTTGTGCTAAATAGAAGGATATATTTTATGCCATCTTTCTGTGGTAAGTTGACAAGTTCAGAAACTGTGCATAGGAGGTGAAGGTGCGCTGACAGGATTTAGTTCCTCAACTCTCCTCCATAATAATCAGCTTTAGATTACTGTAATACAGCTCTCTCTCTCTCTCTCTCTCTCTCTCTCTCTCTCTCTCTCTCTCTCTCTCTCTCACTCTCTCAGTCAAAAAGAACAAAGCCATGCTGGTATAATCTCCTCCTGTCAAGCTGCCATCACATTTGGAGACAAGACTTGAAACTTCTGCTCCGGTTTACTCCCCAAGTCATTTTCATTGGCAGCATTTGCATCAATCCATGACTTCTATTAGCTCAATCTCCCTTTGGATAAACCACAGAAATTAGCTTTTGCTATTGCTAACACTAAAGATGACTCTTTTGCTCATTTACATATCGAGACTGGTCAAGCAAATCAAAACTAGTCAGACGGCATATTAAATACGACTCTATACATAGCATAAATTTCATTTCTGTTTCTTCATTTAGTCAGCTTTTAATTTTGTTCTTGTCCTAAAATCTTATAATTTGTGTTTACAATCACAAAACGAATGAATTAATCTTTTCAGAGGCAAACATCATTATTACAGTAATAAAGATCATGAAATGAAAAAGTTTTTGATACTTCAACATATTTGACATACAATAACAAAGCACAACCGAAAAAATATATTTTTAGCTTTTAAAATAAAACAGCTATAGTTTAAGCCTAGTTGTACAGGGATGTTACCTCCTGTGGTACCCTAGACCTCCAGCCCAAGACTCAAGACTTGAACTTAAACAGACTGGAAGCATTAAGCCTGTTTGTGCTGCAGCTGTAAAAAAAAGTAAACACAGCTTTAAAATGGTCCAAATGTCAGTAAGGAGATGTTCAGTGCCGGCAGGATTTGTACAAATTTAATTGCTGGACTGCCAACCATCTAAACTAATAGCATGTATTTAATCCTGATCTCCCTTCATTTCTAGAAACTGTAAATCTTTTTCCCTCTAATTAGCTTATATAGTAAATAATTTAGAGGTTTTTCTAACATCTTTGAATTATGTATGTTATTTCAGAGCAGGTTAATAACATCATAAAAATATTAAAATAAATGAAAAAAAAAATTAAAATTGGAAGATGAAAACCATCCTCAGTAATTCAGTTCTCACTTACCACAATTTAATCTGATTGACCTACAGATAGAGTGAGCACAGCCAAGTAAGGCATAACTAAGTTGTTCTGTAAGTCTATAAAAAGATTTGTGTCTGAGGAGATTTGTTGAGCCTGCAGGCAGGATTAATACAGGATTAAAGCGAAAAGCTGTAAAAGCTGTCCCTTTAAGAGTCCTAGGAATGATCTGATTAAATACAGCTGCTCTGTACTATAGTAAAACGAAATATATAAGCAAAATCAGACACATATAACTAATCATTTTAAAAGTCTTAATATTTTATATTTTTGAGCTTCTTTATATATTTATATATATATATATATACATATATATATATATATATATATATATATATATATATATATATATATATATATACACACACACACACACACACACACACACACACACGGTATATACGGTGGCACAGTGGGTAGCACAGTTGTCTCACAGCAAGAAGGTTGCTGGGTCAGTTGGTATTTCTTTGTGGAGTTTGCATGTGATCAGCTTTCCGTGATCGCGGGGGTTTGCTCTGGTTTCCCCCACAAGGTATAAGTCAATTATATATATATATATATATATATATATATATATATATATATATATATATATATATATATATTTTCCCCAGCGATGGGTTGCGGCAGGGAAGGGCATCCGCTGCGTAAAACATATGCCATGAGTTGGCGGTTCATTCCGCTGTGGCGACCCCCGAAAGGGAATAAAGCCGACATGAAGATGGATGGAGGGATATAGTAAATATATAGAGATATATATATATATATATATATAGATAGATTATATATAGAATATAGATATATACATATAAGATATATATAATATAATTCTAATATATACATAGATATATATAGATATATATATAGATATAATATATATATATATATATATATAGATATATATATATACACACACATGTTCACATATTAAATTATTAAAGCCTAAATATCAATAAAAGAAAAAAAAATGCATAACAGGAAGAACAATGTGAACCTTATAATAGTACAATCAAACAGGAAAGACAATGGGAACAAACCATTTTCAAAACTAAAAATAGTTTTGAGAATATAAAATCTTTTAAAAACCAATTGTGCCACGATTCTATTTGTTTCCCGAAAGCAGCTGAGCTAATATTGAATTTTGGAGTCAAATGGTTGAACCTCAGCACAGGCCCAGAAGAAAACTTCTCTCAGCCCAGATGGAAAGGCCATGTGTTTCAAGAATGCTCTGTGTCAGAGAAACTCTCTTTCACATCAACACATAGAGTACCCAGACCTTCTTTTAGCAGAGCTAAGCTGAAATTCTGGGTTTTGACATTTATAGTTTCAACTAATTTTCCATAAAAGCCATGGAAGTATTAGTGGAGACATTTTCAACTATCATGTTGTTTTGATTGCTGATAAACACATTGAATTATTTTACAAAATATTTTATACTCCTATAAATCATCTGTTGAGTCACAACTGTGAACTATAAATGTGAAGCTTAAAACGCATCCCCTAAAGAGATCTCCTATGACAAGAATAATCTGACTAAACTCTGATAGGAGACATGTTTTGGAGTCCATATGTATACTGGCTGATCATGCAAAAAATTATTTTGAAATCAATTTTGTGCTTAAACTGCTTACTAGGGGTGTGCTGATCTTGACCAAAGCTGAAAAATATCAAAACACTTCACCAAAGCCAGATTACAGAATAATAGGTTCCTCTTAAAGAAAGTTTCTTCTCTGTCTCTTTACATAATGCTCATCATCAGTGATATGAAATGCAAAATGCCAGCTGAATAAAGTGTATGTTTGCTCACCAACTATCAGATATTGGTTAGATGGAGCAGAGTTTATTGCTCAGGTATGTGAATTATTTTTCTCTTTTATTGGGTGACCCAGCTGCCGGTCACCAGTGATCTCATAATTCTGCAGCTTCACAGGGACTGAATGAACTTAACTGTTTCAGCTCCTTTCAAAAAAGTTTAATGAGAAATTGCTTGGCTTGGCTTCGTTTTAGGTGTGCTATCATAAAGTTAGGACTATAGTACTATAGAACTGCTAAAAATGGCCTAAAACCAAGTAAAGAATATCTCCTCTTCACTGTGCATCCCCATAGTGTCACTAAATGGCTTTCCCAACTTTTTTCCAATTTCCAAAAAGATTAAAAGATAAATTATCTTAATATCATAATAAAAGCATATAGCAGCATTTAGAAGAATAAAACAATGGTTTTAGAGTGAAACTACTGTGAAGAAATTACACAAATGTCAACACCAATTTTATCTTTGGCATTTCAACAGAAAAAAAGATATTTTACATGCCAAACATGAGAATAAAATTCTATTCTTATGTCAAATCAAACCATTTTCAGATTTCCAAATGCATTTATTTTTGTGTTTGAAATCAAACGAAACACATAGTTGTAACATTTATTGAAGCAAATCACATTTTTTTTTTATATTTTAAAGGCACCATCAGAATCTAAGGTGTTCCAGTTTTCTGTATTTGTTACCAGCTGAATGAAGCCTGTGAAAAGAGGGTCCGTTCTCTTATTGTTTGCTTACAAAAGGCTCATCATTGAGTGCCTATCAGGCTGCCATTGGACACAGATCTTTTTTTAACTCCTGGCCTGTTTTTTACCCTATCTCCATCTTTTTGTGTATACCTCTGTTGTGTTCTCTCTCCATCTCTCTCTCTGAAACCCATAACAAGATTGGACTTCCATCTTAAACTGTGTTAAGCTCCATCAATGGTGACAACAACACCTATAACAATCGGAATAGATACAAAATCTAAGATATAAAATCTAATTATATCATGTTGAATTTACAGGTTAAATTAATAAAATCAATTGTGGTAGGATCCTGAAATATTTTTCTAGTTTTTGTTATTGAACCTGACAAAAAATGTATCTAGCTTCTTATTTATTTACTTAAGTATCACAAAATTTCAGAGAAATGCCTTATAAATAAATGTAGATATACATAAATAATGTTTAACTTGTTTTTATTAGATTGAAAAATAATATGGATCTGGATATTACAATAGTAGTACATAAAAAGTTACAACCCAAAACTATTTATGTGCCCAAATTATTACCCCAGCACACCTGTCTCCACTTCTCATCATCCCCAGCACATACATATACTTCACCCATGTCTTTTTTTGTTCAGTCAGTCTAACTACCCTGTGTTACGGATCGACCAGGACAAGGGGAGGTCCAATGATAAAATAAAGTTTATTGAAAACACAGATGATTGAGGATATTCAGGAAGGGAAGGAAACACACACGGAGAACAGTCACTGAATAAAATAGGTAATTTCCTCTTCTTTCTTGCTGGTAGCTGCGAGAAGGGAACGTCACAGAGTCCTGGACGGGTTATGTGCTGTGGTAGCAAACGAGACCGGACAAGGAGTGAAGGTGAGTGATTGTTTATATATGGTACGGGTGATGAGGCACAGGTGATGGTGATCAGTATTCAGGTGATGGTGAACGTGGTGTGGGTTGATCGTGGGAGGAGCCAAATGATTCTCTGACACCCTGCTATAGCTTACTTCATGTCCTCCTTTGTAAAACCCTCAGGAGAGCCTTTCATTTATTGTTATTAAGTTATTAAGCAGCTCCTTTCTGAACTCTGTAATAATTGTACAACAACAATTGCCTCATTCAATGTTTCTAACACACCTTGTAATATTAGTAGCCACACAGACACTCCCTATATTCATATTCATCATTAAATAATAACTCCAGTTCAGAATCCACATTTTTTTGGGTAGGGGAGGAAATCGAACCTCGAAGAAAAAACCCCGATGAATCCCAGCAAAGTAAAACCCGCAAAAAAGGCCACAAGTGGTGATTCAAATCAGTAATTAAAAAGAAGAGATGCTCATTCAACAGCCACCTCTTAAAAAATCTAAAAAATTCATTTTGACGAAAGCCATTCAAATGTATCTGATTTATCCGTCAAAATATGATATTAAATGTTTTTTCAGGGCGAGTCATTCTTAAAGAGCTCAAATCAAAGTGCCTGTCTCCAGCTGATCTCTTCCTGGAATTGTAAAAGCCGACACACACGCACACACACACACGCACACGCATGCACACGCATGCACACACGCACGCACACACACGCACACGCACGCACACGCACGCACACATGCACACACGCACACACACACACACACTGTGAACTTGACTGTTAAACCCACTGGACATAAAGGTGAACATGAAAACACAGATTTTAACAGAAGTGTCACAAGCAGGACAGAATAATTAATACATTCAGTCAGAAATTGCAGACTATTTATTTTATTAGACTATTATTATTTTTTTTGTAAGATTAATTAAAAAAGGTTTAAAACAAGTTTTGTATACTGTAGCAATTTTCTAAATTCTACTGTCACGAGAAACAATAAAACATACATGGACACATTATTATAAACAACAAGAACACTATGTTTTTCCAGGCAAGAAATTTTGCTTTTAATCTAATAACAATACATTTCTATTTGACAAAAAAAATTATTTCTGCTCCATGTGGATGTAAAACTGGATTGCTGAGGGCACCTAAACCCCTGAACCAAAGCATCTCTCTTCCAAATGTACTTTATTTAACCTTCAGAGACTCACAGAGACTCTCTTCAACTTTTTAAATGAGTCCAGACAATCAAGACAAAAATGCACATGGACCTGAAAAATTCATGAACTGTGAGTAGAGAGAAAGCTACAGAGCATTAAAAGCTTTTTTTCCTTCAATTTTTATTCTAAATCTGTTTCACAACTTGCACAATAAAGTAAACAAGATCAATTGTCATTTGATGCCATTTTTAAAAAATATTGTACCATATTTATTAATAGAACATTAATAGCTGGAGTGTTCTCCTAACAGTTCATTTTTTGACAACAAGTTTATGGAGTTTAAATCAGATAAATTATATATCTATATTAAAAAAAATATTGTACAGCACTTCTATGAGTTTATGTAAAAAACAATAATGATAACATTAAACCTTTATAATCTTACACTATTAATGCTGCATCCATGCATTTATGAATTATTATATTGCATGAACAAATTGGAAACATGCTTCTCTGAGCAGTTTTTCAGGATCTTTCATTTAACCCTATTCAGTTAAATTTGATTGTCTGTCTCCTTCTGCCATTCAAAAAGATTCTCAGATAAAAAAAAATTTGTAGACGAAAGATGTATGTAAAAGAAGTCATATTGCACAATACTTTGAGAAGCTATGTGAAATGTGAACATTGTTAAGGCTCATGCATAGTTTCTTTTAAGTTTACTGTTATCTCCTCCAAGAACTACCAAACTGGGGAAAAAGCCTTTGTCTGAACCAGGCTCAGTCTGAGAGCTCTGCAAACTATACTGTTGTGAAAACTTCCAAATAGTGAAACACAATAATATCCACACTCCAAAAGAGCAAAATATCTTAGCACAATGTAAATATCTTAACATTGGGGGAAAATGTTTGCCTGAAATACTTTGCTTTACATTCTACCTTCAAAAAAAAAGAAATTTTAAAGCCGAATATGATTCTGTCCCCAATCTCAGCATAATTGGCCTGATTTGTGGAGATGCACGGCCAGAAAAGTGAATGGATGTCATCAAACTTTAATGTAGAGCTTTTAATACGCTCCCGGAGGAGCCTGGAGTCTCTGTGGAGTTGAGCTGAATGTTCTCGACTCACTAGGAGGAAAGAGATGGTTTAAAGCTCAGCAGACATTTAGTCGATTACAACAGTAGCGCTCAATGACACTTTTCACATGCGGACCAACAGTTCAACAAACAGTGGAAGAATAATACAGAGCAGACACTAATCCCTGAAGATATCTTTAGCCAATTATTTTAACATATTAACTATGTGGATGTAAATTGTATGGATGAATTTAAAGATGTGCATTAATTACATCCATACTGTACATTTCCACCAAGAATTAAACATATGTTTTAAATATGTTAAAAAAATGTTGATTGATCTCAATAACATGCATTCTGTGACTTTCAAGTCTTTAGAGGGCAGTCTAACTTTGGGTATACACGCATATCTAACTAACCAATCAATGAATTGGCAATTCTCACAAACAATTCTGCACTTTTCCCTCAAACTTTTTCCCTCAAACTTTTTTTGAAACTTTGAAAATATATTCTTGATTTTGTATGTGTGTTTCCTATAGACAGTGCACGGATGGGGTGGAATGGAGTGAAAAACACAGTTGTTTCTCATATTTAAGGATGCAGATTGAGAGAAAAGAAAAACGACTGTCAAGTTTATACATAGGAATGAATTAGGAATGAATAAGAATTGTGACAAATAATTGCCCCATACTGATCCCAAAAATCTGTGCAAAAATTTCAGAGAGGTCTTTTATTATAAATGTCCATCCTTGTGCTTTGTATAAACTGAAAAGCAGAAAAGCAGAGCATCTGCTTTTCCTGTTCTGAAACTGACACAAAAAATCCAGTTTTGATCTGCTAATAAAAATCTGTCAGACTGCGCGTCAAAACAGGCAGAGCATGGAGGAGGGGCTTCAGTCTCCATTCTCCTCACCTTCAATCAAGTCTCGCTCAGTGTTTTCCACTTTTTTCTCAGCACTCTTGAACTATAAATACAGCAGTGCAATGCTAGTTTAACAATGGAGTGTCATTAAATTCCCAATGCGAGTATAAAACTTGAATATTTAAAACTTGAATTATTATCTTCCAATTGGACTATTCTTGGTTGTGTTGGCTTGGGGAAATTATTTTTATATATTTTTTATTTAATTTACAATAACAAGTGTAAGGAAGACACATAGGCTGAACTGTATGAATTTTAAATATATTACCATGTACTTAAATATATTCAAATAAGTAGCAGAAAATAGACTTACCCACTTTATAGCTAAATAATTTTGTTTTAAATCTAGAAATTTTACCAGTGTGTTAAAACACTTTTTCTTATTTTTTTCACATTTATTACAGAAATTCATTTAGAAAATATATTCCTAGAGTGTATTTAAATATTTTATTATATATAACAATCTTTAAGATATATTGTTATATTTCTCTAATGAATTTCAATTACGTAAATATATTTAAATAATACATTTATTTTGCTTGGCATCGCAAAAACTCAATATCTTCTCCGCTAGTCTGTATTTTTGCTTTCCAGTTGGAACAAAGCATTAGGCACACATGTCCAAAAATCATGCCTCCTAATCAACAATTCAACAAGTTAACTTGTTGTACTCAAGACTTCTTTACCAAGACCAAGATATGGCAGAGACCAGAGAGCATGAAAAGTAAGGCATAGTAAGGTAAGACTCAGCAAGACCTGGAGTCTGAAAACAAAGTAGAGTATCGATGGAAAAAATGCTTCTACGTAACAAGCCATTTTTTCTGACAGAAATCTTTCAATATAAGACAACCAGTTTCATTACTGTTTCAAACCCCAGGCCTTTATATTGTCTGAACACAACACAGCCCTCTTGTCCCTCACAATGTAGAATTGTACATTACTCAAGTCTTCTTTGCGAGACTATGCCTCTTTGCTGATGGTAATTATTTCAGAATCCCTCCCCTATGAGTGTTTAAAAAACTAGGCATGGAAGAAAGTAAAGTTAAATATTAAAATATGCTTGTTAATTACTGATTTCAGAATTCACTAGTTTACTCTTACTTGAAATTGCCTACAAAAGAGGGGATAAAAGTTATATGGTTAATTAATCTTATTTAATCAGGAAGACTGTTCAAGACCAAAAACAAAGAGATCAGAAATCAAGCCAAGACTAAAATAAAAAAAGAACCAAAAACAAGGAAATGCCAAGACCAAATAGTTGGTGAAAAATCTGTGTTATAATAAATAAGATTAGCCCACTCGCCCATTGACCACAACATCACTAGATCAATGGATTCTAGTAGTTTAGGAAAATTGCATTTTAAAAAGAAAAAGACATTTTAAAACACAAACAAACATATAAACAATATTTTATAGGAATACACCCTCTGGGTTACTATAATTTTTTTAGGTCTATAAAGGTCAGTTTTTTAAAAATTGGAACAAATAAAAACTGTCCCCTTAATATAATATACATGATCAGTGAATCATTAAAATGAGGTCCATTCTGACTAGTATAACCTTTAATTCCCTCAAAAAGGAAAATTAAGTGATTAACCTATAAGTACCAAATTTGACTGTCATCATTTAATTTGATAATTAATATTCAATCATCATCATGATGTATGAAAATGTACAGTCTGCCCAAAATCTGCTCATGGATTTAGTCTGCTGGCTCTGGCTGAACGCCATGTCTCACTTAGCATCCGGCCAGTCAAATGCAAAACATCAAAAATAGATCGGAAATTGAACGGTTGGTTCACAGCAGTGTCCTTTTGTGTGACCGCTTTCTGCCTTTATCCATGAGAGGTACATGTATAGGCAGCGAGAATGTGGTCAAACCTGACAGTGAGCTATTAGATCTATGAACTCTAAGAAGGCGAACACAAGTGAAGGTCTACCAATAAATCATTTCTCTCACTCTCTCTGTCTTTCTCTCTCTGGAGCACACTGAAAAACAAACAGCTAGAACGCCTCATTTTTAGATTAAATGCTCATTAAAATGGTGCAAGTTTTCACACAAAAAAACTAATTAAATCCCAAAATGAAAAGAATGCTGCTTTTGCTGATATTGTATGTGTGTTTGAAGAAAGCAGTCTCTTAGGAAAATACTGCTCATTTAGAGTCCAGTTTTAAACACAGTGAAAACTCCTTTGTCTTTAATTTGATTTGTATCAGCTAAATTCCACTATAATTGAGAGATGTTATGTGTTGCTTGTGATTAGTCATTGTAATTCTTGCCAGAAGTGGATCGGATCAGATGATTGTGTCTTGCAAACAATTGACTCCTTAACACTCATAGATGGCAAAAGCAATTTTTTAAAACACAAAAGTTTAAGCTAAAAACTGAAACAGCTAAGTTAATAAAAATTAGGATGACAAACAAATAGGACAAGGAAAATGACAATAATCCCAATTTAAAGTCCCGTCAAGCTAGCGTAGTAAATATTTAGTAATGCGTTGTGATGAAATTTTAAGGTACATTTTCAATTTAGATACTTATTTTACCTAAATTTGTATTAATCTAATGATGTTCAAGTATAAAACCTAACCTCTTTCATACACATTGCCAATGAACTGTATTACATAAAAAATACAGTAGTAAAATAATTATAAGCAGCACTCTCCATGAACTTCTGATCTATAATAGACTATAACAGCTGACGGTTTGGTTGAAAGGCACCTTGAGCTCAACTCTGTTTCTGTTCATCCTCACTAGTGATGAAAATCTCAGCATGAAGCTGTGATTTGAGTCAGCTTGAAAATAACATGTCTTTTTTAAACCCATGGCTCGAGGTGGAGCTTGATGAATGTGTGTGCCTTTATCAGTGTGTGTGAGAGTCAGGCTGACATGAACATTACTATATGAAGGGTGCACTTAAACAGTTTAAACATTTAAAGACAAATATACTACTTTGAGGAGACATAGAGGACAAGAAATTCTGACCGCTGTCACTTGGTATTTCCTTTGTTCACAACTTTATACATCTTTGACCTTATATATTGAAATTTACTAAAACATTTCATACTGACAAAGCTGGGATTGTACATATGCTTAAGGTAATTCAGATTTACCGATCTATGTGTAAGTCGGTTCTCACGCTGATTCACGTTATACATACCAATTCACATGAAATTGAGCGCAGACAAAATTCCCCCTGGTCTCTGACCTCATACATACATTTAAATATGTTAATAAGTACAATTTATTAATATGATGACCAAATGGCTTTCAGGAAATAACTGAAAAAAACCAAATCACGTTTCCGGAGAATTGGTGTTTGGCAGCAGCATACACAAGCAAGAAACAAGTTTATATAATAGCTGAATACTACTTTAAAAGGGATTGAAAACTAATGTATTTAAAATAAAGGCTGGCTGTCTATGAGTTATTTAATGTCTGAGGGCTGTTTTATGGACTGTTCTGTTAGCGTGTGGCCAGGAGAGGGTCAATTTCATTGTTGGTAATTCTGACCATGAAAGTCAGAGCTGATGTACGAAAGGTTTTGCATGTAAATAACATTAACACTAGGCCACAGATCTTTCATTGGTTCCATTAATGCAAGATGATGTCACTTTGAAGAGTTTGAGACAAAGGGAATTACTGTTAGTACTTTTAATAAATTGTCAAAGTGACTTTAATTGTTCTATCTTATTATATGTAGCAATTACACTTATTTATATGTAAATTGCCCCAATCTGAATATTTACACAGCCCCCTGAAAATGTATACTCATTTCCAGAAAAAAAAGTACATACACAGTAAAATCCTGAGAATAAAATTAACTCTATCCAGAGTAGGACCAAATACACTCTAAATAGAGTGAAACAATGACACTTAAACAGAGTTAAATCATCAATGAGGTTATCATCTAAACCATTGATTATTCATAAAAAACTTGTATGTAGTGATAAATATTTGTATTTCACTATAAAAAAATATCACAACTATTCCATTCATCACATTGTAAAAAAATAAGAGTTTAACTTAATTTTTTATGGTTCAGATTGATGAGCTCAGTGTTAATTTAACTCTATTTAGAGTAGGACCAAATAGACTCAGAGCAGTGTCAATTTAACACTGCAGATTTTACTGTGTACTTTTTAGAGTGCAAGACAAGTGTCTGGAACGCACTGAAACATTATGTGATGGAAGCAGTTTTGACGTCATAACTGAATTAGCTTTTATGTCTTTATGAACATGGTGTGAGAGAACTTTAACATTCCTTCATTCAAAAATGTTCTAATAATAGATAAAACCCTCTTTGTATTGCTACAGTTTATTTATGTTCTTCTTCTTTATAGAAGAAAATAGATGTATTACATGGAAGGCTTGCTTTTTTGGGTCCAAGAGAAAACTCCTTCTCTCCGAGTGCAGTGGATTGTGGGTAATGTCAGGCGCTGTGCGTCCATCGATCTGCAATTCTGAATTTTAACGGAAAAGCTACACATCCGAGACCCGCTCTGATACTTTTTAAATGTATACTAAAGTTAGGGACACACTAACTTTCATTTCATCCATAACGTTGTGGATAGTGTGACGATTGGGACAGTCAGCATACTTTAATGGGAATGTAGAGAGAGTCATTTGATTTGTGATTTAACCAAAGTTTTGTAAATTTTCAAACAGCTAAGGACAAGCAAGGACAATCACAATCTTTACCTTTCAAAACATTTACATGTTATTTGTACAGTAACACTATTTATATACTGAACTGTATTACATTATATCGCTTGGTTATTTTTGGGGGAAGATGATTTAGCATGCATATTAATATTCAAACTAATTTGTATAATTCACCAAAATAGTTTTACACCTCTTAATTAAAATGCATATCCTGTATTTATACAAACAACTTTCAGTCTCTCTGTCTCTCCTTCAGAAGTGCATTTTGTTCATTGAGTGCTAATTTGAGCTAGTCAAACAGCTCGAGGCTTTCAGGACAGCCTGCTTGACATTTTCACAGCTTCAATTCTTCACACTTTCTACAATTCTGCCGTCAGGCCGAGAGAGGGGCGCAGGGTAATGAATACAGCCAGTCATTCTCTCCTTTCCCTTCTTTCTGTCAGTTTCCCTTTCTCTTTTCTGCTCATGTCCTTCCTTCAGTTTGTCTTCTAAGCAGATTCCTCTCTAGAATATGGGCCATATGGAAAGGTCAAAATCACCATATTTTACTACATGTCAGTGCAGTATGTACTTTGACTAAAATATAACAGAGTCTGAGTGGTGTTACTCTAAACCAACATGACTATGAACAGAAACTTACTATCCCGAAGCATTTCTGAAGATGGCCAAATAGCATGGCACAATGCCAGAATAGAGCAATGGGGGATTGTTCTTAAGAGCTTGTTTATTTGTACATTGGCCAATTTAACTCCAAAGGTTATGTCTTTAAATATGATTTATTTGGTTAAATCTTCAATATAGGCCACAAGATGAATGTTAGGCAAATGTTAGGAATGTTAGGCATCTTATATCACTGGAATTAAAATATATGATTTATGATATATATATATATTTTTTTAATGATATATATACATATATATATATATATATATATATATATATATATATATATATATATATATATATATATATATATATATATATATATATATATATATATCTTTCAGACTCAGAGTGTTATGTTTTATTTTACACTAGTTAGTCTTGCATGACCACCTTACATTTTATCTTTACTTAAAAGTATTTTTGTCTACTTTCACAAATCATATTGCTAAGTCTTAATAACTTTGACAGATTTATGTTTAATTTGAGCCTAGTTATAAAGCTGGCTGTGTTATTATAAATATGTAGCTATAAGCCGGGTGTTTTAATTTATAAGTTTGAATTTAAAATCTCAAAACTTTGTACAGAAAGTCCAAACAAGGTATGCAGATTTGTTTGCCCAATTTAACAGCTCAAAATTCAATATGCAGTGTGTTAACTAAGTTTTAAATGATGCTTCTTTTCACACTGCCCTCCTTTAGCATCCCCATCTTATCCCGATTGATGCAACCCTATGAAATCAGGCAGTTCATCTCTAGATATTCAATATGAGGAAGCATATAAATAATTCAGACTCTGCTTCAGTTCAGAATCACAGTGTAGTGTTTGACACGTCCTTCACTCTCCCTCTTGAACACACAAGCGGAAGTCTTTCAGGGACAATTAAAGCTATTGGTCCTGGTGGATCCAGTTTACATGCAACAGAACCGTGATACAGTTTTATATTGAAACTGCTACTGGGTTTCAGAGGATCATTATAAATCTGAAAGAGAAGCAGGAGAGCTTTCTTTGTTTCTTACACAAATACACACATGCACGCACAAGCTCAAACACACAACAGAGGAAGAGTGACATTTAGGATTTAAAAAAGTAAAAGTGTTTCCGCTGACGGATTTAATGTCACGCTTGCAAATAAAGCTCAAAGCTGATTTCATGGCATCTCAAAGGACCATCATCCTTCACTTCTTACACAGAGTGGTGCACACAGAGTAAACATTACTTGTTATTTGTTACATCACATATTTAAACACTGATAGCATTGACACATCGATCAATTGTTTTTTTTCTGCTAAAATCAAAATGTCTTTTTAATGCAGTAACAGGGAAGCTCAAAGCTGATGGTTTGATAGCCAGACTTTAGCTTCACTTAGGCTTAAATCTTTGTTTCACTTTTAGCACAAGAGGATATTGAGGTCATTAAAATTGGGACTTTATTCTGGCTGATGCAAAATGCATAAAAATGCAAACATACACAAGTCACAACAACACAAATACACACACCTCACACACACCCTTGCTCATATTTCACATCTCCAGTCTCAAGTACCAGCTGGGGCTTTATCTGCACTGAATTAACTTGTACTTTAGCAGAGAGAGCATGACTTTTTGTGTAAGTGGGTGGGTGTGCATGCATGTGTGCTGTTGAAAAGGCGATTGATCGACTGGTGATTAGAATTCCATTCATGACTTCCTCTGGTGCTGGTGGACTGACTTCAGCTCATTCAGAATGAGATGACACAAACACACTTCAGCTCCATCCGTGCATTAAATACTGTATACTGTACACCCTTATTGCTACTTAGGTGTTAAGGAGTATACTTGTACTCTAGTTGACATTTTTAGAGAAACAGTGGTTCACACAACTTGGACAGGACCCAGTCTATCACAGAGCCACATTCACCATACACACTCTACAGGCACCAGTCAATAAGTCAATAAAGATTGTTCATGAGGGCCCAATTAAACAGATAGAGTGACCTTACATGCTAAAACATAGTCATAGTTTGAATACAACTAGACTGTTTCTTGGGTTCTTCAGAAATGCAGACTTGAATCTGGAACTTTAGCAAACTGATGGGAAATATTTATAAAGCACTCCATCAAGTTCTCACAGCTACCTTAAATGTAATCTTCTGCTTACCATTTAGAATGCGTGAAAATATAAGTGAAACTTCTAAAGGGGAAAGAACTGTATAGGTCTATGCAAAATGGGTTACCAACAGTTGAAAATATTTCATTTATACTATGTAATTAAACTTTGACTTGTTATCTGAATATGTTATTTGACATATTTGATCTGAAATTGAGTTTACTTTTCCAGGGTTTTAGCTTTCCAGCGAACACTTCAGATAATATTTCTATTAAGAATGACTCAACGTATTGCAAACAGAAAAGGTTATGATCAAAATCAAAAATCAAAGTATCAAAAAGTATTTTCTACCTCTTGTAGCCCAGACAACAAATGCTATTACCATAATACTGCCAGTTTATTTAGTTGAGTTTGTGTTTGGGGTACAAACTTGAGAAAAACATCCTGCATGTTAGACTGCAACTCTTACCTGAATAAAGCTATTTAGCTCAGTTGTGCAGAGTTGAGTTCCTATGAGACACTCTCTGTATGACACACATTTGCGCTCCAAATCTGTCACTTCAGTGAACAATTCATGAAGATATGGACAGGGGAGCAGAAAAAGAGTCTTATACATACACTCTACAGTTAAAAATGTGATTTCACTGTTCAGGGTTATTCCAACTATTTTGAGTTTTTTTTGCTGCTAATTGCAAGGCCTTTCCTAACTCTTAAGAAGTAACTCTTAAGACCAAAGGTTGAAATAGGATGATGGTTTCACCATAATTTGGTTAATGGCTTTTGCAGCAGTGACAACGCCAATAATTGAATTTATTTTATAAATAATATAACAATTTAATTTAATTCTGAAACTTACGATAGTCATTCTTCTCAAGTCGTTTTGTAAGACTAAATAGTTATATCTATTAAACAATATGATTTGTAACTTGTAGGTCTTTTGTTGATAAGTTGTCCATTCATTTAGCTCAGAATTGTCACAGTGCCCTAAAAATATATCTCTAAAGTTATTCTATTACACATCCATTAGTCATCCTTTACACATTTTATGCTTAGAAAGTTTTAGGTCTTTTATTGTTTTGTTGATAAGTTCACTATTGAATCAGCTCAGAATTTTCACACCACCTCAAATAAGACAGCCCTAAAATTATTCTATGAAAAAAGATTTATCAAACAACGTTTCACTAATAATCTCATTACAGTTCTCTAAAAGACTATTCACTTGTTACTTTTTGCAGATGCATTTTTACTCTATTGCTTGTTTTTTATTTTCTAGTCAAGACTGGTTAGCACACTGGCTTGTGGGGATGGTTTGATTGATGGGCTTCTAGTCTGAAAGACTTCAAGCAGTCAACATTGGCATTTTCAGCATAGTTTTCAGCATCCCATGTACTGCTTTATTTTTCAATTTGTTGTGACTCTGTTTTCTTCTTTTTTGACTAATAAAATATAGTTCCATCTATTTCATTATCTGTCTTGACGTCCTTGTTTCTGTTCTGTTTATCAACAACAACTCGTATTAAATTGAATGCAGTGTACAACAGGGACAGGCTGCTTGTTCATTACAGTATTCATTACAGTAGAAATTAAAACAATGGTAATAAATTGTATCGGCAGATATGGATATGTTTAGTTCTTAAAAGCATTTGATGTTGTTACAGTACGTATTTTTTCAGTTGGTTTGCACATTTTAAATGTATTTCAATTAGAAAATACAAAATCTGACATCCCATTGCAGCTAAACAAGTATTTAGCAAACAAACAAACAAACAATCAATCAATCAATCAATCAATCAATCAATCAAACAAACAAACTAACAAACTAACTAGCTAACTAACAGACAAAGAAACGAACAAACAGACATACAGACAGACAAACACTAATTTAATTGCATGTACAATCCTAAATTTAAAACCTGATGACATACAAAAAACATACAGCAAAAACTAAAGAACTAACTGCATTGCAAATGGAGAAAATGAAGCCAAAACCAATTTCTGGCTATTCAGTGAGTTGCTAAAAGACTTGAGAGGAGAAAGGATTGTTTGCCAAGCATGGGCTTGTTATAGAGCAGCATCACAGATGACAGCAAGTGAGCTAGAGAGAGCTCTCCACTAACTTGAGATCACACAGGAAAAATGAGAGAGGGTTTTCTCAGATTGAGGAATGGAGGGATAGTCATTATGCAACACCCCGACACATTTAAAGATCCACTTGGGGTTATTCAAGGATGATGCGCATAGTTTGTGGTACAAAAAGGATGCACTGAACAAAAAACAAAAATGCATGAAATGAAAAAGAATTTTAAAAATGCATGGATAAAAATGAACTGTATGAGAGTGCTGTGAGTATGTGTTAAATACTCGGCTTTATACATGATCATTAAACCATAAATTTATCATAAACATCAATAAAGCAGAACACATTCAAGAAAATGTCAATATAATGTTCAGCAGTACAACTCATCTGTCTATCTCAAAAACAGCTCTACAATCAGCACCGATTTAAGATGCACAAAACTGAGGCTAATGATCTCATAAAGTGCCTTTACCAATGTCCAATCAAAAAGGTCCAATCACATCTATTAATGCAATTATCCCTCTAAGCCTGTTAAATCAAAGAAAACACCTCTCACGTGACCTCCATTAAAGGTCATTATGGGAATAATAGTTTTAATTCACTGCTCAAAAAGAAGTTACAACTTTATGCCAGTCAAAACCTGCTTTACATTTTTACATCTACATAGGTATCCAAAATTGTGTCAGCTGACAATGTTTGGAAGAAAAATCTAAACAATATTTCTTGTCGACTTACGAGAGACGGAAAGAACTGCTAAAACAATAATTACCAGTAAAACACCCCCGAAAGAACCGACACGCTGACCAGAAACCGACGCGATGCCTCTCAATAGGCACAGAGCAAGCTTTAAACGTCTGGTTAAG
This sequence comes from Danionella dracula, assembly GCA_900490495.1. NCBI lineage: Eukaryota > Metazoa > Chordata > Actinopteri > Cypriniformes > Danionidae > Danionella > Danionella dracula. The sequence continues at coordinate 7,809,242 of UELW01000996.1, forward strand.
AATTATAACCTCGAGTTTTTACCTCAGACGAGTGGTTTCCGTTGCTCTTAGGAATCATCCAACTTCCTCTCGGTCTCGCGGACTGTCTGCTTGAAAGTCGAAGAAAACGGGCTGCATTTCTCCTTAAAAATCACTTCATCATCTCTGGCGACCGCGAAAAACAAGCTGCGCTCATCTCTAGTCAGAGCGAGAGAGAGAGAGAGAGGGAGAGAGAGGGAGAGAAAGAGAGAGAGAGAGGGAGAGGGAGAGAGAGAGAGAGAGGGAGAGAAAGAGAGAGAGAGCAAAGAGGGGAGCGTGTCACAGATTGATCTGTGTGTATAAAGTGATTGAAAGAGGGCAGTGAGCTAGAGAACGCGGAGAGAGCCAGAGGGAGACGTGTTTATGATGATCGACTCTATCAGCACCATGGACAGCAATCACAGGTTCAAACGATTCAGGTGCTTCTCGTGTCATCAAAAAAGACTACTCGACAGTCACTGAATGTGATCATCTAAAAGATTAGTTTTAATTGTATAAAAACTACTTTCAAAAAATGGACGGCACCCCAATGCTTTCTTGCTTCCTGTTTGCTGCCACTGACACCCCACTACCCAATCAGATTTGCTTTCACTATCTTACCTTGAAAATACTAAAACGTTATCACTTTGGGTGGTTTTTGCTAATTGTAATAAATGTGTAAGCGAATAAAAATTGTTAAATCTACTTATCTGTCTGTCAATCAGTCCGTCCGTCTGTATGTCTGTATGTGTGTATGTATGTCTGTATGTCTTTATGTATGTATGTCTTTATGTATGTATGTATGTATGTATGTATGTATGTATGGCATCTAATATATATAAATAAATATATATATTTATTCAATAAATGTGTGTGAAGATGCCTAAAACTGATCTATACTCCTCAAGGGATAAATACATTTGTCTGTTTTAAACTTGTTACACAATTAAGGCTTTTAAGTAGTTTATTGTACTAAATCATTAATTGCAGTAAAATATAGTTCGATAAAATTCTGACCTGCGATATCTAATGACCAGCTGTATATTTGTTGCAACTATTCTGAAAAAAAACAAAACAAGCAACACTATTCTATTTTTATGCAGGAGTTTCTTCTTGAAGAAGAGAGTGTTAAGAAACATCTGCATTTTTCTTGAAAGAACTGTGCAACTGGCTTTGTGTTCTTTGAAACATTCTCTGGGAGTAATGTGTCAGTCGTGATCTGAAAGATCAGATCAAAACATTCATCATGCAGCTCCTTTTCTGGGGGTGATCACTAAAGTTTTGCTTTTTCATATCAAAAGCCTCGTTTCAAATAATTTATTAAAATGCCAGCTTGGATGTTTGCATTTTTAAGAAAATTTTATTTTTGTCATTTTTTACTCAAATTGGAGCTTGTAACTTTAAGTGGGTGAAATAGCAGAAACATCCAGATTTTACAAAAATTGGGGGTAGACTATATTTAAAAAATATTAAAGTCAATAGTATGGCAGCAAATCCGTTCCATTATTCGAGCGTGTATTTTTGATAATCAAAACAAACCGCAAGCTTTTTTTTCAACCTGCGCGCGTGTCACTGAACCTGAGAGCAAAACACGAGTCATGAGCGATAGGAGGGGCTGTTTGTTTGTGTGCGCAGATCTGTTTCTGCTCGTGCAAATTTTAATATTGAGTGCACGTGATTATTAAAAATACACGCTCGATTAATTGCACGGATTTACCGCCATACAATAGTTTTTGTTGAACGTTCAATAGTAATAGCTTCTGCTGAACAGGTCTCAAAACATAAATCATTAATTCAATACTGTTCATTTTACTGGTCAATGCAACAGCAGCCATTCAATGTGTGTGTGTGTGCGTGTGTGTGTGTGTGTGTGTGTGTGCGTGCGTGTGCGTGTGTGTGTGTGTGTGTGTGTTTGTAAGTTAGAGAGAGAGAGAGAGAGAGAGAGAGAAAGTGAGTTTGTTTGATGTTATCATTACCATCCCAATCAAAGTACTGAATGTCAGCTCAAAAACAAAAGCTAGTTGTTCATATGTTAGAGTTATCCATCAGTCCGTCACTCCGACTTATGTCAGTGATGACTATGGGAATAGGTGTGTCATTGGAGCCATTCTCAAAGACACAAGCAACTTGTGAAAGATTTCTCATATGTGTTATATTCAATTAAATTCCCCTTTTGTGGATCATAAAATCTGATGTTTACGGCAACCAGCGTGATCCTCTGGCCTTTCACAGTAAGCTCGAGTCGCTGACAGCCCCAGACTCTCGTCTTTCACTGCCTTTCATCAAACCAAGTAAGACTCCTCTTTGTTAGTAGAGCGCTTATTGCCTGTTGACTATTTGTAGCATGTTTCCAAACATGTCGACCGTGCAAATCTGTGGATGCAGTGGATCGGTTGCATCAACAGATTGCTCGATAGCTGTATCAGTTGCTTTGGGCATAAACATTCTGACCAGCGGTCGTAGGTTCCGACTGTGTAGAAGTGCACTGTTATATCATATAACGCATTTGAACGAGGCTGGAATTCTTTCAGGCCGCCACCGAAGATGTTGTGACTATGAGTAATTATCTCCGGTGTTCAGAGCGTCGAAGCTGGGCTGCATGCGTGGTTTCCATCCCGGGTGCTTCCCTCTCCACTGGTGTGTTGGCTGCCACTGAGAGTTATTGGAATATGTGATGCTGGCATCTTCTGAAGACTCCTGTATACTTGATAATACGCTCTCCACTACTGCATTGGAGAGAGCTGGTGCATCTACCGAAGGAGACAGTACATTGCTCTCCTCCTCTTGGGGACGACTGGTTGTGCTGTGGAGGAGATGGCCGAGTTGCTTACCCAGGCTGCCGGCGAGGTGGGGTTACAGGTGGCGCTGCCACTCACATCTGATATCTCCAGGCTGGGTTATGGGATCGCGCGGTGTTGATAAACCTATTAAAAGAACCTGGTAAACCTGATTAAAAAAAAGAATTGATAAACCTATAAAAGGCACCTATTACTTAAGAAAGGAGGTTTGTCCTCCAATTTAAAGGAAAAAATTTAACCATCTCAACCATGCCTTTTTCTTTAGCAAGGGCGTAACTGGCTGTATTTATGCTCTGTTGTTTGGTACCGGTTGACTTATTCTCCTTAAAATGTGATGCGATACTTCCATTTTTCTCACCTCTATTCTCAGATTAAGGGCACCCAGCTCAAGCCAGAATGACCTTTTTAAGCTTAAAAGGGTTATTAAAAAACATCACAAATAATAAACTAAACAATGTGTATTCTACAGGTAAAAAAAAAACAACAATAATACACATATTTTAAAAAGGTAATTATGGTTAAATTAATGCAACATGTCTCCTCAACTTGAGTAATTTAGGTATAATCATCGAACAATAATATTGTGGGTTTATAAGATTTTCAATTAGAGCGACCATTTTTTAAAACATTGCAGTTAGTATTATGAACTGCTCATTTGAAGACTGTTTCTTCATTAAGGTTTGCTATTTTGCATTTTGATTATCAATTAAGCACATGAAGGAGGCAGAGATGAAGAGAGTCAGAAGGAGATGTCACAAGCAGATGCAGAGCTGATGTGACACGGCATCTGAAGGGCTAGTGTACACACACGCACACACACACACGCACACGCACACACGCATGCACACACACACAAATTCAAAAACATGAACATAGTTACTAATATAGAGCAGCTGAAAACAATGTGGCTGCTCAGACAAAGGCCCCATTTCTCACAATCAATAGGGACTCCAGTTGGTCCTCCGCTGGTCCATGATAATGGTCTCCCAGGTGACTTAACATCTCTCATTTACCACAGAACCTCAAATTTTTCAAAAATTTTACATTGTCCATACTTATTTCTTAATTTCCTTGTCTCTTGACAAGTCTGCCTGTTTTTGACCTCAGAATATTTTTTTTGTTTATGAATTTGTTCATGTTTGGTGAAAAGAACTCTATACAGCTGGATAATGGCATGCATACGATAACTATTTTTCAATAATTCATAGTTAAACATGCATTTTGAAGCACATTGGAAACATGTAGACCAAGATTTTTGAGAGTAAGCACCTGGGGTAAGCATATATTGAGGTATGCTTGTATGGATCTCATCTGGGTCCAAATACCTGCTTCAGGTGAACTCTCTGTGATGAAGTTGTGACCTGATCAAGGTCTACCTTGATCCATTAAAAATGGATGTGTGAATTGTTGTCTCTGTTTAGCAGAATAGCCAAAACCACCAACAGGACAATGCTTGGATCAAAAAGGAAAACACTTTAAGAGAGTTTTCCTTTTTTGTGAAAACAAAAAACCCTATTTAAATTAAAATAATTATAGTCAGCCTTTGAATTCTTTACTAACATACACTGAGTGGTGAAATACATTCTAATATTAGTACAAAAAAATTAAGTGATTACTGTCAGGAATTTACTTAATGGGTGGAAAATACAAAACGTCTTTAAAAACATCTTTACAAACTTAACCATCGTTTCAGCTTATAGAATAAATGTATCCCTGATTCAAAAGCTGTCACAGGAATTCTGAACCCACATGGACCACAAACCAGCAATATACTATCTTGACCAGCCACTTCACCCTGGTTCAGATCACGATTTATTGATTGGTAGAAGTTTTAGAAAACTATTTTGAATATAAATAGTTTAAATAAGAATCATTCATCATAAATTGTGAACGTTACAAAAGTAACTTTCTTCAAAATAATTCACAAAATACGTAATGTAATAGGGGTGGGCCATATTGTATCGTCTACGATCAATATTTTTTGTCAATATATATAAGCATAAATTATTACTTGATAGCTCATCAAATGTCATTAGCTTTGGCTGATTGATAGGAAACATAACCCTCTCAGCGATCATCAAAAGCAAATGTTCTCTATAGCATCTCCTTCATCTTTATTTGGATCATTTTGTTGCTTAGTATCAGATCAGATTAAATACAGATGTTCACTTCTATTCATGAGGCAATTCAAATACATGGATTTACTGACCAATTTGATTAATTATACATGAAAAAAAATACTAACATAGTTCAGTATTATACAAAGACACATTCGGAACTGCTTGTGGAATTTCTTCCACTTTGGGCTAATAAATGTGTATCCTAAGTTCTTCACAAGCCCTTAGTGCTTTTCTCATTAATTATCACCTCAAACACAGGCTTTCACAACATCAAACACCATCGGCTCTCAAAGCCTTGCTTCACACGCTTTCCAGAGAAAGCACATGCTCAAGCATGCACACACACATGCAGGTAAGTGTTAAAGCATGATGAGATCTTTGGAAATTATTTCTGGAGTAAAATATCTAAACTTGAACAGAAACATCCCCAAGATTTGATTGTTAATCCCCAAACCTCATGTTTTTCATGCTTATTAAAAACAGTAAACAATGATGTTTTACACAATGATAAATGCAAGGACAAGTTACTTTTTCCATGTGCGCAAACAAGAATTCCCATTACCTACTTCGTAATCTTCACTTTTTTTAGTCAAGGAAATTTTAACGTACTAATTTTAACATGTAGCTTAACATTACATGTTACAACAAATAGAAGCACTTCATGGCCTAAATAAGAATCAGAAAACTGTATTTAATACTTTTACTTTATAAAGCGGACACATAAGTCTCCAAATAGGCAAATACATTAACAAATAAGTAAAGACCTCATCCACATGACAGCATGTCTTAAAAAATACATGTCTAAAAAAACTCCAAATATAAATCATCCAAATGGTGACAGGATGCACTCTGATCTTTATTGCAATATGAAAGTGGAAAATGTAAACTTGCTCTATACTGAGTTGGTAAGCTCACACTTTAACCTCTCCAATATGGTGGATCCAGGAACATCGCATGATGCGGTCTCACAGGTCATAGAATGAGCTTCAGAATAAGTTTCCTCTCCCCTCCATTAAGAGAGGTGGATAGATAATGGAGATATATTCTGCTTTTCAGACATAACATTTATAATACTATTAAGAAACAGCCACACTTTATTACCATTCAGCCTGTGATTGGTAGAAGTTTTAGAAAATTATTTTGAATATAAACAGTTTAAATAAGTCTTACTTATTTCTACAGAATATAATGAGTAATGTGTCTTATGAATCATCTGACTTAAGTTTTACTCAAACCTTTCTTCATCTACCAACCCCCTGGTATTTATGACCTCTCTTTACGCTCTCTCTTGTAAAGAGTTGTTGATCAATATCTCCCAACTAAACACCTAAGAATGAATCTTATTGGAAGGGTTTCCCAGTGTGTTTGCTTATCTGTGTATGTTAAATGTGACCGGAGGATAGAAGGCGGGGGCATTTTGAAATCCCGAGAGGGACAGACAAGGGTCAGCTATGTGAGTTAGGCATAATGCTTTTACAATAAAACCTGTTTTGATTTTACTTCTAAAAGCTTTACTATAAACCAAATAATTTAATTCAACAAATGACCAGGTCACAACTGATTCCACTGCAGCAGATCATTGTTCCTAGCGACACATGTCGAGTGAGGAACACGCAAAGCAGATGCAATGGCAGCTGGTAGTTCAGTGGTTGCTTCAAATTCAAATTGAACACTTGCAGCACCAAATAATGAATAATAACCTCATGACTGATAAGAGACTGCTCTGTGTTTTTAAAAAATGGTTGAAACGTGTGCTAATGTTAACATTGACCAGGTCAGAGTGAAACCAGGGGACTAATGATTGATTAAGTAAGAGCATCACACCACTAATGATGCCCTCGTTAAATAAATACATTGAAAATTACTTGTTTTATATGGTGTAAAAAAGAAAACAGTTACTTTATTATAGAATTTTCATAAAAGTCATAAAAACATATCTGCTTTCTTGAAATTGGTAAAAAAATTGTCCCATTTTAGATACAGAAAAATGCAGGAGTGAGTAAAACATTACATTGTTTAAAATGAGTAAAAGTTAAGACTATACTGCTTTAAACTTTGAAAAAGGAAAATCGTTTTTTTTGCTGCAAGGTGAAATAAATTAAAGTTTAATGGGAGCATAGCTTGCAATTTTCTTCCTATTATTTAGCCAAGAATTAATTTTTTATTTGGTTAAATTTTATGCTTTCTAACTAAATTGTTTAATTGTATTTTTTTAAATGTTATTAAATGTGATCAATTTGTGCAGTCGATCAAAATGGATAATGTTGACAGCACACCAAACACACACAGAGAGTAAGAGATCAGATTTGGAATCCAGCCTAAATGGCCACATGTCATTTTTCCGTTCCACTCATCCTCTTTTAGTCTCTCTCAGTCTGCCAGTCTCTGCAAGACACACACAAGCACACACAGCCACAGCAGCAGCGCTTGAGGAAGAATCATCACTATGGCCTCTTGTCTGGTTACACTCAATCCTGTAAAAGGCCCAGGCGTCTGTTTCCTTCACAAAGCAAACACACATGCGTGCACACATTCATACACAATTTTTCCCTTCACCCTGGTCCTTTGCAGGATTAACTGGCACATTTTAAAAAGGAGATTATGGGGGGATTTCGCAGCAGATGAGACCTGTGCTGTTCTCTTCGACTTCCATTAACTAATTGTTTGCTCTTGCCTCACATGTCCCTCTGACATCCCCCCCCCCCGCCTTTACATTTATGTGTGAGATTGATAGATCTAATAAAGACTATTCAAAGCAATAAAGGCAATACAGTTGTAATAAAAATTCATTGAATGAGGATGTGATCCCTAATACCATATTTAAAATTTTTAACTGATTGAAAAATTTAACTTATACTCTAAAAAGTTCATATCTGGAAAAATCAGGGCAATTATACACACACACACACACGCACACGCACACACACCCACACATGCACACACACGCGCACACACACACACACCACATTGCAAAAGAAGTGCTTTGATTGGTGGCTTCCTCTCAATTGCAGTTCTACCAAGCAGAAGTAATTCAGCCAATCACATCTCCTCTTCCTCATCTCCTGGAGGCTCTTGACATACAGTGCATTATGCATATGCATTAGGAACTAAAGCACTGTGTGTTATTCATGGAACGGGATAGAAAAGCTTTATGGAGAGGGTTCAGAGTCAGAAATTTAAAATTTTCATCATTTTAACCAAATGGTACAGAAAGAAATGTTTGAAACCATTACTGTCTGCTTAAAACAGTATGCAAACTCACTGTAAAATTTCTTTTAATAAAAAACAACTATATCAAATAGAATTTCTACCCTATATTTGATAATAGACCATTTTAGATATATTTAGATTAGTTTAACAACAATTTATTGAAAAAAATATATCAAGATATATGAGCATGAATTCAGTACAAATAATAGTCCTTTAGAAAGAAAACCCTGATATTAAAATGACATTTTGTATAATCCTGCACCCTGTTGAGGTTGTTTGAGGCAAATATAAGCAAATTTATTCAGACACATTATGAAGTTGATTGGAATCCCATGAAAGAAAATTAAGTTTTTGCAGTTTACTAAAATCAAAGCAAGTCAAATTATTGTATGAAGCTCTGCTCAAGACTCTGGGTTATATAAACATTTAAATTAGCTGAATTATTCAAAGGCAGGCTTAGCATTTAAACCAAATGAGTTCACAACTCAAGCCCTAGATCCACAACAATGATGAATAAGCAAAAAAAAAAACCCTACAGATAAAAAAGACCAAAACTCCAAAACTACAGCTTTAATGTCAACTATTATTTTCTATAACGCCTACAAAAAGCAGGAATTAAATAGGTCAAAAATTCTATCAAAATAATTTTTTTCGATTGTTAGAATTTCTTTTTTTGGTCTTACGTGTATGGGAAAACTGCATCAGAACATTTGGAAAGCTGGAAGTATTTTGAGCAGGCAGTTTCACCTCCCAGTAGAAACATGCATCACCACTGCTTTGCTCTCTGCTCTTCTTTGGTGCTTTGAGCGGCAGCCAGGACATCTGTAAAACTGCTTGAGATTTGTATGTGTTAAGGAATGAGGTAGCCCATGAAAGAAAGAGTCAATTATTCTCACCCTACTACAGAATGCACATGCAAGGCTAAAGCCAGTGAAAGCTGAGGTACTTTGCTGTACCATCCAGGGGTTAAAAGGAAGAAGCTCTACAAGGCCACAAGGGAGACGTGAGCAAAGTGAACAAGCTTCTGGCTTTGGTAGAAAAGTCGAGATACATTTTGGGGCAGTAAATCCTGAGACACACTAGAGTGGCTGACATATGTCCCCCTTTTAGTGGCCCTTCAGCAAGAGATGTAGAGGGATTGTGGGCAAACATCTGTGAAATGTCCATCAAGCGACACTGCAGATAACAAAATTGGCACCGGTAGTGGGATGCTTGACCTAAACACGATAAAATAAATCTGAACAACTAAATTTGTTCAAAGAATACCTAACTGGTTTTCAAATGGAGAAAAGTTTCATTTATAAATGAAAAACTGATCCTCAATCAAGCATAAATTATTGTTAAGCTCATAACACAGCTTTTTTACAAACCAAGAATAATGTGCTTAAAGTTACTTTTATAATCTGCTTACAGATGTGTGTAATCATTGAAACAATACTAAACTGTTAAATAACCATTTGATAATGCTTATTATTGATAATGATCCATAATGTGTAGTTATTACCAAAGCAAGATAGAATAATGTTATCCAGCATTTTTACAGTGTTTAATCTAATACTGTAAACCTTGGATTTAGAACTCCTAAGGGTGATTATTATTTTGTAATAAAACAAAAAGACGAAATACAGTGAATATATTTTAGTGCATTCTTTAGGTTTATTGATTATTAGTATTTTATTGATTATTTTTGTTATTTTTTTATACTCTGGTACATTTTTAATGCTACATTTGTTGTTGTACCCTGTTCTCTGTAACTACTTTGCCTATTTGCTGTGATAATTGTCATGCCAACAAAGCACATCTTGAACTGAGAGGCAGTGCTACGAGAGAGAACACACCGACACCATGACCTACTTTGAGTTTAGGCTGAGAGTGATTCCTCTCACTGGGTTAAAGCTCAGCAAATATCTGCAGAACAAGAGACAAGATGCAAACAGGCTAGCGGCGCACTTCACCATTCTTAAGGGACTATGAATTATGTGGACTATTCAATTCTAGGGTATTTTGTTCCTACTTTAACCAAATATAAAAGGACTTAAATCTATAGGTGAAATGTGTAGTTTTGGCAGATTTTCTCAAATAATTTTCTCAAAGTCGATTTGTGTGTTATCGAAGCATTGTTCTGAGAAAATTTTAATGAGCAAAAACATAGTCTCTTGTCCTCATAACCCTGCTTGACCCCACAGCTTCTGTACACAAACACACGCTCAGAATACAGATCCCCAGAACACCTTAACAAGCACATAGCGACTCCTTAACAACTGCCCTGAGAGAGCAGAGCACAGCAACAAACCAAAAGCATTCTAAGCATGAGTGCCTTAATGCCTTCCCTCGAAGCAGGTCATTTTCTTCCAACGTCTATTAGAAATTAGACTTCAGTTTACTTTAACACACAAAGTACGTCATGAAACTTAAATGACACCCTGGCAACCACCTAACTCTCCACTAATGATTTGTGCACATGCAGGCAAACAACACTGTCACCCCTTTGAAATGATGGGGTAAATGTCTGCTTGACTTGATTAGTATAGTGTGAAATGGAAAGTGTGTAAATCTTTCCCATCATCAGACTTGTTGACCGAATAATGACCCGTCTCATATGATTACTCTATCATTAATCATGACAAGCATCACCATACACTGAAGAGCACAAGCAGGTCAACTCAGACTCTTCTGTTTGCACTCAGGTTTGAACTTGGAGGGTGTTTTCATGTATGCGTGCGTGTGTGTGCCATTTCTGGGAGCCAATGTTGGAATTTGAAGTCACAAAAACACATGACTGTAGACCAATAGAGCCTTGTCTCTATTTTGATAGCTCTTGTTAGTTGGCTGTTTTGACACAATGAATCAATACTGCACCTTTAAATGACTCTTTAAATCCCTGTATGCTATATATTTAGACTGGTGCTTTTTCAAATGGCATATGTGATGACGTTGATAATTAAAAGCAAAGCTCTCAGGCGAGGTGTTTTGGAATGGGTCTTAGAGCAGAAGGGGCTGTGAACATTGAAGTAGACAGGCTTATTTAATTTAACTCAAATTACATCTTATGTTTTAATTGATGCATTCTCTGTATTGATTTATTTATTCTGTTTTATAATGCTCTCAGACTTCTTACTTGTAAAAGCCTAAACAGTCACTGGAGCTTCAAATTAGCCATGTTAAGAAGCTTGAATGTAGAGCATCTAAAATGTTTGTCCCAAATAAACGTGGAATAGAAAAAGAACAGAGCTCAGAGTTGTGTGGCTCTCAGATAATGGGTGAGTATGCAACTTTCTTCCTCAAAAAATACCAACAAATGTATCGCAAGAAACAAATTAAGCAATGATTATAAAATCATAAGAGAAAAATTAAATGAATTGTTTCCTTATAGTTCACTCCAAGTTTAGGTTTCCAACCATAAAGGTACTGCAAAAATGCTATTAAAATGTCTTATTGTGTGTCTTAAATAAATGAATGGATGTACTTGAGTTACACTATTCTGCTCCTCGTGGATAAATATCATAAAACTTATATACTGCTCTACACATTTTACTTTAAAATGATAAAAATTTTAATTGTCCAGGCTGTTTGAGTAAGGATTGGGGTAAACAATAATGTTGTTCACACCTTTTAGCCTTTACCTTCAGAATATTGTTCAAGATTTGGTCTCTCAAATAATTCCACAAATACAGTCACAATCTTTAAAAACCTTCTAAAAGTCCCCTCACCCACCTTGCACCCCAAAGCAGTGTGGTCTGAGCTGTAACTTTTTGAATGATTCTTTTTTTATAGGTTTAGATCAATTAAACAATGTATATGTCTGGATATCTTATTCCGCTGACTATTAAAATGTGGGTGGTTTTTGAGAGGTGGATTTAGCTGTAGCTATCATATTTCAATACAAGATGTAGAATATACTTTAACAGACTTTTCAAGTTTATTATGATGAGCATTTTAAGCGAAACAGCATCATGATGAGCGTGAATTCATGCAATATCCAAACATATTTAGTTTAATGTCACACGTGCTCACGTATGTCAGCATTCTCTGTTTTGATTAATTCATTCTGTTGTATAATGTTTCAGAGCTTTAATAATCTTTGAGATCAAACTAATTATTTATTAGTAAATAAAACATGCTATTTCATATAATGTCTCTGAGTTACATCAACACCAACTTTACAAATGTGAATCATTCAAAATATAAAGCAATAAAAACTACACTTACAGCATCAGGAAGCCTGGTTTGCACATGGTTTCGCAACATTTAAAGCATAATAAGGGCTGGTGACCTCTGGATATATAATAAATTATGTAGAAATATTTTATACTTATATTGCATTCACATACAAACATTGCATTTTTGTTTGACATTTTGCATCGGGTTTGCAACTTTACAAAGGTGCATAGTTTTTTATGAGCATTCAAAACAAAAATGCTTTGTTGCCGGTAGGAGCTGTTGTGTCTCACTGAAGACTTAGACCGAAGGTTACAGAGACATTGTTGCTAAGACATCGTTTCAGCATCTCAAGCTGTGTTCTGTAGGTAAAAAAGAACACAATGATGAAAGAATCTATAATATCTTAAATCTGAAAGATAAACAATGGAAATCAATGCAATGTCCTCTACAAGACTATTCAACAGAGAGGAGAGAGAGAGAGAGAGGAGAGAGAGAGAGAGAGAGAGAGAGAGAGAGAGAGAGAGAGAGAGAGAGAGAGAGAGAGATAGACAGAAAGCTCTCTGACGGCTCTCTGACCCAGATTCCCTTGTTTCCCATCCCTCACTCAGGTAGAGATGGAGCAGGCCTGTGCCGCAGTGTTCCTCATGTGATCTTAAAGCTTCTATATTTATTAGAAAGAGGACACACTGTGCTGATTTTCCTCTTGGAGCCTCTCCTGAGTGGACGCTGGGCTTAAACAGGACACACACAAAGCCATGCGGGAATAAGTCGGAGTCACATGCACAACACACCCCAGAAAGATGATAAAACGTGCTTCCAGGACTTTCACTTCGTTCTTGTCACAAATAAACTGTAAAAACTTCAACTTTGAAAATTTAATTCTTTACATGTGTCATTAATAAACTGTTGTGCTGGTAAATGTGCAAGCTTTTTACACTTAAAGTTTTTATAATTTTTAGAAAAAAAACTAATTAGTATACATACACATACATACATATATGTTTCAGCTAATATTTTATATCTAACTATATTTTCCAAAAATAGTGGATAAAAGGCATGCTGATTAAAGGACGTAATAAATAAAGCGTTTCTAAGGAGCTTTCCACTGTGAATCCATATAACACCTAACATCTATGAGCTTAAAACAAGTTGCTTTGTTTACATTTATTATGTAATTTTATTTAATTGAATTATTTTATAGCTGTTTCTTATTTAAAATTTTATAAAAATATGTTTAAACAATACATTATCACAAACTATAAATACCATTTAGACGAAAAAATATAAGTTTCAACAATAAAAAGTACAGCTGGATTTGATCTTTGGGATCACGCATTAAAATAAAATGTTTTTATGGCGACACCATGAGTAAAATTGTTGTATTGCAGCTAGAGCGTGGGAGCACATATCATATTATAATTTTTTTCTTTTATTCCACATATACAAATATTGATGTCACATTAAAAGCATTTAAACTTTCATTCACACAAAAGTCAGGCATAAATATGGAATAGACACTGTGTTATAAAAAATGTAAAAGCTTTATAATGACTTGTAGTCATGTAAACTGAATGTAGAAGAGAGTCATATTATTTCTCTCTCTCTCTCTCTCTCTCTCTCTCTCTCTCTCTCCCCTCTCTCTCTCTCTCTCTCTCTCTCTCTCTCTCTCTCTCTCTCTCCACCACACATAATACACATATCTACAAAACACACCTGTTGGCAGCAGCACCTGCCGCTGCCCTGTCACCTGTCCACTACAGTCACACACTCTACAGAACACAGTATATGAGGGATTACAGAGAACAAGACTGAAAACTCCCAGGGTGAGTAACACAATCTCTTAATCCTTTAAATGTATTATTGGGTTCAGAGCTTTAAGTAAATGTCTCTAAAAATGTATTTGTCCAAAGATTAGGATGTTAAAACATCATTAGTGATATATGAGGCTTTCAACAACATTGGAGTCAAGTAAAAATGTTCTTGTATTACAGTAAACAGAGAACTATTCATTTCTGTTCTTTTCTTATGGTCCGGATGCTATTTATCCGTGCTAAGACTCATTTATGAATTGGATTTAAACCAATAAAATTGGCATGATGCTGCTTTTTTTCTGAATCTGTAGACCTCCAATTAATACTATTTAATCTTTTGTCTTCAACCAATTGGATTTATGTCAGAGTTTGACAGATCCTGCTAACATTATGCTTGCATTTCTTTCATCCACCTCTTAGCTGAAATTTGCAGTTGTCAGGCCAGAAACTCGTCTGTCCAGAGTAAATGTAAATAAATGATAAATTATCAGTTCATTGTTCTGCTCAAGTAGGATCTTGTTAAATTTGACAACAACAATAGGAGCTTAATTGTGTTTTTATATATCAGATCCACGCTCAAACCAAAACTTAAAACATGGACTGTTTGCTCTTCAACTACTACTTTTATGCTTTTAGAAATTATATAATGCAATTCGCTTGATTTACTTTCAGACATCACATGATCAATGCCTTTATACTGACATAAAAGTGCACACAATATTTAGGGCTGATGGATGAATAACTTTTGAAATAGCTATTGAAGAGACTCATTTGTATCTGTCAGAGATGTTACATCAGCTGTGAGAAAGCAGAGAGGGCTCAAGTTACACAAATACTTCTAAATCTAGAATGCTCTGTAAAAAGTAGACAGGAATGTTGGCAGAAGTGCTAAGACTGCTGCGTTAATGTTATTCACATAGTAAAAATAATACAGTCCTGTTCATATATACAAAAACATTTAAAAAGTAATACATTAGTTTTGTGAAAGTATGGCCCGATAGAGTATCCTATTATCCAAAATTTGTTCATAGTTTGAAAAAACTATATTAAAAAAAACTATATTTAAAATATACTAAAATATTATTTTATAAAATATTTATTTATAAAATAAAACTACTATATAAAATATTTTGAATAAAAATATATAGATTTTTGTTATTAATTAATAAGAATAATAACCATTTTAATTATTATTATTACAAGTTTTCTCTAAACCAGTATTAGCATAAAGTGTATTGATGTGAATTTACAAAACAATATTAGAGAGAGGGAACAGGATTTGTGTTAAAGATACAGACTCAAATCACTGTTTGTTTGAACAGGAAGTTTTGTCTGACATGTTTGACGTCTCCACAGAACTGAGCAATCTGTGTAAACAGCCAACTAACTGTAAACTGTGGATGACACCCGCCCGCCCCTCTCAGAGCGTTTCATTGATGTCAGCAGGAGATTCAGAGTTCAGGGTGTGATTCCAGTTGACCGGCAAATTCAAAACTACATTTGTATCATTACATTAAAGTTAAAGTATAACAGAAAAGCAAATTGACACCACAATACTGTACATTTGAAACTCTGTGAAATGGCTAAACACAACCAACATATGAAATATTTAGAACACCAAGGTGAACTACTAATAAAATACAAAAAAAAACAAAAAAAAAAACAAATAAAACAGCAGAAAGGAAAAAAAATATGAAAAGGTTTTTCAGCTCTAAACACCTTCACATTTGATGTATCTAAAGTCTGGAAGAGATACTGAGCAAGCTCTTGTGTGTGTGTGTGCGTGTGTGTGTGTGTGCGTGTGTGTATGCGCGTGTCTGTGTGCGTGTGTGTGTTTCTGTCTCAAACTTGTGGCTGATAACATGCTCTGTTCAAACACATCTAATCTCTTAAACAACACTATGACTTAAGTATCAGCAAAACAGCTGCGCTTGCCTGTTAAAAACCAGACACATTCTCACACATATACACACTCAGATTTACAAAGCTTAAACCCAGCTCTAAGAACAGATATGACGCAATTGTCAAAGACTCTCACTTAAAACAAAGTCACCAGAAGAGCCACTCTATGTTACAGTATTATTTTATCATTACATTAAATTACATTAAAATAGAATCCTTTAGAAGAACTTTAAAAATAAAACTTCCAAAATTCTTAGAGGAAGTAAATTCTATTCATCTGAGAATAGATGGCGCTGTTATTCATATCTTCATCAGTAATATGCTGCTGACTTAAAAATATCAAGTGAACCCAAAATCGAAACAGTTCCAAACTACAGAACATTGTCGATGTTTCAAAATACAAGATATGGAAATGCAGAATCTCTGATTTATTCTAACGTCGTCATGATCTAGTCTCAAAGCTCTTTATACAAAGACCAGCAGTGGAAAACGGTCCAATGTTCTGTTCAAGGAAAAGTACCACAATCCAGTGAAATGGACATTAAAAGAAGTTAAGCAACCCATCAAAATATCGGTAAATGTAAAAAGTAGCTCATGAAACTAGAACTGGAGTAGTGAGTACACTTAAAATGTTTGACTCCTGTTATATTGTGAAGTGCTGTGTAAAAAAAAACTCCTAACTCCTTTAGACTCCTAAAGAGTTGGCATGTATTAAAAGAAAAATTATTTTTCAAGCTGTGTTAAGTCGTCCCACATCTCTGAAGTCTTTGTGATGCTTCTTAAACTTAAAAACACTAGTGTTTATTTTTCTTTTACCTTCTTACATTCGACTCATTATAGCTTTCATGAAAGAATTCTATTCTATTCTATTCTATTCTATTCTATTCTATTCTATTCTATTCTATTCTATTCTATTATATTATATTATTCAAAGACATAATATAAGACAATTGTGATTGAATGACGTTACGTGAGAGCAGATCAGAAAAATGAAGTAGATGCGTATCTATTGCTATGTAGGTCTGTGATGAGTCGGCTTTGTTTTTTTTGCAGACTCTAAGATAAGCTGCAGGATATACAGTAGCAGGATTTGAGTCCTTTTGGACATGAAAATGGTTGCTTTCTCAATAAAGCCAAAATCCTTTTACCTTTGACTTTTAATCCTTTTCAGTAAAAGGTCTTATAAGTGGCTCATTTATATGCATTTTTCTTTTTCTATTAAATTATTACAGCCTTTAGAAATGTATGGATACAATTTACACATTTTTATCTAAATTAAAATGTGTAAATTGTATCCATACATGTCCAGATTTTTTCCCTAAAAATGATCTGATGTCTCTTGTATTCGTAATTAGGCAGAAACATGTCTAATTACGAATACAAGAGACATCAGATCATTTTTAGGGAAAAAATCTGGACAGCCCATTAAAGGGCCACACACACAGTTCATTTATAGCAACCAATCAACTATGTGCATGTTTAGAGTAAACCTGAAGCCACAGAAAACCCACACAAAGGAATACAGAAGGGTTTTGAAGCAGGAAACTTCTTTCTGAAACCTATTTCTTTTTCTTTCATTGAAGAGTATGACACTAAATATAGTCAATCTTTTTGTAGAGACACTTTACTAGTATTACATTTGTTCACATAACAAAAATATTAATATGCATTAACGGGTAATGTGGATTTTTAAAAATACTAAATACTCAAACTTATACTCAAACAATAATATAGTGATAAAGCATATTTGCTGTAACTGTACAAATTATGATAACTGAAAATAATTCTTATTGTTTTACTTAAAAAAATAAATTACATTTTAATATTGGCATTCATTTTTAAATACGTAATGTCTATGATTCTGTGCCTTATAAACAACTGTCCACTTTCTTTACAGATTTTATAATGAAAGACATACAGAAGTTCAACCCAAACACACAGACTGAAATATACACACATATCTGACCAGGCCCCTGACACATCTGCTACCATTTACAATGTCAAACTTAATTAGAGCTGCTCTCCATCCAGTGTGTGTGCAGACACTGACCTGTGTGTAGACAAAGTGGATGTGTACATTCCTTTGGCATTACAGTCTGGAAATGTGTGTTTTCATAAACACAACAAATAGCAAATGGGAACAAAATAAGTTCAATCATATTTAAAACAAAGTTCCCAAGACACTTAATATTTTAGTCACCCTTAAGGTTCTCCTCCTGTCCTTAAAACTGAATACATCTACAAACAGATTAGTTAAGATATGGGGGCCTGTAAAAACATTTTCAAAGCTTTTATAATAAATGTTGGGCCCCTCTAGCCTAGCACTGCACCCTTTAAAATGCTCTTTGCAAAATCTTCATTTACCCCTGACCCTCCAGTAGGAATACTTCCAGCACGACCCTTTCTGAGCAAACCTCTCCTGACTGTCAGAACTTTGCGAAAGATCTGCGCAGAACACTACTTATAATGGTGTTAATACAATAAAGGATATAAACATTCTTAGTCGTACTTAGGTAAGTAGCTGTACTTATTGCTTTGTGATCTGACTGCAACTAATCATAACAGTCAGAGCACGGTTTGTTTTCAAAACCAGCTTCTGTAAAAAGGCATTATCAATGTCCAGTTTACATACAAAACAGTCAGATGCAAAGTGCCTCTCACCAATAAAATTGATCATTTATTGCTTTTCTAACTTACAAACTTTCAACTCAATAAAAAACTTTTTTTTCTGTGTCTTCATTGTCCTGGTTTACTCTTATACCTCTGGTTGTAGTTCTGTCTTTTTTAATATTTTTTTTTCAATCTTCCAGCAGCATGGAGATGGGCTGCATTTGCAAGTATTCTGATTGGTTAGTGGGTGGGAATATCTTCAATGGGTGCAGATAACTGTCTTGAGATCCAAGAAAAAGAATAAACATTACACAAATATTAACGAACGAAGCTGATTACAACTTCAGGCATGACTTTAACACACAACAACACAATAACATGGAAGACATATAAAACAAGTCTGGATAACTTAGTTTGCACAATGGGGTATCTCTCTCTCTCTCTCTCTCTCTCTCTCTCTCTCTCTCTCTCTCTCTCTCTCTCAAAAGAACAAAAGAAGAACGAGAAAAACCAAACCTACCCATCTATGTTTTCCCTTGTCTCATTACTGAGAATGAGAAAAGAACTGGACAAAAAAAATTCTACTCTATTTCAAATTCAAAAGGTTTTTTTTTCCCAGATAATTTGTTCCAATATATTTCATTCCCTTTTGTTTTCTTAAAATGTAAGCCAATGCTACACTTTATTACTGCTGTAAGGACAGAGAACAATGATAACTTAATTCTCTGCATGTGCTGAACATGTGGAATGAACTGACAAAAACTTTACTGGACATGTTCTAATGATGAACTAAAAATAACTGTTTTTAGATCGCAGACCTTTACTAGTAACGCATGAATGACCTCCTTTTTGGCACATAAATCATCAGTTTATCTGAAAATGGCAGAAACAAGTTCTGCACTTTGTTCAGAGAGATTTCTAGCCGAAGCAGATTTAGTCAATACAGTACACGTTGCTGCTGGAGATGAATCATTCCCCACACAAATCTCCAAAGACACTGCATTGTAGTCTGCAGTACAATATTTGATATCCAGATATCTATTCGTTTTATTCAATTGACACAGTCATAGAACAATCAATAACTTGTTATTATTGTATTTATACTGGTTCTTTCTCTGTTTTTGGATTTGATTCAATGTCCTAATTCGTTTACTTTGGTGTCCTGTTAGTTTTATCTCTGATCTGCAGCTAAGTCCTCGCGCCTGTCCAGGCTTGTTAAATCACGATTAGGCAACCTTTCTTTTGTTTTAGGATTTCAACGCCAGCATTGGATTGCAGAGATTGCAAATGGTGAGTGCAGCTACGGTACAGCGTACAGCTCCTTTAAGTTACAACTACACATTTTTGCTCTATGGTTTCATAACGCTATTTTCTATATGTGCCTATACCTATAATCACTTAAATAAATCCAAGGTTTCTGGTGGAAGACAAACTTTTTGTCTTCAAAAGACAGACATTTTGACAAATGGAAACTTTTCTTGTTGACCCCAAAAAAAAATTTCTGTGATACAAATAATTGTTTGTACACAATTTAACAAATTATTTTTTAACAAAAGGTATGTAGCACTAACTCATTCTATTAGATATAACGACCTTAGTATTAATAGTGATATCTGTGTTTTAACAGGGAAAAGCACATTTTTGGTTTCACTGAACTCCAGAGACTTAAAAAGAAAGCAGATTTTGTATGAGTGTTGTGTGGGCCAAACTATTACAGATGTTACATTTACAGTACGATGAAATCAGATTTTTATGTATTTTTTAAAAGCCTTTGATATCAAACTGAGCTTTAGACTGAGTACTGATGCTGTTTGACAGTTCCAAAGCATCAGTCAGAGTCACTTTGATCAAGTTTCCTCAGAAACACGCAGGACAAAGCAGAAGCAGATGAGTAGGAGCAGGATCAAGTTACACCGGAGACTTCAGTCATTACAAAAAAGAAAAGTAGGAAGAAATGAATATATCAAGCACTGAAAACTGAAAAGAAAAGAGAGAAAATCTGCTTGTGTAGTAAATCAAGATGTAAAGCAACAAACACTAGTTCACAGAACTCGCTCTCTTTCAGTCGGCATGCACAAAACAGACACACACTGCTGTCTCATCCAGATGCTTTGCAGACTGGAGCTGATACTGTATTCAACAAATTCCTCTACTATCTACATTTCCCAGCTGGTAAAAAACATTATTTTCTCAGGCATTTTCTAAACAAGCCTTGAAAGCCTCAATTTAGTATTTATGTACATGAATGTGACAGCTTGGGACAGACACATTATATTATTATAAAATGACTAAAAATCTGAGCAAACATTACGCTTCAGTTAACTTCAGTTACCAGTTTCAATCATTAACATAAATTCTTGAACTACTACAAATTGTTTTCCACAGTTTCATTCTAAATGCGAAATATTCTAATGGTCTGAATGATCAGAAAAAAGTTGAACATTTCCTATGCAACATGAATTATTGACTATAAAAATTTATCATAAAACACAAGAGAACGAGAAACGCTTAAGAGCAAATTGAATAGAGTTTTCCTAACTCACTGGGATTCTCTGAGATCATCCCAGGACACAAACTTAACTTTGGAGTGTATATAATTATGGCTCTAAAATTGCAGTTTTTGCTAAGAGAAGGTAAAGATAGCTTGTTAGCGAGAAAATGACAGTGTTTGTGAATAAGAAAAGCATTCGTTATGCACTTTCTGCTTTTTCTGTCATTGTAATAATGATTTTGCATTCATTGCATTATCTGGTATTTTCTAAATTATTTATTTATTTTTTCCTATAGATGACAAGCTGGCCTGTTTCATAAAAAAAAACAAATAATTACATTTTATTTAGTATAAAGTTAATTTGTAAAAACGATACCTTAACATTAAACCTTAAGTTTATTTTTCATAAGAATATATAGAAGTGGAAGAAAACATATACTAAACACAAAAAGATGACATGGTGTAAGAGGAATGATTACCAATTCATAGGAAACCACGTTTCAACATTTCTAGCGTTACTGTTAAGAAGAAGAAAAAAACAAATCTGATTTTGGTTGATGTTCCTTGTTGTATTTCCTTCATCTGTCCATTAGTCTCATTTCACACAGTTCAGTTCAATTAAACTCCCAAGACATTATCTTTCAGACTTTTACAAGAGACAACGGGCCTGCATTATTCATTCATGTTCTTGGTGTCCTTGATGTTA
Source organism: Danionella dracula (assembly GCA_900490495.1). NCBI lineage: Eukaryota > Metazoa > Chordata > Actinopteri > Cypriniformes > Danionidae > Danionella > Danionella dracula. Next base: position 7,831,048 of record UELW01000996.1, read on the forward strand.
TTAATAACTAAACAGAAAAGCCAAGATTCTTTTGTGCTGATGTTTAATGTCTGGCCAGAATTCTCTTCATGTTTAAATCAAACTGAAGATACTTTTCCCCTTACATACATGATTTGGTAATGATGCCACATTTTGTGGTGTTTCGTTAAAATAATTTATCATGTGTTTGCTTTGTCAGAAAGCAATTAGATATTACATACAAAAAGCACTTAGTACATTTAGTCTCCAAAAATGTAAAACGTTTTATTGTAGTGAACACCAATAATGACTTCAAATAGTTTAAAAAGGTGGTAAGGAGAGTAAAAAAAAAAGAAAATAGTTGTGTACGGTATTCCCTTAAAGGATGAAGATTATAGGATTTTTTTTTTAATTCTTGGCAGAGTGATAAGAGCAAGAAAAAGTTCAAAAGACAAGTGTTTGGAGGAAGTGTTTGCTTTGGAGAGATAGCAGGAGAGAAAGAGAGAGAGAGAGAGAGAAAAGAGAAGGAGAGAAAGAGAAGAGAGAGAGAGAGAGAGAGAGAGAGAGAGAGAGAGAGAGAGAGAGAGAGAAAAGAGAAGGAGAGAAAGAGAGAAGAGAGAGAGAGAGAGAGATAGAGAGAGAGAGAGAGAGAGAGAGAGAGAGAGAGAGAGAGAGAGAGAGAGAGAGAGAGAGAGAGAGAGATACTTCCCAGGTGTGTTTGAGTATGTGTACATTCCCGGAGTGTGTCTGCATCCTTCCCTCAAACTCAGACACCCCCCCCCCCATCACCCCAACCCCACCCCACCACCATCACACCTCCCAGGAGGTTAAAGCAGTAACTGTAGAAGGGAAATGAAAAAGATAGGTGTAAGGTTTATTCTTTGACAGAAGCTGTGTGTTTGGCAGTGTCTGTATGAGCGCGAGTGTTCACTGGTGCTACTCCCTCTTTCCTCTGTGCAAGTGTGTTTTCGTGTCTTCTGGGCAAGTGTATTCGGGGTTTGTCTGTGTGTGTGCATAAAGGGAGGTTCTGATTTGCCACTGAGAAAAGTATGAAAAGCCTTCAGGGGGATTTCCTTCGAGAGAAAGCCCTCCTCCTTCGACCCTTCAATCCTTCTCTCTCTCTCTCTCTCTCTCTCTCTCAAACACACATAAACAGTCCACTGCCCTCTTTCTCCTCTAACCCTTCAATCTTTTTCTCTTCCCCACCCCTCAAACTCTTTCTCTCTAGGCTTCTTTCTCTCCTGTTCTCAGTCTGTCTCACTCTGCACTGATCTTCTAACAGACTACTCTTCACTTCTCACTTGCTCTCTAGCTCAGACTTGTGTTAACTCGTCTAAATGGCTGAAAACTTTGCGATTGTTAACTCTGCTGAAACACAAAGAATGAAGATCAACATGAAAACACACAAGCCCTGTTCTAAATGCAGCTAGACTGGACTTTTCATGCAGCAGAGAATTATTTGAGGATGAGAGAGAAGTAGAAGGGATTCAGTCGCCAAAATGGTAAAGAAATTTTTTTTCTCCCTCAGACACACACGAATGCACTTTGTGTCTTTGATTTGAGCAAGTGATGGTTGTATTTTAATAACTCAGATGCATTCAACTGAAAGTCCCACTAATGAACAAGTTAATGTTATTTAAATAGCTGTACTGCAAAAGTCTTTAAGTTAATATACTTTAATATACTTTCAACAAAGACTTAAAAAAAATTATTTCTTCTTCTGAAACCAAAATAGAAAGTATTCAGTATTTATTTGGAATATTTCACAGATATTGGTTTTATAAGCTTATTTGTGCAGTTTTTCTGTTAAAATGTTGGCATTGAAATTAAATTGTCACTTCGCTTTTAAACGCAAAGTAACAATTCATCTAAATGTCGAATGGAAAACAGCTTTTCAAATTGTTTAATTTTTTTTCAATACATGCTTTTGAGTCAACCTGAACATAACAATATAATCAGGATCTATTTGCCCCTCACTGGCTGATGTTGTCTTAGAATTTAAGGGGTTTGCCAGTCTGTTAGAGTATGTGAGTGTGCATTTAATTTTTAGTGGATTACACTGTATTTTAAGCATCAACAACATGGTTGCCAGATAAAGCAGAGCAGGCCAAAATCCTGGTAACTCAAAGCAAACCATTTTTAATAATATTCTAAACATCTTGAGTTTTGAAACTGAATGAAGATAAGTAAACAAGTTGTTTTTTGCTCACCTGTTTACCACTTGTTTCTTGAGCTGTGGTTCATTCGAGCGTCAGAGCAGAAAAACACTGCTAGAGCAAACACTCACATTCACAAACTTAAACAACAGGCACACTGTCCTCAGAAAAACGCACACAAGGACACACTTTCTCAATATTTCTCAACACTGCTAAACATACTTTATTTTGTTCCAAAATGTTACCTGTATTCTGTTGCCTCACTGGAAGTTTGGCATTAAGGTACAGCACGTATTTAAGCTAACCTACTGTACAAGTGAGACCTCGCTTGTTCTTTAAAAAACCTCACAATAAAACTACTTATTATTGCAAATTGCTAATTACTGCTATTGCTATTTGTTTAAAAAAAAACAAAGCACTTGTAACTTTATGGGTCCAAAGCAATAGGCATAGAAGCTCCTAATTTGATCACTTTGTCTTTGTTATAATGTTTCAAGGATGCATTAATTTATTAGTTACGAGAAAATTAATTAGTTTCATAAATTGAGAAATTACTTTTAGTTAAATGCATTTTTAGACGCTTGCTACTTCACCAAACTCAAGCTCTGTTTGCAGAGCTGAAGGGGTTTATTTATCTTAGCTCACATGTTCATTTTATGCAATGCAAGTGACTCAAGATAGTGCAGTCTGGACAGTGTTTGAATTTAGAAGCCATTCAGACTTTGGATAAAATCTTGCAACTACCTAATTTTCTGGGATACTTGATGACTTTTAATGGCTCTGAATTGATCGTTACGGCTCTTGTAATGGAGCAGGTAGCTGAACAACCTCCCCTCAAATGCTAAACCAGGACTGTTCTCCATCTTCCCATGGCTCTCTGCATTTAGGAGAGGCTTTCAGGAATTTGTATCCCACCATCCAAATACATGCTGTCAAGAGTTTACCATCATCTTAAAACCATGCAATGCTTAAAATGAACTCTGCTCTGGTCTCAGTCTCAGATTTTTACGATAAAAAAACTGAATATTTAGTATTACAGGATTTACTTCTTAAGATTCCAGATTTTCCAGATTTAAGAAATATGTTTTAAATTTTTCTCCCAAAACAAATAAAAAAGATCTTAAGATATGTCAAGATTAAAACCACAAATATTCACAAATATTAAATAAAAGGTATACTTTTATTATTGTTTAGAAAAAATCTATTTAGACACCAAGCCTTTCTTATGTACTATTGAAGTTAGTGTTTTTTATTATTATAATAGATTTTGATATAGATAGAGATGATTTACATTACATTAGTTTACATTAGTTTCCAACTCACAAGTATTTTCCAACTCACAAGTATTTCAAATAATGGTTTAAGTCGAACTGAAGTTGATAAACTTTTATTATCCAATTAAGCTATTCTGCAAGCTTGGTTAGCAACAGAATAATTGCTTTACAATATTATAAACAATGCTGATGAACAGAACTTATGTTTTTTGCTAATTAAACTGATTTACTACAAATTTGAATGTGTGAATCGGTCTGTAACTTTTTCACACACACAAAAAATAGGTTTTTATGTTTTTAAGTTCATTAAAGAACTTAAGTTAATTATATGTACAAAAAAACATAGTTGAAGCTTCTCAAAATTCGGCGCAGATATCTACTTTTAAAATCTAATGTTGTGACAAAAGTACTGCAGTTATTTTAATGATATTACAGTAAGAAATTAAACAAAGCATTAAAAAAGGAGAGTGGTAAAAAAGGTAATGTGACCAGAGAAGGGACCACAATCTGATTAGCTGTAAAAATTAAGTAAAATAATGAGAACCATTGTAGATCTGCTATTGTTGTGCAGAATTTCATGGTTCACAAAATTGTAAGGTGATGAATCCTAAAGGTTACGAAATCACTTTACACACTCTACACAGTTTACATGCCTTGATCAGCATAATTTGAACCACATTAAACATTTGTGGATATTGTTGATCTTGAGAAGGAGTACGAGTTTGTGCAATGATAACTAATTGGTAGCTTTATTTGTTTTATTCTTTGACAGAGACCTATTGCACTTCTTCTCCTATGCTCCTGTGGTGGCCCTATTAAAAAAACACGCATTTTGTCATTTGAACCTTCTCAAAGCCTTTTAAGAAATATATTAGCCAAGACAGCTGAAAGGGCACTTTTTAAATGCATTTTCCAACTGGTTTCCCAGTATTCTACAACACGAACTTCAATATTTTTCAATTTTATAAAAGCACACAGTAAAAGTAGAGTAAAAGATGAAAACAAGTTAAATAAAGAACATAAACCCAAAGCAAATGAGATTTTGGCAGGGCCTAAAGGGAAGGGAACTGTCTGCATGTTCTGACACAAGGGAACTGGCTGCATGTTTTGTAGAAGCTCCAGCAATGTCTGTCATTTTTACCTTTGTGTCCTAAATAAGTTAGCGGGTAACAGCTGTAGAAACATAGCCGCTGTATGCCTTGAGGACAGAAATATAAAAGGAAATGCTCACTTCTTTCTCTTCTCTCTAAGCATTTTACTGAGGTCAACCACCTGATGCTTGACATACCATTAAACATATTTAAAGACTTTTCACAATCATCAACTAGCCATGCTGGGGTTTGAGCATTAGACTGAAAAAGGTTAACCTTGCAGAGTTTCTGACAAAACACACAAAGGGAAACATAATGATTTCCGTCTGCTCTCAGTTAGTATGTTGTTCATCATCCAGATGTTCCCGATCACATGGTGTCCCAGTGCCCTACAAAAAATTCACAGAAAAGCACTAAGACTGCTTTGTCGGATACTAGATAAGTCATTTTAAGGGAACATATTACTGAAATCTGACTAGTTTGCTTTCCTTCGACTTATAATTACAGCAGGGTGCAAGAAATGCCAGGTTAAAACATGTCAGGGAAAACAATATATAATTAAATGTGTACTTCTAATATAAATTCATTTGTACAGAGATTTTGTGAAGGTTTTGTTCAAAATGTAAATCAGATGAATAGCTTTAGGGACTCAAATAAAGGGCTCCTCCGCAGTTTGCTCACTGATCATTTAACAAAATCCAGATTTCTCTACTTCCTGACAGTTTGAACAAGAAACATTCTACTGAATTTTTTCCAAAGCCTGTCAAACGGAGGGATGTAATAGCTTTGGCATCTTCTAGAAAGCAATATATCATTAGGATTTAACAAAACCAATTTTTTAAATCAATGAGACAGATTCAAATGTATCAACTTAAGTAAATAATAGGTTGATTATTAACAGCTGAAACTTCTACAAAGACATTTGCTCAGATGAGCCAGTTAACCCCACAAATACAAATAAAATCATTCTTTTCTTTTAGTTACTTCCCCAAAACATTTTCCTTATTCAAAACATAAATAACTCTATTTAAACAGACTTTTGACAAATGAATTATTAGAGTTTGGAAGTCAATAGCCACTGCCCTAACAGTGATTCTCTATGATTTATTTTTTTTTTATTTCAACACAAAAAAGGAATTCCTAGAGAGTTACGAACATTTTGGGAGACAGTCAATAAGTACATTATAATGTAAGGAGATCTATCTCTTTAAGTGTGTAGTATTTCTGGCAAAACTTCCGCATAGCTTTTCACCTGACACAACACGCCATGTGTGAAAGCTGTGCTCTTTTGTGTTGCTGATATTTATTTTGGAATCCAGTCCTAGGACCCTCAATCAAATTCCAATGAAATTTGATATTGGGAATCATTTGGAGTCGCTTTTGCGGTCTTGGATCTGAGTAAGAAACCACAGAGCACTGCAGGACACACTGCAGAGAGAGTCAATAAAATATACGAGCTGTAAAAACAAGCTGGCCGAGTCTGGAGACAGAAGTGTTCATAAGACCTGCATGTGTCAAAGATGAAAATGTGCTTTTCAAGGCTTTATGCACAGCAAAAACTAGAGAAATTAAATCGACTCTGTTCTGAGTCTATTTTATCCTTCACTACAGTATATCTAGGTAAATTGTCACTGAGCCTCTAAAAATATTTAATTAAACTCTTATTTATTTTACTTTGAGATAAGAATAGGAAATGAGATAGGAATACAAATATTTATTATTATAATATATTATAAATATATATTTTATTTTTTCATACTTTTCTCAGTGGCAAATATATATTATTAAATACCAGGTTTGGCTGATGATAGAGAGCCTCATACATATTTTAACAAAGATTGAGAGTTATTTTTCTATCTATTCATAATGTATTTGGTCCTATTCTGTTTATAGGGTAAAATATGGTAAATTTTACTGTTTATGATCTAGAAATACAGTATATTTTTAAGTTCTACAAGACTGTTAAACCTCCATGCACAAGGTGATGTAAAAATGAGAATGCAGTAGAAAAAACTTATGCAGTAGAATGCAGTAGAAAAGTATTAAAAGTAAAAAGTTTTTTATTGTTCATGAATTTGATAAAATAAGACTTTAATTAATGTAATCGTACTGCATGTCTGCTGTGCTTGTGTCTATAAAAATACCTCCAAAGACACAAAAAAATTTTAAATAAATGTTTTCTGTCACTACTATTGTATTAAAGAATGTTTGTAACAAAGCAATTTTGCACCTTTTGCTTTCTGATTATGGCTATGTTTAGATAAAGACATGACCGTTTGATTTGTTTCTTGAAGTTAAAACATGTTTTGGATGAAAAAAATACACAGACTGCGAAAGATGCAAAGAATGCTTGAAATGTGCGAGGGCAGTTTTTTCTAGAATCCAGTCAGCAATGCATTGTACTCAGAGAAAAAAAAATTGTCAAAATTATAGATAAAAAATGTTTTTTATTTGAAATGCTTTTATCAAAAGCAGACATGGCATTCATTAAAAATCAAATACTTACCTACCACTGTTTAATCATTTAATATGCCTTTAAACATGTTACTTATGGTAACTTCAATTATATGTTACAGAAATTATGTACAATTGTCACAATAGTTTACTACCGAAAATAGTACGAAAATAGATTTAATAGTATAAGAGAGATAACTACCTTGAAAAGGAAAGCTACATATTTAATTCTAAACTTATATTTTGAAAATAAACAAAGGACTTTTTTTTGTTAAACCAAGTCAATATAGGATGTGTGATAAAGGACTAATATAGCTATAGAGATGTGCTGAGGAACTTTTCAATGGAAAAGGCATCTACAATTAAACTCTTGTAAAGCCAACTGGGTAGTTAGATGCATATAGTAGGATGAAGAAGAGTGGGCAGCAGTGTGAGAAAGAGCCTTGTGTCAAACACACTGGACTTACATCACTGTTACAAAGGCCCACAAAGGAATTCGAAAGCTGACTGGGATAGGGCGCTTTCAAAAACTCGTTGAAGAATCTTGTTAAGGTTCAGTTAGGCCTCATCTTGAGGGTGAGAGAGAAAAGGGAGTTTCTGATTCTGTAACAACCACTTTTAACATTTCTGTACTCTTTTCAAAAAGTCCTAGAGACCATAGGTGTTTTTTCTGCTTTACGCATGGCACAAGACAAGACTTACTCTTTGAGTTAATCAGATATTTGTGTTCTTACTTTGTATTCTAAAGTATTACTATTGGTTTGACACGTTTCAGTGATTTTCACAAAACTTTGAGAAAAACCTGCATTAATGAGACTAAAAGGTACTTTTAAAAAATCTGAGAAAAGTGAAAATGTACTTCTGTTAGTATAAGCACACTTATTAAAGAAGGGGGTTAGATATAAGGCATCTGGAACAACAGGAGGATCCATGCTTTTCATAAACAGCTCCATATATCAAATGTTCCTTTAAATTACTTTCGGAAAGTTCAGCCAGGGGCTCTCTCTAAAGGTACAATTTAAAAACCTCTAAATGTTACCTGTCAGAAGCAGCGGAGAAATCCTTCAGACAGTCTCCTTAATGCAAATAGCAGACTGTGATTCAGAGGATTTGTTAAATAAGCTTCGACTGGACAAGAGTGAGGTGTAAATGTGAAACAGGAGAAGAACTTAAAGGGGGTCTGAATGCCTAAAGCCATAGCTAGCTGGAGATTTGGACCAGATACATGTGTTTACTGAAGAAGTAGACAAAAGAAAGGAGAAGGCTGGGAAAATGGGAAAATTACCCAGAGGAGTGAAGTAGGTTAAAAAAAATAGACCACCCTGATCAAGACACACACATAGTCAGCTAGACAAAGCACTTCTGTTAATCATTAATCAAAAGGTGTATGTGTTTTCCACATTTGCTTCAAATATTAATCATTAATCCTATTGTTAAAGGTTCACAAAGACATGTTCAAAATTAAACGCAAGACCAGTTTGGGCTTCAAAAGATTGTATCCATGTTATCAAGCAGCAGAATGGGAGCAAGTCTGGAGCAGATAAGCATCAGTGTATATACTTAAGCGGTCTTCATGAGAACCCAGACATCTGTGTCTGAATCACACAGAAGAGCTCATACTTGATTAATTGCCATAATTTACAGGGAACATAATTACAAGATTGCAACTTAAAAAGAAGAGTTGGACAAAGAATTCGTAATGATTGAGCTGCCCTATAAAAAAATCACTTAACTTCAATCCTATCAAGAAGGTCAGTGCATCATGCATTGCATAAGACGTCTCAAAGTCAATTCCTGCTGTCCACAGACCCTCCAACCCTGTTTCAAGAGACACACCAGAAGCTTTAACAAGCCCAAAAGAGCTTAACTAGTGGAATTTGGTGTGTTCAGTTAATGTGGGAGCAAAACAGGGCTGTGACTCTCTAGGAATTAAGTTTCAGAACCCTGATGAAGTGCTCCAAAGTTGCCTTTTCCATGAAGTGTTAATATTGTTATTTTAGCTTTTATTATTAATTTAATCTAGTATATTTATTATACTTAGACAATTGTTATTTTATGTTTCAGTATTATATTTACTGTGTTTATTTATGTTACTTTTTATTTTTCTGCTGGTCTCTTTAAGCTACCAAACAAGTGTTGTTTTATAACTAAAAAAACAATTACTTGTCTTTCCTGAAAGTTAAGATTTAGTTCAAAATACAATTCAGAATAATATGGAAAACAGTTTTTTCATTGTTTTTCTTTGAATTTGCTATGATTTGCCTGACCAAAACCAGATGGGAGTTACTACAAAAAGTTTTGGCAAAAAAGTTTTTAAAAAGTATATGATCGAAATGTTAGCTGCAAACTACTGTGAAGTACATCATATACACAAAATATACTGTACATTGCACAATGCAGCAAAGTCACTTTCCATTTTAATTTGAAGGTTAAGTAAATGACAGACATTGCATGTTCTTTCCCTGCAAAAGCAAAGAAATTGTTTATGTTTGTTCTATTCCTAGCAGACATAAACTTCCTGTGTGAGCTCACACCCCGGCTCTGTAATCATCTTAATCAGGAAACCTCCAAGTCTGTTCAGCCAAAAGATTAACAGACTAAATAAACACACAAAAATCTTCACATGGGTAAAGCTTGCATCACTCTCTAAGGTTAATCATTGCACTGTGCTTCGTAAAAAGAGCTTAAAACATGTGCTTTACAAGCTCTACCCTCAAACTTCAGGGTAGTGGCTATTCATTCAGTAAAAAGTTTTTGAACATTGAAAGCCAGGTCATCCAGCCTGAAGAAACAATGTGTTTCAATCATTTGCTCTCAGCATTCCTTGTGCTCTTCCAACATCTGCTCTCTAAATTACTGAAACATGAATTCGACATCCTCATTACCATGGGTCACCTATGATAAATATTTTGAAGATAAAATATGAGACAGTCTCTCAGCGGTAATCCTTCAGAGCTGCTTGAGAGTAGATTTAAAACTGTAGCGAGCACCTAGGGCTTCATACATAAACACTTTACTAAACATTCTCACTCATGTGCAAACCATAGGTCTTCCTCGCTCTACCTCATTTTACTTATCTGCTAATGACACAAGTTTTCCCTGCAGGAGGTCTCAAATGAGGTGTATCTTGGACAAACTCACATTTTCATGCTCCAAAGACTTTAGGCTATAGAGGGATCTCAAGGCTTTCCAAAGAGTTTTTTTTTTTTAACTACAAAAAACTAACAAAGAGAGTAACATTGAAATAAAGCACTCATGCATTTTCTTTAAATGATTTAAAGCTTAAATTCTTAGAGGAAATTCTCAATTTATTTAACAACAGACATAATCCCTTAATACATTTGAAAACAGGATGGAAAATATGCATTGAGATGGGCCAACACACTTCAACCTTGACAGGACAAGCTTCATTGTCTCTTTCCCTGGCTCTGCAGCAAGTGAGAATTAGGTGGGGCTGATACTATGAAAAGACAGGTATTTGACACCAACCCCATTTAACATTGTTAAATGAAAAATCTAGACCTTGTGCACAATAAGGATCGAATCAAATGTCACATGATGCACCACTGGACAAGTTTTACACTAACTAACCCAAGAAAATTTCTCGTTTGCATAGAACCCTTCCTCTCTGGACTGGTCCATTCAGAGCGCCTTGTCGTCTCTTTTCCCCCCGTTTGAGGCTACCGCTCCTACTGTTCTCAGCCAACTCTTTCGCACCATTGAGGAACGTTACCATGGAGATGCTCTACAGTGCCTGCTGAACTTCCTTATCCCAGCCAAACATATCTTAGAGAGTGTGCAACAAGCCGCCTGTGTGAGTATAAGTGGCACACCAATCATTCACAACAAAAAGGGTCATTTGCAACGTTTCAAGGAAAAAAATGCAATTGGATAAATGAGACGTTTAAAAAAGCAAGGGGGTGATTAATTAAATAATTGTAATACACAATAATAACAATAATTACAACAAGAACAACAATATTTATATAAAAATGTAGGTCACTGTAAAAAATTATATTGTGACTTGTTCAATTGAGTTTACAATTACAGTACATGCTGTAATTGAACAGTTTATAATATATTAATTTCAGTTCACACAAGGTGTTATTAGCTATAGTCACTAAATATACTAACATTCTAGCAATCCTTGCAATTGCGAACCTTATAAATTATTATTATTTAGGATGATCAGAGTTTATGATGTATTTTGGCTTAATGCCATTTTACAACATTTTTAGTTTGAACCTTTTTGGAGTTAGTGTTTTTGAGTGTGAGGTGCAGAGGTGGGTAGAATATCCAAAATATACTCAAGTAAAAGTAAAAGTACATGTGAAAATATTTACTGAACTAAAAGTAAATACCAAATTATTTACTCGAGTAGGAGAAAAAAAAGTATTGAATGAAAAATGTACTTGAGTAGTTTGTTACTAGTTTCTAGTTATCTTAATGAAACAAAACAAAAACACTGATTGTCAAAAGGACATATACAGAAGAAAATCCAACCAAGAAGTTTCTCTTATATAAAAATATATTTCATTATAATAAATATATATTATATACATTTAAAATACAGTTTCTGCAGTTTTTGCATTTACGCCCAGCAGTACATGCATGTTCAGGATTCACAAGTGAGTATATGAGGAAACGTTGACAATTTAAGTTTTGACATCATGACCAAAGTACTCTGGGCAACCATAGGAAAGTTAACTTTGATATGATTCAAATAAGTTAATGTTAACACTTCAGTTTCATCTGCCACAATTGATGCAAGTACCTGTCAAATTCTCACTAATGAGCCTTTTCAACATCTCACGAGATTTGCCGATTATAAGATATAAGTCAAATGTAACTAAGTACTAGTTACTTCCCACTGGTGGTTAGGTGTTGTCTGTTTTTTTAACCTATTGCTTAGATTAAAACAAGAAGGGTAGTGTAGGGTTGTAAGGCCTTCTTCAATAGGATTTCCATGCGGTCAGATGTTAATGGAACTAAATTATTTCAGTGCACAAAAGGGAGAACTCCAGGAACTGAGAAAGTGAAAGTAAATTCATTTTAATGTTTGGGTGAACTTATCCTTTAAAGGGTAAAATATTCTAGCGAACGGGGACAGATGAAAGGAGTTTCCTGTACAGGGATTTCTTCCATGTTGACTTTTATGGCTCTGATCCCACATGCTACTTATCCTTGTCCACTCAGCCCAAGATTGTTTTGTTTTATCTTTAGAAAGAACAAAGGCAGCTTCTTCTGAAAGATATTCAAGAATGTTTGCATGCAAGCCAAATGAAAGACATTAAGACCCATGCTTTTAAGAATCCAGTGGCCATAAAATCTGTCAATTCAACATTTTCTGTAAGTTACAGGAATGGGCCATATTTACTCTCTCTGTTTTTCTCTAGGCTGCATACTCTGATGTCTTGTTCCTGTGTGAGGGTTGGCCATTGTGTCTGAGAGATCAAGTGGTAATCCAGCTTGCCCCAATAAATCCTCTACTCCTCAGACCTGGTGATTTCTACTTACAAGTGGAACCTTTTGGAGAACAATCAGCCCGAATTGTCCTCAAAAGCCTACTTGCACAGGAGGACCTCCTGTCTCAGGAACATCTGGTGCTACAAGCTGGATCTCGAATCCAAGAGGTTCCTACTATTGAGGAGACACCCATACCTGAAACATCATATCCATGCATTTTTACTGAGTCTTGGCTGAAAGAAATAAACGAGGGCCGACATGGAAATCCTTTGCATCTGTGTGTACTATCCTCTGATCATGGGGTTGTGAAGGTCCCTTGGTCGAAACTTGCAAACCCTGAATTTCTTGACAGGCCCAAATCGAACATCTGGCCAGAATCAAAGCCATGTTCGACAGCAACTATCCGAGTGGCAGATCTTAAACCTGGGATTTTAGAGAACGAGTCACAACCAGGGGTACTTTTAGACTTTGTAACATCAGAAATGGAAACTAGGCCCCATCCAATTAAAGATGGCCTGAGTTTTTCTGTTCAGATGGTTGAAGGTGGTAGCAGACTGGTAAAGATTGATCAGGGACACCCAATCAGCAATTTTGCAGGAAAACCTATTGGCTGGGTTTCTCCAAATACATGGGAGAGTAGACCGAACCATGAGCTTGAAGGAGAGTATGTAGATCTTCTGGAGTTTAACAAGGATAAAGCTAAACTTGTCAATAAATTAGCAGTACCTACAAAGCCAATGGGCTTTAAGGTTGTAAGAACTTCTCAACCTACACAAAAAACTAATGCACAAATGTCTGATGAAGAGTGGAACCTAATCAAACCCTCACCTGAGATTTTGGAAAACAACCCAGAATCTAAATTCAGGTATCGACAGTCTTATGTGGCAGCACTGCGAAACCCTGTAAACTTTGAAAGAGCAAACATGTTGGTTTCCCTGGATGAATCTAGCTCAGATGTAGAGGGGGTTGTGCAAACCTGTGAGGGATATGGATTTGGCCTTAGAACTAAACCTTCAAGTTGCATTTTTGGCCAGACACCAAACCAAGCAGACAGAAACCCTATGCAATCCTTTGAGAACTCAGCCAAACAAAAGCAAATCGCAACCCAGCCAAGTCAAAGTGTACCTCATGACTGCAGTTCAAGGGAAAATGCAGAGTGTCTTGACCAACATATGACCCATCAGATCACTAATAAGGTCCAAGTTAGGCAGCCTCACAAGTCATTCCTCGATGAGCAACAGGATCTCCCTCAGACTGTTCTGGGAACGAAGGAATTGCTCAACAAAAGACACCATTGTCAGAACGACCCTTGTAGACAAGATTCTTTTCACATGAGGATTAATGCTCAGAAGCATGCCAAAACTCAACACTTACCTAAAATGGGAATCAGGGCTTTACCTGATCACAGTGGTCTCCGACAAGATCCATATCTCCAAGGTTTCTCCCAAACACAAAATTTGCACATTCAGCCAACCGGGCCCAAACAAACACCTTTTCTATTTCAGCCTCAGTGCTGTCAAAACTTGTTCCAAATTGGGAACAGGCCATTGGATCAGGGTGTCTTCTTTGGAGAAAGTCATTGTGGAATAGGTCCAGGATCTTCCGTACACGTTATCAAAGGTAAAAGCAGGTCTAAACTCCGTTCATCCTCTCTAGTCAGCGAAACTTTCCAAGAATGTGTGCAGTCACACAAACTGACCAACAGGAGTCACAGCGATGTTCATCCGGAGATAATTCCCATGCTGCCAAATATTCAGAGAATAAAACTGACAGAAAACTTGGTCTCCCCAAAATCAAACAGACGCCAAGGAGCACGAACAGGTGAGTTAAACCATGATGTAAAAATCCATTCAAGATAAAGTGAGTGAACACTTCTTTCTGTGGTTCCTTGCATTGTATCTAAATGCTCACATAATTTCGTTGTTAAAAAAAACAGCCATAGCAACATACATATCTTGCTTTCTAGATTAATTATGACTAAAAGCATGTTGAGACAGGAGCAGACAGGAAAAAACTAACCACAAACAACACATCTAATGGTCTCCCTTCATGACACATGTTTAGAGATTAATCTGTGAATTTGACCCTGGTACCCTGCTGAAGAGAAACTACATGCTTTAATGGGTCATCTTTAAAGAGAGCAATGTTTCACTGGGCAAAGGTCAGGAGCGTGCACAGCTTTCCAGAAGGGAATTTCTACCATCCTTCCTCTGATCTCTTTCTTTGCCGGAAAAGAAAGAAAGCATTCATAAGGTTCAAGAGCCAGGGCATTAAACAGACCCCCACCCCCAAACTCTGCCTCCTAAAACAGGAACAGTAGAAAAACCTCTAAGTTGGCTTCGAATTGGCACCTTCCAGACACCTGACTTTTAGTTCCTTCAAGACACCTTCTGACTTTTAGCTCCATCTAACTGTGACATTTTCTTTGTTGTGATACGTTTGAAAAATTATTTTTAACTGTACAGGGTGTAACTTTTCTATTCAGTTGAAGTAATGCTACTATAAAACACAAGTTGTTTTCTCTCTCTTGAAGATATCTCTTCATTTGGAAAAGCTGGATCTTCAGTTGCTAATGGGGTCGATCAAAAAAAATCTCCTGATCAGCTATTGACTGATACTTCCCAGAGCGGGATTCAAACAACTCCACTTTCTAAGGACCCCGCAGTTCAAAACCTACTGCAGCTTGGCATCATCTGTCTACCAGGTGTTTTTTTAAACTAAATTTTACATTGTATTTGGAAATTTGTGTTTTTTACTGAATACAGCAGTTCTCGATGTCATCAAGTAAGTGTGCGTCCAATTTATACATTGAAAAAATACATTTTTACATCTACATTGTCATTATTGTGAATTGACAGTGGTGTTATTGATAAATATGCACCATGTTTTAATTCAAATAGAGATTAAAAAAAAAGTATTGTCTGTTCTTTTTGAGTGAATGGTTATAAGACTTTTTTGGAGGTTCACAATAATAAACTTAAATAATCGAATACCACCTTGTTAGTGATTAGATTTAATTCTTGTTAGCATAAATAGTTTTTCAAGTGTCATGATTTACAAAATCCAAATGGCTAAATAATAACTAAAAACCCCAATCGCAATTTGTTGTTGTTGTTCGTGTCTTCTTTTTTATAGTAAATCTATAGCTAATTGGTACTTTATCAACTTAGTAGTCTTCTCTTACCAACATCAGGTGGTCGTGACAGAGCTGGCCGAGCCGTGGTTGAGGTTTATGGGGGCAGGAAAGGCTGGGCATCCCTTTATATTGCTCCTCTAGACGTTTGCAAACTGTTATTGTTCCTGCACTCCATTCCCAGGTAAACCTATGTTTGAGTGAACTAAACTCTTAAAATGAACTCTGCTGAGACTGAACACCAGCAGAGGGCAGTAAAGTCCTTTTCATTTTTAAATGTAGAACCACTCAGTTGCTTGGCGTTTACTTTGAATGTAGTAAATCGTCTATTTTTATTGTGTACAAAAAATTTTTGGGGAAGGCAGTTATGTTTCCGTTAATGGCTTTGTCATTAATAACTTGTGTTTTCCCAAAATGATGAAAGTGTCTTTTTTCAGTTGTTGGTTTGTTTGCATAATTGTCGTGTTGAGCTCTTCGAGCACATATTAACATGCTATTATTTATAATTAAAGTTTATTTTATTTGTAATTACAGAAATGACTTTGTTTTTAATATCCCTCTGCATAGAGTTTCTCTTTTCTTGGTTTTGTATATTTTTCTGTTTCTATTTGGATCCTGGACTGCATTTGGTATTGTCATGTTTTAAAGGGAGGTTCTTGCTATCTGCTATATAAATAAGGGTTTTTCCACAATACTAATCATTTTCTCTCAGGTCTGAGGTGAGAGAGCTGGGATTAACTGTTGTCATCGATAGCAGATTGTGCCCTTTGCCCTCAGCTTTCTATAAATCTCTGCTAATGGTTCAGGTGAGGAAAACATACATTATAAGCACACTGAATAGAACATTTTATGACTCTCTCTCTCTCTCTCTCTCTCTCTCTCTCTCTCTCTCTCTCTCTTCTCTCTCTCTCTCTCTCGCTTTCTCTCTCTCTCTTTCTCTCTCTCTCTCTCTCTCTCTCTCTCTCTCTTCTCTCTCTCTCTCTCTCTCTCTCTCTCTCTCTCTCTCTTTCAGGAGCAGGCACTTCATGCAGTGCACACAATAATGATGCTTGTAAATAAAGAAACAAATCCTCGTTTAGAAAAGCATCCGGGTCTGCAGGTGTTGTAAACTCCGACTATCAATCCTCCCTTGATAATTTTTTGCGTCAAATGTTGCTGTTTTATTTTAATAAAAGTCATAATATAGACATTAGCTTCAAGGACCGCATGGCACTGAAGACTCATCAAATGAATACATTACAATTTAGTTACATGCAGTAATACAATTGTTTACCATCAATTCTAATGTGTTAAAGAGCATGATCATTTTCACAGATAGATGTTGTGACATCTCTGAAAGCTCTTCATAAGACAGTTGATGGACATCAGCTGACCTCTGAGTTTGGTGGAAGCTTCTGGTATAGTCATGAAGATTGGACACAGTTTCACCAGGTGAGAATGCATCTTAGACTTAAACTCTTAACACAAATATGTTTTGCATGGCAGCCAAAAAATTATAAAATACTTATAGAAATTGTTTACTTGTGTTATTCAGAAACATTCCCTCTTTAAACTCGATCTTCAAGCAGCAGCTTCATTACTTCAGTCAGCAATTAGAAAGCTTGATGTTAAAAAAATGGGTTCTGCAAAGGTAAACTTACGACAGAACATCATACATGTATTTAAAATCCGCCTCTGGGGAAAGCAATTTGTTAATTAAAACAATTTATTGCTTAGGATGTTGAGTACTGCATCCAGGAGCAGAGGAGCTCCATGAAGATGGTGCTTGAAGACACAAGATTGGTCAGTCTCCAACAAGAGGGGGGTTCAATTCTGGCCAGGCTGAGAAAGGAGGAGGGTCGGTTCTCTCACTCAGAAGACTTCAGGTATTAATTTCAGTACAACTGAGCCTCAGCAAGTTCCCCTTTTACAGAGAGATTCTTATAAAATAATTTAGCAATATTGCAGTCTCAGAGATTTTTAGAAAACAGCTGTTTCCATGTTATTCTTGACCAAAAAAGAAAAAGCCCCAAAAATAAGTGTCTACATTGAGCTCAAGAAGTATACATAACTTAAGAAAGTAGATAATACAGTATAGGACTAGTTTGCTGTGGTTTTAACCATTGACATCTTGGTTACACTTAAATTAATTGAAAAGTTTCTGATTTGTAAAACCAGCGATACATTTTTGGCTGTTCCTGCTGTACACCTAAGGAATGGTTCCTGTTTGTTTGGAAATGCAACACTGAGTTATTGTTAAATGTAATATTTATTTTATTTCAATAATCTATACACCTATTCACTTCCTGAATGTAATTTTTGTTAGTGCACCTTCTTTGATTTTTTGTGGGTAACAGCCGACAGAGGAAAAACAAAACTACATCTTTGCTTGTTTATCAAATTTAGAGATTGTCTGGAGTCAGTGACATCTCTTTATAATGAGCTGGAGGAGGCAGTTCATACACTTGCGATGAGATCCAACCAGTCATTGCAAAATCTTGAACAAGTTCTTCTGTGGAAACAGGCACAAGAGTCACTCGACAAGGTACTATGGTCTCTATAACTGTTTGTCCAATAACTGAAAGTCAGTTGTGACAGAAATTAAAAATATCCTGTTATATAGCATAGCTCTTAATTCATGAGTTCGCTCTGCTTATAACTGCCTAGTATCGCAAGCATGGTTGGCGAGAAATGGAGAAGCGTACTAAGCGAATTGTCCATATGTTAGTCCAGGACCGTTAGTCCTATTACCACAATTTAAACGAGGAGTAAGCTATGTTATGCAAAGTGAGAAGTAAAACATGCATGTTTAGTGGTGAAGGGGTGGAAGGAGGGATAGCTTGCATGATGTGGATGTTAGCTCTTTGGTCGTGTCTTATATACTGATGACATGGGTAGGTGGGACCAAATGATTAGTCAATTATCAGCCACAATTAATCAGATGAGTAGTGTCATTTTATTATGATAGAGGAGAAACTGGTCATAAGATTTTAAGTATTTTCTTTTTTTGTGTAGTTTTGCTGGATTATTTGTTTTTTTTTCTTTAAATATCAGTAATCTTGTTGTAATTACTATATTTGATATACAGCGTTCCTTTTACATATCAATGTTATTTTCTTATACTTTTATATGTTGCTTTTGTGAATGAAAACAATCAAAAATATGAAAGTATCTTTATTCTTTTAAAATCTTTAATGAAAAAGATAAAAGCTCTACCAAAGCATATAAAATGGATGGATGAATGGAGGAATTCATGAACCTATTGTTTTTGTTAATTGTTACCAAAAGTGTTTATTTTCGCTCTTAGTAAAGTATCAAATAGCTATTTGTTTAGACTGGAGGGAACATTTATTTTAATCATTATTTTTTTACATTTGTAATGCTATAAATAATGTCAAATGAAATTGTAAATGTAAAATTTAGATGTTAAAGTAGGTTTACATTTAAAAGCTATAAAAAGTTTTTTTGAATCTCAAATCAATAAAAATATAGTACATAAAGAAATTTTTTTAAAAATCAATACTTCTCAAAATGTTTTTAATATTGGCCTCTTTTGACAAAATGTAAAGATAAGGCTATATTCAGATATTCTTGAGTATTTAGATACTCAAGAATATTCTGTGTGCTTAAATACAGTAGTTACTGCAAATATGTATTCACAAATTTGCTTCTTTTTGTTTTTTCCAGATTCAGACATGGTGTGAAACTCATGAGCAATCGTGGCTGAAAGATGAAGAGAATATGAAAGAAGAAAAAAGCCTTCAAAAGATTGAACAGAAAGTACATGAGATTCAGTCTGTTCTTAAACAAACAAAGGTAACAAACCCTCATTTTATGCCATCAATCATATTGTAAACTGCATATTATCATATCTAAGGTCTATTGGCTATCTCCAGCCATTTCAGAAAAACATTTAAAAAAATGATGTGATCTATGATATTGTGCAATGCGTACATGTGATACAAGATGTGTTTTTTGCAGGAGAAAATGGAAAAGGGGATGCTTCTAATAAAAGAAGTAGAGAAGAAAACCAGAGGAGCTAATGATCCAGAAAGTGCAGCTTTTTGTTCTAATTGCACTATGTTTAAGACGATCGTAACTGGGTTCCTGCTGAAAGCAGAGGAGAAAAGATCGGAACTACAGACGACCGCTGATCTCTATCGCTTCTGTCAAGAGGTTCATCTTTGGTGTTTTTAATTTATATACTAACATAAGAAATTGTACAAAATATTCACACTGAAATGATGAATTACATAAAAGAGATGGAACATTTACAGGGGAAATAAAAGACAATAGAATAGAAAGGAATCATTTAATGTTTATTGAGCCTTTAGAAATAAATCACAGTTGATCAAGTCAAATCAAAATGTGTTTATATTGTGTTTTTTGCAGTTACTTCAAAGCAGTTTTACAAAGATTTAATGTGGATTAACAGAATTTAACAACTCCTATTGGAGTTAAGGGGTAGAAGTAGAATTACGAGAAGTACTAAATACTGTTAACCTATGATTTAACTAAAGAGTTTCTTTTTAATCAAAAACTATAATGATCCTTGTGGAGTCTTCAATTGTTTTACTATGATTGTCATATAAATGGTATCACATTATCTGAATTTATCTTGATCTTCAGTGTTCATTTTGTTTCAATTTGGTTTTATTTTAGTTGAATAGCACTTCATACAAATATTTTGCATTAAAACAGATTTAAACATACAAACAATTGCAGACAATGCCAAAAAATGGTTGGAATGCCAAAAGTAATGTAAAATAAAACGTTGTAATGGCTGGAATAGTCCATGTACTGGCCATTTTGAGCACATCAGCATGTTAAGTTTTTCGTTTTGGCCAAAATGTATATATAAACATCCCTTCAGTTGCTCATATTGCTATTGAATAAAGATTTACTAAACAATAAACTTAAAGACGTAGCAGCCTGAAAAGACACATTTTAGTTTGATCTTTCTGTGTTTCTCAGGCCTCATCTCTAGTTCAGGAGTGCATGGAATATCTGGATGAGATGACCCCAGGGTTTCCCCCGAGTACCCATCTGAGTGCTCTCCAAGCTTTCCAGGAACGTTTCCAGCATTTCACACCCCAACATTTCCAAAATAGGGAAGCTGCATTGTTACAGAAGCTTCCGGATGGGGTGTGGATGTGGACCGCACTACAAGATCAATGCAGGGACATCAGACTCCGGCTTTTCGAAATGCTCAAGGACTTGAAAGTGAACATAGATGACACAGGAGAAGCCTCAGTGGACCAATCAGAATGTTTGAATTGCAATGACCTCCAAATGATCTCAAGTGAGGGGCACACAAGGGCCCAAAATAGATGTGAAGAATATACAGCCACAAATAGACACAGCTGTAATGAGGCATTGACGTATAAGAGAGCAAGTTCTAATCCCAGCATCAATGAACTCAATGAAACTGAGATTGATCTTCGACAAAATGTGGAGCTTAACAACCAAAAAGGAATTCAGTTCAGAAATCAAGACATAAAAAAACGGAAATGTCGAGTAAACTCTCTCAGTGACACCGATCTAAGGAAACCAGGGAAGCTAAATAAGTTTGACTACACTTCCTGTCATAAACCTATGATGTTTCGCTCTCATAGTGAAGAGTCTTGCCCCAGATCCATTGGCTATAATGACTATTTGAGTAAAACAAATTTTGAAAATGAGGAAAAGGTTACTTTGTCATACCAAGAATGTGTAATGACTGAGGAATCAGACAGAACATCGTGGGAAGGAGTGGGATATGAGCTGTCTCATCATGATAGTTTCTCTTCCAGTGCCTCTGGATTGAGCCAAAGTGATGTAAATGAGAATAAATCTCCAGACAACTTGATCCCATCACTGACACTCATGGTGCTTGCAGATCAGTCAAAGGAGGAGTGTGTGATGTGGCCTGATGTTACTCTGGAGAGCAACAGCACTGAACAGTGAGTCAGTCCTCATAGCCACCCATTTTTAATGGAAAATAACAAGTGAGTCTAGTGAAAGGGATTAATGATGATATGGAACAAGATGGATGGGGTTTAAGAATTGATCTACGCACACGCACGCACATACACACACAAGTGCACGCATGCACAAACACACGCATGCACACACAATCATACTCTAGGTTGCTTGAACTTTTGTTCAGATAGTTTCTTTTATGTGCCTCAGACCTTAAAAGGTGAAAGTTACCAAATCACATTTTCAAAAAGTATTATTTGAGAATATTTTGAGTCATATTTTTTTTGGAGTTGGTTACTCTCAATAGTAATTGTTTTAGCTTATGGTTTGGTTTAAACTCAATTTACAGGTTGGAACCAATAAACGAAAGTGATCAAATGAGGTCAACAATTCATTTGGAGGAATATTAAACTAACTAGATTTAGCAAAACCTTTATTTATTTTATGAAGTATCCTATAAATATCATGTTATGTTTGTCTAAGGGATGAACAAAACTCTTCTTCTTCTTCTTTCGGCTGTTCCTAGTTTAGGGGTCGCCACAGCAAATCATCTGTTTCCACCTAACTCTGGCCTCAGTATCCTCTACTCTTCCACCAATTACCTTCATGTCCTCCTTCAGCACACCCATATAACTTGTCTTTGGCCTTCCTCTTGCCCTCTTGCCTGGCAGCTCCATCTCCAACATCCTTCTACCAATATAACTACTATCCCTTCTCTGCACATGTCCAAACCATCTCAATATGGCTTCTCTGACTTTGTCTCCAAAACAACCATCCTGAGCTGTTCCTCTGGTGTGCTCGTTCCTAATCTTGTCCATCCTTGTCACTCCTAAACTGAACCTCAACATCCTCATCTCTGCTACTTCATTCTCTGCCTCGTGTCTCTTCCTCACTGCTACAGTCTCTAACCCATACATCATAGCTGGTCTCACTACTGTTCTGTACACCTTTCCTTTGATTCTTGCTGACACTCTTCTGTCACACAACACCCCTGACACTTTTCTCCACCCACTCCAACCTGCCTGCACTCGCCTCTTGACCTCTTTTCCACACTCCCCGTCGTACTGGACTGTTGACCCCAAATACCTAAACTCCTCCACCTTCTTGACCTC
Source organism: Danionella dracula (assembly GCA_900490495.1). Classification (NCBI taxonomy): domain Eukaryota; kingdom Metazoa; phylum Chordata; class Actinopteri; order Cypriniformes; family Danionidae; genus Danionella; species Danionella dracula. The sequence goes on from UELW01000996.1 coordinate 7,853,632, forward strand.
AGCCCCCTGTAACTTCACTGTTCTACTTCCCTACACTCTCTCCTACCACTACTTTGCAGTCAGTAATCTCTCTCAGATTGGCTCGTCTACTTAGGATGTAATCCACCTGCGTACTCCTACCACCACTCTTGTAGGTAACTCTATATTCCTCCCGCTTCTGGAATTAAATGTTAACTACAGCCATTTCCATCCTCTTGGCAAAGTCCACCACCATCTGTCCTTCTGGGTTCCTTTCCTTAACACCAAACCTGCCCATCACTTCCTCATCACCTCTGTTGCCCTCGCCCATATGACCGTTGAAGTCTGCTCCCACCACTACTCTCTCCCCTCTGGGAATACTCTCCAACACCTCATCTAACTCACTCCAGAATCTCTCCTTCTCTTCCAGCTTACAGCCTACTTGTGGAGCATAACCACTCACTACATTCAACATCACCCCTTCAATCTCTAACTTCAAACTGATCACCCTGTCAGACACTCTTTTCACCTCTAAAACATTCCTCACAAACTCCTCCTTCAGGATCACTCCTACCCCATTTCTCTTCCTATCCTCACCATAGTAAAACAGTTTGTATCCCCCTCCAATACTACGCGCTTTGCTCCCCTTCCACCTGGTCTCCTGCACACACAGAATATCTACCTTCCTTCTCTCCATCATGTCCACCAGCTCTCTACCTTTCCCGGTCATTGTACCAACGTTGAGAGTCCCTATTCTCAGACCTATACTCTTGCCTTTCCTCTTCTCTCTCTGCCTACGAATCCTTCTCCCTCCTCTCCTTCTTTGTGATGGATGAACAAAACTAAATGAAAATAAGAAAAAGGTCAAAGAGGCTAGAGGCTTCAAATAAATATAATTATTTTATTTTAACAAAATTCCCTCCCTCCCGACATTCCTTGTGTTCTGGTGATGAATGACAGTGGTCATGTCATTCAGGTTGATGCTACAAACTGGTGATTGAAATAGAGACAGTCCCCTCAAGATGTGAAGTGTTTCAAGTTTCTAGAAAGGTGTTGTATAAACTTCATGATTTATATGTTATTATCTATAATAATATATTATTAGCCCAGTTTGCAATGCTATAGACATGCCTCTCCATCCTTTCGAGCACAAGGCCATATTTACTCACCATTCACAATCATCCTCAGACAGTAGAATAAGACGAGACCAGTGCTGATCACACCTTTTTGCTGCCCATTATCATAAATGTTATAAGTTGTAAAACGTTTTATTAAACAAAAACTCTGAATATTGGAATTAGTTTGCCATACATTGGTTTACTCTAGGCCTATAAAACAATTAATTCCTCCAAGTACTTTTATTTAGTTTTTAACAAAAAAATAGACCAAGATTTTAAAAGACTAAATTTTTATTCATTAAAACTCTTTGTAAACTAATTTCTTAGTACAGGCCATTAACAGAATTTCATGTTTTAACATCTTTCTCGGTATGTGTGTGTCAGGAGGCTTCAGCGTGTAATGGCAGAGCTGATCCAGACTGAGCGAGAGTATGTTTGGGCTTTGGGGTATGTATTAGAGCATTACATGCCAGAGCTGGAACGTCCTGACGTTCCCCAGGAGCTGCGAGGCCAACGAGGGGGCGTTTTCGGTAACCTGGAAAAACTGAAAGAATTTCATCAGCACCACTTCCTGCAGGAACTGGAACAGTGTTTGACCGAGCCCTTCAGTGTGGGTCGTTGCTTTGTTAAACATGTAAGAATTCCACACACAAACAGACAGCTCTTAAAATAGCCACAACTATCAATTCATTGTATAAACCTGCTAATTCCTTATTAGCGTCACATAGTCTGCTTGAACCCATCAGCTGCTATTGGGACAGGGATACAGTACAGCTTATCAGTCCTTCTCAGAGGACAGTTTACAACGGAAATACTGCTTGAATAGTTTAAACTCTGGGAAAGAATAAAGTGTGTACTTATAGAATACTGGTTGAAATTCACAATGCTTGTCTCATGATTATGCCCATGGTTTTGTCCACTGTAAGTTAAAAGTTACAAATCAAAGAAGGAAAGGCTTTTAAGACTATGAATTACAATGCTTGTTTGGTAACTTAATAGCGACATAATAAACTTCTCATACATCAATCAACTGTTAGCTGTATAATAAATAATTATATTGTTTATTGATTTTTTAGAAAATACTGTTTTACCACAAGGTGGGATCCTAAGTTGAGTAACATCACAAACAAAACAATCTATGTATTGTTTAGCCATGAAAGATGTGTGGTTATTTAAAAAAAAACTGCATGTATTGTACATTGGTATCTGTGGACACATAATGATGAGCTAAATTTCTACTATAATAAAGATGATAGTCATCTGAAATCCCCTTCAAAGTTGCTAAAGCAGGCTGAGGATCAGTTTGGCTCATGAGAAAGTCCCTTGTTTTGGCAGTGCAAAAATTATTCTTTAACATCGCAGGGTGTATTTAAAAAATTATGTTTTTCTCTCACTGGCAGAAAGACAGTTTTGGGTTGTATGCGCTCTATAGTAAGAACAAGCCTCACTCTGAAAAACTGCTCGTGGAACATGGAAAAGACTTTTTCAAGGTTTGAATCTTATATTTGACATGATTTTAACTGAATTTCAGATTGTTGGGAAATAAAAACAAGATGTTTTGTTAGTTGCTTATTTTTTTTATTTGTATGGAAGTTTGAGAATGTTGTGGAATTTATTTTGGGGGAGTCTCGCAATGCCATTCAGTCCTAGCTGTTCCTGATAAATTTGCCCAGACTTTAGGATAATAATATCCAAAGCTCCTATTATCAGAATGCTTCTTTATGCTCGCCAATTACACTTGTGATACTGTGCTAATTCTATGTAGGCAAACTAGTGAAATAGACTTAAAACTGTGTGAGCCAAAAAAATAAACATTTATCTAAAGCGCCAAAGAAACTATGTGAAACAACCTCCAAGGCTTCTTCTAGCAAAACATGTTTCACATCAAGTTTATGACAAATAAAGCTGCATTTCACATAGGAATAGAAACAGCATTGCTCATGTAAATTTCAGACTTGATCAAGATTTATTTTCATTTGGTCCTCAGAAAATGCAGCTCTAGCATAAAAAATGTGATAGCAAAAGATTACTCATGATTTGGAAATACCTTTCAGAAAACAGACTCTTTCATCAGCAGCGAGAGCACTTGCAAAATACAGATGTAAAAAAAACACTGGAGTTTGAAATACTTAAATAATAGCATATGTGTTTGGATCAAAGTTTCATAATCACTGAATCTGAAAACCTTTTTATACAGTTCTGCATTGAATAAAAGTCCTTCAACTTTACACAAATTAAATGAAGTAAAATACATGTTCACCTTGGTTATGTTATAAAATCAGCAGAAACAATATTTTATATTGTAATATTACTACTTGTTCTAAAATGTTGCAACTTATTTTTGTACATTTCTCCATCCTTATTCAAGGTGTTTTGGCTTCTGGCCCTTTAGTATGTTCAGTGTGTGTCTGATTGTTCCTGTCATTTGTTTCAGCACAAGCAGCGACTGCTCTCTGATCAGCTGGATCTCTCATCATACCTGCTGAAGCCAGTACAGCGCATCAGTAAATACAGTCTGCTTCTACAAGAGCTTCTGCGTGAATGTGTATCCGCGGAGCAAAGCCATATACAAACTGCTCTTGGCATCGTCCAGAGCCAGCTTACTCATGCCAACAACCTACTCGCCATGGACGACATCCAGGCCTGTGATGTTAGTCTCTCTCCTCTCTCTCTCTCTCTCTCTCTCTCTCTCTCTCTCTCTCTCTCTCTCTCTCTCTCTCTCTCTTTCTCTTTCTCTCTCTCTTTCTCTTTCTGTACATACAGGTGTGTCTGTGCACTCTCTGATCAGTCACTGCTACAGCTCTCTATAATAGTATCTACATATTGATAGATAGTGAAATACTATCTAAAGACACAAGTAACACTATACCTAGCAGCTGTGGTAGGCATCTGATGCATGTAAAAATTTAAAAGACAGATTGTCCAGGATCAATAATTGTGATTGTTTATGTGAAATACATCATATCAGTTATAAATGTAATTGATTTATTCTGAAGACACTAATAACTGAATTAGTTGGTGATTAAATTAAATGTTATTACATTTTAAACCATTCTTTTTGTTACTGTGCATTGTGTTGCAATCTAATGATGTGCAAAAATCTGAAATATCATATCATCATATCCAATTTATACTTGTAGATTGCTTATTGTTAAAACCAAAAAATATCTAAAATTTCTTGTTTATATATTGTTTATGTATGTTTGTACCATACAGTTATGTAAAAAAGGGTATAACCGAAATTGTGATGAACTTGTTGTAACTAGCCACAGCTTGGAGCTACCTAATATTTACCCCCCCCCCCCCCCAAACACACACGTTTGCCTCACACTCTAAACTTTTCAACCTGACAGGGAGGAAGGTTCTGGGTTCAGGCCAAATTTCCAAGCTTGGAACCACCCTCAGAGCAAAACTGCATTATTTTATATGTACATGGGAACTAACAAAATGAATATAAGAAACATCTGCTTGATGCTCCTAAATGGCAGCGATCATTCATTGTTGTTGACTTCTGGGTAAAAATTTAAACCTACAAAGTGTACTTTTGGTTTTTAGAAAAAAAATTGGAAAAAAGAGTTGAAGACATAAAAAAAGCGGAGATTAATTGTGAAATGTTTGCCTTCAGGTGAATCTTAAAGAGCAGGGACCACTGATTCATCAGGATGAGTTTCTGGTGACCTTGAGGAAAAAGAAATGCTACCGCCACATTTTTCTCTTCAGAGATCTCATTCTCTTCAGCAAGACATGCAAATCTGATGTTGGCAATGACACGTACATCTACAAGCAGTCCTTCAAGGTGAGATTTATTACTGATGGCATGGTCTGTTCAAAGTTGAAAGAGAATTTTTTTAGGTGTTGGCCTTGATGGTCTGTGATGAAAAGATTTAGGTTACAATTAAAATGAATAAAGTTAAAGATATAGAAGACTGATATTTTTTTCAGTATTGTTCTTATTATTTTCTTAAACCTGTTCTGGTTTCAGTATTTAAGCAAAAATTATATTGTAATATAAGAGGATGGTTAATACAATAGTTTACTGTATCTTAAAGATAATAAAAACATAAATAAATTAATTTAAAAAATTGGTCTGGCCCTCGACAATGTTCTTTTTTTTTATTTTGGCCCTCTGTGAATTTGAGTTTGACACCCCTGACCTAAAGTATCTGTTTGTCTAAAAGCTCTTTGGGGCGAAAACAGAAGATTAAAGTAACTAAACAAAGGCTATATTGATGTGTATAGTAAATAAACATGTAATTCCCAATTTCAACTCAATGAAATCTGTATTCAGTGATATGAAAGCCGGATATTTTACAAAAAATCCATACTGAAATAAGAGAGACCCCTATCTTCGTTGTTTTGTTGACATAATCTGGTAATGCATTTGGAATGTGACCACTTACACCAAGAATGGTTAGAGAGTCAGCTTTAATAACACCATAAAAGTAGAGCTTCATGCCCAGACACCTCTTTTTTGGTCCCTCTTAGACATCAGACATCGGAATGACCCATAACTCTGGACAGAGCGGCCAGTGCTTTGAGATCTGGTTCAGAAGGAGAAAAACTAAGGATACATTCACACTGCAGGCTGCAACTCGAGAGGTAAAGGAAAACTGGACCCGGGAGCTGGACAAGATCCTGTGGCAGCAGGCCATCCATAACAGAGGTCAGCTGATCAGAACCGTCATACTGCATCAATGCATTTCGGTGATTAAGAATGATCTGGATCATGTTTTTGGTAGTCTCAGATGGATTGGTAGGAGTTGCTGATTCCTGAAAAATAAAAAAAATTGTGCATTTAACTGTGTTGAAGTTTTCTTCTTATGGATTGAGAGAAAATTTCAAAAGAAATTCAAAACAATTAAAACAAAAAAAGTTTGATGTTCCTGAGATTTCATCTGCCGTTAGAAGGATTTAGCTTTATTATTACAAGTGATAAATTCAATTAATTGCAAGTATGTTCATAACTAAGTGTCAGTCAAAGGAATATGTCTGTTTTTTCTGATCATACTATTACCTGGAACTGTAGGGAGGAGCGATGAGAGAACTTTAACATACAGCTGTATGCATTTAAACTCTCTCTCTCTCTCTCTCTCTCTCTCTCTCTCTCTCTCTCTCTCTCTCTCTCTCTCTCTCTCTCTCTCTCTCTCTCTCTCTCTCTCTCTGTCTGTCTAAGTAACCCACTCCTCTCAGTTTTCAGTATAGCGCTTGAGCCCTTGTTTTGTATCTTTGAAAACTTCCTACAATATGAATGACATGTATCATTATTATGAGCCTTTTCTTGCTAGTACTGGACTTCATTCTGAAACAAAAAAAGTTACTTTAAGGGTTGACATTGATAGTATGTTTGTGTGGGGTTTTCTCAGAGATTCGGATGCAGGAACGAGTGTTCATGGGACTCGAACACAAACCCTTCATGGACATTCAGCCCAGTGAGATGGCGATCTGTGACCGGGCCATCAACTGTGCCCCTGCAGGAAGGGGTACAATACACATCCACCTACAATGAATGGAAAAACCATTCTTATTTAATTTGATTTAATTATTGCTCAGTAGTGTTATACGTGTTTATGTAGCCTCTAGACAAGGTTTGGCACTAATATAAGATATTGAAGTATGAAAGTACTCTTTTGCATTGCTGAAAAGAAAAGATGTGATCAAGTATTCATTTTGTTAAAATATCATTGGGGTGAGGTATTTTTATAAAACCATTGAGTTATTAGAACATTTTCATATGGTGGTAGTTTTTAAGTTGTTAAAACTTGAACCTGCTGTTTTGTTTAACTTTCAGTTCCCACCTTTCTTTCCTCTTTAACCAGTCTTTACTTCCTTCCTGCCTCCCTTCCTTATGACACCTCCATGAACTATTCTACTCTAGCTCTGGATTTATAATAATAAAATAGCATCAGCCAATGGAAAGCTGGTTTCAAGCCATCCCCCTCATTGTTTATTTGAAAAGTCTAAAATAATTTGTAGCAGTATCCTAAAACTGACACCTGACGCCTAGAAGTAGATAACTTCATCTGCATTTCTGGTTAACTTTAGCTGGATTGGAAAGTGCCTTTGAGGGTGTGTGTTGACTAAGCAAGACTATTTGTTTCTCTGTTTGATTGTTCAGGCGGACTGCCTATGCAACGCTTAAGCTCAGTGACCTCAGTGGGTTCACGAATCAGCTCCTCATCCTCTTCCTCTGGATGGGCCTCACCCTCCTCTGAAGCTCAAGGAGATATGGAACGGTTCATTCATGAGACAACCGGGATCCTGGAGGAGAAAGATTTAGACCTAAAGTACACGAACCAAACAGTTGGTAGGATGCTCAGTGTGCTTCATCAGTTCAGAAACACACAATACATATTTCATTCTTCCAAACACAATCTTCTAGCAGATATTTCCCCCTGGAAGTTGATTTGTTGATGTTTTTTGTATGTTTCAGTGGAGATATTGGAGTCTTCTGGTGAAAGCATGAGCTGCAGCACTCCCTGTCTCAAGTCCTCTCATATTGATGATAGAGGACATAATCATGTGTCACCTGACATCCCTGATGTTTGTCAGAAAAAACAGCACATCTGCATAAAAACCACTAACCCTCCTCTACAAGCCAGAGAGGAGATGCTCTGTAAAGTATGTACAACAGGTTAATCACTGTAGGTTCTGCAATTGTGTTTTATAAATATACTTTATATTTCAGTACAACATGCAAGGGTTCATATTTATAGAAAAAAGAAAGTTATAGTTGAACAAACAAGTGTTTAGCATTTTTGATAAGTTAAATGTTTCACCTGCAGAAAGAAAACTTTAAGACACTTAAAGCAGTATTCTAAATTCTCCCTCATTGAGTAACACACACATTTTGCTCTTTTCATACACTCAACTGCCACGTTTCTGATTTCTCAAAGCATGCATGGAATGTTGGGTTAGTTTTAATCGAACAGCAAACCAATTGAAAGTGTGTGATCTCTTAGTACTTGTTTGCAGTTTATTGGCAGCAAAATAAATGATGACATGATTGACATATGATTGACATACCCAATGGCCAATCAAGTGCCATCAGAATTCTAGGAAACCCATTGGGAATAAATAATATTTGAGATCTGGTGGAACTTTATAAGTCTTTAATAAGAAAGAGTTAACTAACAGTAACCACAACAACAATAATAGTTATGCATATGTTCATTGCTCTTTGTTTTTCACAGGGTCAAAGTACAAGCATCACAGGAAAATCAACTGAAGTTTAACTCGTTCTGTATGCTGCAGTAGAATTGTATTTTTTATCCAATATTACCTTTACACTATCAATTTTGTGAACAAAAAGCTTTGATAATATTTATTAACTTTACCTAATGGAGCGATATTTTCTTTCTAAGCATAAAATGTTGTTGATGTTTGTGTTGTGGTCATTTTACGCAATTGTTGTGTGTTTTCAATCACTTGTACAATATAACAATGCATCCTGTAAATAAAACATTGGATTTTTTTTTCTTCTCATATTGTGTTCCTTATAATGTTGTGTTTCTCTTAGCAGAAACAAACCACTAATGTTGTTTTTTATATTTGATAATGAGTATCTGAAGACATATTTATGTCAACTAAATGTTTTTGTAATAGTATATAGCCCGGTATAATGAATATAAAACTAAATTCATAAATACGACAAATTGTTTTATTTTTGCTAATGCTGGGAAGCTTTTGTTTCCTAGCATAGATTAAATATAGAGTAACATAGTGCAATTTATCCTTTTTTGTGAGCAAATTTAGGTTCAAACGGCATTATTTTTCTTTGTTGATTTATGTGCAATATTCCAAAAAAGAGTAATGTTTTGAATGAGATCATTTTCTTACTGCTGGCCTCTATTTCCTCGAACAGTAATTTGAAGATTTCCCAATGGTGAATATAAGCTAACGTTTGAGGGTTGTGGACTGTTCTCTAAAATTATGTCACAATTCCTGGACCGGAAGGATCTTTTTCAGAAAAAAAAATAAAAATTAAGAAAGGGCTAGCTTCAGGACTTTAAATCATAATTTTTGGAAGGAAAAAGTAAATTTGCTCGTAATTGTGGTTCCAAAAAGGGTATTTTATATAGTCATGGCAGCATCCAAAGACATTAAATGACAGTGTTAATTTGAATAAATATTACAATTTAACAGCAAAAACACCAAAACAGTAAGAAGTACGGGAACGCGCGTGGGGGCGTGACTGTCTGCTCAATAAAGTCGCGCGCGCGAGAGGAGACTGCCATTGCCTCAAACCACGTCTGTGTAACTTTCCTCAATCACAATGGGTAAGTGCCTTTCACACTTCATTTGTCGGCATTTCACATTAATTTAAGCCGCTATAAATGTTTAAAACATCGACCTGCATAACGGTGAATATAGTTTATTTTATAACGTGTTATATGGCCCTACTCTTTCAAAGTGTTTTTTCTAGACATGTAAGTTAGACATATAATGTCAATACTTTTTCGTGTGTGATCCTTATTTTGCCGAATTGAACTCAAGCAAAAAAATCCAACCAAACACTCAAAGGCTGTTTTATTAACTTTAATTAAAATGATATGTTTTCTCCATAAATGTGTGAGACTTAATTTTTCTCTTCACTTTTTCTATTTTTCACTTGCAAAAACACTAAAATATACAGAATGACTCTTGATTCTTGTTGCAATATTATTTGTACACTTGTTTGGAGGTCTGACTACTACGTCTGAATCATTGTTTGACGTTAACTCTTTGACTTATCAGTAAAATGTTGTAATGATTTAAAGGGGTTGGTCGATTAGGAAACCATTTGGAATGGCAAAGGTGTATGAACAATATCCTTCAGTTTTGATGCCATTTGTATGTAACTCTCCAGTTTTCAGATTTTTTGTTTAAGTTCTAGATTTTACCCATGATAACTGTAAATTACAGTGAAAATAGTTAACTCTTTAAACATTTTATTTCATTGTTTTAATTTTGTGTTACTTACATTTAATAGCTGGTAATAGAGTTTCTCAGGACTTTAGAGAGTCTATACAGATAGTCACTGACTTTTTCTATTTATTAAAGTTTTTTCATTCTTCATTCATCTTCATGTCGGCTTTCTTCCCTTTCGGGGTCGCCACAGCGGAATGAACCATCAACTCTCTGGCATATGTTTTACGCAGCGGATGCCGTTCCCTGCCGCAACCCATCGCTGGGAAACATTCATACACACATTCACTCTTTAACACTATGGACAATCGTTCTTACTCAATTCACTTATACCGCATGTCTTTGGACTTGTGGGGAAACCGGAGCACCCGGAGAAAACCCACGCGATCAAGGGGAGAACATGCAAACTCCACACAGAAATGCCACCTGCCCCAGCCAAGCCTAGAACCAGCGACCTTTTTGCTGTGAGACGACCGTGCTATCCACTGCGCCACCGTGACGCTAAAGTGTTTTTTGTACATAATTTGCCAAGCAAGTTTTTGCTTATTCTAGAATGTCTGTTTTTAGTCTCGACAATGGTATTACACTGTAAAATCCCGAGTGTTATATCAACACTGTTCCAAGTTTATTTGGTCCTAATCTATATACAGTTAAATTAACACTGAGCCCCTCATAATTTTTTTTTGCATTGTGATGATCTTTGAAGTTTGTGAAAAAGTAAAACACGGACATTTATCATAAAGTACAAGTGTTGGTGAAGAATCGATGGTTTAGAGGAAGACCTCACAGATATTTTAACTCAGTTTGAGTGTTATAGGTACTCTATTCAGAGTGTATTTGGTCCTAATCTGAATAGAGTACATTCTACTCTCCCGATTACTACCCCAGATTGCTCCCATCTGATGCTGTAACTGCAGCTTGAGTTTGCTCATCCTCCTAGTGGGGGGTGGGGGTATGGGGGGGTGGAGCGTGATTTTCTGACGTTCTCATAAATATTTAGTATTTGGTTGGTCAGATTAACCGTAAATGTTATGTCAATACATTATTAATGCATGTCTTTGCTTTGAAAAAAAAAGTTTTGCAAATGTGCATTTTGCATTTTTGTGAGTAAAAAAAAAAGTTAATTTAATAAAAAAAATAAATTCTCTTTGAACTGTTATATGTAATGTTTATAAATAGGACACAGTGAATCCAATGTTCAGAGTAGTTTATGTAATGCTTTTGCCACTCTTTTCTGTAGTTTCCACACCCATATGCAAACGTTGCTCATGTTTTGAAGCATCAGTGTAAATGAGGTTTTGTGTGGCAGACAAACATTGGTTCTTAACAGCTGTTTACCATGTGTGGCACTAAAAATATTTACAGAGGGTCATTATGATGAAAATAGAACAAGCCATACATGGAAAATCACAGCAGATAACTTCAAAAAGGAGGAGGGTAGAATAAGTATTTCTCTGCAAAACGTGAATGTTTTGTGTATTTTGATCCAGCTACCAGCTTTTAAAGTCAAGATATGAACAGAATACACTTTATCAATCATTCTTCAGATGTTTTATCCTCAGACAACATCTGACCATCATAACATTTTAAAAGCATACCCTCCTTTTATGCCTCAAAATCATGTCAAAGAGATCATCAGATCGTTCCACTCGTTTCCAGATGTTGACCCATTATAATATGGAGTTATTTTTCATGAGCTAGTCAAGTTTCTAAGTCACAAGATAAGCATTTGTTCATGTTTTTTGGCAAGGCTGTTAACACTTATGTCAATAGTTTGGAAGTCTTTTGCTCGCAATAGATGAAAACAAAAAGATTGGTGTTACCCAGCCTTCTTTCCAATGTTGAGCATCACTGGAATAGATACCAGAAGAGCTCAGTGTCATAACTACCATAGAAGATGAATGTGTCTGCCCTTAAAATACCTTCAGGTTTAAAAAAAAGAACACTTGAATAAAAAGCAAAATGTAACCTTTTAGCTTTCACTCTGAATAGAGAACAGATTCAGGTTAAATGCTAACAGAGGTGTGTGAAACCTCAACTCTCTTTCACCCACATTTATACACACTCATGCAGGCGGGATGTAGACTGAAGCTCTAGTAAAGTATACGACAGCGGCTTTACAGAGAAACCCCATTGTGCACTTGTGCAATTAAACACAGCCTGCCAGGACAACAAAGATATAAACTCAAAACTTTCTGCTCTGGTTGAGGCTAATTGTCTTACCACATAAGGGTTTGATAAAAATACTAAGAAAAGAACATCTGGATTCCAATTAGTTCCAGTTAATTGACACACATCTGAAAAACAACTTTACCTTTCTGTCTTATTTGTGTTTAATATCACATTTCATCTGTATCATAATCATTTTGCAATATGTTTTTTTTTGTTTATTGTAGAAAATCAAATCAATCTTTAGGTTATGAAAAAGTTCTAAGACTCTAATAAAATGTTAGTTCAATACCTCTGCATACAGTTAAGAGATGTATAACAGATTGTACAGAAAACACATTTTTTGTAGATTAAGCAGGAAAAAAGAACAATGAAAAACGTAGCTCAATGCATCGCACTCTTCATATAGCAGTCATTACATTACATTTTACATTTACATTTATGCATTTGGCAGACGCTTTTGTCCAAAGCGACTTACATTAGGGAGAGACAATATGCAATTTGTTACACCGTCAAAGTCTATCTAAACTTCTCACAATAGAAATTGTATCAACTGATCAAAAAACCAAAGCAGTAGGGGAAGAAGATAAAGACAGAGGAGGGAAAAAGAAGGTAGTAGTTTTTTTTTTATTTTATTTTTTTTATAGTAGGTGTTCTCTGAAGAGAAGAGTTTTCAGTTACTTTTTGAAAGCTGTTAGTGTTGTTGCTTTCCTGACTGGATCAGGGAGTTTGTTCCACCAACCAGTCAGTTAGTGACAGGTGCATCATGTCTTTTATCCAGCATATAATAAATCTGAGGCGAATGCTTCCCAGATGCATTACATTCTTTACACAATATCACTATTCCAGATGCTTCTGTCAGAAACTTTTCAGCCTCTCAATCTTATCACACTGACTGAAACACACCCTTGAGAGCCAGCAGGTATAAAATATCACTTGCAGTCTGTCAAATCAGCTTGCACAAACACTCTGAGACGATTTAGACTAGAGAGTGCCTTGTGACATGTGTTAAGCCAACAAGAGCACTTAGGGAATTATTTATACTCTACATGGCGTTTAGTGACATTCACCCAAATGCTAATTTAAGGAGGTCAATGAGTTTTAAAATTTGATAATTATTGACTTTTCTGGGAGAGGGATGCATGTAAAAATCCAGGGGTGCCATGAATAGATGGAGTGTTTTAAAGTAGATGTACTTCTGATTCATAATATTTTAAAAAGATTAATTGTATGGAAAGAAATTCCATGGACAGGCATTCTCTGTAAGTAAAACAGATTATTTTCTCATTTGTATTTGACTATTGCCATTAATATAATTTCTTAGTTCAACTATACAAAGTCAGCTCTATTAGGAATTCAGCAACATGTACAAACAGACAGAAATTCAATGTAATTCTATACTCTCTCCTTTACAAAAATCTTAAATAAAAAATTGTCAGATGTATAGAACGGCACCATGTTAGCAATAACTGGAGAAAAAAAACACTTTGCTGTAATAAATGGCACAAGTTTATTGAGAAGATTCTAAAGTGAAAGGCAAGCTATACTCTGAGGTAGTTGGTAGTTGCTGCATTAAACTGAATTGGTACATAATATGAAATTACACAGTAATTTAAAATAGCGACTTGGTTGCTGAATGATTGCTTTTTATGCTTTTATGTTTTATGAAGGTTTTTGTTGATTAATCAAACCTTCATTTTAGAAATAGATATAAAAAAATATTACTTTAACTCCTTGTCACAACAACCAGTTTCTTTACAGAGTTCATTTGAATCTATCACTCCACTAAGCTGTTAAAACATTGCAATCCTGTTTTAATGGATTAGCACAGCGATGTGTAAAATAATACATAGTATTCGTGATGTGTTGATTCAGCTCTAGACATTGGCTCGGTGGATCTGGCGTGTGAGTTTAACAACACAGATCATCGCACAGAGCTGAACGGCACAGATCGACTGATCGTGAGGAGAGGACAGGACTTCACCATCAAATTCCGCCTCAATTCTGGCTCCTTCCAGCAAGGCAGCAGCCAGATACACATCACTGCAGAGACTGGTACAGTAATACGCAAAGGGTGTGGGTGTGTATTTGTGTGTGATCCAGTATCCAGTATTAAAGCTATATTTCTTTCAAAGGTGTTATCCTTCAGATGAATACATATGTTAATCATTAATGCATCATTTACTCATCATAAATGAATACTGTGTTAACAACAATGCATATATAACATAGGGGAATTATGGGTAGTTAAAATGTTAAAAAGTATGCAGTATTGTGTATAAAGATTCAGAAGCTCTTTGCATTTTCCTAAGTAAGAATAGCTTAAGTCTAAATGCAAAAACAATAATACACCTTACCATAAATGATCTTGTGTTAAGAACATCTGCTGATGAATTATTTAATCATAAAAATGTAATTATGAAAATGTGCATGTAAGCAGAGCTGTATAGTTAAATTCACATCCCCTATGAATACTCTGGCCATGAATACACTATATAATCTACACCACTGTATTCTTTCCCATTGGTTCACTGTTTGCTGTCTGAGACATGTTGATGTTCTGACAGGAAATGTAATCTCTCTACTCTGTTGCTCATGCTCAAGAGTGCTGAGAGATTTGGCAGAAGTCTAAACTCAAGTCTGTGAAGCTCCATGTCTGAACCCAAGGAATGCAGTGTGTGCCCTTTAAAAATAGGGTCAAAGACTCATTGACCTGGAGGCAGATCTCACATTCCTCATCTAACACAGTTCAAGAAAGACTTAAGTGCAGTGCAGATTATCAAAGTCAATGGATGTCAGTGTTTCCACCAGTCTTCTTTTTTTTTACAGTGTGTAAATGGATTTGAGTAAAATATAGGCAGATTAGATGACACAAATATTATTTTTTTTTAAGAATTTCATATTTGTTAAAGAATTCTTTGAAATAGGTTCACTTTAAAAGAGGGTCTTGATCTGTTCTTTTAAGTGTATAATTATGTGATCTTTCACCCTGAAGGCAACTTTTGTTCTTCTGAACTCATTTTATCAAGAAGGAGCTCTTCAAACAGAACACTGAACATTAGTCCAAAACCAATTTGATTTAAAAATGCTCTGCATGCTAGATTGTTCATCAAATAAAAACCCAAACAATAAAACATATCCGTGTTGTGAATTGTGAGTACATTGAAATGTTCATTATTTGAGGATGTCTATTTGAATTAAGGTTTTTCTGTGACTGAAACTTTTAGAGTTTTGTAATCTTTAAAAAAATCTCTGGTGTTGCGTTTAATCTCTAAACTGTTCAAAACAAATACTTCTTGACTTATTGAACCGTATTGAACCAGTTTAACATTAATAACAATTACTGTGATGCCTTGATACATTTTTCAGGGGTTCTGCAAGTGTCATCAGTTAAAATTTAAGGACCCTTTTTAAGACCGTTAAATATCAAATTGAATAATAAATAATATTAAATAATATGATATAATAATATTAAAAAATAATAAATAATAATAAATATCAAAAATATTGTTTTGCATAATTAAACAGCACGCTTCAAATACATGGTTTGAAACCCTAACCATCACTTTTATGTTTTTTAGCATTTCTGAACTGTTTCTAAAACTCTGCCAACCTTAACCATGGATTTTACCAAGTTGAATGTTTATGATAATTTTTTCAATATCTGTCAACCCTAGCCATAATTTTTTTTTCAACATTTAGCTGAATTTGATCAGCATCTGGCAACCCCAGCAATCATAATTATGTGATTCAACATGTACGTATGTTTTCTTAGTCTCTGACAACCCTTACAATCACATTACATTTTTTTATATTTTTGAGACCTATGTCAATATTTGTCAAACCTTATAATCACAATACATGTTTGTATATTTGTGAGACCCATGTCAATATCTGACAACCCCACCCATCACTTTTATGATTTTGAGTGTATATGAGCCTTTTCTCGAACTCTGGCAACCCCAAGCAAGAAAAACACATATCAATTGTTTTACATGGACATCAGCATGTCTTACAAAGACCTGTGAAAAAACATTAGAACAGTAAATGTTAAACTACAGTTTGGACTTCTAAATTTGAAACTTCATAAGACCCCAAGAAACCCTGTTTTTACCAACTCAACTTTTTTATTTATGTTACAATAATAGTTTATAACATTAAAATGTAGGTAGTTCTAGAATTAATATGCTTCCCTAATATGTTTCTTTATTACATTCAACTCTTCTCTGTTGTTTACCTGACAGGTCCACAGCCTGAGGAGCAGTTTGGTACCAGAGCAGTGTTTGGTCTCAGCTCAGAGATTGACTGCTTAAGGTGGAGCGCAGCTGTTATTGATCCCATCTCAGAAACCCTTTGTTTGTCCATCTGCGCCCCTCCAAATGCCCCAATTGGAGAGTACAACCTAACTCTCGATGGCAGAATCCAGCTACAGTTCATACTGCTCTTCAATCCCTGGTGTCCAAGTGAGTTTATGAGAGGAAATGCTATTCCAAAAATTTAACTTTCCCTTAAAAAAACAGGATAGTTATTAAAAAAACTCAAGTTGAAAGGAATAGAAGTTTTGTCTTCTGATAAGAAGTTGTTGGTATGTATCATCTTCACAATATGTTCTTTCAAGTTAAACAGAAAAGTTTAGGGAGAAACTATTCCTCCTCAGTTTTAATCACACATTATATAAGTAATAGATCTATTGGTAATTCTTATAACATTACAGATTAATACTTTTGTGAATCACAGATGATGATGTGTACATGGAGAGCGAGGAGAAACTGGATGAATATGTTTTGGCCCAGGATGGGATCATCTTCAGGGGGGATGCTAATTACCCTGTCCCGCTGGCCTGGAACTTTGGACAGGTACCAAAACACACATTAAAATGACATCCTCAAGTGTTTACACAAACACTTCAGTTCATGAAAACACAAGAAAGAAAGCTCTGCTCAGTTCTCACACATAGGCATTTATGAAGATAGAATGGTCTAAGAAACTGAGGAAAATATCTCATGTGTGATTGTAACAAAGGTAACAATGGGACTGCTTTTTTCTGTATGTCAGTGTTAAAGTGTTTTTTTTTTTTACACAAAGGGAATTTTTGTCATTTTCTTTTAATAAGGGGGAAATATCAAAATATTTTAAACAGTTTTAAACTGCTAAATATTTTAAAATGTTATTAAATATAATATGTTGTTAAACATATTAAATGTGTTAGTCATGTGTACGTCGGGTTTTGTTTTGCAGTTTGAAGAAGGAATTCTAGATGCTTGTTTAAAGATCCTGGATATGAACCCCAAATACAGAAGGAACCCTGCGAAAGATTGTTCTGGACGTAGGAACATCATTTATATCACACGAGTGCTAAGTGCTATGGTGAGGGCTCTAACACAAACAAACATGAGCTATTGGAGTTCTTAAGCATATTGAAAATATTCAGTGATATTTTCAAGCTATATTTCAGGACATTTGAAAGTTTTTTAGATCATCAGCATCACTAAATAGAACAATAGCAATGTGCACAAAAGAAATTGAGAAAAAATGAGAGTTCACAAGAAATGGAGGAAATGGCAGTTAAACATTTCTTTTTTCCGCCTCCCCTGTGACTGCTTCTTGTTTTTCAGATCAACAGTAATGACCAGGATTCGGGGGTGTTGGAGGGGTGCTGGAAGAACACATTTGATGGTGGTGTGAGCCCCTTGTCCTGGAGGGGAAGTGTCCAAATCCTCCGGTCTTGGATGAGCACTTCCTGTCTACCTGTCAAGTTTGGACAATGCTGGGTCTTTGCAGCAGTTGCATGCACAGGTAGTGTATTACACCAGACTTCAACACGCTAACACAAATGCACATAAAATGAGATGACATGTCAATAACAGCAAAAAATGTTTATAATATATGACATATAATGCTAACATTAGAGCAACAAAATGAGAGAATTGGTCTAATAGAAATAAAAAAATAACTTCTGAATAATTTAGTTGAAAAGATGTTGATTTATCTTGCTCTACATGCTCTCTCTTTTTTAATTGCAGTATCAGTTTTGTCCACTAGCTTTAACATTTGTGTTGCCAATCTCTTGTACTGTTGATTTGTCTTTTCTTTGTGTGTCTTTGTAGTATCTCGTGCTCTTGGGATCCCCTGCAGAGTCGTAACTAATTACTATTCGGCTCATGACACCAACAGTAATCTACTGATTGAGCGCTACATCAATGAGAAAGGAGAAACAGACCACAGCATCACCAGAGACATGATTTGGTAGTACTTCATATTAGTATGCATTAAACATGTGTTCTTTATAACATGATTTTTCGAGTGAGTGTTTTATCCTGGGATTTAATACACATATATAAACACATACTATAATATATACTACATACATAAATATACACACAAATTTTGCTTTGTTGGTAAAAGTTTGCTAAGATAATGCCCTCTCTATTCAAACTGTTGTGGTTATTTCTAAATCTTTTTTTTTTTTTGCAGTTTCACCATTCGTTCAGTGTTATCAAGCAATTTTGTTGTTGTTTTTTTTTAATAGAAAACCAGACTTTACATTGTAGGAGTGGCTTTAGATCACTTTATCTTACACATAATGTTGGGCAGCTGCAAAGTTTTTACATCCAGACTCCACCTCCACAGACCCTTCAGTTTAATTGAGCACAGCTGTTCCTTGCAAGTTCTCACATTTGTCTTCATTCCCACCATCCATCCCCATTGTCCTATTTAGAAGAACTCTCACAAGCTTATACTCTGTTAACCATTAACTGTCTGAAAGTGAATTTCTTACCTTCTTTTCTTTGCTGTTTGAATGGCTATGGCCTTAATGTTCACCTTTTTGGACTTGGGTTGATTGCAGCATATCTTTTAACCTTGCCATCTTCCTTTGCTTGCCAATGCCAATATTGAATTAATCACTGCCTTTAGATCTCTATATTTGTACACCCTTCCCTGTAGTTTAATCACTTTGACCATCAACTCCACTTCAACAATTTATTTTGATTAAACATCTCATTTTGTAGTTAACTTAACTACTCTTCCTGTGTGAATTTGGTGCTGTTATACAGGAACTATCACTGCTGGCTGGAGAGTTGGATGAAGCGTGCAGATCTGCAGCCAGGGTTTGATGGCTGGCAGGCCAGCGATCCGACACCTCAGGAGAAAAGTGAAGGTCTGAAGATGAACGAAAAATACTTCCAACAATTTAGTCATCACCTGCTCATTTATAATTATTTGTATCTATGTACATTCTTATTTAGTTAAAGGCATGGACACATAATCTGGACTGGAGCCAAGGCATTAAAAGACCAAACTCATACTGTTTCTTAACATTCCCAAAACAGTATTGGGGTAATTTGGAATCCCTAATCCACATCATGTTATTATGATGTATTAAAAGCCAATCTATACTTGAGCATAAAGCCTACGAGTTGCCGTTTGTGAAGACTGCACATTCACATAATCCCCTGACCCCTTTGCGGAGTCTGCCGCACATTTTCTATACTCGCGTCAAGGCTTTGTAGAGCGAGCTCCATGATTGGTCAATTTGAAGCAGAGCAAACGCTCTCACTCTCTTTCTTAGCTTGTGGTCCATGTCAAACATTGCATGATGAAATAAAACTATGGCGATGAAGTAAACAACCTTCCTGAGTTGTGCGTTCACTAGCTATAAGTTAGGATTGTTAGCACACTACGTTTTAAAATTGATCAGAGCAAAGAAAGTGCTTCTACAGCAGCATCTGGTATTTGTATAGAGATGTATGTATACGATGTATGATGAGTGAATAAAACCTGACCTTTGTTAGTATCTGTGTTGTGTTTTGGTTAGCTGGTAGTTAGCATTTTTATCATGCCAGTATTTATCAGTGGATCCGCAACGGGCAGTTTGTAAGTTTGAAGCACAACTATAAATTGGACCTTAGTAACCACTAAGTCATTGTTCAAGGAAAATCAAGCAATAAATACCTAAAAAAGTATAAATACCTAAGGCTAACATAGTCTCACTACTGCCAGAAATACATCTCTCAAAGAATTTAAACATAGCTGAAAAATAAAACCAGTGATCTTTACATTCCAGGCATATTCTGTTGTGGACCTGTTCCTGTTCGTGCTATAAAAGAGGGAGAGCTCACCTTCAAATATGATGCATCATTCGTCTTCGCTGAGGTTAATGCAGATTTGGTGTATTTCCTAAAATACAAAGATGGGAGTTCTAGAAAGGTTGAGTATGACCAAAAAGTAGGAGAGAATATTAGCACAAAGAGTGTGGGCCGAGACCAGAGAGAAGACATCACAAACCATTACAAATATCCTGAAGGTAAAAGTATCTTGTGTATTGGAGCGTTGAATTCATTATCAGCAGCTGAATGGTTATTGTTTATTGATCTCTTTCAGGTTCAGCAGAAGAACGTCAGGTTTTTGAGAAGGCGAAACACCAGAATAAGCTTCTTCAGCCTCAGGACAGCTCTGGTCTCCATGTCACCATTAAACTTTCCAGCGACATCCGTAAAGGGTGTGACTTTGATGTCTTTGCTGTTGTGAAGAACAGCAGCCAAGTGGATAAAAAGTCTCGTCTGGTGTTTGCATCTCGAGCCGTATCATATAACGGCGTGATTGGGCGAGAGTGTGGATTTAAGGATCTTCTCAATGTAGAGTTGCCACCTGGGGGAGGTTTGTTCTCAAAGAAATGTTTTTTTTTCTTGTTAAATATTTTAAATACTTTAACGATAGTTAGGAATGCTATTGATTCGTAATATATGGGGATGGTGAAATATTGTTTTGTGCTTGACAAAAATCCATTAAACCATTTATAGCTGCCTTTCATCCTCTACCTTCAAAAATCTGTCAACCAAGACAAACTCACAATGCAAGCATTTAAATTGTGCTTAATTTTATTCACCATGCAGAATTAAAGTTTTCCATGTTAAACAAGTGTTTTTATATTTAATGTGTGTTGTTGTTCCAGAAAGGAAGGTTCCTCTGAGGCTGACCTACAGTAAATATTGTAACAATCTGATGGAAGATAATCTAATTGGTCTCGGGGCGTTGGTTATTGACCTCACCACCAAAGAAGCCATTATGGCCATGCGAGACATTGTATTGGATGACCCTGAGATCAAGATAAGAGTAAGAAAATATTCTTGTAAATCTACAAAATTGATCCTTGTTAGAAATAATGAGCTGCTTTTCTCTAATATTTGAAGTGTGTAACCTGTGTAATAACTGGTTTTGTCTCATAGGAATTGTTATTTACCAGTAATACAGGTTTATCTGGAAACGTTTAATGAAAATGCATCAATAACTCTTTATTGCGCAATTATAGCAGCTTGAATATTGCATGTTTTAGATTCTGGGGGAGCCTAAAGAAAACCGTAAGCTTGCAGCAGAGCTGAGTTTACTGAATCCACTGCCTGAAGCACTACAGAGCTGCTGCTTTACTATTGAGGGAGCAAATCTCACCAGCGGAGGCAGCATCAGCCAGACGTAAGAGATTTTTCCAACTATTTTATTTGAGAGGAACATATAATTATTCCATTAACTCTATATTAGTTCACTATTAGTTCATTTGTTAATTATCATTAGGTATTTCCTTTTTGCACATAAATGTAACTCATCATTTAATTAATTGAATTAGATATTTTTCAATTTAGTTTACCTCAAAGTGTTTGCTGAGTTTTATGAGTTTAATAAGTTCAGGATTAATCAATTTGTTAATTCATCATTGATTCATAATGAACTCATCCTAAAGAAAAAGTTCATTTATGCAATAACTAATGATGACTTATGTATAGACTTATTATAGAGTGGTACCAGTGATTTAATTGAAAGAAAACAGGTTTCTAATGAGAATTATTATGAAAATTGCTTCTAGCTGTTCAATTATAATAATCTCGAGTCAGCTGTCTTCTAAGATTCCAAGATGTATACAGTTATACATAATAAAATACAGTGATACCTCAAGATATTAATTAATCCATTATGGGGTGGTCTTTGTATGCTGAATTTTTCGCATGTCAACGCAACATGTAAAAGGCATAATTCATTCCAAGCTACACAAAAATGACAATAAAAATTGAACATAACAAGAAAAACCAGAGAAAATTAAACAATGATTCTTAAATCCTTAAAAGTACATATTATAAATCTAACAAATAAAAATAAAACTATAAAAGCAGAAAACAGAGTGGCCTATCCATTCTTACATTTTCCATACCGTGACGCATTCATATCTCGGGTACCACTGAATATGGCAGTTAAGACTTCAACATTTCAAAATTAAGTACAAAACATCCTACCTTACTATATGAGCTGTTTTATAAGACCCAGCTTCTGCACCTTCCTCGTTTGTTTGCAGATGGAAAGTCATAGAGCATCATTGGAATTAATGTATTCATGTATTAAACCAAAACTTAAACGTACCTAAACAAAAACTGTTCATCTAGTCACAAGCTCAGCATTTTAAATTCAACCTGGAATGCTTTAGCATATTAGTGGATGATTAAGAAACTGAATTCCAACATATGATTCATATTCGGTTAGTTTGGTGGGGCGTACAAAAGAGGAAACTGAAGACAAGAGGAGATTAATGAACCACACAACAATTTCAACACTACATCCAGTATGATCTGCTTTGACAGGACTTCAGAGGTCTCCTGCCTGAGTTGCGCCTTTTCCTATTAAACTTAAAACCCAAAGAGCAGGAGAAATATTAAATAATCATTAACTACAGGATGTGCTCCTGAATGGAAGATCAGATTCCTGAAAAAAAAACACACAAAAGATAAAAGAACAAAAGCTGTATGTTTTGTACAGCAATGTTTATTTTATTAATATTTTATTTTATTATTGCTTAAAATGTAAGATTGAATTCATATGTATACTTTAATCTTATTGTGCATTTGTCTTTTTTTAATTTCTGGGAAAACCGCCAGAAGGTGCACATTCTAGACAAACCAGACACAGTTTTGTGTAAACTCCTTAAACAGTTTATCTCTGAATAAACATAAATCAGACAAGGAGTTTTGAAAAACACAGTATGTGAGATTCCTGCCTGTAAAATATTTCATAAAGAATAATGTATATGCTTTGTGTGCCAAAAAGACTGTGTATTTAGCCTAATCCACCAAACATGTCAGAACAGTGAAGCAGAACAGCTCTCTTGAACCTAATTTTTGGCTCTTTTGGCAAACAAATAGAATTGAAGTTTCATTATAAGATTAATTTCAAAAGCTAGTAGGACTCAATGATGTGTTAATGGAAGTCAAACACCTTCAAACAGCATTCTTGGTACGATCAAAAGACTAAACAAGTTGAGGATCTTTAGTGACTGGAATTTCATTTCTGAATTAACTGTTCCTTCAAATGTTTCAGTCTGGAATCCAGCATTGAGCCCGGAGAGGAGGCGAAGGTCAAGATCTACTTCACTCCGACTCAATGCGGACTACGCAAGCTCCTGGTGGATTTCAACAGCGACAAACTTGGACATGTCAGAGGATACAGAAATGTCATCATTGGAAAATGAGACTACCTTTGTTATTATTCAAATTCAGAGTATTACTAAGCTTTTTATCACTTTTTATGAACATGTAAAAATGATTTGCTACCAGAACACATGTAAAAGCAAAATAGAGGTCTTTATTACTTTTGGACACTTTAGACATGAGCATTCCTGGAAGGGCTTACAGCCCTTAACAGCTCTAGAGCTTGCTACAGAGACATTGGCTAAACACATTTTGCATGCATATCAATGTTTTTATCTCATATTTTTTCTATTTGTATATTTTCATTAAACATGTACTGAATCTGTCAAGGTTTTTGTTTTGATTATCTTTTTTCAAGATGCTGCAAGTCTGTGTTTAGCTTACAATTAATCAAGCTAAATGAAGAAGAAACTAAATTTAAACAAAATAATTTAAAGTAGTGACAAGCTCAGAGGCCGCATACACACTGGGCTAGCCACCTCTCTGTTACACACACGTTTAAATATGTAAGTACGTTATAGTTACAAATTAACATCATGGAGAGCAGATGAAGTTGAAAAGAAAGGTCCTTGTCTGAACACCTAAACCAGAAACCTTCCAGCTCAGGGTCAGCAATGTTAACCACTTCACCGACAAGGCGATAAAGTTTTGTGCATGACAGGTTTACAACCATTATTCACTCATAATGAACTGGAGGTTTTGCTTTTGATTTTGTAGTTTAGTTTTAGTTAAAAAAAAAAGATCAAATAAATATCAAATAAGCCACCCTTCACTTAGATACTCTTAACAGTTTGTTTTTTTTGTCTGAACACTAAGAGCTCGTTGATGCTAAAAGGTTATCAGGAAAGTGTTCTTTCAAGAACAGGACATCAGTTAGGCGTGAACAGGAAGCAGCTTTTCAATCACACACTGCCTATTATACTAATACTGTTATTATTGCCAAAGATCACACAGCAATTCAAACATTACAGACTAATACCAAACTTTGCAATGTTATTGGCAAAAAAACACATGATGGAACATTGTGTTTCGTCCCTATAAAAGTTGCAGATACATTGGCGATAAAGAATCATTTGTTCATGAAAAACAACTTAGTTTTGAAGGCATAAAATTTATTTCTGCTCGTATGCTGATTGACACAATTTCAATTCCACAGTTCTGCTTTCAACGTAAAAAATGAAATTAAAAAGCTTTTTACAGGAATGTTAATCAGGAAATCCAATCTTAAAGAAACTAAAATCTAAACTAAAAGATGTGTTAAAATATTTTACGTAAATAATCAAATGTAAGAAAAGAATGAGAAGTTTGCATCAGTTTATACATCATTCATTTTCAGATATGAAATGAGTCTAAATCTGATTCATTTTATGATGTTGATATTTGAAATTCTGTTCCTGAGGATTGTCCCAAACAAGTAGTCATTAGTTAATCTAAAAAGCGAGTTGAAGCATTCATTTATGTTAAATAGTTATTAGCTCTCCCTGCATTCAACTAAGGAACAAAATACTAAACAGAACAGTTTGAGATTTTATTTAGGTATTGTTATGCTTTATACTATGTCTCAAGGAAACATCTACTACAGAATGAACAACTAAACTATTCTGCCCTCTGCTGGAAATGTCCTATACATTTCTCAACTCACTACAAAAAAGGTTCATGTTAAACGTGTGCTTTAAGTGAGAGGCACAATATTAAAATTGAAGAAGCAGACAATTGCACGCTAGTTGCTTCTCAAATGTCTTTCTCAAGCTGGGTTCTCCACTCCTAACTTCACAAATCCATTCTAAGAAGCCTGAACATTGACAGTCTGGAATCCATGAAGGATGGTAGGTAAATTCGTCACGACTAAGCAAGCATGAAGAACCTTAGCGCCCGATATCCTGGGAACGAAGGGAACAGGTGTCCTCATGTTCTCCCCGGGTTGGATTGAGACACTACAATATGAAAAAAAAAAAACACATTTAAACAACTCAACACTTGCTTAAGAAAAAGACATTGAAATATGTTTGTTTTTGTTCAATTATAATGAACACAAAATAAATGAAATATATATATATATATATATATATATAAACACATTTATGGAATTTTATTGTATTTGGTAAATGAATCAACGTAGCAAAGGTAAGCTATATTTTCTTAGTCAGAAATCTATCAATTCATGTATTTTTATGTCATTTGACATGGATAAACTACTACACGTGCGCTGGTAGCCTGTGTACTTTGTAAATATACTCATTGAGTGAGAAATAAGTACGGATTTTCCTGTTCAGACATTCAGAATTACAATTATGAAGACTGCAGACAAAGGGAACGATTAAACTATGACAAAACTGATAACCGCCCTAAAAACTGTATGTACAGTACTCTACACCCTTCAGCAATGAACTCTCTCCTCAGGAATCTCAACTATTTTTTACAAGCGTAACTATAGTTCTTGTCAATTGAAAGAGGAGACTGTAAAAGTGTGATGCAATTACATGATGGGTTTAGTGTTAATCTTTAAAGCGATAAATGGAGGTTAACTTTAGCACAAGATGAAAAAGAAAAATGTCAAATGGTACAAGATATGCAGTGATATCATTATAATTTACAAAAATCATTATTGGACATGTAGCATCCTATCTCATTTAAACCAATTGGATTAATTTGGGATTTTTCCATTAGATTTTCTAGCGATGGGAAACTATGTGTGCATGTTAAGCCTGTTTTAAGAAAAAACTATACTCAGTGTATCAATTGATGGTAAGGGCTAAAATAAAACCTACTTCATTTGAATTCTCTCTTCCAGGAGTCCAGAACCAGCAACATTCAGTTTTCCATTCAGTGGGATCTTAAACGTGTTGGTGAATGAGAGAATTGCCACTTGCTGTTTGTTCATGACGATAGAGCTCTCATTTTCAATCTGGAAGAAAATACACGATTCTTGAGAAACTTTCAATGATCATTTAAAAGGTCAAACTGGTACTGAGAGATTTGGACAATTTTCTTACATGTATATTCAGAGAAGGGCTGCGGATGTTGAACTCCTGAGAGGCCAGCACACACTCTTGAGACTTCATGTCCTCCAGAACCACAGCCAGATTGAGCAGACAATCCTCCATCATCTTCAGCTTCTTGTACTCTTGGAAGGAGATCTCATGCTTCATGGTTTGAGCTGATGATAAAATAAGCAAACATAGATTATAATCCTGAATTCTCATACTCACCGTCATCTGTTTAACCTGAACTATATGTCTAGTTTATGACACACCCATCCAACAATTCTGCTTTGATAGATTGGTTTCACACTTTTGCATTTGCATTTATACATTTGACAGATGCTTTTGTCCAAAGTGACTTACAGTAGGCGAGAAACAATATGCATTTTGATACACAAAGTTGATCTCAGCTTGCTCATAATAGAAATTGTATCAACTGATAAATAAACCATAGCAGGAAGAAAATAGAGACAGAGGAGGAAAAAAGAAAGTAATTTTTTTTTATAGTAGGTGTTCCCTGAAGAGTAGGGTTAGTGTTGCTATTTTAGGAAATGATCTTCCTGAAAATATTTTTACTGCCTGTGACCAAAGCAGATTTTACAAAGGTATATTTTTGAGAATTGTTAAGAATGTATCAAGCTGGACTTATGCATTGTAAATAAACCATACTGAAGGAACCAAGATATAACCAATATTTGTAATAATTGTTTTCTACTTTTTCTTTCCACATCCTAAAGAAATAGTAGTATGTTTATTGAAGATATATTTATTTATTTATTTATTTTTTGCTACCACTAATAAGGAAAAATATATATTTATGTACTTTATTTGGGAGGTTGCTTACTCTCATTAGGGCCAATCTTGATATCATTGTGCTTCTCCCAGAAAGCTGCAGAGGGACTCCGATCATACGCTTTTTTCTGAGCATTAACATGCTCTCTCAGCTGCCTGGAAACACGTGTCTTATTGGTGATTATGACACTGAAAGAAATGTTTTCTCCAACGACGGGGGGTTTCTGCAGCTGGAGGGAAACTTCAATCCCTTGCTGAGCTGCTGGAACATGAACTGAAATACAACAAAAGATTTCAAACTAATGTTTGTGGTTCAAGCCATCCTACAAATGATTTAAAAAAGAAAGCAAATTCACCATCTCTGACTGCAGCTTCGCCTCCTGCTGCTTCACTACGTGCCGTTACTGGTGGAAAAACAATTACATTAAAATGAAACAGTAATATAGTTTCTGAAAAACGAACAACATACAAAACAAGAACATGAAAAATTCAGATTTGTGTAAGAGTTCCATTTTTTTCTACACAGAACTAATATTTTTAAACAAGTTTGGGCACAGTTGAAAATCTAAATAAAATTTTTAAAAAGTGACAATACTTGCCATTGGCCCCCATGAGTGCACCAGATGTCCTGACATCTGAAAAAGAGAAACAGCATTTTTAAGGTCATGATAAACAGAACAGATCATTATTTTTCCTCTTCCTTGTCGGTTCTCTCACCGGTCTCAGTCTTGTATTCAGAGGTGATGTCCTGCAACACCATGGCTCCTGGTTGTTTGGTGCAGATCAGTGCTCCGACTCTCTTTGTGTCCACGGTGGTGTTTAAAATCTTCCCGTTCTTAATTATCATCGTCTTCACATCTGCGTTCACCTCTGAGAAAACGAATGGGATGTCGTACGGAGCATTTGTTTTCTTCTCATAGACCGCTCTGACGGAAGCAGGGCCTAAGCGGTACATTCCTGTGACAGAGAACATCAGCATTCACATTACAAATCCATTATTTTCACAAGTGATAATTACATCTGTTTATGTACATGTAGAAGATGGTAAGAAAAACACAGATTTACAGTATAATCTAGAACATTTCAAATGTTATTTTTTACAGATTCTCTAAACATCACCACCAGAAGACATCCAGTAGTTTATATCTGATCACAAACTCCTACTGTTAACTCACGAATCACTCCACAACACTGCTCAGAAGCCACTCTCTCCCTCATCACTCATTATGTCAAGAGCATTCAGCCTTTTCTGAAGAAATCTTCCAATGAATGTCCAATGAATCTTCCAATGAAACAGCTCGAACCTGAGATTGTTTATTCACTTTATTTGTGTTTTTCTGTGCTGTTTTTGCTTGTTTTTTTTTGTGATCCCTCATGTTGTAATTTACTTTTTTTAACGTGTCCTTGATTGTTGTGAAGGGTACCATAAAATAAAATACATTTTTTCGTAATTATTTTTCTGAATTTCATCCTATAAACTCTTACAAAAAAAATTAGGTCTGATTATAGTAAATTTGATCTAATTTCACTCAACTCTGCTGCTTCGGTTTTATTCACAACTATTCTGGATTTTTCTTTACCGGCTAATATTTTGCAAACAAATCTTATGACTGTCTTTTAGTTTGAAATGTTAAGTACAGCTATTTTTTCATTCTATAAAAAGTAAATGTTCACTCCTTTATAAAGGATGATGTTTAATTAAGTTTAATAATTACTTCATACAAGAGCCTCAAAAGTAATTGTTCATTTGTTAGCCTCGGAAGCCTAGAGGTTAGTGAGCATGACATACAAGTCCAATGAACCCTTCTAATGCCAACTTGAATTGTATGACACATAAAATAAATGCTCTTTTTATTATCACTTTATTATATTAAATTCTCTTCAGTGTGAAAATTCAAATTGTCGAATGTATATTGTAAAAATTTGTTCATGTGACCTGCACTCTGTTCCTGTGGTGTGGCATCCAGAACCTGCCAGCCATCATAGTTCTGACCCAGATCAGGTCGCTTCATGAAGCTCTCCACCCACACATGGAAGTTCCTGGAGAAAAATCCAAAACCAGGCATTTTTATGTTGTTTTTTGTGTTTATGTTGCAGACATTAATAAGTGTGCTTTCTAGAATCATAAGGGAGATAATTAATCATTAATCAAGGCACCAAGCAGCAAATCTAATGTTATTTTAAGAATATTTAACAATAATGAGCATTAGGGATAAAAATTACATTAGTGTCTACAACGTACCAGATGCTGTCGCCACCCATGGACAGCTTTTGTCCTGTCTCGGAGTAATATTCCTCAATCACCATATTTCCATTCGTGTCGTGAGCAGAGTTAAAGTTAGTCACTGCTCGAGTGGGAATGCCAAGAGCTCGCATCACTGTCACACACATGAACAGCAACTTAAATAAGATGTCAATCAACAACAAACTACTTCTATTAATAATGATTTATTATTTACATTACTCAATACTTGTTATTATTCATAATAGAACATACAATATTTGTTAAAATGTATTATAACTAGCAACATAGAATTTGACAATGTTTTGTTCCTCTCAACTGAAGTTTGTTACAGATAAAAACATCCATTAACTTTGAACCAATATCAAAAAAACAGTTACGATCAACACCCACCTGTGCACATGACGGCTGCATACACCCAGCACTGCCCATATTTGACTGGACGGAACTGTGAGTTTGCCCAAGCTTTGAGAATTTCTGCACTGCCAGACCACTGCGAGGGACTGACACCATCAGAGAAATCATCTGACCAGTTTCCCATCAATACTCCCAGATCATCCTCAGAGTTAACCTGTTATCGTGTAAAAAAAGAGAGATGAGAAAGGGTGAAGTATTTTCTCACAAATCCTCAACTAAGCCAAAACCAATCAGAGCAGATCATATGACAAATTTGATCATTTACAAAGTATAATACAAAGTGCAGCCCCATCTAACTGAAGAGAAGCAGAGGTAATATTCTTTCGTTTTAAAACGTAAAATGTATAAAGCTTAAAGATAATATGATCACAATCACAACATTGTGGGCCATTTCAGACAGGAGACAAAAATAGGATGGAGACACTGACCATGGCAGAGACCACTCGGCCGATGTAAACTGGATTTCCTCTGTTGAGAATGTCTTTTTTTGGGTCGGCTACAGATTGAGGACTCAGATCAAGAAGCTTCATACAGATGTCCAAGATTCCTTTCTCATTCTGAAAGAGCAGTTTATTGGTGAATGTGAAGTTGTTCTATCAGGGGAATGACCAAAGATCTCACCTGGCCAAAAGACCACGGTCTGTAGACTATGTTTTCCGGAGTTCCTTTAAACAGCATGCCGTAATCCCTCTTGACGTACTCGTTCCTCAGAAGCTCAGACGCCAGAAAAACTGAATCGTCTGAGGAAGATCACATTTCTTTGATTAAGGAGCCAAACAAGTAAAATGACAATTAATGAAAACAAAAAACAAACAAATCAATTGAGGTTGTATAAGATATTCTTTTTATGAAGGATAGTTCAGATATATAGAGTCATTTGACGATCTCCTAACTAGCAAAAAAATATGGGGAAATTCAAGGAGGTGTAAGAATTGGAATGACAAAGCATAGAGCCAAAAACCGGATCAGGTCTACCTGGTCTACCAAGGGAACTAACGGCCAACAAACCAACACATTTCCCTCAAGGGGAAAAGTCATAATCTGAAAAGAATTGACAAACAAAAAAATTACATACAACATTTAAATACCTAAACCCAAGTCTTAACATGAAATGATCAATGTGCCTTGAGGGAACAATGTCTAAAGGAGGACTATAAAGATGAAAAAAAAACAAAACCAGGAGAAAGCAGATGAACTAAAATCGCTAACAAAAAAGCAAGTAGGATGATGACACAAGTCAGAAAACAACAAGGGACTATGTGCTGCAAACAATAACAAAACAAAGATGGCTACTGCCAGTCATGTGATTTGTACCACATGACCGAGAAAGCAAAAACCAGAAAAACAGAATTGACTAAATAATTAGTTTTGGTAAATCAGTAATGTGCCTTTAATTTTATTTGAAAAATGTTTAATCACAACAAATTAGGAAATACAATACTTTTAATCTAATGTAAATATATAGTATTACAGAAAATATTCCAATGTTATCAGAACAAATAATATATTGTTAAAGGGGCTGACCTGTGCACCAAGGGTTGCAGAGTAGTGTGAACTGTCCCAGTGGTTGTGATTTGGAGCTTAAGGGAGTCTCCACCTTCAGCTGGAGTGTATAGACACCAATGGAAGCAGTTACTGGGCTGTACAGAGATACGGATAGCGCATTCGGGTTCAAGGTTGGGGCCAGAAAAGCACTCCATTGAGAAGAAGATGGGGATGGGGATGAAGATGAGGAGACAGGTACCTCAACAGACAGAGAACCTAAAGACCAGAAACACACACACACAAAAAAGCCATTCTCTCTTTGTAAATAAGTTTACTTTCATGTCTCATGCTACAAAAGATTTGAAAGAATATTGATAAATCCTGAAAACAAACTTCCTGTGCTTATACAAAATCAAACTTAATGAGGTATGACAACACATTGCATTCTCTTTACAGTTCACTCATGTTTCACCTAGATTTTATCTGATATTCATTCTCTGGACAAACTGTTCTCATCAAAATGTTTTAATTCTTTTACTTTCCCCAAGAATCTATAAGCTTTGGCATTGCTCTGAACATCTATAACATGAAACCTAATCATAACCATTTCCAGACTTTCAGATGAATAGCGGAGAAAAAAAGAACTATGTGAAGTTATGGCTTTCTTACTAACCCAAAGTGACAATGAAGGTGAGCTTCTCTTTAAGTGGGTCGAGTCTTTTTCGTGAACAGTATAGTGAGAGGTTGAACTTTTGACCTCTTCGCACGATCAGAGCACTGCTTGATTTCAGCTCAGAGGTTCGATGTAGGGTCTGATTCTCTAAAGCTTGCAAGTCCACTCGATCAACCTTCAACTCTAAAAGAAAGAAAGTTTATAAACACAACAGGTTAAATTGTGAAAAAAATACCAAAAATGTACTCCTGATTGCAAATTAATCCAAATGAATTGTTTTTGACCACAATACATAAAAAAATAGTGTATAAAATATTTAGTAATCATTCAAAACTTCAATAAAAAACTAATAACATTAAATGTGCAAATACATGTAAACATCCCCAAGCATCTACTTCATCCAAATTAACAGTAAACTTACATTTTTAAATGTTATCCCCTATCTATTAGCATTTGTATTTAAATCCTACCGTCCATTGTAGGGGATGACATGAGTGTTATTTTCTCTTCTGGTCACTGTTGAACTCAGTGAGTGTTTGGAATCTTTTTATACTCTATGTTTTCTTCTACACACCCCTTCAATGTAAGTTGCAGGACCACATTCACTAGTGAGTGTTTCACACACCTCACAGGGTTGCGCAATCTAAAATGGATGACAGTTGCTTTTTATATAAGAATTTATAAAAATGACTAACACAAACACAGATATGAAATGAATGCACAAAAAAACTTTTGATTTAAGTTTGACGAAAATGAGAAGGGTAGAGAAAAATCAATAAACAGTTTATGTTTATGCGGACACTGTTTTGTCTCTGTGTACTTGCACATGAAATAAATATTTAATTGTGTCTTCTAAATGATCTCATTGAAACAGCTGAGAGCAAAACTAAAATTCCAACTAATGTCTGGGTCACCATTGATTACCACAACTTTTGTTTTCTTGATGCACTTTGATGCAATTCCGTCGCAGGCTGGCATTAAAAATTCCGTTCAAAATGTCACATTTAAATTGTTCAAATATTTACAGTTTCTACAGAGAATCTCTTTTTGTGTGAACTATTGAAGTAAGACATTTGAACATAATGATTTATCAGAGGTGGAATTACAGCAGAGATTAAGAGAAGGTGTGGGAACTCTTGCTCATTTGATGACTGAGTCGTCATCTTCTAATGAAAAATTCCTTTAAAAGTAAAATTCTTTCACTCTGAGTGAACTTTACAACTATTATTCAAATCTCTCATAATCATGACTCAAAGGGCACAGGGAGGTGTGGTACTGTATATGAAGGTGTGGTCTTGTTCACTCCATGTTTTCCATATAGATGTAATCATGTTGCTCACTTCACTGTAAACATAAAATTAATTTGATGACACAGCTCATACAACAAGATACAGACAAAAAGGTATTTACAGTTGTCATAAAATCAGGACACAAACTAAAGGTAAAACTATGTTCTTCATGGCACTTTTGTGTCTGAACAGTGTTGTTTTTTTTTTGTATTTTTTTTTCTCAAGTTCTGACTTTTGTTCTCAAGCAGAGGAGCATCATGTTTTTTAGAAGGGGAAACACCAGAAAAAGCTTCTTTCGCCTCTAGTCTTAATTACACTAGCCCTGGGTCTCAATCAGATTTAATGTGTCCAAAACCGTAGTACACATAAAAAGTATCTGAGCGGGTCCTGAATGTGTTACCAGCTAACAGATTTATATTACAAGAACGTTTTGGGAATGTTACCTCTAATGTCACAAAAACATTACTTTTTAAAAAATTTTTAAGGTTCCGTAAATGTTTTCTTAAAGTTATTAAAACGTTTTCATCACTCAAATAAAAACGTTCTAGGAATGTTTTCTTTCAGCACTGAGGGAAAATGAATCCCTCACCAAAAACTTGGAATGTTCTGGGAATGTTGTTTAGATAACATTTTAGTTTACTGTTATTAGAGTGTCAGTAGAAAATTCTTTTTGAAACATTATGAGCTAACATTTAGACAACTTTTAAAGAATTTTAGCGAATGTTACAAGAAGGTTTCCTGTTAGCTGTTTAGATTCTGAAGTGCAGATCGACGAACACTCAACCGGCTGATATTACCCACAATCCACCGCGCTCAGGTGGAAGGAGTTTCCCTAACAAATAAGCTCTCTCTGTAAAACGACTAATTTTTAAATAAGAACTACTGAAATAAAAAAAAACAGCAATATAGAGAGTGTTACATCTATTATTAGAATATTTTAAATTAAGGAATGAGAAATAAGGTTTTAATTTCTCGCATACGTTGTGCGTGATTACACAACTGTGGCACAACTGCTTGCATTTCTGTGAGGTTTTAGAGCATGCAGTGCGTTTAGTGTACATTTTTGTCTGAGAATGAGTATCTACTTCAAGGGAGCAGTATTCGGACTGGCAAGCTGCATAGCTAGTGGTCCAAAAGTGGTTGTGGTTGATGTCTTTGCTATTGAGAGAAACAACAGTCAAGTGGATTAAAAAGGATCTTGTGTTTACATATAGAGCCATGTCATATAATGAGAGCGTGGATTTAGAATGCTCCTTATTTGAACATTGTTATTCATATATATTTTTTTACATATTATGAAGATAGTTGAGAAAGTCAATAAGTTATAAATACACGATGACAGAATCATTGTTTTGTGTATAAAAAGTAATGACTCCATCACACCTTTATTGCTGAAGTGATAAACAAAGGAGTTGCACCCTCTGACTAACAAAACTTTCAATTGAGACAAAGCCAGGGTTTTATTTTTTACACTACTTAATCGATTCTCCACATAACACGCATGCATCATTAGCATTGTTCATGTCAGTCATGTCTTTTTACATCAAATGTGTGTTTACTCCAGAAAGGGAGGTTTCTCTGAGGATGAGCTACTGTAATTATTGTGATAGTGGATCTCGCTGCTCTGCTAATCGACATCAGCACCAAAGAAACAATCCAGAAGATCAAGATAAGTATATGAAAACATTACTGTATATTAAAAATAGCT
Source organism: Danionella dracula (assembly GCA_900490495.1). NCBI lineage: Eukaryota > Metazoa > Chordata > Actinopteri > Cypriniformes > Danionidae > Danionella > Danionella dracula. Next base: position 7,888,836 of record UELW01000996.1, read on the forward strand.
CCTTGTTAGATATAAAGAACATTAATTATTGAGTAAACTGAAATTCCTCCTAAAATAGAAAAAAAGTTTTGTCTAATAAAAGAAATTGTGCATGTTTGTATGATGTTCTAGATTCTGGAGGAAAGCCAAAGAAAAATATCTATGAGAAATTCACACCAAACTAATAGTTTAATCATTTTGAAGAATTAATTCAACTGCAGTTTCAACTGCAAATTAATTGTGTTTCTTTATTAATAGCTGTATTTTTTATTTTACTTTCAAAAAACAAAAATAAATGAAATAAGACAAAACACAATGTATTGTCAATTTGTCATAGAAAACAATGTTTTACAATTCCAACAGTTAAGGAGATCATTGCTACTTTTTTGATAATATTACATCCATAAATAATCAATTACATGTTTACTCTTAATAAAATATTTATTTATCTTTATATGCCACAAAATAAAAGTTAATATATTTTACATAGTTAAGTAGGGTTTATAACCATTATGAAAACTCTCAAACTTACATTTTTGTTGATAGTCAATGTGAAAAAATAAAATGAGTTAAAAAATTATTTTACAAAATTTTAAATAAATTACAATTGAATTACATTTTTTATCATTCTGGATAAATTAAAAACATTAAAATAAATGTTGTTATTAGTATTTAACTCTGAAATGTTAAAAGACAAGCTTTGTAACTAGTATTTAATGTTTATATTCGGGTTTATTAAATGTTGTATATTTACAAACAAAATATAAAAAATATAAGTCTACAGGACTTTACTTCATGATTCTCTGATGTGATTAGAGCCTTAGTGAATTATGGATAGTTTATGACAGAGAAAAACATAATTTGTATACCTATTTAGGTTTTTGTCTCATTTGTTTTCTGAATGTTTACTAAAGGTGCATTCTGTAAGAAATTTAACCCAAGTAATGATCAAATGGTTATGATATAATCCTCTTGGAATTATAAGGGTTTATATAAAATTTTTGTCAAAATTGAGTTCAAATATTCTTATTCTTTATCTTATTTATGTTATTTGATGTGCCATTTACATACTTTGACTGTTATTTAAGAAATTAAAAGGCTTTATCTGCATCTGTTACATGAAATGTAAAACCTTTGAAGTGGAATGTTTCAAAATCTCTCTGAACAACATTAAGAAACATTAAGAAATAATGTTAATTTCAACACATTGTTGCGGATACAGGAAAATCAGACAATTCAGAAAATGAGAAATCTGAAATTTGGCAGAATGCTTCCCCAAAAGCAACAACATGACACAAGTTTTGAGGTTTTTCACACACATGTCAAATCAACATTATGGACATGTGTTTAGACATAAACTCAAAAGCAAGTAAACAGAAACCCATCAAACTCAATTAAAGACTGGGCACCCAAACCAGAAGCCTTCTAGCTTAGGGTCAAACATGCTACATAAAAATGTAGGTTACAGTTTGACATTTTTAGTGTAGTTCATATATGAATTAGCTTATTATGGAGGTGTGGTTTAGATCTAGAAAGTAGCCTGTTCTTAATTAAAAAGATAAAATAAGCCACCCTTCTCTTAGATGTCCTTAACAATTTTCTTTCCAGGACACTAAACACTAAGAGCTCGTTGATGCTGAAAGGTTGTCAGGAAAGTTGTTTCAACTCATGAAAGATTTTCCAGGACAGGATGTTAACTGGAAGCAATATTTGAACACACACTGTGTACTTGAACACAGTGACCTCAGTCCAAACAGCATTACAGACTAATAACAAATATTGTTATGTTATTGGCAAAATTACCATTATGACTGACGTTCATGATCCAAACAACAGTTTTGGAACCATTTATTTCAGCTTTCACTCTATACAATTCTGATCTGATCCATACATTGGCAATTGATTCATATTAAAAAGCATTTAAGAAGAATTTCATCCAGAGAACCCCCTTTATTTATTTATTTATTTATTTAGATTTATTAGAGGTAAGTTCTTAAAGGTAAATAAATTGGGTTTAAGTAAAAAAAAAATCTTATGAATGTTTTTAACATGTTTAGAGAGTAGGAGTTCTAATAATCTAACAAAAATAAAGGAAAAAACATGTTAATGTGTAGGAATGTTTTAAAGAAAAATTTATGAATCATTCAACTGTTCTGCCCTCTGCTGGACAATTCCTATATATTGCAAAACTCATAATAACAAAAGGTTCTTGGACAAGACGTAGGTATTCAAATCTAAAGGGAGTTAAACCTAAATTCAGGATTGATAATACTCCATTCTTTTCCACTCTATGCCTTACTATTCCATTCTAAGAAGGCTGAACATTGACAGTCTGGAATCCATGGAGGGTGGGTTGATTCGTCAAAACTAACCAAACATGAAGAGTCTTTGCGCCCGGCCTCCTGGGAATGAAAATAACATCTGCCCTCATGATCTTCCCAGGATTGACCAAGACACTAAAATTTGAACAAAATAATGTTTTAACATTTCTTTCAACATCAGATACAGTATGACTTTAGTTTTTATAAATATGCGTTGACTCCAACTTCTTTAAAACTGATCAAATTATTCATACACCCCCACATAGAGTGAGAAATAAGCATTTTCCTGTCCTTGTTCCTTCAGAAAACAACAGATATTGCAAAATATAAAGCTATAGTGAAACAGATGTTAAACATAACTCCCTTTAGAGTAAAATGTACAGTACTCTATACACCCTTCAGCAACAAGTGGATACAGTTTATGCCCAAAACTAATAGTGATTGTATAAGCATGTTTAATGGATACAAAACAAATACAATAAATTTAATGTATAAATACATAATGTATAACTAGAAAATGGTAAAAGGCAGAAACTTTTTTTAAATTCTTCTTTAAGAAATTTCTCTTTGCATTTCTTAATTAGCAGTCATGCTATTATTATGTGAAAAAGATCTTTGTTACTATCGATCAATTGGATTAGTTTGATTGATTATTTTTTTTTCTAGTCTGTTGGAAACAAGAGGTGTGCTCACTGAGCCTGTTTTTGAGATTTAAGAGTAGAAAGGACAAAATTGCGTCTAATTAATAATTTAGTATCAGTGGATGGTAGGAGCTAAAAAACATACTTTATTTCCAATCTCTCTTCCAGGAGTCCAGAACCAGCAACATTCAATTTTCCATTCAGTGGGATCTTAAACGTGTTGGTGAATGAGAGAATTGCCACTTGCTGTTTGTTCATGACGATAGAGCTCTCATTTTCAATCTGGAAGAAAATACATGATTCTTTCAATGATTTCTTTTCAATTACAGTTATTTAAAAGGTCCAACTGGCTCAAAAAGATTTGGACGATTTTCTTACATATATATTCAGAGAAGGGCTGCAGATGTCGAACTCCTGAGAGGCCAGCACACACTCTTGAGACTTCATGTCCTCCAGAACCACAGCCAGATTGAGCAGACAATCCTCCATCATCTTCAGCTTCTTGTACTCTTGGAATGAGATCTCATGCTTTATAGTTTGACCTGATGATGAAATAAGCAAACATAGACTAAAATCTATCAACATCATCGCTTGTGAAATGCTCTTACATTTCAAAATTAGTCGCATGTTTTTTAATTCTCTTTTTGAACATAATGTAATTATCTGATTGCAACTGCAAACAATTGTAATCATAGCACGCTTTATGCAGAATGTTTTTGACAATTTTGATAATGGAAAAAATGTGATACATCACGTTTAAAATGTAAATGAAGTGTTATCATGCTTTGTTTCCACCAGACATTTTTTTACGTTCTTAAATAATGATCTTATTTTAAATAGTCTGATAATTTTAAAATACTCAGACACTTTAAAAAATGTTTACAAATATTATTAGTGTATGAGTTGATTTCAACTAATAAGTCAAATACATTTCTGAAAATGTAATTGTGCAATATGGCAATTGCTTACTCTCATATGAACCAATCTGAATATTATTGGTGTTTTCCCAGAAAGCTGCAGAGGGACTCCGGTCATACGCTTTTTTTCTGAGCATTAACATGCTCTCTCAGCTGCCTGGAAACACGTGTCTTATTGGTGATTATGACACTAAAATAAATGTTTTCTCCAACAACGGGGGGTTTCTGCAGCTGTAGGGAAACTTCAATCCATTGGTTAGCTGCGGGATCATCAACAGAAAAAAACTATAAGATTTGAACCCAATGTATGCAGAGTAAGAAAAGAGAGGAAACACACCATCTCTTCTAACTGTGGCTTCACCACCTGCTACTTCACTATGTGTCATTGCTGAAGGAAAAACAATTATATTAAAAAACAGCAATAATATAAACATTATTTTTCCTCTTCCTTGTGGGTTCTCTCACCAGTCTCAGTCTTGTATTCAGAGGCATTTCAGCATAGAGTCATCAACGTTCAACCCCTCACAAAGATGCTTCAAAAATGTGCCAAAAAGTGTACATGACAGGCTAGAATTGATGTTTTAGTACAATTGGTGTACTTTTCATTACTGGATTGGCTTAACATGAAGGTTTGGTTTAACTTCAGTGTGTTTTTAAGAAAGTAGCCAATTCATAGTTCACTTAGTTCATAGGACACTACACACTAAGAGCTCATTGATGCTAAAAGGTTGTCAGGAAAGTTGTTTCAGCTCATGTAAGATTTTCCAGAACAGGATGTTTTGCGTGAACAGGAGGCAGTTTGTGCTCACGCACCTTGTACTTGAACACAGTAACCTTCATCCAAATATTATTGCAGACTAACAACAAATATTGTGATGTTTTTGTCAAAATTACCTATATGACGGAACTCTGTTTCTTATGTTTTGTCTCAATGAATGTTTAAAAACATTTAAGTAGTTAAAGAATCTTTTGTTCACAATCAAAACATGTTTGGGGAGCATAACATTAAATTCAGCTTATATAATGATGGAAACCCTGTACAGTTCTGATGTAAATCATACTTAGCAATTGATTGATATTTTATCTAAGGCATTTAAAAGCATCTAAGAAGAATATATTTCAGTGAACTGTAAAATGGCATTTTGATAACATACAGATAGAGCTTAATCTAAAAATAAAGTAATGTATAGTGTTGTCATACTTGTGTTTAATGTTATCTTTTAAAGGAAACATTTAATATAGTTGTTAAACTGTTCTGCCCTCTACTGGAGAATTCTTATCTATTACACAAGTCAAATATACAAAAGGCATCTCCAAAATATTCAAGAGACACATATACACACACACACACACACACACACACACACACACACACACATATAAATATGTGTTTAATGACACAAAACATTTAAATTATATATATATATATATATGTATCTCTCTCTCTATATATATATATATATATATATATATATATATATATATATATATAGAGAGAGAGAGAGATACATATATATATATATATATATATATATATATATATATATATATATATATATATATATATATATATATATATATATATATATATATATATATATATAAAACCAGACATAGCCCAAAATATGATTCCTTGGCTTGTAATTATTGTAATCATGCTTTTGAACCATGAGTCTCAAAAATGCAATTTAGAACTAATCACATTTAGAATCAAAACAAAACCAAATTTAGAGTCCAGAAATTTGCAGACAATCTGATAATTGAAAAGGTGTCTTTATTTTCCGAACACCTGCCAACTATCATTATTATTTCTTTTGTCGGTAACCGATAAGGTGAAGCTTGCACTTATTTACTAAAATAGATTGCTAAATTACATGTTTTCATCTAAATAGTGTATGTTCAGTTAGTAAACTTACACATGTAAGTCGGATATGTTGTAATTAACTATCGATTTAAGGTAAAACAGGGCATTTTACTTTAATTATCGAGTAGTATGCAGTGATAGAGTTCCACTTCTTCTTCTTCTTCTTTCGGCTGTTCCCAGTTTAGGGGTCGCCACAGCAAATCATCTGTTTCCACCTAAATCTGGCCTCAGTATCCTCTACTCTTGCACCAATTACCTTCATGTCCTCCTTCAGCACACCCATATTACTTGTCTTTGGCCTTCCTCTTGCCCTCTTTCCTGGCAGCTCCATCTCCAACATCCTTCTACCAATATAACTACTATCCCTTCTCTGCACATGTCCAAACCATCTCAATATGGCTTCTCTGACTTTGTCTCCAAAACAACCATCCTGAGCTGTTCCTCTGATGTGCTCGTTCCTAATCTTGTCCATCCTTGTCACTCCTAAACTGAACCTCAACATCCTCATCTCTGCTACTTCCATCTCTGCCTCGTGTCTCTTCCTCACTGCTACAGTCTCTAACCCATACATCATAGCTGGTCTCACTACTGTTCTGTACACCTTTCCTTTGATTCTTGCTGACACTCTTCTGTCACACAACACCCATGACACTTTTCTCCACCCACACCAACCTGCCTGCACTCGCCTCTTCACCTCTTTTCCACACTCCCCGTCGCACTGGACTGTTGACCCCAAATACCTAAACTCCTCCACCTTCTTGACCTCAGCCCCCTGTAACCTCACTGTTCTACTTCCCTCCCTCTCGTTCAAACACATGTATTCTGTCTTACTACGACTGACTTTCATTCCTCTTCTTTCTAGAGCAGACCTCCAACTTTCCAGGTGTCCCTCCACCTGCTCTCTACTCTCACTACAGATTACAATGTCATCTGCAAACATCCTTGTCCATGGAGATTCCTGTCTGACCTAATCTGTCAACCTGTCCATCACCATAGCAAACAAGAAGGGACTTAAAGCCGATCCTTGATGTAGCCCCACCTCCACCTTGAACTCCTCCGTCTGACCTGCAGCACATCTCACTGTTGTCATACTCCTCTCATACATATCCTGAACTACTCTGACGTACTTCTCAGCCACTCCTGACATCCTCATACAGGACCATAGCTCCTCTCTTGGCACCCTGTCATACGCTTTCTCTAAGTCCACAAAGACGCAGTGCAGCTCCTTCTGACCATCTCTGTACTTCTCCATTAGCATTCTCAGAGCAAAAATTGCATCAGTAGTGCTCTTCCTTGGCATGAAGCCATACTGCTGCTCGCAAATATCCACTTCCCTTCTTAGCCTAGCTTCCACTACTCTTTCCCAGAGTTTCATTGTGGCGATAGAGTTCCACTTCTAAGTATAACAAAGCTTCCCTTGATTCCGATTTTTATTGTATATAAAATAATACAGAAATAGCCAATAAATTAATAAATGTTGAGTACATTAAGGATGCTTTTAAACTTACTGAGATGTCTTTTTTTTTTTAATAGATCAATATGGAACATATCCCAGTAATTTTCTACTGGCACTTTCTCAGTTGTTTCCCAGTATTTAGTCTGAAATTAGCACAAAATTTGTTCAAGCTTGCACTTCTTTACAAAAATACCTTGCTTGTTTGATATAAGTCTGAAGAGTTGTTGTCACATCGTGAATAAAAATAAATATACAGTTAAAACTTTAGAATAATGGTAAATGGCAAGTTACTTTAGTCTAAAACAGAATCAGTAACTATTGTACTATCTACTATGAAAGGATACATTTTCACCAAATCTGTGCGAATATAGAACAGGTAAAATTGAAAACGAATAAAGCATCTAATTGTAATTCATATTTATTTAAAAATGTCAAGTAAATGCAGGGAACCCAAATGCAGTATGTACTAACGTTACAAATATATATTATGTACTAACGTTAGTTAGTACATAATATAATAAACATATAATCACCAAAGATACAGTACACTAGATTTTTTTTCAATTTATAAGTTATATAAGGTGCTGAGTCAACATTATTAAAATCTAGCAATAATGAAAAAATTTAATAAAAATAATAATTTATTTACTCAAAAATAACATGTTCTGCGTCATCCTTATTCAAAAAATGAAAGCAGAGCATTGGGAAACTGCAAGCATGTCTCCATTGTCTTTCCTGAGCAATGGACTGAATTTACTCAATACTAAATCTCAAATATCTTAAATTTTTTAAGCAAGGATCAAAACTTTAACAACGCAATGATAAAGTAATACAGGTTTGATATCCATTGAAGATTAGGAAATGGTTCAAACTTATTTTTTTTAGCTAAACTATGACTATAATGTTGCTGTTAATGGCAGAGGCACCTCTTTATTTGAGCCTTTTCACTTCGTGTTAATAAGAGATTCTCTCCCTCCATTCAGCAGCCTGAACAACCATCCTAATGTGTTTTGGGTTTGTTGTAGATGAGAAAGTCTGAGATATCATGCCACGTGTTGCTGTCGTGATAGAGGTAGTTCATGGAGGACTGGAGCGAAGGCTGAAGAGTGTGTGGATGATATTCAAACAGCCAGAGAACGATTCCCCACACTAATGTGGCAAATAGAGGGAAGGGGTCTTTTCTGGGCTGTGAGAGGATGCCTTTCTCCACCGCCAGTCGAGACAGAGCAAAGAGGATCCGCGAAAGAAGATACATATTGATCTGGAAACATGCATTAAAATATCAGATCAGTAACATTTACAATCAACATTGAAAATTTAATTAACTGCTATCTGTTTTGTATTTAATAGCAAACATTTATACTTGGTATTGTTTCATTTCAACAACAAAAGCAGGAAAACATAACCAGTATAAAAATAAAGTTGCAATTTTCATATATAAGTGTATTTTAATAATCTGTCAAATTTTAAATCTAATCTAATTAACTTATCAAAAATAAAATCAACATAACATAGCGTTCTGTTTAATATCGTTTTTTTTTAATAGCAATACTTAGTAACCTGGCTGTTGATGTTGTTATTCTCTCCAAACACCAGCCATCCTCCGACACATGCGGCCAGAAAAGAGTGCGACTGGAGTGGTTTGCCCTGGGTGAGCTGCTGAAGAGCCTGAAGCGATTTATATGTGAAGACGAAGCAGGCCAGGTTTCTGGAGTGTGTGTAAGTGGCCTGAGCGATGGCACGAAGCTTTTCTCTCAGGCTGTTCAGCAGGAGAGACAGAGTCAAGAGTGTTAGTTTCATTTCATTCTGCTTTTTTTGTGTATTTTACAAAGCAAAATGCAAGTAAAAACAGACACCACCATCAAATTGCTCACATCCGAATTTGCATTTAAAATAACAAAACTTGTATAACGAATTATAAAGCATTTTTGCAGTTGAAAGAAGAAATCTTACAAATGTCAATATTTAAAAAATGTGTCAAAAGATAGCACTCGATGGAAACTTAATGTTAGAGTACAAAGTTCACTTCACCTGCCACTTCTAAAGAGAAACGTCATCACAAGAGCGTGTGGTGCTCGAATTTTAGCTCCATATCTAAGGAAAAACGAGAAAACAATCAGACACACCATACCTTCTAATAAATAATATATATATATATAAAAAAGAAATGTTCAACTACCACAGTGTTACAGACACAAATATATGTACATTTAAATGTCTCCTAAAATAAAGGAAACCGCAAAATAATGTTTTCGAAAATAATTTATTCTAAAGGCAAATGTCAATATCACAAATGCATTTCTGAATTTCTTTACAATGTCTAATAATAATGCTTCAGAAAAAGACAATTAAAACTCACACAGCTCCGTTTCTGAAGCCTTTGACGACGGCTAGGGCAGTTTTAAATTTTTGCTGTTTCAGAACATTGTTGATGGTAAACAGCAAAGTTTTGAAGAGATCTGAAGCTGCCATAACTCTTCTTATGTTGGGTCAACTCACACTGTAACACGCGTGTAGCATTTTCCCTTCCCATGGAAACAAAACTGCTTGTATTGGTTCCGCTTTGCACGGAGCAAAATGTATCTTTTTGAATTAATACCTTTCTATAAATTATTTTATTTATATACATTGTTTGTTGTTTTTTATTTCTATTTACTTGAATCTGAAAAGATTTGATGTGTGGTGTTATCAGATATTATGTCTCCGTTCCTTATCCAGACTTCACCACGAGAGAGCGCTATACCCCTGGTCTCTTTGGAGTAAAATGCGCATGCTCTGTGCGCGCTCTAGTCTTAAAATTGAGCGTGAGGCCGTCACCACAGCACAGTTCACGCGCATTCTCAGTGCAATGGGAATCCTTTGAGGATGGACCCACGACTAATTTTGAGAACATTGCTGGCTTTATCTGGATTTTACGGGGTTTGTGATGGTGAGTTAAACGTTAAAATGTTGTTTTATTTTGGAACACATTTAACAGTTATGTCTCTAATGTATCGCTTTATTAGTTGGTTGATATGTCGCTCTAGTTGAGTTAACGTTATTACAACAACATGGCGCTGGGATTTAACGACTAGCTTTAAAAAGTCGGCTGTTCTAATCATTGTCTCATTTACCTTCTCGAAAGAAATTTGTGTGTCGTCATTTTACGTCATTATATATATTTATACAGATCAAAATCATGAAGTTTCTACGGAAAGTGTGCCCAAATTGTATAAAAAACGCCGATTGATGCTAGGTTGCTAACATGCTAACTTAGTTAATGTTGATCTGTTCCGTGGCTGTAAGATGCTTACTAGTCTTTAGAAATTATCAAAACCATGGATTACTTTTTTATTTCAAATGTAGATGTGTACGTTTGTGGTGGCCAAACCATTCATTTGTATTCGACTATGCGAGATTGCAACGTAATTTCGCACTGGCTTCATTTTCAGTTGTTTTCAAATACTTTAGTTTAACTTCAACTAAATATAAAAATAGTGTGCATCTGACTATTCCCTGTGTGAAGAGGCAAGTTGCTACTTGATCGACCTGTTTTAACGTAACACTTTGCCATTCAAAGAGTTCACGACAAGCCACGTTTTGAGTTTCGGGCTGTTTGTGTTCTTACCGCTTAAAAGGACCTCTGTATTTTCCTGTGAACGATTGTGTTCCTGAGTGATCGTCTGTTTAAAAACACTCAGGCAGAGTGAAAGTTGAGTTAACTTCGTATGCAAAAGTGCACGTTCTGAGTAGTATTTTTAGTATATTTAATTTGGAATCATCGTTGGTTATTGAATTACAGCTCAATATGTCCCAAAATCATATCACCTATATTGCTTAGATTTTTGTGTTTTTCACTTCATGCTGAAAATACAGTTGTTCTTTGTTCGGGGTTGGCTTAATGTGGCAAAATCAAGTCGTCCCTGAAGGCTTTTTTTTACTTATTACGGTTAAACTCCATGTGAAAAGCCATTATTGTTTTCCACATGTTAAAAGATCACAGGCTTGAGCAAGCGCTGCCGTTTTTAGAGGGCTTATGCTATTTTAGGCTCCAACAAAGTGCTTCTATGTTGCAGCTTTTTTACAGAATATAAGTTCATTTGATTTCAAATATGTTAATCTAGGCAACTATCCCAATAATGAACGTAACTAATTGTGTTTAAGAATATGTATTATGTAGATTAATGTGTTTCTTTAAGATAAAAAGGCTTTTTGTACTGCGATACAGCTCCAGGTTTTCATAAATTGTGATACCTTTTTCTTTGGTCACTTCCCTCTGAAAAAAGCATTAGTTTTCTAGAGCAAGCGGATTGTTTGGGCAAAACATATTTCTGCTAATTTTCCGATTTTTCAACTTCTGAATTCTATGGCCCATGACTGCAACATTACACTCTGTGCTTTCTCTGGCACTGCAAGGAAACTTTTCAGAAATTAATATCTGCTTTTTGCAGCATGAACACATTTTATCATTCACTTAACATGTAAAACATCTGCCATTTCCACTTTTCTGCTTGTTTTTTAGTATGGTGCCCAGTTCAAACAAAGTTGTATTTGATACAATATCCATAGAAATGCTTGTCTAGTGTGTGTCAATCCATTCAATTTGTTTTAGCCTTGCAATGATTTACTTCTTTACAAACATGTGAAGCTAGACAGTCTACATTTTGATGTCAAGTGTGTTATTCACTTTATTTAATGCATTGTGATAATAAAGTTTATTTCTCTTTGCAGCTCTGTTTTGTAACTGCACAGCACCACACTGTGAGAAGAATGGTTTTCGGTGCGAGGCCACTGGGGCATGTGTGTCCTCCACCTTTATAACTGAAGGCCAGGAACAGCATGTACGTTTCTGCATCCAGGAAGACAAGCTGGTTCCCCAGGACCAGCCATTCTACTGCCGCAGCTCTGTGGGGCTGAGTAACACGTTCTGCTGCTACACCGACTACTGCAATAGCATCAACCTCCCCTTGTTAAGAGGTAGGATCACAACATATGACTGAGAAACTAATTACAAGATTTTTACATCGGTAAACATACCATAATAAAATTCACTGTACACACATTGAGTAATGCCACTTTAAACTAGAAAATTTTGCATTCTTTTTAAGGTCAACCAAGTAATGGAAGAGATAGCTTTAAAGTGTTATCAGAAGTTCTATTTCTGCTTTTCCTCTTTCAGTGAACAGTGATCAGGATCCAGGGCAGGACTGGGGGCCAGTCGAGATAACAGCTGTGGTGGCTGGGCCTATATTTGTGCTGTGTTTGCTGGTTCTTCTGGGTCTCTTCCTATTTCAGCATCACCAACAAGTATACAGCCACCGCCAGAGACTGGAGGTAGAGGATCCCAGTACTGAACATATGTTCCTGGCAAAAGACAAGACCTTACAGGACCTCATCTATGACTTCTCCACCTCAGGTTCTGGCTCTGGTGGGTAGCACATGAGAAAATAGTCTATTTATTTGCAAACTCGCGAGCTTTTCTTTTGTTTTAGAAAGTTTTTTTTTTCTCAAAGCATTGTGTAATACATCTTCATCAGATCTTCAGCTCTTATTATGTCTTGTTTCTGCAGGTCTGCCGCTGTTCGTCCAGAGGACTGTAGCTCGTACGATAGTCCTGCAGGAGATTATTGGCAAGGGGCGCTTTGGGGAAGTATGGAGAGGAAAGTGGAGAGGCGGTGATGTTGCAGTGAAGATCTTTTCCTCTCGCGAGGAGCGCTCCTGGTTCAGAGAAGCTGAAATCTACCAAACCATCATGCTCCGTCATGAGAACATATTGGGATTCATTGCTGCAGACAACAAAGGTGATCAATGGTGGATTGTTTCAGTAGTGCTGGTGGTTGACTGCTGTTTGTAGATAAACTTTTCAATGCAATTCTTCTATATATTTTTTTTAACAGTCCATTGAATGTGTTTTTTTTTTTTTTTTGTAATTTCTCAAGTTTTCATTTGTGTATATATAATTTTTATAACATTTTAGACCAGCAACTGAATCCCGTATACTTATTTTAAGTGAACTGTACGTTTTTTGCTTTTGTGTAGGCCTGAGTAGCTTAGGTGGATCATGATCAGTAGCAATATGTAAAATTTCAATATTTGAGGAAAATTATTTCCTTCACAAACTTGAAACTTTATATTAGGGGTGGGTGATATGGTCCTTAAATAATATCACACTATTTTTGGGAATTCTGGTGATAACATTTTGCCATCCAAAAATATTTGAATGAATTTCAAGAAAATACTTTATTACATTCCTTTATTCACATAGAACATACACACTGCACTTTATAATATAGAACAGAACAATATTAAAATATAAGGTTCACATCAAATATTCTGTTAAATATCAAACCATTATCTTACCAAAGAAATCATATATTTTTCCATCTGTGTGATTGGGTTTTAGTGAAAATGGCTAACGATATTGCTCTAGTGATATTACCCGTTAATATTTGATGGCTTTATTCGTTTTTTTATGTTTAGCAGGGATGTTCCCTGATAACGTTGCATTATAAGTACTATAATACCCATAATGCTTAATCCTGGTTTATACTTTTGCGTCAACTCGACGAAGTGCCCTCCGCGCGAGCGCCGTGATTGGCTGAATTGGAGCTGAGCAATGCTTCCTCTCTCTTGGCTTTCGCTCCGTGTTCTACGCTGGATAATGAAGTAAAACTGACGATAAAGTAAACAACCTTCCTTTGTTACCTGTGCTTTAGCTAGCTAGAAGTTGGCGTAATCATCTTGCCAGGCTGTGATATTGATCAGATTAGAGACTGGACTTGTGTAAGAAGTTTTATGATGGTAAATAAAGCCTATCTTTTGTTAACTGGTTGTGTTGTGGTTTTCTAGCAGTTGACATTCTTATCACAGATATTGATTATAGACAGTGCAAACGATGTGCACAACTATAAATGCTTTGTTGACAATGGCCAATTCGTGGAGTTGACGCAGAAGTATAAATTAAGCTTTAACATCACAGCGCGAGCTCACATTGTTGATGCTTAAACTCCAATATAGATTTAGCGAATCATAAATAATGTTATACTAACATTTGATCAGCAACAAGAAACTCAATATAAACTCAGTGTCACTGTGAAAATACCTGTAGCATGTATGATCCTCTCTTTCAGTTTAACTGGTTTAATACCTATCTGAAAGCTATCTCAAGTCACTCAACTTTTCATTGAGTTTGCATTATTTTCTGCGAGTAGTCTGCTGTACTCAAAACACTTTCACACCACAAAATGTATTAATTTTTGGGATTTAACACTTCTTCTCAACTTCTTAAAGCTCTGCTAGCTCTCCAGCTCTGTTCTTTAGCGTCCTCCTTTGAGTTTTGGTGGTGTGTATGCAAGCTGCGTGACTTGCGCAAAATGTATGACGTCATTACTTCAACATATCACTTCATCCAGTATTATCGTGGATGCTACGATATGACCCACCCCTACTTGATATCAATTACATAAAAACAGGATCCAGCTCATTCTTGCTTTACATGCTTGGTTTATTAATGTTCATACTTCCACAGATAATGGAACATGGACTCAGTTGTGGTTGGTGTCGGACTATCATGAGAACGGATCCCTGTTTGACTATTTGAACCGATATTCAGTCACTATTGAAGGCATGATCAAACTCGCTCTGACGGCTTCCAGCGGCTTGGCACATCTGCACATGGAGATACTGGGCACTCAAGGTGAGCTAATGAATAAATCAGTGGATGAGTCTGATAACTTGACAATAGGTTTTTAGGCTGGTGTTAGTATTAAAGAAAGTAATTGAATCGTTGGTCTCATTTAATGATCCAATAGCAAACATTGTGTGGTGTGTGTGTGTGACACAAGTATATGAAAGTGTTTAAATCCATACCTTTTTTAGGTAGTTTAACAAAAAAACTAATAATGTTCTCCTTTTGGTTAATACACGGATACTTTTACCATTAAAATTAATCTAGTTTTGAATCCTCTATAGAGTCTGATCGGAAAAGAGGATTTTTAAAGTTGTCCTTTTCTACAATGTGTTTTCTACAGCCCTGTCGTAGAAACGTACATGGTTATACACACCTATAACCACAATTTTTTAAAACACTGTTATTCTGTGCATCCACACGTCCACAGCACTTGCACCTTAACTGAGTTGATTTGAAAACACCAACCAAGTAAAAAAAATGCTACATATTCAGGCAAGAGAAATTTTGTTTATAAAAGAAGTATTCTTTGTAGAGATTGAAGAGAAGTGCTGTAGAGCCTCGGCTCTGCGCTGAAAGAAGCTTCTGATTGGTTGATTAAACTTCTAGGGTTGAGAAGTCTGCTGCACTCTACTGGATGGACTCACTCTTTACTGTGTTTTAGATTATTTTACCCAGTTTTGTGTGGGCTGAGTTTTTTTTTATGGACACATTTTTTTTTTTTGCAAATGGGGTAAAAAAATAACCGAGTACATGTGAACAATGTAACAAGCACAATGTTTCCCAGAAGGTCCTCGACATGAAGAGTACAGGCATGTGGTGCGACAGCCTAGTTTTCCGAATATTGTGTGGTTCTTTGAACGATATTCTTATTGAGCATCTGGCAGATGTGTGCTTTAAGTGAACAAGTGAATATTAAATTATAATTTGCAGGTAAACCTGGCATCGCTCACCGTGACCTTAAATCCAAGAACATACTAGTGAAGAAAAACTGTACCTGTGCCATTGCTGATTTGGGGCTAGCAGTGAGACATGAGTCCATTACTGACACCATCGATATTGCTCCGAACCAACGTGTGGGCACTAAGAGGTACTACTATTTATTGATTGCATGAATATGAACTTCTGTGGAATAAGAAACGCATTGCTATTATTTTGCCTTATTTTCTGGAAGATGAGTAGAATAACAATTTAAGGAAAATATTACTATGTTTATTCACTATTATTTCTTTCTTTTAGTGTTTAATTTTCACGTGGACAGTTTTAAATCTCTCTTTCTCTCTCTCTCTCAGGTACATGGCGCCTGAGGTGTTAGAAGAGAGCATTAACATGCATCACTTTGATTCTTTTAAATGCGCCGACATTTATGCTCTGGGTCTGGTATACTGGGAGATCGCTCGCCGTTGCAATGCTGGAGGTGATCATATCAAGGCAGACATAGAAAATTCTAGGTTTTCTTCTTCATTTATTTTTTTTATGTCATCTTTCAGGCATCCATGAAGAGTACCAGCTGCCCTACTATGACCTGGTGCCCTCAGACCCATCCATAGAGGAGATGAGGAAGGTTGTGTGTGACCAGAGGCTACGACCAAATGTCCCCAACTGGTGGCAGAGCTATGAGGTAAGGACATTTTTTTACAAATAAATATAGAATTTGTCTGTATTCTACACTAAAATTAAAATAAAGCAATGAATATTTCCTTTTAAAAAAAGGCCTTGTATTATTTTTTTGTTTATGTATAAAAAAGCAATATTTGTTTATTTGACCATTTTTTGCATTGTTTAATATTTAAGCATTAAGCTAAAACTAAACTTAATATGTAAACCGATTTTGAACAAGTGATTGCATTTGCTGTATGTACAATTGACAATATATTTGTGACAAGTTTTAAAATAGTCATTAAGAACACTGTTTTCTTTGAAGATATTCTAATATTGTTGTGATGATGATAAAGAAATGTTGCATATTTAAAGTAAAAATTGCTAAATTTTTACATTAGCTGTTTTATGTTACATGAAGCAACATATAAAGCGATCAACATACACAGCTCCAAATAGTAATTAGAGCTATTTTAACGTTTATTACAAGTATTAACAAAGAAATGTCCCAAATGGACACTTTTTTTTTTTTTTTTCATTTGCACACAGGCTTTGCGTGTGATGGGGAAGATAATGCGAGAATGCTGGTACGCGAATGGTGCAGCGCGACTCACTGCCCTGCGCATCAAAAAAACCCTTTCACAACTTAGTGTGGATGAAGACATGAAAATCTGAATCACAATCAGAAACGCTCCTGCTGCCAGAGATGACACACTCCTAGGAAAGACAATGAGTACAGATCTGTTCCCTCTCTAAATCAATCCTGCCAGTTTTACTAGTATTTCCGTCCACAGAGCTGTGACGGGCCTACCTCACCCGAAAAGCCAAAACTACTGATACTGACTTTACCCAAAAGCCTCTGGGCCAATCCGAAAGCCTGTAGCTGTCCCATAATTTAGTCTTGATCCCCACACTCCAAAAAGTGACCCGATGTTATGATTTTTAAAAGAATCCTTCAGCTACTAGTTTAAATGGTTTCTTTGCTCACTTTTAAAAGCGACCAAATAATTTTTCTAACATTAAATATATTTTGGATAATGTATTTTTTTTTTTTACCTCTAGTATGTATATCATTGACTGAACACTTTTTTTTTGTGTCAATTGTTTGTTTTGGTCGAACATTTAGGTTGGGTCAAAACCAACTGTTCACTCAAAACCAAAATATGCTCTTCTTTCTGCAATACTGTGCTATTTAAAAAACAAATCCCAAGGAATACTGAAGATATTGTTTCACATAATGGGAAATAACAATTTTCTTCAAAATATCTTTAAAGTAAGAAAAGTGGCTTCGTTTGATATTGAACGATGAAGTGAAAATATCCAAACTATTAATTTTAACAGATTTAAAGGGGATTAAGTGGTGATGAAAACGTATATGATGACGACAAACATTTTATATTAGTGGTTTGTAATTACACAAAAGACATTGTTTGCACTTTATCACGGAGATAATATGAGAGTGAAGTGGGTTACCGCCTTCTTGATTATTTTTTTTTGTCAGACACTCGTTTATTCTTACTACTGCGCGGTACGGAGATGTCTATTTATTTTAGCATGTAGTTGTTATTTTTTTAATGCAGTTAGAGTTCCTCACCTCTGTGTGCTAATAAAGCTACTGTACAGAGAATATTTTTCAAAAGTATGGAAATGTAAATAGCATTCCTTTTAATTTTGTAAATCTTGGCTAAAATGTTACCTTTCATGGGGTTGTTTTTGAATCATTAATTCTGTCAAGCAACCGTAAGATCCTGGTGAAAGTGTCGGGTAAAGCACAGGCTTTAGTTAATGTGTGCTTTATATAGCTAGTTAGTCACTTTTTACCGTAGCAAACAAACGTTACTGCTAATGCACATGTTTTTTGTTTTTTTTTAATCTGAGGAATTTCTGGACTGCTTTTAATAAGCTTGTGTTTAAAGAGTAATCAAAATGAGTCACTCACATGCGATTCCTAACTTGTATGTTTTGTTTTCTGATCTCTCTCAAAATGGTAACGCTGGTCCATTCTGTTATAAAATATAAAACAGACACTGGAAAATCAACAGCAATAGCTGCTTTTGCTATGCAAAATATGAAACTCATTCATTATGGCAGAATGGAGCTTCAAGAAAAAAATTTTATTACAAAAAACGAATATAATCAAAACTGACTGCCAAATGTGTTCGAGTGATAAAAAGACTTAATTTACACTCAATAGTTCAGAAGGTGAAGGGGAAAAAAGAAAACAAATCATCCTGGTTTTGATTGCAGATTTAGTTATTTTTGTACAAATTGCTCTTGAAATGCACATGACTCCTGCGGGTGGGTGGGATCTAAAGGAAAAGGTGGTGTTTATGCACAGGGTTTTGTATGAGATTCACTTTTGGGGGTGGGTGGTTGAAACGCAACATACCTTGACTTGAAAAGCAGAAGAAATGGACCCTTTTAAGCAAAACTTTTAAGACTCAGGACTGACGGCTGTTCAGTTTCTGCTAAATGTGCAGATCACCCAAAAATGACATTGTCTTCATTTATGCTATTTCTGTAAATCACGAAAAAGGTATTTTGAATCATAAAAGAAACTGTTGATATTGACCTCAGTTTTTAACACCGAATCACATTCAGTGAGACTTAATTGGATTTTGCCTGTAAATGAAGACTTGCATTTTTGTGGAACCCTCTCTTCAGATCTCTGTAGGAAAACACTACTGTCCTCCTTTTTCTCCTCCGCTTCTGTGAAATATGCAAGA
Source organism: Danionella dracula (assembly GCA_900490495.1). NCBI lineage: Eukaryota > Metazoa > Chordata > Actinopteri > Cypriniformes > Danionidae > Danionella > Danionella dracula. The sequence goes on from UELW01000996.1 coordinate 7,908,005, forward strand.
TGTAAATATAGTTTGTGTAATGTGTGATTTTTGTTTTTATTTTTTTTATTATCTGATTTGATTGACATTCTGTTTTTAACTTTTTATTTTCCAAATGTTCCATGCTTTGGCTTGGATATGACTCAGCTCAATATAGGGTATGCTTCCTAAAAATAACTTTTCTTACTGTTGACTTAGACATGTTTCTTATTTCTTTGAACACAATTAATGTTATTTTTAGAATGTTAGATATTGATGGCCACAGACATGGTATTTCGTCTGTGTTGGCACACTATTTTGTGTTAATCAAAAAAGACTTTAACCAGGTTGTCATCACTAAATATGGCTCTTACAGTAAGTAAATGTTATTTTTGGAGTGAGTCATCCCTTTAATTCAGGTTTTTATTTGTGTAGGGCTTTGAACAATAGGAAAAGGTTCCTCTGTGGTCTTTAATTTTATTGGCTGTAATTTTATTCGTATTTTAACTTTCTTACAAATGTCTGCGTGGGGTGTGACAATCTGAATAATTCTGCATTGTTTTCTCATTCGTCCATTAAAAACTTTGTCAACTTATTTTATTCTAGATGTCTTGGGGAAAAGCCAAAAATGATTGTATTGGGTTGAAATGACATTTATTGTTTTTATTTTCAGATGTTTTAAAAAGGTATGTTGTAATATGTGAACTTTAAAGACAACACTGGATTAATTGAGTCACAACACTGAGGATGTAAAACTGCACTGGCTCTCCGTTAGCAATCTTATATATAGGCCTCACTTAAAGTAATAGCTCTCCCAAAAAAAATTATCTTCATTCATTTTTGGTCTTAAGTCTGGGCTTTTCATATTTTGTAGAATGCTTCATTTTTTTTTTTTTTTTTAGCAAATGTTCTTAAAAATGGAACAATAGATTTTGGATGAGCTGTTACTTTAGAAATAGACTATCTGGTTGTGTTCAGACTTGTTTGTGAACTCACAATTTGTACATATATTTATAGCTAACAGAATGAATTGACTCCATAAATCACTCCTTTGACTTTCTTGTTGGCTATGATGTGTGAATCTGATACATAGCCATGCAGACACTGTTATTGTTTTCTCTGACCTCACAGATTTCAACGTGTAGAATCTTTAAGTGTGATCCTCAAATGTACATGGCGACTCATCAGGAATTTCAATCATGTACATGGGTAATAAAAACATGGAAATAAACTGGATTTCATCCGTTTTGCTTTCCATCAATACATCATGTTTTTTTAATATCCATAAACATGCAATGAATGTTCAATTTTGTCAACACAATGTAAGTTTTGTTCTAAAAAATTTTTTCCAGTGTTGAGTTTTAATAGATATATTGATGTATGTAAGGATGAGAATATGTACACAGAAACAACCACACACACTTGAAAATTCAATAGAATTTAATTTTTCAGCATCCAATAAAACATCTTTACATTTAAGAAATTTAAAAATTAATATGAATAAAAAGTTTACAAATGGAATGTTTTGAACAGTCTGTGATTGAAAAGAAAACAGAACACACACTCAAAATATAATAAATCACAAAACATCTGACTAGGCTTTTCTAAAAAATGCCTAAATCAAGTTGAATTATATTAAAAGTCACATTTTCATGCAATTACAAAATGTTGTAAAAGTGTCAAAAATGCAGTTTGCTCAATACCAATATGTTTCTAACAATATGTTTCTAACTATAAATACTTTGTAATTCATTCTTATTTTCTTATTTGTGCTTATTGGTTTATCCATTAGAAACAGAATAATGCACTTTTGAAACCAAAATTGATGTTAGATTTAGATATTCCATAACTGGCCTTTTTTGATCAATATTAGTATGGGTTGTGCTGAAATTAGAAACAAAATGCGCAATTTTCTAAAAGCGATATGTATAACACTATTACTTATCCTGCAATCAAAATCCAATTATTTTCCTCTCTCATCACATTTCACTATTATCACAAATATTTATAACAAAATAAAATCACTAGCAGTGATGAAACAGACAGTACATTTGATAAAATGTCAGACTACCCACATTCACTTTTGAAACTGAATATGGACCCTCAACACTGCTTCAGTGTCTGTAACATCAGTGCTGTAAAGCATCATTTCTGTCGTGGCTTTAGAACAACAGGCCTTTAAATTAAAAGCCCTTGAGGTGAACATGTACATTCTTTTACTTTACTTAGTTATTAACTCATCTTCTTCACTGCTGGTACTTTCAGCAACTGTTTATCATAAACATGTTTTTTTTTCTGCTAGAACACAACAAACCATCGAGAGAATGATAAAATGTAGTGCTGGAATGTTTCTTTCAGTAGAACATATCCTCTTCATTTAAGTAAAATGTATTCTGTTATAAAAGGAATAAAATATCCAGAAAAAGTTTTTGTTCTTTTGATTGATAATGTAAAGTTCTGGGTTCGATTCTTTGCAAAAACTGCTCCCTTTCGTCACCAGTCCGGGACTATGATGTCTTGATAAGTTCTTACTTTTTTGTCTGAAGTTTTTCCAAGTCATTGAGCGATAAAGAGAAACTACATTTTTCTTCTTCATCAAGCACTTCCTAGAAAAAAAAAGTTATATAAGCAATACACAAACGACTTTTTCAGTCTTAAAAAGTATGATAAATAACTTCCAGCAACTTAACTGACTGCAAACATGTTAACACAAATGTTTCTGTTACAGCCTTCTGTATATAATAAATTCAGCCTTATGTTTTAAACTGATTATCTTGGAATTGATTTTCAACATCTTTTTAAACTATAAAGGGTTTTATAAACTTAAAGGTGTAAATATCTCACCCTCATCTCCGCTGGTCAGAACCAAAGCTTGCAAGATGTCAGACAGAGACACGATTCCTTTTACGACCTCCTGATCATCGACAATCACAAGCCGGTGAACCTGAGCATCAGATGGTTCAGTTAGTTTGTGTATATGCTTGATTTTATTAAATGTACTTACTTTTTATTCTTGGTTTCCAATGTTTGTTTATCGCCAAGACAACAGCAAAGTTTATTTCATGGCTACGTCTTGTATTTGGAATGAAAAAGGGGAAAAGGTCTAAAACTTATTTAAAAATATATATTTTCTCAACTATTAAAACAAGTATGGTAAGTTAGTTTTGAAAATAAAATGTAATAGTTTGCTAGGGACTGAGAGGATTCCTTTTAAGTTGTTAGACTTCAGACGTTTCCTCATGGAACCATATAAAGGGCATTCTATAAGCAGATGTCTGACCGAGAGTCTGCATTTACAGTGTTTACATTTTGGGGCAGTTTCTCCTTTGTGCGTCTAGTCTATTGTGACCTATTCGGCTTCTAGTAAAGATGACTTGTTCTCTTCTGATCTCAGGTTTATGATACTGTGCTCCAACTTTAGGCTGAATTTCATACAACTTGTTTCTTTTTTGTTTCTCCCATTCTGACTGCCATTCGGTCTGAGTGAGGGAAGTTATTTTTGGCTTCAGGTCCTATGGTGGAATTGATCATTGGGATATCTCTGATTATTTTAATTACCCTGTGTACGAAATGTGCTATACGAATAAACTTCCCTTACCTATTCTGCATTATTAGAAGGAACTGCAAAAACTTTCTGTGATACAAACCAGTGTGTTCTTCAGTCTTATCATTGAATAGGTTAAATTACATTTAAATAATAATGTCTCTAAATATTGAAATATTCATTCAACATTTTTGGTAAGCCTAAAGTGAATTTATATTTTCATTTGGGTTAGCGTATTATGCAGAGTTCAGGCTTCATGAATTTAGACCACATCCGGGTTTTGATAAATTGCTGAAAAATAGCATGTAAAAATATTTTCACGTTAAATATCAGGAACTGGCAGCTATTCTTCTATTGTAAAGTCATGTGCCGTGTGAAACTTCCAGTCATCAATCTTGATTGCAGTGCAAATACAGCAGCAACTGAACGCTACTCCAGACAGCAATGCAGAATGAAAAGATCTGTGATAGGATTTTTTTGTTTTTGTTTGTGTGTGTAGTGATATTTAGGCTTTTGGCTAAAACAGTTTATTATTTCCATTTCAGTAACTTATCTAAAGATATATTTAACAGCACATATCAAGTCAGACACTTCCCTATATTTTCTTTGATATTGTGATATTCAAAATTAACACCGCATTTTCATTGTGCTATTAAATAGATTAAAAGTATGCGTTAGTGCTGGCTTGTGTGTTCACCTCAGCCTCCACCAGGCGGTTGATGATGGCCTCAAGGGTCTCTTTGGCTCGACACGTCAGTACACCCTCAAAATACTGCGAGCGGTGCTGCAGCGCTTTGGTCACTGTGATGTCCAGGTTATTGTAGGTCTTCTCAGCTGCCAGATTCTGTGAATGAAGTTAAGAAAAGCTGATTGAAACACGAAAACAAATATTCAAATTACTTAGATTTATATGGTTGAAAAAAAGATCTTAAAATCAATCAAACAAACAAACAAACATTTATATGCGGCACTTTTTAGCAGTTGATTTAAAGCATCTTAGAAAAGGCCTAGAGTGAATTAAGAGTGAGATAATAATTTATATTAGTTAATTTTATGAAATAGAACTACCATACACTGCTACCTTAGGAATTTGGAAGTTTATTAGTAATGAGAAAAGTGTTAAATTAAACTGACCACTAATCTCTAACTAATCTTCTTTTATAAACACCTCGTTTAAACCATTTTTTTGGTGAAATGAGGCAACCAAACACTTATTTTTATAGATGCGGGGAAAACCGGAGAACCCGGACTAGAAAAAAAACCCACACAGACATGCTTTGCTTAGATTTCAAGATGTACCATTTATTAAGCAGCAAAATATATGAACTTAGAAACGGTTATCTACTCATTTGTATGTGTTAAAAGACACATGATCATGAGTGTAAGATCAAGTATCACAGGGGCTTAATTCACTCAATAAGATCAATGCATTCCACCAGGCTTTTAAACCACACTAGCTTTTAAACCATCTACTGAGCAGAAAACACAATCAATAATCTCACAAGTCAATATTCCCTGTTCTAGATACAAACACAAGAATGAAAACTTACTATTACGTCAAACTTGGAATAAATGTCCACCACACGTCCTGTGCAGATGAAAGAGAGTTAGAAGTAGGACTGGTCACATTTGATTAAAATCAACACACACACACTAAAAATGAAAATCAACCCTCAATCAAAATGCTTTTGCTATTGCAATTTATAACCTTTTAGGTTAATATAAATCCATGACAAAGAAAGTTGACTTGTGTTGTTATGTATTATATGAGTGTCTTTATATTAAATAAATGTACGTAAGATTATAACAAACTTTGTTATACAATGTCATTTAACATGTACAATCTAGTGCGCTTCACAACACTTGTTTTATACACAAGTTCCTGTATAGTTATAAAGAAATTTCAAGCACTTTCAATGTACATTTTCATTTTAAATTGTTGAAGAAAAATTCCTTGCCCCTAAAAACCCTGTTTAGTTTTAGTCATGGACACATACTAAACTCCTTTATTCTCAAGTTAAGTAAAAACTATGGCTATAAGATTCTTTCCTTGATACAAAATGTTAAGCCCTGCAATAAAAATATGCTTATCCATGTCCGATGCTCTTTTTTAACCATTTTAAGATAAAAATTAACAAATGTTATTTTTACTATTTATGCCCAGCTTGTTTGCGCAAGTTCACAGGAAGTTGAAAAAAGTATACTGTAGTTTCTATTAAAAAAAATCCTAAGTTATCTCTAAGAGGCAACCCCCCTGCTCTCCCTGCTCTAGCACAATAGGAAGTGACAACCGTAATACCTTGACTGGATGCAAGGTAGTGGGGTCAGAAGTGAGCAAGTTCTCATTCACTTCAATGTTAAAAATACCAAACTTTGGAGCTGGAAAAAAAAACATGTTTAATAATAATAATTTTTTTACATTTGGTTGTTTTACAATATATAAAATGTAAACATTCAGCCAATCAGACATCTGTGCTACGCCTATGTCCTGCCTCTCTGGAACCATATTTGGTTACTGGGAAGTGATGCACTTCCACAAAGTTAATGGTTGGCAAAACCCATTTTTAGCTTGTTTCACTGATCATAGTAGATGTTGCGCATGCTACATATATGTTATATACCATCTATGGTTATCTGTGCAGCAATTTGATTAATTTCTAAATATGTATCATTCCTGAAATCAAACATGGCTCTCACCATTATCATCCACTACAGGAAGAGCAGAGACTCTCTGATCCACGAAGATACCAAGGGCAGCGTAGAGTGGTGTATTAGGGTGAACCATGGCAATGTTGTGAAATGTCCCGATGTTCAATTCCTCGAGTGTTTGCGAAAGAAACTCCGGTTTGGGCATCTCTGATATCTAGATGTTCAAAGATTTCAACACTTTGCTTCAGAATTGACCAAACACTCAAACAAAAGACCAAACAAAAAAAAACTATTTACTGCTTCTTGAGAAGATCTATTAATTTTTTTTATATATTTTTTTTATTTTTACAAATTCATTACCGACACCTTTTAGTTATTTGGACATTGGTTTGAATCGCTGGAGTTTCCATATAGATTGGTGACTCAAAGTGCATGGTTCAAATGAGTCAATGGTTCATTAATCCCAAACTATAAACGTCTGAAGTTTCTCATTACATTTAATTAATAATTACTAAAATAAGTGTGGAGTGAAGCCACAAGGGCACTTACAAAAAGTTTGAGGAATTTGAGGATTCTCTTGTGCGTCAGGATGTAAAGAGCATTTCCTGTTAGAGGGTCGATGACTGGCAGTCTGTGGATCTTATGCTTGAGTAGAGATGAAACTGCATCATATAGACTGAGACAACACAGATACATGAGACAGGCTTCCAAAAAATAAATCATTAAGTAAAAATACTCCTACAGTACCTAGCATTTGGTGAGATGCTCACGAGAGGCTTGAAGGAATCTTGTAAGTAGACCTCTGTTTAAAAACACAAATAATGACTCAAAAATCCAAAAACATAAGCAAAAGATACACAAACGTCATTCCCACCTCTCCAAGTCTCAATTTTGTGCTCTTCTAACTCATATATTTGGACCTGAAACAAACAAAATTAGTTTTTTATACCTGACAACACGTCAAAAGCAAAATGAAATGCTTAAAATGTAAACACGCTATAATTCACCCTGCAATAATTTGATTCAAAATTGTTTATATATGTTAAACACAAAGAAGACAATCCATGATATTTAAAACATATTAGTCTAATTATAAGAAAGTTTACAAATTATTCTAAACATATCTTCAGACGGAATATGATGGGAACATTTTTTGAGAACTTTACCAGTGGAGACTTGTAATAGCGATGAAGTATATTGATGAAATCTGTGATGGTCAGCATGCCTAAAACAAATTTAAAATGAAAAAAGAAGCAATATCTTATGTCTGCTAGAACCTTATCAGGAGTACTAACAAGATCATTTGTTCAAATGTTATTCTTTGTGCAATTTAACACATTAGTTAAATATATTTAACAATTCTGACACTAACCAACAAAGCATTGTTTCTTGCAGTCCCAGAGAGGTGCTGCTCTCACCCCGTTCGACACAAGGGCAAAGAATGCCTTCTTGACCTGGCAACCACACAACATAGATATCGTAAGCTTGCGTCATTAAAGTCATATCATGTACAACGCAAATGATTTATTTGTGCACGCAACACCAATATGAAAACACTATAGACCATTTTGAGTCCTAATACAATTTTCAAAAAAAAAATCTATAAAAATGTATCTAGTATGGATTAAATAGGAAACTCAAAACATTTTATTGTATTAAAATATTTCAAATACAATATTTTATTTGGCCACAAACGCCAACATTTTTTGTACTAACCTGAAGAGAAGTGTCAAACACCACTAACTTGGAGCTGGTAGGTACCAAATCATAGCAGCGGTGGGATTTCATGAAGCGGGTGTAGACATTGTACTCAGGATCAGCTTTAAAAAGGAAAAACTATTTGAGATAAAATGTGGATACTACAATAAACGTGCTGCACTGCTGTAGCCAATGGGTTCAATGAGCTACCTTTTCAAACTATACTTAATAAATCCAATATTAAATAGTTACATTCTGTAATAGTTACAAGGAACTAGCCAGATAAAAAGACAAAAAAAAAGTCTACACTAAAAACAAAATACATAACATGTTAAACAAAACTTATACCAGATTTTAAAATAAAAATACATCAGCTCATTGTAAATTCTGATTAAAAAATTGTTATAGAACACATTGTCTGTGGATCCTGTTTCCGTTGCCATTTCAGTCTCAGATTTCAGTACAAACAAGGAAGAAAAACCCCTGCCTGGCTCTGCTCTGCGATCTCACACGGGACTGTGCTCTCATTTTTATTTATTCACATTCTTACCCTCTATGTGAGCCTCCTTTTTACCATCCAACTCATCTAGAACAGCAGGTACCTGCAAAACAACGAGAAGACCTAAACTTTACTCTTTCTGATAAAAAATCTTAAATCTCTTTAACACTTCCTAACTGATCGAAGCTTGAGTAGAGTGTGTATCAGTAATAAGAGCAGTTCACAATTAAAGTTCATTATTGACTTGTTAACTGCCTCCTTTTGATAATTAATAAAATATTAAAGGCAGATAACTTAAAGTAGCATGCACAATGGATAGAAAATCCTGTTAAACATAATTTTAACACATTTAACATACATACAACATGTCTAGCTTACAAAAGTAAAAGCTAAACACAACAGTAAATAACACAACAATAACAGTAGTTGTAACGTTAAATGCAGTGTCGTTGCTAATGCATTAACAACAAACCACGGAGCACACTAACGTTCATTTAGTCAATGCGGTGCTAAAGTTAATAAGTGTATATATCAGACTTATAAGTAAAGAAACAGCAACAACAGTTAGTGGACAACAACTAGTTAATAGAGAGTCTGCTTAATAACCATTGACTGTCGGCTAATAACAATTCACAATTTACGTTAAACATTAAAACAACCAAATCCATGTGAATTGTAAAGATGAACGTTATATGACAAGCAGACAATTAATGACATTAAGAGCTATGTCTGACTATAACTATCGATAAATGCAATTCCTAATGTCTGTACATAACACATCGTGGTGAAATTATAGTTCAAACTTTCATTAGTTTTAACGGTGGGTCTGTCATCCCAGATCCACCCTTCTGACACTTGAAGTTTAAACTCGCTCCACTTACACACTCCATGATCCATTCACGGCGCGAAGATATTAGCTCCGAGATCCGAAAGAAGGAATTGTCTCTTATTCTGTCTACGATCACTGAAATACTGTTGTTAGTGTTTTCGATCCCGGTGATGGCTGGTGAACTACTCCGATAACGAAGAAGAACGCGGTAGCGGAGGCCGCAACCGGATATGACGACACAACAAAGTCGTTGTAAAATAATGTCAATTTTTTTTTGAAGATTTCGGCAACAGACATTGTATATAAATTTTATAATATTTGTTTATAAAAGAATAAAATATGGTAAAATGGGAAATTATCATGGTTGAAATGTAACGAAACACAATCGAGGTTTTGTCGTTATTTAAATGTCGCTTTAAACCGTTTAAAAATGAAAACACAAACGATAACGTAACATGGATAACATTTAGACATAGCTTAAAGGTATCTTAAACAAGTATTAAAAATGTAAAATATTGTATCATTGACAGTGGAATTATTTTGGTATTCGCAGTAAACTTTCACAACATGGAACTCAAACTCCTCCTGAAGGATGAAGTGTTTGTGGACTTCTTCAACACGTTTTTAAATCTTCCAGTAAGATTAAAAGTTATTGTTTTTCTCAATAATTACTTTTGTTGTCTTTCCCTATATCTGAGTGTTTTGTATGGTTCTGTTTTTATAGGTGTTTGGTCAAACCCCCCTATACATGCTGAGCAAAAACAAGTGGTTAATGTGGCCAAATTTGCCCTTCTGTCAGGTAAGGGTTCAGTTATTTAAGTGTTATGAATATGTTGTTTACAGTAAAGGCTTTTTTTTTTTGACTAAGCTTATACAACTTGTTTCCTGAAAAAAAAAAAGATAGATATTGAATCGTCTTGTAAAGTTGACACTACTGGTACATTTAACAAAGTAAACCTTTGTAAAATAGTCTAGAATTCTACACTATATAATACATGTTTAGTGTGTTAATATTGCTGCATTTGTAATACTAATCTTAAACCCACAATAACAGTGGGCTAAATTGGTCAAATATTACATTATAAACACTCAAGAGTTAATCACACATCAGTTATACATAAAAATTAATGGTTGCCAAAATAATAATAATTATTATGTTTTTTTAAACAGATGTACTGCAATTGGAAGTAATTTATTCCATAAGAATGCTGTTGATGGTAAAGTAAAACTAAAGGTGTTTTAATAGAATAGAAAGTATTTGTGTTTGTGTCATCAGGTGAACAAAGGAGCATTTCTTTATTGGCTACAAACACATCGAATGGCTTTCTTCAAGCAAACTGAGCTCTATCACAGTTTCGTTCTTGTTAGTGAGATCCTGAATTTTGTGTCCTGTAGAACTGCAGGTAATTTAAGTGATTTTGGTGTGTATATATATATTGTGACATTTTACAGAGAGATGATAAAGTATAATCTTTTGTTAATTTTGCACAGTTAGCGCAATTAAAATGTTTCAGAATAAAAATGAAAAGAAAAACAAAATTAAAAAGGGGAAGATTGAATATTCAGTTGCTTTAAAAATGTGCAAATATAAACCTTCATCGTGTCATTTTATTAGATTCTATTCGTTCTACTGTCTTGTCCATGCACCTAATTATTGAAAATCTTTTTCAGGGGATTTGAAATGGACTCCTGCAGATCAGTGGCTGTTAAGGAAATGTCTGGGAAGCGTGAGGGGAATTCAGAGATTCCGTTCATTTCTCAAGAACTCTGATGGTCTACCTAAAATTATTTGGCTTTTAATACATTTAGACACTACATTTATGTTCAGAATAATTTTCAAAATATCACACTTTTAATTTTGTTTTATCAAACTGCTGATAAATAGGTAAATGTTTTACAGCAGAGTTGTATGTTTGGTTGTTTTATATGTTTTGGAACAGAAGAGGACCTTCTTCTGTTTTGTGTGAGAGTTTCCATGTTACTCGAAATGAAAGAAGAGAAAAGCGAAAGTACCTTTCTGACTCTGAATCATCTCTCACTTCTAACAGCAATCAGGCAGTGTATGTGTCTCTATCTTTCTTTGTTTACTTCTGTTCCTCTGTTTGCATTTAATAAGTGCAATATGCAAGTCAAAACATCTGCCCAATGATTGAGTTTTTGTTATTGGAAAAAAGAAACAGTTGTGAGTTATTTTTACCAAAGTATTGAGATTAAGTATCCCTCTTAAAAAATGAAAACCAATATTGCTTATAATAAAATTACAATGTGACTCAGTCTTATAATAAGACAATATGTTTCCCATATGCTTGTTATACATGCAGAGTAGTCAAAGTTATTTGTCTAAAAGAAGCTTAAAATGTTTTGGCATAGCTAGATGACATATACTGCACATATATTGAGAATGCATTAGATCTAATCATCTATGTGATCTTATAATTATGTCCTTTTTGTGCCATAAATTTCAGATGACATAAGTGGGTTACTCTCCAGAGACCAGTCTCTTATTTCTCAGAAGTCTGTTTTGGTTGAAATGAGAATGAAGGCTCTGAATCAGCTCCAGTCATACTGGCTTCCCCACTTCCTGCACAGCTGTAAATCCTGGCTGTGGCGAGTGCCTAAATGCCGACCCCTTGTGGAAAAATACATGTCCTTCACCTCTTCGTCATCCCCTTCTAACTCCAACTTCAAGCAAGAATTAATAGATTTGGATTCTCAAGTTAATCCTGCTACATCCTACAGCAGCCAACAAAGCAAACAGCAGCTGTGGTGCTCACACATGCCAAGCTCTGAACAACTCCAACCCAGAAGCATCTGTTTGTGGCTTCCAACTGCAGACCAGAAGAACTCCCAATGCACAAATGTTGCCCACCTTTCACCAAAAATCCTATCATCTGTCCAGGATTTACCAAATAAGAATGCAGATGTCCCACACAAGTGTGTCTCTACTCCCTCTTTTCAGATTCCTCTCTGTCTAAGCGTTCAGTCCCCTCCATCAGATCTGCATTGTTTTCTCCAGCCGGCACTCTCTGCAGAGAGGCTCTCTGGAGGCCCCTTCAGAGGCTTCCTGAGGACCCGAGAGCTCTGGGAGAAGCAGAATCTGTTGGATCTGCTAGAAGACCTGGACTTTTTTCTACTACTCTTGCTGAGATCTCAGGGATCAAACCTGAGTTGTGAAGAGATACAAGTAGCAGCTAAAAGAATCACAGAGACCCACCTCAAAGGCAGTGAGAATGTACTGGACCCGGACACATTGCTCCAGCTGCGCTCACTGCTGCCCTCTGGTTCTGCTGTCCCCTGGATCTACACTGCAAAGCACCAGATCTGCAGGGTGAACCAGAGTCTCTCTCTCCTCTCTGTCAATCATGAGCTAACCCAATGCCTATAAACACCTTACTGTTTGTTTTTAATTGCTAACTAGTAATGTTTTTACAGGAACTACAAGATGTATACAACTCCTTTTTAGAATCAGAGGATAAAACTCTTCTGTCTATACTAGTGAGTTCCTTAAAAGTCTAGAGTAATATTTCACATTTGTGTTTTACAATGCTTACAATTTGTAGCTTGCACCCATTATTGTTAAGAAAAGATGACAAAAAATACATTATATTCTGAATGAGTGACCAAATTTGATCTTGGTGTCGAAACATTTTGTAAGGTTAGTACAATCAAAAACAATCTTGTTGTAATTCATCATCTCCATTTAACCCAAAAACCCCATTGAGTTCTTGTTTGTTGAAATCCCAAACAAAGTATTGGTATGAAACGGACAGACTTTCTTTTTATTATATGTATGAACTTAATCTACTGTCATGTGTTGTTAAGAAAGAGTATGAATTACTTTATTCAGGGAATCATGAGTGTGTTCTATATTGAGAACATCTGTGTGTTTATTTTTGACCATTAGCATGTGTCTATTCCAGAGCTCGAGCGAGGATGAGTTGAAGGACTCAGAGTCACTGCACTTCTCTTATAATCAGCAAGAGGCTCTTCAGAATCAAACGGAATCCCTGGTGTTGAGTGAAAGATGTTGCAGCCGCATGGAACCTACAGCCTTGAGTCAAGATGACTGGGCTCTTCTGGTTCTGCAGGATCCACAGAGAGAAGGACCGTTGAAAGAAACGCACAGCCCGGTCGGTAAGCACATGCACTTATGTGAGCTCACAGTGTAGAGTACACTATTATGTTTACAGAGCGTCTAAGAAAAATGTGTTTTAATCTATAGATGCCCAGGAGGATCTCATGGCTGCAGAACAGACTGAATCAATGATATTTGTTACCGGTGAAGAAGATTAGACTTTTAAATATTTAATTTACACATGCATACAGAAGTGTTTATTGATTTCAAACCCATTTTAATTTATGCAGTATAATGCTATAATCGTTCTAAAAATTTAAATATTAATTATTTAAAAAAAAAATCCTTTTTTCACATAAACCTGTGATTTTATAGTTTCCCAGAAGCTGGTTTATCTTTTGATAAGGTTTCCTTTCTTCCAGATCTTCATGTGTCTAAAACATCTGTGACTGAGGGGCTAACAAGAACACCGAAAAAGGGCATTATTCATGAGAAGCCTTCATCAAAACCAAGGTTTGCCATTGTTATGTGTATGTTCACATTTTAGCTGTGACTTCAAGCTGTAATAAAAAGAAGCTTTGCATGGTCATGCCACTCAAGTTTCCCCTACCCACAATTTCTAGCAATATCTTCTCGAGGGATAGTACTTGGTGATCAATCAGGAAATCTGGCAGGAAGAGGAATTAGGCTGGAATATATGCATTTAATTCTGGTTTAAACCCTGTGTCCCTTAGTTCACTCTCTTGACTTATCATTCTCCTCTTTTAACTGCCTAGGATTCAGTTGTACACAGTCTCAGGATTTCAGTAAACCTTCTATGTTTGGTGTTGAATTGCAGGTCATTTGAGCAGGCAATACAGTCCACACAGTACATCCATCATTTCAAGCAGTTTCTTCAAGATCACAAAGCAGATGGAGCGCTGCTCTTCTTACAAAATGCTGAAGCTCTGAGAAACATTGAACAGAAACGTCAGAATCAAAAAATACGCTCCATTGTTGACAAGTTCTTTAGGAGAGAAGATCGGGGTAGGAATTTTGATATCAAAAGTTAAAATTATGGGATCCATTAAAATAATGTATCATTGTTAATACTTAATGTAATGTGATAACACAAAAATAACCCCAGATTATCATCATTTTGTACATTTCTTATTGGCATAACTGGTTGAATGTTGTATTTTACAGTGCTAACTGTAGTAGTCAGTATGGTTAGTAACATCCATCCATTGATAAAACAGAATTCAAAAGACATGAAGGTCATTATTGTTGTGTCTGTTTGCAGAGGTTTACCTGCAGTGCAATGCTGACATAATCAAAAATGTTGCTAAGATGGACCCAGTCCCTCCAGAGGTCATCTACACAGTCCAGAAATTGGTATCCAAGTCTTTGGAGGCCATATGGTAAAGTCAGAGTCTTTTAAGGAAATGCATTTTCGTCTGATTACATTGATTTGAGTAATGCTATAAAAATAAAATATACCGTAATTAAATCAAAATCCAATGCATTTGTAGCAATTACTTTTTTTAGTTAGAAACTGACACCCCACTGTCTATTTACATTTCATAAAAAATAACATTTAAAATTTCTATTTCTGGAGAAAACGTGTAAGAAAATGCACTCCTTTTTGGGAATAACATTTAAATATACCACTTGATTATGATATGTTTTATTATGTTCACGTTAAATATATAATACATTTTGTCATAAACAGGTTCAGACAATATCAACAGTCTTTTAGTTCTTCTTCTATTGTCTCCGAATCTGAATCAAGCATCAGAGAACCCATGCTGAAGGGCAATGTGGTAAAATATTCCATAAATTAAACATTCATTAAACTTTTAATGAGCATATGTTGAGCTGATTTGTGTTTTTTGTGTCTTTAGCGAGGAAAAGTATGGGGGACCTTCAAAAACTTCCTTCGAAGTGTGCACAAATTTAAGTTTTCCATGCGCAATCGTGAGATCAGATTTGAATTTGAAGATTTTCTAATTAACAACGACAAGCAATTCTCAACCTGTGAGTTGACCCACCACACACACTGGTTTTTGAGAATATTTCTCAATCTTAAAATGGTTTCAATTACTCGTTTGTCATTTGGATCTGTTTAAAAGCATGGGTATCCTTTAGGCATTGCTCACTTGCATGTGTATGTAAAAAAGGTAGTTACTGCATTTTGTTTTTCTGCAGCTTACACAGGTCAATCCAAACCCCAATATGAACTCTGAACTCAGCAGCTTTGTGGAAAAATTCAGATTGAAGATTCGAAGCATCAGAGAAAAGGTTGTCATTGTGAACTTTCTGGTTAACGACTTGAGTTTCTTTCTGGAGTGTGAGAGGTTAGGATCTTTCTGTATTCTTCTTTTACGAATTTATATTAAAGGGTAGTGTATGCTATTTTTCTAAAGCAGCAAGAGCTATCAAAATAGGTAGCACTTTTGATTTAAGGACATCTTTTTTGGTGTTTTAAAATGTTAAACTAGCTCCAATAAATCTGTAAAAAAATTACATTTATGGTGGTGCTATAGTTTTCTCACAACTAGTAACCTCAAGTGGAAATTACATTTTCTCTATTGCCCTTGTATGTGTCTCCTCCATGTCCATTTCCTCCCACACTGAAAAAACAAGTTTGTCAGGTTAAACATATAATAGAAGATGTGCTTAGGGGTGGATTGTCTTCTGTCTAGGAATTGTGTATCCCTGTCTTTTGCTCAGTTTGAGCTGCAAAGCCTGTAAAGCAGAGTGGGATGGCCACAGTGTTGCAAATTTTCACTTCATCATTGATACAACACAAAAAATTAAGCACTTCTTAGCTTGTTTGAAGCTTCTCTTTCAACAGGGTTGGAACAAAAATGAGCAGGGACTGTGGCCCTCCAGGAATTCATTTTCTTCACTCCTGCTCTAAAGATACTATTACCTTGTACTATTACCCTTTTACTTGGGTATATAATATCTTTACAACTCAGATTTTATCATGTGTTGGTCTTTATCTTCTTCAGAGTTCCTTTTCAGTCACTATTTAAGTCATTTGCAGTTAACCCCAAAATATTAAAAACTATACATTTTTTCACTTTCTCAAGGCATTCCATTTGAACACATACAATCGTTGTTTGAAGACGTATATACTAAATACAAGAAAATTTTCTTTAATTATTGAGTTATACATTCAATGGCGACTTAAAACCCATAATTATTCTTATGCAATTCATGTGTTTTCGGAACTTTACAATTGAACCGGCTGTTTCTGTGTTTGCAGGTTCAGGCATATGGCGGACATCGGAGATGTCATGGCATTAGAGGGAATGTACAGCGAGACAGATTATGCCATGCTTATTCGCAAAGCTGAGGTCATCATCAATGGGTTCCTGAGCACGCAGATGTCTCCTAAGATATTAGTAAGCATGATTAATTACTGGTAATAATTAATACAACTAGAGTAACATGTACTATAATATGGCGGAGCCAACACAAAACAGTGCTGAAATGCTTAAACATTTATTAGAACTATTGACGAAATTGTTAAAAACATTTTTTAAAAGGCTTTCATATTACATTTACAACAAACACACAATTTCTTCTATCATTTCTGACTGAACTTTTGTGTCAGGTGAGAGTCAGGACAACCTTAGCACATATTAACACTAATTAAAGGGAGGTCAGGGAGCTCCATCAGAACTAAACAAGTTGAAAGCAAATTAATGTTTCTAGAAGGAAAATGTCCAACTTACTGAGTTCAGCAGTCACTTTCAAGATTAAATGACTGAATAAAGACACTGAGAAGAGGTGAGGTTTTAAGTGACTTCAGATATTTTAGTTAAGAAAAAAAACTAATCATTACTCAAAAGTAAAGTAATCAATTATTTATTTTTGTTAGTTTAATTAGCTATTTAATAATACATATTTTTATTTATGTATTTTAAAAGAACACTTTAAAAATACACCCCCTTGTGTTAATAAGTAGTGTAATACCATTTTAGAATCGGTTCAGCCATTCTCCGGTTATGGCTAAAGGACCTTCTAGCAAAGCTTAGCATGGATCATTATTTCCTTTAGCACTAGTATCATTGTAATCCTAAAAGAGTAGCTGAATGATAAGTGTAACAATTTTTTAATTACAATTTTTATACAAGGTTTTATTTCAACCTTGACTCTTCTGAGGTTGCATAATGCATAACCTTTTTAAACTGATATTGTAAGGGACTGTTTCAATTGCTGTGTAACAAATCTTTGTTTTGTGTCGAGGTTTGTCTCAACTTGACTTTTGACCCGAAGAGTCAAAGGTTATAAATAGGAACAAATTGCAACACTTTCATTATTCTGCTACTTTTTGTGACTTTTTGAGTGCCAATTAAATTAATAACATATGCTGAGCTATGCTAGAAGGTTCTGTGGCCATATCTGCATAACAGCTGAACAGTTCCAAAAGGATAATACACTGCTTATTAACGTGAGGGGATTTGTAAAATAAGCCAATGTTTAGAAATGGTTATAAATGAAACTAATGAGAATTGTATTGTTTTCTAATGTGTTTCAGATCAACTCATCAGAGTCTCAAAAAGACATCATTCTTCAACGATTTGCCTCTGGAAGAGTGGACCGAACACTTTTCTATCAGCCAATGATCGACGTGTTACCAGCTCTTGTAATCTGCTGGAGAAGGTGAGACACACACTCCCTCAACACCCCCATCCACCCACAATACAATGCGGTTCATAGATTATTGAATCTATTTATTAACTATTTATGAATTCCATTTATTGACAATTGCCTGATCTTCATAGTATGGTTGTTAGATTGTTTGATCTTCATAGATCTGGGGATACAATGAACAGTAGCTTCTTTAATGCAAATACAAATATATTAAGAAGTATGTTTTTATTTACCACTACTTGTTGTCTATATCTTTGGTGAATGTGGAGCACAAGAGAGCAGGCTAGACCAAGAATAAATGCGTCATGCGTTGAAAACATCAATGTGGAGAATACAACACTGAACAAGAAATGAACAGACTTATAAACTCACAATGACTGAAATCGGGAATTCCGAAAATAGAATTGAAACTCCATGACTTTACAATATTAAAAGATATTACCTGATAGCAATTCAAACAGGTAGAAATGTAAATTACAGATTGCTTGGTTTTTGTGTTAATTTTGTTAGAAAAAGCATTTGCTCATTTCTAAATACACAAATTTAAATAATCTAAACTTTCTATTCTCTCTTTGGAAATTCACTACATATATGATAAATTTTTAAGGTCGTACGAGCAAACGCTTTGTGTTCATTAATTTATTTTAGCAAACTCACAAATATTTATTTTTATCTGTCAGATTTTGTGGTCTGCGTGTAATGAAGCAAATGTTCCCTCATAAAGCATCGATCTTAACGTCTCATCACCGACAACTCCATTCATTTTCCAACAACGGGAACATCAAGACTATCATATGCAGAGACGGTGAGCAGAGAGATCACAGACATATAACACTGCATAAGTTTCTTAATTCAACCACTGTTCTGGTGATTTTTGACTAGTTTCAGAAGCCACGCTACGTTTCTCTGCTCAACACGGCCTCATTCTGCTGTTGCCACAAATGCACAAGGCTACTTGAACTTCTTCACAAAGATAAACAACAATAACTCATAATAAAACAAGAGAACAGTCACTTACATTTTTTATATGCAACCAGATATTCACTTTTATCATACGTAATCCAATTAATGTGGTCATAATTAAGAATCCAAAACATTAGTTGTCTTATAAATATGAATAATAATGTGTGTGTATATATATATATATATATATAAATAATAGTATATATACAAATAATAAATATAAATAATAGTATTTTCTTTCATTCTTTCATTTAGAGATATCTAAATCTTACTCTTGTTACTCTTTACGTGCAATGATGAGGAAGTGTTTTTTAAAGCCTAGAAACACTGTCAAACTATGAAGCTTTTCAGTTAAATATAAAAGAGAAAAAAGAAAGAGAAAAGACAGGAAGTCTTTTAAAAGAAAGAGAAAAGACATGAACAACATAAGATCTAGACATTAACCAATAATTAACAAAGCAGACAAAAGTAAAACAGGTTTTATTATTAACGAACATGACTAAACAAAGGAAATTTAACTTTTTAGTGACAGATTTTTCCTCATAATCGCACTGAGCAGTTATTTTGATTGCTGATTCTATAGAATAATAGTGTATATGAAATGTGAATGAACGTTTGAATAGTTTAGGGTTTTTACATATTTATTTTTGTTTGTGACACTATATACATGTTTTTACTCGTCATTTACAGCGTTTATCTATGCTGCCTCTTGGGGTCAGTATAACAGCAGGTTTGGTCTAATCATACAGCAGGAACATGCATGAGCAAGGAATTGAAATCTGAACAAGTATTTCTGTTAGGTCTGAAATTCTCAGATTTAAAAGCCCAAATTTTAGACCCTAAAAAGTCTTAAATTCACTGCTCAAGGTCTTAAATAATTTCACAGGTCTTTTGTTTTGCTGTTGCTTGGAGTTACCAGAGATTGAGAAAATGCTTCTAAAAGCTATAAATGTAAAAGTGATAAGTATAGTGCATAGAAAATGTGCATAAGTGCTCAAAAAACATAAACTTTTGTAAATTCTCAAAAACATAAAAGTGATTTTTATCAGTACCATAGTTTGAGAAAAGGCTCAGATACACTGAAAATAAATGCTCAACATAAAAAGATAAATGCAAACATAAAAGTGATTAAGCGATGTATTTGAAGCATACCGTTTATTATTCAAAAAATGTTTTGTATGTGTTCATGACATAGATCTTAATAGTCTTAAATTTGACCTATCAAACCTTGCATTTTGTGATAGACAGGGTTAGACAGAAATGGCTCTAAGAAACCTCTGTGACTCTTATAAATGAGAGCTTTTGAGATGAACGGATGGCTGAATACTTCAAGATGAATCTCTAAACAGTAATAACTTCCAAACACAAAAAATTAAGAGCAATACCATATCCAGGGCAAAAGGAGTAATAATTCTCTAACTTACAAGCACACAAACACAACCCTCCACCTACACACACTCACACAACCACACAACAGCACAGAGCCGTCAGCAGAATGTCATCACAGCACAGTGCTGGGTGAGAGTAGGGCCGCCGGCAGCAGACAAAAATTAATTTCTGGAAAAATGGCTCTTTTAATTAAACAAATGGTCCTGAAAAATGTGGAGCGAGAACGAGTGTCAGAATTCCCACATGGGGAGGAGTTCATTACTGTTCACAGCGCCGCGGGTGAGCACACCTCTAACACTCATACACACACATTCACAGACTAATCTTTACACCGTTAAAAGTTAAGCAGCTTTAGAATTCAACACATTTATTCAATACAGTATTAAACTGACTCTACAGTAGAAGCGCTTTTTAGCATTGGGTCAAAGCAGCTTCACAAAGACATAGTGTGAATTTAGAGATAAGAATCATCATTTAGAATAATTTTTATTACATATCGGATATTTTTATGGGGTAGAAATAGAAAAACCATAAAATTCAACCTCATAGGTTGTAAAGTAAAGTTTATACTAATACCCAAACTAATTAGGACATTTTAGAATAAAACTGACCAGTAATCGCTAACTTCTTATAAAAATCTGGTTTAAATCGAGTTGTGGTGAAATAAAGCAATGAAAACACTTGTTTTTATTAATGTGGTACAAAAAAATGGAGAACACAGAGTAAAAAAAGCCTTACACATGCAGAGAAAAGACCTCCCTCCCAGCATAAAGCCAGATAATAACGATGTCGCTGATAAAAACATTTTCTCACCATCCTTTTACCAACAACTATTTTGCTCTCAATACTATCTCATTTATCTGGTGCTCAATCAGTTATCAAACTCAAACAGAGAACAACCAAACAGGTCGGTTTTACAAGAAGTAAAACTGAGCGGATTAGAGAGTGACTCACCGCATAGCCAAAAACTCCAGCGATTCAGGAATAAGCTAAAGTTTTTGTGTGCTTTTGTCTTATTTTGTCTCATTTACAAAGTACATGAATGTAGTTTCAATTTGTGCTTATTCTATAATTATTTGTACTGCATAAACAAATTGAATTGAACATTTTGTTAGTCGAAATATGCTGTTGTCATTTGTAAGCAAAGACATCTTTGCTGTTACGTTGTATTTTTGTTTGGTTAACTTCAGAGTGTTTTAAACAGTGCTTTTGTTCCTTTGCTCAGAGTTATTCAATGATTCTTGTCTCACATTAGCTTTAGTGTGAGGTTGAGAGGCCTCTGGTTATCTCACATTTCAAGAAGAAGCAGGTCCAGAGGCTCTCCGAAGACACAGCTGTCTCTCACTACACAAACGCACGCACGCACGCGCACACACACACACACACACGTGCACACACACACACACACACACACACGCACACACACACACACACACACACACACAAATAGAGCCATTTTGCAGGGAATCTTATTTTCAACCTTTCCCCTTGCTGCTGCTCTGTGCTATTAGCAACAAATTGTGTTTATTCACATGTGTGTACACGAGATATGTGTAATTGAAAACCAAATGATTTGTATGGTCAGTTTTGTATAAAGAAGAAAAAGACAGAAAGTAACAAAAATTGTCATACAGTAGTTTTCAATCAAATCAAGTAAAAATGTATTATAATTATTAGGAACAAGCTTTTTTAAATACCCTTGAAATACTACAGTGACCACATAATGAGTTCCTTTTACATAGACTTTTAAAACTTTTCAATGTGGGGCATTCAAGTCAGAATATCTATAACTACATCAATAGCTGTCTATTAGCTTTCCGTATGTTTTTATGTTTTTAGTGTGTTTCTTCCAAGTTGATCCCTCCCACTTTCCGAGAGAGAGAGAGAGAGAGAGAGAGAGAGAGAGAGAAAGAAAGAGAGAGAGAGAGAGAGAGAGAGAGAGAGAGAGAGAGAGAGAGGGAGAAAGAAAGAGAGAGAGAGAGAGATAGGGAGATAC
Source organism: Danionella dracula (assembly GCA_900490495.1). NCBI lineage: Eukaryota > Metazoa > Chordata > Actinopteri > Cypriniformes > Danionidae > Danionella > Danionella dracula. Next base: position 7,930,252 of record UELW01000996.1, read on the forward strand.
ACACAAACTGTCTTACACACAAACACATAATCTCCTGGAGAAAAAGCGCCACAGGAACGCTAGCACGGTTAAGAATAGCAGTAGTCATGTCGCATCAGATGCAAGGCCTCGCATGTTTTCGGGGCTTGGGACTTGAGCTAGTCTCTGGCCCGTGGCTCCTGCAGTGATTGTAATCTGCTTTGGCCCTCAGGTTGACATCATCTCATGGAGGAGCCCTGTTTATTAATGTGATAGTAATATAGTGCGCTAGCTGCTACCTGGAAACTGTTCACTTCTTGTGCTTTGGAGACATCTCTTGTCACAGATCTGGGACGTTTTAAAATTGTGCTTTCTGTTATTGAATAAATTAATATAAGAAATGACAATACGCTAAACCTTATATTTTGTTTGAGTTGCACTTGTAAGCGCTCAATGGTAGGCTAAGTTGAGCAGACATGTCATAGATGTCATAATTCTACAAATTAAATGAAAAAAGAGAACCTTTTAAAACTAAATTAACTAATTTAAATAAAATGGCTTGACATCTGCTCTGTTTAGATCTGTTGTACTGTATTTAATGAATTGCTAAAATAATATTTTAATGTTGGAGACTAGCAAATTAGCATTTGTTTTCTTTGCTTTTGTTGTTAGTTAATTTAATTTGGCATGCATTTAGTCAACAACCGATCACAAATTTGGTGATGTAGGAAAAAAAAATACAAATACTTTTTTGATTTGAGTTTAAAGCTGTAAGAGGGTTAAAGAATACCCAACAGTTTAAAATGTTTTACCTATCAAATGACAAATTTTGATATATACAGTCCAACATTAAAATTTTTCTTTAATCAAAAACAGTGTGCATTTTGGGTGAAACAAAGCTTTTAATCCGAATGCTCTTAAAAACATTTTTAAATATATGCACAGAACATACTATTTATTCCTAAAAATGGCAAATATTTTTCAGAATCATTTGAAAGGAAATCTATCTCTCTGACCCGTCTCTGTGTACAGGCAATGCCATCTTGTAGAGCATCAAATTTAAAGGGTCTATATGGATTAAAGTATAAGAGAACAAAGATTTTTAAATAGATTTTTGCATACAGCTTTGTTCTATAGTGTAAACTGATTGAATTTGCAGATTTAAGACCTGTATAACACATATTTATTCACATATTACTTGTGAATTCTTACATATTGACTTATTGAATTATGACATATTACAGTCATTCTTATTGAGGGAAATGTTCAGTTTTCAGGCAATAAAGTGTGAGTTTTTTTGTCACTTCAAAGATACAAGCCTGACGTTTCTCAGGACATTTGCTAAATTTGAGTTCATTTTCTTGAGATATAAAAAGTGTTATGGGGATGCGTGATCTTTTATCAAATCCCAACCCGCAGACACTTTGTTCAGAAAGATTTTTTTCTCTGACATACATTCACAATACCCTTAACATGTGTCTGATTGGTATCTATTCTATTTCCACACAGTGAATAAGAATCCTTTCTAGAGGGAAAAAGATTTAATTTCAATTAAAAGGTACTGATTGAAAAAAGACTGTTTCTATAAACTTCATTCTTCATCGCGAATCCAATTACTGAGTGGAAGAAAAAGTGTAAAGAGTTTTATATTGAATGAGTCTGGTGATGATGGACTCTGAAGCTAATAACTCTGCCAATTAGCCGATTTTATTTGATTTAGACTGACTTTATGATCTCTCTCGATATCAATTACTGAAAAGCTTTCAAAGAAAAGCAGAGCATCTAATTAATGCAGTTTAACCCCTTTTCATTTGCAGGTTTATTACCAATCCATACTTTTTAGGTCAACCACTCCATAGCTCTGGAATATAATACGGGTAAATTGCTAAATCATTAATATTAAATAAAAGAAAACTGATAAATAAAAGTAGCTTAAATGTGCCTGTTGTGTACAAAACTTGATAAAATGCAAAAAAATTATAATAATAAGTAACAACTGAAACTTTATTTTTCAATTAAATTTGAGTCATTTAGAATAAAAGAAGGCAAAAGCTCTGGTTCTTTATGATCAACTGAGCATGAGAAGTAGTTCCATTTTTGTTTAAACTTATAAAATGAGCTCCATTTATATTTTGGAGAAAACTCTATTTTTTTAAAGTTATTACTTTATTTTTTTGTTTTGTTCTCAGGGTGCAAAGGGGGGGGGGGGGGGGGGGGTAGGAGGGGCATTGCCAGCCCTGCCATGGTTCCATCCTCTTAGGGCAATGTTTTGTGTTTAAATTAAAACACAATCAAAAAGGAAACAGGCATTTAAAAATAAACTTGATAACATGTTTTTGGTTCAGGGAAAACGCGATCAGTGTAGATAAAAAAAAAAACTACTAAAATGGTTCATTGTGCAGCAATAGAATAAGTAAAAAAACATTCTCAGAAAGTTTTCTCTTTTGATTTAAAGGTTTTGAGGTCAGGTTAGTTCTGCAACTAATACAATAAACATTTATATATTACTCTGTGTCTTTTTACCTTTTATAAAGTTCATATACACACATACATATTCTGAGGGTCGCTCTACATGTCTATCATATTATATTATTATATTTTCTGTGATTTGCATGTTATCCGTAATGAATTATGGCTGTGGGGTTTTTAATGCTGGAGTCATTCGGTCACAGTCTCTTTGTGTGTATTTCTCTGAGACTGTGCAAGTGACGAATGATGTGCTTTCTCTGATGTAGGAAAATAAACCTTTCTAATGTGACAAGTGGCTCTAAGCCAAACAGAAACCAGCAGGGCCTCATAGTGCCCCCTAAGCAAACTCCCAAAGGGCCGAAAAACCAGAACACGTTTTACAAGGTTTACACCCAGGGCAATGGTTCCAATAAGTTTATGCAGGGGTCAGAAGATCCCAAAACTTCCAGAGGGATATAGAGCCGTCCTACTTGAGGTCTAGCTCTGGGTTAAAAGCCCAAAAAAGGCTCCCAAACAGCCTGGGGGCAGAGAAGTCTAAAGACTAGACACAACTTCACGAGGCTTCATAACCAGTCTGTGGTCCCTTAGGGTTTTATAGGAGAAATAACAAGAAATTCCTGAAAGCCAGACCACGTTCCTTGAGTTCCCAAGAGGATTACATTGGGGTCAAGCATTGCCAAAAAAATGAGACCACATTCCAAGGCTTGGAAACCAACATTGGAAAACCAGAGCGATCAATCCTTGGTCGAAAGGTAACTTTTCTAAAAGAAAACCCTTATACAAGCAGAGAGTCAAAATCTCGAGGACTGTGCATTACGATGGGGTTGACTTTTTATCGCCAATGTTCAATGTATACATGGCATGCTCATCATTAGCAAAAATAGTTCTATAAAACCTTCATTTAAAATCAAACCTTGTGCCTGGACCTACAAAATCAACAATTAGGTGTCAGTAACTTTCAACATGCTTTGGAGCATAATCCAATCAAGTAAGAAGATACATTGTGCCAACTATTCGTTTCTAAAAAAAGAGTTTGATGATAAAAGTGACTTAAGAACTTACTGGCCATAATTTTCATAAACACATAAAAACTGTCTCGTTGTCTCTATTTTTTATGTTAATCCTGCTCATCACCAGTGCCTAAGTCTCATCAAACATGTGAACATGTAAATAATTACTATATTTTTTTCCCCCTTTTTTCAACTCAAATAATTTGGACACATACAAAACACAGTATTCTCATTTTACTGCAATAATTTAAGCAAACCTGTTTTACTTGACTGACTCAAGACCACAATCACCTCTTGTCATTTAAATATTATGATTTAAGCACTTTTGGCATTAACCGCTTTATAATATCTCACAATTATTCTTTTGAAAATGTCATGGCCAATAGATGTCTTTTGCCACTTGCACTTAGATTTTTTGTGTCATTTCTCATTCCCTTTAAAAAGAAAAAATAGCTACAGAAAACAACTCACATATCGTAAATAGCAAACTTTCGGTTTGGTATTGTAATGTTTTTATTAATAATAAACAAATTCTATTGTTTAGAACTGGTTGATTAATCTAGTTATTAAGATTATGACCTTCTTTTTTATCATGAAAATATAAAAAGTATTAAGTACATTTTCCCCAAAAAAGCTGTATTTCGAGGACATAAATAAAAAATGCTGATGTAAACTAGGGAGTTATTTCATATCAAGTCAATATTCAGAATAAAGATTAACAATATCGTATAATAATGTAAGGTTAACAATAACATTATAATTCTTAACTTATACATTGGCTAGATATAGAAATATATCCATATTCCATTTCATTTTACGATGTTATAGGTCATTATTTTCCTAAAATGTAGATGTTTCAAACCAACATTTACAAATTGCATTGGATTTTCCCCTCTCTCCCGCTCTCTCTCTCTCTCTCTCTCTCTCTCGCTCTCTCCCTTTTTCTCTTTCTCTCTTTCTTCCTTATTTTGATTTCTTCCTCTCTCTCTCTCCCTCTCTCTCTCTCTTTCTCTTTCTTTCTTCCTCTCTCCCTCTCTCCCTCTCTCCCTCTGACACACACTCACACAAAGATCCTGGTCCCTGTGGTCACATCTGCATGAGTTTGTTTTATAAAGGCTGAACTCTGGCTCTGTCATTCCCATCTCACCCCAGGTTAATGGCACTCTTTTAAAATTAACGACCCCTGAAGATATACAAGCTCTCCAGGTTAAAGTCCTGATATATGATTTTTCTCAGCTAATTACCTTCAGCCCGGCAGCTTCCAGCAAATAATGTGTGATTGTGTTTTTGTAGTCTAGTGTTTCTATGTGTCAAGCACTTTTTCCGGAAAGACAAAACGCTCCCTCTTCAAAGTGTGTTGTGGAAAACATGAATTATTTCTCGATTCAAGAGACTTTTGAACAGAAGAGGCCCAATTATTCTGTCTGATGCGACATTGATTCAAATACTGTCACATTTGGCTGCGGCCTGTGATATTTAACAGCGTGTTAAGCGGAGCTCTGGACTTCAGAGAGTAATGGTAAAACACCATCAAGGGATTTAACTGATTAACAATAGGAAGGTCTTGAGGTCAACCAGAGAGAAGACATCTGAATCTTTTTAGTATATGTTCCAGAGATTTCTCTTAAACAGAAAGTGTCTAATTTTGTTGATTTATGTAATATGTTCACACATGTTAATGAACAATTAGCCCTGATATCGCACCAGACGCATAATTATTTAAAATGACAGTTGTATGTTGCATAAACAGTTTGTTTTTATGTTATAAAATAATTGTAATAAGTTGACAAATATTGTGAAAAATTGACTGAAATTAAATTGAAGTTAGCTGTTTTTTGCAAATAAAATGACAGTAATTTATGCACTTATTGTAAAATAAGATATTAAAACATTTAAAATATGAAGTTAAGATTTAAACATTTTAAATAGCTGCAGCAGAAATAATTTTATAAAGAGGGAGATGAAATGTGCTGATATATACCTCGACTCCAGAACTTTCTCATTCACTGTCACTGCCTCGTGGAAAAATCTCCTCAAAAAGCAACTAGAATTCTTCTCTTCTATGAATACTTAATATTATAAAAAATCTAGCATTTTCGTTCTGATTAATGAACCAACCTCTATTGTGAACTATTGAGTTAGAATTTCCTTAAAAATGTATAATCTCTCTATTGTAACATGCCTACAAGTACATGTGAATATATGTTTTGGTATTAGAATTTGAAAAGGTCCTTAGAATTATATCACCAGAGCTAGTCTGCGCAACTTCTCTGTTGATGTGGTGGCTGACAGATCCTCTCTTTGAATCGAAGAATAAAATGGGGAAAAGGGGAAGCTGGCAGTTTGTCCTTCAGATTGTGCAGTCGGATTGATCTCCCATAATGCTTTGTGTTGATGAGAAGATGAAAAATGGCCTCAACCACCAGTGTGTCAATGTAAGAGACACAGCAGGTTTTTATTTAACTGGTTCTTCCACGAGATGATGCCTTCTTGTTACACATTCAGCACCTGACTGTCAGCTTGACAACGCAATATTGAGCTTCTCTTGTGGTTCCTGCTCGGTTTCATTTATTTCAAAACACCATTTCACACACGGCTGACTTTAACAAGGCGGTATGCAGTGTAGAGAGTGAGCTGACAGATAGAATTGTGACAGATACAACTTTTTTCCAGTCATGAAAATATAGAATATTGCAAAAGGTGGAGTACACAAGAGTTTTTATTGTTGTTGTTGTTGCCTCACTTGCTCTAAACAATATCAGCTGTCAGCTGCTTTAATTTTCTTTTTGTGTTTTTGCTTTTTAAAAAGCACAAATCTCTGAGGATGTAAACAATACACAAGATGTAATCAACTCTGTTTGGAAACACGTACTAAAACCTCAATAAAACATAATCTTTGAAATATAAGCAAAAAAATTTGTTATTAATATTAAGTTCCACAGAAATGTTATGTTCAGTTGGTTTTGTCTTCCCCAAAATAGACTCAACAAACATTTTTTAATCAATTCAACACATCACTTCGACAGAGATTAAAACAACATATGAGGTTAATCATCTGATTAACATAAATTCGGGAGGAGCTTCGCTTATAATTGACAACCAATCATGGTCCCAACAACCCATATTATCTACAGTATATAAAACATGACCAAATAGTTAACATCTACATCATGGGGGGGGGGTCAACTGTCCCGGACCATCCATCACGTGGACAGCTACAGCTGGAACAGCTACTTCAGCTACAGCCAAATATTTCACATTTTGATTCATACCTGTTTGGTATAATTGCTTGATCCTGACTATAATTCTACAAAATCCCAGATTTTGTATAATAATAGATGATGGTTTAACCCAATGCTCACCTTGCATTTTGTCAACTGAAAAAAAAATCATTATTTATATATTTAAAAGCATTATCTGTTTAACCTTTTCAGACTCTTTGTCCGTTTAAGTGGACATCGCGAATCAGGCAGTTTTTTTTTTTTTTTTTTTTTTTTTGGCTACTAAGAACTTTTACTCCAATTAAAGCTATTGTCCATTAAGTTGGACGCCTGTCATACAATCAAAAGCCAGCAAGACATTGTATGGTGCAATATGAAGAAATTACACTACTCTAAACAGTGAAAACCAAGAGAAGAAGAAAGCAAGATTTCCAATAGTCTTATTCCTGTTAACTGATGTTTTTAGTACGAAAGAGGATTAGGGCCACTTTAGAAAATAAAATTTAAGTTCTGACTTTTTCTCCGAATTCTGACATTAATTTTAGAATTCTGACTTTTTTCTTAGAAGTATGGATGTCTGTGAGGACATGTTTTGTCTAGGTTTTGTTTTACACTCATTAAATGCAACTAACATAGACGGTGTGAATTAGTTCATATCAAAAACTTTTCAAAGTATCAAATTCAGGAAGTTACTTTTAAATTAATAAAATAAGAAATGTATAAACAAATTAGCCATAAAGTAAATCAGTGGAACTACATTTAAATTTAAAGAATAATTTACACCATTTATGAAAAAAACAGCCAGTATTTTAAATGTAATTTCAATTGCAACAGCATTATTAAGAAATACAAATCAGCTTATGTATAACTTTACTACTGCTGCTCAATATCTTTTGTTAAAATCTCACACCAGCATTTTTGTCCTTTGATTTATTAAACACTGTCTGCGTGATTTCTAGCATTAGACTGGGGATACTTCCCACAAATCTCTTCCCGTTTCTTGTTCTCCCTGCCGTGCATCAGTGCTTTAGTTGAACTGTGGTGTGCCTGACACCGTATCAGGGCTGTTTACTAAAAGATGAGTCTATCAGCTCTCATGAACAGTTCTTCTACTGCTGCCTTCTTTTTTGAGTGTCATCAATCTACCGTTGGTTCTGATGCATGATGGGATACGATGTAAGTGTAAGCAAGGTGGTGTAAGATTTACTGAACAAAGAGCAATATGGAGGCTTTGGATTAAAAGATAACAATGAATTAAAGGACATTAACATTTAAAAGCTTGACCTATATTTAAATTTTTAAAAGCATAATGGATTATAAAGGTCTTCATCACCGCTGGTACTTAGACCTAAAGTTCAACAGTTTATCAGCTTTATATCCATAACAGTCCTCTAATTTTCATTGGTATCTTAACATCTGATGTTGATATGCATAAAGTTTTATTTGTACATTTCTTTAGTCCACCTCTAATTTTTATGTGTTAATGCAAATAAAGGCTGATATCTTATCAAATACAATTTATTTTATTTTATTTTATTATATTGTCTGACATTTATTTTAGTTGTCTAGTTAAATGTAGGCTTTTCTGAATGTTATTTGGATAAAAAGATCTTTCAATAATAGTTTGAAAAAAATACCCACTGCCTTTTTATGTTTTTTGTAATTTCTTTTTTAATAAACACCTTCTAAATGAGCTTTTCTGAATATTTACAGAATAAAACGTTTATGAGTTTATATTAGTAATATGTGAAAAATATGGTAAAACGTATGAATGAATAAAATAATGGATGGATGGATGGATGGATGGATGGATGGATGGATGGATGGATGGATGGATTGATGGATGGATGGATGGATGGATGGATGGATGGATGGATGGATGGATGGATGGATGGATGGATGAATGGATGGATGAATGGATGAATGAATGAATGAACGAATAAATGAGTTTTGGGTAATGCATATAAGAGAGGGACAGAGGCCGCTTCTGAAGTGTCATAACACTCATGTAAATCTGGCTGCCTGGGTTGCACCGGGGAAATTGAGCTTCATTAAGTGAGTCGGAGCAGATTTATGGAGTGATCTGAGCTCCAGTCGTTTACGTGGACAAGATCATGATGAATCTACTGCACTTCTCTCTGGCTGCATGCCTGCATTTTTGCATGCTGCACACTTCAAAGAGAGAAAGTGAGAGAGTTTAATTCATATAGAGCTCACAAATGCACTGTTTGTTATTCCAGGAGCATATGAATTGAGGCTGAAGAACAGAAATAAAGAGAGGAAAGGTGAAAGATATATTTTTTTTCAGCTGCTGACAGGTATTTTAGATTCTTGATTAAAGAAATAATGTTAGGGCAGCATTAGTTATTAATGTCTGCTTTTAGTGGAGTATTAAAATAACTGTTTCAAATCTATCTTTGTACTGGGAATACACTTATGGCATAAAAAACTGCTGGAAGATTGGAATGTTTGATGTGTGTAAATCACTGCTTGATTTAAATCTTTATCTTCTCATCACACTGTGAGATGATGTGGGCTGACTCTCAGGGGAAATAAACACAGGTGAAATAACGGTTCTCCTCGTCTGATTCAGATCCAATCGGCCTGGTAGCTGCTCCAAAGAGACAGATCTGCTAACTCTGGTCCAAAGCCAAAGCCTTAGCAAATCTGAATCGATATTTCCCATTAGCGTGGCTGATGCTTAGACCAACAGCAGAGTAGTGTGTGTGTGGTCAGGTGTTGGGATAATTGAATCTATCTCTGCTGTTCTGGTAAAACTGCAAAAAAAACCACACATAAACAAAACATGATTTGATGAGATAATGGAGGAAAGCACACATGTATGACACTGCGGAGAGTTTAAAATGGCCTAAAGGGTAACTGAAGTAAGATTTAAAATTTTGCTGTGTGATTTCTAGCTTTCTAACTAGAAGTTGTTTGGTTGAGTTAAATAGCAAGTGTTTTGTGAGGCGTGTTATTTTGTTGCAGTAAAATTTACATTTTGATCGATAACTACACCTTATAGAATACAGGTAATCAAATACTTGTTTGCCAACTATAGTACTACATGCAATGCTTCACGGTTAGTCCCAGACTCTTCACTAAATTAGCCTTTACTGTACATTTTTGTAAATAAAAATCAGCACAAATAACCTGCTAATTTTACCGATGATATGAGTCTTGAGCGAGTCTTGTCTATTGTTTTGATTTATTCATATTTTGAAAGCTCCTTGGTTAAAAGTTGAATCCCAGCTATGATAAAGTTTCTGATTATTGGGTCTGATTTTTCATTAAATAATAAAGAAGTAGTCAGTCATTTAAAAAATATTTAATTTTTTTGCCAGTGGCTTTTCAGCTTTTTTTTTTAGTTTAAAGTTTGTCGCATTCGGTTATTTTTACATGAGCGCTTGAGTTTTGTGTGTGAACCTGTCGGTGTGTGTATTCCTGTCGGTGTGTGTGTGTTTGTGTGAGTTTGTCTGTGAGTGGTTCTCCAGGTGCTGATGTGTAATATCCAGAGACAGATAGGGATCAGGCAGGAAATGGCGATTGAGACTGTGACCTCTCCTTGACCTTCCCTCTATCCATCAAACTGTCCCTCACTTGACTCTTCACCCCTGCACCCAAAGCTCGAGTGAAAAGAAGTGCACTTCTGCTTATTTTGGCCCCACGAATGAACATGCTGCCCCCTCCTCCCCAAACACGCACACGCACATGTACACTTTTATTCACTCTGACCACCTCAGTCTCAGATGCATCATGGATGTTTAAGGCTCTCTCTTTTTGCATGCTCTTCGATCTGCAGACTTTCCAGGTTCATATTTTGTAGCATCTGAAGAATAATGGATGTTTTCAAACACTTCAAGTAAAAGGGAATGAATTTTTTTCTTCCTTAGGAGATTTCTGGAACATCAAAGTAGACATATTGGTTGTTTTTCCTTTTTTTTAATACTGTTACAGATATGTGGAAGATAAAATAAATAATAAAAAGTATATCCTTGTTAAGATCATCATGACACACTTAAAAAAATAAAGCCTTAAATTCTAATGAGCTCTGTCAATGTGTTTCCTGTTGATTTCCTCCGTATCCTGCTAGAGGAACTGGATCTGCAACAGGATGATTATTTTCTCTCTATAAAAATCTACATCTTAAGGAATAGTAGAGTACAAAATTTATAAATAAAAACCCTCAGCCAAATCTTATCTCATCTATGCTAAAAGATAGATGCTTTTGTTATCAGGGTTGAACTCCCAATGGCAAACAATATCCAGATATTTACAGTTCAAAGTGGAGAAATGTTTTTTTTTTGGTTATTGGAATAAAAACTTTACTAAATATATAAAAAATATAAGCACAAAGTATTGAACATATAGGGGTATTCCATACACACTGATACAAAATCAACCGTATTATCAATCGTTCATTGAAAAATGAGCTAAAATAAAAATGAATGATCTGTGTAATTAAACCACTGACTTTAAAAGTGAATGGAAAGTAACAGAAACATTTCTCTTTGTAAAGAGCTCCACATTTTAAATGCAGCCTCTGCAAACAGTCCTTCTTGCCAAGATGATCCAAGATTAGTCCAAGGTTTTTTATGATTCCATGAACCACAATGCCAGGAAAGTGCAGTGTTTTATGGAGTGTCTTGTGCTGCGTCCCCATTTGAACACTATACACTGCACCCTTAAAGTAGATACTCATTTTCAGAAGAAAATGTACATTTCTTTGTGTAAAAAAAGAAAACTCCTTCCGTCCGAGAGCAGTGGATTGTGGGTAATATCAGCTGGTTGAGCGTTCATGGATATGCACTTCAGAATCTAACCGAAAAAAGAACACATGCAGGCACTGCTCTCACAGTTTTTTATGAACACTAAGGTTTGGGACACCCTAATTCTTATTTTGCACCCATAAAAGTGTGAAAGTCTGCAGATTGGGATGTAGCTCTGGTGTTTTTTTCTATTGCCCTCAACAAACACTTATTAAAGAATCCATAACTCTATTCTAAATCTCATTGGAGAGAAATAAAGGCAAACTTCTTATTTCTTGTGGCAGCCTCATTTTATTGCTACCTTAAGGATGTCACATGTAGAAGGCAAAAGTACAACACATTCCATTAATTATGACACGATTAGATAAAAGTATCAATAACAGTTTTTTGTTGGCTGATGATCCGGGATTTGAAATGCTTGCAATGTTTGATTATTAACAATCGAGTGTCTTTTTTTTAAAGAAAAATGTTTATTTGGATTAACCTTTGTTGTGATCATCTCAAAACTCTTAAAGGACTTCAGTAGAAGACTTACCTTCTTTCAGGGAGTGATAGAGTAGGGTTACCACCAGGTGTAATGCAATGGTGTTCCATTTAATGATGTCTCCTGGTGACTACATATAGAGATTGAAGGAATAAGCCCAGATTGAAAATTGACGGACACGACACAATAGCTGGAAGAAGAAATATATAAAATGAAAACATGTTGGCCTATAATTTTGTATTATTCATGCCATTTAGCAACTTTTTCAAAACTGTTAATCAGTGATGACCTTCTATTACCTTTAAGTGCATATCTTAAAATATTCACGAATCTTCAAAGGTGAATTGAGTCAGTGATGTCTGGTTAATCTGCATGCTGTTGCCAAAGCTACAAATTTCGACTGAATGTGATTTGAATAAATTGTCCATTTTGTGCCCAGAGATTGTTTTAATTAAATCAGCCTTGCTTTTAGGGAATGAGGGTGACTTCATGGGGAACACAAGCCAACATGAACAATGCTACAATACACAAAAATGTTAAACACACAGAACAGTAGTGTGCGAAAAGAAAGAGTGACATATTTTTTTGGCTGCAATGTTCTGAATTTTAACTTAGTTTACAGGTTCTCACTGCTAAAATATTTTTGTAATTTTCTTGTTTTATTTTCTTTTTTTGAACTTCATCTTTAGTATGTAATGTGTGGACCTTCAAAAAGATGTAATTCAAATAGCATTATATTAAAGGGACCCCTGAGGCTGTCCCTGGGTCACCAGTGCATCTAAATAGCTATACCAAAAAAATACTATCATGAATTTTGATTTATTAGATGCTCTTATATTAATATATTATTTTAATCTAATAACTAAGCACAAGTTGAATTTATAGTTTGAGCATTCCAAATACATTTGCATAGGATTTTGGATGGTCAAAAAACTCCATATCTTCAATGATACTCCATAGCTCCATAGCTTCAATGATACTTTTGTGATAACTCCAGAGTATCTCTAACTTTTTCTATTTTATGTTGTGTTTAAAATAATGCAATTTTAAAATTAAACAGTGTTTGTAAAATAGTAATACTATTTCTACAAACTGTTGTAAGGCTACTGTTTTTATTGTGATTCAAATATTGAATGAGTTCTTGTTCCATTTTTCTAATGACTAAACTTGCTAGACTTTTAAAACATGCTACAATTGAACTACTGATCTATGTTAAATTGCCTCACAATACAAGGCATTGAATTGTTTTGTTAAATGTAAAAAAGTAAAGTTTTTGGGCAAAATATGTGTGCATGTGTGCAACCATGATGGAAAGACTGCGCACATTTATTTCACAGACAGCTGTCTGGCCTTCTCTCCGGCTCTTAACGCCATGAGAAAGAAAAGAGTGCATATCTGATTAAAGTGATTGACGGCATTGAATCAAACTAGCTGTCAGAATAACAGGATGTATTTCATTGTGAAGGAGTTCAGGAAGAGATAAAGAACTGCAGTCGAGAATTAGGACGTTGGAGCAATTTTTAGAGGATCATATTAAAAAATGCATCTTTTCTTTGTGTGAGCTGAGTATTTGTTTATTTACAATTAAGTGCATGCATTTGATTTACATGTATCTATTGTATGTCTACCAGTATTGCTGGTATTGCTTTTGTTCTTGGACATTTTTTATATAATTGTGTCTGAGCATCCTTGAGTCTTCATGCTACAAATGTTGAAACTGTACAGATGAAGAAAAATGTTGGATTTCAGGATGGAAGGAAACGAATCCCTAATTAAAAAGAGGTATTTTCCAAGAGTCCGTGTGGTGGCTCGGAGAGAATCTGACAGCTGAGCCTCTGAGTGTCATCGTGACATTATTCCAGAGACACACAGATGATGACAGTCTCAACCCTGACAGTGCCTCTCACTCTATTCCCTCAACCATTCATCACCAGCATTGCCCAGTCCATGCCCAGTCCATCCAATCAGTCAACTTTTCCATTTCTTAGTTTGTGTATGCGTGCGTGGGTGTGTGCGCGTTTGTGTGTTTGAAAGAGAAAGAAAAACACAGATTTTCTGAACAAGTCTGTTTGGTTAGAAAATATCAAATAAAATATTTTTTATTTGCATTAGACTTTATACAAGGAAATGTTGATTTTTCTTCACAAATGAGTCGAATTCCAAAATTATTGTCCATCAATTGTACATCAATGTCGGAATTTGAATTTGGAACACTGTTTTGGAAAGATTAGAACCTAAAAGCGATTGTAAAACTGAGCAGAGAGGCTATAAAGATGAGCTCTGAATCATAGTAATATTGTGTAGGGGTGCAGGTTGGCAGTTGCAGTATGTAGTCAATGTTTGCTGGTGTCAGTATTAGCTCTACACTAGTTCACCCTCTTTCAGTCGTCAGCTCACACACTGAACTGTAGACACACTCTTCATATCAGACACTGCTGTCAGTCACACCGATGTCAACAGATGTGAAAGTGAAGCATGGGTGGTGTCATTTGCAGCAAGGAGCAGTAAATAAAACACTACAACATGTGTGTGGCCCAGATCTTTTCCTGTTGAGCTGGATGTGTGTGCGTGCATGTGCACATATGTGTGTTACTCTTAAATTATTGTGAAATACAGAGTTAAAATATCCTTAAATTGTTTAGCTTTGAGTATGAATATTCTCAGGGTTAGGGTCAGGTTTTGTTTAATGAAGACTTAATAAATAAATCAGGTCTAAAAAAATGACCATGTTGATGAAAAGAAACGGTGCTTATTTGATTAAAGTGAGTGCATTGACACAAACTATCAAAACAAAAGAATGTATTTCATTGTGAAGGAGTTTATTAACTAAGGAAGAGAAAGGAAGAGGACATTGGAGCAATTTTAAGAGGATCATTTTGAAAATTGTGAAAATGTTTGTGGGATCTGAGTTAAATAGAGCAGAGGCATTTGTTAAGTTACATTCTTTTGATTGACATCTATTTTTGTTTTAGAAATTATCACATTATAGGTGAAAATTCTGTTAAAGCTAAATAACTGTGAAATCTCTGAATCAGGATTAATAATCAGTGATATGGGGAAGCCCGAGGAAAACTTTATTCCCTGACCTTTCTGATCGCTACTTGATTTCCGAACCAGGTCAACCCCCCTCCCCCACCCCCTCTCGTTTATTGTCTGTAAACGAGGATTGAACATATTATTTTACTTTATCAATATTTTATTGTGTTTATCACAATTTTAAATTCTTGAACTTTCTCATTATATTATACGTAATACATCGTTTCTTTCTTGATCCCAGTTTGGTGGTAGTTGAAAAGGACCAGTCTCTTGGTCCTTTTCAAGCCACACCCCCTTTTTCTTTTCCTGTTTGCTTCCTGTTATATTGCTAACTGTCCTGTCAAAAATGGCAGAAATGGCTTAAAAATAACATTAAAAAGTATTTTCTATTGCACTCACAGTATGTAAATCCACAAAATTAAGTTGGAGCTAGAGTCATCCAACTTTCAATTCTATTTCACTGTAATGCAGTATCACTGAATGTAATAAATCCACAGCTCTTTCCCCATCTCAATCGATTATGAAACCTTGCCTCCTAATTACTTCGAAAAACATTTTATATTTACATATTATTATATTAACAATATTCACATATTAGTTCATTAACATGTTAGTTATAATACTTGTAATAGTGCTACATGAACCATGGTTTATAAAGATATCTTTAATTTTGATAGATTTTAATGAACTGACTGAAAACATTTTGCAGTTAAGGGACATCTCATTAGCTCATTCAGCAGAGCAGGTGGGTGTATGCACTGGTGTGTAGGTAATGAGATGGTCTCCCAACCAGCTCAACTCCTCAACGCTTGAGGATAGACTGTGAATTGCGGCCCACCTAACTAATGTGTTTGTGAGAGACAGTGCCTGGAGGTTTGAGAGATTCATGCCATTTCCCTCTCTCTCTCTCTCTATATATCGCTTTCTCTCTCTCTCTCTTTCTCCACCCCCCCTCTTTCTCTCTCTCTCTCTCTCTCTCTCTCTCTCTCTCTCTCTCTCTCTCTCTCTCTCTCTCTCTCTCTCTCTCTCTCTCTCTCTCTCTCTGCCTGCAGCAATATCAATCAAGAATGGCAGAAGCCTAGAAAACATAATGAGATGCAGCTGGACATTTTTAGTTTTTTTAATTTATTTATTGTTCTACGTTTTGATGATCTTCATGTGAATTGGAATATATATTTGTGTGTAAAAATGGTTTAAGGATTGAATACTAACTATTTATTTTAAAATGAAAGTTCACTTGTTTATCCACAGGTTTTTATTCCCTTTTCCAACTTCTTAATAGGATCACTTCTATATTGCTGTCCTGGCTCACATTTGACAGAAAAAGCAGAAATACTGCAACTTGTGAGATTCACTCCCCACTCCCACTCACACTTCGGGGCATCTTAAAGTCATCACTCAAACTGACATTCTGAATTCTATATAGTTTCCGGAATTCGGAATGCCTAGAAAAAAAACAACGCAAGCAGTTCATATGCAAACTACAATCACAAGAGATGGTTTAGCTGGACCTCGAACCATATAACAAACTATTTTCAAGAGCATCGTCAAATTTAAACATGAGTGGAAGTTGACTCAGGTGAATTATTACAGTCCGGACACAAATCGGACAGCGCTTCATAGTCAATCTTTGTAAACCCCATAAGTTAGACATTACCTTTGTAACAAATTGTTTCTCTCTCTATTCTGATGTTGCCTGTGTAACCTTGTAATCGTATTTCCATAAAGACAGGGACATTTAGAAACAATCAATCAAACCATGAATGTCAGATTGTTAATTTTGGCACAAATGAACACAAAACAGGAGAAAACTCTCCCTACAGCATTTGGTGCACAGTATCAAGCTGTTCACATCTGCACACACACACTCACTCAGACTACATTAGAAGTCTCTCATGGCCTCAAGGGGGTTTGAGTCGCATTCTGTCCATCTCACTTTTTCTCTCTTTCTCCATGCTTTCTCCCCTGTCTTCGGGGACTTCTCCTGTTAGTTTAGCGTTTTTCTCGGCAAAGCACGTCTGCTTCTCCATATGTGCCCTGTTTGAGAGAGAGCTGAACTACTCTCCATGTCACACAGGAAGTTGCTGAATTATTAAGATCTCCAGATTTTGTGTGTGCCGCACATCTTTGATCCATCTGCTGGAAAGATTGCTGAAGTATACCATACCTTTCCTCTGGTTTGCAAGCTGTCACACGTCACGTCTGGAAACTCCTAAACTCATTTTATTCTGATTAAAAACTTTGACTTGATTACATTTTTTAAAACCATTGCTCATCTTGCAAGCTCCGCTGTTTGCTACATGCAGTTAATTAACTTGGTTTTGCAAACCATTATGTTTACAATAACCACTTTACACCTGCTTCTGCTTAAATCCACGTATTGTAGAAAGCATATTTAAAGTGTTAAAATAACAAGAAATAACAAGAAAACTAAAAACAAAAGACACACAATCTAAAATCAAAATCTCAAAAAGAAAAGAAAAAAAATAAATAAAGTTTTCAGTCTGGATTAAAAAAGATCAATAAAAGGAGGATGGCATATTTCCATGGGCAATTAAATTCAAGTCTTTTCAATTACCGCAAATGCCCTGCCCCCTTTATTTTCAATATAGTTTGCGGGACTGCTAGCGGCTCCAAATCAGAAGATTGGATTACTTTTGAGGATTTTAGAGGATACGGTAGCTCCCTGGCGGATGCCATCATAAAGAAAGGATGTAATTTGAAGTTTACTTCTATAATTCACTGGTAGCCTATATAGTGATGCCCTGCAATCAATGTGACAACTGAATTGCTTCGAACTTGTTGTCATCGTATAGTGATCTTGACCAAAGATCTTTTATGAGTTGTTTTCAAGGGGACGTTTTTTCTTTATTTAAGTTGAAAGTTGTATAAATTCTATTTTAATTCGTTGTTTTTGTCTCATTTATACTTTGGTCATGTTGGAATTCAAGCATTCTATAAATTTTTATTTTTATTTTATATAAATCATTACCCAGTATTGCAAGACTAGTTGGCGAACAATGGAGAAGTCTACTTAACGAGCTGTTCGAGGTCCGAGTTTTGGACCAGGAAGTGACCTCGATAACCCCCCCAATTAATGGTCAATTATCAGCCAAGTTCCTCCTGAACTTATCTTAGTTTAATGATTAAAGTCATATGTTTCAACTAGCTTTTTAACTAAATCCAAACATTTTATACCATCTTCAGAATGCCTTTATTTAAAGGCATTATTGACTTCAATGTTACATAATTAAAAAAAACTACAGTCAACTTTAACTTCTGAATTGAAAACATCTCCATGAACATTTAATAAAGGTTGATTTAAAGCAATCATGGAAAACTTGATTGTTTTCTGGATGATTCTTGAATTCTTTTTTGTTTTATTCTGGAGATATTCGAATTTCTTGGTGTTGACCATCTTTAAAACAAAGCCTCACAGGAGTCACAACGGGAAATTGAGCTCTTAATGGTTTCCGTCTCGACAGAGCAAGTTACACATTCACAATGATGTTTTCAGCAGCAGGTCTGGCTGTGTGTGTGTCAGGAAGCATTCATCTCACACACAGACTTCACACAAGCTCTACAGGAGCAGCAGCGTGTGATTTGTCTGATTTTATAACATGTGAAACTCTTTCTGAAGGCAGACTGTGCATGAAGATAATCGTCTTTATGACTGAGGGAAAGCATGTTAGGCTCAATAAGAACATAATATTTTAGGCTGGGCTAAAGAGTTCCCCCCCCGGGAGAATCACTGAGACACAGAAGGATGCCTATCAATAGATTGCTTAATCTCAAGCTTGTTTTGTCTTCTGTAAAGACATTCTGTAAATAATAGTTTTTCAGCTGTCAACAGCTGTCTGTGTTTATAACAATAAATGTATACAAACTAGAGAATCTGTGTACTTGATTCAGCAACTGGTCATGTGATATTTAAATTATGTTTTCTTATACATAGACAAACTTCCCTGAGAACATAATCTAATATATAATAATTTTTATTTAAATTGATAACACCCTAAAATAATTGGTATTTAGTTTGATTAAAATTTTTAATTTTTGAAGCTCTTTTATGAATTAAATGATTGTAGCTTTGCTCACCATACTACAGCTAAAAACAGGGACAATGTTGAAACACTTTAACCTTTTTGGACATTAATATTTCCTCATTTCAAATATCTTACTGTAGCGAAGGTATTAAAGAAATTTAAAATGCTTTGCAGTTGATTGCTTGACCTAGATCAGCATCACTCTCTAATTTTATCCATGTACTGTGTTTTTGTTGCCACCGTTTTATTGCTTTCATACATTTAGCATTATGGTAATTTTAGTATGATATAATAATAATAATTATTATTATTCATTATTTAAGATATTAATTTCTTTGGCAGAATGCTAGCCTATGCGCATGTTACAGTATAAAAATGGCAGCTCATTAACTGTAAGTTAATCACATTGTACTGTATAAAAAGGGATCATGTAATTGCTTTTCAGTGTCAATTTGATGTGCGGTGTATCACAAAAGCACTATGGACCATATTAAATCTATTACTATGCAGTGTCATATTGTTATCTCCTGTGCATTTAATTTAATTGCACCTGTGAATTGAATCCTGAAGGAATATTCACTGTGAAAAAGGATGGAAAATGATCTTGATTATTCATTCTAGATTCTATGTCAAGGAGCGGTAGTCATTACCGTTTTTAATGAGATTTTAAAAATGCAATAAAAATGATTTAAATCATCAATGTGATTGTTAACCTCTGAATGCCTGTATAATCCAATATTTTTTAATGAATTTCAAGTATCATCGCTTGAAATTTCTTTTTTTTTTTTTCCAGTAAAATATTTTCCAAAGGGAAGTGTTGTCTGTTATTAGATCACATTACATGTTTGATGCAATTTCTTAATAATATTTTTTTTAAACGATGGTTTATAAGGCCTCCGTTTCATTAAACGCTGTTCACCCCAGTGGCCACTGGTATCAAACCTGTTTCAGAATATCTTCTTGTGTGTTCAAAAGTGAGAAACAAACACATTTGGAATTACTCATATAGGGGTCATTGAGGTTTACAACTTTTGTGAAGTGTCCCGTTAATGTTTATATTTTTACTCACTTTCTTGCTCGCTTTCTTTCACGGGTGTGCGTGTGGGTTGCCTATTCTGCCCTGGGACCTTTGCTCATGACATTTGCATGATTCACTTGAGTTCAGTAGAGCGAGTTTGGGCCCAAGGGCCAGAGAAGCCTTTAGAAAAAGGCCTTAAATATTCATGATGCCCCATATGAACTTTAAATCAAATGTTTTGTTTATTTAGAGTTAAAGTATTTCTGTTCATTAGGCTTTATAATGATTTAGATGAAATCATGTGGATAAGTTAATCAATAGCTTTATTGCAATTTTTATAATAATAGCATGTAAAAAATTTTAAATATGTTAACTGTTTATGTGCCATGCCATAATGTGAATACACTTTATTATATTTACTGTTTTATGCAATTAAAAGTTATGCGCCGTATTTTCTTATAGTCACTTTTGATTAAAATATTATATATATATATATATATATATATATATATATATATATATATATATATATATATATATATATATCTATCTTATATTATATTATTATATATTCTATTATATATATCTATACTATATTCTATATCTATATATATATCTATATATTATATATATATATATATATATATATGTATATATATATATATATATATGTAGAGAGAGAGAGAGATACATATATGTATATATATATATATATATATAATTTAAATGTTTTGTGTCATTAAACACATGTAATTTTTTAACAATTCTCATTGTTGACTAAATTTAAATATAAACATTTTAGTTGGCTTTCTAAACAGTATAATCACAATCCTAATTGATTTTTTTGTATAACATGTTGCAAGTACATTTTGACAGTCAGTATTGCATGCTGCAGTACAAATATGAATAATTTTAGATCCACGCAGGGTATTGTTCATGTATGAGTCGACAGCAAGGCTCGATCCCTTCATAAATAAAAGATAAATCCAGTGAAGGGGTATGTGATGGTGAGAAGAGCAGAGGGCCCTAATCAAAGCCGCTGTGCGCTCGAATATGTGCTAGCTTCATGCATTTGTTTGGGTGTGAAAGTGTGTTTGTTTTCATGGGTGTGTGTCTGTGAATGAATAAGTTTGTTTGAGAGAGTGACAGTGATGAGGCTTCCAACATCACTAAAGCTATTTTTCTCTCGATTCTTACAGATCAAATTCGTACTATGGGATGAATATTTCTCATAGATCTTAATGGAGCAGTTATCATGTGATCAGTTCTGTGTGTGAGGGAGTTTCTGTCTGGAATGTTACAGAATAAATCATGATATAAAATGAGAACGTCTGTTGCAATGCTGTAAGGGCTGCATGAACACAGTTAGTCAGTGCAAAAATCTGCTCCTACTTATGTACATTGGTGCAAAGTGTATTTGCATTGTTTGTATTTTTCATTGTAGCTTTTTTTTCAATGCCAAGATCTGACAGACAGCCTTTAATAAACTATTTAGCTAGGTTTTTCTCTAGAATATATATGCACATACAAACACTTTGCCACTGGGTGTCCTTCAGGTCCCATTGACCCCTATAGAGGGTGTAAATCTGCTCTCTGACAAGACACCAGGGTAGGAAACATCTTAACTGGGTGTTTTACACGTCTAGATTATACTTTTATTGTCCTACAAAGCTGTGGAGATGTCAAGCACTCTTGGTCCATCCTGCCAAGCATCCCTCAGGGCTCTTTTCGACCATGGTCAATTAGTCAGTGTCCAGTTGTTAACTCTGAAGAGGCTGGAATAGTTACGAGATTGTAAAACTTGATGGTCCCCTTTAGAGAAGACTAAGCATGATACACGGTGTTGTGTTTCTCAGACCTCAGGACTTCAGCTTTGTGATGATCTTCAGAGACTTAAAAAGGAGAAGTATTTTCTGAATGGAAGCTTGTGTTTACTCTTTAATCACATGACCAAATTTTACAGGGATAATTAGTGAGAATTGTTTAAGTTTTGCTATTGGAGTATTGATTTTTATTTATTTTACTGGTTTAAAGGACACTTAAATAGATTTTTAGTTTGTTTTTTCATGTTGAATACAGATGCAGTCTTAAAAATTGAGTCTAAATTGAGTGTTTAAAAAGAATCTGCCTTCTCGTAAAAAAAGTGGTACACAGTGGGCTGATTTAAAAATGTTTGCTGGTTACATTTTTATGAATGGATTTCACTCACATTTGACAATGTTGAACTTATATACGAATTACATTTACATTTATGCATTTAGCAAACTCTTTTGTCCAAAGTGACTTACAGTAGGGGAAAGACAATATTATTATAGGATTATTCACAACTGAACATTAAATACATCATAACATACTCTTGTCGAGATTTTACATTTTTTCTTTAAAATTGTGAGCAGTTTGAGGATTATTCTGATAGTTCAAACCATATCTCAAAGTCAGAAACTGGAAGGAATTCTCTTATCTATAATAAGAATAATGAATGTTTGAAAATAGTTTTTTTTATTTTTCTCAGATTTTGAGCTCAGAAATTTAACGTTACTTTTTATAGTAACCTTAAAAAACTGGGGAATACTGACAAACGCACACAAGAAGTGTTTAATACTAGCAAATCCATTATTTAGTTGGCATGACACTTTATTTATAAACTGTTATTTATTTAGACACTGTTATTTTTTAAAAAGAGTTAGGGTTAGGGTTAGTACCTTATTTTGTACATTATGAAGACATGAACTGATTGGATGCAAAATTACTATTGATTGAAAAGCTCACATTTTTACATTTGCCAGTCCACCATAGTCTTGCATAAGTGTGTTTATGGTGGGGCGGAGAAGCTGCTTGTTCAGAGGTGTGCCTAATGGCCTAATGTTGGGTGTTCTATGGGGTTAATAGCTGGCAGTTCATGACCGCGGCACGGGACTCTTTCTCAAGGTTAACCAAACTCGGGCTTCACACTAACTCACCAGCACACCGGAGGGGTTATGAGACCCGCACGGCACTAAAGAGCCTGTAATAATGACAGCAATTACTAAATGCGCTTAAACAAACGGCAGGCTACACAAAGCTAATCACGCTCTCATCTCATCGGTGCTAATGAGATAAAGACTCCAATTAATCCAGCCCTAATTGCTGTGGCTCATGTTCAGAAGCCGTTGAGATGTATGCGCAGTGTAACGAGTGGCAGACTGCACAGGAGCCCGGAGCCGGATGATCACAAATTGCATTTATTACTCAAATCACCGCACCAGTGTTGTTCATTCACACCTGCTGCTAATATCCCAAAGATTTGGTGGACTACATGTTTCAATCCATATGAGAGCTGTTTGACTACCGTAGGTCAACGTGGAACCAAATGCCAAAATCCAGAGCAACAGTTGTATTCTGTTTCAGTGTTTTTTAGAATAGGGCAAGGTAAGGCAATACAATTTTATTTGCATTTTCATACACATTGGTAATTTAAAGTGCTTTACAGAAGAATAAAACAGATAAAAAAAACTAAGTGATAAGACATTTAACTAGATGTGTTTTTGTCTGGATTTAAATGGGACTAAAGTTTTAGCGCCTCCAATCTCTTCTGAAGAATCAGAAAGATCTTTATTGCCAAGTGTGCATGTGTGAATTTGTTGTGGTAGAGGGGTATTCTCCAGCATGACTTTACGCTGGAAGCTGGGGCAGCATAGTAGCAGACTTTTTTAGTTGTACATTTTGAGTAAAATGATAGCAACCACCTATTGTATGTTTACTAGATAAAATGTGTAAAAATACTCAGTAGTGTTTTAAAATCTATAATAACTGTTTTTAATTCAGTCTGATTTTCTCTTTCTTTCTTTGTGTTGCTAAACATGAATGAAACTGGTTTTACTGTAGATGAGTGAGTGAGTGAGCGAGCAAGCGAGTGAGTGAGTGAGTGAGTGAGTGAGCAAGGGAGCGAGTGAGTGTGTATGTGTGTGTATGTACAGTAATAGCGTAAAGTGTGGGGATGGTGAAAGGTCAGCGGTTAAGAGCTTTTCTCCTGTAATGCTCATGAACATCTCCACTGACACAACAACCTTCATTCTGACCTCATTAAGTGTTTAACACCATTAACACTGCACATGAAAGCTATAAAGCTCAAATGAAACTACCTATAAATTCCTCTTTCTCGAGTCCTCTGTCAACTTGCAAGGCACTAAAATTAGGATCAACATAATTGTTCCTTGCTAAATTATTGTTACAAACCCCAATTTATGAGGCACCCAGAGGAAGAGTTAAATATTGTCATATTTGTTTTTACACTGTTAAGCAAATTCTGTAAAAATAAATGACTGGTATGTTCATTTTAAAGAATTGGTTCGTTTACACGATTTACAGAAATCTATTTGCATTTTAAAACTCTCACTGGGATACTCTGAGGTATACTGAGGTAATAAACTTGCTCATGTGAATCTGACGATTTTTATTCACATCTTGAATTAAAGTTAAACTGAATGTCAACAGTGAGTATCTCGTGGTATAGTGGGCAGTGCACATAACTTGCAACCCGGGTGCTCCGTTGTCACTATACAATAAAGAAATCGATCCATCAAATGAATAAATACTCAAAAAATCAATAAACCTATAAAATTATATAAATATCTGTTTTTAAATTTGCAGAAATGTATGTTTTTTTCTCTTTTTTATGAAAAACAGCTATTCACTGGTTATTAAGAAGATGTGAGTTTGTCTGGTTTATAAAACTGAGTCTGTTAAAAGGCATGGCATACAATTTTCACAAATTAATTTTTTCATAGGCGTCACGGTGACGCAGTGGGTAGCACGGTCGTCACACAGCAAGAAGGTCGCTGGTTCTAGGCTCGGCTGGGGCAGGTTGGCATTTCTGTGTGGAGTTTGCATGTTCTCCCCGTGATCGCGTGGGTTTTCTCCGGGTGCTCCGGTTTCCCCACAAGTCCAAAGACATGCGGAATAAGTGAATTGAATAAGAACGATTGCCCATAGTGTTAAAGTGTGAATGTGTGTGTGAATGTTTCCCAGCTATGGGTTGCGGCAGGGAAGGGCATCCGCTGCGTAAAACATATGCCAGAGAGTTGGCGGTTCATTCCGCTGTGTGACCCCGAAAGGGAATAAAGCCGACATGAAGATGAATGAATGAATTTTTTCATAGATTTGTTTTTCAAATGATTTAAATATGTTTTTAGTTTTATTCAATAACATTAATTAATATTTGATGCAATAGTATTATCTCAACATCATTATTTAGTAATTATCATCCCAGACGTTTTCCCCAGAGTTGTCTTTGTGATTTGGGTTTTGACTTGAAGTTTATTTTTATTGGTTTATTGGAAGAAGGGGTTGGGAGTTTTCGACTAGCTATTTAGTCCATCAGTCCTTTATTGGCAGCTGCACACAGAGCTATTGATCATATCTTAAAGCCACAAACAAATCAAGCCAAACTCTACGGCTGATCTGTGAAGAGTTGAAACTGAGCCAGGAAAGATAGAGACAAAAAACCTGATACTAACTTTAAGTAACTTAATCCTTCTATAATAAGTACAAAAACTCTCGAAAAATCTCAATTAGAATTGTGAAAATATAAATGTTTAAAAATGGTCCACAAACTGTACTATTAAATGCTATTAAGTCTATTAAAAGTAATTTACGAAGCATTAGGGATGTTTTGGATGTTAAATGTTATTTGAAATGATGCTTTGTGTCATTCCCCCTGGATTGAGAAGGGTCTTTTAATTTACTTTAGACAAACTGTGTCTATAATATAACCTGAAAAAAGAAAAGGGCATGATTTCTGGTTGACCCTGAGAGTTTCAAGAACAGTTTCTCGCTGTGGTAAATACCTGGTTTTACTGCGGTTGCTCTTGTCATAACCTTTGACCTCCCTCCATGCCGTGGACGCTAATTCATAGCCCTCCATAGCAGCTGCCAGAAACTATTGATTTTTGTTCCTCCCAATTTACGGATGAGAAGGCCAGGAGAGATTAAAACCAGTGTCAGTCTGGAGAGGGAGCGAAGGCAGGAAAGAAAGAAAGGGAGACGCACACACATTCACTGAGAGACAACACCAAACTCACCAGTGTTCACACTCTCACTAACAAACTGATAAACTGTACAGAAATGACAGCGAGTCCACAAACTTGAATAATTAACATAAATTAAATCACAATACTAACAAAAGCATAAAGTATCTTGCCATAATCTTGAATAATACTCATCAAAGGAACCTTGGAACACAAAAAGAAGGCAACAGAAACCAAGGAGGATGAGAAGAACCAGGAAGAGAACAAATTTAGATTTTCACAGGTGGATCCAGGGAGAAGAAGGAGATGACAGAAGCAGAGAATTAGGGTGAGAGGGAGAGTGATGGCAGACTGGGAGAGGATGAAGTTCAGAGGAGGTGTTGTTACAGGAAGTGCTGCAGATTAGAACTCAGTGGATTGGCTGTGAGATAAGAGGCTGGTGATGAGGTAAGCATCATCGGGTGTTTCTTGTTGTGATTGATTCTAGATTACGTAACTGTTAGGTGTAGCCCTTTGGAGTCAATCGCTGGAAACTGAGAAAATTGAGTAAATTCCTGACAATGAGCCCACCCTATTGTGACTGTTTCAACCTCTCTCACTAAACAGTCATTGATGATGGCTGGACAAGAGATTTATTGATATTCCGCACTCACTCTCAACATTAAACGCTGAAGTGGAGGGCACAGTCAAGAGAGTGGACGAAATAAAGCAGGAAACAAACATGTATGAGCAGCGGATTGATATGCTAGAGCAGCCATGTTCAAAGTTCAGCAAAGCTCAGAGAATTCACAAATGGATGCCAAACCGGACGGCTTGACTCTCAGTTCCGCTGTCAAAATATTCAAATAGTTGGCATTAAAGAAAAGGAGTAGCAATGACAGCTTCTGAGTTTGTCTTGCCTTTCCCAGTTCCAATAAAAGCAGACAATGCGCACAATAGATTGAAACCATTGACAAGCGTCAAACCGAGAGCCTTTATTTCTAGGCTCCATCATTATCAGACAATGGAGTTTATCTTAAATCTAGCCAGGCAAACTACACCCAGACAGCCCAAGATTTGAACCTGGAATCTTCTAGCTTTCAGCCAACGAAACATCTCCTCTGTCCTGTTTTTGTGCAAAAACGTGAAAATAAAATCAGAACGAGGTACAGAATTTAGTTTCAAGAGTAAAAGATGAGTATTTTGACATTTCAAATAAGTTTCAGAATTATATATAGTTTCTTATTTACGGTCTCAGTCACAAGTCGATATGACATCCGTGTTTTTGGAATTTGGAGGGAGCAGTACCTGCAGTAAACCCACACATGCATGGGGAGGTCACACATTCCTGTCACTGAGTGGCATCATTGCTAAAAATGTCTTCAAAATGCATTATCCACAGGCTAGAATAATTTCTCCCAATCATTGAGTGAAAGAGTAACAATTGAGGCTCAAGCAACGAAACGATACATGCTATATCTAATTAATACCTAACCTTTTGCTCAATGAATGCTCATGAAAAATTTAACTCACTGGAGGATGAAAACACGCTCCCACATTCCCAGATCGGTTGAAGTGCTTATGTGTCAGTGGATTCATGAGAGATGTTCATTATTAGCGATGGGCTTGATGGAGTTATTGCTTTCTGGCCGTGACATTTCCAGAATCTTTAACTAAATTGCTCTGCATTTGTTATTTCCCTGATGCCCTTCAAACAATGCTCAAAGATTGAGTCATGTGGATGCAATATTGAACGTGTTATTGGTTAAACTGGCAGCTCACTAGATTAGTTCATTGCTGCTTCATCCATTTATCACTGGTAATGACCAGCCTTGTGCTTTAACAGTGCATTACAACCAGGAATTGAAAGAACTGCTCAGACAAAATTTTAATCTTATATTTACCCCTCATATCTTGGTTTAACAAAACACTAAACAATTCACATATATGATGGAAATGAAATGGACACAATAATTGTGAATGAATGAATTATTGATTATTGTTAATTATTCATTCCTGAATATGAAATATTTAATAATAACAATATTATTTTTATTGTTGTACTGTTGGATGCGTTGAATTTATACAATTGGAATCATCTGGCTCTTTCTCAATTCGTTGAAAGAAGTAAGATATGCTGCAGTTCATCATCTGACTGCTTGAGGCTGATTCTAGAAGTGAGCTAAACCTAAAGCAGAATAAAAGAGTGAAAAGCAGTTAAAGCAACTGTTAAAAACAGTTAAAACAAGTTAAAATCAACGAGGTTATCATCGAAACCGTTGATTCTTCACTGAAAACTTGTATTTTGTGATAAAAGTTTATATTTCACTATAAAAAGTAACCCGTTTAAATTAATCTTTTTATGGTTTAAGTTGAGGGGCTGAGTGTTACTTTAACTCTTTTTAGAGTAGGACCAAACAGACTCGGAACAGAGTCAATGTAACACTTTGTAACAACTCTATTTTTAACGTGTCATATTTTTGTAATGTGTCTGTTTTATTGTTTGCTTTTTTACTGTATGAAATGTGTAATTTTCTCATTAGAATTTACTATGTGTTGCCCATTGACAGTCATTTTTAAAATGCCCCAACAAAATCATGTTTACTCCTGTGGATTTATGAGAGGGTGAATGCTTTATTGTCAGTATATATATATATATATATATATATATATATATATATATATATATATATATATATATATATATATATATATATATATATATATATATAAATCATGTAAATGTACAGTTTTGCATAATTAAGGACAGGGCTTCATCTCATCATTTCTGATCCACCAAATTACATTTTTTGCCCATTTTAAACTGCCTGGAAGTGCTGCTTTACCTAGCAGGAAACAGGTGCACTGAGCCTCATTTACTTTCTGCTAAAACCCATGGGTGACATCACACTCAATTTGTTCATGTGATATATAAAGTCAAGGATTTATACATGAAGTGACATTCTTTCATATTGCTGCACATATCAATGACACAAATCAAGATTTTTATTATTAATTGATCATATTAGTACAGAAAATATGCATACTATCACTCTAAAATGCTACTAGATCTTTATTTATTGATTGATTTGTAAAAGTCATTAAACTTCATGTAAAAGTCTTTTTTTGTTTACTGAACAATATTTTTTCATGTAAAAGCTTTTTTGATCATTTAGTGCTCCAAAGAATTCACACCTACAATATATGCAAATAATACCCTGTGTACTCATGGGACAGAACTAAATGTGTGTTTATGTATTTGCTGACTCTGAGAGAGAATTTGCAACCGCTGCTGTGCTCACTAGAAAGGCCCACAGATGCACACACATACAGGCGCACGTCTCAACCGCATGCTCACATCACAAATTTGAAGCCGAGGCCCAGGTGTATTGAAAGCAAGCTGTTCTCTACAGACCCTTTTTTTTACAGGCAAATACTCACACACGCACACACACCAGAGGCCTGCCGAGCTGTCAGCCAGGAATCTCCCATAATGAAGGCTCAAATATTTTATTCAGATTTATTAATTTGGAAATGAAGCGTGCCTGTCAGCAGAGGGACAGCTCTTCTCAATCTGTCACGGGTGAGCCGTGCACAGCTGACATCAACACACACTCGTCTTGTCGCGCCACACACTCGTCTTGTTGTGTGTGACAGTCGGATTCTCCCAGTGCTTCTTCACTCCGGGATTTTTTGGAGATGAATAAACGCTTTTTGACAGAAAACAACCTCTTTATTAATGCAAATTAGACCTGAAAAAAAAATTGCCTGCAACGGACACTCTGCATTAGACACCTGATTGTGTGCATAAATTGTATGTGGGGGAGTGTGTGTGTGTGGGTGTGCGTGTGCCTGTGTGTGAGTGTGTGAAGGTAAAAGAGAGCTCCCACACAGATCTGCCAATTGCACTGTTGTGACAGAACCCAGAGTGAGGGGTTGGTAGGTGGTAGAGGCAACAAAACCTGTCCACAGACAGAGAGCCCCCCTCCTTCACTGGGATGCTCCCTTGTTTACTCACTCTTACATACTCACACACTCGTTCACTCTCACTCACCTCAATCTGTGGCTCTCTCAGTTCCTAACTTATTTCCACTCTCACAATTTTTCAAAATTTTTGATTAAAGCCAAATCTTAACAGTGAAATAGTTTTCTGCTGAGAGTTACCGCTTAATGGTATAGAGTAATAACAGTATAGAAATTCTACAGCTGGAATAACTAATAGAAAAAATATATTATCAATAACAGAACTTATTGTCAATTAATCTCACAATTGATTTGTTGATAGCATACTTTACTGTTTAGGTTCACTTCTGTTCAGTGCTTTAAGTGGACAAAAAGATGTGGTGGTTAGAACAATGCAGAGATTCCTGAATGTTCAGAGGGTGACCAGTAAATAAGTAAAAGAGGTCCTCATCTCTCTATAAATTATAAGGTGATTTAAGAGACGGGGAGCTCAGATCAAATCTCCTATATAAATAAATTAAGTAATATATTGCGTACATATTGATATATAAATACATAAAATAATTTAAGAGTATAGAATTGCTCAATTTATTTAATTTGATTTAATAGTTAGTCAGTAATAGTAATGGCCTACTGCTTTTTGATTGTTAGTTCGAAAAATGCATAGCAGCAACATTTCAGGGTTTAGTTTAATTGAAATGTATTAATTTTGCAGCCAAATACACTAAATTGTGTCAAAAAACATTAAACAGCATCAATTTGTCCCTTTCCTTAATCTCTTAAACAACAAAGGTCGACGCTCTCCAACACACAACGTAACAGTGCAAATCTGCTTTCTGCAAATAATGCAAGACACTGCTTGCAGATCTGTCCCTTTTGATATTACAAATTAGACTGCTCCAGGCACAGGCTTGTATTCGAAAAAACAGGAAAATAGATGACTTTATCTTACATCTTCTTTAATGTTTTATATGCAGGATATAGTGTATAGGAAATGTATAGTTTATAACTTATATATTTTTAAAATGAAAGTGTATGTTCTTCTGTGCCAGTTTATTAGAGACCTTATGGAAATGCAAGATAATTTAGTTTTTTCTGTTATGGTCCAACACTAATTTTGTTAGTTGTATATAGATATATGTATATCTGGTCTTTCTGAGATCGAACTTCCGGAACTGTGTCAATCATTAATATCAAAGCATCATGAACATTCTAAAGGATGCTAGAATACTTACTGTATTTGTTTCCTTGGCCTTACTAACTGGTCACTCTTCCTGAAAGCTGTTTATGAAGAAGATAATTTTCTGTCCATCTGAAACATTGAAAACATATTTGAATCAATGGATTTATGTTCTTATTGAGAATGGTGTATTCTGAGTGTATTGGTATCTCTCAATTTGTTCATCAATAAAAGAAATGTCTTTTCTCAGTGGCTTCAAATGTTTCCATGAATTTAAAGATTTTCTCTCTCAGAAAGTGAATCATTCCATTATTGTGATAGCAGTATATAACAGATTTATCAACTAATGGAGTCAACCTCTCATTTAAACACATCGAACAGTTCTCAAAGCTCGTCACAGTGGACAACAGTTAATAAGGGGGATGGGCGTAGTGATAGGATTAATGAGTAACAATGCATTACTTTGTCACTAGTATGTCAATGGCAATGGCTTAGTTACTATACTGCTTCCTCAAATCAATCAATCAATCAAAATGTTCTACACAACCCTTTTTAGCATTTGCTTGAAAGCAGCTTCACAAAGCTGTTAATGTGGATTAAGAATGAGATAGGATTTCCTATTGGATAATTCTATGGGGTAGAAATAAAACCGTAAGAAATAAAATTGTAACGTTTGTTAGTATGAGGATAATATAAGGATAACTGAACAGTAATGTCTAACTTTTTACATAAAAACCTGACTTAACCAATTTTGCTATGATATAAAGAAACCAAAGCACTTATTTTTATTGATGTGATAAAAAAATCATACAGATGGAGAGAAAAGATAAAATGACCAACACAATCTTGCAGATACAAACTGTTTGCAGCAAGAGTGTGTACATGCGTGTGCTTGTGTGCATTTAAGCTGCAAGGTTTGTGACGTGCATGTTCAACTGTAACCAAAGGCCAGGACTGTGCGTTCATGTTTGTGGTTGAGTGATTCTAGCCTGGATGAGCAAAGCCAAGTTGCTGCTTTCTTTCTTCCAGTGTCCTTTGACATTTATCGCCCCTCACCTGCTCTGTGATGGAGATTCAGAGTGATGTCTCTGTCTCTCTTTCTGTCTCTGTTTTTCTTTCTCTCTCTCTCTCTCTCTCCTCTTTACCCTATGCCCCCTTTTCCACTTGTTTAAATCAATGAATATTTATCTTTAATTGTGAGTCATTTAAATAAAGATTCAAATCAGTTTTGCACCCCTTTTCCATTAACAATATGAGCATGTTTGCAACAATTGGAAAGTTTTGTTTCTTTTGCAGTTGGTTAGTTTACAATATTTAGAGGGGTTTAATTTAATATTTTTCTATGCTTTGGTATTTAGATGTTGGCATGGTTAATACAAGAACAATCATCTCTGACCTTCAAACAATGATCAGCTCTATTATGTATAATAAATGAATCATGATTCATTAAGCAAATCAAATTGACATTTTAGAGCTTCAGAATTGTTTTGTAGTTTATTTGACCTGTTGATTTTATTGTATTTTTATTATTACTAATACAACGTTCATGAGTGCCAAATACCACACATTGGATATCAAATAGTATTTCTTATGTTGTAAAAGGACAAAAAACTGTAGAACTGTAGATTTTTTTTTCGCACATTTGAAATGTACTTTACACAAACACACACACACCCACCCACGCACCCACACACACACACACACACACACACACACACACACACACACACACACGCACGCACACACACGCACACACACACACACACACACACACACACACACACACACACACACACAGAGCGAGAGAGAGAAAGAGAAAGAGAAGAATGTGTTGCATTCCCCTCAGCTCTCTTTCCCCACTTTAAAAAAGGACCTTTAAAGCTTTTTTATGTAGTTGTGTTTGCCTCTTAGAGTAAATGGAGTCATAATTTAACATTTTAATGCATGTTAATGTGTTGTTTAACCTTCTCTTCACAATCAAGAGTCTGTGAGAGGTTAACCTTGAACACGAGCCCCTCCAGACAATGAATAATAATAATAATAAAACCTTGCCAGATTCATTACTGCCAATTGCCTTCGACTAAGTCGAATTTTTGAGTAAGTATGAACAAATGGTTGATATTTTAGATCAATATGTTATTAAGATTAGTAAAACTAGACTTAATTTTAAAAGTGTTTTTTTCTTGAAAAAATCATAAAACAATCAAATGTCATACACTTCAAGATTAATAGAGTCAAGTTCAATATTCTTAATAACTAGGAACTTAATTTATCTTTCTCCTTCCAAGAGCTGTGAAAACTGCACCTCTGTGTATGTGTGTGTGTGTGTTTGTGTACGTGGTTGTGTGCGTGTGTATGTGAACGCATGCATGTGTGTGTGTTGCACACTGCGGTGTATTAAGTGATTACAGCAAAGCTCTTTCATAAATGAGGAATATGATCTATGGTTTCGAATTAATTCATGACATTACTGAAGTGCTGTTGCAAAGCTTCCATGCTTGATTTTAAGTTGTACATGTGAATACTGACTCTACTGGTTTCTTTTTGCAGTATTAAACTGTAAATCTAGATATTATTTTAATGTCATTTACAATATTTTGCCATAAACCTACCAGCAGGGAATGTGTGTTGATAACACCCCTCAATTGTGTATATATTTTAAATTGTTTTGATGAAGACAAAACAAAGACAAAGACAAAACTAAATCATACATTATAAAGTGAACTTGACTCTAAAACTATATATACTAAAAAGTAATACACTTTTTAAATAGCTTTTTATAACTAGTATATTCTCTATAAGGTTTAACATCAAGATAACAGCATTTTATCATAACACAGTACAATTGGATGAATATACACCTTTGGGAAGTTGTGTTTGGCTGGGTTAAGGAAATTAATGATTTTACCTTTGCATCCAGAAAACATACTTACACATTTGCCACCCGTGAATGACTTGATTATGATCATGATTATGAAAACACATACAGCTAATTCTCATCAATAATGCTGCAAAACAAAAAATATATATATACATTTTTAACTAAGGGTTAGGGTTAGGGTTAGGGTTAGGGTTAGGATTAGGAGTTAGAGTTAGTAGCCACAGGTTAGGGTTAGTAGCCTCAGCATACTAAAAACGTAATTTTTATGTTGTGTCTACAGCTTGTTGAAACAACTCTTATTGTTCCTTGTCCCTTATTAATCATTTATGTTTTTCATGTTTATTCAAGCTCCGTTTGTGTTCACGCTTGTTGTTTTAACTCTTTGAGCCTATCTGCTGCCCTGCAAAGCTTTTTTCCCACAATCTTTAGTTAAACCTAATTTGTTTATATTGCTTCTCCATAACAACACAGGTTTTACATTATGTGCATTAATACCATGTTGACTGCAAACAGTAAAGATTTATTAGCCATTCATCATAAAATAAATCAACAAAATGTCAATGATATATTGTATTTTGATGGATTGGTTTTCTTTATGAAAGACGATTGAGAAGCGTTTCTTCTCCCACACTGGTGTTGTATTTGGCATCATGCTCTGAAATGGTCTGTGTTACTTTTATTAGCTATGAATGTGTAACTTACAGTAGAGTCATATCAACAGGAAAGGCCATCTCTTATCTAAGGCATAGAGAAGAAGCTATGAGTCTTGTTGTTGTAAGCTAAACTTAATCTTTATTCACTTCTTACACCTAATGATTCCTTTAAAAGAGTCAGGGGATCTTTGAGTACTAGTATGTGTGTGTGTTTGTGTTTTTTTTTTTCTCCCGGTGGCAGTAAGGATAGAGTGGAAGCTTCAGTGCTGAAGGCCTTTTTTGGTCTGGCCACACAAACACACACAAACACACACAAACAGACCCAGTCACTGCTGCTTGGCTGCACACCATGGGTCACCAGCTCAGATGTGACAACCCCAGCAAAGACTACAAAATATTCTTGAACAAACCTGAAAAACAACAAGGCACAAACATGTATTAGATAACATCCCATGATCACACTTTTGTGGGATGCTTAAATAAGCCTGAAAGTCAAAATGAAAAAAGAAAAAATGGATATCTTGACATCCATGTGAGTTCTTCAGTATTTATCATTCCTCGGAATGAAAAACATGTTTCCACTATTTGAGGTTTGTTTAGTCTGCTTTCTAGGATTTTTTTAAGAAAAAGGAAGAATATTTCAGAAACATTGTTACCAGTATGTATTGACAAAAACACAGATTTGGTGTTTGCCAACGAAGGTTTATCAAGTTTTTATATATATATACATCGACTTGTGATTGGAAAGTCGTAGGCTCGATCCACAAATCCACCAAATTGAAGGGGGTATGAATAATGAAACATTTGCTCTCCATCTTCAACATCCATGAGCAAGGCACCAGTTTCCTGACTGCTCCTCGGGCGCCGCAGTCATGGCTGCCCACTGCTCCGGGTGTGTGTTCACTGGGATGGGTGAAATGCAGAGCACAAATGCAGTCACTCCATATCTGGCGAACTAGTCCCTTTCCTTTTTAATTTCACTTACAAACTATAGTTATATAGTTATATATCTTTACTACAGACTTCTGTGATTTTGACACATTAGATTAGAAAGTAACTAAAATAAATGAACAATATTTATGACTCCTCAGCGAATGCATGACTTTGAAAAAATATTTATATCATGTTTTTGTGCCGATGTTTGTTTCAATACTAGTTCCGTTGATCTCATGTTGTTCATGTTGTGCTGCAAAAACTTCTTCTTTGACCACTTTTAACAGCCTCTTTTAGCAAAATGTTGCATGTTGCTATGTAAAATAGAGCAATTTAGTCACAGTTGAAAAAGTGACCAGAAGATTTGACAAGACTGAATTGAGCCTCAAGACATGAGGTGTAAACAAAACATTCAAAGCTCTTTACAACTTGAAGGAGACCACCTTATCCACCACAAGTGTGCAGCCTCCAGAATCCCTGCTGGACTGTAGATGATGTCTAAAGGAAATAGACTTCAACTGTTTCCGACACTACCTTCTTAACACAGAAGAACAGTGATAGTGTAACTCTTGTTTAAAAAGGTGTTGTACTTTTTTATCTAATCATACTACCTAAGATTGATTCTATGAGTATGAGTATAATAAAAATTTTCCTATCTTTTTACATCAGCCATATTGTTTGTGTCTTCCCTCTTGCACTGTTGCAACTTTCTCACTGCTTGTAGACGGAGGTTGGTGTTATAAGCGAGCTGATTTTCTTTGAAAGTCAATCTTAAAACTGCCCAACTTTAAAGCAGAAAAACATCTTCATTTTACAAGGTTTGACAATCCTGAAGAGAGTGATTTGTTTTTATTAATCTTTAGTCAAAGTGTAACTGTGCACAAATAAGGCTCGGACTAGGCCAGAAGCAGCCATTCACCAGAGATAATTTTGGAGTCCCCAGTAATGATGCAAAGCCAAACAACAAATGGCTGATCAGTCCATCTGTGAGGTTTGAATGCTCTTGTTTTGCTGAAATCCTATGTGGGTGATATGGGTGAGTCAGTGATTGCTTCTCATCTCTCACATTCAGATTTTGTCTTGTGTTTATCTGTGATTGAAAAGAGGAGTTTGTATCAAAATGCTTGAAATTAACCGTGCATGCAGAAACATCTCTCTTACTGCTTTCAGATAGACATATGTATTAAAGGTGATGCTTGGCTCACCTACAATGTTTTGCATACTTTGTCTAGTTCATTGACTCTATAAAACATGGATGGAGTGTTGGGATGTCACACATAGGTTTCTGAGACAGTTAAATGAGACTCAAAGTGGGCATAGCCAGTACTCGAAAATGTGCCACAGTGAAGATTAGTAGTGAAGTAGTGAAGATTAACTAAAGGTTTAACTGTGCGACTGTGTGTGTGTGTGTGTGTCTTCACTATCTTCAGATTGTTCATGAAATCTAATGATCTAATGGAGCCATGCTCCAAAGTGGGTCACTCAGTTTTAACATTGGAGTGAATGAAAACCTGCTCACTTTTGGAGTTTTTCTCAAGCGTTCAGTCACTTCCTTTCACGCATCGAGATGTAAAGCAAGAGGTTCCACCTTGGTCTAGATACTGTTCACTATTTTGAACGAAGAACTTTTATTTATAATATATAAGTAGCAAACTCTATTGAGATTAAGTTAAAATATTGCACCTTGTCTTGATTTAAAGAATTATTTGAACAACCATGCTCTCTTGAGTGTCTGCAAAATAAAAAAATAAAAATCTGAGAGTATCATAAGGCCAAATGTTCATCTAAAAGTATTACCAATTACATTAATGATTATGATTACTCTTCCGTGATAATATATGCTTGCTGTGACCATTTTTTGCTTTAAGGCCTTCAAGTCAGGATGTCTGACGGGAACCTCAGGCAAAATAGATGTTACCAAATGTATTGCTTTTTATTTTTAGACATCAACCCCGCAAACACTTACACACCACTCACTCATTTTGAGGCACTGAAAACACCCAAGTATTTACAGGCCTTTTAAACTAAGCAAAGAAGGATAATAAATGAAGGAATATTATAAACTGTGCCACATTACTTTTTTGTGAGAGAATGATAGCATGACATATTCCTTTGAATCGATAAAACTAACGGCAATTACAAGTATTGGATCATTCATATTTTTGCTTCTTAATAAAGTTACCAAAAAAGTTTAGTGGGTCATTTCTCTAATTTCACAAGAAACATGTGTAACGGTTCCTCTTCTTGCCTAAACTGAGAAACAAAAAGGGGAGGGTTTAAGCGCTTGGTCCTCCAATCGTAATCTGTGGGCGGGGCTTACACATCAAGGAATCTCAGAGCGCTAGACTGTAACAAAAGCAGCGCGGGATGAAAGAGAGAAATATAACCCGCGAGTGTATGAATCGCTGCGTTGACACGAGACCTGATTATCCACAGATACAAACACGCGTGCGCCTACACTCTAAGTCAATTGTGTGGCTCGCTCTGTGTGTTGAGCTGAACAGGAGCACCTAAGGAAGAATTTTCTCCGCCGCAGCTGGACAGCGGTACACCGGAGAACCGGAGCGGGCCGACATGGAAGAGCAGCCGCGCCTGATGCACGCTCATTCGGCTGTAGGGATGAGCGGACACCCGGGCCTGCCTCAGCACTTACAGGACAACGGTGGAGCAAGCGACGGAGACGGGAGAAAGCAGGACATTGGAGACATTTTACAACAGATAATGACCATCACTGACCAGAGTCTGGACGAGGCACAAGCCAGGTGAGCTGTCAATCAGTTTTAATTGATAACGTCTCGTAGCTCACGCTCATCTTCCTAACTCCACTGATTGGTTGCTTGGGAGCATTAAGAAACTTTAATATAATATTACGTCAATAATAAGATATGTTAGCATTCCAAACAATATTACGCACATTTATTGCAGTTTAATAAAATGATTGTATGATATATTAAAAATGTATTAAATGCACGTGAACAGTATAGTTTTAACAGAATTTATCATTAAATAAAATGAAAATGTACATTCGAATTTCAAGCTAGTTTGATTTTGCATTCCTTATTTATTCATTACTTTTTTAGTAGAGATGACATATTTTATTTTTATGCTATAATTAATATTTTTTTCTACTCATATTTGTACATTTGAATTAATTTTCTAACGTGTTTTTGTGTGTCAGGAGAGCTAAGTAAATGTGTTTTTATTACTTATTAGAAGTAACATATTAACATATAGAAGTAATATTATCAATTATTATCTGGGTTACACACCCAATATACAATGTTTGTAAAGATTCTTTTTTGTTTTTGTTTCTTAAAAGAGAGAAACAAACGACTGTTGTGTTATATATAATGAGGTTAGTGTATTGATAGTCATTTGGATCAGCACTCGCTCGCATGCAGATCAGGGGTTCTTGACAGATCAGACGTTTAGAAATTGAGTGAGAACACAATCGCTGTTGTCAGTGTGTGTCCAAACACATGTAGTGTGTGATGACAGACGTCAGGCTATTTTTCTGACACGCAGTGCTCCTTTTTTTGTCATTAGAAATGAACAGATATCTGACAGACAGTTTGACAGACAAATCTGCGACTTATTGGTCATGTGTTTGACCAACAATTAAGTACAGAGTTAAGTTTTAAAGTGAAAACAACCTTTCAAATGAACATTTTAGCATCATTTGGTAATTTTAATGGTAACCGAATGTCACTTGTATGCAATTGTAAACGAATCAAAACAATTTAGATACGATTTTAACTTTAATACAAACTTGAGCTGATTTGAAATACAGGCTAAATGCAAAATACACAGTGATTATACATTTAAATACACATGCAAATGTGTAGGATATATTTTTTGTGTTTGCCATTCTTCAATATAAATGTTTCTATGCAATCGTACAGAAATGTTTTTTAAAGATTTTTTTTTAAATAATACAATCAATTGTAAACAAGATCATTGGTCAAACATATGAATTGTAAATGTAATTTTGTTTTAAAGAACATTCATTTTTAACCAATAACATGGTCAATGAAGATATTGCACAGCGTTAAACTGCATGCCTAAAGGAAAGAAATAGAATGATGACATTTTCTAATGAAAGCATAGTTATTAATGGATTAGTCCATATAGAGTAGAACTCACAGGAAGGCATGCAAACAGTAAGCAGAGGAAATATGATAAACAAACCGATGGTCAGTGGGCTTTTGATTTCCCATGGCTGGCTTCAAGTGCAGTCCAGTCAGATGAATAACTCTGCAGTCAGACGGAGGAGAAATGTCTCTCTGTTGAGACGTTCACCGCAGCCTTGTGTGTGTTTTTCAGAAAACATGCTCTCAACTGCCACAGAATGAAGCCAGCACTCTTCAACGTCCTCTGCGAAATCAAGGAAAAAACAGGCAAGAGCTTTCATGATTTCTTTTAGTAAAAGAAAACCATGTTCAATTTTTTTTGGTGAGAATTGTAGTCACGTTAGATGGGCATGTTAGATGTTATTAAGAGTTTGGTGAGAGTATTTGCACATGTGGTGATTTAGTCATGTAAAAAGTATTTTTGAGGGTATTTACAGTTGTGTTTAATTGGAAACATAGTGTGTGAAGTTTTGGGGGTTTTGTGTGTATGTTGAATGTGAAGAGACATGAACTTCTTTGACCTCTAAATAGTAAATCATCTTTAGTGCTCTGATTCTGTAACAGGCTTGTTTTTGTGCTTAAAAATCTCCAGCCATGTTCTGGTTGGGAAAGTGCTGGATTAAATTACTAAGTGAGCATGTGCAAGTGTAGTCAGGTTTAGCCTAAAAGGTGAATGAATGTGCTACAATTTAATTGTCATTTTCTTCCTATTGTAATTGATAAGATGTTTGGTTGTTGAAAAAACAGGAACTTGTGTTCGTCAAGCAGTTAAATAATAAAAAGCACTAATCGTAAGTAAGGGAGTGAGTAAGTATAACATTTTTATAAACCATTTAGGAAAAAACTGAGCTGATGAAAAACATGCGGAACATAAAACAAGCTGTGAAAGCTGAAAACTCAAACTATAATAAATGACAGCTATATTTAAATAATTTACATCCCAAATTAACACCACATATCTAAACGTCCTGCAAATAGTAGTGTTTTGTCTGGATTTAAAACTCCCAGTATTATATTAGTATCTATGAAGGAGCTTGACCAGTTAGGGCTTTAAAAACAACCAATAGAATACCTGTTCAAATATTGAGAAGCTAGTTCTGTGTAAAGCAATACAATAAAAAATAAATAAATGTCCATTCTATTTGTAAAATTTAGAAAAAAAAAATTATTATCAAACGCAATTGATCAATAATGTTTGTAAATTACAGAAGAAGAGATGTCATATAAACATTGATTGTGATTTACTCAGAAAATTAGGACAATTAACATAGTTAAAATATGCATGAGGCTCTGTCATTTCCCCCCCAAAATGTACTTTACCCAATGTGAAAAAATAAGTTTACCTTTATTTTTTTACAAAAATATTTTTATAGAATAATTTGAGAGTGTCAGTGTTAATTTAACTCTGTTTAGAGTAAAAAAAAATAAATGAAAAAAAAGGAAACTAGCATTTCAGTTTACCTCTATAGTTAATAGACATAATTATGGGATGATGGTATGATTAAATAATGTGAATGTTGGTGCATTTCTTGAGAGAACTATTAATTCAGGAAAACACACTGTACGAGTACAGGACACTCCTGGTTTGAAGTGATTTTATTTTATCATATTTTATAATCAGTAGGAATGCCAACTAGTGTAATTATAGATTATGAAAAAAAAATTTAAACATGTTTTGCAAATTCGCTAACTTACAATGATATGTGTGTGGTATGTTTGGAATGAATATTGGGTTTCTTACATTTGAAGTTATTTTTTACTTTTGCAGTAAACAGTTGTGTGCTTTACATGATTCAATTAAAAGAAAGTTTTTTTTAAGTTAAACAACAATTTTATGCTGTTGTATTTGGCTATAGCGCGTTGAAAGAATGTTGTGTTCATGAGGTGTTTTAACAAAAAGTTAAGTAGATGAGAAAGGATGTTTCCTCTCGTTCCTCGTGAAGAGCATGTTATAAACACGTACTGGTGAGCCATGGAGATGGCAGAAACTAGTTTATAGCATGTTTTACAGTCATTAGTGCATAAAATAAAAGGCTGAGGAAAAGGATGGAGTGGATTCCTCTCTTGCTGGCCTTTGTCTCACTTCACTCTGATGTTTTCATTGAGGTTCGCATTGGCTGTGTTTCCTGCTATGCGTCCATGAAAGAGGAGTGACACAGTTATGCATGGACTTTCACTCCCCGCAGTTTCTTCTTCTCTTTGTGTTGTTTCAGTTTGGGGTTCAATTAGAGTTCGGCCGACATAGACGGATCCCAGACTGCTGGGGCTAAGAAATGAGTGAACAGGAATATATAACTTCAGAAACATTTATATTCAAATATGTTTTGGTTAACATTGTAAGATTGATGAGTATCAAGAATTAAAAAAAAAAAACTTGTTTTCAAAAATATTTAAGAAAGAAAACTAAATGACGAATTTCTCATTTAACTCTTTATTTGTGTGTGTGTGTGTGAAATGTTCTTATTGGTTTTTATTCAAGGTATAAGTTATATTGCCTTCCCCATTTCTGCTCTAGAACTGAGCACCAACTGGTTCACAACTTTTTACATTTAAAAGTGTATTGTTTAAAAATATTTTAAAAGTCTTCATTAATAAAGTTTTCAAATAGTTAGAATTTTTTTTTCTTCTGCTGTTGATAGAAAAACTGCAACAAATATGCTATAGTATCATTATTTCTGTGTTTTAAGATGGAAATGCAGGATAGAAAATATATAATTTAGTCATTTTGTGCAGCGTAGGACCCCACACACCCTCAAATGTATTAATGACATGAATATTTACTCATTCAATATGCTTTTGTTAAACTTAACATGTTAAAATCAAAAATCAGATTGTTTGTACATGCATCTGTTTGTTGTTGTAGCTTCACGGTGAGCTGGTTGACACCTGCAGGGAGGAGACAGTTGAGGTCATGACCTGACCTTTTGACCCTGTAGTGTTTTTAGTAGAATGTAACAGAGTGCTTAGTGCATAAAGAGTTTCGATGTGTTTCTGTGTTTGTGTGCATTTGTATATATCAGTTTGTCTCCATTGTTAAGAGATTGTGTCTAAATAAGGAATTAATATATGATTTGATTGACGAGGAGAAACCTTGCCTTTTTTGCTGCTCACTACTTATTTAATTCCACTTGTACTTTATTTCTTGTCTGTATTTGCAATTGATTGGTGATTGTCTACTTTTTTTTGAGGATCTTCACTTCTGAACTTCCTTTGCAAAATTGCAGACTCAAACACGTAGTCAGATTGGCTCATACTGTCCTAATACATCAAGTACACAGTCACATGATCTCATTCAAAGGGCTTTCTGAATCTTTAAGATGACAGCCACGCTTTAATTGTGCTCTGAAGATGAATAACATGCTCAGTTAGATGAACATCG
Source organism: Danionella dracula (assembly GCA_900490495.1). Lineage (NCBI taxonomy): Eukaryota > Metazoa > Chordata > Actinopteri > Cypriniformes > Danionidae > Danionella > Danionella dracula. The sequence goes on from UELW01000996.1 coordinate 7,973,366, forward strand.
TGAGGGTGGTTTAGCTTTTTTATGAAAAGATGCATGAGAAATACCCTTTAAAATATAGAAACTGAGAGTGTGGGTCTTTTCCTTTTTGGTGTGCAGTATGGTTTGTACCAACCCCATATTGCTCTGTAAATTATTTGAATAAATTAATCAACTATGCATGTAAGATAATTAGCTTTTCTAATAAGCCTAAAAGGGATATTTCTAATGCTCACATTAAAAATTTAAAATGTTTTTTCACTCTCAAGAGTTTAACTGTGTTTCAAATAATGACAGAAAGGATTTCTATAGCAGAAAATTATATATAGTGTAAGTTGTTGGTTCGGAACCAAGAATGTATCAATATGTATTTGAGAAGAGAGAAGGCTCACAAGAGCTTAGATGCACTTGAGAGATATAGTGAGTGTAAATTTTTTTTATGAATGTAATTCTTAAAAGTCTCAAAAGTGTTTGGAAAAGGTTTGATCTTGGTGAAACCTCCCAAAACCCTGACATTCGATTCATTATTATTCCTTGTCAACGTATCCCAGCATCACTTAAAGGAATAACGGATATTCCAGGGTTTTTCTGTTGCTGCCTCAACTGTTTATTTGAAAATAATTTCTTGGATCTCCCCAATCTTCAGACGAGTGTCTCAGCATCTAATTGCTGAGTGTCAGGGTTTGCTGGGTGACACCACCTTGAACCTACAGTTCTGACAGCCAGAAACCGTTGTGGAGTGTATTTGAGGTTTGAGCGCCTGTCAGTGATTTTTACATCACCTTTCTAGAAACGTCAACTTCCAAAGAAAGGAATCAAGCTATAATGGAAGCTGTTTATGCTCTCACTCAGTCCCTTGTTTGTTGATACAGTGTTTATTTCTTTATTGTTTACTCCTTTCTGAATAGGTTTTTGTTTGAGCGACAGCCTTTTCAAGTTTACTGTAGATTGAAGAGGATTTTTTCTAAGCTAGGCATAGCAAAACATACTGAATCAATTACTGATGTTTTTCACAATCTCAAAATGTTATTGGTAAAACCATTGACTGGAAGGTCTATAACGATCATAGTAATGATATGTATATGTTACATTCACTAAGTAAAAGATGTATGATATTCACTTAAAACCATTTATATGCAATACATTTAGTTATTAAAGCTGTATTTGACATTTACTGAAGCAAACATTTTACACTGAGGAAAGAGAATATGCACATGGAACAAACCTCCTCACTGATGGTTCATACTTTACAAAAAAAGCTCTATTTTGGCTAAACATGGTTCAGTTATTGTTTTCAAAATGTAAAAGTATTAAGTCTTAAGTTCTTAAAGTTTTATTCTCATAAAATATTTAATTTGTATTATTTAAGTTTTTTCATGTTTGGTTCAATTTAGTAAATTTTAATCATAAAAATTCTTAATGAGCAGTTCATTTCTTCCAGCATTTATTTGTTTATCATGATCTTTAAAAAGCGAATCTTCACAAGCTTGCTTGCTTGCATGTTTAAAATATGCACACAATTTGCAATATAATGACTAGTAATGAGAGCCATCATGGAAAGCACTATAAAAATAAATTTGAGATGAACAGTTATTTACATGCAGAAACAAATCGAGGAAAGTGCAATGAGTCATTGCTTTCAACACACATGATCTATTTTTCAGTGCGATTGTAGGCACATGATCCTGATTATAAATCCCATTCCTCTAAATGTCTGTCAGCTCTCACAGATCCTAAAGTGCAGTGTGTTTTCTCTCAGTGCAAACCTCAACAAAAGGCCAGTTTTCTGCTGGTGTGTGAGTGTGTATTTGTTTAAAGAGTGTCAGCTTGAGCACCCGGGGCTCCGGCTGATGTAATGTTATTTTTTGATGGGTGAGAATGAGGTGAGCGGGAATATTCGACAGCAGTGAAATGAGCCAGAGATATGAATTCTCCCACTCCTCTGGGAAGCTCCTCTGCTTACACTCCAATGGACCCTATGCATGCTTCTATAGCTCATTACAGAGTCGATAAATCAAACCAGTGAATGCTTAATCACATAAAGGTTCAGTTCATAAAGTAATATCTTCACCTCTTTTTGTTCCAAGCAGCTGAGAATTTAGTTCATCGTCTGAGCACAAGCCAATATGTTGAAACTCTGGTTAGTTTAAGGGTTTTAAGTCTTGCAATTATGAAATCAATTCATGTCTGAAATGCATTTTTTGGACAAAAAGCAAATATAACAATTGAGTCACATGCTAATTTGTGAAATTTCCTGACAGAAGTTTGGGATAATTTTAGGTAATTTCCACACATTTTCAGGTATTTGTAAAGCTTTGTAGGCTAAATCAGCCCCATCAAAAGCAAACTCCGCCTATAAACTATGGGTACGCTGTCCACATGACAATGATGTACCCAGTATTTCCTAAAAATGTCACCTTTGATGGGGTTTTCGGAAATATTGCTGAAATGCTGCTGTTTTTATATGTAACAGCACAATCACAGAAAAAAAAAAATTCAAACCAAGAATGGGAATTGGTCCTTACTCTCTAAGAAAACACACACTGAATAGTTACACAGTAATAAATTATAACTGATTGTTGGAAAATGAGTCTAATGCAAAATATCAATCCTTTATCAGTAAATACCAGTATTTTTGGCACTTAAACTATTCTTTACAATATTTTGAAGACATTTCACCCATTATTCCACTAGATGCGTTTGCTTGATATTCTCCCAACACACGCTGAAACTCAAGCTGTTTCTGGTCAGTGTGGTTCAGAGCTAGTGAATGGCCACTAAATTGCAAATCCCTGAAATTTGCAAGAAGGTAATTGATTTAGTGACTGATAACAAACCACAGAACCTTGGAGATTTTGAGACCAAAAATTTGTAAAACACAGCAAGAAACTTGAACTAACATAAACAAATACGGTTATACAAAGAGACTGGAAGCGCTGAAGTCAAAGTGTAAGACCATACTGTTGACTGTGACTAGGAAAAGAGATGCACATTCATTTCCAGACAAGATACACAGGGAGAAAAGGGAAGTTAAATACAGAGGGATCAATTGTCAACACAGGTGAAATAAATCAAGAAAGTGACTTGGCTTAAGACTGGAGGAAGGTTAACAAGAATCTAATCAGGAGTGCAGGAAGTACAAATAACGAGTGTACGCCAAACAAGGTGATTGGGGCGACTGTTTTTTAAAAGTGAACAAGGTACTAAATGAACTAATTATCCAAACTAACAAGGACAAACTAATGCATGAAGAACCAGATTTCACATTTTTAACAGGACTAATTAGAACACAATAACACTAAACATTACTGAAAACATTTGTGAAATACAAATGTGTGTAGAACAGTAAGTGAAGGAAATGCCTGCATGTAGAAAACCTAAGACACTTATGAACTGTGTAACTGAGCTTGAAGCAATTTTCATAATATATACAAGAAACAATTCACTTGCAGTGTAACAAAGATTAATGCTATTTTTGCCATTTGCCATTTACAGGAATAGCAAAAATAGTTATTTTAATCATTTCATCTGCCCTTCAATTCTACTGAAAAACATTCAGGTCTTTGAAATCTTTATTATTTTTAGAGCCATAAATGTGTGCCTGGCGCTGGTTTCTCCATAAGCTGCTTTGTCTTTCATTCTGCGCGGGTGTCTGAGTATGTGTTTGTATGTTTGTGTTTAAACATGCTGATGCAGCATCTCCAGACAGTGTGAATGAGCATTATATGAGAATCACATCTGTTTGAGCGGCTCATCATCCTTCAAGCGGAAACGTTAAAGCCTAATCCAGCACATAATCGTACTGTGTGTGTGCTCGTGTGGTGGTCAGCATACTTTTTTTTTTTTTGCAGAAATGTGATTAGGCAGGCAAGCAAGAAAGCAGCAGCAGTCACAGAGAGATCTGTCATGGTTTTTCTGAGTACACACCAGAGCTCAATCACATTACCTTATGAATTATGCAAATTGTCAGCGGCTTAATTGAGATGTGTTAATCATATTAAGAAGCTTAATAGCTGGAATTTAACTGTGATGCTATTTGGTAATTAAGCACAGGAAAGAGTTTGGCTGCCACTGATTGTGTTGCATGCATTTAAAGATTCATTTATTTTTGTGTGACTACAAGAACAATCATCAAATGGACAATAACCATATTTTGTTGAACCTCATGGTTTTATGATGGGGGTTCTGCTTCAGGACTACAAAGGAATGGTAATCTAAAAGAGGATCGTTTGGGTGGATGTCTGTGACCAAAGCTCCTACTGAACAAAGATCTTACTCACATAAGAAAATCCAGTGAAGTATGGAATTCATCCTCTTAGCACTGCAGGTTGCCAGCTGAAAAGGGACCTGTTTGTTGATTCATTAGTCTTTATTTCTCAAACTGCTTTATGGCAAACTAATCAAGGCTAATGTACTATAAACAAGCACAACGTTATTGTACTCAATAGAATATATGAAAAGTCTGTTCTGTAAAGCTTCAGTTCCACTGAAAATCAGGAAAGCTGATTAACTTTTATCTGCTACCAAAACTCTGCCCAGACCTTGCACCAAAACATGCTGGTACATGGAGGAGTGGCTTCAGTCTCTGTTATCTCCCTCGGTGTTGTCCACTTCTTTTGGCAGACTTTAACTACAAATATAAAGCACCTTTTCAACAGTACAATGCTAGATTAGCAGACAAAGTTAACGGAATATCATTACATTCCCCATGTGAGTAGAAAACTCACCAGAATCTCCTCCTCTTCACTGACTTACTTCTAAGCCAGAGCCATTGCAGTTTTTTTATTATTGTTTGTTAAAGGCGTGTTTGCTGTCATACAGCACTAGGTGTCCAAACACTGTGACTTTTAAGTTTCTTCAATTTCTCTTGAGTTTTTTTTACTTTCCTCTAGACAATTAATTTAGAGTTCAAATTTAAAGTTCAGCTTTTACAACTTTTTAATTCTTAATGCCTTTTCCGCATGCGCCGATCTGCCTCTTCTCATTGACTTAACATGTAAAACATCTACCATTCCCTTTTTATCTTAGAGAGAACAAGCAGCTCTACTTTCAGCTGTCTCCATTTTTCAAAAGCTTCCTTTTTTGTTTCACACAGCGTCACAACATATTTACTAATCATAATGAAACTGTGATGGCACACTATACATGGCACTCAATGACGGTGTGTTCGTGTAGGTATTGCATTTTCCTGCCCATTATTTACTTTAGTTGAAGAATCTCTGTGAGTCCAATCTAGTAAAGAGCGGGCTGGGAAAAGTTCACATTTGATTACCTTATTATTTAGGCAAACCCACCAATGATTCAGTAAATATTGTCATACATTTCTTATCAGAGCTTATATCTCACTTAGAACTAAGAACATGAATGATGAAACTCCGGGACTTTGTGAACGGAGGACTGCTGAGGGGTAGCTGATCAGACCAAAACACACACACAAAAAAATAAAACAAAAGTCTCCTCATACCAGGGGTATTTATTCTGTTTTCTCACAAACTGCTTTTTTAAACTGGCTCCTGCAAACCAGACATGTACCTTTGCAAACATATTACTCTTGGAACTTGCTTCTTAAACCTATTTATGGTTGCTGAGCATGCTAGATGGATAAATGGGTTTTCAGTTCGACCCAGCTGAGCTCCATGCAGATGCTGATGGAAAACTTGATTTCCTATGAAGTGAAAGTCATAAATTCTTGTGAATGCTGTTAATAGACTTTAGGTCATTGAAAATTGTATTAAAACTATATGTTGACTCTTAATACATCAGAATATAAAATAATACTTAGCTTTTCTTGTGAATGTTTATTAGCTTAAAAACAACTAAAATGTCTTTTTCTACTGCTCTGTCAATTTTACTGACTAGTTGATTATGGTCTAGTCACTAAAATCCACTCTATTACCAACCCAAGTAATTTCACTGACAAAATCATTTTTGAGATGGCAGATTTGTGTCCGACTACATAATAAAAGCTTACACTTGGAACACAGCTCATAAACTGAGTCAGAATGGCTTCCTTTGTCAATAGATGTTATCTTCAGCTCTGCTCACAGAGATATGACCGAATGAGGGGTGTTCACATTAAACGAGGTGGAGATTTTATCTGTGTTTGCTTCAAGCCTCTGAAACTGACAGTATTGCTTGATATGCTACCTCTTTTATCATTTACAATTACATTTATGCGTCTGGCAGCCACTTTTATCTGAAGCAACTCACTGTGCATTGAAAGACGCCATTTAAATGATTCTGTCTCCTCCAGCAAATCGAATCCACAACATTGCCATTGCTAGAGTTTATCTCAAATTCCCCCAAAATGAAAGTTCGAATTGATTTATGTCTGAGTAATATTTTACTCTTAAGATATTAGAGCTTAAAATATTAGAATGCCATGCAGTATACAGTGGCTCCTGATCAATTTTTTTGTGAGGTGGCACAGGAAATTGTTTGGTTGGTGGTGTTGACCCTTAATATGTATTCACATTTTTTCAAAATGACTTAAATAAATCACTTAAATAAAAAAAAGTAGTAAAAGTTTTCTGCCTGCTTATGCTTAATGATCTCTTCTCATTAAGGCTGCTGCTATTATTGTTAACGTCATACATTATATTACATTAAATAAAGAATTACTTAATTGGACATACAATTTTTACTTAAACAGTATATTATAATAATTATATATAAATAAATATCAGTCTTATGTTACTTTACAGTGACAGCATTTCTTAATCTTATGGTCAATATAGGAATGTAAAAGTGTTTTCTCACTATTTTAACAAAGAAAAAGAAGGATAATATAAATTAGTTGAAATATGAATGTATTGCGATATTAAACAATAGTTTAATGTTGCAAATCTGGATTGTTTTGACTATAAATTGATCTTTGATTAAATGTTGACTTACTGATGAATGTTTCTCAGAATTAGAATTTTTACAGACCTTTATTAAACTTTGATACCACTTATAAAGTTTGACAATTGTTTTCTTGAGTGGGAGGAGCTTAAAGAAACTCTGTGTGGCCAGCAGTAATGTGCTATGGTCTGTGCTATTTGTTTATGCACACATTGTGAAGTCATAAAGGTTTGTGTCTAAAGTTTAAGCAATCTTTTGAACTGTATTTTGCCTGACACAGAGAGTGTTTATAGAGCATATTTTGTGCTCTTCATGATTTCTTGTAGGTTTTCTGTGCAAGTTGTCTTAGAGAAGTCCCACTATCTGCTGTTTTATCTTTGTCTTTGTCACATTAGGTTGCAGTCTTTGGGGTTTGAATGGATGAAGTGAGATGACTCGATGGAGTCCTTCATAGTGAGAATAGTGAGTGCTGTTTAATACATGAGTATTGTGGCTGGGGTGTGACTTAAAAGCTGCGAATGTTTGTCCAATTTAATCTTTACATAAACAACATAAATTAATATAAACTGTTGAATGAATGACATAAAAAATGAATGAGTTACTACAGTATGAGCTTGGTCAGGTACCTGGAGAATTTTGGTTACATATTTCTCTAGCCATGATATAGTTTTAAACATCTACTTTGTGCCTCCAGTAGTTTAATATCATTATTACAAAGCAAGGGGGTTAATTTTCAATATTAATAATAAATGAATCTACATTTTCGGTATGCTCAGTCATGTTCATTCTAGTTTTTTGTATTCAAACAAATACCAAAAAGTAGGAGCTCCACGATGTATCATTTTCTACTTCATTCTATGTAATTATGAACCTGTTTTAACACAGCATACAACACACTAAATAAATAAACTGGTCTGAATCTTTTTTGTTGTTGTTTATATTGTGCACATTTGACCTTTTGAACTGAGATTAAAAACAATAATAATAATAATGATCATTTCATAACTAGGATGAGGTGTATAAAGGTCAGGGAAGACCTCTCATAAACAATTGAAAAAAAAAAACACATTGTCCTTTAATAAAGGAATAAATAAAGGAATGTTGTTTTAATATGTATTTTTTATATATTTATTTTGAGTGAACTAATACATTTAAGTAACACAGATTTTTTTTCCCAATGCAACGTTTCCATGACTACCCCAAAGAACATTCTGGCTTCACTACAAGGCTTTGAATCACATCTTATCCTCCCAACCAACATAATACCAGAGGCCTCTCTTCACAAGCTAGAAATGACACAAATTAATACATACTACTTAAACTAGAGCAAGATTAATGACTGCCTTTCGCTGGAGTTTAGTCCCACTGTCATTTGCCGGGTGTTCCTTGGACAAAATCAACACTAATCAACATTTATCCCCCACTCTGGCCCTGGGCTCTGAAGATGCAACGATTGGAGTTCCATCATGCATTTCAGCTCTCATCATTCATCAGGGTTTTTCTATATCCACACGTCGTGTTATAGAGCTGATGGATTTCCTTTTTGATTTGCATCGGAGAGTTAACAAGGTGAATCGCTGCTTCTGACACATCCTGTATTATGTGGGACTGGTTAAATGTGCCTTCAAAAAGCTGTTAGGAAGACAGAAGAAAAATATCAAATGTTGATGCCGTTTTCAATAACATATTTAGTTTGAATGCTTTTATTAGGCAGGGATATTTTACGATTTAAATGTTGAATTCATCACCAAATCCTTATAATATTAAAATCATATTAAATCTGAATTTGTTGCTCATTACTCACTACAGCATAACCCCAGTTTTCCTGCTCAGTTGAATATTGAGGCACTTTCAAGCTGTAGGGGTACATTTAGAAACTCTGGGTTTTGATTTATCAAAACTACCAAATGTTTTAAACCAAACATTGTTGTTAAAATTATTTATGATGAATGTGTCCAAATTTTATTTATAAAAACCACACAGTAGATTTCTTGTCACCATATGTTTTCTTTCAACTCTGCCAATGGAACTAGCAAAGCCAAAGGTTGTGGGTTTGATTAACAGGAAAGCATGATTAATTTCTAAAACAGACTGTGGGATGTATGTGTGTGTGGCTGTGTGTGTGCATGTTGTCTACTAAGTTGATATTTCTGAACTTAATTAGCCAATTAGGTCAAGCGAGTAAAGATTATGGGTTTTGAAAGGAATACAGTAGTCTTGAGTAGTTATACAAAATAACAAAATAAAATGTGGTTCTGCTCAGCAGGTGTTAAAAATAGTTATATTTTTTACATTTTACCCTAAACATTATATATTTTAAGTTTCCTAGAATATTATCCTCAAATAAATGCTTTACCATCTGTACACTTGCTAATATTTTTCAACACTGCATTTGCAGACACTGAGAGCAGCTATTGTGGCCGATCACTATGAATGAGTCCGGTGTCACATGTCTCTTTAAGCATTTTAAAATAGGACATTGGACAGACCGCTCGTGGCACGGAAATGTATTTTTGAGGAAGCACGCAGAGCCTTGTGCCCCCCGAAAGGAAACAAATGTTTGGGAGAAGGTTTTGGCCATCTTCCCAGCACAGACGCCAGGGAAGCTGAATCATGGCTCCGGAAGATTCTCCAGTTCCCTCTCCATTTAGTTTGTGTTCAACCCTATTAGAATGTAGATTGAATTACTGTGCGCTGTAACCAAAGAAGATCTAAATGGCAGAGATTTCATGATCTGTCTGCGTTTTTGTAGTTCATTAATAATCCCAAAGCAAGTTTCAAATATGCTACTCTGTGATATAGACACAGATGTTATTGTTGAGTTTCACATAATAACATATTTGAACAGTTGGATTGCACAGTTGTCTGAATTAAAATGGATATGAATTGATTCTGATGTTTGAAATAAATCAGTTTTGTAAATTATTTACAAAGATATTTTCTCCCTTTTTGTGCCTTAAATTTGAGAAGGAATGTTTTTGCAGGTCAAGCGTGAAACGGAAATAATCTATCTTTATTTTTAGGCTCAATAAGCAGTTGCTTCATGAAATCAAATTAGAATCACTGCAGTCACATGAACATTTTAGGCAATGTTTTTGCAGGCCGATGACAATTAGGATGAATTTCGAGAAAACAATATTTTGTTATTTAGGCTAAGCATGAAGTAAAATGTTAGGATGTTTGCAATGAATGCCTTTTTGGGTAAACTTTTTCTTACATTTGAACATCATGTGCTCAACCCATCGTCCACTATCAAGCAAAATGAATATGGAGCCAATGACACAATATAGCAGTTAAATGGGGCATACTGTGTAAAATGTTTTGCATAGTACACTGGGACTGGGGCTGTTTTCTGCCTCTTATCTCTTTTCTTTTCGTTATCCATCTAAAGCACTTTCCCTCCCCCTCCTCCTTTTCTTCTCCATTCACAACCCATTTGTGTTGCCAGCCAGCCGCACAAATTAGGAATCTACAGCCTGGTGTCAAAACGAGCGCTCATAAAATATTAACAGCAGGGAGGAAATTTTACATGGCAACATTCTTTTTCATTTCCAGGTCTGACAGCAATAGCTGTGGTGCAGCTATTTGCGGGTGTGCATCTACTATAATACTTGATGTTTGAAGCCATTTTCTCATGCCATCTCTTTTATGTCTTTTAGTAGAGCTTTTCAGAGACATCCATTCATTAATCTTTTTTTTTAACAATTTGACTAAGTGTGTTGTTTGAGACTTTACGACCGTGTAAATATGCAAATTGAACATGTTGATAGAGAATGGGTTTTTGCAGTTGGTCAGATGACATTTTATGCTACAAACCTTCAAAGGAGCAAACTTGGATTTTTTTCTCTCACTAGTGGTGAAATGTGTTACTGCACTATTTTCATGAAAATTTTCAAAAGTTGAGCTTAACAATAAGTGGACCTACATCACCATTAGTTAATGCATTAATTAACCATTAGTTTATAATCCGTTAATGTTCCATTAATAACACAGGTATTAATTATTGCCCTCTAAAGTAAAGTCACCACCTTATAATAAAACATGAACTTTGGTGTGTTGATTTGTATTTTATTTTCCCCTTTGGTGATTCACTGGTCAGTTGTACATTTTATTATTAATTCATTATTAGTTAATTATTACTTCATCATCATTAGGTGGTCACTTCATTTTAGGGGACGCAATGTTATTTTGTCATATTTTAACACAATTAATTTATTAATAATATCTGTCTAAAGTCATTTAAAGCAGTCATTAAGTCAAACTGTATGTAGTAATGTTGACTCCTGTAGGGTTTTAATGAGTTCATTAATAATTTGTATAATATCTCATCATGAATGGATCATTAACTCATTATAAATTATTGGTTAATAATGAATATGTATGCCACCATATTGGAAAGTGCTACAAGTTCAATTTTGAATAATATAAATATAAAATTGTATGCACATAATGCTTGGGAAGATCAATGAACAAGAGTGAATAGTGAACCTTCTGTATTTCTGTAAAATATACTACAAAATATGTTTTAACTTGAAATAGTACTGTTAGGGAGAAAGAGTTAAAATTGTATTTATACATGTACATGTACTTATAGCCATCTACATATAACATGGATAAATGTATAATATCGTAATATGTGAACCCTTACATGCATTTAATATAAACAACACTACACACCACATATTCATCTGCTTCCTTTGATTTATATCTTGGTCCTTTGATGATGGATCCGGCATGTCTTTATTTAGTTGTGCTTCCTGACGCCTCTGTGCCAAATGGGTGGGATGAACTCTGAACTCATCTTTTCACTGGATGACGCTACTAAATCAGGAGCTGTCATTCATGCAGGGTGTCCTACAGTCCCTCATAACGTCTGTCAAGTTCTCATCATAGAGTAGAATGTCAATGGAACTATGAATTCAATATATTTTTTAATGTAAATAAAGAAACTTTGTCAGACTCTCCAGGATTCTAATAATTCTTAAAAATAAAAAGTTATTTGGTTTACATATCAATTTTATATTTATCTTTAAATCTCCCCACATTAGGTTATGTTAAAGCTGTTTAATAGCTGCAGAAAGGTTGATCACACAATTTTTACATAAACATCATTTTGGTTCTCCTTTTGCTTTCTTTAACATAATTTAAACTCTTCCCAACACATGTTGCATTTCAGTCTGACAATCTGTCTCAATTTTAATATATTTAAATCTCATTTAATAGTGCAGCCTTAATGAACCTTTTTTTATTTAAAACATGTATGCTCTTGGAATAATGTTGAAAAAGGAGAGGAAAGTAATTTAACCATTTACGTTTTAAAATATCTGAAACGTGTGGCATGTTTCCTATACGTTTTGGCTGAGAGTTTATGGTGAAAAACATTTTTATATGAACCACTGGGTTTGCTTTAAACGTCTAAATTTTGATTTAGTTTTATGGGACTTTGATAATCAAACGACTTAAACTGAGTTCAATAGAGGAGTTTAAAACTGTCTGTTATGAATGAAATACCCTTAGTTGTGTTAGTACGGTATAAAGAAAAGGCTTGGATGAATGAAACACTAGAGAGAAGACGTCTTTATTTTGTGTTGGGCTATTTTTTTAACTTATTAGTGTGGAGCAGAAATTAGAAATTGTATTAATCAACTCTGACAAGTTTCATTGTAATCTTCTACTTGTCTGTTTCTTTATCATTTCTTTGTGTTTGTTAACACACAGATATTTGAAATTGAAGAGGGTTTGCTTGTGTGAGCTCTGGTTTGCACCATGACAGGAAAACCTTTTATTTGCTACTGAAGTGTTGCATTCATGGAATAGATAAAGAAGACTGTAGTGCAGTGCTCACGTATACTAAAACTAGCCCAAATAAGAGGTGTAAACAAGAAAATTCAAGCTACATTTTTACATGCCCACTATAAAAAGTAATTTAAAGGGTTTACTTAATTGAATTGTGCAAACTCGTAGCCTTAATTCAATAAAGCAAATGCAACTTTTTTTTTACATGAAGTAATATTTACTAATTAAAATGACAAATTACTTTTTACAGTGCGGATATCGTCTTATATGTACCCAAAAATCCACCTGCATCCAAATGTAGTATAGGAAACCCAAACACAGGGAAAGCCTTCTAACTTCAATAAAGAAAGCCAACGATCAGATTGGAAACTATGTAAACATTGCTAATCACTCCCTTGTCAATTGTAATTACAAACTTAACTTTTCTATTATCAGTTTACTTTATAGCTAAAATGATAAACTCTGGTGAACAACAGCACTTTTGTAGCTGATGGTAAAAATGACATCCATTCAAAGCAATAGAAAAGAGTGCACTGTTTAATTGACACAATATTTCCATAAAGCTCTTGAATGGGAAAGCTGTCATAGTAGAGGGTGTTTATTCTGATCCACTGAAGCAGATGAGTTAATGAACAGAATCAGAACTCCCCAAACACACACCGGGGCTAGCGATGGCGCTAATGATGCCGTCGAGCTCAGCTAGCTGTCAAGGCGGCATGATTAATTAAAGCCAAAACTAGGCCAATTTGTCACTTTCCACGGTGTGGTCGGATAAAGAGATTTGTGCTTCTGTCCCTTCACTCTTTGCATTACTCGTATGAACAGACTAGAGAGTTTTTTTCACATCTGAAAGAGATAAATCATTCAAAATATTCACGTCTGTCTTTCATTCATCTTTAGTAAGTAATTGAAGGTTTTTTTCCAGTGACAATAAAGCCCCTTGTTTCAAAACCTTTGTTACATTTTAGTCAGTCTAAATGATTGGAATAGAGTACTCATGGTTTCCCTAAATACTTTTTGGGCATCTCAAAATCTAATATTTTAAAGTTATTTAATCAAGTTATAATCTTGTATTCAAAATAATCATTCTCAATTGTATTGTTAGATTAAGTTTGGAAAAATAATAACTTATTTATGGTAAGGAATCTGGAAATGTTTAGGTCACCAATGCCATTAAGCAAACAAGTTCAGAGCGGGAAATTATTCTTAAATTACTATCCTAGATACCCAAGTCAAACTCCCATCGATCCACCTTCCCGTTCTAGCAGTAATGTCTGCTTTTTGTCAGTGCATATTTTGAATAGTAAATCAAACCACAAGTGTTGATTTATTTGGACGGTGAATGAAGCAGTTGGAGATACTGCTGTACAGTAAATGTCAGTTTATGCTGCTGGGGGTTTATGTGATCTCTTGTACTGTTGCTCTGTGACTCTGTTAAATCTGTCAGTGCTCAGTCCTGTCGATGGTTTGCAAACATGTGTATGAAGAACGACAGATGCCAACTTAGACAGTTAAGACTTCTGTGGAAGAAATTCACAGCTTATTTTATTCTTCTCAAACTCAAGCTGCTTCCAAAACCAAATTATAAACCAATTATTTTTGACTGTTTAGGTTGCTTCATTCATACCCTTTGGAAGATTGTTTTAGCAGTTTGGTGATGAATGCTTCTCACTGACACAAATATGCAAAACATGAAGCAAGAGCATGGACAACAGCTATGGGAAACACAATAGATATAAAACAAAAATAATAAAAGGGAGTTCATTTCCAATAGTGTTGCCTAACACAATTTATTCTAAAACAGTAAGCTACTGTAGGTTTGATTCAACCTTGGTACAGTGTGATCATTATGGTTTGATTGTTATGTATATATGCAAGTTTCCTTACACAATCAAGTTTCTTAAATGAGCAAATCACAATCACAAATAACAAATGACTTCATGAAAAGCACAATCACTCATAAACAAAGACAGCTCAGTAAAACAATTTGAAAACAAATGCATAGTTTAGAAATCTGAGGTTGACAAAACATGCCTTGAGTGCCACAGCCCTGCACAGTTTAGCTTCAACCTTGATGACACTAATTTAGCTTGTTGGAGCAACTCACTTTCAATATTTTATTATAGAAAGAGATGTAATATTCCATTAGATGTAGATTATTTCTCAAGGGATGTATTGTGATGTTATTTTTCTGAATCTTATCCAGTGGCTGACCGTGCTTGTGGTGTATAAGACAGTAGAGACATATCTGACTCAGACCACATTTTAATACAACCACCATCATAATCACCTTCTCCTTAGAGCAGCTGAGGAATGCATTGCGGAGGTGTAGATTCCAGAAAACTTGGCCCTTATTCGCTCAATTCTGTCACCCTTTCCAGCACTGACGTCCCTGAATGTTTAAAAAAAACTAATATTATGGTCTGTAGGGGCCTTGCTATTACCCTAAGTTTGAAAAAACTCTGTGACTTTACAAATTCCAGGATTTCACCAAAAATAGGATCCTTACCTGTTGTCACACATTTAATAGTCACATTTATTCTTCGGCTATTACTTACATGTACAAATCACACTACATTTCCAATCATGCCCCACAACTGCACCCAAACATTACAAAAAAATTACTGATAAACCCGATTCCTGCAATTGTAGATTAGTATGAGATTTCATGTATGTCTCACATCATAGACTGATGAGGACTAGTTAGATGAGACTGTGTATAACACTGAATATGCCCCGCTGAGACTGCCACAGATGCACCTGAGACTGCATTTCTGCATGCCTACTCAGGTGTATGGATGCTAGCGTAGAGAGCTGTTGCATGAATGAGTTGATTTTGCAAGAATGAATGAACTCATCAGCCTAGTTCTTTTCAATGTCTGGTGCTACTGCTGGGAGTGAGAGCATTAGAAATTGCTTAATGGCCATGCAACAAAGAAAGAACATTTCAGTCCCTGTAAAGATTTGTTACTCACATTCTGATCACTCACTAATGGCACATCATCACACATCAATGACGTCAGTGCTTCTGTGTTTATGATGCCATTGAATGGCTCACCACTACACTGTAAATTCAAATTAGTTTAATTTCCTTAAAACAATTAGGAAACCAATAGTTAAAATCAAACGAAAGTTGGAAATCGAAGTAAGTTTAATGAGTATCTATAGTAGGGGTCACCAAGACGGTGCCCGCGGCACCCGGTCGCCCCTAAGGAGCATAGGAGTCGCCCACCGGCCTGTTCTAAAAATAGCTCATAATAGTGCCACTTACCAGCAAGCTGCATCTCATTTATTTTGATTGCTATTGTTGTTTAAATCACACTTGCACGTAAACCTGATATGAGAATCCATTAAACAATTTTCAAAAATGCATTAATTTAAATGAACAATGATCTAGTATGGTATATAGTATATGACCTAGTGTGCTACGCTAAGACGGAACAAACAATCTGATGCACCGAAAGGGAGATGACTGACACAAGAAGGCAGAAAAACATAATTTTCATGGAAAATGGGAGGTAGGGGATTTTTTAAATCTCTGTTTAAGGACAGGCGTCACAGTGGCGCAGTGGGTAGCACGGTCGTCTCACAGCAAGAAGGTCGCTGGTTCTAGGCTCGGCTGCGGCAGGTGGCATTTCTGTGTGGAGTTTGCATGTTCTCCCCGTGATCGCGTGGGTTTTCTCCGGGTGCTCCGGTTTCCCCACAAGTCGTTATACCCCACATGCGGTATAAGTGAATTGAGTAAGAACAATTGTCCATAGTGTTAAAGAGTGAATGTGTGTGTGAATGTTTCCCAGCGATGGGTTGTGGCTGGAAGGGCATCCGCCACGTAAAACATATGCCAGAGAGTTGGCGGTTCGTTCCGCTGTGGCGACCCCGAAAGGGAATAAAGCCGACATGAAGATGAATGAATGTTTAAGGACAATTTGTTAATCTCATTTGCGGGACCACTGTGGTGACAGCACACAGTGCTGTCTCCACAATGTGGAGAGACGTTTTTCAACATGTAATGCAAGTATACACAGGGCAGCTCACTGCAAGCAAAAAAGGCCTGCGAGTTAAAGGCAGCTTTGTGCAAACATCAAGCTTTTTTTTTTTTTACAAGACCAGTTTAAACTGGCCAAAAAGCATCCAAAGCCTCATTTAAAGCTATGCAGTTGTTGACTAAAAAGAAGCCATTTTCTGATGGTGAAATAGTTAGTAAACAACATGCGATGCCAGCCTTCTCACTAACTGACAAAGAAAAAGATACTTGATTTGGTGTCCAGTGAATGTTTTGTTAAATTTGTTTGAAAAACGTAACAATTGTTTATGTTAAAATGTTAACAATGTTAAAAAAGTCATCAGTTCAAAATTTAATCAGATTTTTTTTTAATCTGTTCATTTTTGTATCTACATTGTTTATTTTTTGTTTAAACATGGTGCAAAGCAATTGATGGTTTGTTAAAAAATGTTAGTGGCTAGTGAAAATGGTACGTTTTCAAGGGCTGTTGTAAAAGGGATCATTTGAAAATGTTTTTGAAAGAAATTTTTTTTTTTCCACTAGCACCAAATATAAAAATAAAGTGTTGCATGTTGATATTTATCTGCTTCCTATCTTTTTAAATCATTGTTGATATTCATTCTTTGCAGCGATTCATATAATTAATTATTAATAATGACATTTGGTTATTGGTATATCAAGCTAATTTGCTATTTCAGAATAGTGTATCAAATGGGAAGCCCTTCGCATTAATCAGTACCCCAAAAGTAGCCCTCGGTTTAAAAAAAAGGTTGGTGACCCCAGATCTACAGGTAAATGTCACACTGGCACACAGGAGAAGAGTATATTACAAATCACTATGTTTATTTGAGAGGATGAAACACCACAAAACTCAGATGGTAAAGTGATTCAAACATTATCAGACAAGCCAATCTACAAATTAACAGAAGGATTCAATCAACATTACAGGTGAACTCAATCAATGCATATAACAATTTAACAAGGAGTGCAGGAAGACATTAGGGAGGATGCCCATAAAAGATACACACACAGGAAGACCACATATCGAGGGATCACAAATTGATCATAAGAGATTGAAACCAAACTATGAGTGTACACTGAACTAATTAAGTAAGGAAGACCATAAACTATAATACATTAAACAAAACTGTCATAACGGGCAGAACCTGATAAGCATTGGTCACCCCAAAATGAAAACCAAAAATAAAGTCTTAAACAATTAAAAGGCAATCAAATGTTCTGAAGTTCAGAATTCAGTTTTTTTTTTCAGCATTGCTAATGAAAAGTTTCTAAAGCGTTCTTTTATTTATCCTAATTGGTGGTTGCCCAACCCTTTGTTTTTTGGTTATGTACTTCAGCAAGGTTTGGATTCATAGGGGAGGGGAGTTGTTCTTCATTAAGAATGCTCATGGACATGTAGTGTATTTTTTGAGTAATTATACTTATGTTTTATTAGCAATCTCAAATATTTATTCAAACAGTTTACCAATACTTAACTATTTAAAGTTTACTCACAATTTGAGTAAACAAACACATAAGCATAATAGCGATTGTCTAGTAAAGCATACTATTTGATTTATAGTCTAGGTTTAACTGTAGTTGGATTAATCAGTTTCGAGTAGAGCACTTCAGACTCTTAAAAAAGGCGATTTAAAAATGTTTTGGGGTTGTGGGTAATTAATCAAAGTTTGAGTGAACTCTATCAATTAGGATGAACAATACAGTGAATTTTGCTAAAAAGACCTCTGGTCATGAATTACACATGTCACATTTGACTGGTTTGCATTGTTCAGCTGTAAAATCTTCATGATGTGGGCTGGTTGTTTATGAGAGATGAGGATGACTCCTGCATGTTTTCACTATGATCTATGAGGGTCCTCAGGTCTTCAGACCCACTGCTCACATCCCTTTAGCCTGACTGTCAGTGCTGACAGCGCTCATGTTTATTTCATTCAGCGTGTGTGCGTGTGTGAGTGTGTGTGTGCTGGGCTGTCGTTAGTAGAGCCTGCAGTGGCGCGGCTAATGAATTCCACTGCGGTTTCTCTCACTGCTCAGCTCGTTACCCTGGCTCAGGGTGTCACATTAAAACTGCTGCTGGAGAAAAGAGTGAACCTGTGACTGTGTGTGTGTGTGTGCGTGTGTGTGCGTGTGTGTGCGTGTGTGTGTGTAATAGATAGGGGAAGCGATGGAGGTCTCTATGCTGGCATAGTGCTGTTTCTTTAATTGTTGAGTGTTTATTAGTGTAGTAGGTCAAGATAGAGAAGCTGAGTGTCTAAATGTGTATGTTCCTTTGAGTGTGTGGATTAAATGAGCATAGTTATCTATGTGGCAGCATCACCAGTGTGGTCAGTAATCAGAAACGTGTTGTTGCTAGGTAAGAGGTTGAGGTTGTCGGGTGGTATTTGAGGTCAGGTTGATGTTGATTGTGACTCAAAGTTAACGAGTTGCTGAAGCCTAGACAGATTTAGAGATTTAGTAACACTTTGAGATGAATGGAAGTGAGAGGTTCCAAATGAGTGCTGTGTGACTGGTTTCCCTTGCTGTCTTGTTTCAGTTAGGGCTCTGAGCAATTATGGGTAGTGTATATATATATATATATATATATATATATATATATATATATATATATATATATATATATATATATATATATATATATATATATATATATATATATTCATTCATCTTCATGTCGGCTTTCTTCCCTTTTGGGGTCGCCACAGCGGAATGAACCGCCAACTCTCTGGCATATGTTTTACGCAGCGGATGCCCTTCCAGCCGCAATCCTATGTACTCTCTGTGGAAATTACTATTTTAAGAGTACTATTACAAATAGTCAAGGACTGATTTCCTTTAAAGCACAAATTTATCTGATTTGTCAGGTTCACAATCGTAAAATTGTCATCAAAATACATTTTAAATGAGAGTATAGAAACAAAACGTAAACAGAATAAATGACCACCACTATCTATTGTTTACCATTATGAAAATGATGAAGTGTCTTGCATGCAACTCAAGCGATTGACATTTTTGTTAAGCAATGAGAGAGGTGGGATTTAGAATAAATATATATTGAGTGATTGGAAGAACGAGAGATTTAGTTGGTAGGCAGAGATTTGCATTAATGGATTGTGAGTGTAATGTTCTAATAAATAAATAACAGCAAAAGGACTTCTTGCAAGTGAATGTTTATTTGACAGTGTTTATCTCTGAATTGTACATGGTGAGCATGTGCATGCAGACTCTGCCGGTGTAGACTCTGCATGCGCTTCTGATACTGCCGGTGTTAGACTGCACATGCGCACCTAAGACTGTGTGTCTGCAACCAGACCCTTCTTGAACAGCTTCTCATTTTTCTTTTTCACTACAAACTTTGTATTGGTCTATACATCTTAATAATTATTGTTTTTGATGTGATTGTGGGCACAGGATCCATTCCATCTGCAGGATCTGTTCTGTGCATGAATAAATGTATGCTTAAAATAAGTATATTTTATAACTTGTTTTTGCATTTTCAATTGAGTATTTGTGAATCTCTTTTTAGGATTTTTTTTTTTACAGTACCAACATTTTACAAAAAAATCTACAAAACACAGTGTATAGAGGTGTTTTCCAATTACAGTGGTAAATTAGAACTGAAAAACAATAGAATTACAATCGTAAGTTAGTCTATTTTAATTTTAAAATGGTATGCTTACATGCATTTAAGAATGGATATATCAACTGTGATTCCATTTTCCTCTGTTGCCTTTATATATTTTGTTCTAATATATCTAGTCATTTAGTACATGTAAGCCAAAAACATTTAATTCATTTAATTGTTGATTTTTTATAGTGCTTGTTAATGGTGTTAAGTTGTGGCCCCTGCTTCTAACTCCTTTTGGGTCAAATAAAGGGATGCTAGTTCATCACAAGGCCACCTTCACTCACTCTCATCCCTGTAGGCAAGAGACAACAGTCATGTATTTTTGGGCCGTGAGAAGAAAACACAGTGCCCCGGAGCAAGTATGCAAATTCCAATCAGAATGCCCCTTCCCAGGATTGAACCTGGAAGCTGTCTGAGTAGTAAAAGAACTATAGACAACGTTTAATATCATTTATGCAAATTCTGAAACAGATCAAATGTTTGCGTGTCTGTGTTGGTTTGTGCTTGTGGTAGAAAGTCTGTCATCATGTGGTTATGATGTGAGTGCTCTCTGGACTCTCCGGGGCATTCAGATCTTTTACATCCACAGCCTCCTCTCTCTCTCTTTCTCTCTCACTCTTTCTTTCTCTCTCTCTCTCTCTTGCTCTCTCTCCCCCCTTTGTTTTTTTTACTATAACCTCCTCTGTTTGTCTCTCTCGTTCTCCTTGTTGTTCTCTCTTTCTTTCACCCTTCTTTAATGAGAACTGCTCTAATTATTCCTCTGGCTGTTTCAGAGACGTGACTAAGCTGCTGATGACCAAACCGATCAATAGATTCACAAGGCATGCACACACACATATACACACAAAGACATGCACAAACACCACAGAAATCTTCAGTTCCCCAATTCAGTTGTAATTTTTATTTCTTGAAGATTGAAATAAACATTTTTATTTTATTTTCGTAAAAAGTCCTATAAAAGCTGTTTTCTTGGCCAGGTTTAAATGCACATTGCTGTTAAGACTAATTGAAGACTGCTTAACAAAAAGATGTTAATGAATTCAATCCATTCTTGTTTAGTAATATATCAATATTTAAATGATCTTGAAAAAAACATTGAGAAAAGAAATACTCAGTGATCTTGGGAAGCCACAATAACTGTCCACCCAGTATCCATTGGTCGCTTGATCAGTGAAGAAATGTTATCAGAAGAATTTTCAATTTGTACCATATTTCGGTGCACTTTTATTATATACTACTTGCTCCCCATTGTCAAGGAGAGAGGTTTCAACAGATATGTGCATGCCCTAACTAACCCACCATCTACAGACACAAACCTTAAAAAAGGCACTTTAACTTAGTATAAAATAATTGCTTAGAAGCAGAATGATAAAACATTTTAGACTGCAATCTCTATTCTAGCTCTATTTTGGAAGCAAGCCTTAAACATGTTGAATGTAACATTCCTGGTGTCTGCATTAATGTATTATTCTTTTGCTTATATTAGGTCACCCAAATTTTCTATTAATTATTTAAAAATGCAAATCTTAATGCATTCCCATGGAAGCAATTTAGGGTTAAAAGATTTGCAAACGCTAAACAAAAGTTTGAGAAAACATAAGCAGAAAAGTATTGTAAATTCAACATAAAATAAAAATAGAACTATGGATTTGGTTAAATGTTGGTTAAATATACAGTCTAAACTACTTGAGCATGACTCTAGTGCTCTGCCATGTTGCGTTATACTATTTTTCACATTAAGAGACACAGAGGTATTTAACATATATTTATTTTTTTGTTTGCAATTGGCTTTTGTGTTTATTATTGAGCTGCTGATTTTTATTTTCAATTCTTCATTTCTGTTGGCAGAACTGCTTTTTATCTCTCGAAACTTCTTTTTTTCATTTTCCTTTACTTCCTGCTTTTCGTTTTCTTAAATCTTTGTTTTCCTTTGCAAACCTTTCAACCATACATTGCTTCCATCCCTACATCCAAAAAAGTGAGTAGACATGTCTATCTTTAAGACACAAAGTTTAAATAAGTTATCTTTTTAAATTTTATACAAGTCTTCCTGTCAGTAAATGTATTGTAATGGGATGTAGTTTTGTTTTTGACAATAATTGGTATTTTTAAACATATTTGTAATATTGACTTAAAATACAAAATGTGACTAAATGTAGTACTATGGTTTTGTGAGATTGAAAAAAAAGAGTTGTTTGTGTCAATAGGTGGTTTTAATTACGTGTAATTAAGTAGTCATCTTATGATTTTTGGAGAATCCAATAGCGATTTTTCTTACTAAGTTGCCAACACTGGTTTTAGGATTAAAATGTCCCACTGTTTTAAAATCCTGATATCCTGTGATGTGTTATTTCACAGTCCTGTCTTCCAGAGAGCTAATTGTCTTTAAATAATCACGGCTCAGTTGGAGCTGAGCTGTGGAGTGTGTGCTTCTGACTCAAGGATTTCTCACATAACTAAAAACCATCTTCTATCAGTAGAATTGAATTGATTTTTCAGCTCTTGGCACGGTGTACTGTGTTATCGTTGGGTCATGGTCTCTGGTCTGGATGGTTAGAGTAGAAACGTCCCCCTGAGAAGCATCATAATGAGGATAAAGCTATCAATTACTCCCCACCCGACCATTACAGAGCAGGTTTAATCGCAGACTCCAGAATAAAAGACTTTATTGGGGCTTTTTAAGGGATGGTGAATTGTGCTGGGCTATTTTATGAGCCTGTGGTGACATCTAAAACTTTATAGAACAAGACTCTCAAATCAGAAGCAAGACTATAAAGGCTCATAAATTCTCTTTTAGCAGAATATTGTGCCGGTGCGTAATCCACTTGTTGCATCTCCTGTCCTTAATTATCAGTGCTTTAGGTTCTAGAAACTACAACATCTTTGGTTTATATAACATGAAAATTGTAACCCTGCATTCTGTTGTCTGGATGCACCTTGAGTGCCTGTCACATTTCTCCACTTCCTCCTGAGTCATTAATCCAGAGGGGAAGCCATTTTTAACCCAGCGGTGAGACGCAGAGAACAGGCCGCAGCAGGAATCAAATCTAGCACAGAATAGTCAAGGTCACCTCACTGCAGCTCGAAGATGCTCATCTGAGCTCCCTCGAGCATCAGCGCAATCACTGTGGTAATGATTCCAGTGAAAATGCTGTTTTTGTATAAGTTAGTTTAGCAACATTGCAAGTTTGTATGTACTTTTAACTTTTTAAACTGATCAAATTTAATCAACTCACAATCGATGGCATTTTGACCACAAGGGTTTATTTCAATAATGCGTCTATACTATTATACTATACTACAGTACTATAATGTAACTCTTAATTTATATGGTCAACTAAAGATTACGTATTACATTTTTTTGCAAACCATTTCAATTTGAAATATTGTTAGAGCTTTGATGAATCAAGTGCTACAATCAAGTGCTTTTCTAATAGTATTTTTGCATATTAAACTAAACTTTAATATGGATATTTTCAAGTAGTACCCAATAAAGTGCTTTTTAAAATTGTTTCAGTCAGTAATTTTAACCTGATTATTTTCTGTTTTTTATTTATTTAAAACATAAAAGTGAAGTTTAGAAAATGTTTCTATATTTCTTGTAGTATTTAGAAGAAATTTATTAGGCAGCACAAGATAATGTATGGTTCTGTCAATCGTTTTTTATTTTTTATGTATTGCTTGTTTGTGCAATTTAGATTTAGATTGTATATATATATATATATATATATATATATATATATATATATATACCAGTGAAACAAAAACCCATTCATAAGTTGAGAGAGCTCAACATACTATATATATAATATTCACATACTAGTTGCACAGATTTTTCATTTAAACAAAAAACTATAGAGTTTAGATATAAGAGATAAGACAGTTAGTATCTCAGGTATTGAATTAAATGCATGGTTATATAAAAGCTCAAAACTGATTGTATGAACAACAGTGGAACTCCAGCATCTTAACAGTCTTGACATTAAAAAACCTGTAACTAGGAGAAAAGTAGCATCATGATAAGATTTGGGGGTTCAAGTGCGAAGCTCAGAAACCCTATTAAAAGCCTACTTGTGTCTGAAGAATGCAGACAACTAAACATTTTGACCAGATGAAGTTATTCAAAGACTCAAGTGTGTGCTTTTTAAAAAGGAAAAAAAAAAAACTTTGATTGTCATTTAATCTGTAGAAAACATTGTAAAAATTAGTCCTTCCTAGCATCTTCAATTGACCAACTTCTTTTATAGTTGTATTAAAACGGAATCTTAAATTAGTTTCAGAGAGGAAACAAAAACAAAAACTTTAGGAATAGAAACTAAAGACACATGAGTTTTAAGACCCTTTTAAGATTCTATGTGCATCAATGTCAGGTTGATGCTCGAACTTAATGTATGCATTCATGCAATTATGCATTGAGCATCCCACTGCTTGCGTCAGAGACTTGCAGAGTATGTGCATTTGTGTGTGTGCGTGTCTGTGCGCGTGTGTGTGTTGGGGGTCCATATGTTTGGGTGCTGATAGTCTGTGGATTTGTGTGTTTGTGCGGCAGATAACAGACTGTTTATAACCTTGGCAGAGTGTCGGGTTGTAATCTGGCGCTGGCATATTTCCCCTCACCAACCGATAAAGGGCTGCGAGTGACTTTATCACACCGACAGATAGAACACACACACGCGTACACAATACTAAGTGTTGTGGTGGTTTATTTTTAGAAAGCACACTCTACCCCCTCTAGTTCCCTGGAAAGTGCAATCAATTTCTACATCTGTCTTTCTAGGCTTCATGGGGACAATGCAATGAAGCAGACAGCTCCAGAGGTGCCATTAAAGCCTTTATTCTTGGCCTCTTTTGTTTTTATGGAAATCCCATCACCTTTAAAGGCAAATTAGGTGTTATTTTTTTTGAATGTCATTGTTGGCAGTTTATAATTTGAATACATCAGATTAACTGGTTTGAATGTTAGAAGGAGGAGATGGAATATCTATTATATCTTTGATTCAGGAATATTTTTCCACTCTGAAGTTATTGTTTGTATGATCTGTTCCATAAAAAGTTATATATAAAATATTGTTTTGAAAGGTAAATATAGTGCAAAAATAGATTATAATTCTCGCTGGCTTTCATATAATGTGTAACATTCATATGTTAATACGCAAGTATGGTCACTTAATGAGTGTTTCCTAAATGAAGTAAATCATAAGTTTGGGTGGAGCTTGGTTGATAATTGACCACGCAATCATAAGGTCCTGTCTATCCATATTTCCAGTCAGGAAAGGACCTATGAGACAACACTTACGTTGTGCAAACTATCCCTCCCCCCACCCCTTCCCTTCCTGGTCCCGGACTTCTTATTTGGACAGCTTGTCTAGTACGCTTTTCTATTGCACACTAAACACGCTTGCGATACTAGACAATTATGAGCAAGAGTGAAGTCGTGAATGAGTTTTTCCTCTAATGCCATTCACACGATTTGTTCTAAAGAACTGATTCATCTAGATGTAAAACTACTTTGGGTTATTTAATCATTCACACAAATGGTTCAATGATTTGTGCCTATACAGATGTGAGGTTCATGGTTGTTGAACTGTTGCATAAAATTCTGTTTTGAGATAATTAGATTAATTATTCTAAATCAACACTTTAACAGATTAGTGTCCTTTAGAACACCAAAATGAGATAAACAAAAAAGACTAAACAAGTGCTTATCAAAAATAATCATGTGATTATGAGTAAAAACAGATTGCTTGCATCTTTTCTCCAATTTTATGTATTCCTCCTTACAATTTTGTATATATTCAGTTGGCAACTGAATTCCTACTCCCCAATTCTTTATTTCTTTTCCATCTTTTTTCTCACTCCACACGAACAAAGACTGTCAGTTTTCTCTGAAACTTTCCTCCATGCTTCTATACTTCCCCCTTCATCACAAGGTTTCGTTGAAGGAGAACAACAGGACAAGGTTCCATGATTGACTAGGACAACAGGATACTTGCATGCCTTGAGTCTTCAGAGGAAGTGCGTGCATGTGTATTTTTACATCATACACACGCCCTGGCACACTGCAAGTGCCTGCTTCATAAATTAGAATTAGGTATTCATACGGCACATCGCTAGAGAGAGAGAGAGGGAGAGAGTCTCATGAGGGCGGCAGCATCTAGGTCAGAGTGACTTTATCATTCAGAGTGCTGGAGGAACCCTTGAGAGACCACTGAAGTGAGTTTAGATCCAGCTCACAACGAGACCAGAGTGCTCCATGATGGTTGTTGTCTCTGAATTTCATCACACGGAGACACTTTTAATTAGGTGTCTTAACTAAGAGGATAGGGATTTATTAGGAAGAACTAGCTATAAGGCCTGTTTCTTCATAAAAAAAGTTTTTTATACCATGCTTTCCTGAAGATTCAAAACAATAGTTTCACTTTTCCTCTGATTACTAATGAAGATTGAATATGAAAGAAAATGTCTGAATTCTTTTCAATCATCGTTTACTTTGAAATTTCAAAGCCCTATAAAACTGCAAACATAGCTTAGGTTTTAAAACAAAAATAGCTACACAAATTTAGAGCAGTTTTGCTTGGTTCCATCACTGACTGTTAAAGTCTCACACCTTAATTCCTGTGTGGAAGAGATGTATTTGAGTCTATGGGAAATACAGTTTTTTTTAAGTGCATGGGCCTACAATTTGTTCAAGTCTGCTTTTTTGTCATTTTCACACCACAATTTTATTATAGACTTTGTCAACACCACAGACAAACCAAACAAAACAAGGGATGGGATTACTGAGAGAAGAGTAATTTTTTAATTTATAATGATCATCATTATTAGTAAACCAGGTGCCCAGAAACCCCAAATCCTCTACTCAATGTTTCTGTGTCATATATTTCTACTGAAGACGTTCAAATGTTTATTTAAAGTGACAAAAAAACCCCATCAGACTCTATTTTTTAATGGACAGAGCTTCTCTTTCTTTGCTTTCTAGTGGAGACTCCATCTGTTCTTTGCTTGAAGTACATCAGAGGCAGAGGTAGACAGTGAGAAATAAACTCTTTTGCTAGATTATTAAAAAAAACTTGTTGATCCCAAACTTTTTAAAGACTATAAACAGGAAAAATCTGCCATTTCTGTTTTGCCCCAAGGTCACTTTTAAACCGTCGATGACTCCTAACTTGATGCTGATCACTTGCAAATGACAAATATTCTCAGAAAAATTCTTCCCAATGGTCCTTGGATGCAGAGAGCTATAGCTACTGTAATAGGAGAACCACTTTTTAGATTTGATCAAGGCTAAAAATCTGTCGCAGACAAAGAGCTAGGGCTAACTGGGTTATCATCAGGATAATTTCTTCTCAACGTATCTGTGAAGGTCGGCCTTGTAGGTGCAGTTTTCACAATCATCAAACCAAAATCCATCGATCATTGAATTATTTAGCTAGGGATCATTACAGATGCCTGATCTTTAGTACTAATAAGTTTTAACTTCCATCCAATCAAAGAAAGAAGCTGACATCAAATTCTGATACCTGTATATGTTTACATGAATACATGCACTGAGGCATATCTGATAAAAAAAATGACTCTGTGAAAACTGTAGAAACCTCAATGCTAATGATTTCTGCAGGACCTATGTAAATTCAATTCACATGGCATCAAGCAGAAGCTAGACTCTGATTGGACTAAATAATATAATGTACAAGCACATTCTGGAACCTGTGTTGCCAAGTGAGATGTTACCAAATAAAAAAATAGGCTAACTGTAAGTTATTATGATGAAATTGAATGTATTTAAAAATTTGGATTGTTGCGGGGCCTACATTGAAAATCCATTCAAACCAGATTAACTTCAATTTAATTTGATCTTTCATTTGGATTGGTGTTCATAACTAATTATTTTAGTAATATTGCGAGTGTTTTCTGGAAAACATGTTTCTTTAGCATTTAATAAGCTCACATTTAAAAACACTTATATTTTAAACATTTATATTCTAAAATTATATTTTATGTTTTTGCCTTAATGCTATTATTCTCCATAGAATCAATTTTAGAGGGAAGAAAAATCTTTATAAAACGATTATTTTTGACCCTAAAGCTCTGAAAAAAAATGTAATTACACCTCCAGACATCAGTTCCCTGGTGTGCCGGATCAAATTAAAACCTGTAATGACTATGACTGGATGCTTTTCATTGCCTCTTCTGTGTCAACTCAACCTTTGACCTCTCTTTACTCTTCTAATATTCATCCAATATTCATTTTAGTCTCATCTCTCCTGCTCTTGAAAGCCTGTGATCTTTCACTCAGAGTCTTTTCATCATTTTCAGAGCTCCATGATTGACAGCAGGAGTTTCCTTTGACCTACATTTGCATCTGCTCGATGACCCGTATCAAGTGTGTGAGTGTGCATGTGCGTCTGTAAGTGTCCGGTCGTGTGGCCGTGCGTTTGGCATTTTCCCTGGGGCTTGTGCTGTCTGGGGTCCAACTGCGGTCACTTCAGGGGGCCAAGAAATACTATTCATGGCATTGAGACGACAGGACAGTGAAAAATAAGCTTCTGTTTGATGAGACAGATGCGGTCGCAGACAAGACACACATGCTAGTGTTCACCTGCTCAGGTCCCACATGGATATAAAGACAACTATTACTTATGTTTTAGTTCAAATTCGTCAAAGTAGATGTTGGAAACAAGATGCCTGGAGAAAATAAACAACGATATGGAAAAAAAACAGAGCATGCATTTTTTTTATTTAGGAGTCTGGCAAGAGTGGACTCGATTTATTGTGAATAAATAAGTGGAGTCAGTCCACTGTAAAAAATTATCTGAAAAAAAATACAGTACTGATAATATTATGGAACTAGTCAGTTTTAAAAATGTACAGGGTTATCAATATTTTGATTATTGGGATAGTCTGCTGGCCTGTCTTAGTAATGTCTGTTTTGAGTGAATATGTTAATAAAGCATAAGTTAAATGCATTATAATCACATGTTGAATTAAAGTTAAAACCAAATATAACAGCCATGGTATAGAAATGTATAGTTACACTGAACCACTGCTATACTTGAATGTGGAGGAATGATGGAAACCAGAAAAAGAAATCTCTGTTTTGAAATGAACCATTCTCAAGTGGACAGGGCGTTAAAATAATAAAAACAAAATTACTGGCATTGTACTATTATGTATGCATTTTAATATGTTTAAAATGATGTTTTTATAAAAAACTTCCTGTCAGTAGATCATTTTTTTTTGTGTGGGGGATGTGGAGAGTTTTTTTGTGAGGTAGTGGAATAATTCATAAGCTTTTAAGAGTTGCTCAATCTACATTATCAATACTCAACCAATCAAAGTAACCAATTGTATGTATTTTGTCTATGTTTTATTGAAATAAACAAACAATGGATACCAATATTACAACAACAAAAAGTGAACCTGTATATACGGTACATTTAAAAATGACCAATGCATGTACAGTGGATTTTCATCCTGATCGATTGACAAAATTCAAGAATGTAAATAATTAATACATCTTTAAGCGTAGCTCAGGAATCTTTGGATTTATTCTGTGCTCAGAGGCTGTTGTCAGGGTATATATATATATTCTCTTCTGGAAAGCATCATGGTTTCACACGTTTGTATTCTTGGTTTCTGAATGGCAGCAGGAAAGTCACTCCTGCATCTTGGCACAAAATAACCCAAACGCAGGACCCGTGGGACTTTAAGGTGCCTTCTTCTTTTCTCTCTGTTCTCTCTGTGCAGCTGCGAATCTAATATCAGACACACGCAGACACACTGCACTGGCAAACACAGAGGAAGAGAGATTTATGTGCCTCCAAATATGTGCATGAATCCCTCAATCCGAGTGTGGAGCGTGCAGGAATCTTTCTGAGTTCAGTTTGGCTAGCTTTTGCTTTCGCTGTTATTTCTTTCAACTCTTGACATGCCAGATGCAGTTTATTTTCATAGTTTCTCCATTGAGAAGGCAGTCATTTAAAAGCATATTTTCTTTGGACTCTTCTTGGTTGACTCAATAGTTCTTTTTTTTTTGCTTACTTGCAACTTTTGAATTTTAAATTAATAGAATCCCAGTTAGTGCCACATTATGATCATCAAAATTATATTTGTATACATTTTTACACATGCAGAGTGACATTTTTGGCTTGACTTATTGGTTGTAAAAAAATGGAAATATAAAATGGAAATATGGAAACATGAAAATATGACCACTAGTGGTAGATTAATACATAGAATACTTTTAATGTGTTTACTTAAGTCACACATTTTCAGAGCTTATAATTATCACAGGAAGTTAATGGGGGCTATCATATAATTGACACAACAGTTCCTTTTGGGATGCAATTGTTAGATAATATAAAGGAATCCCATTAGTGAATAACCTAAAATTTTGCACATTTCACAAGACTGATTCTTGTGACATTCATGGTGTTGTATCAAGAGAGGATTCTCTGTAGCTGTTTTAAATCTTGTCATCATGGCTCACGTTGGTCCCTCAAGCCTGGTGTGATGTTTTAATGAGAATCAGAAATGGGTATCGCTGAGCTGATCCGTTGCCATTTCTTAAACTGCCGAGTAAGAGCGTCATTAATAATGCAGCTCATTAAAGTGTGTAATTAATGTAACGGGGAGTGCAGGGGTTGCAGTGGGAAATGCAGTGCTCCTGCAGAGACACACACACTGACTCCATACACTGATGCATTATTTATGTGCTAGAGAAGAAGAGAATAGCTCAAATCAAATGAGGGAGATTCGCTCAGCCTCCAACACTGCCGTGCACTGGGATTATGCTGTGTGTGTATTTTAGTGTGTATTTAGTGCATGTCTGTGTGTGCAACCCTAGTTACCACACTACTGTATAGCTCCTCCTTAGAAACCAGCATCCTCACCTTCTCGAAAGCGTACATTTAAACTATTTCAGGTCCTCATTAAATCAGGTTTATTTATTTTCCTAAAATCTTCACCAAAAACCATGACGAAAAATGGAACGGCTTTGAAACTCTCTATGTGGAAACTGTGGGTACTGGAGCAGTGCACCATGGGTAGTATCAGATGCAAGTTCTAAAACTATCCCCCGCCTTCACTGCTGTTCTCCTCATTCCTTCACTTCACATGTGCTACTATAATTTACTGCCTCTTGGCTAATCAGAGTAATTATGGCTTAATTAAAGTCAATCTCTTTTACATAAACATGTTGGCTGAGAGAATGAGGCTTTATGAAATGTGGCACACATGAAAAGAACCCTCACTTCAGCCGCCATGCTGTATTAGTAAACACTCTATTGTTGCTCCATGTATGTTATATCCTTCACAGTGCAAGCAGACATTGTTTAGGGTTTTTTTTCATCAGTATTATTTCTTTAGTGGAGAGAGGCTATCAAAATTACATGTTTTCTTTATATTTAACAGTTAAAAACCTCTCAAATATCAAAATAAGTTGTTTTATCGACTGTTTAGTTTAGCTTTGATGTTTAACTAATTGTCGCTTTTAAAACAATACTTTTAATTAAAACTATAAAAAGTTGTCTTCTAAATGTCAGTTTTAGTTGCAATAAAAGTAAACTGATGACTGACATGAAAAGCTTTGTTCTTTATTGTATTTAAAATCTGTAAAATAGCTTCTTTTTAATTAAAAGTATTTGAAGTGATACGTGCTTTAGTTTTAATTTGATAAATTATAATATTATTATTATAAATTATCATATTAAATTTTCTACAATAATGTTGTAAAATATAGTCTATTGCTTGAAAAATTCTCAAACTCATGACCTTCACATAAATATGATTTTATTATTATTATGATTTCACATATTTTCTAGAGTGAAGTCAAAGCCTTTATTGTCTTTGTTTATTGTCTATTTTTTGTCGATGATTGTCTTGAAGCCATGAAATTCTCTGCTCTTTCTTTGCGTGTCTTCTGGAGCGATGTGTGTTTGCGCAGCATCTCAAGGGAATGAGTTTAATAAAGAGCTGCAGGGCAGGTTTTAATGACCGTCCGTTCTGGCCTTCAGGGGCCTCTGAGAATGGACGCTTGATCCTGTCTGAGGGTGCACAGGAGTCTTCTTTCTGATTGCTCTGATATTTCAAGAGTCTTTAATATTTGAATAAACCACATTATTATCGGATCGAAGCAGACACCAATGTTTTTTTTTAAAAAGCGTTATAATGGTATATATTAGTATTTTTAAGTAAAATAAGGAATTATTAACATTTAATCCCTGCATTTTTTGAAAACAACTATTATTAGTAGGGAATAGTTTTGGTTGTAAAATGTCCATGGGGTGGGAGGCCAGCACTATCTTTATCTTATCTTCACGTATTAGAGAGATCAATCATGTGAATGATTCTATTTGAATAAGAAACAATATTTGATTGGACAAAAATTTGTGCTGAACCCAATTATTTAAGGTTCAGATGTAGAACAGATCAGGGATAGGATGTATGGGAAAACAAATACTTAATCATTCTGAAACAGTGCAGCTGACGAAATGTTAATTTATGTATAGTTCATGCCGTAATTATATCATTATTTACATTATTTCTGAAAATTTTGTGACAAAGTATGCAGCATTTTTTTTGCAAGCTTTTTACTTCATCGAACATTCTTGCTAACAAAAATTAGTCTGTCCCTATCTCTTTGCTATGTAATTTTTCCACCTCCACAGAAAAGCCCTTTTGATTTCTTCACCCTCTTCTTGGGATGGAAAATGTTTTTTCTTGGAAGGTCAGCAATGGCTAAGAAGATGAACTTCTCCTCCTCATATGTTATTCTGTTGTTAATCCCAAGTCATTCCAAATTCCTGAAATAGATTGTTTTCAGATGTATAGAAACCATGAAAATTAAAGCAAGATTTAAATAATAAATAAAAAAACAAGCTAGCATCAGTTCATTTTTAGTGTTTCTTAGAATTTTCTATTATCTGAATCATTTGTTTGGAAGCCAAATAGCTTCAAATGTTTCAGAGTAGTGTACAATGTGTTTTAATGGAGTCTCTGTTCACATTTTTGACAATTCACTCTTAGTAAAAGTAACTTGTTGGCTAGATGAAAAAAAAAACAAAGCACGACGACACATCCAGAACATTGCCATCCAGGGAAATTTGTGGCCAGTTTAAAGGCACAACAGCTGTGGTTGTCAAAGGTATAAGAGCGAGTACTGCATCGACTCAACAATTGCATCACACCAGTGAGATACTGATCACTATTCATTTTCTTATCATGTGTGAACGCAGTCTCCATGGTTTTTTGATGCCATTTTGGCCATTTACTTTAGACCAGTAATGAGCTATATTTAAACATATCTACAAAAATAGGAAGGACTGTAAACAATGTTCTACATGGACTGGTCATAATCATGTATTAAAAAGCAGACATCAAGTCAATGCCTGTAAAGTAAAGTATAGAGCAAGACAGATTCAATTGTATGGCGCTTGTTTTGATGTGTTTGTTCAATACTTGACTGGTATTGTTGTCAGCTCGTGTTGTGTTTGTGTGTGTGCGTGTATGAGAGACCGAGGAAGCAGACAGCCACACACCGCCTGCGTCCCGTTCTCTCATGTGATTAACTCTTTCAGTGGACTCGCCTCAGATCCACACTGACAGCTGGGATTCAGGACGGCTCTCATCATCCACACGCCAGACAACAGCCACATGCTAATTCATCCAACGTCCCCCTCACTATCAACACATGCTCATACACCCTCACACTGGGGAGCACTGTCTGTACCCCAGACACAAACAAAAATACAACATAAAAGCTCTCAGAAATCTTTTATATTACAGACTATATTATAATGTATTACACAGCTTATTGCTATCAGATAATGATAATAATCAGAGGTGCTAGAATTGTTAGCTTCTTAATACTAGACTGAAGTCAATTAAAATTTTGCCTTCTTGATTTTATAATATCAGGTTTTTATTATTGTAGTGTGATATTTAGTGGACTTCTCAAGCCTCCACTTTCTTGTCACCTGCTTGTACTAAGTGCTGCTGGGACGCTGTTGTTTGGTGACTAATAAATATGAGCATTTTACACTAGTGTTGGCTTCTTTGCAGTGGCTAGCGTCTACTTTTAGAATTAAGTTCTAGAACATTTAAATTGTCTATAGAACCCTTGCATGCAAAAGGCTGCTGATTCGAGCCTCCACTGGGTCGGTTGGCATTTCTGTGCTCCGGATTCCCCCACAAGTCCAAAGACATGAAGTATAAGTGAATTGGGTAAACACAATTGTCCTTAGCTTATGAGTATGTTTCCCGGTGGTGGCATCCTCTACGTAAAACACATTTCAGATAAGTTGGCAGTTCGTTCCGCTGATGGATGGATATAACCCTTGCATGCATCTCCAAACTCTTTCGAGTCCTTGCTAACAAGTTTCTTGTGGTATCAAGATAGGGTTACTCTAGTCTAGAGGTTGCTTAATCCAAAATGAGAGGTGACCAAGTATTCACTGTAGGTGCTCCTTGGATTTGAAACAATGTGCCTCCACATTCTTGCCTTCCAATAATTAGATTTTTTCATTTATTAACCAAGGCTTTGAAATCTGTGGATTAATTATGTGCTATGTCTTTCTTTTATAGTATTTGTATATTTTGATTATACAGCAATATTACAGTTTATTCTGCACTACTGAATCTTACTTACGAACTTTACAATTTCTTAGGAAGACAAATGTGGTTTGTGCATTCTTTAATAATTTCTATATGTTCTGAAGTACAGTCAGAATCACGATTCAGTTTTGTTGAGAAGCTAACAGCACACTGCAAATATTCATACTAAAACAGAGATAGTGGATTTATGAAGTTTTACAAGATTTCAATACCTTTAAAGCACAAGCAAACATAAGTCCCTATTTTCATCTTATTGACACATTTTCATCAAAAAATTGTTTTACAATAATTAATCCCAGTGCTTACTTGAATTTAATGTGTTTTACTACATCTGTTAAATTTCAAACTTGGTTCAGGATCGTTAAAGTAATTAGAAAGTATTTCTCCTCATGATTCTCCTAAAGGGAGTGAGTTTGACTAAAAGAGACTAGCCGTTTGTCCATGTCCTTTGTCCTCTCCAGCTTTGAGAGTAAAGCATCTGGTTGTGTGTGTGTGTGTGTGTGTGCGTGCGCGCGTGTGCGTGTGCGTGCGTTTGTGTGTGTGTGTGTGTGTGTGTGTCTTTGTCTATGTGAATGAAAGCAGCTGCGGATCGAGTCTGACAGTAAAGCTGAACATTGCTCATTAACAATCAGCACCTCTCCTCTGTATCATCTCTGAGAATATCCTACAAGCTAATAAACATTCGTTGAGCTTTTAATAGCTGTTTAGTAGCCCTTACTAATCAGGCCTAATGAAGAGTGTGAGCTGAAGCTGAATAATTTGAGGAAACTGATCCTGGTGACACTTTGAATGTTAATTTGGATAAAGATGTGAAATTAGAAATCCTTAAGGATCATCCCTCTCATCTGACAGCTCAACACCTAACACCATTGAAAGACATTTGAGACCTTTCGGTCAAACATTTTCTTGCACATACTAAAAATCTAAGAGTCAAAATACTTACTAAATCTATGACCTAACAAGAATCAAATGATCAGAATCTAAATTAAACTATTGAAGCCAAACCTTTCTCTTGAGCTGTGTCTCGTGCTCCAAGTTGATGCCACAATCTTTTGCAAACTCGGTTGAGCAGAGGCTTTTAGTATGCTCTTCAGGCTATCAATGTAATGCTTGGTTACAATGTTTCTATACATTGTAGACAATTATATTATATGTCTTTAGTTGTGTAGATAATGTATAACACCTGTCTTGTCATAAAAACAGTACTGAAAAGGCATAAGGTGAGGCAGGCATAGCTCTGCCAGTAATGAATAGGGCACTCATGAGCTCATGGTTGCTCTTCTTCTAAGTAGTCAAGTCACTTTCAACAAGAGTTTGTTATTTTATGTTTTGTTCCTACTGACAGCAAAAATAGCGGATGTAATATCACAGCTCACAAAATTCTCAAAATTCAGTTTTCAATGTAAACATGAAGTGAAATTATTGGTTTTATTTACAAGTAAA
The DNA here is from genome assembly GCA_900490495.1 of Danionella dracula. Lineage (NCBI taxonomy): Eukaryota > Metazoa > Chordata > Actinopteri > Cypriniformes > Danionidae > Danionella > Danionella dracula. Next base: position 8,009,686 of record UELW01000996.1, read on the forward strand.
TGTAAGACCAGTGTGCATTTCCTATGAGTGAGAGAAAGTAAGACAGAGGGCACTTTCTCAGTGGCACTGTGGCGCTTGTTATATGCTGCCTGTAACATCCGTTTGGCTTTTTTTGGGGTACATACTGAAAAACATTTTACATTGTTTCTTGGCACAATTTGTACTTGCTATTCGTATGGAATGCTAATATGAAAGACAATCGGTAGTTGTAAAAAGTATATATGCGCATATATTAGTAAATCTGCCACACCAGTCACAAATCTCATCACACTGATTTAGTCTGCGTATCTACTAGACTGAAAACAACCTGTTAGTGTTAAACATAACCTTTTTTACAAATACCACACATGTTCAGAATAACATTCTGGTAAACAAAATTGTGATGAAAAAATTGTATGTGCTCATGGAAATGAAACCATGTAACTAATGAAAAAGCCGAAATGTTGGGAAATTCATTGTTTGAGTCTGTAGTCATGTTTTTTTATTTATTAAATATTGATTTGATTTGTGAAAGGCCACGCGCTCAGGGGTTAAGCAAATGTCATGAAGCGACGATGTTTGTTTGGCTCTGTGTGGTCAGATTTGCCTCTTCTGTAAGAGTGTAAACTGATTTTATTGTTTGTGAACATCATTCATGTTATGTATTATTCATAACAGCTGATAAAACAATTCCATGCAGAGTAAATCTGTGGGAATGTCAGGCAAATATCTCAACTCTGGCTCACTAGATCTGTAAATAAACACATCTGGTACATTTTATCAAGAGTTTAAATGGAGTTTGATATTATTTCTGATTTGAAAAGTTACTATTAATAATATTTTTTCATGTTTGTTTTGATCGTATTTTTCTAATATTTGATTGAAAATGAAAACTTCTCTGGTGAAAGAATAATCTGCTCGTTTCTGAATAAAATGATTGTATAATTAACTTTATCAGAGCGAAATGAGAGAATGTATGTAACATGAATTAATGTGTTGTCTTAGCTCTCTTCTGTTTGAGCAGGAGTAAATTAGTCTGGCTCTTTGAAGCTAAATAAAGTGGATGGTGTTTCTGTCCCTTTCTGTTCAGGTGCATTTCAAACATCTGTTCATTGGGTTTAATAATAGGCATTGGTTTAGAGAGAATTCATGATGCATCTAATTTTGGATGTGGCTGGGTACTTTTGTACTTTCCACAGTAACAAAAAAAAAATTATTTAGAAGTCATGATTACAATAGACACAATTTTATCAGTAACATTAATTATTTATATATATTTTAAAATTAGACATGATCTTCCAAGAATAATCACACACGCACACACGCATGCACGCACACACACACATTGAACTTTATATTTATTTTGTAAAGCTGATGTCTGACTTTTATGTTTGGCTGTGTGTAATCTATGGGCTTGAGGATCCCTTGTATAACTCACATTTGCTCTCCAGCTCTATAAACACACAGCATGAGCGTGAAAGCATCTCTTGGCAGGGCTGAAGCCAGTTGTTTCATGATCCAGGAGTTTTTATGTTCAGTTTTGGCTCAACAGTCTAGACGTTTTCTAAGCTTTGGAATTTTTCTGGCCCTGACTTTGTCACACTCAGTCTAGCACACACTCCAGCTGTGTATAAAGTGTCACAACATTGTTTTTTTGTGTTATGTCATGAATTAGTTCTGTTGTAAACCAATTGTCTTGCATGTTTTAATATTAATTAAAAGGTTTCCTAGTACCTGCTCTTTGCTTGTTTCATTTTTTGTTTAAAGTTTTTAAAAATAATTTTCATTTAATATACTCACAATGTAATGCTCTTTATATTGTGTACTTGTAGAATAGTAGCAACACATTATAACATGCGCTGCTATATTTTTTTGTGAATTTTTTTTTTTACAGCACCATATGGTGGACATAAAGCAACAGAAGAGTTGGATAGTTGAGTCAGAGCAGTAGGATTGTGCATTGAATTTTCAGGCCTTAAATTTTAACTGTCAATGAAAATATGATCTAAACTATTTCTTAAAACCTTTTTAGGATCTTAAATCCTAAATAGAATAATTACAGTTCTATTTATTGTATGCACATTTCAGATCTGCAAGATCAATTACTGAATAGAATAAGATTTTTAAAGTTTTTTTTAAGTGGAGTTACCATGTATTGCTTTGTCTGGGCAACATTTCCCTCTAGTGACCAGTCAGCAGTTTTATATATTTAAGGAACATGGTGATAATATCACACATAAAATATAAATTCTAGATTAATTTTAACTATTCATGTCTTCACCCCCACCCTGATGTCTTATACATTAATTTTCTTTTGTTAATTGATTTAAAAAATGTGCAAAAGTGGAAATTCACTTCTTATTGTAGTGAATGTGAAGTTTTCAACTATTTATTGACAACTTTACATCGGGATATGTTTCCCTACCAACTTATTTTTCAAACCTTACAAATAGTTTCAAGGGATCAGACCTATCAATATTTCCTCGGGCACTATTTCATGTAGCATTAGTAGTATAGTATCTTTATCTAGTATTGAATTCATTGGAATATGAATTGGCTTTTGCTGATTGTATTTGTTTCCCAGCGATGGGTTGCGGCAGGGAAGGGCATCCGCTGCGTAAAACATATGCCAGTGAGTTGGCGGTTCATTTCGCTGTGGCGACCCCGAAAGGGAATAAAGCCGACATGAAGATGGATGGATGGATGATTGTATTTGTCGATTTATGTTTGTGTTGTTTGCGTATTTATGTGTCACTTAAGTTTCTCTGCTCATTTCTTTGCAGTGTTGAGTATCCGGGGTGCACAAGAAGAAGACCCTCCTGATGCCCAGCTTATGAGATTGGACAACATGCTTCTAGCTGAGGGTGTGTCTGGGCCGGAAAAAGGAGGCGGGGCTTCGGCTGCTGCAGCAGCAGCGGCAGCAGCATCGGGTGGAATAGGAGCCGATAACTCTGCTGAACATTCTGACTATAGAGCCAAACTGTCTCAGATTCGCCAGATCTATCACACAGAGCTGGAGAAATATGAACAGGTAAATGGATGAGTTTTTAAAAACTTTCACCTAAAAATAACCCTTCTTCAATCTCACTCCACTTCAGAACAAAAGTTCTAAAATGTTGTGTTTATATCGTTGAAGTTGAATCATTGAAGTTTCATGAACTGTTATAGTAATTATAGTACACTAACACTTGGTACTGACAGATAAAGTATGATTTAATTGGATTAAAAATTGTTTGTTAACGAAGTTTGAAGTTTTAAACTTTAAAACTTAAAAAAAAACTGAAAAAACCGAAGGGGTTCATCACCAATATGAGCATGGTTTCCTGATTAAGGTGGGTGCGTGTCCATGTGTGCTCCTTTCCCTGGACAGTAGACCCTCTGTAATGATAAATGATCCAGATAGAGCAGAGGTGATTCACTGCAATGCATTCTGGGACGGGGCCAGGTGTCCTCTGTTTGTTTGTTCACAGAAGGACATTCATAGCTGTCAGAGAACCACACTAACAAACACACAGACCACCCAAAAGAGGAGTCCTTCATCATGGGCTCTCTGGCTGTGTGTGTGTGTGCGTGCGTGCGTGTGCGTGCGTGCGTGTGCGTGGTGTGCTCCATCTATGAGTGTAGGTTCTCAGATCCTACTTCTCTCTTTCTCTCCCTTCTGTATTAGTGTTTGTGTGTCTCGCTCACTCTGAGTAATGAGAAGCTCACACCAATGACAAGGCTGAAAGTAAAACAACTCAATTTTTATGCGTGATATATGAACTGCAGAGGGATCTAGAGGAGTGAAGAGTAAGCAACAATTTTCAGAAGCATTCATAATACTAGACAGCAGCAACTCGTTAGATGGCGTTCGTATAGTCAGGCGTTACACATTTCAAATTTACTCTGACTTTTTTTTGTTGTTGAGAAATTGATTGTAGGTACCATAGTAGTTATTATGGAATTAAATACTACATAGTTTATGGTAACTCTCTGGTTGGCAACCATAGATGTTGCAAAGTAAATAGATGTCATCGGTTAGTTTTGAACTTCTATTCAGTTTTTTTGTTAACTAAAGAACAGTATTGTAAAGTGTTACTTTATATCATACAATATTATGATTTATATTTTTATTTATTATGACAATATTTTTATTTTTGTTCATTTAGACTTCTCTATTCTGACCATTTATTTTATTACATGACATCCAGCCACAATAGTTTTGTGATCGGGCTCACGCAGTTTTGAACTTTTTTGAAAAGATTTTGAAAAGTTTCTGATGATAAAAACCTAGCATTAATAGTTGGAATTAAAATTGACTGCAGCCATGATCACGATACTTCCTTGCAATAATTATATTCAAGGGATGTATAAAATATACTTACAAATCAACCAAGACTCAGAAGTTGTTTTATTAGCTCTGCCCCTCTGATCATGAAAATAATAGTCTTTGTTTTTTTATGTGATTGCTTATTGAATTACATAAATAAAAAGGTACATTCAATAGCATCCTACACAGAAAGTTAAAGTGTCAAATTAACTTTCCTTGTGCCAATGGTTAAACCTAAGTAAATGCTTCACTGTGTTTAAATGTTAAAAGTTACACAAAGACAGTTAAATTAAACCTGAAGTTCTCTGGTAGTTTTAATTTAGTAAATGGGATGTTAAGTAAACTCTCAAATCAGTATAATTTATTTTTAATAAACACTGAACGAAACACATTATTTTCTGTTTTCCTATTTGCCACTTTAAAATATTGTCTGTGTATATGACTTTTTGCAGGCATGTAATGAATTCACTACTCATGTGATGAATCTTCTTCGAGAACAGTCACGCACTCGTCCTATCTCCCCAAAAGAGATTGAGCGTATGGTGGGCATTATCCACCGTAAGTTCAGCTCCATCCAGATGCAGCTGAAGCAGAGCACTTGCGAGGCTGTGATGATTCTTCGCTCACGATTTCTCGATGCCAGGTACTTTACCCAAATACTTTAAGCCATTCATACGTCGATTAAAGCTTCTCGGTCCTAATTAAGGTCAAGGGGTATATTAAAATTCTCTTTTATGGAGATAAGTTAGACGGACTACCTACTAAATACAGTTCAACTCTTTGCTCTGTGGAATCTCTTTATAATAAAAGGCTTGGCAATTTTATTTGTGTAGCCCATTTTCATATACATTGGCTATTAAAAGTTCTTAAAAATATAATTCAGGGTTTTTGTGGGGTCTTAAAAAGTTTAAAATCCAAAAGCTACATTTTAGGCATTAAAAAGTCTTTCACTAGTCATTGTAATGTCCATGTAAAACTAGTAATTTTATGTTGTCTGAGGTTGCCAGAGATTGAGAAAAGGCTCCTAAATGCAAAAAAAAAAAAAAGTTAAATTATGGAGGGGTTGCCATAGTCTGAAAAAATGTGCATAAATGCTCAAAAACTTAGTCATGGTTATGGTGGCCAGAGTTTGAGAATACTTTAATAAATTCTCAAAAACATAAAACTGGTGTTTAGCAGTCCCATAATTAAAAAAAAGGTTTATATATACTTAAAAGTGATGGTAAGGGTTTCCAGATATTGAAATAAGACTTAGTAAAATGCATGGTTAGGGTCACTAGAGTTAGAGACAAACCTTAGTAAATGCTCAGAAACATAAAAATGATGGGTACAGTTTGAAGCATACTGTTTGTTCTGCAAAAAAGTAGTATATCTGATAGGTAGTATATCTGATTCTTAGCTGACTTAAAATGGTCCTAAAAAGTCTTAAATTTGACCTTATGAAACCTGCAGAAAGCCTGATGATAAAACATGTCAGAGATAAAAGCAGACAATAAAACAGGTCAGATATAAAAAGAAGAGCAAAGTATAAACAAATTCTTAGACGTTCAAACCAAAATTCTCATTGTCAGTTACCCTGCATTAATCTAAACCTGTAGCTTGCACGTCCATCTTGTGTGGGGGTTATTTGCACATGTGACTATAATTGTATTTATTTGTTGAACTGATCCTTCCTGGGGGAGTTCGATCCTAGATCAAGCTTTTAGGGTCCCCCACACACACACACACACACATACCGTCTATCCCTCCCTCATTGTAATCCCATGTTCTCTTTGAATCCTTCTTGGGATTTACATATATTTCTTATTGGATAAATCCTGCTGGAAGCCAGGTGTCGCAAGGAGAACATTAAAATGAACTTGATCTGCTGAGCATGCTCAGTTTTTTTAGATTAAGCCTATCCTCGGATGAGAGTGTATTGGGCTCATTTGCATTGAGTGACTACAGAGAAGAGGGGTTTAGGGGAGTAAATGGGCTTTGAAACCCTCCGTTCTGCCCAAGCACATGCTCTTAACTCACAGATGAGTGATGTGGAGAGCAGGCTGAATTAATTTACTGATATTTCAAAGCTTTTCTCTTGGAGTTGCTGTGTGGTCGACTTGATTCCTCATCTTCAAGCGTGAAGCCTCTGCCCGAGGGATTTGGCTTACATTTTGCATTTCCATGAATGAACTGCGAAATATGCTAATGTAAATGCGTAGTTGATTTTGTTTTCCGCGCAGTTCATGCAAGGATTGCTTCTGATTTAAATTAGGATTTAACTGTGTTTGGTGTTTTAAAACAAAGAAAACAAAGAGTGGTCTTATTATTGACCAGTTTATGCAGTAGAAATTGTGCATCTGTAACATAAATGAATATATATATACATATATATATATATATATATATATATATATATATATATATATATATATATATATAGAGAGAGAGAGAGAGAGAGAGAGAGAGAGAGAGAGAGAGAGAGAGAGAGAGAGAGAGAGAGAGAGAGAGAGAGAGAGAGATTTAACAGATTTTTGATCACTGATACCTCTCTCAAAGTACCAGTTAATCTTAGAATGTTTCCTCTAAGCAATGTGTTGTGACTAACTCCCTCTTTTTCTATTCTCTCTGGGCAGAAGGAAAAGGCGGAATTTTAACAAACAGGCAACAGAGATCCTGAATGAATACTTCTACTCTCATCTGAGTAATCCATACCCCAGCGAGGAGGCAAAAGAGGAGCTTGCTAAGAAATGCTCCATTACAGTCTCACAGGTCAATGACTAAACATTTCTGACATCTGTTGATGTTTTTTGCATTTTGCTGTAAAGATTTGCCACTAGAGGCCGTGTTCGATGGCTCACTGAAGCGCAGTTACATATGCCCATCTAAAACATTACAGTATTAAACAATTCAGCTCCCTGTGAACTGTAAATTACAGTCTTCTAGACCACTCTATGTATTTCGAATAGTCGGAAATATAGTAGACCAACAAAATAAACATGCCTACCTATCCAACAGAAGGCGCATTTGGCCACTAGCATTTCACAAGGCTTTCTCCACCACTTACTTATCCCAAAGCCTGTTTGTTTCAGAAGTTGAAGTTGATCTGACAAAACAGTAATCTGTTATTTATCGCGGGTACACAAAAACTTTAGTGCTATTCTTTTGTTGGAAAATATTGCTATTGGCTCAATAGCAGAAATTATTTATTCTGACAGAAAAAAATTCAGATGAGATCCAACAACTAGCAGAATGTTAGGATATTTGAAAAAATATTGTTGAGGAAACCGAGAGGTAATTTCTAAACTTCAACACAGCTATCATCTTTTAAAGAGATCATACGATGAGTAGACTTCAACAGGCTTTCCGTTTTTTTTTTTTTTTTTTGATGAGTATAGACAATGAAACAGCAGTGGTGCAGCATTCTGGACATTCGATTCTGCAGCCTCCTAGCTAGTCAAATAGTTAGCATATATGCTGCTTTTTATCAACATATTATAATATGATAATATAACAAGTGACATCCATGTATTTAGTTTCTTTGCCACGTTTGCTCATGTACTCCACATTTCTGAATGTTTCATGCAAAAAATCACATAGTTAGTTAAATGAAGTAGGTAACAATTCAGCACTTCTATATTAGACCACTTGACATGAGACTGATTAAAAGCTGTTTAGTCTTTGATTAGCATTACTGCCTGCATGCAGTCTATATGAAAATAAAGAAAGGCAAATATCAAATGTTGTTTTTAATTTGTGCACTCTTAATTCTCATTATGGACTGTAAACATATTTTAAAATTACCTTGGTGAGAAGGGGTATACGTGTGTCATGTACAAAATCACTAGTCACTAAAACGTCTGTTAATTATTAAAATGTCACTATTAACATGATTCTGATTGTTTAACTTATCAAGAGTACACAGATATAAATCTAGTATGCTATTTCTTTTTCATTTTTATCCACTGTTGGTTCTCTTAATATGGATAATCTCGATGTTTGTTCCAACCTATTTGGAGTGTGAAATAAATCAGTAATTCTCATGTGATTTCAACCTCTTGCAACTGAAAAAACTAAATGATTAGCAGCACAGCTCAACATGACTCGTAGCATTCGTCTTCTGCAGCACTAAATGTGTAATGGATGCTAAACTGGTTAATAAATTTCGTTGAAATGATTGTATGATGCATTCAGGGGTGGTTTGAGGGATGAGCTCTAATAAAGCAACACCTTTAGCCTCTCACGGGAGTGCTAGCTTAGCTGTGGGATTGATTAGCTTCTTGCGCTAATGGTGTTTATCATTAGCACAAAGCCTCATCTGCTCGTGGATTAGCACTCGTGTGTGTCTGAGATGGGAGCTGACAATGAATATTGCGCACTTTCTCAAACACTTTTGCTTTTGTGTATGACTTGTAGGTGTCCAACTGGTTTGGAAACAAGCGCATCCGATACAAGAAGAACATTGGAAAGTTCCAGGAAGAAGCAAACATGTACGCCGCTAGAACAGCAGTGAATGCCACTAATGTGTCATCACATGGCAGTCAAGCCAACTCTCCGTCCACACCAAACTCAGCAGGTCAGTGTCAGAGCTTGCTTTTAGGAATCTTCCATTATTTATAAATACAGTTACTCTGAAACTGTTTGTTTAAATAACTGTAACTGTGAATACATGTTATAATACAATCTGTGATTCAAAGTCTGTTTAAGGATGCCCAGAATAGATTTTCTGATTTATTCCATTAAAAAAAAAAAACATGTGTTCACCAGAAGCCTAGCAGTTATGTGATCGAATCAATTTTGCTACTTTTGCTGAAGATGGTTCTCTCTCACTGATATTTTATGTTCCACACAAAACACTGCTGTATAACACACTAAAGTAGAACTTAAATAGAAATATATCAATCTCAGTAAAATTTTCTCTGGATTCCTCTGTGTGGCAGCCATTCTTGATCTTGGGCACTAAAAGACTTGCTGACTTACAACTCTGCATTTCTGCTTGCTTGTGTTTTTCAAAATCATTTCTTTTGCTTATTCCTCCTTTTCCTCCTTTTTTCTCCCTTTCCCTATCACTTGCTCCCTCTCTCGCTATCTATCTCTCTATCATTATCGCTTTTTCTATCTATCTCTTTTTCTCTCAGGTTCTGCTGGCTCTTTTAACATGTCAAACTCTGCTGATTTGTTCATGAGTGTTCAGTCTCTTAATGGTGACTCCTACCCGAGCTCTCAGCTGGGAGCCAATGTTCAGTCCCAGGTAAACCAGCACCCCAGAACCAGCACCCCAGTGACTCATTGACCTGGGCTCATTTTCTGTAAAGAACATTTGAAGTGAACATATGAAATATTTTTTAGTGACCATACACTGTAAACTCTGCACTTTTTTATTACATTACGTGTCTACTGCATCCAGGGTGTAAAAAACTGTGAAAATTCTGTACCTCTTTTCTGTCTATTTCTGACTGGGCCAGCTTTGTAAGTGTGTGTTTGTTTGTGTGTCCATGTGTTCACCCCTCCCATTATCACAAAAGGTTGATACTTATTTTTGGCAAAATTGGCCAAAGATTGCCAAATCAGAAGGTCTTGGAATTCATTTTTGAAGATAGATATGTTTTGATGATGATGTAGAGGAAGAGTTATCATAGTCAAAGAATCATATTTCTGAATATTATTTTTAAAAGAGACTTTAAACTGACATGAACATGTGGAGAATTTTTGTGAAGTAGACAGAATTGTTCTTAAAACTTGTAAACTAAAGACAGTAACCTAACCTAATTATATACCTTGCTTATAATTTTGTTGACTTGGTACACTAAAGATTAAAGCAAATTCATTTAAATAATGTTCGTAGATAGTGCTATTGTTCATAACTCATTCTACATTTCTACATTAGGTGTCTTCGCTTCGTCTTCTTTTATGTTTTTTTACTTTATCTTCACCTTGTTTGTTTTCTGTGACCTTGCTTTATTCTGTCATTTGCCATCTGACTTTGCTTTGTTTCCTTGCGCTGTTGAGTGTATTTTCCTGTGCTCTGACCTTGCTGTGTGTGTTTGTTTCAGGTGGATACCCTTCGCCATGTTATCAGCCAGACAGGAGGATACAGTGACAGCCTGGCAGCGAACCAGATGTACAGTCCGCAGGGCATCAATGTAAGCATAGAAAAAAACACCTCTTTTTTTTCTTTCTTTTGCCCTCTACCAATTATTTCAAAGCCATGGGGCTCAGAATGCCACTTAGTGGGACTTGTCTGTGCACCCTGGTCGCTTTGGTGATATCCTGTGAGTGTTGTGAATGCCAAGGGCTTATGCTGCCCACAGAGACGTGGACGCTGAAGTAGCACCAATTCTGTCGTGCTCATCACATCTAATCAGATCGGCCAAGTCAGCCATGCACCATACTGATGAGAAAACAGTGAATGATAACATTGTTAAATGCAAATATCTGTAATGTATCTCCATTAAAAAATTTAATTTGATTTCATAAAACATTATATGCTTATATGATATGTAGGATCTTGTAGAAGAGTTTGGTTCCAAAATGCAAAAAAAAAAAAAAAAAATGCAAAATGCAAAATCTAAAATATTGTTTATGTTTTGTTGTTTTATTTATTTAAGAAAACACATTTTTACCAAAAAACTAATTAATAAATAAAAAATATTTAAAAAGTGTTTTGGAAAAAGCTCTTTATTTCTTAAATATCAGTGAAACATTTCATTTCAACATTGGCAGGATAGTTTGATACCAAAGATGGTTGCTTCAATTCACTTTAAGGAAGTAATGTTATGACATCCAAAGCAATCTACAATAAACAAAGAAATTAAATACATATATACATACACATAAATACAATAATTCACAATATCTGCTAAAATGCTTGGTTTCCTCATCTGCCTGGAGAGATGTGTAGCAGTGTTGGTGAACAGGGAGTGGTGAACCAGGTCTGAACTTTTGAGAATTGAGTAAATAAATATGTCTGGGCTTTTTAGTTTTTGCTTTTGATTTATTATGTGCATTTAATAAGCAAATATTATATGTAAATTAACAAGTAACTCTTACATTTTGGGATTTTTTTGTAAAAAGAGGTAACAAAATTAATAGGGAAAATAGCAGAATAAACATATAAGATGATAAGCACAAATCTCTGAAAATTTTTAGGAGAGTTCGAGAGGGGATCAATAGTTTGGTTAAAAAATGGTAACCTTTAAATACTAAATATATATTTAGGCTAATTCTGTTCAGATGTTCTTAGTTGTGTGCCAAAAATTGCACAATTTCAAGTCTGAAGTTTATTTAACTTAAACCAATATAAAGCAATATGTGAACTTACGTACAGTAGTAGTTCCAGGCATTAAAATGTGCTAAGCAAATGTTTATTTTCCTAAAGTGTGTGTGGATTTGAATAAATCAATGTAATTGCATTGTAGCCAGAACATCAATGTATTTGTTACCTTACATTTGAACTGAAATGATTATATGACATTGTTTAGAATTGTTTATGTTCAGTTAGCATCAACAGTGTGAAAGACAAGGAGAAGCATAGATAATGAAACATAATTTGCACTTTTAAAATAAAAATTAGAGTTCCTAATAAATATTTAATATTATAGGTGATTAGTAGTAATTATACACTACAGCTTAGTGGTAGTAAAAAGCATATGTTACTCTGCATTATATGAAACTTAAAGTTTAATGGAACTGAACTTAAAAAAGTAAATCAACTAAATCATGTGTTTATTCGATTTGATTACAGACTAATACAATTGAAAGGCTACTTAATGTTTAGAACGGTCGAAGCTTTAAATGATGAGTGAAACCTGCTGAGAATGAAGCACTAAATAACACCTGACCCTGATTGCCGGCCTGTAAAAACAGATAATTTCCAGCTGAAAAAGTAACCTGCATGCCCACGGTGAAGGCCTTGTAGGAGAAATCTGTCAGGGGGGAGAGGGGGTGACTGGAAGGGGGTGCTGCTGGCGACAGTGAGCCAGGAGAAAATCCACCGCGACAGGCCGTGTGGTGAAAGAGAAAATCAATACGACACACACACGCACCAAGCACAGCATGCACTCGAGACAGCAATCCAAGCACATTGCTCTGATCAGTCTCATGCTGGGCTAACAGCCCTGACACACTCACACACACAGACAGACAGAAAGAGACAGAACTATGTGTGTGTTGGAAGGAATTTATATTTTGAGGTGTTGCAGTAAAACTAATTTCTAAATAGGAATTAGTTGAAACCTGTCAATCAAGGTCAATATTTGACATTGATGTGTTTATTTGTTTCAGGCGAATGGCGGCTGGCAGGGCCCCACGACCCCATCCTCTGTCACTTCACCCACAGAAGGACCTGGAAGCGTTCAATCCGACACCTCCAACTGATCAACCACATGAACAAACATGCAACTGACTTCTTATAAAAGATATACATGATATAAGCTGTCTGTCTCTTACACTTTCATTCGCATACACACAATAAGCTGCCTCCAGTACAATGGAATCTCCTTTTCAGTCAGTAACTTAGAGTGCAAACAATGTGGATGCTCTATGTCTCTCTCACACTCTCTCACAAACGCAGAAAGGACTCCAATGGCGCAAGACACAGAAATAACCACAGACACACCGCAAACTGTCAACTACATATCCCTGCATTCATGCTACCTCTCAGAAAAATCAATTGTGAATATTATCCAGTTTTCACAATAACTGTCACCTTCATTATTTGTCATTGTAGACATTTAGCATTGCGCCAAAGTACTGTCATTTCTTCTTTTAGGAGGTCATATTTATTTTAAAACATATTATCATTTAAAAATTTATATCTATTTTCTTTTGAATTGCAAATAAAATTGTTCAATTGGATTTCATGTTTTTTTCTCAACTGACCCTGGTTACAAATAAGGGCAAAATGTAAATAAAACCTATTTGGCATTAATATTTAGTCTAATGCAATTAATAACAGCGATAGTAATGGGGCTCATTCATGAAAATATCATTAAGTAGCTATTAATTTTATTTTATTGAGAAGTTGAATGTGATAGCACTAATATATACATTAATCTGACGTGAATGGTACTTTAAACAAGAAAAAGGAACAATTTCTAAAGAACATCCTGTAAAATGGTTCATTTGGTCTATTTAAAAATGAAAGTTAATTCTTTCCACATTTTAACCATTTTAAATTGGTTCTAAATAAACAACAAAAGTTATTAATTGAACAAATCTCCTTTAATTACATTAATGTTTAAATAGTTAGACATGTTTAGTAACTATTTTAAATTTAAAATAGATTTTCTTTGTAATATCGCTATGTGAACCAGCAGTTTTAATAACATTGCTTTTTCTGCAAACTATGTAAGAAAGATGCTTGTCCGCAAACTAATATATAAACAGAGGTTTATAGGGTTTAAGTAAAAGTATTACATTGTTACTGCTGATTAAAGTCCGTAATAACATCAAAAATGTTTTATTCTTATACTCTATATACCTCAGGTTAATAGTAAATGTTGCCATTTTTGCCTGCTATTTTTGGCTGTATGCTTTCTTGGGTTTAAAAAAAACTGAATAAAGATTAACCTAAAAATAACTTTTACTTTTCGTATCAAGTAATTCTCAAAAACCTCTTCCTCATCTTAATTTAATAGTAAAACTATATGTACCATATTTACCACTCTGTTAAGGAAAACAAACACAAATTTTATATGCAATTCAAAACTGTGCAAAAAATAAATAGCTAGTAGGCTCAGTATTTTAAAGATTTTTAATGTATTTAATAGATTTGTTTGAGACGTCATAATTTTTTCAGCTTTAAACAGAAGCACTCTGAGATATGAAGATCTTTTACAACAATTCAGACGCATAATTCATTTCATTGAAAATTGGTACAATGCCTCTGACATCTTAAAAGGATATTTTTCCAAAACAAAAATTCATTATTTTTATGTTTTCAAATTGTTGTTGTATAAACATAAGAATTTTAATCATCCTCATTATGTAGTTTAAGATATACTTGTTAAATATCTGAGAATAAAAATCTTTAGAAAAACTTATCAACTAATCACTCTAGATTAGTTTCTCTCAATTTTAATGACTAACACACCTTTTCCTGTTGTGAATTGATTGTGATGTCTTGAAGGAATTTATTGCTATATTGTTGCACTCGGCTCTAATTAATATAAGATTAAACCACATTTTTGAAGTGGGAGGTACCAATGGAGATATGAAATCTCATATCTGACTGCAAATCTGATTCTTTCTGTTCTGAGGATGAATAAAATTGATTTATGATTTCTATCACAATTACTAATCAACACGTCATTAGCACACACCATAATGCAATAAACGCCGATTAGAAGAATTCCTCTAACCCCGAATGTGAAATCAGCTCCTTTTGCAGTTTTATACTAGTTTTGTTCTAAGAATCTCTTTTCCTCCAGCTGACTGTGATACCAAAAACCACATGAAACTCCCTCCCTTGTTCTTCACCCCTACAGCTCTTTCTTCTTGTGTAAATTATGTAAAATCTCTTTTGTGCCAGGCTGCGTTTTTCTCAAATGTGCAGGTGCATTAAACTTAAAACCAAAAATTCAGCTGGAGCTCTGTTAAGAGGAAACAGAAAAGCTAAAAATGGCACACTAATGCAGACGTTGTTTGGATATATTTTTGATGCCCTCCTGTTGGGAATAGAAAACTATTCTCTCTTTTTTCATATTGGGCTTATCTAAAGGGCAGTCATTTGGTTTTATATTCCAGCAAGCATAATGTGAATGCGCAAGCTTCTATAAGTGTATCCGCACCCTTTTTTTTATTTTTTATTTTTTTTTTTACATTAATCAGGCTTCCATACCAAAAATGGGCAAAGCTCAATCTGAAATCACCTATAACTCGCTGTATTTTTGCTAAAATTCTTTTACTGTGTTTCACAAGGCTGAACGAAATGAAAAAAAAAAAATCTGACTTAAAGAGTTATACAAAAACATGTAGCTATTTGCATTAACTAATAACTGTTTGGAGGCCAAAATGATTCCCCTGGGGATGCAATGTGGATTTTTCTTACATTCAATTTTAACTCTAATGTCATTAAAGCAAGAATTTATTCTACACAAAAAAGAATTCACGATGACATTTTTAAGGTTCATGTAATCATATAAGATTTGGGAGGTGATTGCAGGTCGAGCCGATGTATTTCTGGGTGCAGGCCTAAATAAATCTGTATTTTTGGACTTTTTCTTTTTGGGGGGTCTCCGATGTAACTCTGGAAGCTTCTGTTCCACTGCCTGCACAGCAGCAGCAGAGTCATTAAAGCCTCATCTAATGATGCTTTTAGTTTTTGAAGATAGAGCAGTTTGTAAAACATCAAATGTTTTCTTTTTTTGGTTTGCATGTCTTCTGTTCTTTAAACTCCTGCAGTGTTTTGAATGTTTTGTCTTTTTATATCCAGCTCAGAGATGTTCTCTTGTAAAGTTTTATCTCTGCCTATGTACAAAAGGAAACAAAATGGAACATCAACTATTGTGTATTTTTGATTCGAACTTTGTTTTTGTGAAGAAAAACAAACAAGATGTAGCTTTTTGGTCTCTTCATTTGTACTGGTTATGCATATTCTGATTAAATGGTTTCTTTTGTTTCTCTCTTCTGTCTTTCATTATTTTTTTCTGAACAAGTGCATTGACAGTTTCTTGGAAAATAAATTAACTGTTTTATTTTTTGTAATATAACACATAACAACATAAGCAGAAGTGGAAAGTAGAGAATTAGATGTACTTGAACTACTTTAATTGAGCTATTTATTTGTGTATTTCTACTGTTCAAAGTGGTTTTTAAAAGGTGCCCTAGAGTAGATTCTTCTTTACTTTTATAGTGAGTCTCTTTACTTGAGTGAAAAAATATGTACAAATGCACGAGTAAATTAATAGTCTAATGAAAAAAAGCGGGAAAACATCACAGAACTCCATTGCTGGTGCAGGGACTTCCAGTCTGGATGAATCTCTGCTGTCGATTCAGCCATAAGTTAAATTCTCCATTTTTGTGTTCAAGCTTTTGTTTTCAGCCCAGATTGATCATTGTCTCTTTAAGTATAGGACACTTGACTTCAAAATCTACCCTGAAATAATAAATCATCCTTGTATTTTTACAAACAGTAATTAATTCCATGGTATGCATTAAGTGAATCAAATGCTGACATTTTTTCATAACCCAATTTCCAAGAAAATTTTTGTTGTTTTTTTTGTAAACAAAGCTATTTATGTCAGTTACCTATATTAACATCAACCTGTCTCTTTGTTAACTGCAGCATCGTTATTCAATCACATAAAATCTGGTAAAAAGTTACTCAGTACACTTAAGTGGATTTTTAGAACTTTCCTTTTAGTTGACTACAACATTTGTGAACTATTTTCACCCCTGAACGTAAGTTATACAAATAAACCTCTGAGCCACAGTCATAGAAGATGGCCAACAAAGTTTAAGCAAAGTAATATAGTCTTATTTGGTGTGATCTTTATTTAAATAAAATTATAAAAACAGTGCCAGATTTCCTGCTTTGTTTCAGATTTATTTTAACATGTTATTTGTGCATTGTTTTTACATGGCATGTATCTACGCATTTGTCTTAATTCATGTAAGACTGTATAATGCAGCGTATCAATGCCAGTACAATGAGCACACATCCTCCTGATATTTCCATTGAGCCACAGGGGCTCACGGGGATGGAGAATTATGAACATTGGTCTATCTCAGGTCTGCGGGGCAGGAAGGAATTAAAGCCCGAGTAGATCCGAGAGTGCAGGATTAGGTCTTATCTACGCTCTTCTGGATCTGGCTCGCAGATCTGAAGTGTTCTCCATGAGGGCTTTGTCTTATTGACATGCTGGATGAATTGTACATGGCTGTAGGGATTTCAGAAAGTTCCTCTTTAATGCTCATGTCACATTGTCCCAGAGGAAATGGAGAATAGAGATCAGTCTCAGTGCTGCTGGTAATTTTCTGGTTTATTCTGGAGGATGCAGCCCACCCACAGATACACAAACCTATTCCTTTGATCTTTCTCTGCACTGTAAAATAAAATTATGTTTAAAACAGAGAAAGTACTGGCAAAAAATTACCAGGGCTTCCCCTCCATTTTTAAAACAGGCATTTCAGTAAATTTAAAGACAGAACTGGCTGAACTTTGACACTTGAAATATTACATAATAATACTTGACACTTGCATATTACAATGAAAATATGAATTTTTAAACATGACAAAAACATGCGATTTAATGTATTTTAACAAAAAAGTGCATGCTTACCTTCTTCACTGACTAACTGAAAAACAGATAATGATGCATCCCAAAATGCAACTTAAGTTAAAAAATATTAATACAATCATGTAAATCATGAAAATGCACAGATTTCACAAAATGAACTGCATTTGTCCTGTATTTTTGTATTTTTCAATAGATAATGCTCCCATTAATGAGCAGTTGTGCAGCTTATGATATGCTATAAGCTTTAACTGGATTCTGAACTACATTTCTTTGTGCTTATAAAATGTTGAACGATATAGAATAAATCGTTTTATTTTGTAATAATATTTAGTTCATTTCAGTAAGACTTGCTCATTTAATTTTGTAGGGAATTTGCCTGTATACTGGTCTAGCTCAGGATATTATGGTATAGCTTTTTTGGCAGAATTATCATAAGCGGCACAATCACTGGATTGTTTCATGTATTTAATGAAGTATTTAACTTTCCTAAGAGCTAAGTCTACTCCAATTTACCATAAAACTATTCTTAAAAGGGTACTATGAAGGAGTTTGTGCTCTTGTTAACCAGATAAACATGTCTTTGTAAATCTGTTAAAAAGATTCAAAAAGCAAGAAACTGATCTCTTTGAAACAAAAACCAGCTATTGAAAGTGAAGGTGTTGGCTGAGTTATTTTAACGCGTTTGAAATCTAAACAACCTTGAAAGTCGACAGCAAAGCGTCAGAGGTTTACTGTGTTTTTCTTCTTGCTCTCTTGTCAGGGACTTTTGAGATTATGTGTGTTAAGCAGGCATAAAAGGCTGTCTGATTCTCAGTTTTATTCTTTTCTGAAACGTTCTGCTTGTTTGATAGGTCAGCTGATGTTGACTTTTTCAGTGTTTTTACTGGTTGCGCTGCTTGTCCTATTACTATTTCAGATAAACTGGCTTTCCAGCTCCTGAAAGTGCTTTCGAGTATGATTTTTTGTGTGCTGATTGTTCTGTAATATAATGAGAGATTTATTTATTAAATGGGATTTCTCAGTATCGTTAAGTTTCATTCATTTTTAAAGGTAGTTCATTAAATGTAAGTATATTCTTGGACGTACTGGTTACACATTCGTAAACCAAAGAGAGACTATGTGGTACTTCTCTGGCTTATGCTATTCGGTTTGTAGAAACTGCTTTGAATTGTTTGTGAAAATGTTAGGATTCTGGCATATTATTTCCTGTTGGTGTTTGTTTTATCATTACCCACAAAACACAAACAGGAACTGATATCTTACATTACCGAAAGGTGATTAACAGTAAAACTCTGGAGATGATTCACATTTCACCCTGAGATGTGTTAATTGGGGCAAAGAGCTCAAACTACTTTCATTTTCACACTTGGGGTTAGTGTTAAACACCCCCATGATGCTTGTGTGTGTTCAAGAGTTCAGAGCAGAGTGTGTTTTAGTGAGGGGAGCTTTTTCAATTAAAACACCGCAGTTCAATTGATTAAAATCTAGATCTGCAAATAGATGGAAAAATCAAGTGTGAAAATTAATATTGTAAGCTTAAAAGATTGCTATGTGTAATATAGATATTCATAAAAAGAATGTATACTTACTTCACCAGGGTTCCATGATTAGATTTACAAACATTGTCATTTAAAGATTTAAAATAATAGATCTAAAATGTATCACAGTACAAGTAGAAAAAAATGTCACCTTAAATTAAAGTATCGGTTTGGAAAATAAAAAAACAGTTGTTTAATGTCTGGGAAAAGGCTCAGAAAAATTAGAAATAATTAGATAAATTAGATTCTAACATATTTTATAGTCAGTGTATTGTTTTGGGAATGTGTATTAAAGAAAAATAAGGTAAACTATACTACCATCTAGTGGCATGATTCTTTTCAAAGTTCTGTTATAATACCTGTGTCATTAAAGTTTAAATACTGCCTCACATAAAACAATACAACAACATTAACACATTTATTAGAAAAGCACAAAAAAATTTAATTTGGGCAGCAATGATTGGAAAATATGGTAACACACAAATCTATTTGCCTCTTCAATTCCTAGTGTTTTTTTATTAGCCAATCACTGAATTACAACTTGCATTATTTCTGGATTACAATGCAACTTTAATGACTGAGAAACTATCAAACTTGATTTTTATTATATGTTTGAATACACACTTATTGTAATGAAAACTTTTTTTCCTTTTTAACTCCACTTTCTTCATTGTTGATTAAACTCATCTGTTGTATGGGTGCATGGACCCTGATGCAGACTTGATGTTAGTCTTGATGGTGCTTGGCATTTTACCTGTTAAACATAGAACTGCATTAAAACAATATTTCATTTTTTTTTTACTGATTTTCATGAGTCAGAACTCATATGTAATGCATTCAGTATAGAGAATGTTTCATATCTGAAAAAGCAGAACTTGTTGCAAGTCAACCACAAACTTTTCTTTACATTATTTTCTTCAATATTTTCTTTAAATTGACTTATTTAATAATTTGTTAGATTTTTATCATTTTGTCTTTTGATTTTTCAGATTTTTTTGTATTGCTATGAAACATAAAAAAACAACAAGACAATAAATACATTTGGGTAGAATATTGTGTTTTGCTTAGCGATTTTAAAGTGAACCACCCATTAAATACTGACACAATTAAACCTAAAATTTCATCTTTTAATTTTTGAATCCGAATCAATTTTGTAGAATCAAATAACAATGTGTATGTGACTAGTGAAGGAAATGTGGTTGTACCGGGTTGTCCTTGCTGTTGTTGGACCGGTCCACTCATGCTAGCCTGATGTGCTGTGGCTCCAGCGGTAGTGACCTGTTGTAAAGTAGGACCCGCAGGCATCATGGGCTGGCCAGGATGTCCTGGAGCCAAGGGTCCGGGTGGTCTGCATTTGGACAAATTTTTTCCAAACCCCACTGCTGCTACCAGTGCGTTAGTGTCAGCAGGGTTGAACGAGGGCTTGCTCTGGCGTAAAGCTTTAACCAAAGAACTTCAATCAATGCACTTGAACAAAGAAATTAAAATCTGAGTGTTACAGGTAGACTACCTGATGTTTCAGCGTCTCGGTCATCACGTGGATTATTTAGCTTCTCCAGAAGATTTGAGCAAAGCTTATTCAAAGCCTGGATCTGTTTCTGAATAGAGAGTAACAAAGAAACATTCAGGAATCTAACGAAAGTTAAAAATGTCTGGAGGTTTTTCAAAAAAACTTTAATGTTGCATTTTTTTTCTTTATTTTAAACTAAAGGATGGAATAAAATATCCCTGAGCTTACTTGAGCTATTTCAGGACCGATGCGTGCTGCCTCTGCGCTCAAGTGTTTCTCCTGTTCCTCCACCTCTGGGTCAGGTTTGGTCCTGAGATGATCTGGCACAATCTCATGACTGAAAACAGGGACTCGCTGCTCTGTTAGTTTCTATGGGTAACAGCAGAATAGAGACGTTTATGCTTTTTCTGCTACTTTCATCCCTTTTCTGTCACATTACTGAGACAAAAGCTGCTGCAACATGTGCTATTGACTTTTCATTACATCAGAAAAGACATGTATGTTTCAGACAGACACACAAACATAATCCTCTTCCTGCAATGCATTAAGGCTTTAATAACAGTAAGCAAGAATAAAATAGTTGCTGACTTCATAGTCGACAACAACTAACATAATTCTTCTCAATCAAACCAACAAAACTGAAATGATTTCATTTTTATGTTGTAAAAAATTGAGGATGAAATGACACTCACGGCAAGCTCTTCATCTCGATCCGGAGACAGCAGCAGAGGGATGATGACCTGAGATCTGTATGAAGGGGTCTTCTCACTCCTCAACAGCTTATTAATCGTGTTCAGCTGGCCAGACAGAAGTGCAAAATTATCCAGAACAGAGGGCCTGAAATCAACATGCATGAATCAGCATTTCAATTGAAGGTTCACCCTGGAGTTAATCTTGAAGTCTCTCTGTACTTTATACTGACCATGACAGTCTGTCATACTCATTCTCCAGTTTATAAATGAAACTCTGAAGGGATCCTTTGAGATGAGCTACACGAGCGATCAGAGACTCAAGAGATGCCTCCAGCTGCTTCTCCTCGCGTTGCTAAAGGAAAAATACACAATACATGATTTCGTCGACTAACTGCATCATCCAAAGCTCTAAGTTATATTGTAACCTTATGCAGTTGCATAACGACTTCAAAAGTGAACAACGCAGTACTATAGAAATAAATATAACATATATTTTTCTTAATTCGAACTTACTTTGAGTTCAACCTTGTGTTACTAACATGTGTATTTCTTTGAAAACCAAAAAATATGGACAATTTACCTGCATTTCCACACTGGAAACTGAACGGGAAGACTGAGCAGAAGTAAACAAAAGTTTGCGACAGAAATTAGATTCCGGCAGGAAACAAGCGTCAGAGAGGACCATTCTACTTCAAAATCATTTTGCTATACTTTTATAATTATTTTCAAAAGAAAAAAATAATACATATTGTGTAAAAAAAAATTCTATAAATGTTTTTTTTTATTCGTTTAGAATGTTAACCGTTGTTTTTGTACGTTGAACAAAAAACTGAACAAAAACATATTAAAGCCACTGCAAATATCATGACTCATTAGTAAAAGATTATATCAATTTGCTAACACACGTATCACTTGTGAATTGTGACCTGTTATATACAGTCAATGATGTGTGATGTGACTGGTGTAACCATGGGGCGGGAGTAACACATGCGACCACCATATTGTGCTTGTATTTTGAATTTGTGAACAGGAAGTGAAGCTGCTGAAGTCAGTGGAGCTGCACTTTACAGATTGTTGACAAGAAGCAAGCTTACTCGGTCAAAAACAACGCGCTAGTAATGAAAAACGCGGAATGGCAGATAGACAGGATAATGAGGTAACTTTTACATTATTTGGAGCGAATGTAGAAAGAAAGAAAAAAAATCCGAAATTTTTATGTGCACATAAGAATGTTTTTTTTAATATTTTATTTAGCTTAATGTTTTGATAGCGGTTGTATAAAGCAAACATATTTTAAAGCACTTTAACGTTGAAGGGTTATAACAGTTTTATGCAGCAGGTCTGTCATGTGTTTGCAGCCCCTCCCTCATAAACAGAAGCACAACAACAACAACAACATGCTATTTAGCTCAAAACGTGCTCATACAATTTTTGTTTCTAAAACTGGCAGCTAATTCTTTTTATAGCACTGAACTTTGTTAGCTATTCCAACACATTTCAAGTTAAACTAAAGTTGTTCAATATGTTTTTTTTGTGATTTCTAATTCTTTGTTGCATTCTCCTACTTCAACAATTCAACATGTTTGTGGATCCGTGACTAATATTTTTATTATTGCTTACAACATTAAGTTTTTTGTTGCTTAAAACATTCAGTTATTTTTTATAGCTAACATATTTAAAGAAAAAAAATGAGCAAGGGATTACATAATGCGATTGATATAATGATAGTAATAATTACATTCTCATTTTATAATTAATCTTCGGTTTCACACAAAGTCATTTATATATGTTTTGTTAGTAATATAATTTTGCATGTATGTCCGTGCTTCCATATTTGAAATTTGCAATGTCCTTCATGCTTAAATCATTGAATTATCTATGCAATTCATATATCTGTCTAATACTTCACAATAAGAACAGCTTATAAGGACATTTTTACCCACAAACAGAAGTGACGTTTTATGCACCAATTGTGTTTTTATGTGTTTGTGATTGTGCAATTGTTCTGGCTGTGAAGGTGGAGGAAGCTGAGCATGTTTTCTTGCTGATGAAAGAAGAGTACAGGATCTCACGCAATGTGCGTCTGTCCTGGTTCCTCAGCCGACTCAATCAGGTCATCCGGCCCAGCTCAACGTCTGAACTGGTGAGAAAGAGAGACAGAAAGAGATAGAGGCTTGGTAGTTTTGCTGGAATGCAGATTGTTATCAATTCAGAGATTTTTACCCTGTGATTTGATGTATTTATAGAAAACCACGAGAGATCTAATAATTGTATAATTTAGTATGTATTACGGCTGCTTGTGTGAAGATAATTTATATTTGAAATAAATGTGAAAATATATAAGTAGGATTAAAAAGTACAATGATTTTCTTTATTATGTTATGAAAAAATGTTTATTTATATTATCCAACATCCTTATGAGTTCAATTTATCCATATATTTCCCAAATAACTCTAACATGGTTTGACTATTTTTAACAGATGAAAGCGTTCCAAATTGAGTTTTGGGAGATATTTGTAAAATGCATAACAACAACAATACTAACAACAATAGGCATTTAAGGATGTTTGCTTTTCGATGATCTCTTTGCACATTTCTTTGTTAATCTCTCCCTGCATGGTTTCTCTAGTTGAAGTCTGAGAATGAGCTGGATGTCTTGAGTGTTATACCGAAAGCATGGCAGCCAGATTCTCCTGCCTCTTCCTGCTCATGTCTGCTGGTTCCTTCCACACGTGTGACGTTTTTAGCCCGCAGATACAGGTTCATTATTCAGCTCGACCTGAGCCCCTCCACTGGGATTGTGGTGAGTATTTAAACCTTCCTTGGACATTGAGTTTTTAACATGATAATGATGATACATTGTGCACTTATTACTCATTTACAGGATGACAGCACAGGAGAAATGATATTCGATGAAGTCTTCCATGCTCTCTCCCGCTGCTTAATCGGCCTAGCAAAACCTTTTAAAGTCCCAGGGACGGATCACATGTTCCAGCCAAAAATCTTTGTTACCATCCTGGCTTATTCCTCCTTAATTGGCATTAGTTCTCATCAGGTCTGCAGAAACTCGTATACTTGTATAACTTCCAGTGTTTGAGAGTTAATCTGAAATAACAAAAAAAAAATTGTATGAAGTTGAAGTAAATTAGCCCCGAATATTGTTTGGAGGGCGTTTTTTGATATAGAGAGTAAGCAGGTCGAGTCAAGATTCTGCTTGTCACAGAATCCCTAATATTTTAAAACTTTTTTTTCCCCTCTAAGGTGTTGGTTCAGGGTTGTCAGCTGGACAAGATAGATTTGGAACAGTTCTTGCATCAGATCTATCAACAACTGAGGGCTGTAGAGAGCAGCATTGCAGAGGTTCTACAACAACAGCACAAACAGGCAAGTTTTAAAAAGATGTTAGTGAATTTTATTTAGCTTTTAGTGTACAGAATAATATGAGAAGAGTCTGGCTGCAAACACGCAGTCTTGCGTGTGCATGCGCAGTTCAACACAGGCAGTCACAGATGTGTATGAGCAGTCGTAACACCAGCAGTGTCAGAAGCATGTGCTGACTATGTACGTTTCAGTTTCAACTCCCTGCTGAATCTTCGTTTTTATATATATTATAAAGCCCGCTCCTATCGCTCATTGGTCAGCCAAGATATCAATCACTTAATTGACATGCTATTTACATACCGTTTGTAACGGTAAATTATAGTTTTAAAAGATGAATATATATAAATATGAATGTTTTATTTATTACTTTAATTTGTCACATGTTTTTAGACAAGAAAACTGTCTGAGGAAAACTGTGGGGTAGTTCATGAGTAACACTCTGCAGGCAGACTCAATTGAATAATTATGTAAACATCTAACATGTTCCTAATATATAAAGGCTAATGCTTTGTAGGAAAGTAGAAGTGAAAGTGTCAAGCTGCTGAGGGATATAGATGTCTATTCATTGTGGTTCAAATTGATTCTTGTTCAAATGTGTTAATTTAATGAGATGCAAACTTATTTATTTTGGTTTCTTAGATGAATGGTTCAGTCCATCAATCGTTCTTCAGTGATGCTGCAGAGGAAATGTCTCATAGAAAGCCGGGGGTTTCTATGGTGACCGCTGATGTTGGTCTGGTTAGCATGGTGAGACAGGGAATTCTGGCTCTACAGCTTCTTCCTCCAAACTCTGGTGCAGGTCTGTGCCTGTGTTCTGTTCTCCACATGTTTGATTTTAGCTGAAAATACTGATAGGTGCATTCTCCCATAGGCATTATAATCATCACAGATGGAGTGACGAGTGTTCCTGATGTTGCTGTGTGTGAAACTCTTCTCAACCAGCTGAGAAGTGGAACCATCGCCTGCTCCTTCATCCAGGTGATGCTCAGAGATTTAGTTGAGGGGTCCTAAATACACATCTAATTTTACTATATATTTTCACTGGTTTATCTGCATCAGTGATGGTAGACCGTTTGAATCGTGTGAATAACACTAGATTGATCGACTCGAGTTTACTGTGTCAGGTCTGAAATGCAGTTTCCTCTTTTAATCTCTTAGGTGGGCGGCGCATACACGTTTGACTGCAGTTTTGGATACATCCCAAATGTGGAGCTGATGAAGTTCATCTCTCTGGCTTCCTTCGGCTCCTATCTGTCCATCTGTCCAGAGTCAGAGATTTTAGGGGAGGAAATGAATGCGTACCACCGTGCTTTTCTCACGTATACCTTCCTGAGGAGCGGAGAAGCCATTAATCCAGAGTACTACTGCTGTAAGGACAAATCTGTTTTAAAGTTATGGTTTTCATTTGCTTCAAAGCCTTTGAGGTTAATGTACGGGGTTAAATAACGTTGGACCCCTCACAAATAAAGAATAAAATGTTAAAAAAGTTTAATTATTAATGAATCTGTGATTGGCAAAATGACGCCAATACTCTTCTCAACCCACCTGTAATGTATCTGTGCTCCACTATTGGAGGAACACAGGCTGGGCCTAAGATATACAAAAACAAAGCATAATGTGCTAGTGAATAGTTTTTATGTGTTTGTTTCCAGTCTCTGAGCACAAGCTCTTCAATGAACACCTGGTTTCTGCAAGTGGAAATCCAGGGTTGGTTCTACGCAGAAAGAAGCACACCGAGAAGGAAGTGCATGCGGATCTGATAAGCGTTCTGTCCATCAGATTGAGAGAAGGATACATCATAAGAGAGATCAACATCACTAAAGGTACACCGGCACTTAACTCATAAAGGAAATTCTGCTTTTGAGCAAGGAGAGCTGGAATGCTACAGTAGCAGTCCCCAAGATTTTTTTTTTGAATGTTCAGTTTAATAGTTTAATAAGATCACTAAAAATCACTCGTCTCTCTCTTCTTCTGTTAGGAGGAAGTCAGCTGGAAGTGAAGTTGGTTCTTCTTTGGAAGCACAACATGCGCATTGAATACCTGGCTGTGGCCTCCTGGCCCCTTGATCCAAACATTCAAATCACCTGGGTGGAGGTGACCATGGAGGGCAGCTACGACATTCTTCATGATATCAGCTGCACCATGAGGAAGCCCATCACTAGCCCGTACCGCACCTCTGTCATCCGCCGCTTCTGGAACACCTTGCAGAGGTGGGAAAGAAAAACATTTGTCTTTTAGTTAATCTCAAAAAAGGTCTTAGAAATCTGGAGGGGTACCATCTTACTTTGGTAAACTACAAGGTTACAGTACATGTCTATAGACAAACACACTCACAAGACGCTCACATCCACACATAATGACTGTTTGTAATATACCCCAGAGACACATTAGGGTGTACGGGATTTAAAAAGACTTTTCTGAATAACTTTTGTTGAAAGGCATCCATGCAAATATACCTCCTGGACAGTGACTTTTTATTATAAGTATTGTTATTTTTAGTATTGCGTAGACTTCTCTTCACTTGAGTTGAGATATTATTGGAATGTTTTGTCTGTCATTTGACCATTATTTAATCTCTCCTCAAATGATATCTTTGACCATACAAGGTCTGCTGGTGCCTATTTCAGTTCACATTGATGTTGAGGCAAGGTAGTCATAGACAGAGAAATTCTGTCAAATGCTTACATTTAAATTGAAAGATTAAACCAAACCATTTATTTATCACCCTTTCAGTCCAAAATTAAAAGCTCTTTCCTCACTTTACAATGGAAGAAATTTGAAGTAACAGAGTGCAATTTTTATTTTGCAGTATAAATCAAACTGATCAGATGCTGGTTCACCTGCAGTCCTTCAATTCTATCCCTGAACACTACACCATCCCCGAAAGCACAAAAAACGGTGTTCCTCTGTTTTACATCCCACCAGGGTCCACCACGCCTGTGAGTGTTAAAACTATTACAGTAGGTCTGGATACATTTCGTGATGATTGATGATTTCAATTTTGTGGTTACAAACTTTTTGGTGTGTGACTATCTATGACAAAAAACACTAATAATGCGCATGAATATCATCATTTTTAAAAGTGTTTGTCTCCTTGTTTACATGTAGTAGGAGAACCTACTACATATTACAAGTAAAAATGCATGCTACCATGAAAATATTAGTTTGTACAGATAGGTGTGTTTTCGAGACTCCTGCACTCACTAAGTGAATTCATGATGAGATGAAGGAAATACTTTTTTTCAGGATATGATAGCAGCAATAATAAAAGTTCCTTTAATGGTAGGGAAAACTCTGGACTTGGTGAACCTCAACAAAACCCTGCTCTTAACCCTTAGGTCCTTTCCCTCCAGCACAGTGGATCAAAGGACTCGGGGCAATCACAGTTTGCCTCTTATTGGAAGCCCATCCTGTCTATGGATGCTAATTTCTGGCAGCGCTGGCTCCACATGCATCGGATCGCTATCCTTTTGGAGCATGATATGTGGGTAGTCAAACTGTTGTCTATGAAGGTGCAGTCTAAAATTGTTACAGGCCTATGAAGCTTGTCCTTTATTTATTTTTTGTTAAATCCCTCTTCAGGCCAGTCCCAAAGCATGTGCACAACGCCAGCAGCAATGGTCGATTCAGCACAGTCCAGTGTCGGATCTCTCACTCAGCCCTCACATCTCTGCTCAGAGACTGGAGCAGCTTTGTTCTGGTGGAGGGTTATTCATATGTCAAACTCATTTACAGGTAAAACTTCTTTTTAAGTGAGACCGGGATTTCTGCAAGGTCTTAAAAAGTCTAAAATTCAAAAACCTAATTTTTAGGCTTTAAAAAGTCATACATTCGCTGAACTAGGTCCTAAATTAATTTTCACCAGTCATGTTGCTAATTTGATTTCTGTTTTTGAGTAATTTTGTTTTACTTATTTTGTCCAAATTTTTTATTCAGTTTATTATCTACAACAGAGATCAACATGCAAAAGCCAATCAGCTTTCTATTATTGGGGCGAATCTCTGTGGTATTGTGGTACCACAGATATGTTGTAACTATGGGACAGTGCAGGTTAAAGGCTTGACTGAGGCCAGGTGCTAACAATGTGTTTAAAACATACTGTTTATTTTCTAAAAACAAATATTACATTTAAAACATTAGGTGTATGAGTCTGGCCTCTCATTACAAAAGTAAGACATATCTGACTGCATTTAATCTTGCAAGTCACAACCATTAACAAATTTTGCCATGTGTCTGTAATTCCACACTGCCTAAACAAGGCCCACGCTGAATCTATGCAATCATTGTGATGTCATTGTTGCTTTTGGATCAGAAGTGCTCTGGATCCTTCATATCAGGATTAGACATCATTCCTTTAATGCAAATTAAGAAATCTTTGAATTGATTTAAACAATGTTTCTGGGTGCTGCTAAATCATTTTGGTGCCATAGATTAAATGGTTTTAAATGACATGGTTTGGACTAGCAGGTTACTAGGCTAGTCTAGGACTACTGGAAGACATTTCAAAAGTGACTGGGCCTTTCATGATGATGTTTGACAAGCAATTGGCCTTTCACTTATATTTTTGGGAAAGCTGGCGGATGCAGTTAAGATGCCTTGGATCCCTAGTGTTTGAGATCTGAAATTAAATTCTTATTGGTCTTAAAAAAGGTATTTAAAAAGTCTAAATTTTGACTTAATGCATCATGCAGAATCCCTGTAAGTTTGAGAAGGCATCAAGCATTTTGCAATACTCATTCTAATTTTCTCTTTTTTCAGTGCTTCTGACCAGCCACCTGTCTCCTTCTATCTGGTGCGTGTGATCTCAAAAGCCCCATGCATGGTGCTACGGCTGGGCTTCCCCATAGGAACACTGGCACATGTCAGGAACAAGGTGAGTGAGTTTTAACAGCAGAGTTCTGGTCATGAAATTAGTTGTCAGAACTGCATTATGATTGTGAGTGGGTTTTAGATTGCAGATGAACTCCGAGAGCAGATTCTACACCTCCGGTTTCCTCACCGCGTCCAGAATAAGGAGGCCACGCCGAAAACCAAAAGGAAGATTTTGAGCAATTCATCTCCTTCCAAATCTCCACCTCTTCCTCCTCCCAAACCAGCACTATCTGACAGGCCCTGTGTGGTGGTGCTAAATAAACCTTTGGAAAAACTACTCATCAGGTCAGTGATGGAAAAAATACAGTGAGTTTCTTATCTACTACCTATTTTAGATATTAGTTCAAGATAAGTTCCCTTTTTGTTCATCATTATTACGCTTAAACATTTTGCTCTTGATTGATTACTGGTTGATTTAAATAATCAAGTCCATAAAGTAGTCCATAAAATTAAGTTTTTATTTACCTTTCGTTTTACAAAATGTCACTGCAGAAATGCATTTGCTTTAGTATTTAATTGTTTGTTGAACATGAGGATTGAACATGCTCTCCAAAATGCATTTTTTACTTAGTTTAATCAAGTTTAATTAGTTAAAGTAGTTTTACCACATAACATTTTTGTGTTTTAATTGTTAATTAAATGTATTCAACTTATTTTTTTTTAAGTTATAGAAGTCTATATTTAGTTTATTTTCTAATTATCTAATTATAACATAATTTAACTTCGTTTTCTTTTGTCTGTTTTGAGTTGAGCATAAGTTAAAGTCACATAAACTTGACTAAATTTGTCGAGTGCTGAGAGCCATTCATCACTTAATTTCATTGCAGGTAAAACACAAAGAGAAGTTAATAGTGCAGACTCGACCGAATATTTTATGTAATGTTAGAATTAGTTTCTACTTGGGACCATTAAAATTACTACATATGAAATAGATTTCCTGACGATCCTTTTAAAGTAATTATTTTATAATAATGTAAACTTTTCTTGCCTTCGCACACCTTTTTTATTCATCTAACAGGTATGAGAAACTCCCGTCAGATTTCCGCACCCCATTTATCTTGAACATGGATCCTCTAGCACACCCTCAGCTCATGGGAATACCTCTCAGTGTGGCAGCCAGTAGAACAGCCTCCTCATCCGTGGCTTCTCTCTCCCGTTACTTTCTTCATCAGCGCTGGGTTTGGGCTCTCCAGAACGGGCCCGGGAGCACTGCTGTCTCGCTGCACGCTAGCGCTCATATCCTCGCCATGCTTTCAGAGTCAGTCACACATTTTTGATCTTAATATTTTTTTCTCTTGGTAAAGCATTAGACCAATTCACATGTACAAATATCCACCTCTCTCTATGATTTACGATTTATAATATAAATTATATTTTATTATATTGTTGGTTTTAATAATGTTTACATTTTTATGCTGAATTTTCTTAATTAAATTGTTTATATTTAATTGTTAAAATATTTGTCTTTGATTATTCTATGAAATTATTAAAAGTTTTGTCTTTATGCAGAATTTGTTCTAGCTAATTAAATTGATTTTCTGTAAACGTTACTCAAATCTAATAGCCGTAGATCTGTGATTTTACTTTTTTTACTTTATTTGTTAAATTGTGGGTTCATTCCGCTGTAGCGCTCCCGAATGGAACGAAGGCGATAAGAAGATGGATGGATGTTAAATTATGTTCTTTTCAATTGACTGTGTATCAATAACGATGTGTAGTTGTTTGATTAAACACATTTGTTGACTCATGACAAAAGTGTTTATCAGAAAATACTGAAGATGATAACTTTTATATTTTTGACTGTTTATCACTTCAGCATTCGTCTGTCAGAGGGGTTTCATTTTGCTGCCAGTGGAGAGGGAATTGTCAACATGGTGACAGAACTTCCAATGCAGGTGAGAACACAACCCTAGAGTGATTAACAGCTTTAGTGTTGGATTAGCCAAGCATTCGATAACGGGAAACCCCAACCATGTGTCCAGAGTCTGGCGGGTGACTTGAATGGTGAAAAACACACCTGCATTGTCCAGTACATCTTATTTCCACCTCATTCTGCTTCCACCAAGGACAGGTAATTATTATTGTACAATTCTTAGTTTTTTTATAAGTAAAAGAAATTTATTGGAATTACAAAATATAGTTAACACTCAATACTTTTGGGGCTAGTTTCACACAAACTTCTATTTCTTGAGCAGTTGAGCTTGATTACTTTTTGCTTTTATTTTTTACAGTTTCTCCACGGATGATGATAATGATACTGAAGTGGAGGCAATAGATCCGGACACAGAGCTGAGCTTGGTGAGCGAGTGCTGGATTGAGCCTCAGTGTGGGTCAGTGTTCACTCCACTGGAGCCGAAGAGACACTTCAATAAGCTCCTGTACCATCAGATTCCTCAGGCCGTGAGTTAAAACCAAGAACATTTTGAAAAAAATGCTGCTCTGATATTTTGGAAAAGCTATTCTAAATCAAATAAAGCAGCTTCATTTTTACATAATTAAATCTGTGGCTTAATTAGGAATAACTTATTGGTTAACCTTTTATTTTGGGTTTGAAAGTTGAATGTATCGAAATCTAATTAAACACCTATACAGTGACAAATGACAAAGTATTTATATAAGTTTTTATGATTCTTTTGGGGCCGTTTTAAGACCATTAAGAAACAGGAAGTGGGATAAAGAGTCAGGGGGGTTGGGGCTGAGAATAACTCACTACTTTACCAGCATGCAGAATGAAAAATGAAATTTTTTATGAACATGAAACTTTACATTAATCCTTTCTATTGTCTTGGATGTTTGAGTAATGTCTCATCAAATTCTAGGTTGAAGATAATTTGAGATTTTGAGTTAATGAAGTACCTTTTGAGGAATTTTATTATTATAATATCGCAGCAGTGAACAGTATTTGATTTATCTTCACTTCAGATTTTCCCACGTGATCTGTCCTGCATGACAACCATGATCACGTTTGAATACCTCATTCAACTCTGTCACAACAAAGAACAGATATGCCCACTCAACAACCTCAAAGATGCTCCAGGTACTGAACAGTGTCCCACTTTCTCTTATTTATTTTTTGTTGTTGTCATGCTTAGAAGTCTGAATGGTTGATATTAAAGCTAACTCTTCCAGGCGATGTTCCCTTCACTGACACTGCTGCCGATGACTACATACACACTGTGCCTTTACAATTCGACCTGATGAACCTCCTACCCAAGTGCCAGCAGATAGAGCTATTCTTCTACACCTTTAGCAATGGTATACTTTAAAATAATGATATATTATATGGTTGCGTTACAAGTTTTTGTATGTTTAAATAAATTCAAAATGATTTAATTCAGGTGAATGGAAATACAAGTATTTTCTAGATTTATAGCTGCTTAATTACACTATTTAGAAGAATTTAAATGGATTAAACTTGCTTTTTAGACCAAAACAGGTGGGATGTGTGGATTTACAGATAGCTCTAATATGTTTTAACATCACAATTTAACTGAAATAAATGTGTGTATTATTGTGTATCGTATACATTATATTAATAGAAATAATTGAAAACAGGATTTGTATTTACTTTTTATCCACAGAGGGTCAAGCAGACTGGTCTAGTATAGGCTCGTCTCTTCCCAATGATCTACTTCTATCACTCTTCCACACTGCTCTGCAAAATGATCTTACTGATCGAGAGCTTCCGTTGACTGATGTGGATCACACAACATTCATGCAGCATATCCTCGAGCGGGAAAGAGATGGTCATGTGGCTCCATTCTCACTGCCTGTCATTAAAGGTGACTTTGCAACAGGATTAGTATATATGGATGAATTTATGTGAAATAAGTGTTTTTAGTATTACCATAAATTACCACATATTGACCCAATTAGCTACTTATTGGTAATTAAAGACTTCATGGAGAAAATAGTTTTTAAGATTTTAAATATATATTTGTTTTTTCTCAGAAACCCATAATGTGGCGTCATGAAAATAAATGATGAAGAATTAGACTGGAGACTAATTTTTTCTGAAAACCCATAAATGAGACCTTAAATTCTTTAATACTGGTTCCTTTTGAAAATATCTGGGTATATAGAGCTTAATGTAGTTGTTTTGCTTTAATTTATTTGTTTTCTGTTTGTGCTAATAATTTGTGCCATTTCTATCATGTGTGCCACTTTTTAGAGGAGGGTTTGAAGCCTCTGCAGAGACAGGACACTGTCCTATCTTTCCACACAACAGGAAGCAGTAAAGAAACAACGGGTTCCTCCAGCACACTACAGGTAATGTTGATAAAGCAATTCAACTTCATAACATAAATAATAGAAAATATCAAACCTTTTTTAATTGTTCGATTTCTTGACATTTTGGAAATAAAATATTAGTGTTGACTATTTTTGCCTAGGGTCTAGTTTATTTACATATAGTTTACACATTTCTGATGACAAACAAATGAAAATTAAATAAAACAAACAAGTAATTTTTTGTGATATGATTTTTTATTTTTTTTTTTGCATTTATTTCTAAAAAGGTATTTCTAAAAGGAATTGTTCTCCTGACTTCTGGATAGAACATGGACTAATGTTTTAACAACAGAGATGTTATTAGGGTTAATTTTGTGTTTTTGGCTGGCAGAGTTTCAGTAATGCAGATCTTATGGTTGAGGAGCCAGCTGGCACAGAGCAGGGCAATTTATCTCCTCGCTGGAAATGTTATGCTAAGTACATCAGCCATCAACAGATCCTGCTCACTTTCCTTCCAGCCACGTTTACAGGTACCTGATCTGTCTTTAGCGAAGCAATTTATGTGACGGAAATACATTTTGCATTTAAACAAGGTTTAGCTTTTGTCAAAGATTATTGAGTGTCCATTTCTCACTGTATTAAAACCTGCATAAATGATACAAGATTTAATTGATTTTGACTTGTAAAAACATTAAAAATTAAATGTAAAATAGTTGGAAATTCTGTTGTTATGAAACATATTGTTATTTTTTCTCAATTTCTTAATTCTTCAAAACACACGTTTTGAGTTCAGACTTTATAACTGTATTCTACAGATCATTAACTATATGTTGCACCAAAAACTGATATTACATTTTTTACAAATACATAAAAACCAAACTTTTATTTATGTTAAGACATGCAAATGTATTCACTTTTATGTGTGTTTTACACATTTTAACTGGTTTGTCTATGCAGATGTGCAGCTCTTAATGTCTTCTGCTTTGGAAACGGAACCTGAAATTAACAGCAGTGTTTTGGAAGAAGAGGAGACCTGCGGTTATGGCAAAAGTCAATCCCAGACAGATTCTGTCCTCAGTTCAAGCAATGATCCACAGGTTATGGCAGATTTTAAAACTGCTCAAAGTGGAGAAACAACTAGAGGCACCAAAGCATCCTCAGGAGTGTTAAACGCAGTGGCAGAGACATCTACAGAACAGACCAGTTCCAACAATAGGGCCTCAGGTATGTATATTTATTTATTTTTATCTATTTATTTACATGTCTTTTACATTAATGATGTTTATGCAGCACAAATACAATTTTATAACTTGTTGGATGAATTAATTGGATTTATGTTCCTTTTTGATTATAGTATATGCTTTTTTGTAATTGCTATAGCGGGAATAGAATGAACGTAAAGGCTTCATGCAGGGGGTCAGAGAAACCGCTTTTCTTTGAGTAAAACATTAGTGCAATTTTAGATAGAGGTGAATTACAATCATGGGAAAAACAAGAGCCAATAATGTGGATAAATGCATTAAAATGTAGAATTTATACTACTTTACTATTTTCATGGAGATTTATAGATGTATGATCTTTCTGGAGTCTTAAGAAGCAAAAATGTAAACATGTAAAAAATGAAAACTGTGGTTATTTGAATCAGGATTGTATTGATTTAATACATTATTGCACAATTCAAAATTCATAACTTAACACTGCAGACGAGAAGGACAGAGTGCAGTTTGTGGAGCCCCAGAAGCGGGAGTGCCACATCACGTTCAGCAGACAGGTTTCTCAACAAAGCAATACCGACATGACTCGACCCCGGTGTCCCATCTATATCTACAACTGCTCGCTGGACTCTCTGAAAGATCAGCTGGTTCACCTGCGGTCAGGAAGACACCCCAGAGATATCTTC
Organism: Danionella dracula; assembly: GCA_900490495.1. Taxonomy (NCBI): domain Eukaryota; kingdom Metazoa; phylum Chordata; class Actinopteri; order Cypriniformes; family Danionidae; genus Danionella; species Danionella dracula. Next base: position 8,045,317 of record UELW01000996.1, read on the forward strand.
TTCAGGTACACACACACAAAAACTAAAACATGACTGCATGCTGTCGTTTTCAGATCTTTTATAACACATTGAGAACAGTCTGCTGACCTAACTTGCCAACATGTAACCTTACATGAGACTATATAAATTTAACAGAATGTTTCTTTTTGTAAAATGTCCACGTTTTTGACATAATATATTCTCATATGATTTTTTCATGTCCTAGGTAAACATGGTTAGTTAGTTTGCTTGTATTCTGTTGTTGTCAATTTTAAGGGGAAGCACTTTCAGGTTTCTTAATTTCAAGCAAATTAATGCACAGCTAAAAACGACAATACATTGTATTAAATTGTAATAATATTTTCCTATTTCTACATCAAATCTCTTTTCAGAGACCGTTTAATGTGTTTTTCATGCTGTAAATCAACCAATCAATTTAGAAAGCACTTTTTACAGAAGCTTAACAAAAATGTCTCTAATGTAGTTTTAATGAATGTGAACTCTTCATATCAGGTTCTTATAGGAGATCAAATAGAACAAGGAGATATAGGTACTTAAACCAAGCTATCGTTTAATTTTGTTACATAAGAAAAATTTAATTAAGAAATAGCTTGTTTAATCATTAACACTGAAACTGTAGAAACAAAATATAAACCAATCATATAACCTGGGCGAAATATGATATAGTAAAATGGAATAATTCAATTTAATAATTAAAATGCTGCTTAGCTTAATGTGTTATAGAACAGAGCTGTTTTGTTGAATAATTTCGGAGCGCGTTATGTGGTCATCCTAATGTTTTTACTTTCTGGTTTTTCTTTGGATGAGAGTAGACCCCACGAAATGGACTCCTGGGAGTTCAGTCAGCAGCCCAAATTCAGGTAGCCATGCCTCCTGCTTCTGCTGCTGGCACTGCCCTAGGTGGGGTGTTGAGGGTATTCAGGACTATTTTTGTTCTATTGCACCTAGGATTGTGCTTCTTTATTCATCTCTCTATTGTGGAGGGCTTGTCTCTTTTTCCAACTAGATAGTTTTCATACTTTTGACTGATGGTGTACATGCTGAAACTGGACACCCCATAACCCCATAATATGTTTCTGCTATCAGAATCTTGTTCTCTTTTTAACCGAACATGAGGCTATTTTCATTCAAGGTCCAAAATATCTTGATCTTGGAATTTACTATGCTTTTTCTGTCAATGTTTTTTTCCAGCTTGTTTAGCACACTTATGGAGAATGCAGCATTTGTAAAGTGAATATAGCTGCTTTCTGGCTGTAAACCTATGTTGCATGCTAGTTTACCTCACAGCATTTTCTATAGAAGTGAACCGTTTTATATTTGATTATCCTCTGCATCTTTTTTAAGCTTTTACTGAATAAAATTTAATTGTAGACAATTCTGGCAGCTTAACATTCAAGAAAAATGTGTTATGTTTACAGTTGTTTAAAATGTGATTTCTTATGCTTGTGTGCCAACACAGATCAATATCTCAAGAGCGCAGCAGTGTCTCCTCCTGGACAGAGCTCATATCGCATCCTCACAAACACAAGGAACTGTCAAACTTCTGCAACCTGTTACAGGAACACTACTACCAGAGCTACGTCAAAGGTTTATATATTTTTCAAAACTCTGTTACATAAAAGTGTTAAAGTGTTTATTAGTTGTTGTTTTTTTGCTTCGCATGGGCATTTTGTTTTTAACTTAAATTAATTTATTCAACAAATTACCCAAACTAACTGTTCATGGTAGACACCTTTCCTCCAACCTCCCATTCAGTTTTTAGACTAAAAAGAAGTAGTAGTACATGGAATTAACCCATACTTGCACAAACAGAACATGAACTTCTTTAAAACAGACTGATCTGGGAGTAAAACTACTAATGTTCCTTTGAAAAAAATCTAAATAAAATATTAAAGATGTTTTGAATTTCATTGCATGCATTTCTGCTAACACATGTCATGCTTTAAAGTCTGAAATTATAGAACAGATAACCCTGATGTCTTTCTTTTGTAATGGATAGGTGTTTATCGCAGCCTGCAGCAGTCATACAGTGTGAGCTCTCAGGATGTTCTGACAGCCATGGACTACTGCGAGGAGTCTCTGCAGGAGATCGACATCACTTCTTTCCTGCAGACTCTCTGCGGTCATGTACGTGTTTTCCGGGAACGACACGAGCTTCACAGTGGTGTTAGTGCAGCTGATTCTAGTGACAGCCACACCACCTTCACCATTGGAGAAGAAGAGGAGGATGGAGCTGACAGGGCCACACTGGTCTCGTCATCCAGGTACTGATTACTAAGGCCGTTTAAAAATCCGAAGAACCCCCCCCCCCTCTTCTAATCCAAGATTTATTTATGAAAAAAAAAATTACCAGTCCGTTGCATACCAAGTTATGTGACAGACACTCTTAAGAACTATTTCAAAGCTTCGTTGTTTACAAGAAACAGACCAAAGCAAGGTTGTCTTTTTGAAGTTAAAGATTATAATTTATATCACAGTATAAATTATTACATATTTATATGTTCACCATGCTGGTGAGTCGTATTCAGATAGTATTTCTGTTTTTGTCAGTGTTGAAATAGAGGACCTGAGTGAATCTGACTCTAGAGGGAGAGCCTCTGTTCCTACATCACCTCTGGATCAGGAGGTACCAAAGTCTCCCAAGATCCCAGAATTCCCTCTTTCTCTCCTCCAATCTCAACAGAAGTGTGAGGCTTATCCTAATTTGCACAAAATCATTCAGGTAATGAAGCCTCCAAGTTACTTTACTGATGTGGAAACTGCATTTTTAAACCGTATTAACACATTTTGATTGCTTTTTACAGGACAAGTTCATGGAAATTGGTGCGCAGTATTTCAAGACTGTACCGTCTAATCCACATTATTTCTTTTATTGCCTTCCGTCTTCCAAAAAAGAGGTAAAAACTTCAAGATTTTTGCCATTTATGTAAAAATAATTCACTTACGTAGATGAAAGGTAACCGAGATCCTTTCTTGAAGAATGGTTGTTTAGAACTCTTGTCTTTAAGTTCTATCTATTTTTCTAGGAGGACTCTGAAAAAGGAGAGCAGAGACCCGGTGAAGAATGTGAGGTGTCAGAAGCTGAACTGGCCACAGAGGATGGTTAGAGCTCATGTTTTGCTCCTAAACTGTAATGAGCAGTTTTTTTTGTAATTGACAAAAATCTTTTTGATGGTTTCTTTTTCTTAAATTCACTGTAACCCAATTTGTTTAAATGTCTGTCACTTTCTTTATTCTGCTGTCTGGATAACTACAACATGCACAGTACAGAAATCTCAACACTCAAAATCTCAGTTAGTTTTAATTTCACTTTAACATTCTAGGTCTGGCTTAATGTCAAAATAGAAAACGCAACATGTGCTATTTCTGTTGAACATGTTAATATGTTATGGGCAACACCATTTTATGAAATTACTGAACCTTTATATGTATTTTTAACTTTCATAATGGAGTACTTTCTTATAGGCCTCAATTAGTACTTGAACCATCAACACATGCCCTTTTGTTTCTTTCAGCCTACAACCCTAAAGAGAAACTACTATAAGAAATCTGTTTGATTATGCGTACTTAATAAGACTGAATGGTCTAAAATAGGAAATGTGTAATCATATTTTATATTTTCAGAGAATGTCTCTGGTTGCTGTATTGTGACTGAGAGTGACACAGATCTGGAGGTTGAGTACCATGATTGTGAGATTGGCCAGTCAGGGGCCAGAGAAACAGATCCAGATCAAGCTGAGTCTCCCTCAGACTCAAACACAGTGAACCAGGATGAGGACTCCTTCAGTATTCTTGATGGGGACTCTCTGTTGGAGGCAGAAGGGTCTCAGCCAGAGTTGCCACCTCTGTTTATTCATCTGACCTGCTCACTCAACATGAAGAGCTCCCATGGCTCCAGGCCAGCGCAAACACTGCCAACCTGCCTGGGTGAGATGGCACACATATACCCCAGCAACCTTACTATCATCCTTAGAGTTTGCTTTAAGATTGCTAAAGAATCGAAAATAATTTAGTTCCCACAATTGTGAAAATTCTTGTAACTTAAGCTTTAAATACTGCACATTTTATTGTAACACTTCCAGTTTGGTGAATGTTGAATCTTTTTTTTTGCCATTAAATATATTTTGTTTTGCTCACATTTTAATTTTAATGGATCCTAAAATGTCAAATTGTGTGGCAACATTTTAGATTTTAGCCCATTAATTGCAGGCTAGTTACTGTGTATTTATGGTATGATTACGGTGTAACTACGGAAACCCAGTGTAGTTACACAGTAATTACAATGTAACTTCTGAGAACAAACTCCATTTCGATCACAGCCCTTATTCAGTGTAGTTACAGAGTAATTATGGTGTATAACTATTCATGAACTACTCACGAACCAGAAAAAATAGAAGTACACAAAAATAATAGGGAAATACATTGTTATTATCTATAAATACATAAAAAGTGCATACTAAGTACATAACAATTGGCCCTCAAGTAGACAGTAATTACATAGTAACTACCCCGTAAGTACACAATGGTTACACTGTAACTAGATGAAAATAATGTTTTATCCTATATTATGTTTCAGAATCTTTTTAAGTCTAAATATAGTACATGTCTTTTTAAAACAATTTTGTAAATATGAGCTCAAGGTTTCTGTTGCTTGCTCCTTTCAGGTGAAATAATTTCTTGTCTGGAGGATGCAGAGACTCTTCAGTCAGTGGACCTAAAGGAGTTGTCCGTCACTCTTGATATATTTGTGCTCACATTACCTCTGGAGATTGAGGCTCCTGATTTCTGTCACAATAGGTCAGTGATTTTTAAGCAAATTAAAAAATGGGAAATCAAACTTAATTTTGTTCACGGCAGTAGTGTTACATTTTATTTTAATTATTTAATTATTTGTTTCTTGTAAAGAGAACTTTCTTGAATGTTTGGCTTCTCTGTACTAAAGTTTTATTTCTATTCTGTGACTAAGTTTTCTGTTTCAAAATCTTTTTACCTTGTTCTGTTTCTCACTACAGTCATTTGGCTTTATTTGTAGTAATAAATGTTACCAAAAAACATTTTCTTTTACCCATTCAGATACACATCTGAGAGCAGTGTGTCACTGAACAGGTCACCTGGCCAGCCCTCATCCTACCGGTCAGATGAGGAGCTCATGGGAGGAAATCTGGATGGTCTTCATGGGGTCAATGTGGATAGGTTAGAGGTTACTGGTTATGCATGAATATTCTGTTGCTGTACCTTTTACACTGACTTGCTTTTGTTTTTTTCTAAAGTATCTCTGGAGACCCATTATCCAAACTTCCTGTTCCACACAAAATGGCTGTTTTAGCCACGATGGAAGAGGTGAGATTGTTATTATAAATACTGTTGTAATATTTTTAGTAATAAAATAAATATAAAAAGATTTTACCACCTTCAGTGAAGCTGGAATATTATTTCTAGTATCTTGTATCTATCTGAATGAAAACGAAGCACAAAACCCTCTTTAGCTCCTTTCCACTGCATCTGTTTCTTTGATTTGGTTTGTCTTGTTGAAGCATTTGTCTTTATTAAGTTGATGAGCAAAAAAGTCTTGCGGTGTACTTTGTGTAGGATTTAGCTAGTAACAGTTGAGACAGGCTATAGAAGACTTGATGACACTTATGCAACAGACAGAACGCAAATAGAGCCACAAAATACTTGCACACCAGGATGGCCGCTTGATTATCTCTGTATCACTCGCCTCATGCGAAACTGAAATTCCTACTGACACATGTGTGGGCAGAGCTTTTCTCAAAGCTGAAAATTCTAAATTGGCGGACTAGATGAAAGGGGGATTTTCTTCATTATTTACATTACTTTGGAAAGCTGAAAACAGTGTTGACAAAGTCAGTCTTGATCTAATGTACCTGAACTTCCAGAGTTGCCCACAGCTTGGTGAGTTCATTTGAATTGAGCAGTAAAGCTTTTTTTTTTTTTTTTTACTTAATAGGTTCTCAACTCTCCTCTGGACAGGTTACAGTATGTTCAGAATTCAGCTGCTCGTGTCCTGACCGGGACCAGAAAGCATGAACACATCACACCTGTTCTTAAATCACTGCCGGTCTGCCGGTCCGTTTCTGTGCACACAGCAATGATCAGCTTCTTTTTTTTCATTTTCTTGAATTATGTCTTCACATGGACTTAACATGTAAATCACTTGGCCTACCGCGTTATATTTAATAGGTATGGCAAAAAATTTGGATGTATAGATTTTTTTCATCCTTTACAAAAACCCCACAATAGCTACTGCAGAAAAGAAGTTGTTTTTCTATTTTAAAATGGAATTTGCAAAATGATTCTCTGTTCCAGATCCGCTGGCTGCTTGAAGATGAGATGGTCTCTGCTCTTCGCCTCTCTTCCTTCATCAGCTCCACCACACTTCAGAAAGTCTCGCATCATGTGTGTCGCTCCAGCGGCCGGCCACAGTGCCACTACGAGCTTGTCCCCCTGCAGTTCGTTTTCGGTCCTGAGCAGTCACTGGAAAAGTTCCAAGAGGTTTGAACTCATTCCATAACCTCTGTTAGTGCTGATAAGATTCCTCAAGAAGGCTGGCCAAAGAGATTATGTTCTGAATGCTCCTTAATAATCCTTGCTGCTTCCTCAATGTAGGAGTTCAAGAGGTTATCACTGCCTGGTTACCTGATAAACGTAGAGCTGCACAACTTCCACTACATCTCTCTGAGTCGCCAGCAGTCTCACAAACTCCAGGCGGCGAGACAGCCATCGAACGTCAATATTGAATACTGCTCTGAAAGTCAGACCACTCTGAATCCTGAAATGGAGAATGGGAAAAATGTTTCTGGTGCCCCCAGAGCAGAAGAGACAAAGAAAAAGGAGACAGAGACTGAGGTAGATATGTGTAAACCTAACTAAGAAGTAAGCATGCATACACAAACCTTTTTTTCCAAATTGTAATTTATAATTTAGCTTTCAGATAGTTTGTTAGAATGTAAAGAATATTACAAGGTAATATTTTAAAAAATTACCATTACTTGTAATATTCTGAAGAATTTAATTATGTAATAGAAATAAATACCACCATTAGTCATATAGTTAATTTAAATCAACCAGGATCAAACAATAAAGCATTTAGCTTGGGATTGAATAAACATGTGTGAGCATTGACTTAAGAACTTTATACAAGTGTTATGACACACTTATGAAATTATGTTACCAAGCAACGAGAGTCATCATAGAATCTGAATAGCTTTGAAAATGGTACACAGTTCATTTTAAGCTTTTAGTCAGATTATGTTCTTTAGCTATTCTTGCAGTTCTTGCAGGTGGGAACATTTTCTGCTCTTTATTGGACTTGACCAAGGACGGGTCTGCTTTTCGGAATAAAACAATTTTTTAGGAACAAAGGGCATGCATATGGAATCATAGAGTCTAAGCTTCTAACTGAAAACAAATAATTAATAAAAGGTGTAAATGCATTTCATATTGTATATGGTATATAAAGCCTACAGGATTTACTAGGTATGAAAAGTGAGCAATAAATTACACTCATTGTTCATTCATAATAATTAAACACTGTGTGTGAATAAAAAGAGGTGAAATGACTTAAAAAGACAGAAGAGATTCTCCAATTAAATTTTCATTCTGATATTTTTTCATTCTGCTGTTGTGGCCTTGAGCAAGGCATTTTACCCACATTGCTTTGTATGGATTTGTGAGACTTTTGGGATATGTTTGGTGGTAGGCAGGAGGCCATATGGGTGGAACGTCCTGCCTTTGAGCATCTGGAAAAAGTGCTATATAAATTAAAGGCATTTGGTTGCAGGACTGACCTAAAAATAACCTACACACTTTTCTGATATTCACAAGTTGGTGTATATATAGGGTATATCTTATCAGCACTTTACATAACACTTCTGATCAATGTCTCACAAACGTATGCCACAAAAATATTTTCTTAAAGTAGTACCTTTGTTTCTGAAGAGTAAGGTGAAGCTTTTTTTATGAATCATTATTAATACATTAATTAAAACATATTGTTAAGTCATTTATTTGCCAAATCTCACATCACTCAGAGCAGTCACTGGCAGAACATTTCTTAATGCATTTTGATGCATATGATGTAATGCATCTGAAAAATGAAACTGAACTAACTTTGAAAGTATCAAGCTTTTTTATCCTGCTGTTTTATATATATTGTATACTCTACTGATGTTTTCCTTGCATTGTATTGTATTATATTGTAAAACAATTTTTATAATTGTTTTTCAATCAAAAATGTTGTAGTTTTAAATTATCTTGTATATTGTAGTTTTATACATTTATCTGTTCAGCACTTTGGGAAATTTGCTGTAAAATGTTCGATATAAATAAACCTTTCTTACTTATCAATTTATGTATGCATAAAAACATGCTGCTGAATTCATGCTGCTAAATTTGACTTGGAAAAACAGAAATATGCTCTTAATTTTAAATATTAATGAGGAGGAGGTCTGGTTCAGTGTTTTCAAGTAATACCAATGAACTGAAAATACACATTTTCAAGTCTTTGTATTGAGTGTGTTTTATTTCTGTGTTTACAAGCAGCAGGTGGAGTGTGTAGAAGATGAGAAAAAGCAACTAGCACCTCTCGACTCCACCAGTGAGCCTCTGTCGGAAACCTCAGACATGGCAGTCATAAAACAGAGCATAGTGTATGAGGCTCGAAATCAAACTGGCTCCGATCACCCAACTCCTCCCAAAACACCCTCCGGCACCAGTCTGGCTGATTCTTTTCAGTCCAACACACAAAGTGAGTCACATGCTTACACCAGGTACTACTGAATGCTTTTTAGTTTTGTTAATGATTGATTATCTAGATTAAAGTTTAAGATGGCATGTCTGATAGTATCTCAAGGAAAATACAAATCATAATAAAATTAGAAAGAGCTTGTTTCTGTTTTCAGGCAGTGGCCAGCTTCGCCCCAGTCGAGTTCAGAGTGTTGTGTCCAGTCAGGGAAGCCTGGACTCAGATATGCTGGGTGAGGCTTCAGTGAACACATTAAAAACTGAGTCCTTATCAAACTTTCTACAAACTTGTTTTGACCTGGCTCGTGTTTCAGGTTACGATGGAGGGAGCAGTGATTCAGAGTGTGAGGAGCCATCCATGAATGAACAGGAGCATCAAACTCCACTCATGCCAGAATTCTGGCTCATCATCCGCATTCATCAGGACAGAGTGGAGGTTTTTTCTCACGCTCGGTAAAATATGTTTAATTGATCTTTAAGTGAGTTCAGGCCTTCAGGCCTACGTACATTTAGCTTCCATTTATTTTTGTTACATGTTTTTATTAAAGCGGATTGTTTTTTAGATACCTTAAACTGGTTTTCAATGCTATGATATGGTTTTCTCCTCTGTTCTTTGCAGGTTAAGATGAATCAGTAGTTTTTCATCAGTAATCTAAAAATATTACTCTAATTGCAGTGTATTTTAATTTTCTTATGTTAACAAAGTTTTCAGGTCATCATTGTAGTTACACATGCTGTGTGTCTCTATTGTCCATTTAAACTGTTCATAAAACGATCTCCGTTTAAATAAGATTGAGTTTAAACAGATGACTTTAAAGATTTTTTGTTGACAGGAGCTTTAACAGAGGAAAAGAGGAGGAAGAAGAGGAGATCCCAGAGTACCTGCGGCTCCATCAGCTGGTAGTCAGAAGAATTGGAGAAATGTGCCGAATAGTCAATCAGGTACAGTTTAGATCTGCCTAATCTCTTATTGACTGGCTTCACCCATGAAATTTTTTATTAGTTGTGAATTGGCATAGTGCTGAATCAAACATCCACAACATATTAAAGACCATTCCAGTTAATTCAACCTAATATTTCTGTAAATCTTCAAGAGCCTTTTTCCACAATGATGATGTTTTCCTCATCCAGATCTTGCTTTCCAATTACAAACTTTATTAACAGAAGTCAGTTTGAGATGAAGTGTTGACATTATAACGTTTTTTTTTTTAATTTAATCCATTAAATGGTTACTTCACAGCGCCTTCTGCTCCAGGATCTTCATGACAGCCATGTGTGCCACTCCCTCTTGGTGGCTGAGAGTGAAGAAGACATCTGGAAGCACGAGTCACTCTACAGACCCAGGATGACCCACTCAGATGGTAGATAGTTTCATTAGGGACGGGCTTTGTGATTATTCACTCCAGTGCTGCTGACTAATATAATTTCATGCATTACTGAGCCATGAGCAGACAACAGGCTTTTCTGGAAGATTTTTTTTTGACACACTGTTCTATAGCTTACTTTCTTAAATTGTTTTAGTTTTTTGAGCTCAATGTTGCATGTGTCTGAATGAAACTGAAATTGTAGTGCGTTCAATTTATTTTGAGTGCTAAGCCAACTTTATTTATAACAGCAGCACGTGGCCCATTCTTTTGTTGTGGCCCTGGGCAAAGCACTTTATCTGCATTGCCCTCTTTGGATGTATGTGACTGGTGAGGTGTGTTTAGTGGTGGGCAGGAGGCCATAGCCATGAAAGATTGCGCAGCCACGTTTTGTCAGACTGCCCCAGGGCAGCTGAGGGCTACCAAGGTAGCTTATCACCACCAGAGTGTGAATGTGTAGTCAATGAATAATACTCTGAAAATTTTAATGCTCCTTTAAGTGTCTGGAAAAGCATTATATAAATTGAAGGTATTATTAATATTATTATAAAGTAAAATGCGAGTATGGACCAAAGTGCTTAAAAAGAGCATGTTAAATATATGAAATGCAACAATCTTGAACATGTCAAATATAAAACCTTAAATAAAAAGTAGATAAAATGTACAGCAAGAAAAAAATCGCCACAACAACTGACCATTATACATTGCTATAGAATAAAATCCCTGGAGGATGAGGAAAAAACACAAAGTTACAAGAATAGAACAACAACCTCGATACATTATTATTTCTCAATTTTTTTTCTGCAAAACCAGCATTAAATGTGACATTCACTTCTTCTGGAAATTTAGATAAATGAAACCAGTGAGATCAGGATTTTTAAAGGTTTTACCGGTCAAGTGTGCCAAACTCAGAAGATTTTCTGTGGAGGTAATGTCTGGTAGGGGAGGACAAGATAGTTTGATAATTTAAGAAATGGGGATCATGTCCTCTCTCCTTTCTGCTCCAGCATTGAGAAATGGTGAAGATGGAAACTCAACAAAAAGCCATTACATCTTCCTGAATTGAATTCTTATCACATTTTTAAATTGTGTATCTTGTATCTTTCACATAATATGTAACTAACCTATTTATTTATTTATTTATTTTTCTTGCTTATTTACACCAGACAGTTGCAGTTCTTTTTGAGCAGACTGTAATTAGTATGTGATATATAATGATATGATCTAATAACACGAAGCATTCATAGTTAAATTATTGTAATATACAATACGTCTAATTAATTTGACTATCCTAACAGTTGTGTTTTATGAAAAGCATAATATTTTTTTATTGTTTTGAAATTAAAAATAAATATCAGTAATACGAAGATTTTGATTGTATTTTAAAGTTTTAATTAAATCTAATTAAGCCGCTGCACGTATTATGCCAATAGTACAATTGTGAAAAACAGAACGATTTTCAGTAACGCAAACACTTGTCGAGAAAGCTCATCAAGAAGGTCAATTGAAGGATGCTGATAATGAGATAGCAGTGTGAGTCTAAGCATTAGCCACATTGAGCACAATTTTATGACGGCTGTTTAGCATGGGTTGCTGCGCTAATGTCCTAAAATGGTTTATTGTTCTGCCTCAGACTGAGCTAATGGATTGGATCTGCTCGACCAAAGAGAAGAACACTCAAATGCTTCATTAATATCCTGCTATTTGAGGTGTTCCGTGAGGCAATAGAGTTCATCTGATCCTGCTAATCTACCTTTTGTTGTGAAGTAGTTCAAATTATATTTCGTATAATTCTTTCATTTATTATTCAGGTTTAAGGGAAAGTAACTGCTCCTTGACGAGTCATTTTGTACAATCAAAAGCATTTCTGTACAATCAAAAAGGAAAGATAACCTCTTCATACCATGTGTACATTACCATGTGTACAATTGCAGTACATTTAAAGGTTGCTTTATATAAAGCCTTCTTCCATTATAGTTGTGCAATCTGAAAACAGAACCGAGTAATGAATGCAAGTATTTACTGCAAAACACTAACATGGGCAGCATTTATTTTTTTTCAATGTTTTGAATAATAGTATTTTCTGAAACATGGAAAACTATTCAGAGTTGAAGGGGTTAATCCCTCAATTGCTTGTTCAATGTTTTTTTGATTGTTATGATTGAAATAGAAGTGACATAAACTTGTGAATGTAGCAAGTTTATTGAAAAGAATTGAAATATCTCAAATTTCAATTAAGTCTTTGTTAGTTATTGTAAGAATGGAGATTTTTGGTGAATTCAATTTCCATCCAAGTTTCACTTTTTTCTGTTGTAGACTATAATGCAGATGAGAGCTATCAGCCACGGGACTATCTCGCTGCCACAATGCAGTTCATTCCAGGTTATTTTGCTTGCGATGTGGTCTGGAGCACCATCATTTATATACATCCTCGACTTAAAATGGGCCCCAACATGGGTGTGTCAAGAGGTGAGTGCCATTAATCATCCTTCGACGGTTTGAAATTATTGTGATTTTTCGATCAATATACCACATAATTTGTTTTCAGCTATCACAGCTCTGCGCTCCGTTCTGAATGCTTTTTGTGTGGTCAACCGCAAAAATATGTTTGTTTATCAGGAACCCAGCACAAAATCTGTGTTCTACCTCCGGTGAGTCTCAAGATCTAATATCATTAATCATATTAATCATTAATCACAGAAGTAGTTTTCAGACTCATGCTGATGCAGCACCAAAGCTTATTTCATTAAGAATAAATTATTTGATTATAAAAAATCCAAAAGATCTTAAAGCAGTAATTTTTCATTTAGGATGAGTTCCGTAAAAGGCAGTTTTAATTAATAGTCACTGTAGTAAGTGAAACATCAGAAACTAAATATTTATATTATGAATAATAAAAAAAATCATCCTAACCAAAACTGAAATGTTTTTTTTCATCATGTCTCAATCTCTTCAGCCTCTCTGAGACATCCCAAGCAGGAAAATACAGTGATTTGGATGGAAACATGCACGTGTCGCGCTCAGTCGCTCTAATACGCAGCCAAGAGCCACTCGGCTCTGAGGATCTCACGGTAACATACACACACTGCCACTTCATACACAAATTTTCTGAAATCAAACATGCTTGTAGGGATGGCTTTGACTTCACTTGGAAACCATTTAACATGGAGATTGTTAATGTAGAACTTGTAATTCCTTGAATCTTGGGTTTTCAGGGATCGCGATCATCGTTAGAAAGTTCACGGCCAGTGGGACTGGTGGACAAACACATTTTGCTCTTGGTTCATGGTGTAGGTACAGCAGGTGAGATGTGGATGGATAAACCATACTTCAGTTATATTTAGCTTGAGCATGCTGTTTTTTAGAGTGTCAAATTTTCATTTTAAGGTTGTACTCTGTTGCTTGAATATTTATTTGTCATACAGTAAAACTTGGAAAAGTTTAAAGATTAGGAACAACAAATAATATATCACATATTTTAGATTGATAGCTTTTAAAGTAAAACATTTTGCCTGGTTTCTGAAGTTAATAATTATAATGACCAATCAACTATTTTTCTTAGGAAGCGAAAATTAACTGATTTTAATCAAATTTCATGTTTTTTTTGCTGTCAGAAAACTCCTGAAGTTCTTTACAAAGCTGACAGGAGGCGCTGTTGGTCTTTGCTATTCTAGTTTTAAACTAACAAGGCATATATTTTGCTTTGATGCTTTGGTCCCAAAATGTAATCATGGAAAATTTTAGATTACATAGATTAAAGAGCCATCATTTGAATAATTCTCTTAGGTTTGCTGGTGATTTGATGCCTAATTTATTTTTGAACAGGCATCCATACTTAGAATAGTCTTTTTTGTAAATATATTTCATAGTTGAAAAACATAATTTTCACACGCTCATCTGCAGGTCCAGAGGTCACAGATGAGTTGGTGAAGGTTTTGAGGAAAAGACTGGATGAGGCCACACTGGACATGATCACGGTCAATCTTGTTAGAAACTGCAAACTTACACCTGCTGATGTGGAGGTGATATTTCTTTACATCTCTCTCTCTCTCTCTCTCTCTCTCTCTCTCTCTCTCTCTCTCTCTCTCTCCCTCTCTCCCTCTCTCCCTCTCTCCCCCCCCCCCTCTCTCTCTCTCTCTCTCTCTCTCTCTCTCTCTGTATTTGCCGTGCATATATTTTAATTGCTGCTGGTTTCAGTTCATTCAGCCTCCCGGCTCTCCAGCAACAGAGGCGATGGTGTTCTGTCTGCCTCACTACTGTCTACCTTGGATTCAAGCCGTAGCTCACTACCTCCGACAGAATCTTCTCATCTTCCTCCACATCCCCAAATGCACAGATAGTAACATTGAACACCACTTTAAGGTACTGAAGCTCTAATGTTCAACTATTGAAACTATCCCTGAAAGGAGAGTCTGATCCTGATAGCATTCAAAAGATTGGTACAATAATGAGTTTGCTACTTGGACAGCCATGGCAAACAATTTCTTTTAAATACAGACAAACCTGGTTTAATTAAATGTTCATTCCTTTATATTCTGTTTAACAATGGTAACTAAAATAAAAAGAATTCATGATTATCTTTATTTCTCACACCAGAATCATGGATCTGCATTCTTTTTTTAGGATTTTGGTTACATGGAGTCAATTGTTTCACGCTTTTCTAAAAGATTGTTCGGTAGTACAGACGCGGACCCAAGCGCAGTACAAATTTCTTTTATTTCAGAAAGACTACAACAGTCACCGTCTTCAGGGTGAAGTTGCAGGGAAGCAGAACACTTTAGCTCACAATCGAGATAACCAAAGATTCACCAATAACATGAATAGAAAAGAGCAAGAATAACTAAGGTAACTAATGACAAAATTAGGCACTCGTGAGCATAATAAGGAGCAGGTGCAACAAAGATAAAATGTTTATTTTGTTGCAGGGGAATACTCCTGCTCAATTTGTGAGAATTGTCCAATTGTTTTCAAATGGTTTGCAGAAGGGATTTCATAATTACAGATGGAGTTGAGCGCAAGTGGTTTACAGTAAAGCTCTGGTGCAAGTGCGAAGTGAAGCTTTACAGATAATTTGTGAGCACAGCAGGGATTCTGAAAATGTGTTTAGAGTTTTATGCTTTCTGAGTGCAGTTCAGTTTAACGGGTCATAGAGAGTTCATTTAAAGTGCTCCCATAATGCACTTCCTCCAAAATGCCTGTTGAGAAGAAAAGACACTTCATTGCATTGTGTTTTTTATAATTTGCTACTTTGGTTGAGCAACATGTGGTAATAATAATAATGGTTGCTTTCTCAAATGATCATAAACATAATATAGACTTGAGACCACCAGAAACAGAAGGTTTTTCAAATTTACAGTTTTACTTATTTTCTGGAATATCCATTATTGTTTACTTTAAACAATATTGTGTTAAGTTTCTAATTCAATTGAAGTTCTAAAAAGTTTGGAGGAAAAAAGTCCTTTTTGGAGAATTTAGCATGTGCTTGAATGGAAGCTTAAAATGTAGGGTGACGGGGCTTTTATGCGAATGTGAAGATTTTAGAAATGACGTTACCATGACGTTTTGGAAAAAGTGTTGTTATATATTGAGTATTTTGTGAACTGCTTAAACTGGTATTTTATCCTTATTTTTCATGATTATGTTTTTACTATTCATTTGTCTTAGCATCACTTCCATTTGAGCAGTGGTCTGCCTGATCATGACATCTACCTGTACAACAAACCTGGAGGTCAAGGCACTGGAGGGAAAGGTAAGCAGAGTCTAGAAGTGTTTTTTGTATTTTTTATATATTTATTATTTATTTATATTTATTTATTTAAGTGGTAAGTCTGCATTCCTTGCTTTTGTTTTACCCAGTCATTGATTTAACAAGTATTTTCAGTATTTAATTAGCATAGTGTAGTGCATTGTATAATGGTAATAGTGATAGTAATTACATTATTTATAGTAATAGTATAGAACAGTAACAATATTTGTAGAGAGATTAAGAATATGAATATTACTAATAGTAATAATAAAAGTAGCTGGACCTACTGTAACCACTTCAGAGTTTTAAAAGGTAATGCAAACACAAAAAAAAAAAGTAATTTGAAGAATATAAAGAAACCAGTGCGTTCACTAACCTTCCAGGTTCCTCTAGTTTAAAGTATATAATACAGAGTTGTGACCTCCCTAATGTTATAAGGTATTTTACTTTATCTATGTGTTCATTTATTTAGGGGTATTTATGTCTCTGCTGGGGCACTCAAGGGTTTTATACGTTCATAATAAATGGAAGTGTGGACTTTGAGAGTGCTTAAACAGAAGCTCTGGGTCTGTCTCATTAACATGAAGGCAGTTTAACAAGTCTCTTGTAGTTCTAATGTGTCTTGGTTTTAAACTGCATAGTGGAAATTGTCAAGTGGAGACAGTTAGTGGTCACAGGACCACTTCACTGTTTTCCCAGTGCTAATGAACTGACAAGCTCCCATTATAGTCACTCACTCAGATATCTTACGACAGAGCTACATAAATCACAGGATCAAAGGAAGAACCTCCATTACTCTTTATTCACTGATCATTAACATTTGAAAAAGTATCCATTATTACTAGTGAAGTTATACTAGTAAGTTTAGCTGGATTGAATAAAACAAAAAATAAAAAATACCTTATTTATTCAATGTGTGTGCAAGTACCAGAATGAGTGTGTATTAATGCAAGTACAATTTCACTTTCTTAGTTTTTTTTACATTTTATTTTAATCACTCTTGTTCTATACTCATTCATAGAACCAATTTCTTTCTCATTTTAAGAAACAACCTGACACAAATAATTAACTTGAAGCAATCACAATCGTTTAACCTCCAAAACTTTTGAAACATTTCAATGAGTCTTCATCCAATGTTAAGGGCAGGGTTTTTTGTTGTTGTTTATAAACTATATTTTCAAATATTTTATTAAAACGTGTGAAATCTTACTTTACTTTGCTCTTATATTTCTTTCAGGCCAGTTTTAGATTGGAGGACTAACATATTTTATTCGTATATATTATTTTTTTTAATGAGTACTGGATATTTACCTTTCTAATTTATCTGAGGTGATTCTATGAGCTTCTTAGGCATCTAGTGCACATACTAAACTATCGATCATTTGTCAAACCTCTAACACTGTACAATAATACAAATCCTTCTGTTTTCTGCTAATGGCTTCTAATGCAACACTTTTTCCGGCCACAGCCGCTGGAGCAAGGGAGCCATTGATTTCAGAGAATGAAATCCCCCCCCCCCTCCTCTCTCTCTCTCTCTCTCTTACCCATCAATCTTACCCATGATGTTTTTTTATATTTTTGTCAAACAAAAATACTTTATTACTAAAATTATTCATTCATCTTCATGTAGGCTTTATTCCCTTTCGGGGTCGCCACAGCGGAATGAACCACCAACTCACTGGCATATGTTTTACGCAGCGGATGCCCTTCCCTGCCGCAACCCATCGCTGGGAAATACTAAAATTATTTTATACTTAAAATTTATTGACTTTATTTACTATTTACTTTAAATTCTGTCATTTAAAAAAAATGCTTAACAGTTTGTCAATTGTCTTTGCTTACAGACAATGTAACCAGGTTTTATTTTTTACACCAACTCTTCATTTCTCTCAACTGTTAAAGTGTGTTGTGTTAGTTGCTCTCATTATTATTGAATCCTTGTCGCTTTTGGAAAGCATTGTCTCAGCATTTTTTACTGTATTTCTGTTAGCTTAACATAATTATTCACTCAACTAAGCCCATGAAATAAAGTAAACTCAGCAGAAAATGATTAATCGTATTTTCTCCTCAGGAATCGCCTGCATCACTCTGTCCTTTGTTGATGAGAAAGGCCGAGCTCTGCAGGTTCCCTCTCAGGATGGCAGCGTTTTAGCTCCCAGGGGAGATGTTTCCAGCATTCCCCTCCAGCAAGATCACTTTGAGACATTGACGAATGTCGTCAAAGTGGACTCTCCCAGCCAGAGCTCAGGTGAGAAAATATAAAGTAAATTTGTTACTGAAATACGTTATTCCTATACTTTTCTAATCCTATTTTACTAAAAACAGAAGCTATCTTTAATTACAGCTGACAACCTAATTTATTTGACTTCTACAGGATTCAATTCACTATAAGATTAACGTAAATTAATAAATAATATATCATATAAATTATGAATAAGTGGAAGTATTTTTCCACTTAGGGAACGGGCCCGAAATCTTTCCTGTGTTGTAGTTTGAAATTATGAAAACATACCCATTGTTGATATTTTGATAGCTTCTGCTCCTCCTGTTAAGTGTGTGTTTGTCATCACAAATTAGAGTGGAAAGATTGAATTTTAAAAAAGTATTGCAGCAAAAGTCTTTACTGATTATACAAGCTTTGGTTGAAAACCGCTAATCAAAAAAGGACTAACAATAGGTTCACACTAAACTATACTACTGCCTCAAAACAAAAAGAAAACTAGATCAAAGAAAATGTACTTTTGAAAAAAAAAGATGGATT
Organism: Danionella dracula; assembly: GCA_900490495.1. NCBI lineage: Eukaryota > Metazoa > Chordata > Actinopteri > Cypriniformes > Danionidae > Danionella > Danionella dracula. The sequence goes on from UELW01000996.1 coordinate 8,063,951, forward strand.
AAGATGACTATAAAAAAACATGGAACGCCTAAAAAGAAAGACAAAAAATCATAGAAGTCAAAGTTGAGAAAAAATTGAAATCAACAGAATCAAGAATCTATCACCCAAAACTAGGAAAAAATGCCAATAAGGTATATACACCATAACACCGAACTAGCTCTTCTAAAGGGTTTTTGAAAAATTAATGCTGTACGGTACGAATATTGTAAAAATACTGTTCTTTTTTTCATCTACACTTGTTTAAATCATAAAGACCAAACTGAACAGTAATTTATTGTTTATAAAGCAGCAGACTTAAATGTTCTATGTCTGCGTAGGTCATGTAGCTTGATGAGATTTGAAGAAAGCTCTTAAAGGTTTAAGATTTTGAATACAAAACGTTAAAAGATGTTGTTTAATGTTAAAAGGAAAACATGAAAAAAATTAAAAAGCAACGTTTTCAAATTTGCTCAAAGTTTCCTTTAACTAAATCATGGTAAAATACAGTTAGTTTGAGTGTGTTTGGTATGTTTTCAGGAGTGTGTGTGCGCTTTGACATCTGGGAGCAGGGTAACATCAGTCCTCTTCAGCTGGCAGACCGGCTCCGGGGCGCCCTGCGTCATGCTCTCTGTGATGTCATCATGGAAATGCGAGTGTTACCGAGCCCATTGTGCCTTGAGACCTTCTGCCTACTCGCCAACAGTAAACAAGATGAAAGTACAGGTGAGGAGAGGTTAAAAGCTTAATGTTCAGCATTAAATATTAAACAAATGTGGAGCTAATAGCCTATTGTTCATATTAAGTTATTTAGCTTATTGTATAGTAATAATAATTCTTATCTGGCAATGATCTATTTCTTTGTATTTTTCTAGTGCCCCTCGATCCACCTCAGGATGACACTAAAGAGCTGAAGGACTTGAAGGAGATGAAGGATGCCCCTCGACGTCTTAGCGTTCAGAATCTCAGGAGCAGCCCGTCTCCCATCAGCCTGATCTCTTCACCTATATGTCCTTCAAATACTGGAACCAGTACCCCTGAATCAACCACGCCCACTGGGAAATCCACTCGCCGCAGTTTCTGGGAGATACTGGTATGAAATGTCCCCATTGAGAGCCTCTTTCAGCAATCCATGCTCAGTATTGTCAGCTTATTATAAGCAGTGATTTTGTCTTTTGTGTCTTGTCAATGTGTCTGTATATTTGTTTTAGTGTGTGTTTTTATGCTGGTCTGTCTGCATTTACAACTGCATCAGTACTAATGCGTGTTTGGTTAAGCCTAGGCTTATTTGTAGTATGTTTGTGTGATGATTTGATGGTTTTAGCAATTTATTAAACTAATTAAAATAATAAATACCGATAAAAAAAATGCATACAATTATTAATAGAGTTTAAACTAAGGAGTGAGGATCAAGAAAATATTGATGTCTCATAACAGCTCTGAGTAAAAAAAGCTATAAACCAATGTAATGTACTGTTAATGATGGGAGTAGAAACAGCTGTGTCTCTTGTTTAGAGCAAGCCAGAACTGTCTGAGCTCGGCAGTCCGAAGACGACGGATGATATAGTACCAGAGCGAGTGGAGGACAGCCGCACCAGCAGACGACGTCACAAGACAGAAAACGTAAAACAGTGGAATCACGAGAAAGCCATGGTGGTAGAACAAGAGCAGGCCCAACGGTACACACACACACACACACACACACACATCCACATCCGTTACAATCTTGCAATTCATTGACATGTCAAGAAGCGTAGAGGTTCCAGATTCAAGTCTATGTGGAGTTACTTCTTCTCTCAGTGGTTGAATGAGCTTGCATAAGGACTGGTTTCCTTCAACAGTCCAAAAGCTGTATTTTAGTTAAAGAATGAATATGTGAGTCTTTTAGATTCTTTTGTGTTCTGATGCACCTGACTAGGGGTGTCTAAGCAATCTGCAAGGTGAGGCTTTTGAATATTCTATGAACCCTTAACATTGAATGTGATAACCATTTTATAAACATTCATTTTGAAACATTTTTTGTTTTAATAAATATAAAAGGCAATCATTGCCAAAACATTATTTTTCCAAAGATAGTTTTTCATGCAAGAGCTTTTTCAAGGATAATTTCAGTTTTTTAATTCAATAATATTTGTCTTATTTAATTTAATTTGTTTTTATTACAAAATCTTTTTTATGCTATAATTTAGTCTCAGCCTTTTTCTTACAAAATACATTTTGTATATATGAAAAAAAAACATATGTTAGAAGACAACATAACCTGCAAAAGTACTTTTACATTCTTTCTTATTATTTTATAGTTAATGTCGCAAAGATCCAAGGTATAATATAATTAATAAAAGTATAACAGAGATATCAATGTTCAGAAAACCATTTAAGTTTCACATTTCATCCACACTCTGGAATATCTGGATTTTTTAAATCATCCTACTAATACAAAATTTATATTTGTTTACATTTTTATATTTTAATCAATTTTCTGAATGGCTTTGTCTTGCAAACTGAGAGTCATTTGGTCTTTATCGAAATGATTAAGTAAGGGTTTCACAGTGTGCAGCCACAGCAGGTCTACTGCCATCTTAAAGTGCAATATAAAATTAATTTTTTCCTTGAATATGTGTATCTTATACTGTTGGTATCAGTGCTGATGGGCAGAATGCTATTGATTTTAAGACCGAATCTGTGTGCCGTTGGAGAGTCTAACATGGGGCGCATCTGGCCCTAGGTCAGATTTGTTCATCTCAGCAGTGTAAAAATTCCAAAGTTTAAAGCAGTCATCATGTTTTTAAGGTCTAGCAGTTGAGACAAACCTTTTTTGCATCTTGAACAAAAAGTCCTGAAGAATATTTCAAACCAGTCCATGCTTTGAGGGAGTCATTGCTTTGGGTGGTCATGTTTCTGTTTGTTTCAGGAGACGTGCAATTAAGTTTGAAGAAGGAGACACCGGAACCCTTCAGTCTGTCTATCAGAACACATTTATATCCTGGGTCACCTTCATGAACAAATTGGGTCAGTCACCGCAACCATGAGATGCTCTATTTGTTTTTATTTTTCAGTTTACATTAAGAATGGCACAATTCATTCTGGATTTCAAAAAAGGGAGGAAAAATGAATATAGATGAATAAACTTATAGGAAACAGAAACATTGAAACAGAAACAAAATAACAATTCATGCAAGAAATATTTAAAAGGTCACCAAAAGACAAAATAAAATAAAAAAAATCACTTGTGTTCATTGATTTAAAAAAAAATGTTAATTTTGCAGACAGAAAACACGAAACGTGGTTAGAACTTTTGTGATGAGTCATTCTTACTTGTTATATAATATTTAATTCCACAAAAACCAAGATATGTAACCAAGGATTTTTTCACTGGTGAAACTGAAATAAAAAACATGCCATAACGATTCAAACGACCTCAAGAGCCAAATTTTTAAACAATTACTCATGGTCCATGTTTATTGACATAAAACTTAATTTTAATTTCTCAGACATTAAAAACACTAAATATGATTAGGAACTGGATTCGTTCCTCATTAATGGTACCTTGATCAACAAAGTCTGGCCCTAAAGCTCCATCCACCAATGCTGCCAAATGACGTTGGACAGAATCATTTATTCATTTTAACTGTATAAGTAGGACTTGGCTAATGAGGGATTAACATTCAGTCACTGGTAAGGACTGTGAGAATTGTACTATCTAAATAGATTCACCTCCACATAAGACAAATTTTGAAACAGTCTAATATATATTCACAAATCGCAAGTTGAGAAGTAGATTGAGCAAAATCTATACAAGTGAGCAATGTAGCTCTTAAGACCATTAATGTGTGCCATTTAAAGTGATCTTAAATTAGGAAAACCCTTTTTTGAGTGAAGAGGATATTTAAAATACAAGGAATTTTAAGTGATTCTATGCTTTTTTATTATATCATATTGTGACGCTATTTGCCTTTCTTTATAATAGATATATAATCTATATATTTACACTTTCTTTACATTTTCTTTTTTTTCAGTATAGAGAATATACTTTTAATTATTGACAGACACTGTTGAGATTTTGAAATAATGCTGATCAGATTATTTCAATATAAATATATTAGAATTAGCTTAAACTTATTATAGTGAACCCTTAAATAGATCATGTTTATGTAAAAAGTGAGCAATGTGTTTTAAACTTTACTCCTGTTTTATTTCAGGTTGTCCATCGATCCAGAGTCGTTCGGCTGAAGTCTGGCATCATTTCCTCCTGCCCTCCATCCTCACGGAGATGGTTAATCTGATCACCTCTCTGGCAAATGACACAACGGTCAAAGTGTTTGAAAGAACCAGGTATGGTTATAACAATTTTCCTTGTTATGTGTGGCAAAATAAAAAACAATTCTTAACATTTGATCATTAAGTTCCCAGAAAGTAAAATGAACAGGTGTTGCATTGTATGTTTGTGTTAAAGAATGGCAAGACAATATGAAAAAAGTTATAGAAAATCTTTAACAGGGTTTGAAGTAAAAAAATGAAACCTGGTAGTTATCAAAAGAGACTTTTCAGAGAACAGAAATTTACTCTTGTGATTCCAGCTCTCTTCAGGGAGATATTTATGTCCCGCTGTCAATCATCCAGCACATCAGCCAACCACCTACCAACTCTAGAAGCTTCATTCTCATTGGTCGCAACTTCAGCCAGTGGCATTGCAGTACAGAGCAAGGTACCTTATGTTTGTCAACCAGAAGATAAAACAATCACTAACGAACCTAAATAGGAATTAGAATATAAACTATTTATATTTTCTCAGGTGCTCACCTCTGTTTGTTTGTTTGTTTGTTTGTTTTCATACAATAGCATGTTCTTAATTTTTTTGTTGTTTTGAATAAAAAATGGTTTAGTAATAAAATGCTTAATTATTTTGAATGGGTAAATTTATGAATTAATTTAATCTCATTTAATCTTCTAAAACTCTCAATAATTGACTAAATCAAAATATTGCTAAAGCAATCTTCAATGTCTCTGAACAAGAAATTACACTTTCTTTCTTTTTACTTTTGATAAATAACCATCATCAGTCATGCTGTGAGATATTTTGACATTGTTCAATTAGCAACGTTTTAGCAATTAAAAGAAAATATTTAGTCAAAATGTAACCTAGCTTTTATCTGTTGAATTTTCCTCTTAATCAAATTATAAAAAATTGTCAAAGCCTAAGTTTCTGGTGTGGTTCTGAAAAGTAAAGGCATCATTTGCTTAATACAAATGTTTGTTCATCATTTACCCTTTCTGAAATTCGTTAATTCATCCTTATCACAGAACAAGGGATCACTTGAAGTTTGAAACCAGAACTATTGTCTTCCATGTATTGACGAATCCGTTTCCAGAAACTGCAAGAAGTGTGTTTTGTTTGTGATGGAGGGTACTTGATGAAAAAACTCTGTTTTGGCGAGCTGTCCTTTTAATATTGCTTGCTCTTTGGCTCTCGCATTTATCAGATTCTCTTCTGGGGGAGCTTGTTGCTGCTTTTCTCTGCTTCATGTTTTTATTGTGTGCTCAACAAATAATCATAATACTTTTTTTGTTTGCATGTTTCTTTATGTATTTATTTTATCTTGGTGCTTGCATAATTTTGGGATAGTAGCTTATTGATCTTGCTGTTTTGTTCTCTCTCATTCAGCTGCTTGTGTGTGTGTGTGTGTGCGTGTGTGTTTGTGCGTGATTGCGTGTGTGTGTGTGTGTGCGTGTGCGTGTGTGTGTGTGCGCGTGTGCGTGCGTGTGTGTGTGTAGGAATGCTGCATTAACACCTGTTGAGTCTTTTTTTATTTTGCCTAGCTGTGTGTGCTTATCTCTGTCTGCCCACAGAAGACAGTTCAGATGAAGAAAACAGTCCGGTACTAAATAGGTGTTCACGTAAGTTTGGCTTTCTACTGGGATCTCTGTGACCTTCACTGCAGTGGCAGCAGGAACCCTGACACTCAAATCACCTTTACAAAAACACTTTCTTTAGCTGCGCTTCTTTACAGATGGGATTCTTTCAGCACCACTGTTGCACTGTTGAAGGAGGGTTTCCCCAATAAGAGATTAAAGATGTTTTCACAGTTTTTCTTTAGTTTTAGGATCATTAATTATATTTTGCTCAGTAAATCATGATTGGAAAATGTTTGTAAGCTTCCTTTTACTTTAATTTAGTTTCATTGTGACTTCAGACAAAGATTACAAATCTCAAAATAAAAAAAAAACTCTTTTATCATCAAAAACAAAAACTCCCCCAAAAATGTTTCAAGAATGTTCTTTGGTGAAACTCTTTAGGGCAGTGAAAGAGTGGGGACTTTTGACATGGTGTCATTATCTAGGATTTTCAAAATGGCTGGTGTTCTCAGCACTCAGCATTTTTGTGTGATTTAATTCAACATCCATTATTTTTAAGGAGTTTAGCATGCTCGAATACACAAAATTTCAGATTAATCACGTAGAACAGTATGATTTTCATCTGTGCTCCCCTTTAGGTTTAAACATGTATCAATTACTATTTCTGTTCTTTCTATTTTGAATTGCTATTGCTCCACCTTATAATGCTAACAAAAGAAAATAAACCCTTTATGTTAGTTAATTAGTCATTGAATTGAAACTAAAGCAAAAATGTAGTACCTAACGTTATGGATAATATTAAGACTGTAACTACTTATGAAAAGAAAGATGAATAACTTTTTGACCGTCATACTTGACAATCATAAAAAAGGAAAGTCGATTACACAACATTATTAATAAAAATGTATTGTACCTTCATTCCACTGCAGCGGACATTAAGTTTGGTTACTATAATTAGTTAGCTTTATTGAGCAAGTTTTGTATAGCTGTACATGTTCTGTAGTACATGTTAATATTTTTACCTTGGTGTGCTCTCATAAAATGTATAGACTTATTCATTTTTACTAATAACCTTATTGAGCTGCTCTCATTTTGTAAAATCTTCAGTATCTCCTTAAAATCTCTATATTTATAACCATCCATACAATGCTCTGCAGCCCTGTTAATGTTATTATTTTTTGTAATCATGTTAGTATTAGCTAATATTTTAATTGTAGAAAATATTCCTTGGTTGAATTAAATAACTTTCTTTGTAAAAATGAATTTGTCTTGCCTTGAAGCCCATAAAGGTCTGCAAAGGTTTGAGGCTTTGGAACACAGTGAATGGCTGAGCCCGGGTCAAGCTCCGAGGGGTGTGGCACCACGGCAGCGCTTCCTTTACATACAAATCATCAATAAAAAGGTCAGCTGAGTTGTATATATTGACAATTTTAAAAATAATAATAATAATAAATACATTTATTGTATTTTTTGCTTTTTTAGTTGACTCTGTACACATACAATTGGTCAGTGGATCTGGGCACCTCCCTGAATCAAGCTCTGGTCAGACTAGTTCACTGGCAGAATGCTCGAGCTCATGTGATCAACTGCCTCTTGAGTCAGAAAATGGGTCTCTTCCATCATTCCTGCTTCTCAGATACGCCGGCACACGAAGACCTCAAGCAGGTTTGTGTTCTCATTGCGAAAACTCAAATACTTTATCATAAAACATGAAATGCTAATTCTTTTTACAATTTTTATACATTTTTCATTTAACTCAGAGCGAAGTGGTAGCTCAGTTTTATAGTCAATAACCAGTATGGGGGGAAATATAATAATTATTGTGTGTAAGATTTTTATTCATTTTTCAATTTTGATCTAATTTTAATTTCATATGAATTTGGATTTCTTACTTTCTTGTGGTGGCTGAAAGAGTTTTTTTTTCTTTTAATTTTCAGTAGACAATAAATCTGACAGTAAAAATCAGTATACATCAACTTTTTGTCACGTTGAGGTCACAGGAACAAGGAGATGAGTGAGGATTCATCTCAGATGGTTTATTAATAATGACTAACAAAGCAAGCATGGGTTATGAACAAACTAGGATTGCTAACAAGGAGCTGATGAAGAGTACAAAAAGTGCTTGGGAATACGAAATCCAGACGAGACAAATGAAGAGGCGCAGAACAAATTAACACACTTGCATATTAGCACATTATTAAAATAAACTTAACCATTGACTTAGAAGTAGAACTAGCTACTAAGAAAGATACTTATCTAGTCAATAAACTTAAGCACAGAAAGACCAGAAGTAGGCAAGCGGCAGCCATAGTGTAAACTAAAGAGTAACCAAGATAAAACGGTAAAAGAAATCAAGTCCCCAAAGTACCCAGGGCCTTATCATTTAACGCAAGTAATCCTAATGATAAATTTGGTGACTGAAATAATTAAACAAATATTACAATTAAATGTTTTAAAATAGTTATTGTATAAATAAAATCTAAAATTGTATATTCTCTGATTATTTGATGGTTTCATTATATATTATGGAATATTTTTTTTCACAAAACAATATGAAGGTATGCATCCATGCATAATGACTTTTTTTAGAGAATAAAAAAAAAATGATTTTTCACTATAAATATAATGTTTTTCAAAATTGTTTAGATTTAGAATGGTTCAGCAGCACGCTGATGTCCATCCTGGCCAGAGGCTGGTTCACATGTGCAGCTGGGTGACGTACAGCTGTCAAAGCTTCAGGGTAGTACAGCTCTATCCACCTGTTCCCACCAAACACATAAGAATGCACACTTACTGGATGAAGACATCACAGCAGCAGATTTTGGATTTCAAACACCAGATAGTCTTAGAACAAATTCGAAACTAAAATACATTTTGAGAAATAACATCAAACCACTCCTGAATAAATTCCACCTGTCATTTAACCCAGATCTAATTACGTTGTGCTTTTAGGAATGCTAAAAAATGTGCTGGAATGAAATCTGTAGAATTCCACTGCTATAAAAGTGCTACAAAAATAGTATTTGTGCTTTTACTTCACACTATATAGCTTTCCTTGTAGAGTGTGAAGTACTTGTAAAGTATAGCATTGTTGATTTAATCATCAGGGAACAGATCTATTTATCAAGTGTTTTCCATAATAAAATTTGAGTTTTGAACCATGAAGCTATTAAATGATATCATTTGTGCACAACTAAAATGGCAAGTGGATAAACAAACAAGCAAACAAAGAAAGTAGATATTGTCATTTTGTTTTCCTAGATTTCATAGATCAGCATTAAAACGGCTTGCTACAGTAGCAGTTCTGTCAGGAAAGAGCAGAAGCCTCTGTCACTGCGTTTACTCCTATTGATTCAGCTGTCAACTGCTTGTCAACATTTCTTGCCAAATATCAGGCTATGTTTTGTAAAGACGGTCAGATGTTGATGTTGTTATCAAGCGCTTTTGTGTTAAAGATGAAGGGTGTTATCTATACCATCCCTGTGTGTGCTCACGTTTGTTTCAAAGATGGTATTTTGTGGTTTTATCTTGAAAAATAAAACATATTTTAATTGGCGTATAGAGAGAGCCATGGTTGGAAAAAATATGCACAACATTTCCAATGAGATGTTTAATGCAACATAAAATATTGTTGTTTTAAAGTCTACCCGATAAGGGACCTGTGCCCACAATTAACTCCCTATTCACTTCAAAACGTATGAACTACTCACATTTTAAAATGAAAATGTTTTTACTTAAAGCAAATAAGTTTACTAGGGTGAAAAAATGAATTAAATTACATTTCATATCTAACAATAGGACTTTCTCAAGGTCTTTATTTTAATCAAACATTAATATGTTATTTATGCTCAGATCAGCTCCATTTGATTAAAAAGTACAGTCAAAAACTCTTAATTCTCTGTCAGGGGTTCTTTACTTTTAATCTGTTCACTGAATGAATGCTAACAGAAGGCGATTCCATCATAGCAGAAAATTTGCCCTCAACGTTGATCATCTGTCAGAGTCCCAGGGGCGGAGCCTAGGCGATCTAGTCCAGCTGATTAACCTGCAGGGCATATGGGCATCCGCCATCGTAATTATCTGCTCCAACTTCTGTCAGGACAGCCTCAATCTTACCCTGAAGGTCTTGAACTTGTCTTCCAAACACTTGCTCGGCCAAAAGTTCCCGCAAGAGCAGAGCCAATGTCTTGAGAAAGTTTTTAAGCTTGCATCTTGTACTTTCACAGCGGAATGTTAATTTTGGGTCAGTGATTGTCAGCCTAATTTCCTGTGGCACTGAACTTGTGTTTCCCATTCAAGGGAGGTTTTTAATGAAAAATCTGAATCTGGGATTGCTTTTCTGATGAAATCTGGTGATCAACTTAGAAGTCCCTGATGTTTTATAACTTAGCAACCAGTGGAATGATTAATTTAAATGTATCTCTCTCTTTCTGTTACTCATATGAGCAAATAAAATTAGCACATGTTGAATTAGAGAAAGGTATTTTTTTGTTATTTTATTATCTCAGTCACATTTAAGTTGCCCCTGTATCCAGTAGACTCTTGATTTAATCTACTTGGAAATGTTCAACATACTCTTTTGATGATTATTCCACCTACCTGTGTAGCTTTAAAGGTTAAAGTCGTGAGAGATTCAACTTTAAATTACATATTGTATAGAAATATTTTATTTTATATATTCTATTTGTTTGTGCTGTAATTTGCATGTTTGTTTTCTCTATATATATTGCACATAAGTTATGTTTTATTTTAGATTTCCATTTATTGTTTTTTTTTTCACTCTATATTTTGACAGGAGCCAAACCCATTCCTGAACGCTGCTATAGAAGCAGAAGCTCTGTTGCGGAGCCCAGTTCCTCCAGCAGTCAGCAAAGACCAAGCTCGGCTGAGCAGCTCAACTCGTGTGCTTGCTCCCTTGGCATTTCCTGGAGAAATTCTTCCTTTCGATGAAGCTCTTAGAGATGTGAACAGCAGCAGGCCTTTGAGTAGTCAGGATGGGGCTGATCTGGTCTCTCGACATGGAGCCCAGCTGCTGGAGGTCAAAGCCACTGAGCGCAGAGGTATAAAAATAAAATCTTATATTTTTTTAAATGGTTACATACAGTCATCGTTTTTTTTTTTTTGCTGGAAAAATAGATGGAAAACTGTCATATTCATTTAGACAGTTCATGGTGACTGTTTTTTATCTTGCAATTTGCTAAAAAAATGTATCATTTACATTTATACATTTTGCAGACGCTTTTGTCCAAAGCAACTTACAGAAGGAGATTTGAATCTGCAAATTGTTACACAAAGTCTATCTCAGCTTGCTTATAATAGAAGTTGTATCAACTGGATCAACAAACCATAGCAGGAAGAAAATAGACCAAATAGAGAGAAGAGGAAAAAAGAGATTTTTTTTGTCATTGTCATTGAACATAATCTTATTACATTCTTTTAAAGGTCAGGTTAAAAATATAAGAGAATTCCTCAGAAATATGACGTGATACTTGTTTTTTTGCAGACCTGGAGAAACAAATGAAGATTGAGAATCTGTTTGTGACTTGGCAACAACGTTCAGCTCAGTCCAACATGCCCATTTCTGTGAGTTTATAGGTTTGCTTTAAGAACAGATATCTTAGAATGGAACTTAGAAGATGGAATTTCTGTATTTGAATGAATAATAGGAAGTTCTATTTTATGTCATGTAATCAGGTAGTTTTTTTTGTTTTTTCGACTCATCAGGTTCAGATTCATTCCAGTAAATGCAGATTCTTTACCTGACACACATGCTTGCACTTAAATCTTTGTATGAGTAGATATTTTCCCCAGTTGGGTTTAATGAGATGAGGAGGGGACATTAGGAGATGCTGTCAAATGTTAGATGTTTCTGTCACGCTCTGAAATCTCTCTTCCTTTCACTCCTGACTGAATGCACTGTTGAGCTCTAGATTACACTTTTTGTTTTCATTTTTGGATAAAGTTCCTACTTTTACTCAGCTGGAATCCATTAAACTGAAGGCACCTATTGTTACAGATCATCTATTTTTTAAATTGTGCTGTCTTTAAGGTGGTTTGATATATTCAAATTTATTCTAAAATATGCACAGTTATTTAAATGATGGTTTTATTCCTGATTATTAAGGATAGCTACACTAGAACAAATGTGATGTTCAGAAGAGATCATTATCATAGCACTATATAGATGTCATAAACTCATAGGGATTTTGCAAAGACTTATATGTAAAATAAATGTACAACATTTAATAACTGGGATTTTAAACATAAATACTTACTATTAAACATCTATTGAACCCCCCCATTTTTTAAATCAAATGTTTTACATGTGTTCAGGTGGCTGATCTGGAAACACTGAAGCACTCATCCAGGCTGGTTCATTACTGTGCAACACCTCTTCTTTTTGATCCTACATTTAGGAAACAAATTCAAGAGGAGCAGACTCCACAGATGCCGACCAAGGTCTCTTTCAATCTCTATTGATTTATTTTCTAAAGTCAAACAGCATTTTCTTTTCAAATCCTACATTTATAAAGGAAAAAAGTTAGTAGTGCATTTGAAATGAATTGAATCAAATGAGATTACAATTCTTTTGAAGCAATTCAATAAATCTACTCTCAATAGTGGGACAATCCAGTGTGATTCATTTGAACAAATAATGCTATAGACACAACATTTGCATAGAATGAACATAAACATCCGTACACATGCATACACATGGGTAATTGGTCTCATTCTCTCAACATGCAAAATTAGTCACAAACCTTAAGAAAACATCTGGAGTATCGGTATAATTACTTAATTTTTTTATCAGTTTGGGTGATTTTGGAAGACCAATTTTCCAAAGTTCCCAGACAAACCAGTCTCTCAAGTTTTTAGTATCATAGAAGTCCAGGATTGTTGAAATGTCGAGTTGATGAAAATGTAAGGAAGCTGGAGGGTTTTGTGATGAAGAGTTTTTTACTGTTGCTCAGAAGGGTTTAGATGAGGAAAGGTGAATGCTTTGTTTTGAGCACATAGTTCTAGCTGACATTCCCATAGGCTTCACATACTTGTGAGTGAAAAGCAGACCTGCTCCACTGATGAACACAAAGAAAGAAAGTGTAAGAAAAGGAAATATATATTCCTTTGGCCAAGTAAGGGTCCACCTCTGTGAGGGAGTTACCCAATTAGGGGTGTTTTGACATTTGAGTATCTGATCTCCAGGGTAGTACACCTTGTATAGAATATTTTGTTATGTGAACGTCTGAATAAATATAAGTAAGTTAAACTATGCATTGCACTTTTTTTCTAGAATCTAAATATCGAAATATTGTGTTCAGTTCCCGAGAATGAATAAGGAGGTCAGATTAAAGACCCAGTGAGGTATGACCTGTTCAAGTTCACAGATCATCTTACTAAATGCATGTTTGCGGGAGAGATGAGTGTAAAGGTTGGGGGCAGACTTGGGGCCTGCCAGCCCTGACGGTATGTTCCCTTGGCCCTCTCATGAATCAACATGTCACTCTTTAAGAAGCCCAGATAGTTTTTCTATTTTGCCATAGCCGTGGTGTCATTTATTTTATTTACCAGTAGTATATTTTCTTTCAGTACCAATGTTCAATTTGCTTTAAGACATCTTTTTGCAAAATGTCTTGTGCCATCCAGTTCTACATGCTCTATATAATAATTATTGCTGGACAGATGTCACGGATTAGTTGTCAGTTCTTCTCAATTGACACCTTAACTGATTCTAAAACTGATTGACAGAAAGACTGGACTGTGATGCTACGCTTGAAATATCATTCAGTACCATCCCAAAGATAACAAAATGTCACACATATGTATTTTATTTCAAGTTGCCTGTTAACGTCATTTTCTTCTTTAGTGCTTTCTTCTGAATTTCTGATGAGATGTAATCAGTAGAAACAAGCTGTATCCCATCACTTTTTATTCAATTCAAATCAAATATTTTTATTTTTAATCAAATCAAACCAAACAACTTTTTTTTTTGTAATTTGATGTTGCTAACTAGGCCGAACATTTGGAAAATATAACTTACATGAAACAAAGTTTGATTGTAGGAAATTCAACAAAAATTAACATTTTTCCAAAAGTCAAAAGGAGAGTTGTAACTCTACTATGTAAACCATGGGTAAATAATAAAGATAAAGGGAAGTGATTGAAAACTTGAGTTTATCAGCCTCTTTTATTTGATTTTACTTTGGCAGAAGCGGCACCTCTCAAATGATTCATCGGCATCCGGCCGCGACCGAAGCTTCAGCACTGATTCTGCGGAGATGATGATGTTGATGATGAAGATGATTCCCTCCAAGGTGAAGGAGGAGCCGTGGCTGCAGGAAATATCAAGCAGCTTCCTGCAGCAGTATGTACAGTACCTGCAGAGCATGGGCTTCATCCTGGTGCAGGTCCGACCTCAGTCGCCCGCTCGAAGGTCAGAGAAACATGAATCTATACAAATTTATTTGAACATGACAATAATCGTTTAGACAATTACTTGTTGTGAAATACTATTAGTACATTGTCACTACAATTTAACAAAACCTACCTTGTAGCATGTGCTAGATATGTATACTTTATGAGTGATGGAGAGAGATGGGGAGTGTGCATATGTGTTTGGTGTATGTGTGTGGTTGAATGACGTACTAAAGGCGAATATGTAGTTTATAATGCAGCATTTGTCAAAAGCCCTGCAGTTCGAGTGATTTTACAGACGGCGATACAAATTTCTCTCTTACTGTAGCATTGCTCGGGCTCGGGCAGCCATGTTGAGTTCCTTGTCCACCGAAGGCAGATCATCCTTCTCTTCTTTCTCTTATAATAAGCAGAAGAGTGAAGAGAGTCCCAAGGTACACATTTTTTACACTTTTGTTTATGAGACTACCTTGGTGTCCTTTCTAAATCTTTTAAAGCAGAAATTACTGGAATTTATTGAGATGAAACAAAAAATAGATTTGAAAACATTGTTTTACAAAGGTATATGGTTAAGAAAATCCCAATAGTAAAAATCTAGGTGTATTAATTGTAAGACACTGTAGCCAAAGTGTATTTTAAAGATCATTACTCTAGTTTTCTTTCATTTTCATCTGTCATTATCTTTCAGTAAGTTATCCTAATTCTAGTACATTTTTAAAGTATTAGATTAAACGTTAAAAAACAAACAGGAAAAAATCTAAATGAGCTTTTTCACACTGCAAAATGTATTTATTTTGTGTGTGTGTGTCTTGGTTTTGTCCAGCAAAGCACCTCAGGGAATTCATCCTCCTATCACCTGCAGAGGGCGCTGCCTGGAGGAATCGTACTAATGGAACTGGCCTTCCAGGTAGGACCATAGATTTTGTAAAACTCTGGATGTAGTTTCACTCAAAGGTTTCTGTAGAGAATGCTAAAAGCTCAAATTCAGTGGAACCAAAATAAATGTGTGACAACTGCGGTCTCTTGGAACAATACAAAATTATTAAGCCTTAATATAATTAAAATGTCTGAACATTTTTTTTTTGTTTGTTTTTTTTTTTTGTTTTTTTGGATAAAAACAACTGTTGGTGCCAGGTTTTTTTTTTCAGCTTTCTGCTCACTTCTGGACCCGGCCTCTAGTGGTCAGATGATGAACTACAAGCTTGAGTTTAGTTTTTAAAAAATACTCTTCTGAACAGTATCTTAGATCAAACACTGTGCTTTTCACAAGAAGGCTGAACATTTGAAAGAGGGAGAGTGCTGAACAAACACGATTCATCATTATTCGTGGCTCTTCTCATGCATAAACACTCATATTTTATTGTTGTTGTGATAATTTGATGATGATTTTGTGCAACAAACCAATTCTGGTCAAGAGTCCTTTTGCCATCATCAGTACCAGATGGCTGGCTCCAATATAATTGTAAATAAAGGCCTGATTAGTTAATCAAATTCAGATTTGTCTTGGTTTTGTGTGTGTCTGTTTCAGGGCTGTTATTTCTGTGTGAAGCAGTTTGCATTAGAGTGCTCAAGGATCCCCATGGGGCAGACGGTTAACTCTCAGGTAACATCAGTTCGTTATAACAAAAACACAAAGACAATAGAGTATATGTTAAAGAAGAAAATTATAGTCATACAGTATTCTATGGTATTCATATTTAAATTATGTGTATCTGAAGGGAGTCCCTGGTTATTTGAAACTAGCAAACATCAGTAATTGCCTTCTTTGCTTGCAGGATTTACTTGTCAGATGTTTCTCTTCTGTAATCTCCCCACAATCCCTTCCACCATCTCTCTCTCTTTCTCTCCCTCTCTCTTCTGATGATATATTTGAAGTGGATTCTATCCAGGTTGTCTCTAAGCGAGGAGTAATTGAGTGTAAATATGTATAAATCTCCAGATGTTTCTCTGCAGGGAGCTTGTGGTTTCTTCTAGAAACATACCCTGTAAAATATCTTCATTTACTGCTGCTTAGATACAGAAATTACATCATTGTTTTGTTTGTACGCCTGTTTATATGGTCTCAAATATATTTTAAGAGGAAATATGAAAAAAAACAAAGAAAGCACAGTCGAAACATTCTTTCTAATAATTTATGCTTTCTGAACACAAAGTGCATGGAAGCCTCCTGCAAATTTCTAATCATGTGTGTCAAACAGATGTACATGTCAAAAGAATTGAGAAAATGTTAATTTTTGAGTAAACTATCCATTCTCTAACCTGATAAACCTGATTCAGTTCATTGAGAAGAATAAGCCAAATGAGTTCATTATAAACGTCAAGTTATTCTATTAAAGTCAGAAGTTTAAAGGTCTTCCTGAAGAAAAATTCTCAGTTCCACCATAAAATGACTCATAGAAACGACTTTTGAAAAGGTTACTGATGATCTGTATTGGCTTCATATTTTTCTTAGGCCATAGAAATGATCTGCAAACCAAATAATGTTCTTAAAAATGGTTTATGCTTTTTGCTTCTAAATTTTCAGCTATGACTTAAAAAGAAGAACATTTGAAGTGTATGTAAATGTAAATGAAATATAGTCTCTATCCTTTCCCTCTGCTTGGGTTTTAAAAACACTTGTACATTTTAATAGTCACAATTTGCATTTGCATATCTTATTAATTTTTGGATGTCTTTTTATGATACTGCAGTATATTAATGCACATTTCTTTTTAATTGATTTCATTCTTTCTACTTTAAAGCTGTAAACCATGAAAATAGATAACTATTAACAAAGATATTCTGTAACAACTCTCGTCTTTGTAAAGCTACACAGAAACACTTTTCAAATCTAGATATGTGTCATCTCCATGCAACTTTCTGCGCTCAAACTCATCTAGTACCTCAGTGTACTGTAGTTGCATGCTTGTCTTTTTCGTGTAAACCGACTCCTAACCGACTTTGTGGCATGTATCATCCTGGTCTTTTTGTGTATGTTTGTTATCCTTGTGTCAGTTTGTGTTGTACAAATGGATAGTGTGCATCGAGTGGTGCAGGGATGACATCAAACCAAATTGTATTTTCCAATGGTTCTCATCATTCGGATGATTCTGAAATGTGAAGCTCAAGACATTTTTGTTTGAACAAAACCATACAAATGTTATTTAAAACAATAAGAAACATGCAAAGTCCTTGAGATTGCAGCTTTACAATTTAAATTGCAAAATAAAAAAGTAATTTGGTAAAGTGAGTAGCTGGACTTGCAAGCAAGTGTTGCTATGTAATTTTGCAGATAAAAGTTCTTCTTTTAAACGACTCCTGATGAACACTGATCAGCATTTGTGATTAAACAATCCATTCTAGTTTTTAAAGTCTAGTGTTTTAAAGGATGCTACTAAAAGTGGTCGAAAGCACATTTTTTCAGTTTAGATTTAAACCTTGATGTCGTCCCATCGCCGTGTGTGAGTTTTCAGTCCCATCTCAACCTTTCTTTCCATCAGGACTCACTTCTCAACACACCTCCTAGTGAGCCATTCCCCGAGGCTCCCATGGGCTCTGACTCTGCGGTATGTCTCTGAATCCTTGGGGGCGGGGCTCATCTCCAATCAATCAAGCTTTAAGCTTTACCTGAGGCTCCTCCCCCTTTTAGAGCCTGGCTCTCCCTTTTTATCCTAAATGCCCAAATCTTTCCCCTTCTCTGGATTTCATTGAAAGCGAATAATTTTCTTAGCATGTGTTTGCTTGTGTTTGGCCATGTGCTATCTCTTGTTGCAAACATTTTCATCCTTTCATCCTTTCATATTATCTTTGTGTTTATGGCTTTTTTCTGAGGGTCAGTTTTTCTTCTAGCTGCTCTTATCAATTGTTCCTTTTATTCTGATAATCTCTGATTTTATTCTGATCTTTTTGCATTTTGATTCAGATCTCCTTTTCTTTTATTCTGGGTTCAGCTGTATTTTTATTCCATATGCATGCCAGCAGAAATTTACATGGAAAACATAATTATTTTGACAAAACTAATATTTTATCTTGCCATTTGTTCACATTTTCAGCTTCGATTATGGGATGTAACTGAATTATCAAAGAGGAAAAAAAACATCCGCCCATTTAGCATATTCAGACCTGTCATTTGTCAGAACAAACAAGAGGGAAGAACAAAGACAGAGCAATGGGGATCCTTGTAACAAAGCCATAGTTCATGTTTGAAAATGCCACTGGCTGTTTTTAAATTTTTAAGTGTGTTTGTCATACTTGTATAATAGTATTATGTTCAACTTCATACGATGGTCATACGATGAGGCAGTGGTTGTACCCAAAAATGCAAACTCTATTAATTTATTTTATTTTTTATTTATCTCTATATATCTATAGATTAATAGAAAATCAAAATCAAAGTGTCATTCAAAAAGAATACCACAGCTTTGAAAGTTCAGAAATCTGCAAAGAAGAAAAGGAGAGCTATATTTTTTCCATCATCGATTTAAAGATGCTCCGAAGTCTCTGAACCCAAGTTTCCATCACGTTTCTTTGATTAAAAACTGTTTTTTGTGTGGTATTCATTTGATTCACCCTGTATTCTTAATCAATAATGAAATTGATTAAAAATAAAGGGTGAATCAAAAATGTGCAAACCCAAAAATGTCGGATCATGGGTTAACACAAACTAAATGATGATTTGTGTCCCTCTACTTCTTTAAAACTGTAACACTGTTTTGAAAGTTCAAAATTGTAGCAAATTACTAAAAATTTTATTGACAAAATCTCTGCTGTTAAAGGAACTTCTAAGAAAGACTTGGAGTGAGTGAAGCATTAGTTTCAGGATATTGTTTAAAAAAATCAGTTGTCTATTTAGATGTTTTGTCCTTCTGAAGAGTTTTTTCTCAAGAATCTGGGCTGAGTTTCTGAACATTATGAGAAATGCTGATGTCTTGTGTACCATTCCTTTTTCTTTCTTTTTTGTCTCTGCAGGAATCATTACATGCAAATATTGATTCAGTAAATGTAGGCATTTGGTAAACATATGATTCAGGTCTACGAAGTGTGTATATTGGGCTTTACATGTGTTATGAATAAAAAAACAAGAACAATCACTGACTGATATTAAATGAGCCGACTCATGCTTCTAAAAGCAGTTTCATGCTTGTAGAGAGGAAAATGCACGAATGGTTTTATTTTCCAGATCAGTCACTTTAATGGTTCACTTGCAGACTTGCAAAATGTTGGCTTGAAATGTCTCTTGTGCCAGAATGAATGATGAATCGCACAAGTCTGATACTTGAACTGGTTAGATAGTGAAAGAATTTATCTTGGCTTTTTAGTGTTGATTTGAGATCTATTTGTATGTTTTGAGGGTAATGGTCAGGGTGAAAAATTCTTTCTCTTTATCCCTCTCATTGTGCTTTAATTAGTGTGCTTTCTCTCTTTCTGCTCTCATTTGCATTTGCCACTAATGCTTTTTTAAGCACCGCTTTGATGTGAGATTTAATTAAATGGGATGTAGATATTATGTTGATTGATTATCACAGATGCTTTTTTAAAAAGTCTCATGGTTGCTTGCTCTTCCTGATTCATCCTTATCCAATGACACTTCTATTTTTGTAACATTTGTAATGTCTGGAAAATCTTTGGTTCCGATTGCAGAATTCATTCATTTGATGAGCTTCGCATATAGTTTAGTTTTTGCAGATAGTCAAATATTCATTTTCATAGGTTATGTTATTTATTGTTTTAGTGAAGGCTATTCGTTGGCCACAAATTTTGTTGTTTGACAGTCTACATCTGATTTATTCCCTATTAGGT
Organism: Danionella dracula; assembly: GCA_900490495.1. Classification (NCBI taxonomy): domain Eukaryota; kingdom Metazoa; phylum Chordata; class Actinopteri; order Cypriniformes; family Danionidae; genus Danionella; species Danionella dracula. The sequence continues at coordinate 8,083,970 of UELW01000996.1, forward strand.
ATTCAGTTTAATATTGCAAAAAGTAACATTCAACCTTCACAGTGAGCGAGTTTAAGTAAGGCCAAATAGTGAAATGTGATGCACATTTGATTAAGCCACGTGCACTGATGACCTACATCCCCTTCTTTAAGACGTCAGCCGTATAGACAGAGAACGACAAAAGCAAATTTGCATTGAGTGTGGAACTAAATTATCAAGAGGGTTACGTCTGCTAAACCTTCAGCACCACTGCATTAATACGTCATTTAAAAGCCAAACACATTGAAAAAGATAGAGATCACTACAACACCAACTACAAGGACAGCTAGCAGTACTACGGAAGATTTCTTAAGCACTTTATTTGCGGCTTGACATAGGCACAGTTGCTAATGTTTTATTATCAAATTTAAAGTACTTTTTGTACAAATGTGTCCTAGCCTTTTATGTACTTGAATAAATGTTTGGGATTTTCTTTTGGAGGGGGGGAGTCAAATGTATGTTTTGATATGATATAAACTATTACTTTATTTGACAAACATGTTATTTACATGTTAAAAATAGTTATTTTGTCAATATTCAAAAAACTATGATAAACTGATTGCTATTCGTTAAATATTCAGTATTCAGTCAAGCGTTCTGTCTCAAATTTTCCTTCCAGTGCATCCCTTGTTCCAACTCTAGCGTTTGTGTTTAAACTACGATCTGTTGACCCCATGTTTGTGGCTTGCCTCTACAGCTGTCAATGCTGTTCACCGAAGAATGTGATAAGGTTCGGGACCTGATGCACGTTCACTCCTTCAGCTATGATTTTCATCTTCGTGTAGTGCATCAGTATCTGCTAGGATGTCACATGACCTTGCGGCAGGGATATCAGCTGACCATATTCCTGGAGGACTTCATTGCATACCACCCTGACATTCCAAAGTTTGGACGCAACCATGTTTTTCAGGGTAAGTTCTGTTTCCTGTACTGTTAAGATGATATTTTAGTAAATCTCTGAATCTGCTATGTGAAAATCAGAAACTCCTAATGTTCCATTTCAGTTCAGTGTGATTTTTTCCAGCTCAACTGCAGCCCTTTTATGGCAAACAATTTACATTGCTGTGCCCCCTGACTCATGCCTCGATCTAAGTATAATGGAATGCTATTGTCATGGAAATTTTAAAATTGAATTGAACAAAAATGTTGCGGCTGGAAGGGCATCCGCTGCGTAAAACATATGCCAGAGAGTTGGCGGTTCATTCCGCTGTGGCGACCCCGAAAGGGAAGAAAGCAGACATGAAGATGAATGAATGAACAAAAATGTGCATATTGACAACTTCATTCAGTTTTTAGTGTAGATTTTTTTTAGCTGCTTTAGTTTACAAAGTTTATTGTAAGCACAGTACAAAGTGTAAAACAAAGTCGGAAATTATTTGTTGTAAAATATTTAACTACTTTTAAAATAATTGACAAATGTGTATAAGTTTCAGCTTCATGTGTTGCTACAATTTTTTGTTTTTGAGTTTTAATCAAAGAGTTTATTGTTTATGTGCTTAAGGGAGTTTCTCCATCTCAACGGGGATGATTACGGCTCATCAGCTGTATAATTACATCACTGATCATGCCGGGACCTATGGGATGAAGCCCCTGCGCATGTCTAAGGCTGCAGTTTCTGCTGAGAACAAGAAGGGAACCCCAAGCTCAGACCAGTATGAGTATGCACTGGTCGCTCTGTGGAATAGGTACTTTCAAACATCTTTCAGTTTGAGTAACATCTATAATAGGATATCAACCCTGTTTCTCTATCTGCTACTTACTGGTTAGAGTCACAAAGTTTGGTTTCAGGTTTTGAAGATATAGATCACCCAAAAAAAAACTATTTTTACAGTATTTTTTTGTCAGAAAGCTACTGCTAACTATATAATCTGTTGTAAAGAATGATGTTTGTTGTTAAATGCAACAGTATTACTTTTAAAACAAAAGGACAGGGAAGTAGATAAGGATACAGCTGCTTCTCCGGACAGTTTGAACATTGTTTACATGCATCCTTGTTATGCGGATTTGTGTAGTATGTGCAATTTTTGGATGTAAGAGGCTTAACACTTGTGTGGTGTTCATATTATTGTTACTCTGTGTTTGCGGGTGTTTACGGGTCTCGTGAACCCATTGCCTTTTGCAGATTTTAATTCACCCAATCAAAACATTTTATGTTAAAAACTTAAAAATATTTCCTTTAGCCAAGAAACAAGTGATATAAACAGCAAATATACTTATTTATTGTTCTTTAACCTGATTTCTTCACGTTTAGAATTTGAACCATGTGTGGTGTTCTCATTATTGTTACTTTGGCAGGGTTGGTGGGTCTGCTGGACCCATTGCATTTTGGCGCTTTTAATTCACACAATCACACAATTTTATTCAAAAATGTAAAATGTTATGTTTATGTGTGATTTATGTTTGTGTGGGAAGAGAGAATTAAGGTAAAGAATCTACCATTTTCACACTTTAACATGCCCCGGGTCCAGTAGACCCGAACACCTTGTGTGTAATATAAATGTGTAGGGGGGCGTACGTGTGGGGTCATAAAAAATCAGTTCTGATATATGTTTTTCACAGGAAATGATGTCAAGCCCAGTGAATCTCAGCTGCAAATAATAAATGCTTGTTTAATTTTTCTTTTGATGAAAACTGAAAATGGGTCCCACAGACCCGAACACCATACAAGGGTTAAATAAACAAAAAACGTCTCTCAATATTATAAGTCTCACAAATTGATATTATAAACCTCTAGGTGGTGTTCGCATCAAAGTTCTGATGAAGTGTTTTCTCCCAAAGCTCCGGCTCCTTTAAAGATCTCGAGGGCTTGCGCCATCATGATGACTTTGACGTGTCTCTGCTGGTGTGTCATGATGCAGCTGCATTTGAGGATCAGTCTGAGGGAGAGAGACACCTTCTCAGGTACAGCAGAAAAGAGGCCTGAAAACACAGAATTTTCGAAATGACAGACTCAGATTTGTCTTTATGAAATATATAAACAATATGGAAAGTGTGAAAATGAAATTAAAATCATCATGTCCTATCTAGCCTGGAACGCTGTTAACAGACTAATTATGTTTATTTCATATTGTACATTTACATAAAGTTTTTGTAAAAAAAGAAAAAGAAACGTGAACTTTTAGATATTGATGCCATGTTTAGTTTTGTGTTGGTTTAATTGATATTTTTATTTAGTGTGATACATTTTTGGAATATTTCTCTAACAGACTTCGCTTCTATGTGATCATGACAAGCCAGCGTGAGCTCTTCCCACGTTTAACAGCAGACAAACGCAGATTCAAGAGGCTTCCCCAAATCCATAGAGAAAGTGGGGACCCAGGCGAACGTCCCCCTGTGGACCGTGCACTCCCTGAAGAGGGGCTGTGGGAGGAGCCTGAAAGCCCCTCTGACTCGCCTGATCCTGACCCGAACCCTGAAGCGGAAACGGACCATGTTCTAGGCATGTTCCCTCTGCTCAGCTGGCAGGTAAGCTGTTTTTCAGGCTATTGTTTTCTCACGTAGCAAGAATGAGAGCAACACAATCTCCCAGCTTGCTTCTTTGAGATTACTGCGAACATCTGCTATTTTTATGTGTAGAACAATAAACGTCACACTATTTACAAGTTTAGTTCAGTAATGACCCTGAACATCTTGCATCATAGACAACCTCCGCTATAGTGCTCTAGTGTAAGGAACCAGATCCCCAGCGTCCATTGAAACTAAAGCAGTAAAAATGGAATGAAATGGATTGTCAATAAGAGATAAATCCATTCAAAGCTGCTTTTGGGACTTCTGTTAAAATTCTATTTTCATATTATAGCTGGATTTGTGTTTCCATAATTGTTTAAGTAGTTGTTATATTCAGAAAATCATTTACACTGAAATTATTAAGCACAATTACACTTAAACCAAACTGTAGATTATCTTTAGTTGACTATATTAACAGTATGATAATTTTACTAAAAGGATAAGAAGCTCCAATCTGATGTCAAAAGTATGAGTATTGTGGTAAGTAAAAAAACAATGCTCTTTCAATACTGAACAAAATGGACAAAATTATCTTTTCATTGTTATATAATTTTACTCCATTTCGGTCCATTTACACCTGTATTTTTACTAGTCATGAGTTCAACTGAATGTAAGTAGTCATAACATAATTAAATATTTCAACTACTTATTTAACTAGTCACAATACACATTAAGAATACCTGCAATTTGTTTACGATTCACCAGTGAAAACAACATAAGTAAAAAATTAGTCAAGTAAAGAGCTAAACACTAATAATTAACATTTAACATAAGTTATGAGGTAAGAATTATTGCACATATGTTTAACTTTCAACAAACACTGCAATAAATAAAAAAATTATTATTGTTTAGCACTTAACTTATTTTGTACTTATGTTGTTTTCCCTGTAGTACTCCAATGTACCACAAAACGTTTCTCATGTGTGTACACACATCCGTGTCACAATAAAGCTGATTCTGATTTTGACAACAGCAGCTACGTATTGACAGAATTTGGTTTGAATTAAAAAAAAAAGGCCTCTAGCCTTTGGCAGTCACCCAGTGCGCACACTCTCTCTCTCTCTCTCTCTCTCTCTCTCTCTCTCTCTCTCTCTCTCTCTCTCTCTCTCTCTCTCTCCCCCCCCACTTAATTTCCTGTAGCTTTTCTGTTAAAGAAGATCTAATGACATTCTAGTAATGTTCCATCTTCTGTTTTTACCAATTCCTTTATACCAGTGCTCCTCAATTATTTTCTGTCATGCCCCCCTAGGAAGAAGAAAACATCTGTACTAAACACAAAATATAAATGATTCAAAATGTTACAAGGTTTAAACTTTTCTACTAACCAGCACAGAAGGTTAAATGTGATTTTAGCAGGATCATGCTCTCACCTCTATAAACCGTTTAGTTGTGTCCAGCTCAATCCGGAACTTTTCCTAAACTTCCGATTTAGCATTTTGACATCCAATCCCATTCAAGCAATGATCTTTTTTTTTTCACAACGTAATCAGATGAATAAGCTTTCTTTGCTGTTTGTTTCACCTGATGGCAGTTCCTACTTCTGTCTGCATTTAAATCATTTACAGAATTTATTAGTTATTACATCAACTATTTACTCTTTCTCTTCACGTCTATCCGTCAGCAGCAGCAGCAGAATTGCAATGTTGTATATGTCTGAATTTATAACAGAATTCTCTTATAATCTGATTGGTTTTTGCTCCAAGGTGAGGACTGCTCTTGCTCAAATTCAAAGCAGTGTAGAGCAGGGGATGCGCCACTGCCGCAGGGACGCCCTTTGGAGGAGACTCCACTGCCACGGAGAACATCCTGCGCTTGACAAACTCAAACTGAGCAAACTAAGCTTCAGCGAGCTGGAGGAGCTGCTGGAGGCTGTACAGAGCCGCTCACTGGAAGAGATCGACCCTCAGCTGGTAACCAAACATGTACACACTCATGCCCTCACACACGCACACTTGATTCAAATAATAAAAAAATGTACATTTATAAACTTGTTATTGAGCTAGACGTTTTCAAAATAAAATGCTCACATTTTTAGCTTGTGGAATGCCTTTTATCATTTATGATACTTCTACAAATTCTGGTGATATATCTCCTGGTTTGTTTTTGTTTGTTTGAACCCAGAATGTCTTTGTGCAGTTGGTTTGATTCATGGCAGAGAACGGAGCAGCTAATACTGCACTCCGTAGAGAAAACCATCACACATTGCAATAAACATCAGCTAATTAGCTCAGGAAATCATGCCTTTATATAATATTGCACTCTGTTCCTTATTTACACCATAAATTGTCCCTCATGGACCAACAAACAGACTCAGATTCACACTCTCTATCGCTTGCCAACAGGCTCCTGTTTGTGATCTGATAACACCGCAGTAACAATGGGAAATGGAGACAGAACAGTCTGAATGTGCAGCAAAGCGTTTGATATTAATAATGAAAGAAATAGATTTAGTTTCTGAAGGTCAACATCACTTACCACTCAGCCACTGCTTTACAAAAAATGAATGTTCTAAAATAATACATGATTAAAATAATGGAGTTTTGAAATAAAAGTGATATACAAGCATATCAGTTATTCTTTCTTTTTTTACGATGTGTGGAAAGACTGCTAACCCAAATACTAGATGGAGTATATAAGCATCCAAGTCATACAATAAAAATGTATGTACATTCACTGTGATATCAGACCAGGGAGACCTGTTGAATAAGATACATTTAAATAAATACAGATTGCAATTACAGATATTCCTGTGGGGTTTCTTTTCTTAAAGCGGATAGCCTGAAGCAAATTTGATACAATAAATATGACTTCTGGAATATTAAAGCCTATCCACTTTTTTATCAGACTAAAACAAGAAAACTTTTTTTAAAGCCTTTTAAATGTAACTTCAAATACCATTTAAGATCAATAAATACATTCTAACGTGAGCACAATATGTACAGATTGAGCAGCTCTTATTACATTACAATAGATCATTATTTCCAGTCTAATGTTGTTGTTTATATACAGATTTTAAGAAGTTTACTTTCACCCTTTGAGCTGCATTTAATCAATGTTAAATATACTAGTAATAGTTTATACATAGCACCTTCCACAGAGAAACCTCACCAAGTGCTTCACAATAAAGCAAGTTAAAGCAACCAAAACAAACCAGAGCAAACAAACATAAAACCAAGTTAACAGTAAAACAGTTAAATGGATAAAGTGACCGGCAAAGACCTCTAAATATTACAACTGAAATTAAAATAAAACGAAGTTAAAGACCTAGAAAAGCTCGTCTGTAAAAATGAGTTTTCAGGTGTTTACAAAAACTTCCACAGATGCTGCGGTTCTCAGCTCTTGTGGAAGACCTTTTAGGTTCACTCCAGTTCATTGCAGGCATTTGTGATTTTGTGTTCCAGGACTGTTTTCTTAATATGAGTCCTGCATGGTACCAGAGTCTCATCAAAATTCTCCTTTCACGCTTCCCACAAAACTGCAGACACTTCAAAGATGACAGTGGCGTTCAATACCTGGTAAAAGATGCACAGAAACATGTAACACATTTAACAAAGAATTACTTTGTGAACAGTGTCTGAAATTTTTAGGGGTTTTAAATTTACTTGTAAGCTTAACTTGCAGTACTTCCTTTTGAAAGTATATCATATATATTCTTCTGTACCATGAAATATGTAATGCATATAGATATCTTCAGATGGTTGTTTGAAACGAGATCCCTCAGATCAATCAGAGCTGAACTCTTTCTGTCACAGGCTGTTCTGAACCAGAAGTTTACCGATTGTTTCGTGCTCGTCTTCCTGGACTCACAGGCTGGAAAAACCGTGAGCCTTTTCTTTCATATTCCAGCTTATTTCACCTCTGTGCATATAAATGATAATTTACTATACAAAATGCATATTCAAATTAAGCATCTAATTCTTCAATTTACACATCCCTAAAAACAATTTTTTTTTTTCAAACAAATCATGTTTCTTAAATGATGTCTTTTTATTTATAAACAGCATTTATATTTGTGTAATTGTTTAATTTCTATGGATGTGTGATCATATTATGTTTAGTATATCAAGTATGTTTTAGTCTTAAAGAAAATTTATAAACACTGCATTTTTTAAGCATAGGCTTAAAGCTAATATTGACTCTTGTTAATATAGCATATAATTCTAGTTTAGCTCACAAGGGGAACCCCCCTCTCCCTTGATCAGCGCAATAGAAAGTGACTGAAATGTAATACCTCGACTGTCCGCAAGGGGGGGTGGGGTCAGAAGTGAGTAAGTTCTCATTCACTTCAATGTTAAAAATGCCAAAATATGCACCCCTGGTGCTTTAATGTTTTTAAATTTAGATCGTTCATTTTGACTTTCATGAACACTCTGAGTGGGTGAAATTTTTTTACATTTGTTTGTTTAGGATATATAAAATGTAAACATTCAGTCATTCAGACTTCTGTTCTACCCCTATGTTCTACCTCTCTGTAACCACATTTGGTTACTGGAAGTGATGCACTTCCTCGAAGGCAATGGTTGGCTACGTCCATTTTTAATCTTTTTCACTGATCATAATAAACGTTGCACATGCTACATCAATGTTATATTCAGTGTATGGTAAGATTGTTGATTCAAATTTCATTAGGTAGCATTGTAGCTCGAAAACAATAGCAAAATGATTCAAGTGATTTTTCCCTATAAGAACCTCAAATTAAAAAAATGGCTAATTATGGATCTGTAACATTTTCTTTGTAAAAACTTCAATAATTATAAAAATCACAATCAAACATGTCTTTAGGAACACTAAATATTTTTTAACGTTGGCTCATTTTACATCTCTAGGTAATATAGCATATTAGCTTCTAGCATAGCTCAGCACAGATTGTTGATTCAGAAGCCACAAGGTAGCATTCCCAGTGGAAATTAAAATAGCAGTTGATGCTGATATTATGAGACATTACATTGCTAAGCTATTCTAGCAAGTCCTATTTCCATATCTGGCTTCTGAAAAGATCCAAAACAATATTATACTACTTTTAACTCAATGGGAGATAATAAATACAAAATACCTTCATTATCAATTGAATCTACAAAATAATGACTAATGCAGAAGCTATATTTACTTAAAGCTGAGAAGTACAACATATATGATATACTTGTAAGTGAAATGTGAGTTAAGCTTTTGCGCCTGACTGTATGTAAGTATTCATCAAACAAGGAATGGCATAAAGACATTCTCCTGTGTTTTTGCGGAGAAGCTGAATGAGCAGCTTTACTTTCATCAATTCCGTACACAGTCTGATTCACTTCTCCTGTGTGTGTTCATGTTCAGAGTTTAAAGGTAGTTTTCAGGGAGCCTCTTCCAGCAGCGACGACTTTGTCTCCGCAGGGCAGCAGTCCTCCACCTCAGCTGGTCTCTATGTACCATCACCTGGAGTCAGTCATCAACACTGCCTGTTTCAACCTCTGGACCGGCCTCATGTGATTCTGTGTTTCTCGTATAAAACAAACAGATTCTAAACAAAGAGCCTCACAATGAGGATTTGAATCATAAATCTCAAATGGTTTCAAAAATCCATAAAACAAAGGATATTGTTTTAGAAGATATACATTGGTAATTCCTGATTATAAAGTAGAGTTGAATGTCATTGATGCATTTGCAGAAGAGGACAGCTAAATGTGTTTTGGGACTTGAAAACATGAAATGCCAAAAAACTGGTGATGTAAACACTCTTCGTTCAAATATTGGTTTACATTAGTGGTCTTCCCCAAAACATCTTGATGCTAAACAAAGCCCCATACGGCATTTTATATTTCTATTTACTGCCATTTCAGCATCCCAGAAGTGCCTTTAATTTGGTTCTCATCTTATCTTAAAGCAATGTAGCTCCAGTACTGTGTTCATGTTTCAAGGACTAGTTTGCATACATTAATAAACACACAGCTGGACACAAATCTGTAGGATTCATGGAACTTGTGAATGAAACCAATTAATCTCTCTGTCTGAAACTGAGGAATGAAAATGTTTTACTTTTGTTTTCTTGAAGCACACTGGATGATTTTGAACATTTGCTTGAACATTTAATAGTAATGTGAAGGTCTAAAATGTACATTATGTATATAGAGGTGGATTTGTAAAAGAAAAGCTTAACAATAAATCTTAAAATAAAATATCTTATGTGCTTGTCTGTGCTTTCATAACTTTGAAGTAATGTTAAAGCTATTGAGTTAAAAGCAGAAGTGAGTTATTGAAAACAGTCATTAGTGGATCAGCAGAGAGTGTTTTTTGAAATCCTAGGTGGTCCTTAAGAAGTCCAAGGTTTTTGGTGAATCTGCTTCTTAGTTGTGCTTGCTCCAGTATGTTCTGAGCCAGTCGAGACCAGCTTCTGTAGAACCTGCCAAATGAAATTGATGTGTAAACATTCAAATATAAAAATTAGGTAATTTCTACAGTTCTAAAAGGCTTGCATGAGTGTGTATATACATAATGTGACATCAATCAGCATTATTTTTAGTTAATGACATTACTACATAATTTGGTTGCAATGTCAATAGCAACAAATTATATAATTAACAAAAAATACACAAAAAGTACAGGTTGCTGTAACTAGCATTAGATGTCTGACAGTCTGTGATGTCAGACACCAGTCTAAGTTATGTGTCAGCTGAAGTCAGCTGACTTGTGGGACTTCTCCCAGGCAATTTTTTTAAACCACCAAAATAATGCCTTGTTAAAACATTTGTTTTTATTAATATATATTTTTTATGCTTTTTTTCATCAGTTGTCCCAAATGAGAAATAGTTTTAGTTAAAGCTTACATTTGGACGATGGATAAAAAAATATAATTTTAAACATTATCTTCATGAAACTATTTGACATGAAACTACTTGACTATAGTAGCCTAATTTAAAACAAAAAATAATAATAGAAAGTATTTAATACAAAGGAAAGATGGAATTTGTGTTTTTTTTTTGTACATTGACTTTTACTGCAGAAATGTAGTAAAATTCAGTGGAATTCTGCAGAAGGGTTTTAAATGTGAGAGAACAAAACACAATTCAAGGTCTGACAGTAGAATTGAGAGTTAAAGCTCATCAACTATCCAATTCTTCTGATTTCAGCCCCTCAGCGCATTAAAATCTTATATTAGTACTCACCCTAGGCACTACAATCTGTGGAATTCTGCAGTGTTTTGTGTTGGTCTGTGGCTGTAGATTTCATCTGGGCCTGCTTATTACTACTAATGACAATAATGGTATAATATAGTAGCTTATAATTAAAAGCTAATTGACTTATAATTTACAACATATCTGGTCTGTCTGCGATCTGTGATTTCTTGGGGGGATATTTTCATAGTTAGTGAACTCACACTGTGGCTTGTATTCACAGCCAATGTAGCCCTTGTAGTCCAGCTCCTCCAGTAGCTGGAAGAGGTAGCAGAAGTTGATTTCTCCAGCACTGTTCGGCTCATGTCGATCTGGAACCTGAGCAATCTGTATGTGACCTGTGCAAGGACCAGAACAAAAAAACTAAACAAAATTGTTTGCATTAAAAACAAACCAACAAAACTTTAAATGTATCTCAATATCAAAAGATGATGCAAGTCATCAATGAAACCAGCGAATGAAGCTGTAAGATTTACATTTACTGTGGTTGAAAATAATTATAGTAATAAATAGTTATGTGTTTTAACATGCTTTGCCTTCAGTTTGGAGGAACTTTGAGTGTGTGTTACCCTCCCCTGGTATTTACGACCCCTCGTTGATCCCTAGTTGTAGATCCCTATCCTTCACTAGAAAAAACATAAGCAAACTTGGAAAAATATGATTGGATTGATCCGAAAGTATTTGCATAGGTGGCCATAGCGGCAATGTCTGGTTTTAGGGTGAGAAGGGAGAACAACAGGCAGACAGTCTGCCCCCGATATGGATACAGACACACACTCAGCCATGGCAGCTGGGTTGGCTGATGATTTGACTTCTAAAAGCTGTACTGGTTTACAAAATTACCTGTCAGTGGTAAGTATTTGCGAATATTGTGTGTGAGGTTTCCATCCATGATCTGCCAGTGGAAAATGTCCTGCAGAAATTGAGAAGTTTTGTGGGCAATGTATTAATAGTATTTACAGTTACAGTCAAATACAGCAGATGTTAAGGTATGAACAGTCTCTAATGTGTTCCCTGATGTCATCTATTAAGTCTGACAGTTATCACAAAATCTTCAGCTAGTTTGAAGACTGAGGAGCATTTTTTTACTGATGAGTCCACCAAAAGCTATGTTCATACATGAAATAATTTAAAGAATCCACAATAAAATAATAAACTTCTCTTGAACACTCACCATCTGCATCCGGATGCTGGGATGAGCCACTCTCTCTAGAATACATGCAGCTTGAGGAAGAGGAAATAGTACATGTCTGAATAAGGGATAATAACAGAATAAACAACCATTGGCAAATCCTTATACCCTGATGAGGAGTGTCAAGGAAATACAGCGGATCAGTTATTCTGCTGTTGATTGGCTCAATAAGGCCCACAATGCCTTCCTGTAAAAAACAAAAAACATAGCAAATGAGTTTGCCCCCATTTTCCAATTGACAAAACAGAAATGTGTGTTTTGTTTCTATATTTCGAAGCTGAATGTTCAGCATTATTACCCTGGTGCTCCGTCTGTAACCACCCTTTTAAAATCAGTTTATGCGATCAATAATAAATGTGAACCAATGATTGATTTAAATGTTTCAGTTGGATAGTTTGCAAATTGAATTTTGTGATCAATTATGCTGCTTCGACTAATGTGAAACAATTATAATATAGTAGATTATTGATTATTGCCTTTAACACATTCTGAAGGTTTTATTAGTGAATAAATGCTATTATCTTTACTTTTCAAACATTTACAACAAAAAATGGCCATCTTGGTACAGTTAATTACTCTTGACCTTGCTTACATTTAAGCACATCCAGAAACCACTCAACTTGTTGGTGTTAAATATATATAAAAATGTTCTTTATGAATTGTTTAAATAAAAGCTGATATTTTTTTCCACCCATTGATTAAATTCTTGTTTATTTAAATTTCTTTATTTTTCAAAGTCTGAAAGTCAAAGTTTCTGAAGTAAATGATGAGTTTTGTTATGAAACTCCCATTTTCATTTGGAGAGGTCTAAATTTAAGTAACGCCAAGATTGCATCTGAGTGACTCTTCTACTGTAGGTGTTTGCATGCAGTACTGATGGTGTTTTAATGCAATGTGGGGTCAGGGGTGACCTTGGACAAAACAGCAGCTGCATGTTTCAGGTTGTTGATGAAGGTTTCCTCCATCTCTGTGTACTTAGTGGAGCGATCGTCTCCTGCAGTAACCCTCCCAGCCATCAGGTGGATCCTGCAGAAACACAGCGGTAAACAAGGTTCCATTATTGGAACTCAGTTCAGAGAGCGGTGTATGAGCTGTAGCCCAAGGCTTCAGCACTACTTTTGTTAACTTGTATGTTCAAATGCTTTTACTAATGATACTAAATGTTAAATGTAAGTCAGGTACATGAAATCAGTGATGCCCAATTGGTTACATATTTAGTTTTCTTTTTCCAGCCAAACCCAGTTCAATTTTCTTTCTTTTTTTTTTTACAATCGCAAACTCATTTATTGTAGAAACTGATGCAATGCTCACAAAACGCAATATTCGATGTCTTGTCTGTTAAACATCGACTGCATGAATTGAAAAAGAAAATACAAATAATTCAAATTGTTTTACAATCTTGTGAAGACTATTCACATTTACACTATTTAGTAAAACTGAATCTACACCAAGATGAATTATGAGAGATTCATTACTCACTCACATGTATGAAGCTTCTAGTACACAGCGAAAATCAAGATTAACGACAGAAATTACTCAATATTGGTATAACTCCTAATGCAACCTGTGCCCTAACATAGATACAGGTAACTAAAATAGCTAAATGCTAACTGCTCAAGCTGTGACTAACTATACATTCATGAAACTTGTTAACTGAGAAGCAGAGGTGTTTCTTGGGACTGAGAATATTGGGGGCTGAGACCCTTATACCTATCGAGTACCTAAACTAATTATTATAGAGAATTCCACCCTTCTTGAGCCTTGCGGTGTCTTTTAATTGTAGCAAAGCTATGTATGCTGGAAATCAATTCAAACAATGGGAATCAATTCTTAATAGCTCAAAAATATGTAGGAAATAATACATCAGTGATATTAATACTACATTAACACTTGTCTACAGATGAAAATAAACAGCTTTGTTTACAAAGTATAGCCAAATGAGAAATTACAAAGAATTTATCTTTAAAAAGCTTCCAAAATAAGAAAGGCTACACAGAGGGCTACCAAAATTGTTCATATCTTGTTTTTGACGTACAATTATTTCCCTTTCAGTTACTTGGCTATCTTATTTAAATAAGTGCTTTATTTTAAAAAGTGCTTCTTAATTTTTTTTAATTGCCACCAGATATAAATTGTTCTTCAACAAGCAACAAACAAGCTGAGACGTTACTTCAAATCCAAAGGCATGTTCCTATTTAATAGCTTGTCTAGCTCACTGTTTTTTTTTTTTTTTTCTGGTGCAGAGAAGTATTCGTGTCTTCAAAATTCTTGAAACACGATAAGAAAGTATTTTCATTTTTTTATATAAAAGGGGTCTTTTGTCAGACTGACTCTACCTTTTGCAGTTCAGAGCTTTAGCAAAGTTCACAGCCTGATCCAATCCCATCCTGAACTCTTGTTCTCTCCCGGGGACAGCACCCAGACCCAAATCACCAGCAGACATGTCTCCTGCAAGACAATCAGATTGCAAACCAGAGAGCACGTGAAGTTACAACTAAATCTTCAGAGGATGAAATTAACAAATATTTAACCAATTAAAACAATAAATATAGGCGAAATGAATTACAAGGAAAACAGAACACGTTCACATAAAAATAACATCACTCTCAGTTGGATCAAGATGGTGCATTTAAACTAAAGGTCACTTTATATAAGCATCATTCCTGGAGGTTTTTATGGTAGTCTTTTTGAGAATGGTGCAATACGTTAACATTTTTCATGTACTCAAAATCCGTTACATACTTTTCTATGCTTTATATATTGATCAGAACCCATCTCTCACCCGGGGGAGTGTTGATGAGCACAAACTCAAGCCCTGTTTCCTGCTGGACCCGCTTTAACTCTTTCAGGTCGGAGTTGTAGATCCATGCAGCTTCCACCGCGCGGAAGCCCGCTCGCGCCGCAGCCCGCATCCGCTGCGTCAGATCTGGAAACTCCGTGAACAACCATGAGAGATTTGCACAGAATTTTAACGGAGCCATGGAAGCATTCGCTCACCACGCAAGGACAAATAACTAAACCGAAACACCAAAGTCCAGTCTGTATTGATCTACACGTGGTCTCTTTGTTTACATCCTGAACGAAACGCGACACGTGGTTCTCTGCACATGCGCACTGGCGTTAAAGCGGGTCAGGTTTTTTTAGACATACTTTTGAAAAGTTGTATTTACTTTAGAAAACAATCTACACAGTTTGTTATGTTTCTTTCAACTGTGTCTTTCTTTTAATATATGATTGAAGAAAGTATTTTTGATTGGTAAAAAAAATGTACATGAAGTTCAATTGCTTAGATATATCTATCTAAAATGAATTTACATACGTCCATGGCTGATACCTAGGAAGTAAAACATTATTATTATTATTATTATTATTATTATTATTATTATTATTATTATTATTATTATTATTATTATTATTATTATTATTATTATTATTATTATAAACAGGTTTGAAGCTAAAACTAACACCTATATGTGACTGAAACAATCCCTTCCCTTTCCTGGTGATGACTGTCATCCATTTACTCTCACTCTCACTTTTTGGGTGAATTTTGAGTGCTTCATGATGCAAACAATTGACCTGGTATTGCTTTTGGACTGGAAAGAACCCTCATAATACTAGCAAAAGGATATATTTAGTTGAAATTGTCTTTGAAAATGTTGGAGGATGTTACCCTTTCTGTGTAGTTTTGGACAGTAAAGATTACTACAGTGAGCAGGCGAAGAATGCTCAGATGAACACAAACCCTCTTGAGTCTAAGAAAGAAACAGGAAGTTCGGTGAGAAACAATCTCACTGAAGCAGGAAATTGAAAGCTGGAGCATTTCGACCTCTTGGGATTGAGCCCTAACAAGACTACTTGAGTGATGGCAGACAAAAGCATGCCCTTTACTAAACACACTTCCCATCAGCCACTGCGTCAGCCAGGGTGATGTTTACAGCAGTAATACTCAGCCGTTCATAGAGCACAAGCATCTATTTTAAATGACTCTTTGTTGGAACACAAAACCCAAGGTGCCTTGAGCAAAGAACAAAACACTATGGAGACTGTTTTTGAACACTTAAAAGTTATTTACCGTTCCGTAGGAGTTCATTTGTTGTTGCGTAATTTAACTGCTCATTCAAACCTGTAATTGAAATGAGTTGCCTCAGATAGGTAGTGTTTATAAAAAAGCATTCTAGATGTTGGTATTAATGCATTTATCCCAAGAAATCAAAGAGATTGTGTTAATGACTCACTCAAATAACTAAAAAATGACAAGTTTAGTTACAGACTGATTTGTTGACCCATTCAATAGTATTCAGGTTTAGTTGTACATAATGATGGACTATATACATTTTCTATTTTATATATATATATATATATATATATATATATATATATATATATATATATATATATATATATATATATATATATATATATATATATGTATATATGTATGTATGTATTAATGTATTCATATTTTGTCTCAACTAAAAAAAATACTATTACAACAAGTCATCTACATAACAGGGCATCACAGTGGGTTGGAATGTTGCTGGTCAGTTGGCATTTCTGTTTCGAGTTTGCATGTTCTCCCCATCATTGTGTGGGTTTACTCCCGGTGCTCCAGGTTTCCACCACAAGTCCAAAGACATGCGATATAAGTGAATTGGGTTAACACAATTGTCCATAGTGTAAGAGTGTGAATGAGTGTGAGTGGATGTTGTGGCTAAAAGGACATCCGCTGCATAAAACATATGCCAGGTGAGTTGGCGGTTCATTCTTCTGTAACAACCCCTGAAGAATTAAAGGGACGAAGCCGAAAAAAAGTTGAATGGATGGAGTAACAAAAACCCATAAACTGCCTGAACATGAGCATCATTTTAAGAAACAAGACTAATTTATTTTTTAGTTCGGGATTTATCACAAAAAAAAAGATATGTAAAGATCGACGAAACTTGTCTTAAATATCTAACTCCTCCTTGTTAGTGTGTGACATTGGACATAAAACAAAGTTTGGTGGCTGTGGTTGGGTGTGAGGGACGTTAGGCATAAGGGCGTTAGGGTAGGGTCTGTTAAATTGGGTGTTAGGGAAAGATCGATTTCTTGGGTGTTATAGGAAGGGTTAAATTAGTTGGGATTAGGGCAAATTGTTGCTGCTGACAATAATTTCTAGCTGCAAATAAAAAAAAAACTCACGGATGTTAATATGACATCACACACATAAAAGGCGAGTCAGACGTTACGAATGCAGGTTACAGTGAACCCCCTCTCGAAAGTATGAATATTTCGATTTTCTGCTAACTCTAAATTCTAGCTTGTGCAACAAACACATGTAAAAGTGTATAATTTGGTCTCTTTCTACCATCCAAATGTTTAATAATTAGGATATCGCCGGATGAAGAGTTGCCTGAGCAAATCCATGAATGCTCACCTAGAAGAGAAGCACGCATATTTTCATTATTGTGGTAGAAACGGTTCAGTCTTTAATCTTTGTTGATTACCTGTGTGCATCTGTCCATAATGTTCCAGATGTGTTGTGTTCTAATTTTACGCTGTCTTTACCATGCTAGACCCGTTATCCAGCAGGGCATTGTGTTACCATAATAACCTGGCTCTGGAATGATGTTTTGGGTTCTGATGGGAGAAAACGAGAGCTCGAAATCTTATTACTGTGCAGCCCTGGTGAGCATGTGATTCCTAACAACATGAAACGTGAGCAGAATTACAAATCAAACCATGCAGAGCCCTGGACCCAGACTAAGGTGAAGAGCAAAATAATACTAATAATATCTCTGGCAACAATGAAATTAATCATAGCAGGAAATGGATTTGCTCTGTAAGGGAGGCAATGAATGAGAGGGCTGGGTTTGATACATAGTAGATGTCACCACTGGAAAGAAAGTAATAGAGCTATTTCTTCATTGGATTTTGAGGATGGTTAAGAGCTTTGGGATTATGTGTCCTTCTCACTGGGCTTAGTTAACAATGCATGTCCTCCTAGTTCCTCTCTCAAGATAATATTTAAATAGATGGTTCACTAAAAAACTTAAACTTTAATTTTAAAGAAGACTACTAGGGCATCAGTGTGAAAAATCAAAAATGGTTTGTTCGTAGGTGTAAGGACCAACAGATCGGTGAGAATTATGTTCTTCACTTTATGTATCGCTTCAGGTCATTTTTGTTTTATCCCTTCATCCATCTATCTTCGCATCAATCCATCCATGCACACCCATCCATCCATCCATCCTCACATCCAACTACCATAAATACATCAATTCATCCATCTAACCTTTATCCATCCTCTCATCAAGTCATCCTTTCATCCATCCATCCATCCATGTACATCAATTCACATTTCCTCAATCCATCCATCCATGCACATCCATTCATCCTTCCTTACAGCCATTCATTCTTCCATCCATCCATCCATTCATATCCATTCATTCTTCCATCCATCCATTCATCCAACTATTCTTCCTTCCTTCCATCCTATTATCAGTCAATTCTTCCATCCATCCAAACATGAATCTGCATCCATTCATCCATTCTTTAATCCAAATATCCATCCATCCATGCACATCTATCCTCTTATCCAATTATCTATCCATCCTTCCAGCCATGCACATAATGAATTTTTTTATCCATACATATCCATCCATCAATCTAATCATGTATCATTCATGCCGCCAGACAATAATTACTTATCAGATCAAAAGGTAAGCTTGTTTACTAGAAAAGGAGCAGGTGAGCTGAATAGAAAACAGCTGTATAATAATCGGAGCTCGTCACCTGTCTGGTGCAGAATCTGTCATGAATGTGGGAGGATTGTGAGAACTGAACAGGCAGTGTGGAAACCTTTTGCTCTTGCTTTCTTCCTACGATTGTGAAAATGATGGGGGTAGATTGTGTTAGATCCGGCCTGTCTCACCCACACAGACACCGTGATGACACAATCAAACCTTTCCCCATGGTTTTCAGAATCACTGATTTTAAACCACATGGTCACTGCTTCGATTGAAGCGGAGCTGAAAGACTGCTTGTAATGATTTAATAATGACCTTGAAAGCAAGTCTTGCTTTAATGGGATTTCTAATTTTCTTTTCTACACAGACTCGTCAGAGGCACTAAAAAACTAGTTAAAGATGTCAACTTTCCTATGGACAATAGTAAAGAGAATTTGAGGAAAAAGTGAGAAAAATGCTAACTTTATTCATCAATAAAAGAACAGTGAGCATGAGTCCATCCCAGCATTTTCCAACGAATAAAATCTGTTGGCTGTGTAATATAATTAGTCAAGAATTTGTAGCTGTGGAGGTGAATTTAGGATTGTTGTTAACAGTAACCAAAGGAACAAGCGCCTCGTTTTGAGATAGAACGTGGATCTTTCTGCGGATGAAAGATGGAACGAAGTACATGAACGTCCCGGATCTGGTTCTCTCCGATCTCTTAATTTCATTTAATATTGTTATATTTCTTGTTTAAACTCTCAGTTTACACCCATAACAAAGCTCTTAGATGGCTACTGTTTCCTGAAAGACACTCTTCTATTCTTCTCTCTCAGGTTTTTTCTTGGTAGAGCTTTAGAATTTTTCTGCACTTTCTGTGTTTAAAGGGTGGACCACACACAGTTAGGTCTTCTAATGTCTGTTTTATCTCTCATATTGACATATTTAAACAAATGGTCTGGTTGAAAGCCAATAATACCTTCTTTTAAAGGTTACTTTTCATATTTTTCTTGGTGGGTCATTCCACTAGTCTGCTATGTACAGACCTGAAGTACTATAAATATATACAAAGATATAAAAAGAAATTCATCCTGGCCCCAAATTCCAATGAAGCTGCATTGAAAAATGTGTTTGGACCTGAAAATCCATAATGAAAAAACGTGCAGTGTTGAAAGTGCCCACCAGAATCAGTTCTACATGCAAAAAATAATGATTTTTAAAAATTATGTTCATAGTCAATATAAGGTGCAATATATATAATTTTTAATCTTTATATGAATATTTTGTATTGAACAAGCTGCTTGCATTGTATGATTTACACACAATCAATATATGACATTTTTCCATCATTACCTTTAAATCCAGGTATACTTTTGTGATTAAATTCCTGCAGTGCCAATGATGAAGATAACTGTAAAACTGACTGAAACCTGGTGCTTGCCTGGCAGCAGAGGTGCAAAAAGCACAGCAAATAAATCTCAACCTCATACATTTTATTTTTTTCATGCTAATAGTTGAGACCCAGTCGCAATGGAGCATGGATATCATTGGGCAGTTTTTCATCCCTAAGCACTATATAGTGTGGTCTTAACACCCTTGGGTAGAGCTCAGCTTCAAAGCTCATGCATTTGAAAGCAAATATTTATGGTGAACTTAAAGGTGTGCACAAAATCTCTTGGGAAAGACTATTTCTACTCTCACCCCTTGCTTTTATGCAGTTAAAAATTCTACCAATTTTGCAAGTATTATTGGGTGTACATGCAGTATACCCTGTAAAGCAGTGGCAAAGTTTTATATAAAATAGTGAAATATTTTCAAATCATTCATCATGTCTTCAGTGTCCCACATTCTAAAGTTTTATGCCTCATTCATTCTTGTTTGTAAATGTGTGTAAAGAGCGATTTAGCCACATGCTTAAACCTAAAATTATTGAAGTGACGACATTAGATCTGACTCAGCACATGAACTAATTTATCTTGTTCTGTTTTCCCCAAAGTTCTTATAATTATACTGTGAATGGATGAGGCTGGCTGGCCTGCAATGTGAATTGAAACCAATCTGCTTACCTGTTATTAAGATAACAGATGCTTGAATCTTTCTGTGCCAGGCTGAACTCTTTTTATAGTATCCTGGTTCAGGAGAGCCACGGCAGGTTGTTAAGCGATGCTGTTCCTCATATGTCTCTCTAGGGCTCGATAAAGAGCATCTCTAGGCTGCAGACCTAAAGAGATGAGGAGAAGTACATTTAGTTCATTAAGTGTGTCATTAGACAAAACAGTCAGAGCTTTTCCTGCTGCAAATTAAGACCTGTACATTTTCTTAATGAAACTGCTTTTATAATCTATTGTTTGGATTAGACCAAATCAAAGGAAAGCCATTTTGCTCCTTGCTATCTTTTGTTCCTATATTGTTCCTATATTGTTGAATGTGATTTACAAATCATAATATTAGTAGCTGTGTTAGTTTGTCATTTCTTTTCACAAATATGCATTTTTTTTGTTCCTGGTAGAATATTTTCAACATAATGCTTCACGAAAGCATATTGAGTTTGGGGGAAACTAGGATGTAATATATTTTTTTAAATAAAATTATTTTCCTTAATAGCAACATTACAGGAATTCTAATTATGATGGTCTAGTAATTATAACAAAATTAAGTTTCAAACAATGACCTTAATAATATTTGTTTAAAGTTTACATTTATTTTTTTCTGAAAATGTCACGCTTATTCATATTTTATAAGTCTAACTGTAGCTTATAAAGTCTTGTACAATGTGTGCATTTGTTGCATTTGTGCCCCAGTCAGGGGCAAGGACGCAGTACAAAAAAAAGAGCAGTCAAATTAAAGCAAAGAGCTGAAAGGATGACGAGAGATAAAAATTAAATAAAATAGGCTTATTTCTTACAGTAAATAATTTGTAATATATGTACAATTCATTAGGATATTTAATTCAAAAGAAATTCAAAGAATCCCTTGATTTTTTTTTTACCTATATACAAAACTAAACTATCCATAAACACACAAGAAAAAAAAAATACTCCCCACTATGAGTATTTACAGTCAGCTGACAATCCCAATCAAGGACGTAGTCAAACTATTTTAGATTGAAACTAACAATGCGGAGTAGTAAATTGATCAGCATTCCGGAGTTTTTATACTCCTCTGCCAGGTGAGTGAGGGGCGGAGCTTCCACTTACCAGAACAAGCTCCAAATGTAGCTCCTTAACTAGCACCTGCAGAGAACAAACAAACACTTGCACACACATATAGACCCATAGGGGCTTGTAACACTTGCTTTACTGGACTGAAGTAAATAAAGAACGTGGGAGATTAACTCACTAACTAAACAAGAAAGTAAACTTTAAGTGTAGTATGTTGCAAGTGTCCTTGTTTGGTGACAGAGAAAATGTATTCAAATAATAAGCTTTTTGTGAGACCGTCTCAACTTGAGGCTGATTCAATTTGGTCTTTATAATTCATATTGCTAATTTTGACAGCAATGGACAAGTGATAAGGAGAGCAGAGATTTTCCAACAACTGCCTTTAATCCACCTGTCCATCTTTTACCCAGCTGTTGGCAGTCTGTGAGCCGTGTTAAGGATATTACCCACAGTGTTTTTTTTTTTCTTAATGCTTTATCTAGATGAGTTTCAACCAACATGAAACACATCTGATCATATCATTTCAGATCCTCTTGTCTTATTTGTGGCCAGACTGTAATAATGTACATATATCATTTCATGCGAGAGTATGAGTACATGTGCTATATCAGGGTTCCAACCTAAATGGAACCCTGGTCTAGTATGCATACTCATACTCTAGTATGCAATAACACTATGCACATCATTACAGCTGCTTCGGTATGATATAGCATCTAAACTCTCTTATTCACTATTTCTTCCGTATTACATAATGGGATCGAAAAGTGAGACTATACTTCTTGGCCAAGGTCAAGTCCAAACATAACTATTAAAAGAATCTCTGCTGCTCTTCCACAAATAAATCCAGCGGCATTTCTGGTAATTGCATGTTTTTGAAAATGTTGGGCACAGAGTTGTCTTATAGATATTATGTTTTTGACTCGCCTGCAATCTGTCAATTACTGTTTGGATGCATTTGATTGGCTTGCATGACTTTGTATCATGTCTTCTGAGTCAGCATGCTGTTGACAGTAAAAAAGAACTCATATGGATGACATTTGTATTAAATCCTAAATGGTAGGCCATTGTGGTACTCTATTTAGCTTGCTTTCAATGCCTTACACAGTTGTGGAAGATTATTGTGAATTTGAAAAAAGTACCCAATACTACGATGTGTTTCAAATGGAATGCATTTTTTATTGGAGCAGTTATTGTCATTTTCAAACTGTTGAATTGCGGTCATATTTTCAGAGTATCACTCACAGACTTGTCATTTAAAATATAATGTTTAAAATACAAACATTAAACATCTATTCAAAAATAGCAATACAATTTAGCACAGAAAAAGGTTTCAGAACGATAGTCCAATTCAATGATATAAGATCAAGTCTATAAGCTTGTCTTCAGATGCCGTTTGTTGTCCTAGAGCGAACAGCACTGTCAAAATGAGTCAATTTTGATTGGTTTCTCTCTACTTAAATTTTGTCAAGAGGTAAAAACAATCATCAACGGGAATTCGAGTCACAATCTATTTCTCACCTGACAGCTGTTATTTGCATCTATGTTCCAGTCTCGTAGTTCAAAATTTCTCTGGTTTTTCTTTGTCTCTTCTGGTGTTTTGTGCGCTTTATTAGAGGCCTTTCTTCTCCAAGAGCAGATGCTGTTGCTTCACATGGTATTCTGCACACAAAAAAAAACATCTGCACGGTTGTGTGAAGAAACTGTGCAATGCTAGCACAGCTCTTTCAGCATCTCTCCATCCATGAATCACAGCCCTGCTGGACGCTGAGGCTACAGTGAAGGGTAATTTGGGCAATGTTTGCTTCAACAAAGACCTAGCTGTCAGGAATGATTTCAAGCTGATTCCAATTTCAGGATACAGCATTACCTTCTATATCCATTGTCCATTTAAGTGTGAAACAAGATGTTACCTTGTTGAGTTCAGATGAAATTATGTGAAAGATGCCAGCGTTACACGCACACATGAGCTCTCACAAGAAACACATTAGGACTTGGAGCATCATACTTTATAGTGTAATCCATTTTTTTTCGTGTGGAACCTTCTTTAAGGCAGGCAATTTCATGTTGCAAGATGGTATCTCGGGAAATTATTTTACTCGTGGTTTGTGTTTTCCCACCAAACAAGTAACGTTAAATAGATGGTCATATACTGTGTTTTGGTTCAGAACTTATAAAATGGATGTCTTGTTCATGTTGACTGCTCAGATGGTTGTTCTAAAATTAAAACACTGGATTTAATTTAGTTGATGGCAAAGAGTGGATCTGAATTACTGAATCATCATATATTTTTTATTCATTTTTTAATCTGAACAATATGGTACCTTCTAATATATTTAGCCTGGAATGTTTTACCCAATAAAGAACCATTAAGTTACTGTTATTTTATTCTAACTCAATGCTGGACAATGTGCAAATATTTAAAAACCTTTATGTTTTTACTATAAAAACTCATATTTAATGTAATATTCTGTCAACAAGATGTTTTTCAAAAAACTTAAACAATTTGACGTCAGTAATGTTGATATAATTTTTGCTCATTGCACATCCCTAAATATAAATGATTTTTAGTAGAAATTATGACTAGGTTTCAGTTCATTAGAACCATTTCTGAAAACAAAGAATTTTGTTGCACTGTGTTTGAAATCGTGATTTTGCTGCCGATCATAATTTGTTTTAAAACAATGATTTTAAAACAATCTCCAATCCCATGAATAATGAGATGAGATGATGTAAATAGTAATAAGAGGTATGTATGGAATCGTGTTCTCAGTTGACAGAGCCATACCTTTATAACTATATTTCTAGACCTGTAGATGTTTAGTGAAATACGAAATATAGGAAGTTTTCCATCTTACATCTGCCAAAGAAACGTGAGTGTGTGAGCTGAGATGAAAAAAAAAATATTATAAGAATGTTACCGGAAATCATGTAGCTTTTCTTTAAATGTTGCCATGTTCAAAAGATGTACTGTATATATGGTTTTTTAATTTAACCCTGTTTTTATTTGCTTGTTTGGAAGAATTCAAAATAAAAACATCATAGAATGTTAGGTCATTTTCACTACAGTAATGTACGTACATTTATTAAGCTATTTTGATAGCTATATAAATCACACATTTTAATATATACTTTCTTTTCCTTCTCTTTTTTTAAGGAGCCATATTTGAGCACAAAAGGATTGTTCTCTACTTGTTTTACCCGACAAAGAAATCATGTTGAAGGATTTTTTTTAACATTGAGCCGTTGGTTATGAAAATATGCTGTTCTCAAGGTTATAACTTTTTAAACAAATAATGAATGTGTTTAGTATGAATCTATTTATCCATTTGTTCACCATTTTGTCAGTATATGTTTAACCTATGCAAGTATCTTCTCGTCCTTCTAGTCCAGAAAGCCTCCTGCTATACCTTATGTTGAATTGTATAATTGTATTGCTTTAAATTTTTATTTCAAATATAATGTCATGTGGATACTATTTGAAATTATAGAGACCATAAAATACACAACACCGTTATTTTAATGCAACTGCGACTGTGGAGTCAAACAGAGCAGTGATGGATATTATTATGTGATTATCAAAAAATAGAGTTCCCCTTGTCTTTGAAAAGAAGCAGCTAAAATAGAGCTTTGACGTTTCTCTTTTGGAAGATAATGGCACTCTCCATTATTGGAAATGAGGCCAGGAGTTTGTAAAAGGGCAGACTGGTATTGAGATGCTGAGTCAGTTTGACGTCACCATGCAGTTTTCAAAGAGTAGCTTTAGTGTTTTTGTGGCAAGCTTTCAACAGTCTGTCAGAGGAAACACCAAAGGACAGGTAGCACACATGGCTCTGATTGGAGATGTGCTAAAATATTGACTTGTAGAAAGTCCTTTGACCAAGTTCAAAACAGATTCTCCTAGCTTGGCGATATGTTTGCGAGTTTGTTGAAAAACACTAGATTTTTTTTTCAATGTGTGCTTTTGAAGAAGTCTTTACAATGTTTTTATTTGTACATTGTCAAGTATTAAAAAATCTTTTACATTAAATCTCCATCTTATTAAAATTTTACTTCTTTTACAATCTCTTCCTGAATAATTTAGTTATTCATAAAAAGGTCTCATGTGCCTCTGCGTGTTATGTGTTAGCCGGGTTCTGCTTGATTTGGCTGCTATGCTGTCTTCAAAGATACTTGACTGTTGAGATTGCTGTTGTTCAAAAACCACTTAAACATTTATTTCAGCCAACCTCTGCCTTCATGATGTTTAATTGTTATGTTAATGAGCAGAACTTCAAGCTCACCAGGAATTGACTTGAGTGACTTGTCACAGACCCCTTACTCACCTAGTATGCTTCCCAATTGCTCACGACTTCGCTTGCAATGATAGGCAGTTGCAATTACGAGTGAAAAAGTGAATTAGTCTTTATATCATTGCACTGGATAAGATCTGATGGGGTGAATGTTGCCTATCCCAACTTACACTGGGTGGAAGGCAGGTGACACAGACTCGACGGGTCAGAAGATCATCAAAAATGGCACACTGTTATTCACACTCACTCTTTAAGAGTCGCCAATCAACCTTTCATCATGCATGTTTTTTATATCCAAAAGCACATTGTGAGTCATAGCAGAGCTGGCTTCTATATTCTACTTTGACATTTCAATCAAAATTATTAGCCTGTAGACTACTAAGAAAGTTTGAGATCTTGAGTTTATTTCTAATGACTGACTTGAGGGATGTTGCCCCACAAAGAGCAACAAGTCGTTGAGAAGATGCCAGTTTATGTTCTGAACCAACGTACATAATTTAGATTTTTTTACTGTCGTGTTTGCTGGGGCTGTTTACAAAACACAAAAGGTTAGTGGTCATACAAAATTGTTATAATATATTGGTAAAGGGCAAGCCATAACGTTTTAGAAAAACATACTCCAAGTCCCTGTGTATTGATGAAGTGGAAAATGGTAATATTCGATTGAATCGAAAATAAAAGACAACCGCTAACAAAAATGCCTGAATACATAAATGTATTAAAAATTGTTACACAGTAAGTGATTTGAGAAGGATAAGTAAATATTTGTCAAAAAATTAAAATAAAATTGTATGTATTTCAACAGACAGAGAACAATGATTGGTGCCAAATCATAACACAAATAATTAAAGAAGGAAATTAACATGCTAACCTAATTATATAGTTAACAACTTACCTAAACTAACTATAAATGAACTATACAGAAAAGTGGGAGTAATGCTAAATAAACCAGTGAACTAATACAGAATATTTAACTGAAAGAAACCCCCAGGGTAGGTCACACGGCATACTAACTGTGTGTCTCTCAGCAAGTTAGAAAGCAGCCAGATAGCGTTTGTGACACGAACACGCACATCTGAAAAAAGCGCAAAAGCGAGAAAGAAATGCAGCAGTCACACAATATATTAACACTCAAGTCTTCAGAGCAACTTACAAAACCGAAGTTGAATGTTCGTTGAGGGATTTGTTATATATATATAATGAGTCCCTCAACAAACATTCAACTTCGGTTTTGTATATATATAGTACAGAATAAAAGTTTTGTTTATTTTCATGACTATGGCCTATGACATTTGAAAATGGTAGATTCACACTGCATGCATCAAAACTATGAATTAATACATGTGTAATGTGCATAACAAAAAAAGTGTGAAACAACTGAAAATATGTCGTTCTGGCTTATTGCTCACTTTTGGCGTTCTCTTGATGATCTTTATGAGGTAGTCTCCTGAAATAATCTTCACTTCACAGGTGTGCCTTGTCAGGTTTTATATGTGGGATAATAATTTCTTGCCTTATAAATGGGGTCAGGACCATCAGTTGTGTTGCGCAGAAGACAGGTGGATACACAGCTGATAGTCCCACTGAATATATTGTTAGAATTTATATAGAATTTATATATTATACACACACACAGAGATCTTTGCCATTTCTCCAGGTGTTTACTGAGAAATATATGGAGATATGAGAGAGAGAGAGAGAGAGAGAGGAGAGAGAGAGAGAGAGAGAGAGAGAGAGAGAGAGGAGAGAGAGAGAGAGAGAGAGAGAGAGAGAGAGAGTGCGCACTGGGTGACTGCCAACGGCTAGAGGCCTTTTTTTTAATTCAAACCAAATTCTGTCAATACGTAGCTGCTGTTGTCAAAATCAGAATCAGCTTTATTGTGACACGGATGTGTGTACACACATGAGAAACGTTTTGTGGTACATTGGAGTACTACAGGGAAAACAACATAAGTACAAAATAAGTTAAGTGCTAAACAATAATAATTTATTATTATATAAATTATATAAAAAGAGAGAGAGAGAGAGAGAGAGAGAGAGAGAGAGAGAGATTATACTGATCTTTGTCATTTCTACAATTAAACCCAGGATCGTTTTTAACTGGTGAGTAATAATCCCAGTCTTCTGCCATATTTGTATCTGATGTGGTCATCTGTTCACCTGCTGCTGAACAGAAATGCAGATGTGTTTCCTCACTCACATCTGGCGTGCCTTAGAGACTAATAACCAGGAGGGTGGAATTGAATTGCATCCACAGGCCTCTCTCTGTGTTCTCATTAGAATGGAAATGGAAGCCAGGGTATCTGGAAGTCTTGTGGGAGAGGTCAGACAGACAGGGTGAGACGAAACTAACACTGAGAGAGAGGCTTTTCCTTTTCTGAGCCACAGAGCATGTTTACCATCTCTGCATTGTGCATTTGATTTGCTTTAGGAAATGGAATGAGATTATTCACCTTCACGTCGACCTTCTTTTAAGTAAAAAAAGTCATTGTTTGAAATTGAAAATTGCAGCAATCAAGTAAACATCTTGCTGGGCTTGTTTGTAAAAATGAAGGTAATTCGGAAATCCAATCTGCCTGGAGATTTATTTTTGGTGCTCTTCCTCTGCTGTTGTGCCATTAAGAATCATTTCTAAGATCTTGCTGAGATAAGTAGATAATGCACATGATTCAGAGCTTTTTTTGACTTGTATTCCCAGCATGAGGTGGACTTAAAATGCACAAACTGCAACCTGGTGGCAAACTCAGCAGGAAAACCTGCTTCCAAGTGTTGTGCTGTTTAAATCCTTTTACTTCAAATCCTTTCTACAAATTAGTCGAGAATAACTTTAGGTTATGTTACCTGTTTTCTATACATTTTATATCACATACAAAATGATTTAGTATAAAAAAATAGTTTACATAATGGAAGCTTCTGATTACTTTTTGAAGCTTTGAAGTTGCCTTCTAAATCTTTGTTGGTCTTTTCAGCCATTGTTTTCAAAATCAAAGAGCCATTAGGCAATATTTTGTTCATTACAGTGTTTTCTCTTTCAAAGGAACTTCATCGAAGGAGGATATTGAACTTTCAAATTTAAGCTGCATTTGTCTGAAGAGATGGACTATTACAAACCAGAAGCAATCACTCCCGGTGTTATTTAATCTCCTTAAAAAAACACTAATTATGTTTGTAGAGAGGAAACGTTGACCAATTCATGCCACATGTTGTTCCCTTGAATGCTGCTAATAAGCAGTTTGATTTATTTAGGAGACTAATGAGCTTAACATTTGCATTCCTTGAAGCTAATAATCCAATATACAGCTGAATATTTTTAGCAATTTCTGCTTTGTGTCTGCTTGAGAGGAGAGGGTCAGAAGTTCAAGAGTGTGTCAACAGAGTATTATTGTTTCAGCAGAGACAAGAGAGATCTTATTTGTGTCTCTTATGTACTTACTTTGAGCAACGTTTGTTTTCTTGTGTTGTTCTCATGTTCTTATGTCTTGATAAGGAGTCAGAAAATGGCAAAAAGAGAGTTTTGTATTCAACTTGTTTCTTGTTTCTGAGAAACCAATCTGAAAACCAAAAAAGGTATGGGGAGAAGGAATTAAATAAGACATTTTAGAACGAGTAAGCTGAGCTTGGGAGATTTGCCAAACATCAAACTATTGATTTTGGCTATCTTTTAAAAAAATAAGAGTAAAAACTTTCACATTGTAATCTTAATTTAAAATAGTTATTTCTAAGCCTGTGCCTTTTATTGCATAGACACCTGTAGCTTCTGTGCCTAACATGTATAGGTATAGTGTCTAATTTTATTTCTTCACCTAAAACATTGGCTGAATTTACAGTGTCCACACACTGAAATAATCAATTAAGCTTTGTAGTTTTTAACTAATGTTTAAACCGCACCTCATTCTTTTGAGAATTACATTCATCACAATGATGTTTGTTGAGTTGAAGCTAAGTGTTTGCTCCTGGGCACACAGTACTAATTTGTAAGCGATCCTGGAAATGACTGCATTGTGTAATTTAGTCCATAATGAATTACTAATCTAAAAGGTACACTTTTAGGTTTTATTGATTAATGTGAGTGGCACCGATGCTTACCTTTATTCTTGAGGGTTTGTTTGGGAGTTTATTCAGCGAAAAAATTATCTGTGTATTTTGGAGTTGAGCCAGTAAGTGATTTTTCTTGTTGTTATCGAATCAATGTTGTATCGAATGATGTTATTCGTGTTTACTTCAGTTTCAGTTTTATCTTTTTAAATCATGTGTTGTTATATATAACTGTTATTATGTTCAAGCATTGTAAGTTAGCTAAGTTATTATGGCAAGTATGTTTAGCAGCTTGTTGAGCAGCTTGTTGAGCAAGTAAATTAATTCTGTTAATTTTAATAGACCCAAAAATGTAACTTCTATTTTGCAGCTCTTCTTGTGGGATTTTCTTCTTTTTTATAGTTCAACCTGAGGGCCAAACTCCAGCTTCTCCCTCTCGATGTGTACTAGGAAGTGAATGAACTGTAATTCCACATCTGACCTCTTGAGTTCCATTGACGGAAATGTTAAAAAAGGCCATTTTCATTGCATATTGCTGAAATTGACATTCATTACAACTCTAAGGACGATGAGGTGTTTTTGCATTACTCATTTGTTTAAGTTACATTAACAGTTAAAGTTTTGCATTGTTAAGAGGTGGGTGTTACTTTTGTAAGAGCTATCAGCCAGTTTTTTTTTCAACATCCGCTTTCATTTGCTTTTTGCTAAAACCTATGCTCTCTACATCCTTGTTGATACAGTGATGCAAACCATGCTCCAAGTCAACTGTTGAAAGTGTTTTTTTCCCCTTTTATTTCATGGAACTAATTCAAAATGAATTATTTTTATTTGCATGGTTGAGGTGTTATGCTGCTAAAAGCACAATACATATGCAATTATATCCAGTCCTTTTGAAAGCAAAAGGCATTATAAAGGATTCATGTACTCCCTTCCTCATTCACGCAGCACATCTTGGGTAAATAATTTACTTTCTGTGCCATCCTGACATCTGTTGGGACGAAACCGTGGCCATAACACATTCATGTGCTCTGTTCATTTTTCATATCACTGGATGTACTTCAGTGGGAAGTATAATTACATGCTGTTGTGACACAGTGCACAGAGATCTCCAATTAACCCTTGTGTGGCCTACGAATCAAAATGACCCGTTTCTAATTTTTACAAGAATAAAAATGTTACAAGTGTATATTCTTTTCTAGTGGGGACTGGTTGCAATAATTTAAGATGTGTTCTCTACATTGTTTGAGTTTGAGATAAGTCATATATATTAATGTGTTATGGAGTAAAATTATGATTTTTAATTGCTTTTAAAATGGGAATACCCCACAAAGGTTAATATATTTAAAGTGTCTTATCTTTTCCTAGTCGCTTAAAAATTATCTTTTAATGTCACATTTATGAAGATGAAAAAAGACAGAGGGCAGAGCTCCACAGGAAAAAATAAAAATGAAATGTATTGAAGACCTTTATTTTAAATGTGTTTCTGAAGGAAATTATATTTATTTTTACAAAGCCCATTTTTTCCCTGATTTTTATTGTAAAAGGTTCCAGATTGATAATTGTCCCTTTTCAGTTCATGATAAATGTATTCTTTGTCTTTAATAAAATAAAACACAATATGTTTTAAAAAAGGATGAAAGAAATGCTTGAGGTTGTTTAGTTTTACCGTAAATGTTTATCATTTGTATCCCCAGCAGTTCTTTAAAAATAATGAATTGATCTCCATCAATTAGCCTTCAATTATTTTGCCACCTTATTATTATTAGCCATTATACATTGATAAAAAGTTGTATTTAGCCACCATGAATTATCTTAGATTATAGCTTCTTTTTCCTTCTACTGTAATAGACACAGTTGGAACTGAAGCATAACTTGGTTAGCTAGAAGCCTCTTTCTTGCATCTCTTTGTTTGGTTGTCTTTGACATAATGAAATAGAAGAACACCATCTACTTGGTAAAGAGCTGTCTGCTGTTAAAATTAAGCATAATTACCCAACCGTTTGATTCTACCAGGCTGAGCTCCTCACACTTGGCTTTTCTGAGCTGAGGGATTTAGCACTCTACATGTTTCAGAGACATACATCCTGTGTGCTAATCCATTGTGGGAATGTTGCGTTTGAAGTTTCTAGTCTTTGGCTCACTGCTGTGTGTCAGAGGGGCTCATCTCATTATCAGTCACCCTAAAACAGAAAAGACAACTTAATATTAACCCAAAGCCTTGATGGAGGACACTTTAAAGAGCTTCTGCCTTTAGAACGGAATTCATGCTAAATACTCTCTTACCTTGTTTTAAGCTGAACAGCATTAATGCTGAATGCATTAGAGATACTCTGATAGGTTTGCATGCAGAAATCAAATACGTTTTGAGAATTGTGGTTTCAAACATTGTGTTTTAGAAAATTTTTACTCTAAAAAGGAGATTATCAATAGAGTTGAATGACAGTTGCATCTCACTTCTGACCTCAGACACTTCTCTTCTCACCCATCATTGAAGTCACCTGCATCCCTGATCTTCTCCGGCCTTTTTAGATCTTATCTCTTCGCCAGCTCTTTAATCAGTCATGAACTAGTTTAATCGATCAACCTATACATTTCTCTGGCACTTTGTTGGTAGTTTTGTAATTCTTTGATGTAATTATCATTTTTGTGTTTATCTTTTTCAGGATAATTTCTGTTAAAAGAGAAGGATAACCCTTGCCTCCTTCCCGGCAAGGCCTTTGTTAGACACATAAATGTCAGATTTACAAGAAAAGCAGGCATTGAAAGATCAAGTATAATACCAATTGTCATTTTATGCATTTATTTTTGTGCTGCTTTTTTTGCACTGATTATAGTAGAAATAATGTATATGTTGTTGGATTTGAATCTACTGTATTTTCTTGTCTGTGAATCTTCATTTTGTGATTATTAAGGTTTTAAAATGGTTTAAGCAAGGGTTTTAAAATCAACCAAGCCCTGACTTCCCAGCTAACAGGGAACGTTTTCATAACGTTCTCATAAGATTTGCTAACGTTATTTAAATGTTGTCTAAATGTTAGCTCATGACGTTTCCCAAAGAATAGTAACAGTCTAATAATTTTAAACTAAAATATTATCTAAACACTATTCTCAGAACATTCCTAGAAAGGTTTATGTGAGTTATGAATGTTCTCATAAGGTTGAAAGAAAACATTTTGAGAATAAAGTTCTCAGAATATTACTAGAAAGTTGCTTGTTGTATTATTAATTACACAGACGTGGAAAGAATGCTGTAAAAATGTTTTTAATCACCTTGAGAGAATTTTCACATAAGATAAAAAAAACTGTACAAACTAAC
This sequence comes from Danionella dracula, assembly GCA_900490495.1. Classification (NCBI taxonomy): domain Eukaryota; kingdom Metazoa; phylum Chordata; class Actinopteri; order Cypriniformes; family Danionidae; genus Danionella; species Danionella dracula. Next base: position 8,117,352 of record UELW01000996.1, read on the forward strand.
ATTTATACAACGTTAGAGTAACATTTCCAGAACGTTCTTGTAACATAAATTTGTTAGCTGGATAAATGCTGGTTAAGTTTCATAGGCACGGCAAACTTCCACAGCAATACAATAAAATCCCTTTTGGATTCATGAATTTTTAAAGCATCAAGGGGCTGGAAAGACTCAAACTGTGTTTGCATGTGTGTGTGCTTATGTTTGTGTGGTTTTTGTGTAATTAGTTCTCATTAAAGGTGCAAAGGCTGGCTCAGTAGTACAGTCACAGAGCCATTAGAGCAAAACTTTTAATCTGAGCTCTGACCCAAGAGACGGAAAGATTAACCAGAGGACGACAGGCCACCAAACCAGCAAAGACATTAATGAGAGAGGAGAGCTACAAGATTCAAAACACTAGTATCTGACACTTACAGCCCTAATGCAGTCCAAATGAAGCTTATGTTATTGCAAATTAATTGTGATGAGTATACAGTCTCTTCATGTTCAGAAAGTGAATAATCTTAATCAAACTTAAATGTTGAGATTATTAGTGGCCATATAATCATTTGTTTAATGGATTTCTCCAGCTATTTATGAAGATGATTTTATGCTTATGCAAGATTAAAAGCGCATAATATGAAAGTCTTTCCCAGAGATGGGTTGCGGCTGGAAGGGCATCCGCCGCGTAAAACATATGCCAAAGAGTTGGCGGTTCATTCCACTGTGGTGACCCCGAAAGGGAAGAAAGCCGACATGAAGATGAATGAATGAATGAATATGAAAGTCAGATGCAATACCTTGACATTTACTGTGCTAGAGAATGTCAGCAGGGCATTTCTTATGCTATTTACTTAACTGGGAAAACAACAACTAATTTGGTGATGTTTAAAATATAATAAATAAAACTGAACAGATTAATTGCTTTAAGGCGACGACCTAACGATTACCATCTGCTCCTTTATGAGAGTAAGATGCCCCCCAAATAGTTTTTTTTTTGCCACAGGTTTACAGAGATAATTACCAGAAAATCCTGTGACCCTTGACCAACATTTGTACATTTTTATCAATATTTATTCTAGACTTCATGCCTTTATAATGCAAATAGAATTTCTACAGACTAATACTATTTTAACTGTTTCTTATTTTTTTGTCAAGTATATTGAAATATTTTGCTAATCTATCAACTACAACGTTTAAAGCTACTAGCCATCAACTTTGAAATTAACATCAAAGCTAAGCAAACAACAGTTTTTTTTAAAGAGTGGTAACCATTTTAAACCTTGGCTCTTTTCCCCTTTTGTCTCTTCCTGGATGAATTGAGCTTGATTTGGAGTCGTTATGTTTCCAATGAGAGGTGCTCTAGCAGAAAGGAGCCAAAACCCATCCATCACTGCTCTGATTTTTACTTTAGAGCTAGATTAAAGGTGAGGAGTTCGCACCCCTCTAACCCAAACCTGCGCACCACACCCTCAGCAGAGAGCCCAAACCTAATGCTTTCTGATTCCTTTCTTGCTTTCGAGTCTGATTCATTTCTGCTCCGGTAACTTGTGCAGGAGTGTGAGCAATGTCTGGTAATTGCTTTCCTCTTCCATCTCCTGATGCTGAAGGAGGAGGGCCAACGACAAGCATTTAGAGCCCAAGTTCAAGATGTGATTACAGACAAAGCTTTGAGCCCAACCCTTGATCCTGTGATCAAATCCTTTCTGTGCATAATGGCTTATGAGAGCCAAATAGCAGTCATCTCCAAACTCATTATTTACTGTACAGCACTTCAAACCAAAACAGTAGGAGGAATTTCATAGACTATTTGTGAATCATGGTAATGAGAGATTTTTGTACTTCAAAAAGAAAAGAAAATCACAGCTATTGCTTTGTGTGCAGCGATTTTTGTAACTCATTGGTTGAGATATAGACTTGCCGTCGTTAGGGAATACCAAAACCTCAACATTGGATTCATTGCACACGCAATGCTACAAGAGGGTAAACTGAACGATTATCCCTTTAGGGAAGCAAAGAGTACTCATCGGCTGTTATCCACACAGGAGGTAAGACCACAAGTAGCTATACAGGAATGGAAAGACCAGACAGACGATGACCACTCTAACAACGAGACACAGAAAAGAGATACAGGACACATACCATCACATAGTCATAGTGAGACGAGATGGTGGATAACCGATACATGTAAGTCTCATCCACAGGTGGTTAAACTTCTAAGTGTAAGATAAGGAAAGCTCTTTTTTGTCACAGAAATCAAACTGTCATTATGAACATAATCCGTAGATGGTGACAAAAAAAGGAAGTGATGGAAAAGATGCTTGTTTGTCTTTAGGTGCAGATGCTTAGAGATAGGATTTGGTGAGCAGTGCTGGGTGGCATCACGGTGGCGCAGTGGGTGGCATGGTTGTCTCACAGCAAGAAGGTTGCTAATTCGAGCCTTGACTGGGTCAGTTGGCATTTCTATGTGAAGTCCAAAAGCATGCAATATAAGTGAATTGGGTAAGTACAATTGTCCATAGTGTATGAGTGTGAATCAGTGTGGATGTGTCCGGTTTGGGCACAGAGTTAGCACCGAGGTCCAGTAAAAACATAAAAAAAAGTAATTAGAATAATTAGTCATTTATATTTTCAATACATTTTCAACGTAACATGCTTAACATTGCTAGTGAGAGATGCATGTAACATGAAGGAAATAACTAATGAACGGACATACTGAACATTAAGATTAACAATAACATTAGCTTAAACGCATGAACAACCATTATGTAAAGTTTCCTTAACATGAGACAATTAACAAGTTACAAATACATGTTGAGAACCATGAATATTATTCCCAAAAATCTGAATACTAATGCTGCCAACTTTACTAGAAAGAGAGAGTCTTGTGTGATAAAGTAGAGCAGGGGTGTCCAACGTCAGTCGTGGAGAGCCACTGTCATGCACATTTTAGTTGCAACCCTGCTGTAGTATGCATACTACTCTAGTTCAGCCAATCAGAGAACCATTATTAGTGCCACAGGTGTGTTTCATGATGGTTGAACCAAAAATGTGCAGGGCTCCGGCCCTCCAGGACCGACGTTGGATACCCCTAAAGTAGAGGAACAGCAAAGCTATGTTTTATTTTGATTATAATCTAAATATGACCCAGGTAATCAACTAGCATTTAAACTCTGTCTTACTCCCCCAATATGATTAAAAGCAAACTCTTTAGTCCCAACTGTATCTAAGGTCCTGTGGGGGTCTGTGTTCAGGTTTAGGAGATTCCTTTGCAAAATTATACAAAGCCAGTAGTTAAACAATTCTACATCACAACAATTTCACTGTTGAACAATTTCCTTACCAAAAATGCTAAAAATGTACACATATTATATTGTTACACTATTCTACTGTTTAATAAGGCATTAGCATTACAGTAGATTCAAGCTGTTTCTGTTCCTGTGTTTAGACAGGTCTCAAGAATAGTTAGGAGGCATGTATTAGAGCATCTACTTACACAGCATGTGGAGAAATTTGAAATCCCCCTCAAAATTCAAATCACAATTAAATGTCTTAATTTGCATGCCAATGCAGCACTGATTCAGGGAAACTGAGGATTTTTGAAAGCTCAAGTTAAGTTTGTACGGAATGCTTAGTACAGCATTGTCATGTAGACAGTGATGCTAGAATTTTTGGCTTGACTGAACCCATTAATCCATATTGGACAATATGACTGTAGGGTAAGGATTCTAAGGACAGGCATGCTCTTAAGAAAGATTATTACTGGTTTCAACTTAGACAATGTTTCAACAATTTAAACTTAGCAGGGCACCAAACTATTAAGGCTGATTTCCTTTGACTTATATCTGAATTCAGCCTTTCTGATATGTTATAATCACTATTGAAATTATAAGGCACAATTCCCAACATACTTGAAAAAATCTGGTTCTGACCAGCAATACACCTTCATCATCACTGATGAAAACCCTAATGAATATAATTCCCATTTCCCCCTGGAGCATGTCTCTTAGTGGAGGGTCTTCCTCACAGCAGATGGCCCTGTTAGGCAAAAAAGTTTTTTATCCTTCGACGAAGGATGAAGTAGCCTTACATTCACTGAGATTTCCTTTATTCATGCTTTCAAAGGTTTCTTTCAGCTTACTCTGTGATTAGCTTCAGCCTTATTTTATTCCTCATTTTATCTGGACTGTGCTGAAGCTACATCATTCAGGGGGCAGGAGAAGAATATGACAATCATGTGAGATTGGTTTGATGGATAAAAAAGCTTTCACACATTGAAAATGCTTATTATCTTCTGGCTGCTCGAGTAGATGCAGTAGATTAAATATAGTCATTGAATATAAATTGGACTAAATTAGACATTTGGTAGCATTAGACACATTTACAACATTAATTAAGAAAGCTTCCTCCACATTAAGTTCATCCATCCATCCATCCATCTTCATGTCGGCTTTCTTCCTTTTCGGGGGCGCCACAGCGGAATAAACCTTCAACTCTCTGGCATATGTTTTACGCGGCGGATGCCCTTCCAGGCGCAACCCATTGCTGGGAAACATTCACACAAACACTCATTCACACTCATACTCTATGGACAATTGTTTTTAACTTATTAACTTATACCGCATGTCTTTGGACTTGTGGGAAAATCGGAGCAACCGGAGTAAACCCACGCGATCATGGGAGAACATGCAAACTCCACACAGAAATGCCAACCGACCCAGCCGAGGCTCGAACCAGCAACCTTCTTGCGGTGAGACGACTTTATGCAAGAGTAAAAGTATCTACCAAATGAGTACTCGAGTAAGTGTAAAAAAAAGTGTATTAAAATGATTCAAGTACTTAGGTACTAGTTACTAATAATCTGAACAATATTAAGCACAAATGCTAGCTATTACATAGTATTTCCTAAAGATTAGGGTAAAATAGTATATAGTCGATCTCATACTATCTAAAATAATCAAATCTTTGTTGCAAAGGCGATACATGCAACAAAAACACATCTCTACAATCACATTTCACATTAAACGGAATACATGCACTGTGAGTTCTACATTTACAACCACAGGCCTCCTCTGTTTGCATGCATGATGTCTATGCGTGCATGACATTAGCGTGTAACAGTCTGCAGCAAAGACCGTCTCAATCTGCCACCGTTTACTCAAGTAGCTGGCAAACTCTCATTCATCACCCTCTTCAACATCTTACGAGACTAATGTCAAAAATAGCTTGCGTTTAGATGTATTTTAATGATATTAGTGATGGGAGAACACAGCTAAAATTCAACTAAAATCTAACTAAGATGTAACACAGATGTAACTAAATAAAAGTAAAAAATATTTACTTGAGTAACTGTAAAAGTATGCATACCTTAAAATGTGTACCATAAAAATTTACTCAAGTAAATGTAACTAAGTAAATGTAAGCGTCTCTGCCAGTTGTACATTTCTGCACTGCGGGATCATTTCTGTAATAAATAAAAGATGCTTTGTTGACCAAATTTATTTAAAGCTGTAATTCATTCAGTCTCTTTGTTTTTACAACGGAAACCATGGATCCTCTTCACAATTGTATTGACTGTTCTATTTTGTGATAGTAATATCCACACCAGTTGTGTCTGAATCATTCATTTAAGTCATGATGAATGATGCTTTTGTTTGATGTCAAATTCACTTGTTACCTGTCCACCTGAGTGTATTAAATGTTGAATTTAATCAGGAGCCTTATTATGTATGTAAGAACCACAATGGAGTTCATTAAAAGCAGCTCTTTAGTGCTTCATGCCTTTTGATCTGGTGGTCAGGAGTGTGTAATGGGATCTTTGCTCATGATGCTGTTGAACTTGAACCTTTTCCAGCCGTGCAGCATGGCAGCATGACAGATGATCTGCGGTTTGAAGTTTACTCGTGCAGTCAGCAGGACGTCTCTAGGACATGCTGAGATTTCAGGAGTGCTGATAGTATGCCCTCAGAGTAAACAACCCATCCCATTTCATGTAATGATGCTTTGAGGGAATCGTAAACGTGAAAACCACATCAGTTTCCTCAGTGGCCATTATCATTCTCTAGCTACCCTTCCAAATACTGTTGGAATGTTTCTTAACATTTTCCTGCCTATCAAAAGCATTGTTTCAGGAGCAGCTAGTGGAGCAGCACATTAACCTGCATGAATGAATTCTGAAAAGTTTTCTAATGGCGCTTGTCTTCTTTCTTGGCAGAAACTTGTAGAATATATTGCTTTGAAATGTAGGAGAAATAAATTGGAGAGGGCTAAGAGGTGACAGCTTTTGACTGGTGACATAAGATGTAAATGGATGATCGGTCAGCTCTGTCAGATTGGTTTCTCTTTGTGTTGTAAGAAGTTTTTTTTCACTCTTTTGCTCTCAGGCTCTTTTGTTGTGAGATTTATGGCCTGTTGAAAAGAAACGGTCTCTGTCGTTTGATGCAAATAGCGTGATCCCTGCTTAGATTGAGGGTAGTTTAGAAGTGTTTCTTCTTTTTTATAGATATATATAAATATAATATATGGAATTTAATTTCCTATACTATCTCTCATTAAGCAAGAGATATAAGTGACTAAATAAAATTTAGGGAATGCGATTTTGGGAAATTTGTTTCGGTCGGAGCATCATATAATTGGCAGATGGTTCCAGCCCAGCTCACTAGTATATAAACAACCTAAGGTTGTTTTCGCAACTCTTTGAGCATAAAACCTACCACCGACCACTTTCACCTCTCATTTCTCATGGAGGGAGGTTCTCGTGTCCGGGTTCCTCCCAGGCTCACAGGGCCCTTCCATAGACAGCTCGCCCAGTATGCTTCTAATTGCTCCCCAAAAACGCTTGTAACTGGACAATTAGCAAAGTCATGAAATCAGGGCAAACACAAGACATGTATATATAGCTGACAAGAAGGGATGTTAGACAGATTGAAAGTGACTAATAAATAGTATTATTAGAAGCAACATATTAAAAACTCGCTCACCTTGTTTTTCTTTTGCAATGTGACTTATCTTCTGGTGGTCAAATGTTTTGATAGCTCTTATTTCAAGGACATTATTACAATCGTGACTGTCTGTGTTGGCTAGCAAGATGTAATGTTGTTAACTAAAGTTGTTAAGAAGTTATACACAAACCCTCTGTATTGTTTGAAAAGAGCAATAATGTATTTATGAAACATAACTGTAATTTTTATGCAATGATTTATAATAGAGCTCAACACCCAGTTCAAAGTAAATGCACACAATGCTCTAATTAGAAGTTTGTTGACGTTTAGTAGATATGAGAACACAAATTGACAGCATTTTGTCCATTTGTTTTCCAAGCTAAGGTTACCCCAGGCACCAGAATCTAATCTGGGTATTACTTTTTATTTCCAAGGTTATGATGTATAATTCTGATGCTGAGACAAACAGATCGATAGCCTTCTAAATCCTTTTCTGTCGCACACAAACATTCAATCCTTTGGCTGTTTATTTGAATATTCAGTAAAAATATATATATATTTATGTTATGTATTTACTACTGTATAAAATGTTTCCAAATATTGAAGAAGTCATGTATTTTAAGCTCTTACAGTAATTTAGGAACCACTTGAGACTCAATTAGGCTAAGTAGAAACTGTGATATGTGATATATACTGGTTAGAAAAGATTGCTAAATAGGCAGAAAATGATTGCCATATTTATTATATTCTAAAAGTGCTGTTAATTAGAGTAATAGCCTGATTGCGTCCTGAGCAAGAACCCTATTGCAATAATGCCAAATATTTGCTGTTTTTAAATATCTATGGTTCATGGCATATTCAAATTTATCAGCCAAAATGTAGATGTTCATCCCCCAGTAGACACTTAATTACACTCATCCAGACAGGCTGCAGAAGGCTTTTCATCGCAGGGGTGTAGTTTACTGATTTGACAAGCATCTTCTGTTCATCACTCATTAAAATCTTCCTGCCTGTAACTAAAAGTGAAGAATTAATGAGCAATACATCCCTTAAAAAAACATGTGAGGGAATAGAAATATGTGAACTGTTTGAGACACAACACAATAACTCTTCATTGAAATTCATTAAATAGGATGTACTTAATTTTCCACCCAGTGTTCCCACCCATGCTTCATGTGAGCACAAAACAAGCATCTTTACATTTTCCCTGAAAGGTTTTTGTGCAATTTTTGCACTATTTATAAAATATTCTGACCTCGTTCCTGAAGAATTGTCTAAAGACCAACCTTTACATGTTTCTCTTCCATGCATCAATATGATTCCTTAGACTGAAACAGGTACAACGCTGGATGAAATCATGCCAGAACTGTAATTAGATCTCTGCGGATGCACTGTAGACTTTCCCCTTCCTCTCATTATAGTTATAAAAAACACCCACACGTTTGCGTCTTTCTGTGCAGCGTATTGTAACTACCAGCCTACAACCTGCCATTTAAAAGTATCCTCAGGCATTAGTTCATTTAAACCTGTTAAGGTAGCACTTTCAAAAATTCACATAAATAGAGGATTCTCTGTGGAAACTGATTTTGTTATGCCAGACACACTCATACAGTATAACTTCAGGGAACTCATGAACTGCTAGACACAAAGCAGTGCAGTTTATTAATAGTGTTTATGCATTCACTCTTGCACAATTTGAACGCATTTTGCTGATGTATTATTATTTTTAAAAATGCATTTGTCAGAAACACAGCTGAACAAGGATTTTTTGAAGGAAGCTTTTCAATAAAAACAAAGAAAAAACACTGACAAATATTGAGTACTAGACAGTTACAGTCGTCTCAGCCGGTAAACGACTTAGGTGGCTTGAAACAGACTATTTCAGATTAGAGTAAAATCATCATTAAATCCAATAGTTGGATTTGAACTGTCTTTCATCCAGCGAGAGCTAAAATGTACTCCAGCTTGCTTTTGGAAGCCTAATTATGTAATTAAGCAGGTAATGTTTGATAGGTAAGTCTTATGGAGTCATACATGGCAGAAGAACAGAAAAGGATTCACTCAATTAATTTTTATTTTTGTAAAAAAAAAAATAAAAAAAAAACTACAGACTATAAATGGCAGTGGAGCTTGGTCATTTTTTTCCCCTGTAAGGAACAACTGAGCACATGTTGATACATGACACTTGAGGATTTGTCTTTCTCTGGGTTTATCTTCTGTCATGGCTTTAATATTCCCAGCACTCAGAAAAAAAATGTCCATCTTAGCCCTGGATGCTTGGCTGGCCCTGAGGCTGAAATTAGATTTGGTGTCCAGTTGAGTGCAAGTGGATCAGCAAAGCCCCTGTCGCCACTGAATCTGGAGTGGAATGTGTGGAAGTGAAATGCAGCAGGCCGAGAAACTGCACAGTGTTGCTGACCTGTGAGGCACACAGCTGTGAAGAACATCTGCCAATTAGTGCTTCGACAGAGCAGGAAACTGTCATGTGTGGCTTTCCACTTGAACAGAGACGCGTGTCGTGAGACCCTGCACAGTTTCTCTGCCATGACTTTCTACTTTAGGGATTTTTATGACTTTGCAGGTTTTATTGTGAGTGTGGGGTATCAGGTGTGAACTGAGTTTGCAAGAGACCTTTGGCATTTGTGAACTTGCACCTTCAAGTGTGTGGCTTTGTCTGGAACGTAGGCGCACTGCATGTTGCCTGCAATATGAGCCTGAAAGCTGCAGGTATGAAAATCCATGGGAAAAATATTTTGGGAACCATTCGGGACTCAATGTCGCTGTAAAAAAATACAGAGAAGTGATTAAAAATTTTAAACAAGGAGAAATTCAGAGAGAAGGAGAACAACAACAACAAAGATAACCATCATACTATATAAAAAGGCATTAAACAGAAACTACTGCTTTTTTATGTAAAAAACTCCTGGTTTTTAAAAAAACTCCTGGTTTTTAAAAGTCACAAGTGAAATGAATTGGAGCTTGTTTCACTAAAGGCACTCCAAGCCAATAATGTTTTTTTTATACCTGATATGAAGAGGACGGAAGTGCATGCAAGGATGAATGAGTCACAATGAGGTCAGATTGATAGGGAGGTGCTAAATTGTAAAGGGTTTTGTAAGTCAAACACAAGATCTTACAAACTGATTGGGACATTGGAGATTTGGGAGAATGGGATTAATATGGGCTGTTTTAGAGAGCCATAAATGAGACTTGCTGTAGTGCACTAGCTGCAACCTGCGAATGCATTGCTGTAATTAATTTTACTGATAACAAGCTGCAACAGTGGATAGTGGTTGAAATAAAGTTTTGAGTGAATACAAAAATCTTAAAATCTTTTCCTGCTTAGGGACATAAAAGACTTACCTCAGAGCCTATTGATAATTGATTTTGATTTTATCTATATATATATATATATATATATATATATATATATATATATATATATATATTATATATATATATATATATATATATATATATATATATATATATATATATATATATATATATATATTTGCAGTTCCTATAATTTATAATCAATTATGTATAATAAGTTCCTATAATTTAGGTTCATTTAAAAATAAAAATAAACTGTTTTAAATTACTCTTATCTCTGGTTAAACCTGCTTTCTCAGTTTTTCTGTATTGCTAATAAATTTTGTATCAGATCATGCCAATTACGGGCATTTAATCTTGCGCTAGAGGAACTTGCTGAGATTGTCTTTGAAGATGAGTTTAATTAACAATTCATTTGTGAGGCTGTTTGAAATGCACAGTAATTTTATCTTCATTAGTGAAGGAAAGAACTTGCTTATTCATTTAAAAACCAAGGAAACGCTGTTGTTGTTTTCAGCAACAGAGGCATGAATATTAATTGAATGAATTGAAGGTCTAAATTATGGAAATTTAAAGTGAACATTAGTTTTAATGAAAAATGAATGTTTATTTTATATTGAAAGCACTGTTGTTATTCATTCTAGGGCTTGAGGTCTAAACACCTTAAGTTTCAATACATAAAAAGTGTTTGCTAGTTCAATGCGCCATATCTTGGGAAGCTGATTTAATTGAGATTCAAAATTAATTGATTATAGATCCATTTGGAGTGACCAACAAGGTTTTTAGTCATGCCTAAATGAAAAAATAAAGCTTCCCCTCTTTTCCATTAAAGAAAACAACATATTCCGAATATCAGTCTTAGTGGTTGTTTGAGTAAAGTCTCATATAAATATTCATCTGTAAGCTGCTAAAAGTAAATAAACCTTGAACTCTGTCCCAGACACAGCTCAGCTGGGTTTCTAGACACACGTTGCTAAAATTCAGCCACTTCCAGCTGAGCCACCATCACCTACTGTAACACACACATATGTAAATGTTTGCAAACAAATCATGTAATTGCTTCTCATTTTTTATCTGTCCATCTTCCCTCGGCTGATCTATAAAGTTCAAACTGTTCTACTGTACATCACTGCATCATAATGCCACAGAAATAAGGTAAAAATAAGCTGGGCCTCTCATGCAAATAGATTTTGTTGGGCATCTATAATTATTAAGGATTTTATAACACATTCCTGAAATTTATATATTTCAACAATATATTTCATTTCATTAAAAAAAAAAATTAACACATTCACAACGAAGTTTTATTTTTACTTTTAAAATAATTTAAATTCGAGCATTCTTTAATTATTTTTAATAGTGAAGCTGAATTTAATACAGAAGTTGAACAGATCAGAGACGTTGCAAAAAAACAACAACAACAAAAAAAGAGAACATATTATGAGACAATGAAAATGCTTTTTGACCTTAACCCATGGTGTTCGTGTCTATGGGACCCGTTCTCACTAGCCATGGCTCATTTTTTTTAATGAACCCACATTTTATACCCCTCTACTCATCTGTATTACATACAAGGTGTTCAGGTATACTGGACCTAGGGCATGTAAAAGTGTGAAAATTGCAGCTTCAGTACTTATTCTATCTTCCCACACACAACCATAAATCATACATAACCTTACAATTTGAAATGTTAATATACAATTGTGTGATTGTTTGATTTAAAATTACCCCCAAAATGCAATGGGTCCAGCAGACCCACCAACCCTGTCAAAGTGACAATAATGAGAACACCACACATGGTTTAAATTCTACATGTGAAAAAATAGCTGTTTATGTCACCTTTTTCTTGGTTAAAGTTTATATATTTTAACATTTTTGGGGCGCAGTGGTGGAGTTGGTCGTTCTGTAACTGGAAGGTTGGTGGTTCAATCATGTTTGGGCCCATTCTGTCGTTGTAGCCACTTTATCCACATTGCCCAGTATGGATGTATGTGACTGGTGGTGTGTTTACTGGTGGGCAGGATGGCAGCCATGTCCTGTTAGACTGCCCCAGGGCAGCTGAGGGCTACCAAGGTAGCTCATCACCACCAGAGTGTGAATAATGAATAATGCTAATTGTAACTGATAATTATAAAGGTCTTTGAGTGTCTAGAAAAGCGCTATATAAATTGATGGCATTATTTTTATTTATTATTATTATTTTAACATACATTTTTTTGATTGGCTGAATAAAAATGTGTTGGGGCATACAATGTTCACTATTATATCATTCAGGCAAACACTGAATAACAATAATATGTACATCAACCAGTTCCTGACTCCTGAAACCATAATAGGCGCTCTTGAATCGATTCTAACCATTCCATATCTTTGACACCTTACTTTTAATTTAGGTAGCATTCAGATGTCACGTCTTTTCCTTTGAATAACAGTGAAATCCACTTGCTAGAATTTGATGAAATAATGCACATAGTGATTAAAACCTCAACCGTTTTGGATGTTATGAATGGAATGGCAGACTTACAATCTTACAATTACTGACAAATCTGTTGATGGGATGTCTGGTCATGGTTAAGCCATGTCAAGTGACTCGGCATTCTCATAAAAGCATGAAGCAATAATGGCTTTTAATTTGTGAGGAAATTACTGGAGCGATAAAGGCTGTGAGTGCATGTGATTTTCCATTACTTACCTCTATTAGAGCTTTAATTAAACACACTTTAATGAGTGATGGCCACCGGAGGGTGCATGGAGAAATTCAATAAAAGCGGAAGCCAATAATGGCTGTATAAGTTGTTGGTCAGATTGCTTTCTAAGCTGAAGCACAGCATTGTCTCACAAAGGATGAGATTATGCATGGAAGTAGAATGGAATCATTTTCTTATTTTAGTTTACAATTTACTTTGTCTCAAGCATTGTCTTGTTTAGTTGTTTACATTTAACAAAAATGCTGGAAAGCATTGAAAAAGTGCTAGTTTTCAACTTTTCTTTTGATTGTTTAAGCCACAGGAAATTTAAGTTTACTTTTATCAGATTTAGTGGTCTGTAGAAGTTACTTTGAATCTATGTGCAAAGCATACAGAATGTTTGAAAGGAGATAAAGGCTGCATGACTGAATCTTTAGTGTAGGATTGGAGTCTTTGCTCAGAGGCTGTCTGTTTGTATTTCTGATCGATAAGAATTAACCAGTCGCTGGCCTCACATGAAGGGGGAACTCAATATTGGGTGTTACAGCGCCTCCTTTCAGGCCACTGGCTTTGGCGTGAAGAGCTGATTCACAAAAACCAAATCTGACATGGCCACTCAAGCTTTCTGTGCATGATTTGGACAGCTTGTGGATACATTGATGCTCTTTTTCTCACTGAATAAGACTCTGGTGTTCACATCTGACATCACAAAGGGCTGTTAATTAGAGTTTCCCTTTTATTTGATGTGATCTAATTGTCATATAGATCTAAGGTGTTTTTTTCTGATGAAAACATTTAGGTTTTTTTTTTCACTTGTGAAATGGTTTCAAACTGTGGTACGCATACCGGGCGTCTGCTGGTGGTATGTCGCACCGGTCGCGATCATTGCTGTGTGTGGGTGTCAAAACTAAATTAATGGCTGTGACGGCATTAATCGTGGCCCATTGGTTGAATCATTTTCAAAGACAAGCGCCCCTCTCTCCAGCCATTGATTATCAATGTGCTATAAATGTGTTGTTTAAAGATGAAGCTTATCACGTGCATGTACATTCTCCCCCTCTGTGTGAAAGTGTCCCTGTCATGATAGCATGAAAATGTTTGCTTTAAAGTGAATAAAATTTAGCTTAAAACTTAATTTATCATGAATCATGAGATGTTATGGTTTTTTAAGAGTTGCGTAAAAAAGCTGATATTTTGCTATCTAACGTGATGCTTTTTTTGTTTAAAACTCTTTAATTAATTAGTATTCAGACTGTATAGTGTTACTATAAAAATATACTGTTACTGATATTTTTATTAGCAATAATATTGCCTCTTATTTGAACTGTAGTTAACTGTAGCTTAATAAGAAGGCTTATTTTTCTGAGGTGGTACTCCTCAAGTTTGAGAACAACTGCACTAGTGCTTATTGTTTGTGTATTTTTTACAAAAATGTTTAAATTTTTTCTGCCAGTTATGTAAATTAACTCAATCCCAACCACATTAATTAATCATTTCTTCCTAATGTTGAACACTGCATTGCAATGATGTTCAATGTCAGTATTTATAATGAATTCCTCTCAGTATGCTCTCTGTGACAGGTCTTGATTCAATTATTCTCCAACAAATATTATCTATATGGTGTGTTGGTTGTTTACTGTCCATGGCCCGGCTCAAGTTGTCAGTTCAGCTGACTCATCTCTACAGTTTTAGCACGAATGGTGGGGTAAACATAGCATGAAACTATGGAAAATCATCAGGCCATGACCACAAGTCTCTGCTTCCTAAGCTGAATTCAGCTTTAGAGCAGCTGATAAACCTAGCTCATCCCTGACGCTGTCACCACTGGGCTGTTTACCCTGACAGTGGTGCTTTCTGGAAAGCCTCTTTTCTCATTAAGCATTCTGAAGCTGACACTTTTCTGCAGTTTGCTCCATATGGAATGACCGTTAAATGTCAGCCCTTACTTTTGCCTATCTGCAGTAGTGGTGGTTCTTAAAGATACAGTTGTTTTATCTCTCCTAGTTAGGCCACAGGTGTGGGAAATAGGTCTTAATGATTAGGCTTTGTAATATTTGATTTCCATTCAAATATCGTTATGAAACAATTTGAGATTTGGAAGTTGACAAATAGTTGACCAAGATTTTCGACAGCTACAACAAACTCGTCACTAGGATTAGTAAGATACCTCTCCATGACGATAGTAGATATCACTAGGCACACACATAAAAGTTTCAATTGCATCATGATGTAAAAGTATTGGTGTGTAGACTTTACTGTAAAATCATACTCGCCCAAAGAAACTTTGATGTTCGATAGGATGCGATTGATGTTAAAGGAAGAAAAGCTCAGGGAAACTACATGATTGACACAAAAAGTGAGTGAAATGACAGTTGCAGACTTTATTTCCTCATTAGCTGAAGCTCGTCAGGCAGTCTTTCATATTTTTTCTTTGCTCATGACCTCTTATTGCAGCCTCATCTTTGTCTTTGACTGTCAGACAGAGCTGAGTGATGTCAAAGGGAATGCTCAGGGTGATGGTGAAGAGAGCTTGATGAGCCGAGCTGATTTGATGTAAAATGGTGCTGTTTGATTGGTACATGCAAAATGAGGACAGAACATGAAGTCATGCATGATGTTTTGGCCTCTATCTTCAGATATTCATTGGATACAAAACATAAGATGTTACATTTTGACTTGCATTTTAAAAAGTGTTGAGGTTGTGTTATGTAACATTTTTTCAAAATAAGAATGATGAGCAATAAATTAATTCATTTTGCAAAAAAAAGTTACAACGTAATCAACTAAATTGCATTCATTGTGCAGAATTCATGAAGTGACGTTAACATTCATTTTTCCTAAACCAACCAGGGTTAATGCCAGATCGCTAAATGTCACCACTCTAATGTTTGAACTGACTTTGATTTAATCCGACTTTGATTTTGAAAAGTCAGGATTAACACAGAAGCCAGGGAGAGTCTTTATACATTTTTTTAAATTACCCACAAACAGATAAAAGTGCAGAAGCTAGGACAACACAGGACTTATAACAGATGACAGATGAGGTGTAAAAGCTCAATTAAACTTTAATACAAAATGTGATACACTGTGATAGATTAACAATGTGATGAACAGGGGACGAATGAAGATTAATGGCAGGGGATGTGAAATAAGAATTAGTGTGTCCAAAACCAAAGTATACCCAAGAAAAAGTATGCGAGCGGTGGCCGAATGTGTTCTTTTTCTGGTTAGATTCTGAAGTGCGACTCCATGAACGCTCAACTGGCTGATATTACCCACAATCCCTTGTGCTCCAGCTTTTCTCTTGGACCTAAACGAGTGTGCCCTTAATGTAAAATATTTCTGTAGGTACTTGTATACACATTTCTATTTATAAGTTCATGGCCAAATAAGTTCTTTCCTAAAAACCTAAAACTTTGAATCTCCGTTTTCTTTTCAATTTGAGTTTAGTTGCCAGACATCATGATTCTATGGGGTGCATCGCTTGCCCCTCATCACCTGGAGTCTGACTACTCTGCTGAGTATCAATAACAAAAGATGGTCGGTTTGGCTCTCAGACCCTTGTACAAATCATCACAAAACTCTACGTTAGATTGATTCATAAACTGACACTACGTTGTAAAGCATAGATGTTTAGAAAGATGGATATAGTTAATCGATAACTCCACTTTCCTGATTAGCCGGTTCGTTGAATTATTATAGACCAACTGTTTTATTTCTAAAACCATGAACATCTATGCAAAACGCTGATACAGAAATGTTTGAAATATTATTTAAACGATTGATTAATTGACCTGATTGAATTCTCATAGATGTTGCGTGCACATTTGAACACAAATAATACATACACTATATAATAGATATTTTTATGTCGGTATAAAAGCTGAAGTTATTTGTATTGCCTTCATTTGAACTCTCCATTGGTTCATAACATCTGCACCAACCTCAGTGTTACGTTACAAATTTGGGCTATTCAATAAACATCAGATAGATGTGATTTAATCTGAAAATTAAAATTAAACTAAAATCTAAAATACATGTTTTTATTGGTCAGTTAAAAGTAAAACCAATAACTTTTTTTTGCAATTGCTCCAAAACAGCATCACAAATAAGTGTTCATAAATTTGCTGAATGTTTCACATTTGAATGTGAACGTAATTTCAATTCAAATTCATACCGGCTTAGTATATACTGACTTTTACTGTAAATAGTGTTAACTTGGAAACCTTAGTTACTTTTGAAATCAGTAAACAAAATGATCCTTCTTCAGCCTACAGAGGCCAGGTCAAAATGAGGGAGAAAGAGTTTCGTAATCCTAGTTTAACATAATTATTCAGCAGTTATGTAGACTGGGTCGATATAGAGTATTAAAATCCCTTATTTATATGTTTTTATATATGTGGGAGTATAAGAATCATGACTTTGCACATAAACTCCCGCAGTGAGTTGTACATGAACTCCTGCAGTGAGATGTCCCTCTGGAAAGTGGATGCAGGGGTGCATGGGACCTCACAAGAAGAGTCCGGCTGAGCTGGTCTGCTGCTAATATCCTCATAATCATGCGGCCCTTTGGACATGAAGATACATCGATGAGTAAAGCATTGTACAGTGCACGAAAACTGTTTAGAACGGCCCGAGAACCTGTAGTTAGAACAACAAGTTGTTTACATTTATTTTAAGGTGTATTAAAAACAATGGAGGTAGGCTAGATAAATGCACTGATCAATCACCATGAGATTTCGACACATACAGTAGAAAGAACCAATTATTCAAATACTAGATTTGTGACCTCTAATATATAACATTTTGATATAATTTCTAGACTCTTGGAAGACTGCTCTGTTCAGCAAATTTGTTAGTGGCTCTAAACAGACCTTTGGGAGGGTTTTCCAAAAGACACACATTTTAAAGCTGAGTGGGTTTAAATCCCCAATGTGCTATTTCACCCTCATCCTTCACATTTGTCATTTTTTAGATTTCTCTTTCAAGATTTATTATGAGCAGCTCATTGTGGCTGAATTATGAATCTGGTTATTCACGGTCAGAAATGGCATAAAGAGAGACGCTCTTGTGCAATTTAGTAGAGAAAATGTAATTGTCAGAAAATGTCACATATAATGCCATTGAATGCTCTATCGTCAGTCTGAGAGCCATATCTGTCCACAGTCATTTAAATGCTAATCATACTCTGAAGCAGGAATGACTGGAAATGTTCAAGCACGTTCTTTTAAGGTTAATTCTAAATTTTGAACCGTGAACACATCACTAATTTCTGTTTTAAATAGTGTTAGTTGTTTTCACCCTGGGGAAGGTCCATGTCAGTTTTTTTTCTTTGAGGGTGCTGTTGGTGGGATGACATTTTTTCAATCTGATCAGCCTTTGCTAAATTCACCTGCTAGACATGCATGTTTGATTTGTTTTTCCTCCAAAATCCAAGGAATCCTCTTTCTTTCCAAATTACTTTGATATTTAAATAATCTATAAGAAGCTAAGTACAGGGAGCTGGCTGTGTTTTTTATTTTTTATTTTATCTGAACATTCTAGAGAGTTTTTAAGGCGATAACTTTTACATGTTGGTTAAAATTTTATTTGGAAAGGTTATTTGGATGTGGAAAAAAGACTTCACTTTTTCTTTGTCTCTATCCAATCTCTTCAGGTATATGTTTTGACAAATTGTTCAACTGAACCTTTATTATCTGTTTGCTTTGTTATTAAATGTCTAAAATCTGAGCAATTGTTTTGCCTCTGTATTTTGTCTAAAGACTCCTTTGATAACATCTAAACCGGGTGCAACACTGTCTTTTTTGTAAATCTAAACCCTTAGTTTTGTCTCCACATTAAAATTCCAACTAGGTGCATTCTTGCTTATGCGTCTGTATTTCCATCTTAATATCGTAAATATTTCTATGTCTATGCATTCGTCCATCTAATGTCCATCTTCTCTTTCTTGCTACTTTTACTAATGAACTTATTAAATGTAGGTCACATTCATGTTAAATGTTAAGCTGTAAGGGTGAAATAATGACCTAAAAAGATGTAAAAAGATGTCTTCTGTTAGAATAAACCCTTTTTGTAAACTCTTTTTGTTACCTTAGTGATTTTCTTCTCTTCATCGAAACTGCAGACATTTATACAATAAATGAAAACACAAACAATCGCTGTTCTATTAAATGCTTTTTCTTTTTTCTGTAATGCTCAGAACTTAGATGAACAGTACAAACAGTTATTGTTCAGGTTGGGCTGACCAAATTTAATTACATATAACAAGTGCATTGGGCAGATAAAGACACAGTTCAGTAAGTAAAAAGGCAAAATTCTAAAAGTTTTTTCATAATGCAACTCTGGGAGATTACATTTCTTTTCATTTAGTTGTTTGTGTTGCACTGAACACTGTCCTTTGTTTAACTCTGGTTTAGTGCGTAGAGAGAGAAGAACCAAGACAAAAAAGAAATGTGTGGCAAAGGAGGAACTTCCATTGGGGCTGTACATCAAAAGCTGCTGGGATCAAACCACAGTGCTGGGGTTGAAATGGAATCATATCGTTTCTTCTCTCCGACTCTCCTGATCCCAACTCTTATTTTTCTTGAATCAGGTTGGATGGTGGAAATATTTGGTATTTACCTCTGGGTCCCTGCAGAAAATAGAATGGGTCCTTCTGCTGTTTTTGTTTGATTTGATTCATTCAGATGAATAATAGTTGAGCAGTGCATTAGATTTTCTCAATTCAAGTACAGTACATTTGTGTTAATATCACTTCTTGTGCTACAATATATGATACAAACTAATTTTTCCCTAGCAAATATGCACATTTTTTCTCTATTTTCAATGGCAAAAGTAAAATATAAAACAACAAATTGCAAAGTTCATTATTAGTTCATTGTTATTAGTTTGTTACTGATACGTTTTTAACCATTCTTTAATTATTAGTTTCATCTCTACTATTTTATCTAGTTTACCCCAAAGTATAAGTTATGCATTTATCAACAATCAGAAACAAATAATTCATTTCATCAGTAATTTATGTAATATTTAATATGACTCATGTATGGGGTTAATGAGTTCATGATTAATTCTAATATAAATGAAAATACTAAATCTAAACACTTAATTAATTTGTAGAAAAATCTAAACTACATTGTACAATTAATTTAAACTAATTAATTTTAACTATTATTGCATCATTATCTTATCATAAAGTAATGGTTAATTTATGCATTAACTAGTATTGAACCATGTCACCTTATTATAAATTATTTATTTTTAGTAATTCAAATAGTTACGCAACAGCAGATTTTAAAGTGAGAGAAGCGGTTATACATATTGTACCTTTTGAGAGAACATAGCTTGAATGGGTTTTGTGGCACTTTGTAAGTAGAGTTCAGGCCAGGGACGTGAATAAAATGTCCTTGATAATGCTCTTCTGTTGGTTTTGGAGTTGGTAAATTTTTCACTCTATACTTATAAGTGACATGAACCTCTTGTTTGAGTTCCTCTCAATATAATGCCGTTTTTGACACAGCACATAAATCTAGTCCGCCTCCTTGAACATTTTGCAATGCTGCAGATATCTGATATGCGGATTAGTCTTATAAAAGATGTGCAGATGGAGATTCCTCTGTCTGTGCTGATGTTTCCCAGGATTTAAAAAGCAATCATCTTCCTCTCCTCTTTGAATAACATTTCTGGTCCCAGCTTTTAGAGGTGCCTCATGTTTGCCTTATCGTTCCCTCTTCTCTATGTACATTTCCACTGGTATCTTGGAGCGCAATCATGAAAGATTCAAGAGTTTACATTTTAATGCATGAATAATGGATAACTCCTAATTATTTTTACAGCGTTTAATTAATTCATCTGCTTCACTATGAATGGGCTAAATCAAAAGTTACCATTCCATTATTGGGGATTTGTTTAAGGGGGAAGTGTGCTTTAGTTTTGGCCTGTCAGAGAATTAAATCTTCCACGGTATGTAACATTTCTGTCATTTCTTGTCATTTTTGTGTGAATATGATCCTGCTTCCTCCCCTCACACGAGCATAAACAGTGCTTACTGTCCTCAACTTTATTTTAATGGCCAATTTTTAAGCGGAAGTGGTCGAAAATAGTCATCCACCAGCACAGATTATCTCTTGAGTGGCATAACTTGAATAAAAATGAAGCAAAGGATTACAATGCTTTTCAATTGTTTTGTTAAACTGTTGACTTTTTTATATTATATTCAACAGCATTCATTTATATGTGAATGCACATAATTTCATTCATTCATTCATCTTCATGTCGGCTTTATTCCCTTTCGGGGTCGCCACAGCGGTATGAACCACCAACTCTCTGGCATATGTTTTACGCAGCGGATGCCCTTCCCTGCCGCAACCCATCGCTGGGAAAACATAATTTCATTGTCAGCATTAAAATCAATACTTAAAGATGAGAACACTCAAACACAAATCATATACATTGAACTTGTTAAAAAATTTACAACAACCAACATAAAAACATCCACAAAAAATTAAGTCAAATCATATCATAAAGTTCATGTTAACTTTGTGACTAAATCATAAAAAAAGCACCATTAACATCCATGTTACAAAAAAAAAAAATTATTTGAAGAAAACATCTTCTTCTTCTGCGGCGTCACGGTGGCGCAGTGGGTAGCACGGTCGTCACACAGCAAGAAGGTCGCTGGTTCTAGGCTCAGCTGGGGCAGGTGGCATTTCTGTGTGGAGTTTGCATGTTCTCCCCGTGATCGCGTGGGTTTTCTCCGGGTGCTCCGGTTTCCCCACAAGTCCAAAGACATGTGGTATAAGTGAATTGAATAAGAACAATTGCCCATAGTGTTAAAGTGTGAATGTGTGTTTCCCAGCGATGGGTTGCGGCAGGGAAGGGCATCCGCTGCGTAAAACATATGCCAGTGAGTTGGTGGTTCATTCCGCTGTGGCGACCCTGAAAGGGAATAAAGCGGAGATGAATGAATGAATCTTCTTCTTCTTCTTCTTTCGGCTGTTCCCAGTTTAGGGGTCACCACAGCAAATCATCTGTTTCCACCTAACTCTGGCCTCAGTATCCTCTACTGTTGCACCAATTACCTTCATGTCCTCCTTCAGCACCCCCATATAACTTGTCTTTGGCCTTCCTCTTGCCCTCTTGCCTGGCAGCTCCATCTCCAACATCCTTCTACCAATATAACTACTATCCCTTCTCTGCACATGCCCAAACCATCTCAATCTGGCTTCTCTGACTTTGTCTCCAATACAACCAACCTGAGCTTTTCCTCTGATGTGCTCGTTCCTAATCTTGTCCATCCTTGTTACTCCTAAACTGAACCTCAACATCCTCATCTCTGCTACTTCCATCTCTGCCTCATGTCTCTTCCTCACTGCTACAGTCTCTAACCCATACATCATAGCTGGTCTCACAACTGTTCTGTACACCTTTCCTTTGATTCTTGCTGACACTCTTCTGTCACACAACACCCCTGACACTTTTCTCCACCCACTCCAACCTGCCTGCACTCGCCTCTTCACCTCTTTTCCACACTCCCCGTCGCACTGGACTGTTGACCCCAAATACCTAAACTCCTCCACCTTCTTGACCTCAGCCCCCTGTAACCTCACTGTTCTACTTCCCTCCCTCTCGTTCAAACACATGTATTCTGTCTTACTACGACTGACTTTCATTCCTCTTCTTTCTAGAGCATATCTCCAACTTTCAAGGTGTCCCTCCACCTGCTCTCTACTCTCACTACAGATAACAATGTCATCTGCAAACATCATTGTCCATGGAGATTCCTGTCTGACCTCATCTGTCAAGCTGTCCATCACCATAGCAAACAAGAAGGGACTCAAAGCCGATCCTTGATGCAGCCCCACCTCCACCTCCGTCTGACCTACAGCACATCTCACTGATGTCATACTCCTCTCATACATATCCTGAACTACTCTGACGTACTTCTCAGCCACTCCTGACATCCTCATACAGGACCATAGCTCCTCTCTCGGCACCCTGTCATACGCTTTCTCTAAGTCTACAAAGACGCAGTGGAGCTCCTTCTGACCATCTCTGTACTTCTCCATTAGCATTCTCAGAGCAAAAATTGCATCAGTAGTAATCTTCCTGGGCATGAAGCCATACTGCTGCTCGCAAATATCCACTTCCCTTCTTAGCCTAGCTTCCACTACTCTTTCCCAGAGTTTCATTGTGTGGCTCATCAACTTTATACCTCTGTAGTTGTTACAACTCTGCAGATCACCCTTGTTCTTAAAGACTGGCACTAGGACACTTCTCCTCCATTCCTCAGGCATCTTCTCACTCTCTAGAATCCTGTTGAATAACCTAGATAGGAACTCCACTGCTGTCTCTCCTAGACACTTCCACACCTCCACAGGGATGTCATCTGGACCAACAGCCTTTCCACTCTTCATTCTCCTCAGAGCCTTCCTCACCTCATCCTTTCTAATCTTTTCAACTTCCTGCTCTACAATGTTCACCTCTTCCCCCCTTCTTTCCCTCTCATTCTCCTCATTCATCAACTCCTCAAAATACTCCTTCCACCTTCTCTGCACACTCTCCTCACTCGTTAGAACCCTTCCATCTCTATCTTTAATCACCCTTATCTGTTGCACATCCTTCCCATCTCTGTCTCTCTGTCTCGCTAATCTGTACAATTCCTTCTCACCTTCCCTCGTGTCTAACCTGGCATACAACTCATCATATGCCTTCTGTTTGGCCTTTGCCACCTCTCTCTTCAACCTGCGCTGTGATTCCTTGTAGTCCTGTCTACTTTCTTCAGTCCTTTCGATGTTCCACTTCTTTTTAGCTAGCCTCTTCCTCTAGATGATGTCCTGTACTTCCTCATTCCACCACCATGTTTCCTTATCTTCTTTCCTTCTTCCTGCTGACACACCTAGAACTTTCCTACCTGTCTCCCTGATCACTTCTGCTGTAGTTTCTCAGTCCTCTGGAAGCTCTTCCTGGCCAACCAAAGCCTGTCTCAGCTTCTGTCTGAATTCCTCACAACCGTCTTCCTTTTTCAACTTCCACCACTTGAAGAAAACATATTGAACCTATTTAGGAAGCTACTTACATTCATATTAAGTCATATAGTTATTTAAAGTTTATTTGCTGTTTAATCTTGTAATTG
Source organism: Danionella dracula (assembly GCA_900490495.1). Lineage (NCBI taxonomy): Eukaryota > Metazoa > Chordata > Actinopteri > Cypriniformes > Danionidae > Danionella > Danionella dracula. The sequence goes on from UELW01000996.1 coordinate 8,141,423, forward strand.
TATTATTAATTGATCATAAGAATTAGTTGTAATGATCATGTTTAGTCCCAAACATGAATTGCACAACATTGTATGAATGAAAGACTTTCTAATTGAACTGTAGCACTCCTCGAAACCATCTGCTGTGAATCTGTAGTGGCTTTGAGGAATAGAGCAGAGATAAATAACATGATCTTTCAACTGTGTGTGTGTTTGCCCTAATCAAATTAAGATCTAGGCAAATTTACTGCATGACATGGATGTGTGTTTGTGTATTACTGGAGTCAATTACTCTGACAACAAATCATTGACATTCATGCAACCTGCGGCCACCATTATACACTGTGATAAATATTGAGAGTGCTGCTTTACATCTGTAGAATATGAATGAAGCTAGGGATAAAAGTGGCTGGTGTCTGATGAGATTTAGCTGATGGTATTGCATTCAGTCGGCATGGACACTGCAACACAATTTACTGACAGGAATAACCAGTGACAAAAGCCTCAAGAATATTTTGAAAAGATTTGATTACTCTGAGGTTTCTCTTTCAAGTCTCAAGAGTCCAGGCAAGGCTTCAATCATATCTGTTTCGTCTGGTTTTGTGAGGCTTGTGGAAAATAGATTGGGGATCATTTAACATAGATGTTCAATCATGAAATGTTGTGGGCAGAAAGATTAAGTGCAGTAGAAAGATCTTGTTTTATCATTAGTCTATTTATAGTGTTTGGAACCCCTTGCAGTATAGAGGGCTGTACCCAATGTGTTCTTTTAATTCTTTTAAATTATAATCTTGTAATTCTTTTAGCATGTGTGTAAATGTATAATTGCTGACATGCGAGAGAAAAACTGCTTTATTTTTGTTTTTGAAGACAAAGTTCATGAACAAAGATGTTTTTTTGTTTATTGGGGCTTATCATTTCATTTCTGACTTCAATTTATTAAAAGATTGTTGCTGAAAGATGGATCGTATTCATCAATCTGTGATTTTCATTCAAGAAGAAAGTTTTAAACTTTGTAGGCTTGCTCTGGGTCTACATGCCATGTTCAAAACATTACTAGCAGTGTGGCAAGACATTTATACTCTTTCAGTAAAATATATTTTTTTAAATATTTTAATAATATATTTTAAAAATGTTATTTACGATTTTATGGCTTGTCAGGCCATACTGTTAAATTATCATGACCTAATTGGTTTTATTATTAATAATAAATTAAAGTTAATTAGCATTTGTGCCATTTATTCTTTACAGCATACATTTTAGTAAATTTCTTAAATTATAAACATTGTAAAATGTAATTAATAAGACCTTACCCAAAATACATGTTGATAAAAAAAAATTGAACCATAAGATGAAGCTTTTCCCACGTGGATTCTTAATCCACATCTCTAATGTAGATCATTTCTATTGTGAATTTTTGAATACTGTATATGTCTCCATAATACGTTTAGGTACATTTCTATTAATCATGAAATCTGGACTCTCTGAGTAGAACGTATGTTTTAAACCGAACTTGTCTAGCATGCTTTATATCCCAATAAATTTTTTCAGCAAAACTCATAGCACGTCCAAGTAGGTAACAGCTTTGTGTTTGTTCCTAAATTATTAGCCCACTGTTAATGATTGTTTGGGCTTTTAGGACCCCAAAAAGGATAAATTAGTAATTGTCACTCTCATTTATTTAATAATCAGAACAGTAACATCAAACTGAATGGTGTCAATGAGCTTAGCTGCTAGTTTTGCAGTTCCTGCTTACTATGTCCCCTAATGGCTCTTTTGGTGTTTTCTTGCTGTGTTTGGATTGTTGATTCTGTATTGTCTGTAGAGATCAGGGGCTTGGGGGTTTCCCTTTGCTTTCTAAGTCCACGGACATCTCTGACCTGATCCCAGAGCATGCTATTAAACTAGATCCTACCCATGTTTCTCTGCTTCCCTGAATCACAAATGCTTTTTGTGTCCTGATGTCTGTGTTTTATTTGCTGTGGTGCAGTCAGTCATGGGTCAGAGCTCTTTCCTAATGCTTGTGGCCTTGGGTCACACAAATGGTGTACAGCCCAAACACTGCAAAAACCTCTATCTTTTTATTGACATTTTAAACTTTCTCTCTTAACCATCCTCAGTTGAAAAAACTTGCTATTTTTATTATTTAAAGTAATTCTTTGTTTCGCGATTTTCCTTCTAATACACTAATTTCTTCTTATAACACATTAATAACTCAACTAACAAGTTGTGTACCTCAGTCCTCATCAAATTTAAATTAAAGGTCACAGCTGGCCAAGGAACATGGAGATGTGATGTAAACTCATGAAATATTTAAGACAGCGAATACGTAAGAGATTGAAACAACAGGTTATGTGGAAGAGACTAGATAACGAGTGTCTGTGCTGAATTGATTACTGTATATGTGCTGGGATAATGAGCACACATATGTGCATAGAGTTCAGTAATCAAGGGTGGTTTGGAGACAGGTGTGCTGGGTTGATTGTGATGGAATGGATGTAAAACTGACATATACTGCAAAAATAGATTGATGAAAAGTTTACTCAACTAATTAAAAAACCGCCTTATTTTTCTTCTCCGCTGAGTGCTTTTTTTGTTGAGTGAGAGAGACAGATATGGGATAGTTGCTTATTTTTTAACCTAATCAAGCTTTTCTTTATAAACACAGTGTTTAACAAGCTTTGCACGTTAATTTACAAATCTAATCCAAATGAAGTTTATATAAGATAAAAGATGGGCTTTTGGCAGGACAAATCATAAAAACAGTATAAACATCCAGTATTTTTTTATTGCTTTTTAATAATTGTTTTCCAATAAAACAATATTTTACTAAATTCTACACATACAATGGAAATAAATGAGCATGCTCTTTCTTATTATGTCTATTCTTTTCTGTATATTAGAGTTCGAGTATGAGGTATTCCTGGCACACTATTCTATTAAGAACTAGATTTATAAAGATCAATTGTGCAAGGTACATCTATATTCTCTCATTGGTCAAGCCTTCTTGCAGTAGGTCAAGTTCAAGCTTGTAGAAATACCACACCATAGAGAGTTCGGCCATTTTTAAAATGTCGACTCTTCATTCTATATTTACTGTATAAAATGAGAAGCTGTGTTTCCAGCCATATAATCTTTATCTGTCAGTGCAGATCACTCACTTTGAATTGTTAATTTGTTTTTCTTTTTTCCCCCAAGAGCAGAGGGAGATTAAAATTTCCGGCGATAATCCTGTATAATTATGCATTTACATAAACCCACTTTAAGTGGTAAAAATAGCAGCCATCAGGCCCACTGCACTGACACGCTGACAATGAGAGTGCAACCTGCAGCCAACACACTGCACATACACACAGCTGCTTTTGCGTGTCTTTGAGTGGGTGTTTGTTGTGATTTGGAACTGAAGCCTCTCTAGCTTTTTGCTGTACACTCAGAGAAAGAGCTGCCATATTCTTCTATGAAGCACACTAGCTTTGAGTCACATAGAAGGTACAGAGGTCAGAGGTCATGCCGACTTGAGAAATACTCCCGGACTGACAGTTCCTGTCATTGTATACACAAACCCTGCTCCTTGAATCTTAAGATGTTTGGCAGAAGAAATATTTTTGTGCAACTTTTTGGTTTAATAGTTTTCCATTTGAGTTTTCAGTGGCATTGCAATTCAACTTCCACAAAGATTATACACTGAAAACATTTCATTACTCCAGTTCATGTATAGTGATGTTTGTTGAGTTAATTTTATCTAATAGTTTTATGCAATTTCTTTAAAAGTATCTTCACAGAATGAAAGGTCTTATTTGTATGGATTCTACATCTGAAGTTAAGTTTTATTTTGAAGTCCGATAACCTGTTTTCAATGATTGATTTTTGAATTAATATGTGTTTGAAGAACGTTCATGGATGATAATCACAGATTCTTTCTAGTGGACTTAAAGGCATGAGCTTCTAAAGCTCTGTCCACTCAAATCACAATCATTGTTAAGTATGCAATTTACAAGTGTGGACACAACTGGTCAAAGTTTATGATGTTTAATTAAAAACTGTTTGTTAATAGTAATGCATGTAACAATTTTTACTGCCACTGGCCATTTACTTATTTCTGTCCTGCTCTCAATGTAATATAGTTAAACAAGTGAGCTCTAAAGTCTCAACTGAAGAACATTTTAGAAATCTGTGGAGATTACCCTTTTTCACTATTCTAGTTCAATTTAATCACATAAGAGGCATAATTAAGTGAGGCTTAAGTTACACATAAAATGCTAGCATTTGATTTTTTTTTTTTACAATTTGAAGCATATTTTCTTTACAAGATGTATGAAATAATTAATAATTCATATAATTCTTATCATATTTGATCCTTAAAGATTTACATTTTAAAGCTGATAAAAGGCTTTGTGAAATTATTTGTAGTGTTTTAACCTCCACAGCTCTTCACTGAAGGGCTGGTTGCAGTTAGGTAACTAGGTGACCTGATTATCCTGTGTTTGTGCGAGGATCATATGGATGACTATCTCAGGAACAGTATGCAGCAAAACATCTGTAAAACAAACAGAGTCTATCCAAATCAATATTTATTTATTTTCTTTTTAAAACTAATTTATTGATTCAATCACATATGCCTTATCATCAGCTCCATCAGCCTGTAGATGATGAGAGAATCTCTCCTCTTAATTGACCCTGATTATAAGCTCTGCTCTTTTGAATATTTCTACCATTTAGAGTTGAGTAGACATGTTCTAGAATTACTAGGATGTGGCAAAAAATTTGCTTAGTTTATGTTTGTATGCTTGAGTTTATCTATGATTGCTTGCTTCAGTTCTCTGTTGGCATTTGCCTGTTTTTTTCTGACCTTTTGTTAAAGGCTTAATTAGCACCGTCATATCGCTCTATATGTGAAAGGTAAATGTCAGCATGTTCTATTCAGATAGAAATGTACTAAACTAATGTCAGTGTCTCGATATCTGCATCACAATGCTAAACTGCTGTGGTCATTAATTTGTTTAGTCCAGCCGATTTAAAAAAAACACACACCTTGTTTTCTAGCACCTGGTTTTGCATAAATTCAAAAGGAACATAATTCTTTATCTTTCTTTTTAAAGTCTGTTGTTCCTCCACTCAAAAAAAACTAGGTTTAATTGTAAACTAAACCTAAAACTAACTGTCACAGCTTGGAGATTTTAAGTCAAGAAGTTTAAGTTTGTGAAAATATGTGTGAAATTGTTTTTGTAAAATATGATGTGGGGAAATGCGTTGCAACCTTTTTTAGGAGATCACCTAAGAAACTAGATGTCTTTCTGCCAAAATGAATGCAGTGACAACTAAAAGCAAGCCTTGGAGGTAAATTGGATTCCCTTCAAACTTGGGAAACTCCTCTGCAAAAAGCTCCAGTGATTCTGTCAGACCACAGACGCGAGATTAACGTTGCAGAGACACAGAAATCCTTAAATCCATGTGAAGAGCAGTGAGAGGCCTGGAGAGAGGGATGAACAAGCTCCACTTGGGAAATGAGAGTGGGGGGGGGATTCTTGCATTTAGTAATACACTTGTATACACACATCCTTCAGAATCCAGAAAGGATCAAACACTTGCTAAATAAAAAAGTGAGGTGCAAGATGAGGTGATTTATAACACTTTCTGCTTGTCAAATGTCCATTTAGACTTGTTTTGGTTTCTTTGTTTCAATTTTATTAGTTTTAGAGTTTAGTTCTTAAGTCTCTAAAAACATTCACTGCACAGATATTTGTAGTCATTAAAGTTTCTGTTTAGTTTTTATTCTATTTCCTTTCTTACAGTTTATAACTTCACATAAAGTTATGACACTCACTTATGCTCAGAAATGCTTGAAAAATTTCATCATATTTTAGTATTCAATATTTCGTTTAATCACCTAAATGGACTCCTTATAGTGTATTGATGTATATGTATCCAAATCTTTGTAACTTTACTTTAAAAGTAGGCTTCAAATGTGAAAATGTCAGACTTAGGAGAAGACTGTACACACAGACACATCAAGAATATTGTGAGTATCAGACAGCATGCTGTGTATCTTTGTAGGTGTTGTAGAGCTAATATGATCCATTAGTTTAGAAGTGAAAGCTCCATGGTGTCGCCTGTCAGAGAGGGAGGGAGAGGCACACACATCGATATCTGATTTATGCTCTCATTACTGGCAGTAAATGGCTCCTGTAGATGGTACATGCTCTGAAAGGCTGCTTCTGGAGGAAACGGGTGTTACGACGAAGATGCTGATGCTCACACTAACTGTAGGGGGAAAATGCAAGGTCATCCTTAGCTGATAAGCTGTTGTTTAAGGTCACTAATGAAAGTGTGAAAGTTTGATAGATATTGTAAATTAAACAGAGAAGAAAATCAGGGAAGAGAATTGAATAAAGGGTTGTTTTTAAAGACTTATTTTAGTTCTCTGAATTCAGACAATTATGCATAGGATTGGATAACCCTGCTATAGACACTTTAGATTTTTTGAATATTTAGATTTTTGGAGTATGTACCTAACAACGGAATAGTTTGTAAAAGTAAAACCATTCTATAATGAATCCAAATAAATTAACTCACAATGATTTTATAAGTGAATAATTAGTTTGCACAATGCAATAAATCCACATTCAGGGGAGAGCTTTGGTTGTTGAAGATTTAAGGGTAAATGTTTCATAAGTCACTGCACCTTCAACTTTGGAGATTAAGCCAGTGAGTATCTGATCTCCAGTTAATCCCCCATAGAAAGGAATTTGATCTAAAAAGCAGAACTGCACACCAGATATAATTTGTGGCAAACATTTTATTGACTCTTCTGATCAAACTCCTCAAGCTTAATTAGAGCTTTAGAAAATTAGATTTTTGTAGTTTAACAGTCTTTGTTACTTAAAATAATTAGTAATCCACATTGTACAGCTCTTTACACCTGTAGGAGAGAAGCTACATGTGCAAAAAGAGTTCATAGCTCAAGCAAAACCTGACATATCAATCGGAGGGAGTCAATGCAAAGGCCTTTCCTCCCATAAACTTGTAAGCTGTTTGTCAGAGACCAAACAGAATCTGTCTTTGTTCTTGTAGAGCTGTTGAAAATTGTAAAAAAGATGCAGTTTATCTGTCAGTCCTGCAGTGGAGGGCCGTCAGCCTCCATTACTCATCTGAAGCTTACATCAGCTTTGGTGTGGAAAAAGTGCATTGTGCCTCAGGAATCAACAAATTGAATGCAATTAGCTGAACGACACATTAATTGCTCATCACTTTTGGAAAGTGCTCTCCCAATTAGTTTCAGTTTATGACTGTCAATTGCAGGTGATGCACTGTAAAGTCTAATGTGCACAAACTGATTTCAGGTTTTAGACTGTTTTATTGAGTAAAGCATTTATTCTCAATATTGCCAAAGCCATTTGTTTAAAATATTGCAATGTATACATACGAGAGCAAGAAAGACACAAAGTTTTGAAAGAAACAGGGAGGCATTTCAGATGGCTGAGAACAGTAATCTAAAGAAGACAAGAGGCGATTTTGTGCTCTGGCACATTGAAACACAGTGTCCTGTTTGTCTTGGTTGCCATGACAGCCATCCAGAAACATACTGTTTGTGCTGAAGTAAATGATGAATTTTGTGTAGATTGAATGTAGTTTTTGAGGAAATGTAGTCCTAATTTAAAAAACAGCATTATGTCTGCTTCTGCATCAGATGGGCAGCTATTATGAAAAATCAAACTTTAGGTTTTTGGACTCTAAATCTGAGCTTGACATGCGTGAACACATTCCTGTAAGAGTTGTTAGAAGTCTTCAAATCGTTTTTGAAAACAGGTAAAAGTAAAATGACAACAAAATCCTGAGCTGTTTGCGCGGTTTATGACGTGTGATTGGTTTGTTATGTAAAATGCCTCACAAATGTTGATTGGGATGTACATGTGTCCCATTACATATTTGATAATGTCAGTAGAAAACTTGACAATCACCAGATTTTTTTATCTCTTGTTTGCAAAAAAGGCTTGTGTATTGCCATACAGCGTCGAGTATCCATAAACTGCGACCTTAAAGGTCACACCTTTGCGAATGTAAATTCTGTACCGGTTTCCCTGTAGCTTCCTTTCACACCTCTATTTATGTAATAATCTTATCTTTGGATGGTACTCAGGGGGACTACAGTAACACACCAAAATTTAAACAAATTGATAATCATATTTCCTAGCTTTCATCCATGCTTTTGTCGTCTTCATGGGGTTTATTGAACAACTTTGGACACTTGAACACCAACATGATGGATGACACACTACGACACACAAAGATGACATGGCGGAGCTGAAGTTTTTGGCCACTCGAATCCGATGGCCAGATGTGTGAGCTCCCATCTGCACTCATTATTTTGGGTTTGAGGCGCATACACATGCGTCATTTTGCACTGATTATACGCATAGGTTTGCGGTGGCCTTATTTTGCACTGTTATTAAACATATGTCATCTGATTTTTCTGGTTGTTGGTATATTCACAGTTTATGATTAAAATCACATAATGTCAGTAAGGGACAACAGTTGGCATTTAAGGTTCAATGTGTAATATTTTGTCATTCAAATTTGCTGTGCCAACGCAAACAAAAAATACCCATATATTATGTGATCAGCAGTATGAGGTTAAGACTTTTTTTAATATGGCATTTTAATAATGTAAACAGAATGTTTAGCATTCCTGGAATTGTATTAGTTGAAAACATACAATCCAACTAAAGGCTTTAGCAATACAAGGAATTTCAAAATTACATTAAAAGTGTTTGCGATCTTGTACCTTTAAACATAACTACATTTTATTGAATACTGAATAGTTTGAAATCTGATTGTGATAGAATTAATCTTATTGTTTCCTTGTTTGCAGCTTCCAGATTTCAACATGCTTTAAGATATTCTCTTTTGTGTGGTACAGAGGAAAGATGCTTAAGCAATTTTGAAAAGACCATGCACACATCTATATTTGAAATGAACCAATATAGCAATATGATGAATGGATGAAATAGCTCTCTTCAATGCTTGCTTTTATTACAGAGGTCAATATATTCATCAGACAAGAAAGCCTCATGAAGCTTTACGTTACAAATTTTAGGGAAAGACAAGGAAGCCAGAGCATCCTTCAAATTGAAGATTTGTTGCTGACGCCTCTCAGAATTTCTGAAGTAGATCTTGTCAAAATATGGAGTGAGCTTGTGTTCTTTTGGACAGATCTGAGACTGATTTAATGTTTCCTTGAGACCATGAGAGGTCTTTTGAAAGCTTTTTTTCTGTAGATGAAAGTCTAGCTCAAAGAAATAGCAGAAAACAATGGCATGAGACTATCCCCTCACGTATAAGGTTTTTGTAGCTTTTCTATCTAAATTGCGAAGGTTTGTTATGACTAAAGTACTTAAACCATTTCAAAGCTACATGTGTTTTCAGGTTATTGGGGCGTCACGGTGGTGCAGTGGGTAGCACGGTCGTCTCACAGCAAGAAAGTTGCTGGTTCAAGCATTGGCATTTCTGTGTGGAGTTTGCATGTTCTCCCTGTGATCGGGTGGGTTTCCCCCACTAAGTCAAAAACATGCGCCATAAGTAAATGGGGTGAACAAAATAGTCCGTAGTGGATGAATGTGAATGAGTGTGTGTGAATGTTTCTCAGCAATGAGTTGCGGCTGGAAGGGCATTGCTGCGTAAATCATGTGTAAAATTACCGTGTGGTTACCCCGAAAGGGAAAAAGCCAATGTTTTCAGGTTTGAGTAGATGGAAACTGGGAGCTTTTGTTAACTTTGCCACAACAAAACTCCCCTTTCTTGAATCAACATGAATGAGATCAGTTGTGGTCTGGTAGATAAGGAGATCGACATGTGATCAGAAGGTTGCAGGTTTGATCCCAAGATCCAGTTGAAGGTGATGTGAGCGATGAAACATTTGGTCAACTGGTCACTTTCACCTTCGCTTCATTTTCGACAATGAAGCCAGAGCTCCTAAAAGCCATTATAGTTGAAGATTTTGTGCTGACGTCGGCATTTTTTTAAGTAGCTGTTGAGAGTAAAATGTGTGATAAGAGTTTGTTCTTATGGGTAGATCTGAGACTCTTAACATTTTTCTGAGAGCACAAGAGTTATTGAGCTAATATTTTCCTGCAGTTGTTACAGTTGAAAGTATAGCTCTAAAAAAGAAAACAAGGACTTTAGACATCTTTTGTGATGCCCATAACTGTACACAAGGTTTATATTGCTGTGAAATGGAAATTTTGCAAAGATCAAAGTGCTTAGAAAAATTTCAAAGCCATATTTATTTGAAGATTGAGATTTTTAAATTCAAAGCCTTTTCTGATGCATTCAGGTTTGAGCAGATATGTAACTTGAGTTTTGATAAACTTTTCCAATGCTCTCTAAATGGCAGTTTTCAAGACGACTTTATGAGTTTTCCATATTCATGAAGTCCCTTCTCTTGAATCTACAGGCCAATGATATCAGATATTTTCTGCTCGTCAATCAAAGCAAAAGAAAGCGTGTGAAAGAAAGAAGAAATCGCCATGTTTGTATCAGTTTTATACTGCTGTTCTTGAGTTTTAAAGAAACAATGGTATGTGGAAATGAATATATCTACATTGAATTGAAGTATTAAAAAATTTCTTCTTAGGATGAACAAAATCATTTGCCGTTTTTAGTAACACAAGGATGAGTTTTTATTCCTGCTGCTCTATTCAAACTACACACATAGTAAAATAACATTTAATTTTATATAGTGCAGACACTTAGTTTTTCAATATATATTTACTTTACTAACTTTGTAGACTTATTTTCATAGACTTGTCTCATCTGGGATGAGTTCAGAGCCCTGCATCTCAGGGTCTAATGATAACTGCCTCATTGGGCGACAGCATCTATTAAACAGCCAATACATCTGTGCTCTTGATGCTCTGGATTAATGTCTTTCGTGTCCATTTAGAGGCATCTCAATTTAAAGTCAATCAATGTCTCTCTCAGCGGTGCATTTTAATGTACTGTAGTCTTCAGACTGGCTATATGTAAGTAACTTATGTAGCTTAGTTAATGCAACTATGATTAATGTTTCTAGAGATCATTTTCACAGCTGTGTTTTGATTCATTTTATTTTAATAAACTTTCTTTTTATTACTTGGTTTGCATATAAATCAGTTAGGTGCTTATTAGTTTTACTGTATGTAATCTATAACAACTTTCATAGTTAGGTTCAAAAGATACTAGCTGAAAACTACGGCTGTCTTTTGGGTAAAAACCTCCACAAAAATCACAAACTGCAATTCTCGTTATGTTAGGTTAATTTAATTTACTAATTTTAATTTAATTTTTATTGATTAATTTATCCATCCATTATATTGTCGGCTTTTTCCCTTTCAGGGTCACCACAGCAGAATGAACCGCCAACTATTTAAGCATGTTTAATGCAGCGGATGCCCTTCCAGCCACAACCCATTGCTGGGAAACATTCACACATAGCCATTCATTTATTCACATTCATACTTTATGGACAATTGTTTTTTCTCAATTGACTTATATCACATGTCTTTGGACTTGTGGGGGATACCGGATCACCCGGGATAAACCCACGCGATCACAAGGAGAACATTCAAACTCCACACAGAAATGCCAATCGACCCAGCCGAGGCTAGAACCAGCAACCTTCTTGCTTTGAGACGACCGCGCAACCCACGGCACCACCGTGACTCCCTTATTAATTTAATTTCTTGAATTAATTAAGTGTGTTTTAATAGTAGTTAATTTGTGTAAGTTAAAGGATTTGACTGTTTGTTTTAAGCTGTAAACCTGTACATATCACTTTTTTTGAAGACATTTGGACAAAAGAATTGGATTCCTTGAGATACTTCTCTGTCCAAATAAGATCAAGGATTTGGTCATTAAGGATTTCAGAACTGCAGCTGCAGGTATCGGTTGAATTCCAATTCACAAGAGGACAATAGAACAGCGGGGAGACCTGGAAACAAGAAAGCCATGTGTATAAGATCCTAGTTCAGATGAGAGGAACTCACTCTTCAGCAGGAATCCCCAAGAGACAAGATATGTCTCAGGGGGGAATCTTGGAGATCCAAAATTCTGTAAAATGTATTATTCACAAATGTTTAAGTAAATAATACTGGATTGGGAGCCCTTGTTTGTCGTTCCTATTTAAAATTGGTGTTTAAAACTTTACAATAATTCATAAAAAAAGGTATGTATATTTTATTAATTTTATGTTATTTACTTCTAATATAGTTTGAAATATAAAATGTTTTACAATACTTTAAAGTTACATTGTATATGACTTGTTTATGTTGTATCAATTATGATTGATATTACTGAGATAGTTTATTGTCATGATAAACAGTAAAGTGGCTTTTTGTATTCTCATTTTGAGTTGAGCGGAACAGCAAATTAATAAATGGTTGATATAACCACAAGAAATAATGCAAAAGAGTTCTCCTTAAAGTGAGAACAGAGTGGAGGCAGAGTTTGAGAGGATCCCTTGATGCCTGAGTGTTTTACAGATGAGTTATTGAGTTGAATTATTCATACGTTCATACTCTGATTTTCATGTCACCCGCTGGCCTATATTAGCCTCTTATAAATAGCCACGGACTGTATGCACCATTACAGCTTCTACCTGCTCTCTCAGAGACTTCATTCAATTGATGTCTTTTGCTAAATGCTTACCTTTAATATGATATCAGCCATAGCATCACTGTCTGATCTGAGAGTTGAATCCATCAATTTATACAGAATAAACCCTTTCAACAGAGCTTTACTTATAGTATATATTTTTTTCAATCTCTAATTTATTTCATTTGTATTGTAATTCTTCAACAACTAAGAGGGAACCACAGGGTTATGGTGGTGAGCTTCAGAGATCCGGGGGAGAATGTGCCTGAAGAAAATCATGTGTGTCGTAAAGAAAAAAGTCATGTCACAAGCAAGTCTCCAATGTGAACACTGAACACCTTCTTTCATATTCACAGTGTTTGTTGAGAAGGCCAGAGGTGAGTAGAGGTGAGTAGTAACTAATTACATTTTGAGTAGATTAAGAGAGTGGGATTGCTTATTATAAGAAACAAGAGGCTCATTGACATTCTTTAGTGGAAATGATACCCATTTAAACGAAGACAACAATAGACACCCATTATTTCCCCCATTATCCTGGCCTTTATTTATGGCTCATTTGGACTACATGATACATTATAAAATATTAAATTAAATGATAATAGCTTGTACATGTCTAAGATGTGTTTGTTTTGTTTGTTTCATTTCCATTATTTTTCCATCCTGTAAACACCTGTATACTTATTTTATAGGGATTTTAGCACATTTTACTTGAAGAAATTTATGCTTGACTATTTTGCTTGGCCGTAATTGTAGTTTCTGCAAAATATTTATTTAAGTGTGGGTTCTCATCCAGTTAAAAAAGTAAACCTGAAAAAGCCATTTCACTCCATAACAATGCATTTCCATGCAAACCTGTATGCTAACATTCCTATCCACACGTCTGTGGATTGAAAGCGTGTCTAGTCTGTATTTGCATGACAGTTTGTGTGTTTAGCCATGCATGTGAACACATACAAATGTAATAAGCAGGTGTTTTCTAGGCTTTAACTCAAGGTCTCTCCTCTATGTTTCCATTGGAGTGTGAGTGACAGAGTGTGTATGTTCGACGTCGCTCTCTCTGTATTGCTGGCTGAATACATTAGTTCACCTGTCCATCTCAAATAACAGGAAGTGACCCTTCGTTCTCCTCCAAACACTCAATTACAAGCCTCTGAAAGGAGTCTGGATGCTGGATTTAGATTAGTCTGTATGAATGTGCATCAATCTTTAGTCATTGAATTATCCATTTCTCTCATCAAGGTATAAAAAAATCAAGGATCAACTCATGCCTATGTAACACGAATACTCATATCGCTGACCAGAAGGGAGAACATGGTCTATTGGCCAATATCAGAACAATAAGAACAAATTTGGTGTTGGGTGAACTCCAGATTTATGTCTCAGAATGACACTTAGTAACCTCTTTAAATTAATCCAAGGGTTTTAGGCTGAAACAAGTTTGTTGAGCCAAAAAAAAAAAAAAAAATCCCACTGCCAGATGTGTGTGCCTGGTAATGCAAAGCATATCACCTATACAACTGACAATATTCAATTGAGACGTTCAGATGCTTAGTCAACCCTGCTAACGTAGCATGACCTATTTGTTGACCCAGCATCAGCTGAATTTGAGCATCACTGGGAATGAAGACTTAGTAACCATAGAAACAGACGTGTCACATAAATGGAGTTCCTGGGCTGTCAGGATGGATTGTGTGGAGAGAAAACTCATCTGCTGACAGCTGCATACTGTACTCCACGTTTGAGCCCTGGAGAAGAGAAGAACGTTTCCACTCAGTCTCTAACACCCCTCTTCCTACAATCATGGATTCAACAGTTAGATATTGTGTATATTTATGCTCTAAAGATGTTTTGATTGGCTGAATTTTTGCCATGATTATTTTTACCAAATAGATTTTACCAATGAAGAGCAAACCTAATATATGATAATGATGTGTTCAGCTTAGTTAATGTATCAATTAATGGTTTGTTAATTAACTAATTAGTTAATACAATAACTACAGATAAATTAATGGATATACAATTTAATCTTTATATCCCTAAATTACAGTCATTCTGTCAACTTTTCTGCTGACAAGTTGTATCCAAATGTTTATGACTATCTTCACATGGTAAGACCAAAAATCTGCTTGGTAATCCGTCGTTTTGGACTAGCACTGCTTCGGGTGGGATTTTGAACGGATAGCTGTGTTTAATGGTGGGTGACGTATCCGGTGTAAGCCAGGAGGTCAGGCCGTCAGGTGGCTGAACTGAGACTATAAGCCATGGATAAGAGCTGCTATGTCTCTGGGCTCTCATTGACATTCAGGGAGAAGCGCTGTCCATGAGGCGCATCGCTAACAGACAGCTTAGCCATGTCAACAAATCCCATTCCACCCAAGCCAGAAGAGCAGAACACAGGAATAAATGACAACAAACAAGGACTTGGGAACTTTTTAACTTTTATTTAATAATACTGGCACCCATGAGACTATTACATGGAAACCCGCAGTGTGCTCTAGATGCAGTACATATTTACTCATCCATCACAAGATCTGAGGGGGAGGGTTTTGACATGTATCAAAGTAAATTTCTTTATTTTTGAATAGATGTGATTGAGCACAATAGACTATTTCCACCTGTGGTTGAAAGCTGCAACTTTGATGTATATATTTTTATTTTCTAGCACGATATCTGTGAACTCAAGCTCAAACGCAGAAAAATTTCCCTGAATAAGACCATGACAAATACTGTAAATTCATGGCTGTTACTGTTGGAAAAAATCCAGAGTCTTTCTTTGATTAAAGGGGGAAAAATAAACCTGCTTGCTTTAAGACATTAAATTTTGCTAGATGATGTACCATGCTTCTAGATGCAATTATAATTATAATTGTGCCCAAAAACTAAAGAACAAACCAGGCAGTCGAACAGAACCTTTTAGAACAATAAAAAACTGTATTTTATTTACGAAAAGACTCTATAATGAGACTCTTTAAAGATTTTTTAATCAAATCAGCAGAAATGAAAAAAAAAAATCTAACTTTTATTGTAAAAAAAATCATGTTGAAAGGGGACATTTTAAAAATCTGCTTCAGTTTTTTGTGTTTGAGAATATCTCTGTTGAAAGACCAGGAAACGAAAGTAGAGTCCTAGTGTTCACCACTCAGTGAGCATGTCCCCAGTCTTTCTCCATGGGGCCCATTCACAAGAAGATCAGACACACTTTTTTCACGGTTTCTCTTGCACCCTCTCTGTGCCCCATATGCATGCAGTAACTATGTATTTGTTGTTTATTTAAAATTGCATACTGGAAAGTTCTAATAGCAATTCACTTTTAAATGTGAACCTTGTCAAAGTGTCAGTGCCGCTTTGATTACACAGTCGTCAGGAGGTGTAAATTAAATCACAATTATGAAAATAACATAGTTAAATAACCCAATTACAAGTTGACAAACAAAAGAACAATTCAGAAAACAAGATGAACTCGAAACCAAAACAATAATGTAGAAAACATAAAAACAATTCAGCCAAAATTTAAAACGATAGTATAATTTGAGAACTGGCAACTTAATGCTGATTGGATGAGACTTCTGTCTTCTGCCTTCTCGATCATTAAATGGTTAACAAGTTTTTCTCTTAATTTAAACTTTGCAGAATAAAGATGTTGGTTAGAGCTTAAGACCCATTTTGTCCCTGTGGTGGACAATGATGAAAAGAATAGTTGTCATTTCCTCACTGATAATCGTGGGTCTTCCGCATTGAGTGCTGTGGCTGAATTATTTATCATCTGGACCAGCCTACATCCAAAATCGATCAGTTATCCCATCTGTTCAGAACTGCAGCTCTGGGTGCCTTATCTTAATACACATCCATTCTCTTTGTTAACGGCTTCTTGAAGGTCATGGGCTTCAGGGACTGCTAACACAACATGTTCACTTTTCATGTCAAAGTGCCCAAATGCATACACATCAGAAAATATTTTAAATAATACAAAAATAGTTAAAATAATGGAAGTAGTGTATTTGAAATTAATTGTGGTCCAAAACCCAAAGATTTGTTGAAAAATGAGAAAATAGGGGTGCCAACTAAAATATATAACTCTTCTGACATTTTATAGTTACCATAAGTCATACGATTTTGTGAATTTGAATGGATTGATGAAAACAAAAGGATGTAAATATTGAAAGATGTGGTAAATAAATCTGTGGGAAATTCAAAGACTTTTGGATCAAGTGTAGTTTGAGCAGATGAAAGCGTTTTGTTTTTTAGGTGCACTATAACAGATTGGCTGATATTCCAGGGTGAAGTCTGGCTGGGAGAGCCGTATGAATATATTGAGGTTCTCAAAGTGTGAAGTATAGGGAGATGAACTGAGCGGCTGGCTGACACACTCATCCTCAGACAGAAGCATAGAAGAAAGTAGAGCTCAGACGGGGCACCCTGCCAAAAGAGGGTGTATGTATGCCTGCTTGCATGCGTGTGTGCGCGTGCGTGCGTGTGTGTGTGTGTGTGTGTGAGAGAGAGAGAGAGAGAAAGAGCTGATCAACTGCCGTCTGTAGCTTTGTAACTCAGTACAGCAGACTTGTGGATGACAAATAACTCCCCGGGAAGTCTTGGCAGCGTCTGGCCATATTTTTTCATTTATTTATTTTTTTGGGGTCACCTTGCTACAGTTCCACAGTTTGCTCCTAACAGAGTGATAAATACAACAATTCATATGTCACATCGGACAAACGGTGAAACGCTACAGCTGCGAGAAGCTGGATAAGTCGAGCTTTGAGATGAGTGTTACAAAATTAACTAGAGAACATAAAATTGCACATACTGTATGCTCAAAAGTGCACTGGTATCTAAGAAATGCCACACTGCTCATGCATAGTTCTTCCAGTGGAATGTTATGGTACATGTTCTAAATAGTGCAATATAAGTGTATACTTTAATGAGTGTTCATTTGAGGGGTCCTTTCAATCCCTACTCACAGCAGGTCCTGTGGGCAACTTATTCACCTGAAATTGGAGTTTTGAACTGTATAATAATAATAATAATAATAATAATGCCTTCAATTTATATAGCGCTTATAAGAACAAAGATGCTTTACAATCTCCAGAGCATTATTCATTTACTACCTTGACCTCAGTTGTCCTGGGGCAGTATGACAGGATGTGGCTACCATTTTTTGCCTACAACCTCCTGCCCACCCCCAAACACACAGGGCAATGTGGGTCAACAACGGGAAAATTAAATACAAAACAATTAATCCCTTATCCTGTTTCTATAGTGTTAACTTAGTAACATGTTATTCTTGTCTGAATATTATTTGTCTTTTGCTGTAACCTTCTGCTCCATGTTGCAGTTAAACTGTGTTGAAATTCAGTGTTTGTGAGTGTGACTGTCTGTAAGGTCTTTCTATTCCCCGTGTTTGATGTGACTCACAAACTTCTGCATTAAATGTCTATCATCATTAAATTATTTCAATGGAATAATTGGTTCTAACCCCAGCAGACTGTGTGTGTGTGTTTCGGTGTGCGTGCGTGCGTGCGTGTGTGTGTGTGTGTGCGTGTGCGCACGTATGTGCTGGTGGGCGTGTATTTTAAAGCTATTATATGTAAATGAAGTGTTTGGAAGAATTGGAGTGGAAGAATCTCTCATCTCCGTCGCTATGGGAGTCCAGATATTAATACACAGCAGTCATCTACTTTTCTCTGATGACTTGTGCTGGTGATGTGTGTTTGTGAGTGTATGAGTGTGTTTGTATTTAACTGGATGAGACTTCCTTCTGTCTTTTTATAAGAATCCTTTATTTAGACACCCAATTGATAAAAAATTAAATCAACTTTGTTTGAGAACTAAAGAATCAGACGTATGTAAAAGTTGCAAGATACAAATGTATAGATTCCCAGCGGGTGCACAGACAGTCTTTATTAGGTTATGTAGAATTTTAATAAGATGCCAAGGTTAGAATGGTTCAGGATGATGAAGATGCTGCTTTGAGTTTTTCCCTGAGGGATCTGGGTAATGAACCACATCGGAGCACACCAGAAGGAAACACAGGAGTCTGCTCATAAGGTGCCAGTCACAGACGCGCTTGTGTGTGTGATCTATATTTTGGAAGAACTGTGTACTCGGGATGTGAATTAAACCTGACCGAACCTGTCAGAACCTGACTAAATCTGTCAAAATGTTGTTTGGAGACAGACCAAAATTCTTATTTACTGTCCTCTTTTAAACATAATTTGAAGGAACATAATCTCACTCAATTAGAAACTCGCAATTGAGCAATTTGATGAATTGCTTCATAGGATGAATGCCAACCTTAGGTGTTTGAAAAAAAGTCTTCTCTTCCTTATGTCTTAATATGAAAATCTGTGAAGTATATTTAAAGTTAGAGCATGGGATTAGTGACCTCTGACAGCGGCTCATGTCTCATTATACCTGTGGTTGTCTGTCCTCTGCCCCTCATTAGACTCCTTCACAGTCATGGCTCTGCTGCACACTACGTAGTGTGTGTGGGGAGAGATGTTGTTAGGTGTGACAGGCAGATGGAGTTTTTCGCCAGTGTGTTTGCACCTATTGCTGACTCATTGGACCATATGTGGCTTATTATTGAAGAGCTTTCTCAGCCAAATTTATTTATTCTGTCTTCAGACAATTTCTTGTTTTTTGGACAAATTGCATGTTTTACCCATGTGTCTAATTATAAATTAGCAGGTAAAGTATTGATCCTGTTTCCCAATTCAAAGCCAACATGCTTTCAAGGCTCTGTTGTGAGGTCAGTTACATCATTACTTTAGGCCATCCAGATTCTTAATCTCGTTGGAATGTAGCCTCAGTCTGAAAGCTTCTGTAGTTTCACAGAAATGTAAGAATATATCTACAGTAACGATTCCCATGGAGACTTAAATAACTGAAGGATATCTTAGAATCCATTGTACTAATATGATGTGGTTACATATTTGAATTGAATTATTTAATTAAAGTGTAAGTGGTCATGAAATAATACAAGATGCAGTGATAAAGAGTGAGATCAGATTTTTTTTTAATGCTAGGATGAACTGTTTATATTTATATGCCATAAATGCTGTGTCTTGCAATATTTGGACAATAAAAAAAATTTACATGGTATTGAATACAATATTAAGTGTGCATATGAAGCAAAACTTACAAGTGTGAAATCAACACTCTAGGTGTAAGCTGTTAGATGTAACAGTATGGGAGAAAACACCAACTTTAGATTAACGCTGGTGTCAAAACACTGGAAATATTAGTATTTAAATATGTAATTAAATTGGTTCATTTAAGACTCCCTAATTGAGTTCCGGTATTTGTTGAGGATAACGTAAGATTAAGTGAAATTTGTTTGAGATAAATTAGGGAAATGGTTAGCTTTGCCCACATGAGGCGTCACGGTGGCGCAGTGGGTAGCACGGTCGTCTCACAGCAAGAAGGTCGCTGGTTCAAGCCTCGACTGGATCGGTTGGCATTTCTGTGTGAGGTTTGCATGTTCTGCCCGTGATCGCGAGGGTTTTCTCCGGGTGCTCTGGTTTCCCCACAAGTCCAAAGACATGCATTATAAGTGAATTGAGAAAGAACGATGGTCCATAGTGTTAAAGTGTGAATGAGTGTCTGTGTGAATGTTTCCCAGTGATGGGTTCCGGCTGGAAAGGCATCCGCAGCATAAAAACATATGCCAGAGAGTTGGCGGTTCATTCTGCTGTGGCGCCCCCGAAAGGTAAGAAAGCCGACATGAAGATGAATGAATGAATGCCCACATGATTAGTGTTAATTTAACACTTTCTCAATTATGCTGTGTACTTGAACACAGTTTATACACAAATTGTTTATATAAATTATATATATATATATATATATATATATATATATATATATATATATATATATATATATATATATATATATATATATATATACAGCATAATTAACACTAATATATATGTATATAGAAACCTGTGTATAGAAACGAAAATAAAAAAATATAAATGAAAATATTTTGACCAGTTTACTATTTACTCAATGGATACTTTTTATAGTAAATACGTGTGATTTATAATAGCATGCTCAAGTTTGTGTTCTTTTATAGAACTTTTATTCATTCATTCATTCATCTTCATGTCGGCTTTATTCCCTTTCGGGGTCGCCACAGCGGAATGAACCGCCAACTCTCTGGCATATGTTTTACGCAGCGGATGCCCTTCCCTGCCGCAACCCATTGCTGGGAAACATTCACACACACATTCACACTACGGGCAATCGTTCTTATTCAACTCACTTATACCGCATGTCTTTGGACTTGTGGGGGAACCGGAGCACCTGTAGAAAACCCACGCGATCACGGGGAGAACATGCAAACTCCACACAGAAATGCCACCAGCCCTAGCCGAGCCTAGAACCAGCGACCTTCTTGCTGTGAGACGACCGTGCTACCCACTGCACCACCGTGACGCCTAGAACTTTTATTTTTAATTTAAATAATTACTACACCCCTGGGTTTCACACACACTAAAAAAGACAAACATAAGATTAATTGTATTCATATGGTTAATATGTTTGAATTAAATTTAAATTAAATTAATCTGGCAACAGCAAAGCAAGGTTTTACTGTAACAATTTCATACATTGAAATTGAATTCATCACTGTCACTGGTGTGAATCAGCACCCAAGTATATATCAATGCATCTTTAGTTGACAAAATAACTTAGGCAGTTATTTAGACAGGTTTTAAAGTGTTTGGATAAATAAACAGGCTTTTTAAAATATTTATGAATAGTTATGCATGAGATTTTTTTATAACACGCAATGCACTACTGATCAGAAACTACTGTTCAGGTTCTTCAGGAAGATGCTTTCAAGAGCTGTTGGGAATATCTCCTGCCGGTGTGGCTTAATATTCAACTGATCATTAACTTATTGGTGCTCTGGAAGCTTATATGGAATGTGTACAGTATAATTTCCAATTATGACAACTGCTTTGTCTTTGTGTAAGTTTGATTGGAGGCAGTTGCATGATAGGGAGGTTTCATCTTGATAAAGATGTTCCATTTGATACTTCTATTCTTGATTTAATTTGATTTGTTTTTCACTTATTTTATCCAAACAAGGCACTCATAAAATGTTTATTTAACAAAAATGTTTTCACAAAATTACATTCTTAAAAAAAATGCATTATTTAGGTTGTGAATTTTTTAACAATTTGTCTTTTTCTGACAAAGCATTCTAATCAGCCTGCTTTTAAAACAGCTTTCTTTTGTGTGAAACTTAGAGAAAATTTGAGTGTAATTAATATACCCATCTTACTTTCTCATGCCATATGTGTTACACTTGTAAGAATTCCTGTTTTGTTTCGATAAGAGTTTGTTTTGTATGTGGATCCATTGCATCTTTATTCTCTTTGTCAAAACACATTCAAAGAGAAGAGCAAAACCTTGAAATACCATTGCCAACGGCTGCGGCCTGCAACAATGTTATGAATTTAAGATATCTGGACATTATTCTGTTGTCCTGTTCATGTCACGGTCAAAGCAGAAAACACACACAAATGGACACACACATACACACACACACACACACGCACACACACACAGGCCGTGTTTGTTTTGTCGATGCAGTTAAGCAGCATGACTTTGCCTAAGAGACAGCAGGATTTCTCAAAGAGCTTTTTCCAATATTTCTTTTGTGTCATGTTTATAATATGGGCTTTGAGACAGAGCTTTTACTTCAAGATTGTCCAATTATTGTCTAGAGATGAGATTGAGTAAAAATAAAGACTTGATCGAGTTCAAGTAGGACTGTGAATTGCAATAATTTGAATGTGAATGCAGCCTTTTTAAATATGAGCTTCAAAACTAACACTTTGAGGTTTCACTTTAGCTTAATAGTCACAATAATACATTAACTAAGCGGTCATTAATGCTTAACTCACCCAAGACTAAGAGTTATAAAAGTACTAAATACATTAATGATTGGGTGTAAAGTTATTAATTATGTGTAACTAATGCTTAACTTATTCACAATCAAAATGTGTTTAAGTAAGAACACATTATTCATTCAGGATTAACTTGTTAACTTTTGGGGATTCAATTTATAATCTCTGAGAGGAAAAAGCTAATAATTAAGCCTTAACTAATATACTGCTATTAATGGCATTGTTTTTTTAGGGTTAAAGATCATTTAGCCTGAACTAATGTTCAACTAGAGATTTGTTAGTACCTTACTGAAACATTTAACATCAATTCATGTGTAATGCATAACTGTGGATGCTATTTTTAATACACAATATTACTATTTTATTGTAATACTAGTTAAAAAAATTGTAAATATATAATACATACACAACAAACTAAACACATTCTTTTAAAGAAAAAATATATACAATATACAATATAAAACATATTTTCTCAATAAACCTAATATTATCTGTTATACATCTGATTCCTCATCTCACTGTTAACTCAGCTGTTAAATTTTAGCATGAATCATTATAAAGTCTCGAAGTCAAATTGTTCTCCACAAACACATGGATAAGTGGAAAGTCTATTTTGTTAGGTGTTTATAGGAGAGTGTTACTTTTGGGCTAGTTTGGGGAGTGGTTTTGAAGATGCTCCATTGAGAGGTCCCGTTCTGTGTTCATGCCGTGAGTCAGAGAGCTGTTGCCATCTGTCAGTGGCCGCATCTTCAGAAACGATTGAGTATGTCTAATATTAGTGGTTTTTGGAGGCAGTGTCCTGGGGCAGGCCATCTGGCTCCTGCCGGACACTGGTCTCTGATTCTCAGTCACACGTGTGACTCATTGTAAGCTTGTGACCTTGCCTGCTTCATGTTTAATGGTGCTATAACTATTTACTAAACAGTTAGTTTCCTTCTTTGAAGCTGATTGTTTTTTTTTCAATAAGCCTTATGTATGACATTTTCTCCAATCAGTTCCATGGATCACTAAATGGTTCTCTAAATTGTGTTTAGTTAACATCCATTTCTCGTATAGTTTGTTTCTAATCTTGATCGAGCCCCTCCCACCGTTCATTATATTGAATGTGTCCACCTGTGTCCCTTTCATATCTCTATTTAAGCCTCCTGTCTTCAATGTTTTGTGTATGAGTTGATTGTGTGCACAGTGTTTCTAATTTTTTTGTGTATTTACAGTTTACAGTTTATTTGGTTTCCTGTTCCTTCAAATAATTGTTGTTATTCTGTTTTTTGTCTTTGCTCTTTTGTTCAGTGACCCGCTATTAACAGTATGAGTACAAGAGATTAATATGTTGAAATTATTCAAAATATTAGTATTTATACAAAAAGATTATATGTATTTCGTGATGCAAATGTCATCAATCTATCTAAAGGCCAAAATTTGTTAACTTGAATAATGTAAATACCATTTAGAGAGATTTTGAGGACTATTACAAGGTGTGCTTTTCTGCTGAAATTCTTCTGAAGCTTTCTTTTCTTATTTTACTAAGAAGGAGAGAGATATAACCCATTATATGTTTGTTGAGATAGCATGACAGCTTATGACACGTTCTAACTTGAAATAAACTGACAAACAACTGACCATTGGAGTGAAATTTGTTTTCCTTGACCTGTAATCATAGCCCTCATCCAGTTGTGACGGATCTGCACATTCTCTCCTGAGATTTACTCGGGTTATCCAATCTGGAGCCATTAGAGCGGAGCCTTGCGTGCACTATACAGCAATCCGCATTCAAGAGATTAAAAATTAACTAGTTTGAGATTCCTTTTTTCTGCCAGGCACAGGTTTGGATTGAGGGGGAAAGAGAACCTCCCAGAGCTCTGGAATCTGTCATGACGTCAGAAACCTGATCGTTGAAGAGAAATCAGAAAAGTGAGATAGAGAGAGAGAGATTGACACAAAGAGAAAGAAAAGAAGAGATATGTTTGGATAGCTGTGATGGTAATCAAGTCAGCGAGACTATTACCCATTTGTAAACGGCTGAGAATACACAAAGATAATGTGAAGTGAAGATGATGATTATTTGTGTTGTTGTTCTTTATTATTTTAATAATTATTATTATTATTATTATTATTAGTAGTAGTAGTAGTAGCAGTAAAAGTAGCAGCAGCAACAGTAATAGGAGTAGTAGTAGTAATAATAGTAATCGTAGTAGTAATAACTACAGAAATAGTAGTAATAGTAGTAGTAGCAGTAGTAGTAGCAGCAACAGTAATAGGAGTAGTAGTAGTAATAATAGTAATCGTAGTAGTAATAACTACAGAAATAGTAGGAGTAGTAGTAGTAGCAGTAGAAGTAGGAGTAGTAGTAGTAGCAGTAGGTTTCCGATCGCTGGTTAATGTCTGTTGAAAAGGCTTAAATGTCTAATATGAGAGACAAAAAAAATTAAATGTGAATTTGGTTATCAGCTTTTATTATGTAGTTATACCTACAAAAGCATTTGTTTATAAGGGGGGACCATTAATTTGAATTGGAAGAACAATTTTAAACTTTTTTGGAAAGCACTCAAAGTATAGAGGTTCTGTGACTTACGATGTCCTGAATTTCGATTACATTGACCATAGACAGTCAGTCTGAAAATCAACACACGTTCAAGTAAACAACCATCCTAATTGGTTTAGGAAATTATATTTATTTGTACTTGAATTCAAACTCTTACTTAAAAAAAACTGTATATAATGTGTAAGTATGGTAACTCATGCTTGAATTTTGTGCTATGCATGATTTTTTGACTGCATGAAAAAAGTAATGTAAGCACCACAATTTTTTACGACAGAAAACAAGCAGAGGTTAATTGCCCTGCGACTCAAACTGTCATGAAAGTGAAATGAATCCCTGGAATCAGTGCAAAAATAATCAGAGAGATGGATTTATACCACATCTTTCATGAGGGCTGACAATGAATTGGCATGAGGTCTTTTGCTCTGAGGGTGATTAGATTTAATGGTAAGACATACACAACTTATCTGTATACATTATTTCTGAGTCAGCTATCGTTATAAGATAATGATTATCTTTTATATTGTTATTTCGTTCAATTCATAGATATTAGTCCCCCTGCATCTGAATGGATTACAATGTAACTCATTTACATGGACAAAAAAACCAAGAAGACATCATTTAACCAGTCATTTGAACCCCCTATTTAAAAGATAACTGACCAAAGTTTCAATGCATGGGTTAAACACGTCTTGTTTAATCTATCATTTGGAGGATGAACTGACGATTCTGATGTTTGAAAGAACACGTGTGAAGAATTAATGACTCACTTACATTCTTGTTCAAATAGACCTAGCATGTCATTCACACATCCTGGAACGATGAGTTCAGAGTGACTGGTCCACAGGAGCCATTTTTACAGCTGTCGATCAGAACCATTTCGCTAGTCATGATCCATCTCAGTTTTGCAAGATCTACCGAGGGCATATTAAGCAAAAAATATTTAAGAAAAAATGACTTTAAAGTACATAAACTATATTTATGTGAAATGAAAAAAAAACTGACGTTTTGGATGAGTAAAACAGTAAAAATATACAAATCGAAATAAATTAAAGTCAAATTATTTCTATCTTGACTGGTTTTCTTCATACGTTTATATTATTGGATTGGATTAGAATGTGGTTTTCCTACTCGAATGCAGGCTAAATATTGGCATTAAAAGTGTACAACCTCAGAAAGCTGTTTTAGTGAAGTTTGTTCTATTTGTTCTGTTGTTGTTCGATTAAATTTTCACGTTTGTGTTTTCAGACTGATTAGTTCTTTATGGTTTAAGAGACGAATCCCAGAAGCAAGCATTCTGGGGATGTTCTCAGAGGAACTAAAGGATTCAAAACGTTAAAGAGCTCCTGGAAGCTTCGAGAAGCAGTGTTTAAAGATTTAACGGCATCTATTTGTTCTGTTGTTACTAATGTGTAATGGAAATATATTAACTATTTACATAACTTTTAGATTTAGATTCAGTAGACTTATTGTCTTGAGTAATTACAAGATCAAAAGCTCTGTTAGTTTTTCACACACCCGTCTCGCCCTGGGAAAGTGTGCAAGCAGCCTGCAGAGTATTTTCTCCATCAGTGGCTTCTCTTTCTACAGCTGGCCTTCTTCATTCACTTCGTTTCTTTTAGTTTCAATTAGCGTGAGCTCATTTCAAAATTGCAAAGCTTCAAGAAGCTTGTTTGCCTTTAAGCTTTGCCCCGTCTGTCCCTCTCCAAGTCTCTCCAACTCTCAGTTATTAATACTGATCTCTAAAATCATCCATAGACAAACTGATTTTGAAGGCTTTAGCTTGCAAAGGTCTGTTGGACGAGTCTTAAAAAAGAGGACAGTTTACTGAAAGATGATCTGTTTCTTATGATTATATCAAATATTTAAGAAATGTGAAGTGTTTGATTTTTTTAAAACCCTTACAGGGAGCAAAGGTGGTCTGAATCACTTAGATCCAATACAATCACGTAGCCAATCATGAGTAACTAACAAAAATGAGACCTTTTTTTTCAGAAGGTTTTTATGTTCTTAGATAAATCAATGATTCAGAAAAATCTCATTCTGCACCTTTAATAAAAATGCATACAAAGATGCGTTAAAAGAAACCCATACACATACTATCAATCAATCAATCAGTTTTTATATAGCGCTTCTTTAGCAATTGCTTTCAAAGCAGCTTCACAAAGTCCCCGTGAGGATCAGGCAGAGCAGACAGGAGTTCCCTCTGAGAGGGGACTCCCGCTGACTGAGGCAGGCGCTAATCACCTCCCCAGCATAAAGAACATACAAACTAAAAATCCATCGATGAACGGTTTGCCGGACAGGACCTGAAAAACAAAAAACAAACAAAACAAACAAAGACAAAACAGGAACTAACAAATACTACAAGGTCAATACCATAATTTTGAAAATCTGTATTTAATCAAATAAACATGATGGAAGCTTGTGTAATTAATCAATGTCAGCAACCAAATGAGCAACCAAAAGAAACTTTAGATCGTCCTTAAATCAACAAAATTAAGAAATCGGCTCTCAAATTTCTTTTGCAGAGTTATCGCTTTTCGAAGTTGTGGTATTCTTTTTAAATCATCCTGTACTATGCCATAATGATTGTATACTAGTATACTTATTTGCTTGTTTATTTAGTTGTTGTGTTGTGGTTGCTGCTGTTTTTGTTGATAGAATATGAGCTGAATTATTCATATACTAAAATGTTCAGATTACCTCAAACAAAATAAATATAAAACTTAAGTATACCAGAATAGCAGACCTAACATTAGCAAAGAAATGGACTCGTCAAAGCAATTCGCCTTTCAAAGAGTGCTATCACATGTTTGATGCTTTATCAGTAATCTTTATCATGTATCCTTTACCTGACACAGCTTGCAATTAGAGTTATGAAGCTGTGAAGAAGAGCATTTAAAAAGAATTTCCACTGGCTGTGCTCTCCAGAGAGAGGACAATCTCAAAATAGTGTCAATCAATTTAGATTTATAAAATTCTAAAGACTCTACAGAAATCACTGCCTGTACTATCCCTGCGACCCCTTTCATTACCAGCCATGGACAGCCTGTAGCAGTGCACACCAAGGTGAATAAATCCTTCACTAGAAAAAATGATGGTATTTGTATTAATTTCTGTTAATTGAAATCAAACGATGTCTTTCCTTCACAGGAAATACATTTGAAGTTTGTTTTCTTTGTTCTTCAGATCTTTGAAATATGGCCAGAACAGAATTGGGAAGATTCATATCTTTAGACATCTGTTGCAGATCCCTGTATCTGTTTTGCTTCCAGCAATTTGCATATTAAATAAAAATTATCCACTAGAAAAATGTTGGCTTTTGTAGAACACTCAACCTCAAATACTCCTTTATAGTCAACGAGAAGTCAGATTTAATTAATGCTTGAAAGAGCTGGTGACCAATCCCGTTACAGTCTCATAGGCACAGCTTTGAAAGCTTCCAAGAGTTAATGAAAATCACCCAGACCTGATGTGATTACTGCCCGTGTGTTGCTGGCTTTTATTGGATTCCCCACCCTTACCCATCCTCATGTGCAGGAATAAAGTAATTGAGGGACTTGATCTGGAGGTCAAAAGTCATAGACGTAAGAAATTAGCTTTCCTATTTTTTTCTAAAATGAATGTAAAAAATATAGGGCTTGTCATAGTAGAGATTTTCATTTAAGCATCTTGCTTTGTAAACCATATTTCTGGTGACAGATCAGATAAAAAAAATACATTGTTGTGGGACTCTGGAATGCTTTTTAGAGAAGTAACCATGCAGAAGGGGGTGTATAAAAATCATTGAAAACCAAAAAGTTATTTGTTTTTGTTTTTCATATTTGGTTCAGTTTATACTAATACTTTTTGTTTTATGGCAAATAATTGCTAAATATTTGTTTCATCCAATCTTGGACACAAATGTTGATTCATGCCAAGATGGTGTCTTAGAGGGCTCATGAAGCCCGGTGTATTGTTTGCTGTGTGTTAGGAACAGTGAGATCATCACCGACCCTAACTAATCAACCCTATTAGAATAAGAGCCTGACCTACTGTAGCCTGCTTTCAATCAGGTAAGCTACATCTGCCTTCACTGACGCTAAAACCAGACCAATCCATTAGTGAGTGTGAACCCAGTTGACATGGCAGTAAGAGTACAATGAAATGCTTTTTGAGTATTAGACAATATATATTCTATTAAAGAACCACATGCTGTCAAGATTACTTCCATAACACCAAACATAACACCAAAACATATATGGCTTAATCATTATTGTACTGTTAGTGATAGAATTTCTTAAAAAAAAATTATTTGAAAAAAAAATATTTGTGTAACATTGTGGAAGAACTTTTTTTTCTACTTTATTGTCAATATAATTCTAGATAATAGTTTTCTTTTATTTTGACTAAAACATGTTTCGAACTGGTTAATGTGCATTTGATTTAAATACAAATGGATTATTTCATAAGAAAAGTAAAGTCATTCATCAAACAAGATC
The DNA here is from genome assembly GCA_900490495.1 of Danionella dracula. Lineage (NCBI taxonomy): Eukaryota > Metazoa > Chordata > Actinopteri > Cypriniformes > Danionidae > Danionella > Danionella dracula. The sequence goes on from UELW01000996.1 coordinate 8,170,969, forward strand.
AATCACTTTAAATCAAGTATTCATATCAATCTTCATATAATTGTGAGAGGTACCGCAACATTCGAACGGTTCTCTTCATCGCATACAATTTATTTAGCAATTTTTGTGTTTTTTCTTAAGGATATTCTTGAGATAATCTCCTCATCAGATACAGTACATAGTCAAAACGTAGCTTTTACCTGAATAGGGAATGACATGTATGGTGATTGGGAACACAAGCACGCAAGCCAATCAATCTCCAAATACACTTAAAAAAGCTAATGGGTGCCGGCCCCCGTGGTTATAAGATGTGCAGCTTCCCACTATGAAGGGAAACTATAAGACCCTCATACTTCCTAAGATGCTTTGTAGCTGATATTTAGCCCCCACACGCAACCCAAATATGATTTTTACTCACAACTTCAATTTTGTGACATTGGGACATGGTTTTCACCAGGCACTTCAAGAAGTCTGAAGCAAAGGGTGATCTCCTCTGCCCTGACCCCTAGTCTATGACTTAACTAAGTTTAGGTAGTCGATTTAGGTAGTCGATACTGACCGGCTCCCTAATTTTGATGAAACAGGAACAGAAAAGGATATATGCTTCCAAATTCAGGTGCCAAATTTGTAATAGTCACAACCATGAAAGCTGGATTTAGAACTTCCTGCATAGGGTATGTGCATCGTCAGGTTTTAGTGAGGGATTAGGGAAGATGACACAGACTAAGCTAGTAAGAGAAAAAGTTTACTTACATCAAGGCGACCAGCTGAAAGGTAACAACATTGAGATCAATACAATAATGATGAAAAAGATGAACAATGGGTGACAGAAATAAAAGCGAACAGGGTAATTCATAGTTTGATTTTCTATCCATTTTTGATGAACAACTCTGGTGTAAAAAAGTTTTTGACCAGACTTGTCAGAACCTATTTTTTTGTATTTGACAAATATTGATTCAGGAAATTCAACCATGGATAAATAAAAACTATCCAAAGTATTTAAAGTGTATTTACATTCACAGTAACTGCATCCCCACTTATATTACCATTCACCTTACAGTTTGCGGTTTTGACTTCACATTGTTGTGACATTTACATGTTTGCATATTCGTGAGCAAAGCAGCCAAGATGTTTATTTCATTATTTTGAGCTTGTTTGTGCATCAGCCCACTCAAGAGAAGTGAGATTCAGATGAGCCGTTGAGTGCTTCCTTATCTCCTTCCCAAGCCGAAGCCATGGATAAAAGATTTATGTCCTATAGGACCTGTGCATGTCTTATTTTGCTTGTTTTCCCCCCTTAAATCCAAAAGGTGGAAATCTTGTTTACTGGATGAAGTATTAAAAATCATCCCATAATATCACAGCTCACTGGCAAAAAACATTTTCCATTGTACCTATCTGAAATGCTTGAGAGGTTACGAATTTGTGCTTATTTTGAAATGCTCGAGTGGCAGATAATTTAAGAGCCAGTGCACAACTAAATGTTTCCTCGAGTGCTAAATGGAGAGCAGGTGTGTGTGCATGATAAAGCAGATTGTCCTGATCATATTGCACACACAGGAAGAAAATATTCATTATAAAAATCCTATTTAGAGGTTGATGAATGTGGAAAAACAAAAAGAGTGTATGGGATTTGCAAATAAAATGATAATAAAAGTTGTTTGTCTTCAATAAAAGTGAGATAAAAAAATATTAGGATTTAGTTTAGGATTTAGGATTTATAAAAAGATTATGAGTTTTTCTAATAAACGTTTGAATGGCCAAAAATGGTTTCTATAAGAGCTGGTTAGGAAACTCTCTTAACACACTGATTGTGACACAAGAAAACCACTAAAATTCTTTCACATAAGTAATTTAAATCCCAATCCACATGACAGTCTCTTGTGAGAACTGTACAGCAGTCACTTGCATAAGGACAAGATTTAAATTATTCTTAAAAGAACACCAGAGTTTGAACCAAAACCCTTACTGTGGAAAGTTGACAGTGTTAAAATTAGGCTCTGGTTTTCTTCTAGTCCAAAATCATGCTTCAAGTCAATTGAAATCATGCATGTCCAGAGTTGACAGCCCCAAATCCCAACTTCTCTGATTTTGAACTTATATGCACCACCAGAACACCAGAAAACGTAACCAGGTACTTCCTTATCCTACTACTGGTGAGTATGTTTTGAGTATGTGCGTATGTATATATTTGAGATGAGTTTGTGTAATTTAGGTCCTGTCATCCAGCTATAATTAACTAATATATATATATATATATATATATATATATATATATATATATATATATATATATATATATATATATATATATATATATAAGATCATTATAGCTGGATACTATACTATAGATCATAGCATGTACATCCAATAGATATGTTGTGTAAAAATATAAACAATCAATCAGTTTTCTGGTAAACCAAATTATTATTTTAATGCATTTTTAATTATTTTAATGCACTATTTTTTATAACTTCAGTTATCACATAGTTATCAGATAAATACAGGGAATCTGGAAGAGTCATTGTGAAATAAAAGTCTGGCCAAACAAGTACCATTTTTAATTCAAAGAATCATTTAAACTTACTTAGAGGTTAAGATTAAAATAAATACTTCCAGAGTAAGGGTAGTTATTTAAGGGTTAATTGTAGTTATTGAGGAGTTGCAAGTAAATCTAATTCCAACAGTAGTTAAATACAACATTAGTTACTTTAGCAGTAGTTAATAGTTAGCTCATATTAACTAGTTAGTAACAAACTGTAGCGACTACATAGTTATGAATTGTTATGAACCTGTTAGTTATACAGTAACTAAAGAAAAGTTTTATAAAGTGTTACTCACTCATATATGAATATTTATGTTCAGTGATACCTCAAGATAAAATTAAACCATTTGAATTAAAATTAATCCAAAACGAAATCAATCTTTTCAGGAGTGGCCTGTGTATGCTGACTTTTTCGTATGTCGAAGCAAGTTTTACATGTAAAATGTGTAATCCATTCCAAGACACACAGAAGCAACACCAATAGGAGAGCAGGATACTATGCATGAACTTAGGGCTGGAACTGACCAATAGGAGAGCAGAAAACGTGGTGGCACATTGAATGCAGTCACTTGAGGCCCAGTGTCATCTTCCACCTGAATGTTAAATATGTATTTCTGGTGCTTGCTTTTTGTATCTTTACATTTTTTTCGTACCATGAAGTAAAACATTAATTACGTGGCCTTTCGTTTCTTGAATTTTCCATAAATAACAGAGTAAGAACAGAGTAAGGAACAGAGTAAGTTTATCTGCATGGGACAATTAAATGACATGCTCCTCCCAAACTTTGTAAAGAAAATATTATATATGTTATTGTGAATAGTGTCCTACCAGTTCTGATGTATAGATCCCTGAAGCATCAGTACCTGCTGGAATTTACTCTAGAGAATTGGGTTGAAGATGCTGCAAATCACACCGTGAGTCCAATTTATCTCCTGGCACAAGTTACATCTAATAGATCAAACTGAAACACATCTAAACAGACCCTTAAAACGCGAGATATAACCCACAAGGGTCAACTCTAACATGCCACTCGCCTTGCCAGGTTTTAATGATATCACTCTACAACACCGGGATGTCCTAGAAAAAGGAACACGATAACGTAAAGCGAACACGCTCTCATAACACATATGGAGGGGCGTCAGCACGCCTCCGCTGTCCGGTATTGAGAATGAAGACGCGTGTGCGTGTGTGCGCACGCTCGCTGGCTCGCGACGGACCCAAAGCTTGCGAGGAGCCTGAAACCTGTCCGCACATCGTACAAGGAGGAGAGGACACTCGCTAGTTCGTCTCATTAATTCTCTGGTATTTTTATGAAAACGGACCATTTAAAGAGGAACTCATTCTCGGAGGATATGCTTTGAAGCGTTTTGGACGAGCAAGGTGTATATGAAAGAAGATTTGGGATTTGAGTCAGCGGGTGCTGAACTGAGGATTCTACCCCGTTTCACTTCTCTGGAGAAAATAACCTCAGCTGATGCCAATCAAGGGAGAAAATTATCACGACGACAACCCATGTAGCACTGAAGGGTAAATTGAGCTTATTTACCGTGTTATTTAATAACTTGGAAGTCTTTTATGAATGTAAGTTTTGAAAACCAGGTGTTGGACCTGACAGTTTTGTTTATTCGTTTGTTTTATCACCAAATTAGCGAATTAAGCTGTCACTTGTGAATAACTTAGTTTATACACATACTTAATTGGTTTGACCCGCTTCAGTTAGTCGTTATTCCTCCTCGCCGTCTCACACTGGTGGCACTTGTCAGATGTTTCATTTTAAAGGGTTTTATTAAGACAATTGCTCAGGGTTCAACTAAGTGAGGAAGCGTTGAAGTGATTTCCAAAGGTACTAAAAATGTACTTCAATTCTAAATCAGGAACGAATGCATAACGTGTTTTGCATTGTGTAGGATGAAGTTGAATGAAATCAGAAATGTCAGTGTAAGGTTTTGTGAATGTTGCCATGGCTGGTTGGTTGTGTGAGTAGCTGTCAGTTTGTTGATCTGTATGAGAGAAAAAAGCTTGAGGAAATCCGAAGGCTGCAGCACTGAGTCATGGGCAGGTCCTCTATCCATCTTCATACTGATCATCTTTTCTGAACGACTACATTCTCTTGTCAGAGAAAAATCATTCCATTTTCTATAATCATTTTCTCAGTGGAGTATTAATGAAAGCAGATGCAAATCATGACCATATAATGGACGTTAAAAATGTTAACCCTCCCAAATGTTAACATCCCAGTGTTGTGGATGCCTTAAAACAGCTCATTTGAATCTTGTATCGTGTCAGTTTTGAGTGTCAATAGTGTCCTTTCATTCAAAGTAATTTAAAGTTTAGCTAAATGGATGGAATGCTTTCATACTTGGAAATGCACTAGTTGGTAATTTTATTTACAGAATTGAGTTCACATGTGTGTGTTCTTATCAAGCACAATTGACTGGACAGGAAGCATGCTGGTCCATAAGGGACTGGTGCCAGTCAGTTAGAAGGTTGACGATTTGAGTGTTCTTATTCCAATTATTCAGGTTACCTACGCGGTCCAAAAACATGTGATAAACATTTCTTATAGATCTGCAAGTCTATCATGAGTTGTCATATAAAAAACATTTAAAAATAATTATTTAATTGACCACCGATTTCACATTTTACATATCTGCAGATGTTTCTGTAGATTTCATCTCTTTATTTTCATTCAAGAGAAGATCACATGCAGTTGTCCAACCTTAAATGTTAGAATGCATACCTTTTCATAATCTCTTCATCCTATTTACGTATTTATCTTGGATATTTAGCCAAAAAAACCTTTTGAATCTATCAAAATGGAGATCACTCAGGGTTTAAGCACAACATGTGACACATTCCTATATTGTATTAGTTTATGTCCTTTTTCTTTTCAAGTTAGTGTTTCCCCAAACCACTGTTTTGCTTCATGAATAGATCTCTCTACTGTTAGTTTTTGAGTTGCTGATGTTAATAAAAAGTCCGGATACTTATAGAGTATCTAGTGTAGTTCCGTGAATGCAATTTCAGGAGGAGCAAACATATAATTAGCAGACATCAGCAAGTAATCCTCCTTCCACTCCCTAAGATGTAAAACAGTAGCAATTCTACTTCCATTTCGCAGATTAAATGCAAAGTTCCCTCTTCCACCCCTATCTCCACATCTTCCTGAAAGGGATTCCCTATTTCTGGGGGAGGCTTTCGGACCCTTCAATGGACAGCTCGCTCAGTACATTTATCCGATTTATTTATTCTTTGCTAATTCTATGTAAGCAAAATAAGTTTTTGTCTTTGAGGTGTTCCATGGCCTCGTCTGCACTAGCAGTAAGATTTTGGTGGCTGGAGAAATTGGAGGCCCTTGCAGTCAGCGAAAAGAAGGTATATATTTGTCTAATTAGATACTGGCCTGCTACTCTTCTCTCATTTCTATTTCTCTCTCACTCATTTAGCAGCCTGGCCCATATTCATGCAGTCCTCCATGCACGGTGATAAATGATGTGTAATTTCAATAATGAGTGGGAGTCTAAACATATGTGGAGAGAGGTAGTTTCCTCAATCTTCATTTGATGATGTACCACAGTTTATCCGCAAAGTGACAAGGTGATGCCGCAGAGCAAACCAGCTCACAGAAATGGCAAGTTCAGCTTCGCAGTGCATCTCTTATAGTAATAGAAGTGTGTGAGATATAAGACCAGGATGATGCATTGTGAATTCAATCAATGTACTAAGGGAAAACTTCAGGGATGTTGTCAGTGGTTTAAAAATGCAAACCTTTTTCAGAGATAGGTTGTAGAGAAAGAGAAAATGTACATGAAAGAGGATCTAATCTCAATGTCAGCTGAATTGTTTCATTTTAGTTCAATTGGGTTGAAGTGGCCTCTTAAAACTGTATCATTCCTGTGGAGAATGTTGTCTGTATACTTACAATTTACAATAATAATTATAATAGAACTGGCATGAATATATACATGTATTAAAATTAGTGGCCAGTGGTGGGTTTTTTCCTTTAAGCGCTAAGTGCAATAACGGGCTTAGAATGTTCATATACTAGTATGATGGCTGATAACCAAAGACAGCTGGGACCAATTACCAATTATATAAAACTCTACCTGAAACAAACAAACAAATCCCTGAAATTGCATATAAAATGTAATCAAGTAAAATTAAAAAGTAGGCAATGGAAAATTCACTCTGAGAACTAAGTAACTTTTTACACTTTGTGATATGTTTTTTTTCTCAAGCGGCTCTGAGTCATCTCTGCTGTTTCAGGGATGCACAGTACTCAATTCTCTAATCCTAATGGCTAATGTGTGTAAACCATAGTAATAAATATCTTGAAGTCTAATTAAAAATATCGAAACTCTATGTTAAAACACTTTCCTGAGTGAAGATACAGTACAAGCTTATCTTGACATCCCTTCACATGTTTGCCAGTTGTTCAACGTTGTTATGAACAGCTTTTGTTTCAAAATATACCAACAGTATAAAATATTGTCACAAACAATATATGTACAAACAATATAATTATATCAAATATTTTGTTTAAAAAAACGTTCTTTTTTTCCTCCTCTATCTTTATCTTCTTTCTCTATTTCCTTCCTGCTATGGTTTATTGATCAGCTGATACAATTTCTATTATGAGAAGCTGAGATAGACTTTAACGGTGTACTTTAACAGATTGCATATTGTCTCTTCCCTAATGTAAGTCAGTTTGGACAAAAGCGTCTGCCAAATGCATAAATTTAAATGTAAATGTAAAATATAACACAAATTTTGATATGATACAAAATATGAAAAATATGATACAAATTTTGTTCTTGAAATTAAACTGGCCTCTTAAACATGGAAAGTGACAACATTTATCATGTTGCTGGGTTTGAGCTGTCCAGTCTTTGCGAGAGATTAGTGTTTTTTCTCTTCATCAAAACAGTGGATTAAAGAAATTAGATGCAATTAGATTTTTTTTTCATTATAGAATTTCATTATAACTAAATGTATACACTTTTATCTTATGGGTCTCCTAATGATGTCAAATTAATCTTCAGTTGAAAACACACATCACACAACACACGTCTACATTTTGAGGACTTTTCTGTTTCTGCTGTTTTAACGAGGCAAGTTCCTAGCATGAACTGCAGCGGCATGTCATGTTGTTTTTCTTCAGAATGTTTGAATTATGAGGATATTAAAAATAAATTTTACTAAAAGCAATATTGGCTGGATTATCCAGCAGGGGTCTTCTACAAAACGATGATATCACAAAAAACTCACAAAACCATGTTCAATCAAGCATTTTTCAGTAAATCGTGAAAAAAAGTAAAAAAAAAATGTTTTTAGAAAGTAATATTTGTTTCTCCTGACATCCTGGTACACGGACCTGAGCTGCCTATAAATGGCTCTTTAAAAATGTTAAGAAAGCTTCTGAATTGGAATAAACATTCTTAACCAGTTCTACATAATTTAAGTTTTTGTCCAGAGGTTTTTTGTGCGTGTATAATTCACATGGCAATATTGTGTACAACCCAAGCACCTGTCAATCAATAATGGTGGGCAGACTTGGGAAGGGAAAGCGGTTGGGGATGTTATAAGCTGCTTGGTTGCAATTGCAAAGCTGCTACAAATTTTTGATGATATTTGATTTTAACAATATCAAAATTACTTTTTACAAAGGTTGATTTTCCATGAAAAGTATCCTTTAAAGTAAACTTTGTATAAAATGTTTTACTGTGTCTTTATATCTTTAAAAATATTATATTTAATAAAATTGTATGAAATATTGTATAATTCTCAAACATGTGCATGAAAGAAAATAATAGCATGTGTCAAGTAGATCTGAGTGAAATCTACAAAATGTGTTATTAAACATATGAAATGAAAGCTGTGTTTTTATAATCAAAACTTGCAATTTAATGCTGTTAAATGTATATTTAGTCTTGAAAATACACATAAAAAAGGGTCAAGAGACTAAATACTCATTCACTACATTCAAATGAATAATACAATAGACAACTGTGTTTATTTACTTTGGTCTCACTGTTTTTCCATTTGTCAAAACAGTGAATTTGAGATTTACTTGCAGAGATAATTAACTAATATGAAAGCATTGAGCAAAACACTTTTTCGCATTTATCATTTATGCAGACCTGACTTATTTATGAGCTATTAGCGCATTCTTTGAGTAGGTTGTCCCTTTCTTACCCTTCTTTTTAGCATCAATTAAAGACTGCAAAGGATGCATCTGCTGTATAAGAGTAACATAGGGAAAGCTCTTAGATGAAAATCTGCTGTTTAGCATTTTTTGTGCTGAGTCACCATGCTTTTTAATGCATGTCAATTCTTTTCCTATTGAACTGAGCTGTAGCAACATTTCGTTATGACTGTAGGCACCTAAACAGGGTATGGGTTTGAATCTTTTCTTGATTTTAAAGTAATGTTGAACTTGATGTCTTTAAAAGTAACACATACATCTTGGAAGTTGTGTTTTTTTTCTTGATTGTGTAACCTTATTTAAGGGTGGCCATTTCTTGAAGTATTGTTATTGTTGAAAGATAACTATTTAGTTTGAAAATGTTTAATAATATCTTTTTGTTCTAGGTAAGGAAAGTTAGAATTGCTCAGATTTATGCTAATAAAAACTACTTCACACACTGAAATTTAAGTTGAAAAAAGCCAATTCTCTTCTCTAGTTTTTACAATAAGGAATGTAAATAGCATGATTAATTTTTACAGTGACTATATAAACTCTACATCTTTATAAAATAAAAAAATTAAATAAATGGAAGAAATAACAGGAAACGAAACCAATTACAGTCAGTCCCCAACACATTTAATTAACTTGTATTTTTTCCCCAGAGATATGTGCAGAAACACAAGGTCATTTACAGTATGAATGTTGCAACCAGCTACAATCCCAACAATTTTAATGGAAGTATATGTCACAAATTAGAAGCATACATCAAAAATCTAATCACTTTTTCATAACATAATAATTTAAAACAAATTTAAACAAAATAGTCTGTAATGAAGCTTTCTTGTGTTACAAAACGACCCCAATGTGGTGCCATTGGCCCCAATGGGGTCTAACTTTCTGTTTCGGTTTCATAGTCATGCTATATGGTAAATATTCAGTATTCAAATTGAAGTAGCATCCAATTCTAACAAAAAATGTCATTGAAAGAGAAGAATCTTCATATTTTTTAGATTCTTTTAGGCAAACAAAGGTGAAATGGACCATCTATCAATCCCAGGTGCAAGATTAATTTGTCAAAATGAGCTTGAGATAGTTTGCATTATCATCATTAATCTACTTGTTAAGTGTCAATGGGACAGGTTTCAGATCAGGAGGGACTACAGGTCAACGCAGGCTTGATGTCCTGACCGCTCATATTTGTTGCTGTTCTCTGATGGATTGGAGAATACACCGGAGAGTGTGTGTGTATGTGTGTTTATGAGCCATGTCGTTTGAAGGCGATCTGCAAGTGACCAGCCACTCTGTCTTTTTATGGGAGTTTTATGAGGCTTCTACCAGATGCTAGATAGATAGGTGTTAGATTGTGACTGCTATAATGGGCCACGGGACAAAGTGGTCCATCTCTGGCCTTGACACTCTCTCGGGATTGAAACTCAAGAGTGTGTATATATCAAACCACAGCTGGTTAATAAAATATTCCATCATATCTGTCAGCAGGAAAAGCTTTTTGTGCTCAAGTCTGAAGCGCCCAAGGCTGTCTGTGATGCACTGGGACTGATAAAGTTATTGTTTTATTAGATGTGATTGTGTTAGATATTGGATGGGGTTGTGTTAAATCAGCAACTTAGAGGCTTACAGTAGTTTTGGCTTTCTTTAAAGCTATGGATGTTAAAAATTTATGTTTTCAAAACATTCTGACCAACAGATATTAACTATAGGCTCTCATATAGTTTTATATATTGTAATATTTATTAAGTACATTGATATGTTTATTTTTTATTTTATAAATGTAAAAATCCACCCTAGTGTGAAGGCATAAGAAAACAATTCATTGAGATTCATCAAATCATTTGCTCTTCAGCAACTAGATTTACCCCTCAATAAAATACTATATTTCTGAGTGAAAAGCTGAAAAAAAAAAAAAAAAAAGCCAAATATTTTTGATCTCAAAACTGTACAAGGGGTGTGTGTGTGTGTGTGTTTATGTTTTCTTGTCAAAGTCTGATAAAAAGTGCAAAATGGTAAGATAATTGGAAGAGGCAGTACACTAAATTATTCTCATCATCCTTCCTATATAAGCCGTGACCCTACTGTTTCCCTCAGACATTCAATTAGCAACCCCCACGTCCCCTTTTCCACAACTGAATGAAGAACTCGGAGCCCTCTCTCGGACAGCTCGCCTAAAATGCTAGATCCCGCCAGGTATCCAGGCATATTTTTTGAGTGTGCACTCATGCCCTTCACAAAGTTTAGTTTTCCCAGTTACAAAAATAATGTTGAGTTATCACTTTCTTATACCGTAAAAATTAATGGGTTTGGTGCTGATATGGAAGAATTTTCTCCTGCCTCTGTTATGTCGCTACTCTTTTGGGGTAAATTTATTATATAAAATTGAACATCAAACAAGAAAACTATTGAACTGTATAAATAGCTTTTGAAAATTTGGTAAAAATGTATTTCAAGCCATTGCAGAGGAATAAAGTAATCACTAAATCCAGTGGCAGAAAAAGAATGCCATGCTTGTGCAGACAATTTTCAATGGGTGCCCTTTATCAGAGGCGGTTCTACAGACTCTTGAGGCCCTAAGCAAGTGAAGCGTCAAAAAACTTTTCAGAACTTTTATAATTACTTGTTAAAAAGTCTAAATCAAAGCAATCACAGGGATAGAGGCAAGATGTACTGCATGGACAAAGACGCACTTCCAGTATACAAGCCTTTAAATCTTTTGAAACTTTTTAAAGATAAGAGTTAAGCTATACACCACTTTTGCCCATGACTTTCAGAAATAATATTTAAAAACTTTGTTCTTGGTTGCTTATCCAACGAAAGGTCTTTTGTTGAGAAAGAAATCTATCCTGAATTAGAGCAGCAATGAGGCTTCTTTGGGGACATTGATTAAAACACACACAAGTTTTTTGAGCCACATTAGCTCTGAACCGGTGTTTTATGCAAGTCTGTTCTCTTGCCACCCTTCATCTTCTCATTAACCCAGACTAATCAAGTCCCATTTCTGAAAGCTTTCCCAATGTAAGGAGTGAAAGACCCCTGCTGTGTCAAAGGGGTTTGTGACCCTTTAATAAACAATCCCATCACAGTCTCGTTATGCTGTAATTAACACAAGTGTGTTGGCACTGAGGAATGAGAAGTGGCCCTCTCTCTGTCCCCTTTATCCCCTTCATGTTTTCCTGATTCCTAAACCTGCCCCTCAGGTGAACATTGATGAAAGAAGCCAATGATTCATGAGCTCATCTCCCCCTCCACCTCCTCCTCCGAGAACCGATGGCTGTAGGCATTATCAGTGGTAAATGGGTCTCAAAACTCTTCGGCCAGGACAAGCCAAGCGCATTGTGATTTATTGAGCATGATGCTGCAAATAGTTAGTCCTGTTACCAGAGGATATAAGCATTTTCATGGCCACAGTTCAAGTTTATTTCATATATAAATTTTGCAAGACATTGGAAAGGCAAAACTCCTGTAAATTTATGACATTAGAGATTTTGTTTGCAAGCAGGCAGCAGAAAGTGTTGTGTTTAACAAATCAAGGACAAGGATGAACGGCTGTTTTGTTCCCTTATCTTACATTATGTCAAGAGCATGGTTAAAGATGTTTGCTTCAGAGGAAACTATGAATATTTACTAAAGGACTTTCAAAGTAGCATGAAGAGGAGTTAAAGTAAAGTCACAATATCATTTTAGGGAGTGATATGAACTTGACAGGTATGTGCGCTTGTGCTCTTGAAAATAAACATCAAGCATCTGCTTTTTGTTGCCATCCTGATAGAGTTCAAAATAGATATATAAATATGTTCAACACACTTTTATGCTTGCACACTGTGTAAGTTTATATTGTTTTCTTCCAGAACCCAATTGATATGTTTTGAAGGACTTTCAAAAATTGTAATAGTGATATACCGTGACCACTAACCATTCTCAAAACATCATCCACTGACAAAATATTTCTGAGCCACAAGAAGAAAACAAGAAGTGGCAGATCAGTGTTGAAGGTTTTAATTCCAAAAGTTACCAAAATTTTCTAATGGTCATTTGATGGAAGCTCTCTCTAGAAAATGTGATGTATTTTTCCATGTTGCCAAAAGTCATTGCCTTTATTCTTTGCTATGTGGGGTTCAGAGCACTAGGGGGAGATTTGGTTGCTGAGATAAAAAGTTAAGAATCAAAGACTCTCTCTCTCTCTCTTTCTCTCTCTCTAGCTCTTTCTCTCTCTCTCACACACACACACACACCTGCATGCACAAGCACACATGAACACCCAGGCTCCCTCTCTCTCTCTCTCTCTCCTCTCTCTCTCTCTCTCTCTCTCGCTCTCTCTATCTCTCTCTCTCTCTCTCTCTCTATCTCTCTCTCTCTCTCTCTCTCGCTCTCCTCTCTCTCTCTCTCTCTTCTCTCTCTCTCTCTCTCTCTCTCTCTCTCTCTCTCTCTCTTGTACTTGTTAATGCGTAGAAACTGTAATCAATGGCTGCGATCGATCTCTAGCTCTACTGCCAGGACAGGATCACATTTCCCCTTCACTTTACAGCGTGTCTCGAGGGGCGGAAAACATTTACCTCACATTAGACATGGACACGATGATCCTGTTTACTGGCTGACTGAACCTTTGTATTAATTATTTATCTTCACGTCATCGCATGAAAATATTATCAGAGAGGATCTGCTGTGCTTTCAGGGGAATTGTATCACAGATCAGCATCATCTGGTTCATAGCTCTATTCACATAAGCATTTCATTGTTGTTGTATTCTGCGGTGAAATAAACCAGACTGATTCTTTGGCATTAAAATCAGTCTGACTAGTTTGTAGAATTTTGATTTGTATGATTCAGGCTTGAGGCGAAATCCAGAGGCAGTTTATTTTTCAAAGGGAATCAAAGCAATTGACACTCAATTAATCAGATGTATTCTGAGACAGGACATTTGTCTGCCAGATTTTAGTCAAAAGTTGCTATAACATGCACTAAGCCATTTTTTTGTATATGTATTGGCCTAGTTATTTTTGGAAAGATATTTATTTTAAGACTTTACTATTGATTCTAACATTTACTCTTATTACTCCTGTCCATACCTACTCACAACTGTTTTAATGGTTAAAGATAAAAATTAAGTTCTTATATTAACTTAATTGTCTCACAGAGTTTCTTCACATAGATTTCCAGTGATTAAATACTCCAACCTGCACAGGGTGGTTGATGTTACTGCCTGTGTGTGAGCAGATTCTTTTAGGTCTTCTTTGCAAGTGTCTTTAAAAGTGACATTGCCTGGCCTGGGTATTCAGAGCTTTAGCCTCAGATGTTTTTTCTTTAGGCTCAGATTATTATTTTTTTTTAGAAGAAATGCATTTTAACCTCAGCTACATATTCAAATATTCATAATCACTGGCTGAATTTAACCATATCTTATAATAAGGAAATTACAAAGCTGGGTTTCCGAGTTCACTATAATTTTCCCTGGGGTGCAGATTACTTTCAATTTTTGATAACAAAACTGTTGGCAGATGTTCTGCCTTATTTCAACATAACTTGAGCACCAGGAGAAATGCTGAAAACGTACTAAACTCATATGCATGTATATGCACCTGTGAGGGTGTTTCTGCAGAGAATAGAGCAAAATTGTCCAAAGTTACCACGATTGGGAGCGAAATACATAACACACACTGCTGGTGAATAACACGCAAGCTCACACTGAAGCATTCTTCAAAACTATTGATAACGAAGACTACAAAGGGTCTAACAAGAAATGTATTGTATGTACATGTATGTACATGTAGGTATGACCATTTTTGGTCACCATCTCTCATTTTGGCTGCTGCCTAAATACTAGAATTCTTAAGAGTATTTATTTGGCTGTACCTTGTAAACAAACCTGTTTATTTTAATCTGTCGACAAGCGTTAATGTAGAATCAATGTCACTGATGTGTTATATCTTACATATTGTTGAGCTTTGAAGGATTGTTGTGATTTGATTACCAATGTATTTAGCTCTGCAATGATTAAAAGACACCACAAGGCTCAAGAAGGATGGTATCCCCTAAAATAACTGTTATAGGGACTCCACTATGAGGGTCTGGGCTCAGCCCTTAATGTTCTCAATCCCAAGAAATGCCCCTGGTCTTTAGCACAAAGTGATGTAATTTGTGGTCTGACAAACCATTGCCATTTGAGAAAAAACATCAAAAGACTCCATGAAGGGACTGTTGAAATTATGTCTAAACTCTAGCCTAGTTTGATTTAATATAAGTATAGTTCCAGGACACAGGTTTTCGTTAATTTCATTGTGGTCTGAAAAATGCCCATGTGATGAAACAATTTTACTTTGAATGTGTTTCTAAGTGCGTGAAATGGAAAGGCCTTTAAAAAAGTTTTATTAGATTTTTTAGCTTTTTGGAGAAACACTGCAGTAGTAAAAACAAGGTTATTGATTTATTTTTCTAACTATGCTGCAAGCTATAAACTTTGGATTAAAGAATTTAGCAAATTGGATAATTCAAATGTAATACCTCTTTGACCATGAATTGTCATATTAATATATTTTAATGCAGAATATTTTCATGTATAACTTATCAAAGGCCTTTTAGTTGTGTTTTTCTTAGATATTTCATCATCTTTTATCTTATTTATAAAACAAGCTATAGAACAACCTTTAAGTTGCTAGGGATAACAAAGTGTGTGATGAGCTATTGAACGAAACACCTGAAACCCAGCCAGATCTCATCGCACCCCAATCGCGCAACCAATCACCCTAGTTCTAAATTCCAGTCACTCCCTATAAATAGCTTCTTCTCCCCACTCACAGTGTTCTCCATTGTCATTCTCACGTCAAACCTTGGACTCATTGTTCAGTCTTCAAACTTAGAAGATTTACTTACCTGTCTTCAGTGGATGGTGGATTATCTTCCAGTCTTTACGCTGCTCCTGGCTTTTCGTTCCTCCTCACCTTCCTCCCGGCGAAGTCCTGCTGTTCTGGATCTGCAAAAGAAGAAAGCAAACTTAACTCAGATACGCCTGCTTCCCTTTGCCTAAGGGACGTGATTATTTCTATAGTGTTTGGTATTTATTGTGACTAATAAAGCCTTAAAGCCTTGACACGAAGTTTACTGACTTGTCTCGTTCTGTTCATGACACACATCAACATCATCAATTTTTTATAAAAATTTTCCCAGTTCTCAGAAGTTCCCAGTACACTGATTCTTTTAGACAAAGAGAAATAAGAATACAAAATTGTCTTGCATCTAGTGAAAAAAGTCATTTTTGTCAAAATCGCGAAGTGAAATTCTTATGCTGTAGGTTGAGTTTTCCACTCCGTGTTCATGAGGGGAAGTGGCATGCTGGGTTTGGCTCTTGTTAGTCTCAATGCAATCTGCCGTCCCTGTTGGTGGTGATGGCCGTACATTGACAGAACTGCTGCTGTTTTTTAAAGGCTGTAGTTCAGGGAGGCTACAGGCTTTAAACTGTGCAGTACTTCTCTGCTGGGTCCCTTTCTCATGTAAAATCTTTCTGCGTCATTCAAATTTTATTCAACCTATCAAAGTTACAGAAAGAAAAGTTTCATAGTTTTTTTACCTGGTAAAGTTGACTCAGGTTTTAGTAATGTAAAAAGACAGTACTTTAAAGTCAACAACTGTATTTTATATCAATGGTTATTATATCAGTTTTCTATACATTAGATATATGCAGTAGTCATATATAAAGTTTGACATTAAAAAATGTGGTCCATGTATCAATTTATTCTTATTTATTTTGTATGGAATAATTGTCTTGCCTTTGTAGCACAACCACTTTTACTGTTCATTTTCTAATAATTTAATGGAATACATTCAATCATTCCACTAACATTACCGTAACTAGACATTTCACAGATGTTATATTTAACGTCATTTTCTGGCTTTATGTCCTCAAACCACTGACATGTTTTGTTCTGTGTGTTTCAATGTTGTTTTAGATGTTTTATTCATAAACATTTGGTTCTAAAACCAGAGAAATCTATTATTTATTGAAAGTTGTGCTTGGCTCATCATACTGAAGCAAATTGAAAAGAGAATGGTCAAAGTCATACTTTTTGTTAGAATTAAGTTTTTTAAATTAGATGTAGAAATTATTTTCAAATGCTCAAGTCACGGATGTGTTTTAATTGCTAGGATTTGAGATTTTTATCATGAAGAGAGACTCAGTCACCAATGCTCACAGCTTGACTCCAGCACAGACCGTCTTCTCCCTTTCCACTTCATTTTCAACACATCACTGCGTGATGAGCACAGTTTGCCTCTGAACAGATTGAAGGACGGATGAATGTTAGATTTCCTTTAATCTACTCTTAAGAAGGTACTCTGTAAACCCGTCGGGCTTCAGGGTTTTCCTTCACTTGCTGCCTGCAATGCCTGAGTCCATTTTTTTTTCATTAATTAAATATTCAAATTTAGAGAAGCAGAAAATAGGAGAAACTAATGACTTCTACAACTTATTAGTGAATATAAAAACTGTTTATTTGTTCTGTAGTTTTTCTTAGGTGCATATTACAAACATCTTTGTGCAATAAACCTATGTGTGTTGAGTTTGAAGGAGATGACAAATTATTTGCAATTGTATCACAATTTTACAATATAAAATGCAATGTAACAAAGTGTTATTTATTCAGTATGTTTACATGGAAATATATTACATTTGATTAAACTGTAAGTATAGTTTCTCATTACCTAATGATGTCCACCTAATAGTGTCAGACATTTTTTGTCAATTCATATTAACTACTGGGTGAAACTCAAATGAAAAGATATACAGAGTATGAGTTTTAATGTCCAGTAAATACAACTTGATTGCCTTTCAGCAGGTTTTGTCAAATGACTTGCATTATGTGTACGTTGGCAGCAAAAGCTTCAAACAGGTCAATGAAAAGCTTTAATTGTGCATTAACAATTTTAATACAACTAGAATAAAATCAGAATTGAGATTCAGCACTATTTTGCTTTGGAGTCTACACCTCCATGCTTTCTGACAAGATGCGTGTCTCTTAACGTCGATGAAGATTCGTGACCCTGACCTAAGTATTCTGCATTGGACACTTTTGGGACATGTGGCTTGAAAAGTGCTACAAAATAAATACAAATCTGACTTTAATCATTCAAAAGGTTTAAAAAAAAAGTTTAAGAGGCATTCACCTCTTAGAAAAATGAACCGCCCACAAGATCTGGCTATGTTTTTCTATGTTCTATGTTTTTCAGTGTATTACCCACCAGATTGTGACAATTCTCCCACGGTTTCATGGCATGTGTGCGCTGGCTGTTGTGCTGTTCTCCACATGTGCGGCCTTGTTTGATTTCTGGTGAGAGTTTCCTTATGCTTTCCTGAATTTCATCAGCTCAGACTCGCACCTGCTGATGAGGGTGAAAGCCTGCATGAAAGCACAAGAAACTCTGGAAAACATTTATAGGCAAACAACTCTCTTTTAACATTGCATCTTTTAGTCTTTTAGTGAGATTGCTTAGAAAAGCAACTGTTGATAAAACTGGACATTTGTACTTGACGAGTGGATGATGATGTGAAAGAGGATTGGTAGACCATACTGGTGAAATAACAGTGTCTGTTACTTGATGTGTTAGAAAAGAAATAGACTTCAGCGGAGGACAATTGGCATCACTCAAGAATGAGTCATAAAAGTTTATTGCCGTCTTCTGTTATTTTCATATTCTAAATATACAGTATAAAAATATGTAATTTTACTTTTACATTTTTTTTATTTGTTAAAATGTATTTGCTGCTCTACTGTTTTAAGCTCGTAAACTTGCTTTTAAATCTTGGTTTTGTTGCATAAAATGAAATTAAAATGATTAAAAAAAACTTTAAAAATGTATTAAAAATTCCTTGTAAATACGAGATATGGGGATGTTTTTTTGTTTGAATGTCTCTGTCACTTCTGGGGCCAAAATGGAGGTCAGATTCCAAGAGTCCATTACAAATAATGTTTTTGAATGAAGAATCTACTGTGAATCTGTTTATTTAGCTTTGACGAACCAGGTTCTCCATTCATTAAAAACCTTTCGAACAAGCAAATCTTCCAGCTTTTACTTTTTGTGTATCTATAGGACAGTTCCTCGTGTTTGGCAAGAGTTTAAAAAGAGAAAATATTTTAGACTTTTATTGTGTCCAAATGGATTCATGTATACATTGATGTTAGCATGCTGCTGGATTGGAACTGACTTCATAAGCTGCGTGTTGAAGACATAGGGATCTTTTCTCATGAAGCATGAAATGAGAAACTACTTTCACTGGAGCCCTGCTCTATAGGATTCAGACTCTGCCCTCAGGTCTGAAGGAACTCGAGCATGTCATTCCATTGGTGTTTAACGCACATCAACCAGCCTCTCCAGACGGATGGAGACAGATCAGGAGCTTTACCCGGAGATTAGGTCCTGGGAGGAAACTAAACAAATCCTTGAATGCATGAGGATCCCTTGTATTTTTGAAACAGATCAAATGAATACTCTCTCTCAGAGATGACATGCTATAGGGATCGATGTTCTAGTGAGCGAGTCACAAATAATTACAGAAAACTAATTACATACCTTTGCATACCTTTAAACAGGGCTAATCACAGATATCCATAAATCAATCTATATTTATTTTAGAGTGTAAATGCTCAATAATAAAATAATGATAATTATTTTTTCAATGACACTCAAGGACATCTCAACAGGTATAGACGAAATAAGGTCATAAAAAACCTCATACAAATCGACTAGCAAAAATAATAAAAATAGTTGAAAATATTCAGATTTAGAGATAGTTGGGACTGTTGCTCAGAGTGTTGGCTGTTTCAGAGTGCTATTGCTGCATAACAGAATGCACATAACCCAAGGTCTGATTTTTGTTGAAAGGATAGTGTCGGTGAAAACGAGAGGTAAAATGACAAAAATAATCACAGACAAGACGTTCTGTTAAATTTTTCTGCTTTGCTGAGTTGGAACAGCATTTGATACAGGGAACGAACAGTGAGAACTGTATCTGATGAAATAGTTTTTAACCATTGTATATAATTTATCTAATCTCTCCCAAATAATTTTTCATAAACTTTTTTGATAATAATAAAGCTCCCAATGCACTTCCTTGTAAAGCCCTTTGAAGTCTATTTTTGTTCAGCTGTCACTAGGGACAGTAACTTATGAGTTGTGCACGCCCTTATTGATGCTTAATGTTGTTGTTGTAATTGCTGAAAGACTGCTGAAAGTATTAGGGTCTGCGTTGAAGTTCCAAAATCTCTTGTACCTCCCTCCCTCTCAAACACACCCTGTCCTCATTCCCTTGTTAACTTGCCTGTCTTCTGTCCCTGGTTTGTTCTAATGACAGCCCTGGTGTTATTGTGTGAGAGACGTGTTATTTGATCCCAGTGAGAGTGTTGACAGGCCATTAGTCAGACAGACTCAAGGTGTAAAGTTCACTTCCCACCCCAGATGATGATCCAGGTGAGGGACGGCGGTGTGTGTGTGGGGCACATCTATTATAAACACACACAGGTCTTTAAGACAATGGTAAGAGAGATGTACTGTCTGGATAAATGCCTTCGAACCAAAGTTTTTCCTGTATGCTTTGTACTAACACTTTTGTCAAACCCTGAGGTGGTTTTCACGAGGGTCAAACACAACAATGCATGGGCAGAATTACTTCCTGACTTTAAAGAAAACTTATACACAAAGCACACTTCTATCACTTTCTTTATAATTAATTTAAAATAAGTTATATTGGATATGTCAGTGTATCGAGTCACATAACACACATATTGTGTCAACGATATAGCCTGATCTCCTCAACCACTATCCAAATCAAAGCAGAGCTTGGGTAGGAGCTTAGTGTTTGAGGAGAAGGCTTGATCCGATGGTAACCTCACACAAACAAAGTGTTACTGCAATGTTTGTTTGTTTTTTTGCTTTGAGGTTATCATGGTAGTTTCTACAGACCTCCTGTCTGTGCTAGTCTGTATCTTTAGCAAGTCAAGAAACAAGAATTGAGCAAGGGGCAACCTCCTGCTATCCCTCTCGATGCGTAATAGGAAGTGACTGTACTGCAGTTTCTCGAGTAGCTACTTGAGGCTGACTTCAGAAGTGAGCAGGTTCTCATTCACTCTAAACTAACTGTGGAGCTGGAAAACACAAGTTTCCATCCCTGGCTCTATTAGGTTTATTGATTCACTTTGTTTGTTTAGCTTTTATTAAGATTTAAACTTTAAGCCAATTACATGCTACGGCCTAATTCACTACGGCCATGATCCATTTTTTGGTTCCACAGCTCCATGATGACTATGGCTAACCATGCCCATGCTGGAGCCTCCTTTTCCATTCATATAAAACAACAGCAATGCTACATCCATTTTAAATACAGTCTTGTAATAATATGGTCTTGTAAGTAAGATTGAACCAGTGCTTTTGTCAGAGACCTATGTTTATTCATGAGCCACATGCATATTTAGAATACTGCCTTGGTATAATAGCGCTAAGGGAGTACTTAAGAATGGGAGATCTGTTTTAAAGGGATTTAAAAAAAATTTGAACTACTACCTGGTCAGAACATTTCATACATTTTAAAGAATGTTGGAAATTTGGCATTTCCATTTTGTAAAAACAGTTTATCTCTTTTTATTGGAAAAGTGAGTAAAAGTTTAATTGTTCTTTGCTGAAAAAGTGGATAAAAGATGGATAATTTTTTAAGAGAACTGGTTCTTAATAATTAAATATCTTTTTTTATTGATCTACATGAGACATCAAACCTGCGTAGATGAAAAATCCTTGACAACTCAAGGTCAATGCCAGCTAAACACAACAAGATTAAACAAATAATTGAGATCAACTGCATATTAATGACTTGGACTGTGCCTGTGATGAATGCGATAATCCATGTAAATTACAGTTTAAAGATTATCTATAATTGCCTGTGCTCGATACATATTTTATCTTTACAAAGATGCATATTGAATATGTAATTCCATTTATCTGAGCAGTACCGGATATGAGGAAGATACGTGTTTCCTGTTCCTGCCAGATTTAAATCTCTCATCAGTTGTTTCCGAGCAAATTCTCCTATGCAATAAAGCCCCAACCCTTTTCAAAAGGATTTTTTTATCTTGCCAGAGTGAAAATAATCACATATTTCTGTCTGTGTATAATTGAGGGCAGCCCTTGAAAGACAATGGAAGAGATTGAAGTGGCTTGGTTAATTGTCTGTAGGTTTGTGCACCGTGTCTTGACTCTAAAGCAGAGATTCCCAGAGCAATCCTGTGGAAGAGAGCTGAATTAGAGAATATAGCTCTGAGATTATTCACATTACAAGCTACAGCAGTTCTTGGGAATTGAGAGCGAGTATTATATGGGGAGTGGTTCTAGAGCAGTCTCTTTCATGGCTCTGCTTTCATTTTAGTGTCATTATCCTTAAGTGATTTACTGGGAGAATTGAATGAAGATAGGAAATTAAAATGAACAATAAAACTCAGTCAAAGAATAATATAATATGTATGTATCGATCGATGGCAAGGCTGAAACTGTTTTAAATCTATAAATATATATGTAAATAATTAATGTAAATTGATGACAAATAATCAATTTAAATTCAAAATATAATTGTTTATTGAATTTTTGTTTTACTTGTAGCACAGGTTTTGTCATGTAAACAACATACCTGCAATAAACCATCAATATCCTCTAAATACAATTTTTGCTTCTCTTTCTTGGTGGCTGTTTGTGTGTGGTCTCTTTAGACCACTCTCCCTTGTTTTCTAGGACTCTCTGGCATTAACAGCGTGCTTTGTGAAGCCTCGTTCCTTTCATCTTTGGGAACAATTGCAGTAACAATCGTCAGCCATGTGATATTAGTGCTTTCCTTCCTTTTACATAGTCTGAGGTAGAATCATCTTTGAATTTAACTATAGGCTAATCGTCCACTGTTGACTCCATCATTTTGCAAGTGGCATAAGGATGGCAACACCACTGAGCAGGAGAAATTGTATTTTATTTACAAAAATAGTTCAACAACATAATTATTTCTTCTTCAACTTTTTAATATTGTTTTACACTACTCTGAACTTATTTTTATTTTATTGACATTTTTATTTTATACCTTGACAGTGGACATGTGCCCGCGCACACTCGAACGCCATGCAGGACAGGTGTTCACATAGAAGTAACATTAATCTAGTGGCAGCAAACATATTACAAACACCCTAAGTGTGCTTTAACTTGTCCTTGCTTTTCCATTATCTCGGCACTTTGAGACAATGATCCACACATGCTTCCGCATACTGCTGTTCCTTAGTTTTAGAGGTGGATGGAATGACTGTAATTTCAACAAAATGGGCTGTGATGTCTCAGTAGTTGTCATTGCTCACAGAAGCCCAGCTGTCCCCGTGAGTGCGATGTGTGTCGCGTGCTGCAACGTGCCCACCTTTTGTGCCTTCCAGTCATCATACAAAGTGCATGCATCTTATTCATACTTTGTTTAAAGCACGTCAGCCACTGAAAACCAAAAAACTAAAACTGTGTTATACAATTCAAATGAATCACATTCATTCATTCATTCATTCATTCATTCATTCATTCATTCATTCATTCATTCATCTTCATGTCGGCTTTCTTCCCTTTCGGGGTCGCCACAGCGGAATGAACCGCCAACTCTCTGGCATATGTTTTTACGCAGTGGATGCCCTTCCCTGCCACAACCCATCGCTGGGAAACATTCACACACACATTCACACTTTAACACTATGGGCAATCGTTCTTATTCAATTCACTTATTCCGCATGTCTTTGGACTTGTGGGAAAACCGGAGCACCCGGAGAAAACCCACGCGATCACGGGCAGAACATGCAAACTCCACACAGAAATGCCACCTGCCCCAGCCGAGCCTAGAACCAGTGACCTTCTTGCTGTGAGACGACTGTGCTATCGCATTCATTAATGGGTTAATTTTGAAAGCACTAATATATATGTATATATATATATATATATATATATATATATATATATATATATATATATATATATATATATATATATATATATATATATATATTTATAAAAACTTCGTGTTTTGAGAGAGAACATCTATATTTATATTTAACTAATATGAAATATTCTGTTTTACAATAAGAAACATATGCATGCAGAGAAGAAAAGAATACATCTAATAAACTCTCTTGCAAACTTTATCATGTATTTTGTGGCTATACACATCAAACATGGAATGTATTTTTTTTTCCAGCTAGTTTTAATCTTTGACTCAATGTCACCTTGATGTTTACCAGGCTAAGATTTGTATGTTTAATTGAGATATAAGTGAAAAACCCTCAGACTTGTAATTTAAGTCGTCTAGCTCTGGTGGCCATCATGCTTGACAGGCCTTCTGACAGCTCCAACCGAGTCGACATTACAGGATCAGAAACCTTATTGACCTTTCAGTACAGACAGGTGTGTGAGGCTGTGTAAATGAAGCTTTTGTTAATAGAATAGCAAACAGTCAAATCAGCCTCCGACTGCACCTGCATATAGATGCTGGGTCTTTTGTCTGAAAGCTATAAAGTGAAGGAGTCGATATAGGTTTATTGGACACAAACAAAAAGTTAATGAATATTGATGGTTGTTTTTGTAAATAAGGGTTATGTAATTGAATTACAAATTTGTTAAACCATTCAGGCTTTGTGTGATGTGAATTAGTTAAGGATTTGCAGGATAAAGTGCTTAGCGTTTCAGTAAGGTGAGTTAAAAGCTTGCAGTTAAAGTACTAGTCTTTTGAGGTTTAAAGTGGATCAGAAATGTATCATATTGTAAATGCATATTATATTGTTGTTTATATGTTGTACACTTCCGAATACTGGTAGAGAGAAAATACAGTTGAAACTTTTTGGATTATACACTAATCTGAAGCTAAGAAATGAATATCAGAAGCTAACAAATAATAAATAAAAACAAAATCTCTAGAGATTTTGTGACTTTACTGATGAAAGATTTTATATATTAAATGTGGCAGAAAAATAGCTCAGTGGTGGAGTTGTGGTGAAGTAATTGTATGTTTTTACATTTAATGCATGTTTTTTTATTATCAAATGTTATTTGCCATGGACATTTTATAATGTACTTTGTATAAAAAAAAACTAAGCTAAGATTTTTGTGCCGTTTGTACTGTGTTCACTGTGTATCACAATTTTTAAATAAAACATTCTAGCTATACTCTAAAAAGTACTCAATTTACCCTCAATAGTAATCCTGAAATTCACGTATGATCTTTTTAATCTTTAAATTTTTATGTATTCACTTAAAGTAGCTGGACTCCAATGTGATACCAGTGGAGAATGTTGAGGACCAGCACCCTTCTCTTTGTTATGACACTACACATCCTCACTGTAATACCTTTCTCCACAACCATGCACCCTCCTGAGGTGGCCCCCTTAGATAAACAGAGCTTTGCTTTGCAATCCCTTTCACTTGAAATATAAAACAAGAGGTGGACATGACTCTTCACTGCCCTGATGAGTGCTATCTCTTTGTAAGCTGGGTTCAATAGACCCTCATTCGGTGTACATAAGGACAGGCCTAAGCATGCTGGCTGTAAATGAGCAGTGCGAAACTTGATCCCCGGGGATGCATTCGGGCCACCTATAGTGTGGAGTCTGGATGCTGTAGGAATCTTTTTTCATGTCAGCACTGAGAACAATCTGTCCAGTTGTCTAGGAGTCTAGGATGTTCATTTTAATTACTCAGTTTTAAAGAAGATGGCACAATACTACTAAACCTTGACTGTGATTTTGAAGGAATAACATGCAAGGTCGAAAAAACAACAACTTTGTTTTCTTATTTAATTTTACAGAACTTGGTCGAATTCCAAAATAATTAGTTTAGTGACTTGTTTGTAATAAACCCCTACTACAAGTGATAAACCCTGACCAGCTTATGGAGTTCCTGAACGAGGTCTATTTTTCTACATTTAGAGAAATTGCTTTGACGACCAATAACCAGAGTACAATCAACACAACATCAAACTGCCCATGATAGAATGAAGAGTAGACGTTTGAGTCGAGCTCACCAGAGTAGCTCAAGGGTTGTCGTGAAAGCGTTCATCATATGCTTCCAGTTCCTTACTTAACAGACAATAAATTCATTATTTAGCAATCTGACATTGTTCCTTATTGCATGGTAATCTCTGTGAAAGGATTGCTTAGCCATGATTCCCCTTATGTGACTGTTTAATCCAAGAGGGTTTTTTTTTTTCGAGTTCAGTTTCTCTGAAAGAATGAATGATGTGGTTGTTGTATGATGTGATGTTTCAGCACGCTGGCTAAAGAAATAGCTTTCAAGTAGGAATCGTTTCAGCAACTCCAAGCCGACTCTTTATTTTAGGCAATAATTTGATGCGCTTTCAGTTTTAAAACTCAGAAGGGTGTTACTCAAAACTAAAGCTATGTTTTACACCAGATGAGTGGTCATTCTTAACCCCCATAACACCCATAATAGCCCTCTTTAAGTAGCATGTCTTAAAAAAAAAAAAAACACTTAAAAAGTAGTGAATAGATTGGCATTAAAAGTTGATTCTATTTTTATGATTTAAGAAACATCTAATTATTCAGGAAATAAGTTGTTATTGTAAGTGATTCGTCATTGTTGTCTAATTTTATGTGTGTGGATTTGTCTTTTCTTCCTAATTCATTTATTAAATTTGTTTAAACAATGCATTACTTAAACCCTATGATTTGGAAACAGCTTGTTTGTTTGAAATCAAAGCTTTTTATCCTAACCTTCTTTCGGGGGCTTTCTATACATGTGTCATTGAAAGCTCTGGCTTGAGGTTGTGATGGAATTTAAATGAGAGTTTGATTTGTATAAGTCGATAAGATTAATGATAATGCACTGTATTTTTTAACTTGTTACGTTCCATCTTTCTGGCTTATCAGTTATGTGCAAAGCATTTTTAAGTAAAAAATGCCACTAGAAATTTTTTTTCTGTTATGGTAAGTAAACTACAATCCATATAAAACATTTCCTTGTTCAAGATTAGATCTTTCAAGGTGTCTTTCAAGGTGTTTGAGCAAAGTTTTTTTAATGTTTCAGTTTGGATTGCAAAATACAAATAAAGTTTCAGATATTTATAATCCCCTTTGGAGCCAAGATAAGCTTGACTTAAGTAAACGAACGGTAAAAGATGCTGACAGTCTTGACATATGTTTTCACAGGGATATAAAACGATCGTGGCACATAAACAGTAATCAGACATGCTTCTGAGTATGAATGCAGAATTCACAAAACCTCGGAGGGGAAGAAAATTAAACCCCTAAGGATTTTAGACTGGGCGCAGTAGGAAGTTTTCATTATGTTCAGTTTTAATATAAAAACAACAACATTATAGTAGTAAATAGTATCTACTAGGTTTTTAGTGAAAGTCATTATACATATTTGCAGATTTGAGTCACAAACACATATTTCCCTAAAATACACACAAATAATATTATTAATTACTACTATATACTACAATAATAACTTCATAGCCTTCCTCTTTGACTCATGACTCTGTAGTCCATTGATTTTAGGTGAATTTTTATAACAAATCTTGAGTATAGCTGAATGGAAACAGTAAGATGTCATGCCACTTTAACTCCTTTTTCTACAAGTAGTTCCACATGAAAGTTTGTGTTACATTTGAACACATCTTTTTTTTTTTAAGATTTTAGACTGGGGTCCAGATATACACCATACTTATGCCATTCAACACTTTATGTTTAAAAATATCAATGAAAATAGGCTATTTTTCATGTGCACTAATTTTGCACCCTCAGAGTCGTGTGATTTCAAATTGCCTTACATTAATTAGTGATGACAAATCACTAGAGGGTTATCTCAAATTGCCTCAGGTAACATGCGGGGTATGGACTTCTTAATTTAAAAAAAATCAATGATTCAATAGAAAGTGATCATAGTGCAAATTTGCAACATAACATTGGTTGGCTGAGACTATCACAAATGTGGTTATCATGTTTTGTTTTATTTTTAATAGCCATTCATTTGTCTTCATTGTTGAAACTGTTCTATATGCTTTCAAAATAATCATATTGCATTTATTATATTTTACTGATTAGTTCTTCTCTGTTAATATTTAAGTCCTTGTTTCTGATTTTTTCTGTCTTTCTTTCTGGTTTCATTATTCTCAGTTACACTTATACACTTATACTACATCGTAGTGTATGTACTCCTAATTAGTCCCTTGGTCTGTGTGTTAATCACCCTGTTATTGATGTCAACTGTGTATTGCTTGGTTATCTGTGAATTTAAGGCGAGTTATTCGATGTGTAAAGTTTGTCTATTATGTGATTCATCATCTAATGGTTTTGCTACAAAAAATTACTTTTCTGTGAAATTCGGCTCTTTCCTTGAATACTGAACATGACACCTATTTGCTGTTACATCATTATATAAGATTTGTTGTTTTGTCAAGCATAAAAGATTACCAGACTCAGATCACTCATTCAAAGACAAGGGTCATGTGACTGCAGATGTTCCACTGAGCAGAGAGCTTGCACCGGATGAACTGCTCTTCCTCTACCCCGTGTGCCGAGACAAGGAGAGAGTCTGCAATTAGGGCAAGAGAAATTTTAATGCATTGCAAGGCGCTAATGGCACATCTTCTGTGTGCTCGGTATGAACATAAATCAAGCGAAACTGTTGCTCTGTCACAGCAGGGTGTGTCGTCCTTCACATTGATTAACATTATGAATTCATGCCAGTATGCCTGCGTGTGAGCCCTGGGGAACCAAGCGCTATATCAGAACAGATGTGAACTCGCCCCACTGTCACCCTAGATCTCCCTGAGACAAAGGTCTCTTTTGTGTGTGGCACTGAAGGCTTGTGTTGTTAGATCCAGAAATTTCACAATGACATGGCATGGACTGTCCATTTGTGTGATTGACGAGCGTGCTTACATTTTTACAGAAATTACATTGCACAATTTGGATGCAGAATTGAGGGCATCAATCAATTAAACACCAATCTCAGCTGCATACAAAAACGCTTTGACTAAAACATCTCATACCTGCAAATACTGTGCCTGGTAAACTATTTAAATGTGTAATGTTATTAATCACAGACTAAAAGTAGTCTGTGTTTGCTACATATGTTTATTTCAATACAATATGCTCAACTACAAATATATTTCACTAACAATTTTTATGTGTTGCATTGCTTATGTAATGCTTATGTTTACTATCGTACTATGTATAACATCGCTTATAAAATTCGCTTATGAGCATCGCTTATGGACTGTTTTGAACTGTTTTGAACTGTTATTCTATGAATTTTAATACATTTAATGACTTATCCCTTGATTTCATCTCTGATCAGTTTTTACTGTCTGTTTTATCTCTAAACTGTTTTTATTCTTCTGTAAAGCACTTTGAATTGCTATTGTATACGAAAATGTGCTATGTAAATAAAATTGCTTTGCCTTGCCTTATTAAACTCAAACCAAAAATAACAATACAATGACCTCAGATTTACAGAGCATTGAGGATTTTTTCATCAATAGTGGCACACAGAACTTACTTCTCAATTAAAGTTATGCCCTGCTTTTTAGCTCTCATTTTTCTTCTACATTTGTTTATTAAACTCAACAACAGTAGTGACTCTAATTATCCCTTTAGCTATCAACTACACAAAAACTACTACAAAAAAAACTTTTGTGTAAAACGTCTATCTCTCTCGTACGCTTTTGTTAACACAGAGTGCACTATAAACACAGTGCTACATCACCAAATCAGTTTTTAGGCTCATAATCATTGGGAACCAAATCATATTTAGAACCAAGGACAAAATATATTTGGTGAGTTTTTTATATTTGTGCTAAATCTGATAGTTCTAAATGTCACTTTTGGAAGGCAGTTCTAATTAACACATTAAAGACTGTTTCTAAATGCTTTCCCCAAAAATGGTTCCCCTATGATTATGAGCCATGGAACCCGACTTAGTACTATGTAAAACCATTTTTAAGTTTTGCTTTTTTTTTCTTTAAACAGCACAATGGAATGTTTTATGTTAGCTCAAAAAAACTTTAAGTTAATATTATTATTTTATTTTTTTTTCATTTAGTGTAATTGTGATTTCTGTGAAGAACACTATTCAGGAGTGTGCCTCTCATTCTCTGCACACACAAAAAGATAAACAGTTTTTTGGCAGATTCATAGTGATGTTTTGCCACATGCACACACACACACGCACACAAATCCCAGCAGCGCTTTTTTTCTTTTAAGTCTGACTGGACATCACTTTTGTTGAATCAAGAAGACATCTGTACAGTGCATTAAATACAACTTGTGTTAAGTAGTTTGTTCTGTCTTTTTTAAATGATTGAAACTACTATGAACACTCTCCTATGCAAATAAATGTGTACGTATTGCATTGAAATACTTTTCTTTGAGATAGCGGTGTATTTTTCCTTGTTTGTTTCACTAAACAACTCTTCAGTGATGCACTTTGTGAAGGCTAACAGAAACATCGAAAAGTATGTTATAAACAAGACAATCAAAGACAGTTATGCAGGTATTGCAGGTACTTTTCGTTTTATTATTGTGTCATTACACGTTACTGCTATTACATAGTACATTATAACAGCATTTCCACTGCTCAGATCGGGTATCACTGATGGTTGCATACAAGATAAAAGACTGAAGCAGTTATGTAAGAGCTCAAGTGTCAGTAAATACAATATTCGAAAAGGCCCAGAGGAGTGTTTGGCAGGATTTTATGATTTATTTGTTAGTTTGATGTGACTGCCATTTCAGAGGAGCAGATTCGTCACATGTTTTGGTCGTTGTCATGAACACAATTCTTCTGAGCATGAGGATTACAGAACAGACCCTCACGGATCAAGAGAATGAAACGGAATACATTTTCTAATTCAGAAACTGAGTCAGTATTTAGCTAGCAAAAAACACTGGTTAAACCCTTTGCACAAGCTGTCTCCGGGAGATTTCCTGGCTTGTTTATCAGCTATGATTCGGTTTAGCACATTTTTAAGACATGCTTGCATGCACATTACATGACATCGGACCTACATTAGCAATTAGCCTGAGAAAACTCGAGCTTTACTGGAACAACATCCATATGTCACATTTCCTCCTGTAAAGTGCTTAAATAAGCAGCTGTTTCTGGGTTCTCTCGGTTTTCTCTAAAAGCAAGCAAACTATTTGTCGATTAACATGACAGTCATGCAGATTGAAAAATACAGTTTAAACTAAGATAAAATGAGATCAGTATCACAAACATCTTCTTCGAACTCCTGTGGGAATCTGTGAGATTTGAAGTGAAATTTGAGTCAGTGCATTTGCAGAATTACGTGACTTGGTGACAATGGTACTCAAAACAGGAGTTGTGGCTACAGTTTCAGATTATGTATTGTATTTCATATGTGTAAGTCAGTGCCTTAAGACTTTGCACTATGAAGCTTTGAATTTTGGTGGTCTTGTATTT
This sequence comes from Danionella dracula, assembly GCA_900490495.1. Taxonomy (NCBI): domain Eukaryota; kingdom Metazoa; phylum Chordata; class Actinopteri; order Cypriniformes; family Danionidae; genus Danionella; species Danionella dracula. Next base: position 8,202,171 of record UELW01000996.1, read on the forward strand.
CAGAAAGCCGTATACCGTTTTTGTGCATGAATCAATAAAAAAAGGTTTTATAATTTATTCTCTTTTAAGAGGTTACACTTTAAATTGAAAGAAAAATACCCATTGACTTCTGTAAGAAAGAAAAAACATACTCTATGGGGAAAATGGCTTGAGAAAATTTTTTATTGAACTGAAGAAAGAGAATAAAGAGTTTTCTTGTTTGAGTTAGTGGATAAACAAGAAAAACATTAAATTATTTTGTAATGTGTTGATTGCTTGGAAAAAGTATGCATTTTGCTACCCAAACTAATCATTTAAATGTAAATTTTTTTACTTTACTTTTTATCAGTGAAATGCAACCTTCTGATATAAAGAAGACGTTTTTCCAGTGTATGTCATGACAGTCATATTTCCCAGTGGCACTCGGAAATGGCATTGCTTTTAACACTGATAGCTGGGGACTAAGTGAAGGAAGATTAGACTTGACTTGTGTTTGGCGGGTGTTCATTTTGGACCTGCACTCAGAGGCTGAAGCACATGATCTTTTCTGAACTCTGTGAACAGTAGGTGGCAGCTGACGGAAGTGGATTAGCACTTTGTTTTTATTTAGCAATTTTACTGCGATCAGATGTGCCTGTTCCAACACCTAGAAATATTACCACATATTACTGGTCACCTCAGGAATAAAATGCTTTTGGCATGGTCACCATTCACAGTCAAACTTTTGCTAAACACATTTTCAATGAGAAATCTTCTATCCTCTAAAGGTATTCAAGGAAATTGAGTGATCAGTCTATGGGAGTCTATTTTAGTTCTTTACATGTGAATATGTTTCCATCCTCGTTTTGTCTTGTTTTTCTGTCTTTTTTCCCCTCCCTCTGGCATTGCTTTACCTGCTTTGATGAGCCATTCCATCAATCCCACATTTAATGAAAAATGAGACATCTATAATTCAATTCTGCCTCATTTCTCTCAGTCAAAACACTATTAATTAATGTCCAAGTACTTTATCTGGAATGGCTGGCAGTCATGTAGTGGTGTAATTGCATTCTGTAGGGAAACATATATGTTTGACAGCTGGTTCTGGGTTTGATCATTAGAGCAGAGAGACGCACTCTTAATATGCTGCTGACATTGTGCATTATTTAGAAATGTAGCCTTTGGTTAGTATATGGTTTAGAATCCTGTCTACTTTTCACATCGAAAATAATTTTTTTGGATAGACAAGGGCAAAACTGTTTTTTTCTTTTTGTCTTAACAAAATATTTATGCATTTGTATTCTGTTTTTGGATTTTTTAATGTGGCCAACTAGAAAAAGTCAGCAAGGTGTTTGGGGTATGCATGCTTTTACTAAAACAGTGTATTTCTCAGTTCATAACCCCTCAGGTTTTTTAATACATTTATTGTTTAATTTTCATTGTGTATGAGAAGGATTGAAACCCTGCTGCAGAAGAATATGTGTGGATGCTGTCTAGTTTATACATAATGCCTTCACATGCATGATCCAGCATTTTATTGTTTCTACACAAATATGTTTTACAGTTTTTACAGTTTATGTGTTATATTGAATCATAATAAAAGATGTTTTCCTTTGTGCACATTGGAGCCATTATTGCTTGGAGAGGAATTCATTTAATCATCAAACTTGGTGTTTTCAGTGTTTAACCAGTGTCTAGTGTGTGTTCACGAAGTCCACTGAGTCCTTTAGGGTTTGCTTTATTGTAAAATGTGCTACTTTTAACCTGCTGGTGGTTTCATTAGCTTTATCTTTACGACAGCTCTCGGGTCAGACAACAACTCGGTCTGTGTTCAGAATCAGTCAGCATGTTCTACTTAAAGAGTTCTTTATCTCAGCAACAGCTTCTCTGCCAGCCAGTCTGTCTGTCTACCTACTTTATATACATATAAAAAAACAAGCCTCCTGGCTTCAGTGTCTTTTACCTGTTGGTCTTCTGCCAGGTGAGTAGAGGAGGAGCAAGCCTCATTTACCTGTGCAGTGTCAAACAATAGCCCGACTTTCTGATTGGCCAGTCTGTTGCGTCCCCTCCCTTGGCCCTGGTTGTAATTCAACACCTGGCAGATTGCGCTTGTGCTTGAATTAGTCTTGTTCACACAGTCTCAGAAAGCAAGTGTCTGTCCCCCCGGAGAGACTCATGCTTCTTCCTCATGAAATTCTGAATGGATTAGATTCTTGTCGTGCACTTACATTTGGCCAACTTGCAAGGAAACTAGTATTGGATCCAGAGATTTTGCTGGTTGTTTAAGTCACATTGATTTTTTTTTACTGGATTTCAAGTCCCACATTCTGACTTCATCTTGGGGGTTTCATCACATGGGTAAGTGATGTTCTTAATTTAATCCATGCTAAGATGCAACATGATTATAATAGTTTTTTTCTTTAAGTTAATGAGTATGCAATTAAAAGCTGCAGTCATTTTGGGAACCAAAATCATTTTATTTCCTTTGGAATTCATTTGCTACCTTTTCCTCACATGTTTTGCTTTACATTCAAAAAGAAGAAGTGAAAGAAATGAAACTGTGCAGTAAACTGTATCTTTACTAATTGTATTCCATCATTTGTACTCAAATCAGGTTTTTATTACTGATGCAGCATCTAATCTCTTCTTCTTTTCCTATTTTACACAAACACACGGAGGGCTCATTAGTAGGATCACAGTTGTTCTGTGGCCAATGCTTTTCTTGCATGTAAATCACTGCTTAAGAATATTATCCCCCTCATATGCTAATGTTCCTCAGTGTGTGCTGTGTATGATATTTTTCAATTAGTCTACTCAAATGTATAATTTTGAAAAATTATGGATATCCTGCAAAAGTACACTCTGTTTCTGGAAATACTTAACAAAATTAAACAAAATAGTTGGTTTTTCAGCAAAAACTGTAATAAACTTTATTTATGAACTTGTTTTCTTTCTTATTCCAAAATGTACTGATAAATAGGCCTAATGTCCTGTATAAATATTTCAATATAGACCAAATATAAATTATAAAATATGTAGTATTATGATTCAATCTTGAAAATCCATACTTTGACATACTTTGATATTTTTTAAACAAACTTTTAAACTTGTTTTTTCTTACCATTTTTATTTAGAAACTCTTGCCTGACAAATACATATAAACATATTTTTTTTCCAAGTTGACTTACACTAGAGGGAGAGACAATATTTAATTTGTTATAAAAGCAGAGTTTAACACAGGTAGGTCACAAGAGAGGTTTTCTCAGCTGATCACACCAACATCAAAATGACAGATAGACACTATTTTGTCAAATATAATATTGTACAATAGAATTTGATAAAATTACGAAGAACTTGGCTACCCTACAAACCTACCTACAAAATACCTGTAATACCTTGCTTTGTCACCAATGCAGCAGTTTATTTAGTGTCTATGAGGACTAAACTTTAAGAGGAAGGAGAATTGGCTTCAGAAAGCAAGCTCTTAAAGGGATTGCTCCCTAAAAAATGAAGGGATATATCTAGCCACTATTTCTGAACCTGTAAGGGTGTGCCATTGTTTTCCAACTGTGAGAGTCAAGCACTACTGAAAGAGCAAGCTAATGCATTAATGCAAGACAGGATGTCACCACTCATCTTTTCTACAGTGAATTTCACCTATATCCAAAGTGCAAGTGAGCTCCATAGATAAAGAAACTAACTTTTCCTTTACCGTGATTGAATGTTTTCATCAAAAAAAGTCTTTCTGGTGTGGAGTCAGCAGGAACGAGGCAGACTGTCTCACTTTGTTCACCGGGGAAGCCACTCTAGTCCAGAGGGAGTGATTCTATTTCACACAGAGAAGCTTACGTCTTTCAAGCATACCATTGTCTCGTCTAATCCCACAGTCCACATCCATTCAGGCACCAGCGTAACCCCCCCCACCCCTCCCCATCATTCTTCTCTCTACTGGTTCCTTGCTTTTTGCTCATTTTCAGAGGTTTACATGTTGCTACTTGGAAGACCAACAATACTTTTTAGTTCCTAAAAACAGGTATTTTGAGAACTGTGGATTGATAAACATTTAAATCACACGTTATATTTTGTTTACTCATATTTTTCCTCGGACTGTTATATAAAGCAGTAAATTCAAAATGTCTGTTTAAAGAGTAAAACTACTCTTTGAATACCATGCAAGCAGGATTGTTTTTTATGTTAAAGATTTACAATTGAGATTGAATAAATTTATTTATGTAAACCTGGTAAATTTGGTAAAATTATGTAACCTGATCATTACTTAAAAATGCATTATAGAAAATTATAAAATGATTTAAAATTATAATTATGTTGACATTTTTGTTAAAGTGATGTACCCATCGAATGGCTGACATACATGAGATATTTAAATCTGCTGACTGTATAATGTGTACCTGCTCACCCTAGCCTTCTATACTGAAGAAGTAAAACTCAGAGACTAATTGAGTTAGAGCATCTTGGATTGAGCATTAAAAACTGTATTTGGAGATCTTGACCTCTCTGGACTTCTGAATAGAATCCATGACCTCACTTATCCCTAACGTTGGCCGATTGGGTTAGTTGATTGGAGTGTTTTATGAGTCTGAGATTGGGCCGCTCATGTTTGTGTGAGAGGATTGATCATGTTCTGTGGCAGTCACAGGTGTTTGTAGAGAGCTGCTTTAGTAACACAATGTTTACCCATTGTCCATCTCTGCTGTTTGGCCTGTTACTGCTCTGTTGTGTTTGTTAAATTGCTATTGTTCTCAAACAACCTAGTTCTTGAGATTCTGTAGCTGTTGAGTTTAAATAGCTGGCGATTTAAAACAGAATGAGAGCTATTAAGGTAAGTCAATATACAGATTACAAAAGAGGAGATTGTATGCAATTTGCCTCTTCTTGCTTCTCTACTCTTTATTTGTGGACATTTTGTTGGCTGGTGGATAAGGAGATTGACTTTTGATCGGAAGGTCGCAGGTTCGAACCTCAGATCCACCAAATCAAAGGTGGTGTGAGTGATGAAAGCTACAGCTGTGGTGCTCTTGAACAATTCACCAGTTTCCCGACTACTCCCCGGGTGCCACAGCCATGGCTGCCCAATACTCCGGGTGTGTGGTCACAGTGTGTTTGTTCACTGCAGTGTGTGTACACTAGGATGGGTTAGATGCAGAGCAAAAATCTGGTCAACTGGTCAATTTCACTTGGTTACTTTAATTTGTCTGAGACTAAATTAATGCTTGTCAAAAGTCAACTACAGCATGTTTTCTTTATGTTAAAGAAAAACAATCATTTTAGTGGCAAAGGTAACAAAAATGATTGTTTTTCTTTATGTTAAAGAAAAACAATCATTTTAGTGGCAAAGGTAACAAAAAGTATTTTTTATTTATATTTTAAGCATCAATGATATATTAATAAATAAACCATTAAGAAGCATACCAATTTCCCCCGTAGTGTATTAGAGTACTTTTGTTTTTCATCAAATGCTCTATTTGTTTGAGTAACTCAAGGCACTTGACCTCAAACTGCACCATGGTATTTTTTCCAAACTATGTTGCTCTGTATATAAAAAAAATTAAGAATCGCATAGTGTTTCATGAAACCCTTTCCTACGTGTCACTAGAGAATAGACACATTACAGGCACTGAGTCCAGGGGGTTTCCTCATCACGTTTCATCTCTCTGGGATGTGAATGGAACCTCTGTCAGCACCGGCGACAGTAATTTGTTTGGCTTATAAAGACTGCATTTGCTCTTTATTGCTCTCTTTGATGGAGAATTCAAAGTCGCTCCATCACGAAGAGCAGTTCAAAATAAACCCGGTTTAATTAGCATTTCAATTTCTGTCGATGGTGATTTAGAGTGCCATCCAGTGAAACTGCCTCTCTGTCATTTATTTCTGTTATCATCGCCTGCCATGGAGACCCCAGTGAACGATGCCAAGCATTTAACAGCTTTATTCAAGCTTCAATTTTCAGTTTGCTGCTCTGTAAACGCCAGTCCGATCTTGAAAATCAAGCATCTCTGCTTCCTTTGAACATTTCAAAAGCAGATGTGTGAATGTGCAAACTTTGATCTTCTCTGACCGGAGGACTTTGATTGGGGGGAAGCTCTGTACTTTTCCCTTTTATGAAACTTGATACATCTGTAATAATTACAGAGAAAATCCCTGCCGTATAGAGCCCCCTTTCCAAAACACTTTTAATTGCTTCTGTTTAAAGAAAAAGGGGTTAGGTTATATGTGATATTAATAACATGATATGATTATTTCATATTAAATATATAATTTTGTCTTTACTTTGCCTTCATATTTCTTTATCTTCTAAAATGTTTAGCTTTTGATAAACATTTTTAAAGGGGATAAAAAGGGAAAGCATGATTGATATCCCAATTGGTAGTTATCATCAAATCTGCATGAAACGATATTTAAATGCAGAGTACTTTAAGTGCATGCAGGATGTTATCTCCATTCATGTCAATCAACTTCTTTACTGTATGTAAATCCCTTATCTATTTGCATAGAAAAATGCTCAGCATTGACAATGTGATGACACAGTCATAGTTTTTGCTTATTGCTTGATCCTATCATGCATGTGGAATAAATTGGGATTGCTATGACAGAGGGTCCTCTTGCTGTTGAAAAACATTTACTCTTGACATAAATGAGTATATGACATAAATGAGTTTGAGTATAGTCCCCCCCCCCAAAAAAATACTCATATTTTCCCAACTACGTAACAAACTACTGTTCAGAAGCAGAATTCAAAACCTACAGGTAGACAATAAAGGATATTTGTAATGAATTCTGGTAGAAATGTTTTTAGTTTTTACTTTCACCAGGGAAAAGGCTAAGGTATAATATAATGTTTCATAATTACATTAAATCAGACATTAGAGCCCATAACCAAAAATTTATTTACATTTACTTCAAATATATAACATTATTCTTTACATTAATTCAGCGAGTTTTGATTTATTTTACTGACAAGTTTAAAGTACTTAATAAATAAAGATACAGCTATGTGTTTTTTAAAGATCAGGATCCTATATAAAGTATATATTTCCTAAAGGATCCTATATGAACTATATAAGCTGCATTTTGCAATCATGAGCTGATTAGATGATTTTGCTGCAAAGAGTGTCCTACTATCTGATGATTCTTCAATATTAGCTTCAAATGACACACCAGACAGGCCATGCTTGTTGTAAAATAATTTGTGAAAAACTAAAGGTCACTGATTCATGAAATGTAGCTCCTCCAAAAAATATTTTAGTATGAAATTATAAATATTAAGTAAAAAAAAAAACACTTTTAATCTTCAATATTTAAACAATCAAACAGCTTGTATCTTTTTACAGTAATTTGTGTCTCACACCTGCAATGGTGAACCTGATGGACTCTTCACTTTGTGTACGCATGCGTGTCTGTGTGTGTCGCACAAGTCTGCACTCGTTCACCGGTGTCTTGGGGAAAAGTTTCTGATCGCGATGTTGCTTAGAGACCATAGCATGTTTTGTGCTCATTTTAAACTCTGAAAAGCTGCATGAATGCTGAATGTAGACAATAGGAAACCCAGTCAGTCAGTAACTCTTTAAAACATGTACAATGATACATACATTACTGGTCCTAGTGCTTTAGTTAAACAACAGGTGTTTCGCTCCTCCCAAAGCTGCCTTTTCCATATGGAAGGTGTCATTCATATCCATGTCATAGCCTCTTTGTGATACATGACCTTATTTGACACACCCTTGAAACTATAGCACTGGATTTAAAGCTGGATTCTTTAAAGGATTTACAAGACATTACACATCATAAACAAAATCATGGGGGTGGAAAAGCTATATAAGCTATAATAGCAAATCAATATCAGAATCATAAAGATCTTTATTGCCAAGTGTGCATGTGCACACACAAGGAATGGGTTGCGGTACAGGGGTACTCTCCAGTGTTCATACAAAAAAAGTCACTTTAGCGTTGCACAGTAACACAGGTACCATAACACTCGTTCCACAGTAACACAGTTGCACAGTAACACAGGTTATATAAGTAAATTGCTCAAGTTAAAAGTAAATATATGAAAGTGTTGGTGGGGAAACTATGGGTTCAGGAGCTGAATGACCTGAGGAAAGAAGCTGTGTTTGTTCCGGCTGTCCTTATGTAATGGACTCTGAAGCACCGGCCGATGGTAAGAGCTGGAAGAGGTTGTTGCCTTGGTGGGCAGCATCTAGAGTGATTTTGAGAGCCCTCTTTCTCATTTTGGGGGTGTACAGTTCTTGAAGGGAGGATAGGGGAGCTCCAATTATCTTTTTAGCAGTCGGAACTGTCTTCTGGAATTTCCAGATGTCTGATTTGGATGCTGAGCTAAACCAAACGGTGATGGAGATGCACGAAACAAACTCGATGACCGCTGAGTAGAACTGGGTCGGCAGCGGCTACTCCACTGGTACCACAGTATTTTTTCATGATGGTGAGAAGGGGGTGAGCGGGGAGGGGGCTTCTCCTGAAATCCACTACCGTCTCCACTGTTTTGAGCATGTTAAGCTCCAGGTTGTTCTTGCCAATCCAGAGAGCAAGCCGCTCCACTTCCTGCCTGTATGCAGACATCCTGAATGAGACGGATGACAGTGGTGTCATCTGCGAACTACAGGAGCTTCACCGAGGAGTCTTGGGAGGGGCAGTCGTTTGTGGAGAGGGAGAAGAGTAGTGGGGACACACTCCTGGGGGGCGCCAGTGCTGATGGTGCGGGTGTCAGAAGTAAATTCCCCCAGCCTCATTAGCTATTGTCTACCAGTCAGGAAGCTGGTGATCCACTCACAGATAGATTCAGGAACTGAGAGCCGGTGTAGTTGCATCTTTCATACAAATTTTAAATCCTCATTTAAATAAACTTCAAGTGTTGATCCGTGAAGATTTCTGTTGTTAGCAAATAAATAAATCTGTGAAGAAGGAAATAATGCAATACACATCGTGTTTCAACCGAGGGTTGAAAAACATGCAGAATGTTCCAAAGTGGATGCAAGAAATTGTCCATTTGCCCACTTTTCTTGACTGTGAACTTCTCAATTGCTGATCTGAGAGTTTCCATCATGTGACTACTCTAGACAGCTCCTGGTGTTAAAAGAGACTGGAGAGTTTAAAAGAGAATGTATAAAAAGTAAAAAACATGTACCTTTGGGATTAATTCTGAACTTCAAAATTGCTCCTACTTCACTTACAAAATAGGTTTGAAAGTGCAGTGTCTCGGCTGTTGTGGGCCAAAGTTAAGTTGGAACGATTTTTTCCTATTTGCTTTGCCGCTCCAGGTTATTTGTATGAAATGCACAACACCTTGTCATTTATTAGGTGTTCATGTAATACATTTACAGTCTTGTCCATGCCTGTCAAAAGCACTTGAGGAAATGATACGATTCTTATCCATATTAATTTTCTGACTCATCCGCCATCGCCTGGCCACTGCTCATGCAAATCAGTTTCAAGATAAGCCCCTTTCCTTTCCATCATTGGAATGGATGGACCCCTGCTTTCCCTTCACATACACAAACACACAGACCTCATGCTGTTTTCCCCATCGGCATAGGGAGCTGTTGAATGGCATCTGTGATCGCTTCTCTGCAGCTACTAATGATAGCTGCAGAGAATATATGGTGTCCTATGTGTAGTGCTTTTTTAGAAGATTGCATATTTTATTTTTCTTTTGCTTTTTTGCCTTTAGCTATTATCTATTTTACAATCATAACATGTTTGGGTGTTGAGAAGCCAACTAGTTTTGCTAAAATGCTTACACACAATAAAACTTTTTTTAACACATTCTCATGTTTCATTTGAAAATGAGGAAAACAGAAACTCAAACGTTTCATACCATTTGGAAACAATGAAAGCATTTTATATCTCAAAACATAACTCGACACTGCCAGCTGTTTTCACCTCAGGTGTCAGATTAGCAGGGGGGACTTTCTACAGAATTAACGTGATTTCAGACACACTGCTGTCTTCGATCTTTCTTATCAGTCTTATTGATCAGGATGTTGATGGAATGAATGATCGAGTTTTTGATCGATAATGTCAGACTGAAAGCATGTTTGGAAGACAGATGCTGTTGAGAGATTCAAATGAACAGAGTTTATCTGGCCTATGGCGTTGATAAAATGTTCATTTGACAGTAACTTGTTTTATAATGCTGAATCACTATCAAGCTAAATGATGGTGGCGCTGGGGGATTTGAAATAATGTGCAAACATTTTCTTTGATTTTGAGACCAAAAAATTCCCCTCTGCCATTTACAGAGTTGTTTGTCTTCTGACCACTCCTTTATTTTACTCCTTATTCTACACTGAGATGCATTGGTGCTTTATTCTCACATCAACATCGACCACATTAAGAGGCTCATCACAGCAGTGCTGATGCTCTTCAGCATGTTATTGATCCCCTCCTCCTCCTCCCCTCTCATCTTTTTGTAGATAGTACTCTCTCTGAATGAACAGGCTTAGAATGGCAGTATGTTTTAATGTTACAAGTATTATAATATATTTGAACATTACAACCCACATTCTACTCCTTGGTATGGTGGTGAGTGAACAGGACATGTAAGTGCAGTTGCGAATCAGGCAACTAAAGGTTTGAATCCTGGTGTCTAGATATTTCTTGTTCTTTTTGCCCCTCTCCAATTTATTTTCCTGAATTTGATTTTTGACTTTTCATAAAACACTTCTGCCATTTTAATAGTCTATTATTGTTTTGTTTTTTACTTTTTTACTGAATGTCTGAAATTGTATCTGATAAAAACAAAAAATATATATTTAACATTAGATTTTTTTACACACTTTTTATCTAATGCTACATGCTGGGGTTGACCTCGAGATGAAGTATACTGAGTTTTCAATGAAAAAAAGGCCAAAACATTAATTTACTTCAACGTATATGTTTTTGCAAAGTATACCTTGAACTAGCTTTCTGACATTATAGTCTTGGATAGAATAAAAAAAAATCACAATTCTAATCATCTTTACAACACATTATATATAATGTTTCCCACTTCTCAGCATACTGATACACATTTTTCTCCTCTCATTTATTTATTCCTAAAACGAGTTCAGCAGTTCTAGGATCCTCTCCTAATAGTTGAAAGCCATGGGTGAAGTGTTGGTGCATTAACAAGCCTGTTAAAACTTAGCAATTTATGGTGGGAATTCAACCCAGCAACCTTCTTCCTCAAGGCAATAGTGCTAAGCCACCATCTCCTTCCTCTCAACATCAACAACATCAAACAAATATTTGTAAATACACATCTCCATTCAAATCTTTCAGCTAGTGTCTACATACTGTTTTAAGCAGGGAAGCAGATGCAGCCGAGTCTATTCTTGACCTTGCTCATATAACATCTCCTCTCCACTCCATGAAATGAAGGAAGCCGTTTTCCCTGTCAACGTGTTATCTTTAAATCAGCTTACTAATGTATTGTATTCCAGAATTAAACGGTCCCCCCTTTTCTCTCTGCTTCTCTTCTCCGCTCTCATGATAAGATATCCTCTCATTTTGTAGAGTGATAACTCAGTGAAGCGTGCTTTACTCGTCCCACAGTACTCCTGTAATTGACTAACTTTTCAGTATCTCACTCTCGTTCTCAAGTTATTTAGCATTCATTTCAGTCACAGAAATGTGAAGGCTGCCAGAGTCAGACACTCAACAACAAATCACACACTCACACAACCTCACAAACACTCAGCTCAGTAACGAAATTCACTCTAGTGCAGACACAATGTGCATCAACAGCACTTTGCCTCTGTCAGTCTTGAATTATGTATTTTGCTTGATTTTTCCCACACCCTTCAACAGCAGATATGCATTAGTTGAGTGAGAGAAAGAGAGAGATAGAAGGAGAGAGATAGAAGGAGATGGAGGGTGCTATAGATCTTGATTACAGTGACACTCTCATTAGAACACACATGCTCACATAAACACTCTTGTCAATAGTAAGATGTTAATATTCGCAGGACTTTAATTCAGTTTCTCTCCTAAGTGGTCTCATGAGAAATAATTGTGAGTGTAAATGATGCAGACACGCCATTGTTAAATCTATCTTTTCTATTCAGTTATTTTTTCCTGTGCACTTGATTCCCTTTAGCTATATTCCCTAACTGATTTGCCCCACACCTATTTCCAATCCCCTTTGAATTTTATCGCTGTGCTTCGCTCTGTTCGTTGTTGTTGGTTATCTTTATTGTGTCAGTGTTTTATGTAGATTGCTGAAATAAGTAAATCAGTGTGATTTTTTAAATCTTATGATTAAATTCTTCTAAAATTAACTGTACCATATCAACTTACTTGTTTTAAGTTCACGCAATATATTACAACCCTTAATTCGAGCCATAGATACCATACCACAATAGTTATACTGACTCGGTGTCTACATTGTTTTTGTGGGAGTGAAATTATGACTTTTTTTGTTTTATATTTACAATGTGTGATTGAAAATCTGCCAAACCCAGCTGTCTATGTAAACCATAGAAACATGAAACATTTATAAAAATGTTAATTATTTATCAAGACTAACTTTTGCATAGTATACTCTATTCAATTTTCAAGCTTTCACTCCCATCTTTTCGAGAAGGAAACAAGACCTGCTATGGCCGCTGCTGACCAAAATGTTACATTCAACAGATTTATGCGCTTGAGTGATTTGTAAGACAGCCTCCCTTTTCTTCCCAGGAGTCCCATCACATTGTTCTCCTCTACTGCTGCAGAACCACTTAGCTATTAAAACTCAAACACTTTCTCTTCGTCTACACGTTCTTGCATTGAAAGAAAAATAGACATAAATGTGTTCTATCCAAATAAGAAGTTTCTGCCATTCATTTAAAATCGCCAGGTTTATCAATTAGTGATTGACACATTTATTTAAAGTTTCAGACACAAACCCTGAGTTTTTGTTTTAATATGTTTTTTTATAAACAAAATTGTTTCTTACATGCCAAAATGCATAAAAGCGGTGTGCGTTTCTGCTGGATTGCTGCAGAAGCAATGTTGAAGGAGGTTTGAATACAGCTTTGGATCTTCTACATGCATAACCGTCTTTTCCATTAATAATACTTTTGTTATTTTGACAGATAAATTCATTTTGATATCATTATTAAATAAAGGTTGCTACACTTGTTTACATGAAGTTAATTTCTTCTCTAAGGGTTTAGAAATCTCCTAGACCTGTCAAAACCTGAGCAGAAATCTCATGTTAATGTTGCAATTTTTTGAATGCAATAAGAGTATGTAAAAAGTTCAAAAAAATGTAAAACTGTGTTTATTTATGCTCAAGTGTAGATTATTCAAGTATTTATTGCAGTCTCTTAGCTCTATCTGATGACAGATTTTCAATATGATTAACGCCCCATGGTCCAAGCTTATAGTTGCCTTGTATTTTATCACACGCATGCATGAACTCAAGAAATTGAAGACTTTTTGAAAACAGGTCAGTCACTTTCACTTGTTAACACACTTGTACACATATAAGAAGAAAATGAAATGTAACTTGTAATGAGTAACAGGTGATTTGCTTTTTCTTTTTTCTTTTTTACAGAGGGAGGTTTTTTTAGGAGTTTTTAATATATATTCTATAAATCGAATGCATGGTGCTTTTGTAGAGTGTTTAAACACTGGACAGGTCATAGAGAATTAAAACCTCTCTGCTAAAGATAAAACAGTGTTTAATGGCAAAGCAAACCACCAAGGTCAGATACCTGGAGAGGTTAATTACTGCTTTGTCCCGAGGCCTAACATTGACACGAGTCATTCAAAGGCCGGTCAACCAAAGGCCAAAGCTTTTTTTACCCTGAGCGCTCTTACAAATGGTTAGGTTCTCTCAAGTCATGCTATCACTCATTCGAAAGGTCATAAGGGATGTCACTGTCACAGCTTCTCAAGCGCAAAGTGTGCTGATTCCCAAGCAGTAATGTCTGGGCATTGATTGGTGGCAGGCGGTATCGTTTAATTGGTTGACAGACTCTCTCAGGCCCTCAGCGTTTAATCACATGCGCTGCATTTATGAGACCCTTCTGAAAGCCCAATTAATCAAAACACAACAATCAATGAGTAGCAGTTGTGCGGATGGTAAACCAGAAACTCCCTTAGTCCCTGAATGACAGAAGCCATGTGATTTGCTAAGATTTTATTCTTTTTTGATTGATTGGGTTTTGTAATGCTTCTAGCAATTTGTTTAGAATTGATTCCTTTTGAAGAGATGAAGTCAGCTTTAATAGTTTGACAAAATGATACAGATGAACCACATGTTTGAGGTTACATTATTTTTATCTTTCACAATGTATAAACTGATAAGGTTTCTCATTAAATATGGTTTCAGTCTAAAGATTTCATTATAGTTGTATTCAATTGCATTAGATAATTTCAGCCAAAACAGATGTGACGTTGTTAAGGGCTTGTTTACCTATGGATATGAGTTGAACTATTTCTTAAACAAGTACTTTTATAACAGTAGTGGCTACAATCAGACTGCAAGTTTTCAATTTTCAAATTGGATTTTTTGATGTGTTCGTTCACATTAGAAATATCATGCGCCTGCCGTCCGTTTTGTGTTAATGAAATGCGGCTCCAATGTGCAGAAGACGAAACTACGTCCCCTGGAATACACTGCTAACAGACGTAAGCACTGGAGTGTCTGCTCTCAGGCACTTGAGGCTACGTGGGTGTAAATATTTGAGCAGAGCCAACTTTATTAGTATTAAACAATATTAAGAAAAGATTGAGACGAAAAAGAACACATATTATGGTATAGTCCCAGAAGAACCCAGACCAAAGTCGTATAGAAAGCAGTCAGATATGTATCGGATTCAGGACCACATATGAAAGTGACTGGGGATGGATTTGAACAAAAAAAACAGAACAGACTAAAAACTGTTCAAACTCATAAAAACATACATGGGCAACAAAAAAATTGGGTCACTTTGGCCTGCAGTCGGAATATAACCATAGTGTTCCTTTTTTGTGTCTTTTTGTGATTTATCAACATCAGTTGAAAATTTCTCATCACCAGATTAAGTATAGAAAAATTAGATCTTCTTAATAATACACTTCTTCATAAAACCCACCTTTTATTATTACCTCTTGAACACACAACAATGTATTTAGAAGAACTTTAGTCAATTATATGGTAAAACATTAGACTTCCAGACATTCAATCTGGAGTGCTGCTTAAAATAAATAAACCAAAATATATTTGGAACAAATGTGCGTTCTTTCTTGAAACTGGAAACGTCATTAGTGGTTTTTAGTTTCATCATCAGTTTTTTTGCTCATGGGTTGAGGAAAATAAATCTGTTTCCTTGAGTATAATTTATGTAATTCCTAGAATCAGGAGTTAGGCAAGACGTGCAGTTGATCACATCCAGGCGTCTGAGGAGATTTTGAACGGCTCTCTGGAGCACTGGGTCACCCGTGGCTAATCATTAACTCATTATTGTACATCGGCCCATAGATCTGTGCTAACTCTAGTGCATTTAGAGCTCTGACAGTTTTATGGAAGCTTCACAATACATCTGTTCTGAGCAATAAAACACTGAGGTCTTGGAATGCTGTGGGAATGTGACCACATGAATAGACTGTGTTCTTTCTTGAATCATGTTTAGTGATTCTGACTCCTTGAAATGACTTTAATTGCATGAGATGTTCTGCTATGGTGGCTCATCTCTTCTTTTTCATATGGTTCACTGCTTATTTCACTCAACTTTGCTTTCAATTAATTTGCATTAATTTTTGAACCCATTCTGCCTTTACAAGTCAAACTAAATCTGCTTAACTTTTTTTGCATGTGAATAAGGCAGATAAATGATAATAAAGGTTAAAAAATTAAACTCCATTTGAGAACTGTAAATTTATGGTTTTCTCAGGTCACCAGATGTTACTGATTTAAAAGCTTATTCTATAAATAATGTTGAGAAACTTTTTTCAGTCACTCTATACAGTGTAAAGCTGTATTTAGGCGTATGGTATCGATGCTACCCATACTGCTACAGAATCCAAAGAATAAATTCTCACACAAAATTATTGATTCTAGTTTTGTCACAATATATTGATAAAACTAAGTTAGTAAATGATACATAGATATAAACATATATGGGGAACTATATATATATCATTGGTAGCTGCCTCACTCGGGACTAGCCAGTGACGTCATGTGCCCGATTGTCATCAAAGTATATTAATCATTGAATGAGGGTAAATGCAACAGTTTATTTTATTCCACTGAACAGAAATTAATTCTCATATGATAATTGTACAAATTAAATGTTGCGGTAACACATCAAAAATATGACAAAAATACATGCAACAGAAGCAGCAATACATTATATAATGTATTGATATAAACAAAAATGTATCAGTCATCATCATAATCTATTGGTTTGGCTCAGGTGAATGTATTTCTTTTTGTGTGCTAGAACTAATTGTAACAAAAAATTGCAGACTTAATTAAAGTTTTTACAAATATTTTAAAATCTTTACTTTATGTTTTTATATAGCACATTTTCGACTGCTGTTCATTCCAAATACGATAGAGTTAAACATTTCATTAGTATCTGTATTTATATGGCCAATTCTTGATTCTGATACTTTTAAGACTGATCAATATTGGCATGATACGAATGTTAACTACAAGCTAGCCCAGCACAGCATCAATGCTAACAAAGGACAGACTATATTTGCCTCGTTATATATCATAGAAATACAACAATATACATTTATTCACTGGTGTTGAAAAACTATATTTTCACTCATCAATATTCTAACATGGTGTGATAACAATTCTAACTGCTAGCTAAGCAAACAACAAAAAAGATAGCAAAGGAAGATTATTTGCTTTCTCGCCAAACTTTGACTCATTCATTCTGTGTTTAATTTTGGATGCAAGCCAAGTATGAAAGCGTAAGAGCTTGCTCTGTACCAGGTTGACGATTCTCAAAGGCTCGCCGCCTACAAACAATTGACGAATAGTTAAATATTTTCAGAGGTGCACATCAGGGTTCACAAGTGAATGTCTATATGAACTGCTTTCCCAGGGGGCAATTAGTAGGATTTACCCTCAAATATCGATTGACCTATAAATAATCACCCAAACGTTATTCTTTACTCATCCACCTCTCTCACCTGACATTCTGATTTCCTGACTTGACCTCTAAACTGAGACTACTAGAGCATGTATGTAGAGGTATGGCATCGCAAATGTTTGTAAAGTGAAATATGAGCAAAACTGAAACCTGTAATGCAATGGCTGTGGACATTGTTGATCATTTACTGTAACATGATACTTATCTTTTTAGAAACAATTTTTCTATTAGTCAGACATGACCTGGTTTGCACAAAGTTCCATTCATTTAACCGCATTGTAAACAGTAGAAACAATGAAGCTTCTGATTGATACAGTCTGTTCCTACCTCAGTTTTTCTCCTTGAATGTTGCTAGAAAAAACGTAACTGCATGCAGATACATATTTGCAAAGAAATATGCATTTTAACCTCACAAAAATATAATTTAATTAATGGTTTCACAGTTTAGCATGTTAATACATTTATTGTGTTAACATCTATGGATTTGCATAGTCAACCATTTAAAATTAAAGTTGAAAAGTTATAAAGAAAAGTGTTTATTTTGAGGTATTTAACTTTAAAGCCAATGGTGTTATGATCATCGGAAAAAGTAAAAATAAATAAATAAATGGAAGTTGAAAACTACAAACTCTTTAATTTAATAAATTTTGATAATAGTCCACAAAGTATAGATAATTACACTGTTGATGAAGATGGGAACACAGGTGATGGTGATAAATGTTTTCCATGAGTTATTTGTAAAAGAAATATATTGTTTTCATTGCATATTTTTAGAATGTAATTATTCAATGACAGTGAGGACACTTTCCAAGCATTTGTGCCTCACAGTAGGCAGATTTTGTTATGTAATTCAATGCAATGACATTTACAATTATGCATATAACACATGCTTTCATCCTGAGCTGCTGGCATTGCATTTGCATAAACCTTTAATCAGAGCGTGCGCTGCCTTAGAATAAAAGCCTTGACCTTGATGTAGCTAGCATCATGTTCTCCACATATCCCAAGCGTGATATAAGTGTCAGAACTCTGTGCTATAAAAGATCAACTGCAATATTTTTTTGCATCAAACGTTCTGTGTGGTCTTCATCTTCGCTGCTGCATGCTTCGCACATGTTCTGTCATTTTCACCCTGTCATTATATGCAGACAGTCGCATCTCTTTTCCATTCTTTATTAGTGTTATCACACCATTAACTTCCCTGTTGATACTTTGCACTGGGGGCCAAAGTGATTTTGTAAGTGTTCTCTAGCTGAGCCACAATATGTTGCAATAGTGTGTCCTCTGGGCCTCATCTTTTCTCTCTTGTTAGATTTTTAGCTTTAACTTTAAGTATCTTTTTCTCTTCTTACACTCCCTCCAGGCATACAATCATGTAAGTGCCACAAACAAAACAGTGTATGCCTCATTTAAACAAATATTTATTATTTCTATCATTTGCCACCAGTTTGTAAAAGTAGAAGCTAAAAGGAAAATTATGTTTTTTGGTCATACGCTTATTCAAAACAAATTCCGTTTTTTTTTTTCTTCAGGGAATCACATTAGTTTTTCTTGTTTTACATAATGACATTTGCTCCCCTTCCACTGTGTTGCAGGTAAAATTTGATTGTTTTTTTATTCTGTAGCGAAATATAAAAGAGGGTATTTGAATAAACTTGGAATGCAGTACTAATTTCATACAACACATGCCTTTTGTTAGTAGAGCAGGAGTGATTAGAGCTAACGAAAGTTTCAGTGTCGAAACACGCCATATCCACAAAAAGCTATTTTTTATAGATTTTCTCTGCACAATTTTGTTACAATGAAAATTCAAAATACACTAAACTGTTTACAATCTTATGTGAGTCTTGGATTCCCTGACGATTTGGTGTTAAGACTCACACAGGAAGCTATTTGACCAATATTTAGCATAACACCATGTTACAGGGCATGGAAATGTCAACTGACATTTATTCAATTAATTAGTCATAGAAAAAAGGCACAGAAGACAAGAGATTACAAGAATATAACTACAATCTTCCATGATCATTTTGGAGGGAGGTACACTGCTAGTTAAACGTATTTTTCTAGATCATGTGGCTCCATTTATTTAATTTTGTGAAAAGAAAGTATAATATGATACTTCTTCTAAATTAGTACTTCTGAAGTGTTACGAGTAAAGTGTACCAAACTAATGTATAGTCAACATTCTGTGGCCATGATGTCTGAGGCAGAGACCAAACTCATGTCAAAGTCATGTTGAGAAACAGAAAAACAGTTATTTGCAAATCAATCAAAAGTATGGTTTTTCTGTCTGCTTGATATATCTGAAAAAGCATTTGAAAATGCACAGAACTACACCAAAAATGCTCAACCTGGTTGGAGTTAAATTTCAATGTACTTGAATCTGGACATTTGGTCAAATCTTGTGCAAATGCATGATTTTATAGTAACTAGGACCATTAAAAAACCCATGCTTACTTTTATGATTAGTCACAGATGTATATGTAAGGTGGTGCTTTAAAATAGAGATGATACACATGGGCTTAAGGCCTTCTTTAGTCTGATGATTTCAGATGTCATCTTTGGCCACAGAAAGGAATTTCCATTACATTAATAGCGGCTAAATGGAAAGTGCTAAAAGTTTACGAGTTAAAGTGTGTTATCTGTAATGTTTGCCTGATTACTCTGAATGCATTTTCTTTTGTTTACTCTATATTGAGATGATGAGCCTCCTTTCCTTCCTGAATGCTAATATTTATGGCATCACAATCTTATTTCTCCCTGCAAACACTTCTCCTTAAATCTCCAAACATCGCACAGCACTTGAAAGCCACAAATCTGGCAGGATTGTATTGCTGCAGGGCAAGCGTGCACCTGGCACCCTCTGAGCAGCTTCATCATTCGACAGGAAGCAGAGTTCCTCTTCCTGCCATCAGATCTGATAGAAGACCAACATTTGAGTCTTAATTACAGGCACCTAAAGCCTTGATGTGCACAGGAAAACTTACTTAACGTTAAAACAACAACAGCAACAACAAAAAGTCATATTTTCAAATAATAAAGTCAGGAGAAGAGACAGAGCCACACAGCCAGGAGACAAGACAGAGCTTTTTCAGTGGAAAACCAGAAAAGGTGGCCAAGCACAAAGTGAAGGGTATGAGAATTTTGGGAAATTGAGTCTGGTCTGCAATTGACTGATTACGAGCAGGTACTGGTTGTAGGAGCTGAGGTGGGTGAACATGGGTAATTGCAGAGAATTATGTTTATCAAAAAAAATTACATTAAATAAGATATAGCAACAACCAATAAGAAAAACACACAAAAAAATAGTGCTAGCATGGAACCTGACTGATGCAGCCATTGCATTTAATCTTTATTGCCATTTTTTTTATTAGATTGTTTTAGACCCTATATACTATCTTCAGTTGTGTTACAAATTCTCATGTGTATAGAAGCAAATGTAGGTGAGATGTTATTGACAGAATTTTCATTTTGGTCGAACGATCCCTTTAATAAAATCTGGAAGAAATGTTTGTGTCTGTGACTCACTCTACCTCTCCTTCCCATGGGGAGTGGGTGGATAGCAGGGCAGATAAGAGAGTTCTGCCCCTCCAGGGTGAGAGTTTCATCCTCTTCCCTTCACACCCACAGAGTCTGCTGGGAGAAGATATCATTCTCTCTGTACACTCTTTCTCTTTTTCTGTCTGTCTTTTGCTCTGGATGTCGATGTAAACACTGCTGACTTTGACCTGAAGGAAAAAAGGATATTTTCTCTTTGATGTATTTGCATATTAGCGGCTAACATTAACTACTTAATGCTTTTATAATTATGTGTCTCTTCTGCCTCTTGTTGAATGCTTAACTTTTTAAAATAGAGTGTTGTTTAGGAATGTGCACATGCGTAAAAGTGGTGAACTAGTGATAAACTACTAAAATGTAAGTCTGCATTAATATTCCAAGAGCATTGATTTTTCTAAGTCTATTTCATTTATTACTTCTGCTCTACAATGTGATGAAGGCTTTCCTGGCTAGAGACAGGAAATGTCTTGCAAGCTATTTCTCCTGTGGGATTATCATAGATTATCCATCAATCCAGAGCTAATAAAGCAAGTGCTCTTTTTCAACTAGCATGCTATCAAACACCCTTGCACACAACATCTGGTGTAGACTACTGAGATTTATCCCTCTTCTATACCTGTTTAGAATTATGATTAGGATCACAAGACTTGCTGGTGGCTATCATAACAGGATTATTCAAAGGGTTACATTCTGAAACAAAATGGCTGGCTTAAAAACAAGCAAGATAGTGGGTTGATAAGCAAGAGTAAAACGCTTTCCATGGAAGTCCACCAAAGTACAAGATCTTCTCTTAAAGAACCATTGTTGAACTTGAACCCCTTTCTGGACAGCACACTCAGTTGCAACAGTGGGTAACCTTGTGATGTAACTCATAGAAATTTTGTTTACATAGATACATCCACATGTTTGCATTATATTCATCTAAAGTGCCACAATAAAGAGAGAAACAGTATGTAATTTGTTACAAAAGCAAGTCTAAATCAAGGAGTTCACATAGAGGACATCTCAGCTGATCACAAGAACAAAGAGGTTTCAGATAAAGAATAATCAGAAATAAAGTATTTTTGTGTGCTCAAAGAAGATAAAAGTTTTTAGTTTATTTTTGAAAGTTTTAGTGCTGCTGCTTTCCTGGTTGGGTCAGCGAAATTTTTCCACCAGCCGAGGACAGTGAGAGGAAAAGCTCTGGTGAGGTAATTCTCCCTTTCTGAGACAGAACCATAAGATGCTGTTCCGTCATGCATTTGAAGGGCTTGTGGGATTGTAAGAGCTCGTAAAAGAAGGTGAAAGCAGATCTGGTGATGTTTTTCTAGTGCTTATAAATCCGACAATAAAACAGTTGTATTTATGAAAAGCTAGTCTCAGCCTGTAATGTCAAGCCAGTTGAGCTCTAGCTAAACATCTGATGAGTTCGGTACGGAAAGTTGGAAACACTTCAAGATTCCTGAAGTTGTGGTTTGATTTTTTAAACTTATCTGGATTTCCGGTGTTGTGTTTATTTTCACGCCATAAAAACACAAACAACATGGAGGAGTACAATCAAGAGCAATGCCTTCGTGTACATTGACAACATGTGATTTTATAGAACAACTCAATGGTTTGCTAGCTACGTAGGTCTACTGTTGTGGTAGCATTTCGTGCCCCAAAGCATGATGCTATGCGAAACTACTTACAATTGGTTGTTTGCCAAAGCCTCCAGATCTTATCTAAAGTTCTGGCTACATGAAACTAATACAAAGTCAAAATGGTTTCAATTAGAGAACATTAGTTAAATAATTTTTTGATACAGAAATTATGATACTCTCTATATCTGAAATTACTCAAGGCCCAGAATTCAGTGAGTCAATCCTGCATAAAATAAAAAGTTGAGAAAATTATAGTTGTTGTATTAACAACACTTGCACATTTAGAGAGATTACTAACTGTATGTTTGACTGAAAATTTTAACACAAGAAAGATGATTTTTTGCATTTCCTGAAGCTCCATTGTGCTTCCTGGTCTACCTTTTGATTTAAACATGAAGAGTGATTCCTGAGTCAGATTGACTGACCTCTGACTCTATGTGTTCTGATGTTTGTCATCAGGTTGAGTCTGGCTGGCTGCATGCATCATTTGTCTTTCAGCAGAAATGAAAGTACCACACTACATTGAGTGTGTGTGTGCGCGTGTGTGCGTGTGTGTGTGTGTGAGCTTTCTTTTCCCATAATGTTCTTCCTGCTGGAATGTTCCGGGGAGCCGCTAGGTCGGGCACGGAGGAGACGCTTGGCTGTTGCTGCTACTTTCACATTATAACAGAATGTGTGGGTGTTTGTGTGTGTTTTCTTCTGGTGCCGGGGAGCAGAAAAGAGTCTGCTGTAATTAGAGTGTGTGCTGAAGCAGAGAGAAAATGAGAATGGATATTTGTGTTTTTGTGTGTGTTTGTACATAGTCAGGTCTGTGAATAAGTGTATTGGCATTGGTTCTCTTGGTGTCTGCAAATATATTTGTTTATTGGTTGTTCTTAATGTTTTGAGCTTTGTTTGATCATGTTAGTGTTAGCTTTAGGCATGAATGTACCAAGGCTCACCCATAGAAGTGTAAAGCTGTGGTAACACAAACAAATATATTCAGATCGCTTGAATGGAAATGTATAAAATTTGTTTACAAATGTATACTAATCTCCCGGAGCAGAAATGCAAGCTTACGTGATGGGATGTCAAATGTTGCTAAGTGTCACATCTCCAAATGCAAGCATAAGGAAGAGAGATGGGAGTTGGATAGCTTTATTTTTTTTGTGATCAGTGGAGTTACGGGATAACTTACTGTAGCATCTTAACTCAGATGTTAGGTAGCTAAATTTGTAAATGTGTGTTACTCACATGGGAATTACATTTATTATATGAAAGAAAATGACAAAACACACCCAAAAAGTTCAAAGCGGTACCAACAAATATAACCTTTGAAGAGAAATGATGAGAACTTAAATACAGGAGAGAGAATCAAAATCATTCACAGGGGAGACAGCAAACATGCAAAATGTTCCAGACAGACAGAGCACACAATGAGAATATAATGGGAGATAAATAGGAGTTAACAAGGGCAGGCGAGTGGGACAGATCAAATAATTTTCAGGGCGGGGTCACAGGAGAGCACATGGGACAAGATAACAAAACAAAGACACGTGCCCAGCAAAACAAGATACAAGACACAAAGTACAGTTCTGAATACGAACACAGAATACAGACTGTCCACCTTTTTCAAATACCAGGATTCAACCACCATCGGTTAAAAAAATGTATATAATATATAAGACAATATATAAGACAATAAATGATGGGATCATGACAGTATCTCAGCTTTTAAAGCCATAAAGTGATATGACATAGTAATACATTTTAAGTGTGTATCATTGTAATAACATTTTGTTTTAGGTTCTTCTTTACCTCTTTTTCTTTTTCTTGATGTAAACGTATAAACACTAAAAACTCAACATTACAAGGGAAAAAAATGAAACAGATTAAATTACTAAGAAAAGGGACTAAAACACAGGGTTAAGAACTAAAACGTAATGTAAAAAGCAATGGCAGAAGCAAGTACCATATAGCTTACAGATCTTTACAAAGAAGCTCACTCAAATTAAAGGTTGCCTTTGTTAAGAAAGTACTGTTTTGTATCTGGGAGCTTGTTCCAGAACACATGAACAAAAAGCTTTCCTACCCATGAGGGTTCTGGGGGTTGAGGGGACTCGAGAGGAACGCAATGAGCCGGCATTTTAAAAGAAACAATATCACTTCTCTTTTATTCCCATTGGGTGGTGCATTATAGTATTGGCTCTGTCTAAATACCAATGGAGAAGCAAAATCAAACCCTATCGCCAACACATGACCAATGAGCCTCTCTCTGTAATAGCAGATGTCTGCTTTGTGTGAGTATGATTAATTAGCCTGGGTCCGGCCAATTACATGATGAGCACTTTTGGTTAATAAATTAATGCATCATCTTAATCATGACTGAGATGTGGAGTCCGTGTGTGTCTGGGGTGTCATTGGAAAAACTCCCATGAGCACCCTGTTGTTAAACAAAAAAACACCCTGCCATACACCACTCTCCTTTTAGTGAGAACCTCCTATGATGTTTGTGCCTTTCAAAGCCCAAAAGTGTATGTGTGAAACACCCTTGGGAGTCATTGTGGGTGAAACCTGTTTACTTCTGTGTAAAAGCACTTCATTAAATTAACTCAGTGACATCACTCTTCATCTCATGACCTCACTGTGTTAAACGAATCACTCACGGTTTAATTAAAATTATTAATTTTGTACATTATATGATAATGCTGCCACAGCTGAAATTTTAATTAAAACACTTTTTTATCAAAACAATCTACAAGGAGTTTCTTAAAATGTTAGTTTATGACTGATCAATTCATTATTTTTTTTGCATTTTACTAAAGATACGTCCAAGATATGTCTTAATTTTTATTTGTTTTCATTCTGTGATTGCTCAAAGAGCAGCTGAAAGGATATAAAAATATTGATATATTATCATTTACATATTCTAAATGATATCTAAAGATGATGTTATATTTTGATGTGGTGATGTCATATCTGTTGATTTGCATCTGCAATAGAAAATTACATTCTATATAATGTCAAATATTATATATGTGTTTATTAGTAAAATATAAGATGATACATATTTGGCGCAAGATGAAACAATAACAATACTTTTATTTTGATTGAACTTTTCCTGTGAATGTTTTTTTTTTTTTGCATTACAGCATTCTGATGTCACCTTCTTTCATGTGTTTGACAGGCCTCGCTAAATGCTAGCGTGAGTGTGTAGTCATACAGCAGGAGTTTCAGGAAACCCTGCAGTGATTGTCATCTTCAGATCATGGTACCACACACTCAACATACCTCTTCATCTGGTGCCAGTGCCACATGCCTGCTGCTGCTCTTCTGCCTGGTTGTGCCAATCCACGCAGACAGTGAGTAACCCTCTTGATATAGTAGACAGAATGTAGCTGTCTTTGTTTTTCGATGGATCCTCGCAGTAGCATTGTTTTGCTTATAGACTAACTACATTATACCTCTCACTTCACTTTGTTTGCTGTAAAGGGGAGGATAGGCATTTTTCATGTTTTAATATTTGTTTTCCCTGATATTTTAGCCTTCAAATTTACTAAGTTATGATTATGTTTCACTTGTTTAAACAAATGTAATTGAAAAAAGTAGTGAGTTTTATCTAACAAAATAAAAAAATGTATTGCAAAGGACAGGGTTTTGGTGTAAGAATTGCTGTTGAAATGAGAGCCTCTTAGATATTTTAACTCAGTTTAAGTGTTATTTGTACTCTATGGCCAAATCGAGAATTTCTGTAAAAGAGAAAGATTGAAAATCCTATCTCTATCATGACTAGTTGGATCAGGTTTCTATTATGATAAACTAAATAATACTGAGACAAAAAAAATAAAAGACAAAAACAACATTTCTTAGTTATGATTTTAATACAACAGTTTCAATAACCTGTCCTGAAAAGTCACTGGGGCTCTTTGCTAGGTACAGCACTCTCTGAGAATGAAGAAAGAATTAGAATGAAAAAGAAATAACTGTTTTTTTCAATAGATGGCAGGAAAATATAAAACCGTAATTTTTTTTTTATATATGTTCAAATGCAAAATATTTTGATTAAAATGTCATACTTCAAGGCAATTATATGGTGGCCAAGAGGTGCACAACAATTCACACACAAATAATCAAACCAGAAAACACAACAACAAAAGCAAAAACAAATGTACAATTTGGAAAACACAATGACAAATTCAGAAAACACAACATCAAATTCAAAAAATACAACGGCAAAGTCAGTAAACACAACGAAAATTCAGAAAACACAATGCCAAAAACAGGAAACACAACAACAAAGTCAGGAAACACAACAACAAATTCAGAAAACAAAACCAAATAGGAAAGGGATTGTTTCATTTGAGAACCGACAACTTGGCGCTGATTGGACAAGACTTCTGTCAATCAACCATAGATAGAAAGTGACGTTACAATTTGTTAGCAGTGAAAGTTTTTCGAAATTGGAGTGTTGATGTTTAAGTTAAATTGTATTTGGTGTTTGGCTGCAAAAAATGTATTGCCCCTTTTGTGGGATACAATATGGTGAGTTCCCATGTTCTCTGTTCGGTTGCTTGTGTTTTAAGTTCTTTAAGCAACAACATAACATTGTCACATTTAACACAAAACTAAACTTGGGTTTCTGCAGAAGAGCTGGTGACATTGTCTGATATACAAACAACTGCCATGGTCCACTAAGTTCTGCTCTTATTGCCCTCCTTACAGTTTGCAATGGTACATAGTTCTTGCTTCTGAAACAAACCTGCTTCCTTAAAGCCATTTTTAACGGTGATAGTAATTTCGTGGAGAGATAGCATGAGCAGGAGAAAAGTACCAGCAGAACCCTGTTACCCTCAACATGAATTAGTGGATATAGAAAATGGATGAAGGAACAGCTAGAATGTAGAATAGCATGTGTCTCAAAAGGTTCATTATGATGTTAAATGGGAAACCACAAGAGGAGGAATCACTGGATCCATGGCTGCACTCTTAAAATATCTGATGAGTCATGATAAGGCACTATGGAGGCATTAAGGTTGAACCAAGTGACCCACATTTTCTTATTCCATAATGTTTATTTCTAGTTTTATGAAACCTTGAACAGACAGTGACATCAACATCAGTGATGGAGCTTATTCTAGAGACTACACATGTTTTCTTGTAAATAAATACTGCTGGGTTCATGGCTGTTTTTAAAGCTATATCTAAAAGTGTAGTGCATCTACATCGTTCTTCTATCCTAACCTACATGTCCTTATGCATATTTTTATCCCAGCATGCCGTAGAAGGTTAGCTAAGTTACTAACGCCAAACGTTATAGTGATAAGTGAGAAAAGAAATAGATGTGGGAGGGAAATGAAGAAAAGCACGGAGCACTAAAACTCCCCATACTGGTGTGAAAGGCTCAATTGTTCCTCTTTGGCAGGTGTAAAAAATCTCTGATGTCTCTAGAATAAAACTTTGAAATATTACCCCTAAAAATGACTTTCATAATATTGCCTCAGGCTCTTGGTTTGAAATATCATTCAATGCATATGCTAAAAGGGACCAATACGTAACACAAATAGCATTGTTTACTCTAGCTTTAGACCGGAATGGATAACATAATGTTTCTGTAGAAGTTACACAGTCACAGGTTTTACAGTATGTAAAGGAACCCCGAAACTAATAAAAACTATAATAACAGCAAAGGCTGCTCAAACAGTGCTTCTGCTGATCTTTATGCTGGCAGAAAATCCAACGTCGGTAATCATTTACTTTCCACAAGCATTCCCTAACTAGCAATAAAGCTGACTCATACTGAAGTTGTTTACCTTTGGAAAAGGTTTATGTCTACTATTATTCTGAGAGGTTTCAAGATAGGTTAGGTTTTTGTTTTAAATTGCTAGTTCCCTTTGATGTTTTAAATGTTTACTTTAGTTCACATTTTATGCAGTTGAATTACATGTGTTTGTCACAGATTAACCTGATGACATAAATGACACGGACTAAGAAACACCATATAATTGCAACAGCAAGTTGACAGCAATTATTGACATGCTGTGTATTTTAATCTAAGAATACTTTCCAAAATGACCACATTCATTTCATTTCAAGTTTAAATTAACAATACAAGAACATTTTTGTTAGAACTACCTTTATTTTTTCACCAATCTTCCACAAACTTGGAGCAGTCAACTCCCATGTTCACATATAACCAGTCTAACACATTGCATAATTTGTTTGCCCTTGTTAAATACAACTGCCACAGCATTTTCTGTGGGAGCAACCATTTTGTGTTTGTTAGAGGGGAGGAAAGTTCTTTACATGTTAATTGTTGTGTGGTGTGTTGCCGTTAATTATTTTTACTGTTTAC
This sequence comes from Danionella dracula, assembly GCA_900490495.1. NCBI lineage: Eukaryota > Metazoa > Chordata > Actinopteri > Cypriniformes > Danionidae > Danionella > Danionella dracula. The sequence continues at coordinate 8,230,739 of UELW01000996.1, forward strand.
AGGGTTTTTTATTAGAAGTTTAGAATAACCTTTGGGCCTTGGCTTACTAAAAGGCTTCCTGGCCCAATCATTAAAATTTTTGTGCTTCAACCAAGCCAGCTCTTGTTTGCATAGACCCCTCTGAGGTGTAGCCTCATAGCTAGTTATGGTCAGATGAAGCATCATAAGGAATTGAACCACATGGGTTAGTTGGTTGCATAAAGGGTTCCTTTCTTAAAGCTTCATGTGCACACAAAACCACAAAATGCATAATGTAGTGATTTTTTGTGAAAGGAAAGGGGCACAGATTATGGTTGTATTTATTGGGCAATAATGTACAGGACAGGGAAATTAGTTTTTTTTTCATGTGTTTTCATTATATTTATTTTTAGAACCCCACTCGCATCGCCCTCCAAAATCTCGTTCTTCCCTAAATTCTTCAAACTATCTCCAAATGTAATAAATGCTATCTAAACTGACACTTTCAAAAATCCATGTTTAAAATGGACCCTGAGGTGGTCTGGAACACTTCGCAGCAAAATCAGAATCGCTTCCCAAACCAGTCACATGGAGGCTCTGGGAAGTGTTATTTCATTGATTTACTTTTACTATGTGGATGTTAGCTTATTTTTATAGTAAATGAAGCAAGCCTCGATACGCGTTTGCAGAAACCCCCTCCATTACTCGAAGCACATATCAAGGTCTTAGCAACTCTCGCAACACATGTAATCAAAGCACATTGCTGCTTTTTTGTTGAATTTTTGCAGATTTTATTTCTTTTTGTTATGCTTTACTTTTTACCCTCATTTGAAACTGGTTCAGCATGTCATTCCTTGGTCAATTATCATCCCTCTACAGTTTTTAAAGACAAATTTAATTAAAAAAAATGATTTTGTCAAGGAAGAAAATTGACATTGAAAATAGTCTTAAAAATGTCAGCCTATTCGCACATCCTCTAAAGTATCAATCATATACAGCATCTAAATCAAATTAGTTTAGCTTCATTTCAATTAGATAAAAATAGTTTTTGTCAAATGTTTTGATTTATAGATTTGATTTAATCCATTTACTTTTCCTAAATGTATGTTAGCCAATTTTTCGCACTGGATGGGATTTGCTGAATGTTACAACTTATGCTGTTAATATTTGTATAAAAAAATGTATTTAGTGATATTGAAACAGCTTATAACATCCAAAAATTCCATTTGTTCTAGATTATGTAATAAAAAACTTCTAGAAATCAGTTCTTGCGACTGATAAAAAGGGATTATGTATACTTTGGGGGGAAACTAAATGAATCTTGTTGAAAAGAAATGTTTCACGAGTTTGCCCTGTGCTCTTCACACTGACAAATCATTGCATTCTCATGGATGGGTGAGAAAAGCCTTTAGCTTGTTTTTTTCCCCCAGCTCAATGCAGGGGTTTTCTCACATTTATAATCTTCCAGGTTCACTCAGCTCCTCTCCTTCTTGCTCTCTTTCCACCAGCAGCTGCTCACATTATCATATGCTCCAAAAGATTGTTTTTTTTTTCACTCACTTTCTAGTCTTATCCAGACTCCACTGTTAGACGCTATAGTAGAGTTTTCTATTCTCTCACTGAGTGCCACAGAGTCTCTCCCATGTGTCCCTGTGGCAATGGACATGTCCAGAACACCTTGCCCTGTAGGCATTCCTAACAAACTCCTTGTCCAGCTTTCCTTCTCTTATAAAGGAGTAATGGCTCTACTCAAAGTAGTGTAGGGCTTTTCCCTGGTGCAAGAGCTTAGAGCCTCTTCTTTGCCACTTGTGTCCAAGATCTTATCCTTTTGCTCTGAAGCATAAGTGAGATTTAGGAACATAGAAGGACAAGCAATTTAAAAGCTTTATCATTGTGGAGTCTTGTGCATTGAGACAGGATCTGTGCTCTTACCTTTTCTATTTGACAATAATGGGCTTCAGTACATTGAAGCCCTGAATCTTGGAGTTGGAGTTTCTGCCTAATTCTCCATTCCATAACACCCTTGTTGTTGAACCCTCCTCACTGTTTTTTTTTTCATTACATACTACCATTACATGTAGGCTATAAAAACAGACATAGTCTACCCATAACTGATACTGCTAAAATTGCAGACCAGCAAAGTATGTTAACATAGTTTAACACATTTTATAGGGTGTATTTCATCCCTCAGTAGTAGTTTATTGCCAATGAGTGTCTGATCTATCTGATTATCTTCAGCCTTGCTGATGGGACAATTCTTTTGTTAGATCTCTCAAGGCCTCTTTCCACTTTGGAAGGTTATTAATGGGGTTGGGAACCCAAAATCAACTATCTAAATATTTGTCAAGCAGGCTGTGCTACTAAAAAAATCCTTGTGTTCATTCCAAACTTTACAAATGATGAAAAATTATCCATGGCTATTGCGCTTGGCACTTAACCTCAGCTCTCAGAAAGAATTGATCCTAAATTAAATGAGCAATAAGTCACTCTGAGTAAAAGCTTCTGTCAGATTAGGAATTAGGAGAACCCACACCTGAGTCGGACGTGACTCACGACTCACACTGTTGAACCAGCCATAGATTCAAACACAATTGATTATTCAAATCAGTTTGATTCAATTAAGGAGAGCTTTGTCTGAGTCATTAGTAGTGCCTCGGTGCTATAGGGGTTAAAAATGTCTGTGTAACAAGATTTTCCTAAATCGGTTAAGACTTAACCCTTGTGTTTGTGTGCGTGGTCGGGTGTGTGTATTCAGGGGTGAGACAACGATCCATTTATAGCTGTCTTTGTTACTTGTACTGAGATTTAATAGATACAGAAGTAATTGGATTTTTTTTTCATTTGTAAGAATTCTGATGGTCTCTCCTCCATCATCATTTTGTATTCCATCTGCTTCGCAGATATTGACACTTTATCCCTGCACCAGTCACATAAATGTCAAGCTCTTGGAAACATACTCGCTATGTCTTTGCTTTAATCATTACTCAGTAGTGTCACTTTGCAGATGGATGAATTGACGATGAGACCGTAAAAGATTGTTATCATCTGTTTGTTTTTATTATTAGACAACAGATCACTGTCCTTTGTGTTTAAGTACTGATCGTTCACAAATTGCCTAGTAAAAAGGACAACATTGTGCTTATCAAAGTTAAAGTAGTTTTTTTAATTAGTGTAAAGTGCACACAATAGTTTTTGTTTGTCTTCATCAATTCTGATTTGTACATAGTAATGAACAAAATGCAAAAACAAAGTGCTTCAATTGAGATTCCTGGACTGTTTCTCTGTTATTAACTACTTTTAAAAGATCAAAGCGCTCTCCTGATTCAGCAGAGTGCCTTCATGTCTAAGTCTCAGGGAAAATGTCTAAATCCCCAGAGGAAAATCCCAGAGAAATGGGGCTTGGCCAGCCTTAGTTAATAAGATGCCAGGGAGCAGGACTTGCATAAAGAGTTGTAACAGCAAATAAACTCTGCTTACGCACATAATTCACTGCTGAAATGAGTGAGTAAAAAAAATGCCTATGCCCACAGCTGCAGGGGACATGAGACATGAAATCATAACAATATCTTTGTATTACCCCCTTTAAAAAACGCACATTTGCAAATTATGTCATACCAACGAATTAACTTTATAATTATAATAACTGCTTTCTGACTGAAAGTGCAGGAAAACCCACTTCTTGTGCATTGTTATGAAATTTGAACCACTTACAACCATGGTTAGTCACAGTTTTTAGTATGTCATATTAAACCAAAATCTAGCGATGCCAGCTCATTGCAAAACAATGACAAAAACATAGACAGAGATTTGGTCAGTTTTTCCTTTTCAACCACGAAGTATAAAAACCACTGAAAATGTAATACATTAAAAATTATGCTGTTGAAAATAAATAAAATGGTTCAAGTTACAGTCTGCAACAGAGAGCAGTGTATACATGTGATATCTAAAATTATATATATATATATATATATATATATATATATATATATATATATATATATATATATATATATATATATATATATATATATATATATATATATATATAAATATATTCATGGCACACAAAAGAAGTCATAAGCTTTTTTTTTTAAACAAAAACAGATGATTAAAAAGATCTACAAAAAGATGTGTTATTCTTGGGAATAGCTAACTATTAAACCCTGTTTTATCTTGCGGTGTTTCCAAATCTGACTAACTGATCCCTTTTAGCTGTGTTGTTAATAAGGGATTGACGTCTCCAAAGCTAAGGCTTTGAATGAAACTTGTCATTTGTTATTGTGAAATGCTGACCACCACTTTCACACAGACACATATATAATAGGCCCTTTCGCGCACAGCTTTTGACTTTCTGCCGGCATGGATACCATTAAACTCTTGTTATCTGAGCTTAAATGAAAGAGCTCCTGCAGGACAAGCAAAAGTAGGGTGTTGAATGACAACCACTCTGATGCACTGGTAGACTCTGCATCAGAGAAAGCGAAGAGGAGATTTTTTTCCCCACTGGCATTTTTTGCCACTGTAATTTTAAGTAAAGCTCAGTTAAAATCCAACTTCTATTATATACAACTTTGCTTTTTCAATGTTTTTATTAGATTGTCCTTCTTGAAGAAAAGAGCAATTGCTACTTTAGAATGTCTTTATATGGTATTTTCATTTTCAACATATACCTTTGATTAGAATATTTGCCTTTTACTTTTAAATAAAAAATGTTTTCAGTATAAGAATTTATTTCTAGCCACTTCAAAGCCATTAACATCAGGACTGTACAGCACAAACAGAGCTTCTTTCCCCAAGCTATTCGTTTGCTGAACTCTTCATTCTTAGCTCTTTGCCATTTGTTACCTGCACCTGGACTCTCTCACATTTCATCTCCTTGCATTTTGCACTTAAGCACACTACACTTTATAGACTTTTGTTCAGCTGTTTACATTTCCTTCAAAATATTCTATCTCATAGCCTTATATTAATTGCTTGTTAGTTGTGTTTTACTTTACTGTACTTATGTGGTTTGTATTGTACTTATATTGTTTGCATTGACAGCTCCATTGGACGACATGAAATACATACACACACACACACACACAAACTCACCCTTGAAACTCCCCAAATAGTATCAGCCTGAAATAGCGAGATCAGGAACTCAATGTCAACCTTTGTCAGATAAATCTGTCTCCAGGAAGATTTTAAAAAGGTACCAACAAGGTGGAACACATAAAATGTTTTGTAAGCTTGTGAATGTTCATTCTCCGTAGGTTTTCTCTCTTTGGTTTTACACAAAGGATTTTCATCTCAAATCCTGCTCTCCAAAAGCAAGTGAAGTGTTTTTAAAAGCTCTGCTGGGAAAGGGGAAAGACATCTGAGAGGAAAGAGCTTTGATTTTGGCAATATTCATTTAGTCGCTGTTTAAAATAAGAAGGGAAACAGAAATAGAAAACATCTTTCAGATCTGCTTGCTTTGAGTTGTAGATGTGAACTTTGTTATTGAAATCCATTGATAGAAAACTTTCCTCTGGAGAAAAGTTATTCGCTAAGAAGCATTTGTTACATTTCTTTCAAATAACTCCTTCTTTTTTGAAAGGTAATTACATTTTCATCAGAAAGCCTATTTTCTTATTCACATTTTCTGAGTGATGATGAAAGAGTTTATTAGTCATGTTAGAGACTCAAATGTGAAATGACTTTTGCTGCCATGTAATCAACTTCAGAGAGACATTTCACTCACCGCTTATTAAACCACAAGCACAATGGGAGAGAGAGAGAAAGAGAGAGAGAGAGAGAGAGAGAGAGAGAACGAGAGAGATCTCATTGGTCATGGTCTTGGTGATAGGGACTCGTTTGTACTTTTCTATTGCTATTTAGACAGACCCATTACTGTAATGCACCACCCAATGGGGAATTAAAGAGAAGCAATTTCCTCCTGCTCATCTCACTCTCTCCAGTATTTGCCATAATAATAAAAAGCCTCTGGAGTTTCACTAACAAAGTTTGAGAGTTTGGTGTCTCTCACCTTACTAAACTCTGTTTATGGTATATTTGATAGTAATCTCTGCATTTCTATTTAAACGGCACAGTAATGTGATTATACTCTTATGAGTGACCTTAACCTGCCAAGTATAGTTCCAGTGAGTTCAAAATTCACACCAGATCATGTATTATAATGACATCACTTTTTTCAGAATGCTTAAATTGTGAGGAACGAAAGTGGGCACTACACAAAAAGATTAGTCTATTTAGTTACATTTGTCTCGTCAATTCAGTAGTGGTAATGTACACAGAGTAGAAATGTGTTTTTCAATAGCACTTCATCAGCTAATTTTTTTCCACTGATGACAGCTCTACAGTTGATTAAGTCCAATACAACCTTTTCTACAAATTTACCAATTCTTAATACACAGATAGAACACCGATTTTTAAATATATGTCCACTTGGACATAACATCGAAAGTCATTGTAAGATGTAAGATGGTTTATTGATCAGTTGATACAACTTCTGTTATGAGCAAGCTGAGGTAGACTTTGACTGTGTAATAACGTGCATACTGTCTTTCCCCTACTGTAAGTCGCTTTGGATGAAAGCGTTTACCAAATGCATAAATGTAAATGTAAAGCAGAAAAAGGCTGAAAAATCTCAAAACATGTGTGTATTCAGGTTTTCGTGTAAATTGCTTTATTACTAGAGTGTGTTGCAGTTGTATTTATAGATATAAACTATGATGAAACAGTTAACAGTGGTGAAATAATGTTTTTTTATGAAAGGTTTCTCTTTGTGCAAACATCAAGCAAACAGTTTGGCCCTTGCTCTACACAGAGCATGCATTGTACAGATGTAGGAAAAGCTCAGCTGGAGATAAAGCATCCATTCATAATTAATGAGAATAAAAGGCTCCGCAGTTGTGTTTGGATCGATTTTGAGATACCTGATGTTTAGCGACTAAAGGCTGGGTCCTCCGTCCTGGATGCTGTCGGATTATTTCTCTTCATCTGTAAGAGAACTGAACTGATTATTGGCATTCTGTCTTGTAACAGGAAGTTTATCTCATTCATGACCTGGTGCTATGTTTGTTTGCAGCCAGTTATTCCTGTCTGGTGCAATCAAGTGGATAAATCACAGCTCTTCAGACACACAAAAAATGGCATTTTAGTACTTTTTCAACTCCCTTCACTTTCTTGAAAATCTTTTGGAGGATCCTTCTATAGTGTGACCATAGTAACAAACAGTGTATTTTATACCTCGGAGAATCTAAAAAATAATTCAATCCACTAAAGGTTGTTAATGGCTGTATGTTTCTGCATTATCAACAGTAGAAGAAACCCAAACAGCTTCGGAAGAATTTGAAGAAGAGTGCATGGTTCTCTCAACTTTTTCTTCCTTTGTGTAGATATGCAAACAATATTTGGCTGTTGGCTTACTGAGCGTCTCGCAGTCGATCCTAGCTGACATGCAGTTTAAACACACCAGACTAAGCTCAGCTTATCTGAACAGAGCTGTTGGTTTTTATTAATCATGTACAGTTTAGTGGTTAGATTTTTTAAGTTGAAGAGTTGGCTAGTGTACTTGGTTTACAAACCAATTAGGAGTTTGTTTTTCATTACATATATTAATTTTCTGATGTAAAAAATGTATACACTTTCTGCTGACTTTATACAAACCTAACATAGATCTCAGATCAGTAGGTTCAAACCAGTTAGAACTTCCCATGGTTGCTCTGAACAGGGATATTAAATTATTATACTTTCAGTTACTATACTGGCCACAGCTGGAAACAACGCCCAGAAGATATTAGGGAGGCATAGACATTAGCCAAATTTAATCCATACTTAATTCATTTCTAATTAAATGTGTTTTTTTAACTGAACCCTGCTGTCCGAAAAGTGCTGTGATATTTTAATCTGTCTTATGCTTTATTTTCTTACTCTTTAAGTTACTTTAATTTTTTTTTTCGGTATCTTTGTCTTCTGATTTCTGGCCTGTTTTTACTCTTCTATAAAGCTTTTTGTTTTCCCAATGGGTATGAAAAGTGTGTACAAATAAAAAATATTTGTAAAAATATACAAATATTGCCTTGCCCCTCTTGTAGTTTAATAATGCTTAGCTTTATTAAAGTTATATAAAATTTAATCAACCCAAACATGCATTGAGTCATGGTTTGTAGCTGTATTACGTATTGTCCTTGAGAAGTACAGTGTTTATTCAAGCCACATAAGACATATAGATCTTACAACAACAACAACAATATCTTTCTTGATTTTTGTCTTGCTTCAATGGAGTAGAGCTTTGTGTTTTGATCGTGAGTAATTTGTCATTAAACTATGTGATTTTAATGCAGTGTTTAAAGAGGTGAAGACTCTAAATGCGGGTTTCTTTAGTTGAAACATTTTACATATTACATGGGATTATTATATAATGTTTACATAACTTTTTGTGCTTTGAATAACGTAAGCATTGTATTGTACAAGCATTTAAATAAGACATCAGTTGTAATGGAACAAAACAGTGTACAAAAAAAAAACTGAGCCAATGGGATGGAAGTAGTCATTTGTTTGGTTGTTGGTCTACCCGAAAATTCTCAAAAACCATTTCCGTGTTAGATTGACTGAGATTCACACAGATGTTTGATTGCCTTGTGGTTCCAAAGTTTACTTGGTGAATATTGCATGAGGCTTTCCTGTCAAAAAGAGCCTGAATGGATGTAATGGCAGTCCACTTTGACATAAGCAGGGTCACAGTTCATTGAACAGATCAGATAAATCACTCATGAGGAAATATTTTATTGACAGTTTTGAGTGAAAGTCTCGTTAGAGTCACAGAACAGAACGCAGATGTGCTGAATAATCTGTTATTGGTTGATCACTTGCAGTTTCACATTGTTTAGTTGCCGGGAAAGCTGATTGTTTAATTTGTTTGATGAGTTGGTTTAGTGATGGGTTGAGTGACTTAGATAGAGGCATTTGATGGAGAAAAAATATATAAATTGAAATGTCATTGAAGGTCTGAGAGGTTATGGAGAAAAGGAGTCAAAGAGATATGTGCAATTGTAAGTTAGAATGAGAGACAGAGAAAGAGAGAAAAAGAGAGAGTAATCCTACGAGTAATTGAGGCTGAGGGAGAGAGAGAAGAGACTTCCTGTCAGACAAAAAACTGAAGAGTAGGTCTTACTCTGGAAAGGATTGTGGTTTAAAATCTGCATCTGCAGTCGGAGACAGAGGTAAAGAAAACAGACTCTGCAGGTTCTGACAGATCTCCTGGAAGCTCGGGATCCTAATTTCCATTTCCATTGCACTCTTTCTCTCTCTCTCTCTCTCTCTCTCTCTCTCTCTCTTTCTCTCTCGCTCTCTCTCTCACTCTCTCTCTCTCTCTTTCTCATACACACACACATCAGTTTAAAATTGTTGTTTATGAACCTCTCAGTTTGTAAATATGCATAACATTCTGAGCAGCTTTTGGGAGCTTTAATTGTTTGGTTTTTGGATGACTCTTACTCAGAGTTAGAGAATTTCATTATGATTCTAAAGCAACCTTAGATTTGGTGCGCCATTGATTCAAACTAGACTTTTGTGATCTTAAATATGGCCTTGACTCTTAAACTAGGACCATTGTTAGTATGTTAATTCATATATGATGAATGTGAAAGTGAAGTGATCCATTACCCAAGTGACCCATACTCGAAATTTGTGTTCTGCATTTAACCCATCCCAGTGTACACACACAGCAGTGAACAATCACATGGTGAACACACATCCAGAGCAGTGGGCAGTCGGGAAACGGGTGTCTTGCTTAAGGGCACCACAACCATGGTTGTTGAAGGTGTTGGAGTTGGAGTGTTTTATCACTACCAGACCAGATCAGTGTTTTTTTGAAAGTATAACTTAAGTAAAACTTAAGCTGTGTATGTCTCACCAACTTTTTTTTTTGACAGGCATGCCCAGTTTCATTAAAACTCCTGAAGATCAGACAGGGATTTCTGGAGGAGTGGCATCCTTTGTGTGCCAGGCGGTGGGAGAGCCCAAACCTCGCATCACCTGGATGAAGAAGGGCAAGAAAGTTAGTTCACAGCGCTTTGAGGTGGGTTTGATCTTAATATTTGATGCTAAAAGAAAGTTAATGTAATGTTTATAATTTTAAGCGATTTCCCTCTGTTATGCCATCAAAAATGGGTGGTGGACTTTTTCTAACATCATACAGATGGAAACAGTATTCCTATGATGCAAGTGAGTTTGATAATAAAAACAAAGAACAGGAAAAAGTCAGGACAATCAGTCCATTTCAGAATGTGTGAAAATTCACCAGGGCATCCTTTTGTTTTATATGCTTCTGCATTATATTTCACTGTATATGATACTTAAAATAACATAGACTGCAAAGATGTCATTACAATGCAGAAGATTAAAACATCAAAGTCTACATAATAGCTCTCAATAACCACATTTATAAAATGAAAATATGTTTATTAGTATCAAAGTTAAATTTATGGATTATCTTATTTGTCTGAACATCCGAAAACTCTACATTCACCACTTGAGTTACTTTTATATGTGCACTTTAGCAGTACAAAGTAGCTGCATGCAAGGATTACTATTCAAAGTTGGTCAGATAGGGGGGGTGTCCCTTCTGGTCAGGGACCCCAAGCATTTGCTTGGTTTGCCTGTTGACAAGCGATGCCTCTGCCGAAATGGGATGATTACACAATCATGCGGCTAAAACTGGGCACAAGGGTACAAGGATGGTAGAGAACTCATCCTTCACTGTCTTGGCACATTTGAGGGCAGCCAGTCTCAGCAGATGGTACAGTTGGTGGTACAGGTGGCACAGGTCTGATGGCTCTACTGTGGCCACTTTTGGATCTTGGATAGTCATCTGTCCTGCTTCTCTACCTAAACCAAATCTGCTCTGGCTAATAGAACAATTCACTCTGAGCCGTAACTCAGAGTGCTTCCAAAACCAATTTGAACTAATACTAGCACTATTACTCCAATCACTAAATTTTAATATGAAAAATCATCAATTGTACTACGAATCCCTCTTTCAATTGTTTTACACTTTCAGAAAAATATTAATGAAATACGACGCTATAAAGCCATTGTTATATAATGGTATTGTAGACCCTATATTTAATTAGAAAGACACTACCTGTTCATTTAATATACTTGAGGCTTGTGTGGTCTGCCTGTGCAATGATTATTCAAATCAGTCTTCAAAACCAGCTTGTTGAATGTTTTGACCTACCTAATTACTTCTGAATGACTGTGTGTGTGTCAGGTAATCGAGTTTGATGACGGCTCAGGCTCTGTGCTGAGGATCCAGCCATTACGAACTCATCGAGATGAGGCCATTTACGAGTGCACAGCTACAAACAGCGCTGGAGAGATAAACACCAGTGCCAAACTCACAGTGCTAGAAGGTAACAGTGGACCCTTTCTTCCTCACTTTATGTTTTACTCAGTTCTATCCATGACTCCTGCACATGGAATTTGGCAGGTACAAAAGTAACAGCTTTTTTGAATGGAAACTAAATACCAAGTCAAATTTGAAGTTGAAATGGGTAATATGTTTAAACTAGTGCTGTCGATCGACTAAAAAACGAATTAATCATGCAATTTTTGTTAATTATTTGTGATTAATCATGGTTAATCGTAATGACAAGACTAAATTTTTTTTTAATCTAATTTATGTAAATTAAAAACAAAGACATTGATTGTGTTTATCTTGTAACACAGGTTTTGTCATAAAAACAACATACCTGCAATAAATCATCAATATCCTCCAAATTTACATTTGCTTCTCTTCTTTGGTGGCTGTTAGTTTGTGGGGTCTTTAGACCTCTCTCCCTTGTTTTGTAGGACTCTCTGCCCTTAACAGCTCGCTTAGTGAAGCCTCATTGCTTTCATCTTACTGAAGAAATGCTGTCCTTCCTTTTAGATAGTTTGAGGTAAAATCATGTTTGAATTTAACTATAGGCTGATCGTCCTCCGTTTTGAATCAATGTTTAATGAATAATTATTTTCATGCAATTAAACAATCAATTGATTTGACCGTGTAATGTGCTTTTTTAAATGTAGAAAAATCATTGTTTTACATGAAATTTCTTTTAAAGTCAGTGGACAAATCGATTAGCAATAATGTGGCCATCAGTTAAGTAAAAGCAAAACTACTATAGTTTTTTTAGAATTTGTTTATAGCAGTATTTGTGTTTTTTAAAGTAAGCTTGGATATATTCCAAACATAATATAGATTTGGTTTTGATCACTGTAATGCGAGGGTCTTCAGGAAATCTTCAAGCTCTGCCAGAGCCACCATTTTGTTTTGGGCTGTTTGTTATTCTGCTGATGGTCATGAACATTATCAGTCCTTCATCTCATACGAGTCTAAAGGAAAAGGCACGCTTTCGCTCTCACACACTTTTACACTCACTGGAACATGTGCAGTGTTCTGATAGCAGCTTCTGTTCACTGCAGGCCTTGCTGTGCTTCCCCTGAACAAAGCTTGGGGTTTTTTTTGCATTTTCAGTCTGTGTTTCAAGTTTTAAGTTAATTCCAGGGCACATTTTAGCAGATTACCTGCATTTGCAGCTTGATAGTGATCTTTCATGCTTGGCGCTGTGGCATGCGCTGGTTTACAGCAGGCAGACACACAATCAAAAAGAGAGGTGGCATGCATCATTATGCGTGCATAGCAGCTGGATTCATGTTCAAACAGGAATAATATGGAAGTGCTGACACTATATGGTGATGAATCTTACTCCAAATGCTTCTCTATTCAGCCAATGCACTCACTTGTTTTATCCATGGCTACTGCTTACTTAAATCCAGCATCAAATTGTAATACTGGTACTAGTCATAACTAGGCACCAGGTGGAACAAACTGTTCCTTTTTGTAGAACATCTTTCCTATAATTTGGAGAGTAGAGAATTGTTTGAAGTTGTTGTTGTTATTATCCATTCTCAAGACAAAATTAATTCTGATCTGAAAAAAGAGTTGGGAATCAATTACTCCCTAAAGAAAGATTTGTTAAAGTTGCTATTTATTTAGGAAATCTTGAATAGTTTTTAGCTGATGTGTGTAAAAGACAAAAATACTTTTTTCATGAAAGGATTTACTTTGGAAGCAGAATACTACAAGTAATTCTTATTGAATAATGACCTTATCAAACAGTCACTTTTGTTCAGGGATCTAGGAGAAACAGTTAGCTCTAGTACAACGTGTACACACGTGAAAAACATTGTGTGACACATTTTGTTGAAACAAATATTGTAGATTGAAATACAGCTGTGGTTACACAATTGTAACCAGTGCGAAAGTTGTCATTGAAGTACCAAAAACAGCCTGGTAAAGGTAAAAATAAAAGGTTTAAAGAAGGAAAGTTTTAATGAACACTTTACACTGAAACAAATATCCCTTTGTGTTTGGAATCTGTTCAGCCGTCGTAGCACAGCTTAGCATAGATTATACAAATAGCACCAGATAGCATTGTATGGCCAAAAATTTGCAGAATGCTCAAAGTGTTGAAAAGTTTAACCGTTCTGAGCTGATATTGTAAGAGACTGTGGTGGAAAGCTGCTTTTAAGAAAAACACAAGTTTACTTAAGTTTGTACATATGAGCATACTCATAAAAGCCAAGGTCAATGAAACTGAGGTAAATGATTGAATATATAGTAAACAATTTATCACTGAGAAGTATTCTGGATAAAATCATGAAAAACAGTTGTTTTGTGTAATAAAAAAATCTGTCACAGTATTTTTGGTCATGTTAGATTCCATGATCTGTCTAATAATTACAATTTTTATTTTGTGATATGTTTTTTTATTACGTTTTAGTTTTGTGTTGATCTTAAGGTAAGTGTGTTTGAAAGTGGGCCAAGCTCCCAAATGTGTGCATCCCAGGCTGTCATTAAAAGTGAGGCAGGGATCAGCAGGTGGGCTGAACTTGGGCTAGAATCAGGTTTGTAGGTTGGGAGTTGTGTCTGTGCTCTTGTTATTTTTAGAGCATCATTTTCTCCCAGTCTTATGTGTTCTTTTTATGCTTGAGTACTTATTATCATGTTTTTTGTCAAATAAATGAAAGTGTTTGTATACACAATTAGACACTCAACACATGGCACCAATCAAGCATGAAGTTAAAGCTCAACAAGAGAATATGAACAAATCTGCATTAATTACGCAGCATCAGTAGAAGGTTTATTACTTTATGGCTCACTCTGTAATGAAGCAAGATAAAAGCAGGTTGTTTTTTTACCACTGTTTGTGTTTTTTGTTATGTTAATTACTCAGTCTCATGCATTTGTTCTAGGTGAAAGGATGTAATAGTTTCCTCATCATGTACATAATCACATTACTGTAGCTACATTCTTTTTATGGCGGAAATGTTTCCTTCCTTTTTTAAACTTCATCTGTAGAGGTTTACTGTGTTTTTCCAACTTAACATACTTTTGTTGTGTAGCTCATTTGTACTCCATACATTTTTTGAGCCTCAGCACTTGCAAATAATATAAAACACATGGTTAACACTTTGATTAGGAATTAACATTAGTTCATCCTCACGTCTGTCCTTTCATAATACTAATATACTCATAGTAATACATTATACACATCTTCTGTGGATTTGTCACTGAACCAGTCTTGCCTCACTCACATTGTGCTATCAGTCTTGCCTCAATCTAGTTTAAGACATTACTTGGTTTTGCTTATCTTTGTTCTCAATCCCAAACAAGCTTCCCGATGGGTTATTTTCCTGGTTTTGGTCTCGATATTTGGACATGGTCAAGGAGGTATGGACTAACACACATTAAAACATCTGCTATAACAAACACATTCAACATATCTCATAAATTGGTTTATAGACCATACAAGACAATACAGTGTTCAGTGTCATACCTGCACTGTACAGATTGTTTCTTTACTTTCATATCATTCATATTTACTTTATTAATGTCTTCGATCTTATTTGGTTTTTCTTCTTACTTTTAGAAAGCATGCTGGCTCTTCAGCTTTTATTTATTTATTTATTCTTGTCATGGTTCTTTGCTGATATATGAGTATACAGTATAATTTGACTTGAAGCCCCAAGGATTTCACTGCTATCATCAACATTGTAGTTAAATTAAATTAAATGTTGATTATTGTGGAAATATAGCACATATATCATATATTATATTTCATATAACTGTCAGTAATAGAAAAAACTTAAATGAATCAAATTTTTGTTAGTGCCAAAGACAATTCATTCTTGACTAAAGCTCAATTTATCCTCAGTCACCCATATAGAGACTAAACACATCTCTGAGATGAAGTAAATAACACAGCTTTTAGTGCATGCAAATAGTGATTCAGACAGGTATTTTTATCCCATAGACATTTGCAAATGTATTTTTCCCCCTGAAGTCATTCCTTATCAGCAAACAAGCACTGCAGGCAGGCTCCATATGTTTATTTCACCCCACTGCTTACCTGCTAGCGCCTTGAAGCTGCTAGAAAGGCTTTTCCCAAGATCAGCTTAGTCGCATAACAGGGCAGTGGGCAGAACCTACTCATTTCTACTCATGCCATTTCCATTTTGGCATTTTAACCAGACAGAGCTGCTGATCCATGCCAGAGGTTTAGTTTCCAGTAACTGTCCTCCACTGAGTAGAGTAGAGAAATACCTATTACTCAGCTCTTCATCAGCATTGCCCTGCAGAACTATAAAATCACACTGGGTGTCATAATAATATATTCACCAGCAGGGAGTGTTTAATACAACAGCAAGCTATATTCACAACCAGGGGGCGTTGGTGTTTGTGTGTACTCTCTTTGTGTTATCCATCTATCCATCCAACTTGTTTAATAAATTGTTCAACTTGTCTCTATTGTTGAATTTTGTCTATCTGTCTATCTTTTATAGCAGTTGTTTCAGCTATATGTTTAGATTTTAATTAAACCCTTAGATATTAATTGAGTTGCCTCATCCATTTATTGTTCGATCAAAAGATTTGTTGAAGTTCTCTCCATATTTCTTGGAATTAGATTTATTTCATTTTTTTACATTGTTACAGTTAACCAACTTTTTCAAATGATCCATTCAGTTCTTCATTGTTTCATCTTTCTGCTATCCATCATCTACTTTAAGTTCATATTTAACGCAAGCCTTGCGGTTTTCAACCATCATTGTAAGTCTTTTGATACATTAGTATATTGCTTCATATTTTTCGAGATACAACTCTAGAGATAAATCACTATCTGGGAAAAAAAGTGGCAAATTTAATGTCCCTTTAGCACTAGTCATTTTACTCAATATTTTTGTGTTAAATTGTCTGATTAAATGATGATAATATAATATTTCCCAATGGTGTATATATATATATATATTCCATATATACTCCCCAGCAAAAAATGAAAAATTGTAAAATGTAACAGACAACAAACAGGTAATCAGCATCAAATGCAGGATGAGAGATAAATGATGAGGATAGGTTAGAGAGGCACATTGAACCACATTGATTTTTCAACAGTTTATATGTATATAGTGCTTTGACACCATATCCATTTAGACAAATACCAAGAGCCAATTATTCGAATGCTAGATTAAACAGATATGTTTTAAATTTAGTTTTGAACTGAGCTCCGGACAACATACGGGAGTTTGTTCCAGAGCTTTTGGGCTCTATATGAGAACACTCTTCCCTCTCTGGTGGACTTACTGATCTGCGTAATAATCAGTAGTCCTGCTTCTTGTGAATAAAGAGAACGAGCGGAATATATCATGATAGGAGACTGCTCAGGAGCCAGCCATTCAGCGCCTTAAAGTCAAGGAGTATCTTATTGTCAATGCAATATTGTACAGGAATCCAATGAAGAGAGCACAAAACCGGTGTAATGTGATCATATTTCTTTGTTCTTGTGAGAACTCTAGCTGCTGCTTTCTTTTTGCTGTTGGCTAACAGAGCGTTACAATAATCCATTCTTGAGGTCATGAAAGCATGCACTTTTTTTTCAGATAGTAACAGAAGAGAAATGGTTCTTAAACGTCAGTTCACAATCTATAATAACACCAAGATTTTTAACAATAGTGGAAATATTAACAGTGTGTCCCGCCAACTCCATATTTAAAACTGAAAGATTCTGTAATTGCTTTTTAGAGCCAACAAGTAATATTTCTGTAATATTTAGTATAAGGAAATTTTCATTCATCCAGTCATTGATATCAGCGACACATTTTGAGATCTTATTTAGCTTTAAAGGGTCTTTAGGTTTTGCTGGGTGTCGTCTGCATAGCAATGGATACTAATCCCATGACTTATAATAATTTTGCCAAGGGGCAGCATGTAGATTGAGAACATATATATATATAGCAGCAAGAATATAGAATAGAATATATATATAGAGAGAACATATATATAGCAGCAAGAAAGACTTGGAGAGAGATCGGGCTGTTCAAAAATGAATGCAGATTCTCTTTTTTAGGATGGGCATCTCAACGGTAGCTATAATCACACGCTCGCATGCTCAAACACACACAGGCACACGCTGCTGTTGCTCTTAGGGAAGAATATGCATAAATGATAGGCATTACATTTAAATGAGTACAGCTAAAGTCAGCTCTTTATTCTTCCTGTGGTCTTCAAATAGCTCCCATCCAGCTGGGTACAATCCTTAAGTGCTAACATAGCAAAGTGAAATCTGTTTGTGTACGTGTAACTTCTGTATGTATATTATAGTGGTGGAACTGTACACACAGGGTCCACACAGGGTCCGATCAGCAACAGAACTGACATTCTTCTTATATTAAAGTGTATAGAATAAACTTAATCATGTTTATAGTTATGAGACTGAATTTATTTTTCAAAGACTAATCCTGACCCTCTGTCAAAACCAATAACCAGTATTATTAATACCACATTTGAAATTGGTTTTATTTTGGGAAATTAACAATACATAAACTATTATTAACTTGCTACTATACATTTATTTTGTACACATTTTTAAACAGGGAGATATAAATTTACTGAGAATGTCGAATCAAATAATGTTCAACACTCTTCATGAACCATTACTGATATGATCATTTTAGATAATGTTAGGTTCTATCGTAAATTAGAGCACTAGTAAATACAAATATATCTCCAGCTGCATATAGTCCTCCTACTTCAAAGTTTTATGCGGTGCTTGAGGATTCACTTATATATTTTTGGGGGGTGCACCTATACTAGTATTATTATAGAGGCTGGGCTGTTAAAATCAAATGATTAAAATAAACATGCATTTTGAACTAAATTAAAGTTTTATTGTAAAGTGCCACACCACAACAAGTTCCACTGGACACTAATGTTCAAACTGTGAAATTGCATTTTGCATAGTTTCTGTAGTTGCCAATTGCTTTTTCTGTGTTTGCAAAGGTTCAACATTCGTCAATAAATTGAATATTATTTATATAGCACCTATTGAAGTTGCTTCAATTCAGCCTCACTAACTAGGAGCCTAATAACATAAATGAAAATTCATGTAAACATACCTATGTAGTGAAAATAGAATTAGAATGTGTTGTTAACTTTGGAACCATAGAATTTCTTTTGAAATGTTATGAGGCCAGTTTAAAAAAAGAAGAAAGAGTGATCCGAAAGTAGAAAGAGCTATTATATAAGTCTTGTTTATGTTAATCTTGCCTAATTTGTGGACAATATAGAATATTAAATTCTCTTATTTTCATGTTTATATGATGTGGGTAAACAAAAATACACATAAACATGAAGAGAACATGAACTCCCCTCAGCGAGACTTTCACAAAAGAGACCATGGATGAGCTGGTTTGTAACAGTTTATCCACAGAATAAACTTCCATCACATTGCAAAGATTCTTGAAAGATTTGAATTAATCTTGGCCACACATCAAATTTGCAAAAATAATGTCTCGTGCTTCCTCAAACCTTTAAACACAAATCTAGCCCTGCATGAAGCCTAGCACTTTTGTCTGGTTGGTTTTGTTGGAGGATGTTTCAGGGATACATCTATTCTCTCTCCCATGAGTGCATTTCTTTTGATGAAAATAACTTGCCGTTTTAGCTTTCACCTTTGATGATATTTAAGTGGTGAAACATAACCAGAGAGTATGAAAAATCCCACATTATTTTGCATTATTCAAACAGTTTATCCGTGATGGTTCCAAAAACATTTCCCTTGAAGTGAAAATTATGTGCTTAAAATGTAATGCTTGTTCCTTTGGATCATAAATTTGAGTTAAAACCATGTTACTTCTAACCATGACATGCTTCTCAGATTATTGCTAATTTAATATGTTTTGTTAATCTGGATGACTTCTGACAGATGCTAATGATAGCAAATTGATATTTCTCTCTTCTCTCTCTCTCTCTCTGTATATATATATATATATATATATATATATATATATATATATATATATATATATATATAGAGAGAGAGAGAGAGAGAGAGAGAGAGAGAGAGAGAGAGAGAGAGAGAGAGAGAGAGAGAGAGAGAGAGAGAGAGTTGGAGGGAGAGCAAGAATATATATATAGAGAGAAAGGCTCATAATGCAGCTTGATGTCAGCAAGCCCTTAAAAAATTGTTTATCTCTCTCTCTCTCTCAGAATGATCAGCATTTTCACATGTTCAGAGCATTCAGGATTACCAGACACAGATCAAATAAATGTACATTTTTGATCTGCCTCCCCTCAGGAGAGGTGACAGATGTTCTTGGTTGCTTTTACCTGTCCCACGCTCTACACTCTGCCAGTTCAAGATCACCTCATTATTAGGAATGCATGTAGTTTTGGTCCACAAGGTTATGGTACTTTTTTATTTACAGTTTTTGTTTTCACATTTATGCCTATATCACTATTTGTAATCAAAGAAAACTGGATTCCATCATAAGCTGTAAAAATTTAAATCGTTACTTAGTTCCCTACATAGTTTTTTACTTTTAGTTTTTTCATTAATTTTAATTTATTGTTTTAAGCACCTTTTTACTCCTCATTTTCTTTTGTAAATTTTCTCACTTTTTTCTATATAGTAGTTTATATGTTTTTTTTTTATTTTTAAAGAGCATTTAATGACAAAACATTTATATGTCTCTATGACATCACAGCTGAGACTTGCTTTTTAAGATAAATGCCAGTTGAAATGATAAAGTATTTAGAAATATTTGCCAGCCAATCATAATGTCAGAATTTAAACAGCTTATTTTATTTCAATAAATCTCTTCACATACTAAAGCGTTTTTGATGCAGTTGGATTATAGTGGTTGTTTGCTAACAGACTCTTATCATTGTCTTTTTGAACTCTGTTCATGTTCTGCTCCAGTTAATTTTCTTTACAGTCAATGCTTAAGCTTAAGTTGAATTCAGGCCAAATCTGGAGTATTTACAGAGTCTGCTTGACATGATATCACTCTTTGTTATGTTTTTCTTCTGGGTCGCTCTTCATGGCTGGATGCTATATTAGAGCTCTCCTGGAGCTTTAGTTTCTGTTCTTTCAAAAACAAGGTTGAAATGGAAGTTCAAAGAGAAGGTGAAATGAAAGGAGCGGAACACTGAGAGGCTTTGACTGGTTCTGTGCTAAAGCAGTTCAGTGTCTTGCCAGTGTGTTTGGAGTGAGAAGAGCAGGAGCATGGCTTTTCTCTGTGGGCTGCGATAGCTTGAGCAGAGAAACAGTTAATGATCCTGCGTTATCTGTATTTGCTCAAAGGTTAAACCCTATAACTTTTATATTATATTGGAAATAGTTTAGAGAGCAGGAAAAAAGTATTTTTTTTTTATTGTTATGTTCACTCGTGACATTCTCAGTTTTTTTAAAACTTTACTCACAGATTAATTAAAAAAAGGTAAATCAAGTAAAATCAAAATTGTGTAACAATTGAATTGTGTAATCTATAATAAACCTTAAAAATGTGTAAAACAATGCTATGTGACTCTGTAGTGGCTGTCCTTAGTGACAAACCCACATTCCTCCACAATGTCTTAACGGTCGTAATATGAGATTGCCTTTAAAACAGTTGTGCATGTAGCACCTAATCGTATTGGTAGAAACTGTATTCTGTTTCTAAGGTGACATGCTGCAGAGATGGAAACCTAACCCTAACCTAAGCATCTCCATTAATTTGTTGTTCAGAAAGGTCCAAAACTAACAGAAATGACTCAAAAGCAGATCTACGTCAGCATCATAATTCTATATACATATTGTTTCATAGCTTATTTGCAGCAAACAGCCTTATTCAAAGTTATTGTTGTCACAATAATTGTGATTCTATTGGCTTCGATAGTAATTTTTTTAAGTATTGTTGCGTGCTGACTGTCTTCATTAGACTCACTCGTTGTTATTTAGCAATTTAATTGTTGCATTAATCTGAGAATCACTCTCTCAATAATTTTCTCTGGAATCATTTTATAAAACTTAACACTTTGTAAAACTAAACTTTGTTTAGTGTAATTAGTTATTGATTATTTACAGTCAGATTTTAATAAAATAAGAAAAACATTCATTTAAAAGAGAGCATCAATAAGTTATAAACAGCCTTTAAATTTTGAATATAATTGCTGTATTATACATTAGGATTTCTATAATTAATCTAATGTGCCATTAACAGTGTCATTCGGCTTTCTATTACAACATCAATAGATGGAGAGTTAACATTATTTTATAATATATACCATTTGAAAATGACATGCTACAAAACATTATACGGCGACAATTAAACAGAACATCTAAGAAATCTATTTTAATCTTTATTTTTTTTAAAAGGTTTCCTATCAGATGAATCTTCTGAAAATGAAACCTACTGGAATGAAAAGACACTGGCTTTACTGTAGTTCTAATGTTGCAATGTGAAGAGCAGGTGAGAAGTGTGCAGTAAGTATGCTGGGTATTTAGCCCTGCTTGCTGCCTTTAAAACTCATCATTAGACTTTGTTGCTCTCCAAGCTTATGCTTTTTTATCCCCACAAGATTTAATTAATCATAAACATAACCTGTTTAGTGTGTGCATGCATATATGTTGTATCCTTCTACTGGATTGTCAATGTACACACTTGTACACTGCTGCTATTAGACTAAAAACAAACTCTGCTTTATCTAACTGCACACAGATAAACACTCACAGCTCCTGGGAATGCTAGAGCGAAGAACATTTTTTATATATTTTTTTTCAACAACAACTTGAACTTGAACAACCATGTTTTTCCTTTTCCATGGTTAAAAGTTGTATTTGTTTACTGTGCTTTGTTTTTTTATGTCCTAATTTGTGTCAAGGAAACATGTTAATTGTGTATCGTCTTGTAAATGACCTTGCTTTCACTCTCTGTTCAAAGCAAACATCTCAAAGCAGCCCAAAGCACCCTGAAAGTGCAATTTAAAATACATATTTAAGCTAACTTTGAGG
This sequence comes from Danionella dracula, assembly GCA_900490495.1. NCBI lineage: Eukaryota > Metazoa > Chordata > Actinopteri > Cypriniformes > Danionidae > Danionella > Danionella dracula. The sequence goes on from UELW01000996.1 coordinate 8,253,061, forward strand.
AGGTCTTTTCCCAATGTTTTCCCAAATGTTTTAATACAATTCTTGAAATTGTATGATTTAATGATTTAATTTTATGATGGTTTAGCTATATTCGTGTACCTTTGAAATATCACATGATTTTGATGAATTCACATGAAGTCCCAGGTCTCTAAACTGCAGTCAATATCATTAATTAAGTTTTGTTGTAGAAAATATTGAGACCTTGCTCGTTTTTATCCTCCCTCTCACCCAAACCATTACACGTACCTCGCCTCCCCTCCACTCATCCTCACGTTCTCATTTTGTTTTATCCTTGAAGAGGTTGGTTTTATTAAAAGCAATTGGTTTTTCCCGAGGGGCATGATACCATATCCTTGATTAAAGAGGAGATGAGCGCCTGCTTCAGTAAATGTCAGTTGGACATTGCGTTGGTCTCTTCCTTGAGTTCATATTGTGTTAATTAAAAGCAGTCTCTGGAGGAAGAGATCATGCTCTTTTCAAACTTGAGAAATTCTGCTTTGGGACGATAGGGACAAATTGTTCTCAGTCTCAAGTGAAATTAAATATTAAATTATTTTTTTTGCATACTTGACTGTTAAAAGAAAAACCTGTTTCTGAATGGTGTCATAAGTTGTTACAAAGATATCAGATTAGCCAGTCGGTACTTTCTCCACCTCCACGCTGCTCTTGTTTGTACAGTAGACTCAGTAGCTTCAGAGAGCATCATTAAAAGAAACTAAATATTTTAAATATTCTAAATATTATAAATTTAACAGTATGAACATACTGAAGGTGCCAGGAAGTGAAGTAGTAATTGTGTAAATGGTGTCAATAACCAGAGAAAAATAACTTCATTAATGATCACAATGTATTTGGCTCAACATTTAATGACATAAAAAGACCAGGAAAATACTACTATATATATTAGTTGTTTTAAAAAAATGATAAGAATTTTTTTTTATTCATTAATAGTTTGTTGTTCAACTTAAACAAACTGTTGTAGGCCTGTTCGATTTTTAAAGTCTAACAGCAGTGATGTACTAAATTTCCATTTTTTTCAATAAAATGCAGAAATGATAGCAAAAGTTATCAAAAAAGATGAGAAAACTCTTTGATGGCTTACATTACATAAAGCTGTCATATCATATGCCTTTTAAATCATGTATAATAAATATTTGACCCCTCTATACTATTTCTGCACCATTAGTAATCTTCTAGACAGTATTTATTGTCAACAATGTCGTTGAATTCCTCAAATGGTTGTGCTTCGCCAAACAATCGGTGTACATTATGTTCCTCCCACTGTTCACACCATGCCCCCTGCTATGGTTGGACTTCCAGGCCAGTCAGAGAGTGTGTTACTATGTTACTAGCAAGGGGTAACCATCAGCTCTCCCTGCCCTTGCTCATTAGGATAGGACTATTGTAGTACCTCGACTGACCACAAGAATGGGATCAGAAGTGAGTAGGGTTGTCTTTCACTCCAATGTTAAGACTTTGCCCAGCATTAGAGCTGAAAAAAAAAACACGTTTACACCCCAAGAGCTGTAATGTTTTTTTTTTGTCTTAATTAAATGTGAATGTTTAATAAATTTTGTTTGTTTGAGATTTATAAGATCTTTGCTATACCGCCTCTCTTGACCCATATTTGGGTACTGGGAAGTGATGCATTTCCATGAAGGTGGTGGTTGCTACGCCCATTTTTAGCCTGTTTGACTGATCAAGATAACAAGCATGGTCGCGCATGCTATGTCCATGTTACATACAGTCTATGGTTACTAGGCGGTAACATGGTCCATTGTAGTGGCTATGGTCAACGAGCTGTTTTGAGCTCCCACAAAATGAAATTAGAACTACACAAAGATGCATGGACCAATCTGAATAGGACTTGAGGCATTTTTTTAAGACAGAACAATACTGAAATGTGCAAAAATATCTGAAATGTTGAGTTAAGTTGAGCACCTTTCTATTAACACTGATTACTAGTTGAGTTGATTTAGTCATTAGGCAGTAATTAAATCCAGTAGATGGAATGCCTAGACTTCTTTCACAAAATCATCCATCAATACAAATCAACATTCGGACTGAACAAAACTAGAAGAGATACTGCCTAGGATGCAGTGCTGCACAGGTCTGGTCTGCAGACTGAAATATAATGAAGAGGACCATTGAGTGTAACATGTGTCACTGTGACCTGTCTGCCTGCCTCAAGAGTATGTGTTAGCTGACACAATGCTTTCTGTTCTCATAGTGTTGTTATCACAAGATGTTTGGATCCCTGTAAAACATGCATTCTGAGACATTTTCTGGAGGCAAATGGAGGGGAGACATTCACCTATATCACAGATATTTGTGTGGCGTGTGAATGGCGATGTGTTTGTGTGTGCTGGCGCATAGGTATTTGTCTCATTCTGTTGAGCTCTGCTACATTTTAAAGAATGAGACGGTGTGACATCATGCCCTGAGGATATTGTCTAATGTTTCTAGTGTGTGAATTCCTGGGCTAAATGCTACAGTGAGTCAAACTGTGTCCACACTCACTGATTTTATCTGTGGAGGCTGTGCAGATGCCTTGGAAAACACTACTCTTTACTTTGCAGAATTGCGTAAGTATTTATTCAACACTTACAACTAATTTGTCTCCTTAAAATGGCATGCTAGCTTTTATTGATCAAATTGACATGAAATGTTTTGTTTTGTATAAAAGCAGACATTTTTTTCAGAGAGGTTTTTGTTTATGATCATGGCTAGATTACGTTTTTAAGGTGAAGCTACTCTTCAGTTTGATTTTTAAATTCCCTTTCAAATTAAACAGACAAACAAAATATTAAAAAATAAATACATAAGGACAATGAAGATGTATTATTTCTGAAGGTCATGTGACACAGTCCTGCATTTCGAATTTATCTTGTGAATCAATGCCATCTTACATTGTGGCCCTGCTCACAATCACTTTTACAGCCTGCAGTATTTTGAGTCTACTTGGATGTATTCTCCCTAAGGTGATGAAGTTATCGGGCGAGGCGGGTATGAAAAGAGACAGGCATTATGTTGTCTTTCATTCAGTTTCTCACCCCTGATCCCTCTGAAATGTTTTCTGCATCTCTATATGCCAATTCTGTGGGCAGAAGTGCAAAGGAGATGGTGAGGCATGTTACGACGGCCCCAGCTCTGTGTTTAATTCTCTTTGACAGACAAGCTGTCAGCCTTGCGGATTGACAGAGAACAGGGAATAACCCTCATTTTCAAATTCTACTCCAGCTCTGGGCTATGAAATACGCTGTAATATTTCCCCATGACTAATTGAGTCCGACCTGTTTCCTGCTCCTTGCCCGCTTTCATTAAATACCTGCATCTTAAATTACTGTGGGAAAATCTTCAGGGTTTTCGTCATCACTGCTCAAAAAGGTAGCCATGGATTTGTCCATTTGCATCAGCCTGCTATTGCTGCTTTAATAAGAGTGTTTGGGTTTCATGCGTTTGCCTTCATTACGGGTTTGGAGGGCTTTCCTTTACTGAGGGTTTTTAAAGGCTTTCCCTTTTAATCCTTTCCTACTTTTTCTATTGCACACAAGTTTCAGACAAGTAGAAAATGTTTGTATTCTATTCTTTTGAGATTGATTGAAAAAGAGCTGATTTTCATTTCCTTGCGAATGTTTTAAAAAGGCTAAAAATATCCAGACATTGAATTTCACTGAAAAAGAAGTTACAAAGATTTAACAAAGTTGATGTTTTGTTTTATTTTAATATTACTTTAATATGACATATTTAATATGACTTTAATAATATATTTATTATAGATATTTGTTTACAATAAGTATCCACTTCCTTTAAAATGGATAAGCATTGTCTTTCGTGCAAAACAATAACACATTAGATCAATTATAATTAGATAATGTAACCTTTGTTTTCCGTCGTATTAAAATGATACAAAAACAATGTTGTGCACTCACTTTAGGATCAAGAAAAAGATGACATGTTTGGGTTTGTAGAAGATACCATTTCTTTATCCTTGTCAAACATAATTTCTGGCTTAATTGCAGCTTTTAAGTAGACACATTTGAATTTGTATCTTCAGCACACAATATACCTGTAATGGTATGGTGTAGCATTCAATAGTGTCAGTTTCGATCCCTTCCTCTCCTGTGGCAGTGACCTGGAATAAACGATTCCTCCTGAAGCTGAAGGAGCCAGTGTCGGTTCATTCCCTCTGGACTCCATTACTAAAGCTGGACTCCTGTACTAAAGAAACCTGTGAAGCATGATTGCAGACCCACTTTGACCTAACACTGTAGTACACAAAACACAAGTGACAATTCACTCTGGAACTTCTCAAAAGAACACAAACTTTGAGATACAGTCTCAAGCTATGAGAAGATGAGGTGTTACTGATGTTGGTGTTACAAGAGCGAGGATAGTGCCATAGGGGACACAGATAGAAAAATGCAGATGATATTTATAGCAAAGATGCTAGTGTTTCACCGTGAACCTTTGAAGCCTTTTTGACTGAAAGAAACAACTTTCTCCTAAATAAATAATTATTTTATTTGTTTACAGTGTTTGAGTATAATTATAAAATAACATTTGTTCAAATTTACTCTATAACTCACAACTCTAACCCTCTAATCTTAGACACTTGCTACACATTATGCTATCTTGGGCATTAGTCCAAACGAGTATTGTGACTTAGAAAGTAGACAGTAAAACAGAGAGATGCACTGACAGGAAAACAGGGATAAAAAAACAGGGAGAATGAAGGGTCGATTAACAAACAGGCACTGGTGGTTTGAGAATATAGAATATAAAAACAGATTATTTGGAAAATTGACGGTTTGAGAGCTAGAAATTTGGGTGGGGTTAGAGACAGGCTAGTAAAAAGAGAGGTTGACAGTAAGGTAAAAAGGGAGACAGATTTACTGACAGACAGTGAGATGTACGGACTATCAAATTGAAGGGTAGACAAAACTCAACTAATACAAGAAGATGAAGGTAAAATGAGAAGATACATAGTGACAGTTACAAATAGATACAGACATAAAGACAGACAGACAGACTGATATACTCGGAGACAGACATCAGCCTCTAGGGAGTGTCATTCTTTTTTTTCTGATCTGGTTCTCAGGTTGCAAAGCTCTTTGTGAAGGTGTCTAAGCTTCTGCTATTGTCCCCTTGAGAAACTCTCAAGCTGTAGTAAAGCATAAACGAATCTTCCTGGGAGAACACCAAACTTCAGGGCTTCAGCAACACCATCCCTCAACCCCAGACGAGTCTGCTTTCATTTGTTGTGTTTGGGAAGGAAAACTCATTAGCTGAGTTCATTATCTGCTTCAGCGACAACATGGAAGCTGATTAACCTGTCAAGTCTATTTAGTAATATTTGCAAAAACAAAGTCAACATTTTGACATGTCTTGTTTGAAATAGTTTTCCATCAAGTGTTGATTGTACTATTGGAAAACAATCTCTTTATTTTCTTACATTTTACAGGTATATGAAATGTTGGAAATGCCTGCTATTAGATTGATTAGGTTTAGAATTTCCTGAACCTGTTTGTTGGTGAAGCTCAATTGGTCTCTGTGAAATAGTAGGGCAATTAGTCCCATTTGTTTCCTGTCCACACCTGCTGTTTTTAATGATGTTGATTTGCATAAAAGGGTTTTATCTTTAATTATCTTCAGCGGCAAGAAAACAGCAACCGATGAAGCCTGTTTGGTTTTACTCTGATTATGCTCATCATTTCCAATTACAAAACAAGGGATAAAAAATCCCCAGCATGTTATGTGATTGGGGGTTCACCTTTACAGAGCTAAAGCCCTCTGTGGCATTGAGTCATTGAAGGCAGAACACTGTTGAACAGAAGTAACAGCAAGTGAAACTGCAGTTGAAAAGAGGCATTACATAATTGAGATCTGTTACTCAATTTTATTCTGAGCTTAATATATTCTGAAGAGTGCTGTAAAACAAGTGCATAGTGTTTTGCGTAAAGGATATATATCAAATTGGTTTCAGGTAAGACTGAAAGAAACAAAATAGCTGTTCACTTTGGCATGTTGAGGAGATTTGGAGACCCCTGGCGTATTGCAGATCAGACATATGAAATTTCAAAATGAGACTGAAGTTGACTTTCCACGACAAAAATATAAATCCATTGCAGAACCAACCTTTTTACACTAAGCTATACTAAAATGTTTAGTTAGTGTGTTGGTAGATGAGATGACATCTACCAACAATTACCCCTGGAAATTTTTACAATCCCATAATTGTTCTTGTCAAAAGAGAAAAGAAATCAGGAGAAATTAGACAAAAAAGTTGGCTTTTTAGTAATTAATACTTATCTACTGAATTTGCTCAAAGAGACAGTCATATGACAAATTTTATTACACACAATTTAAGAGTGTATGAAGGTTAAATAACCCTTTTAAACCCAACCAAATGTACTAGTGGGTGTGGATTGAATTCCAGAACAACCTTTCTCTCAAACTTTATAAATATTATCAGTGCTTGCGTAAGATAATGTGTCTCCTCTACTGAACCGGAGCAAGAATGCTAGCTCAAAGTATAATTATTATTAGAGATTTTCTTTTACGATGCAAGCAAGAACTTTTCATGCCAGCTGTGAAAGAAAAGTCATGTGCACACACAATGTCATTCAATGTTTGTTTTTTTGCACTGTTGCTTCCTTATTTGACATTTTAGCTTGAGTTTAGGTGTGGGACACGCAAACCCAGTTGTTGACTTTGAGTAGGTGACAATATCTAAAGGAAATCACACGTCTCACCCTCGCCCGTTCATGAGCTGAAAGACCCTGGCTGGATTAGTCACGGTTTGTGAGTTATCGCTGGATTTCACATGCACCAGATATATGTGCGTGTTTACAGTTAAACACTTCAGCTGCTGCAGAACTACGCTCCAGGTGGTCCCATGTACCAGCACTCGTGAGAGAAATCTTAGCTGTCCCATTGAGGAAGCTGATTGTGCTATTCGTTCTGAAGTGTTTTCTTAGGATGGGAAATTATATGAGCATTCAAAACCCTTTAGATGTCTAAAGAGTTATAGTTAAATTATGGAAACACAAGCTGCTTAAAATAATGACAATTAGAACACTTTCCAATTTTTTACCTGTGACTTAAATATTTTTACTGGAGCATTTTAATTTCTTTAAATTAATGTCATCGATTGAGTGTACTCTACATTCTGTTTTGAAGAACTGTTTATTTGACATGATTTTAATTGTTTTAATGTATTATGATTATGCCACTGAATAGAATTGTATGTATCTATGCTGTAACCATGCAATAGTTCTGAATTATGTATTATGCAGACCTACAGACCTCCTCTTACAGAAAATAATTTAACATGCAACAAATGTGTGTTCATTTGTTTGCTTTCACAAACACATAAAGCTCAAAAAAGAAGGAACACCAAACAATATTTAATTAGAAAAAATCTCCCAGTAGGTATCTAAAAGAGATCAAATCTATTTTCATGAATCATTTGCATCATATACTTTTTATTAACTTGAGAAAACATTCAAGAAATAGTTATATTTGTTTTTTGAACATAACCAACAATCCCTCTGTTTCTGTCTGAATGGATTTTACAGAAGAGCAGATTCCACATGGCTTTCCCAGTATAGACATGGGCCCTCAGCTGAAAGTGGTTGAGCGAACACGGACAGCCACCATGCTCTGTGCTGCCAGTGGTAACCCAGACCCTGAAATCTCCTGGTTCAAGGATTTCCTACCTGTTGACATCAACAGCAGTAATGGACGAATCAAACAGCTACGCTCAGGTAAGCAAACATTCCTATTTGTGTCTATTGCAGAGATACTACAATAGAGATGCTGTAATCCCAAAGTCATCAAATTCATACATAAAACAAACCTTACAAATAATCAGCTCAATCTGAATGAGAAGGGAAAAACATTAGAAATGTGTGTTAAGGCAGGATTTATATTTTGACAAAGCTGGTTCTTACCTCTCTGACAATGACAAATTGTTTTAAAAAAAGCATATTTGTGGGATTACTCTTGGTCTATGGATAACCAGGATCAAATAATCTGAAGAACAACGTATTCTCAGTGGAGTTTATGGTGGAGGTTTGTCAAGTTACCTTAAAATGCATTTCTAGGTTTGAAAGGTCAATGCAATAGACCTATTCATTCGATAATTCATGTGTAATCAATTTAAATCCTTTAATAAAAAATAATAATCTTTGGATAAAATTGCAAAATTTCAGACTTATTTGGGTTGACAGCACCTTGTATTATAATAGCCATATTTTGAAAATAAAATTTGAAAATACACAACTTTCAGAATCACATGGTGTACAAAACATTTAATTAAATACCTCTAGTACTTTTTTTATCCCATTAAAATATAAAAATATCTCCTAAGCATTAGACTCGTGTTGTGAACACATCAAGAATAAACTCCAAAGAATGCAACTTCTTAAAAAATAATCATCACCTCTTCTCTATAGGTTTTGCCTCAAAGTGTCAGATGAATGTAGCACTTGTAGAAATAGAAGTCTGAAATAAAAGTATATGTATATTAATATTTTTCCTCATTTTGTGCTTGTTTAATAATAAGCACTTTGTGAAGGTATCAAACAGTCCTGCATATTTTTTTACAGTCCTGTTTCAAAAAGTACTGTTTTGCCGAATTGTAAATGGTTCCAAATAATTCAACAGGATTTTGATCATCCTGTTTCTTTCTTGTTTAACAGAGCAGCCAGGATATTGACTGACTCAAATGTATTATTCACATAACTCTGTAGTTAGGACACTCAAAGATGATTAACATGACAGGGCAGCGATTAGTTGTGATTAGAATCCCCAGCCCTTGTCAACAATCATTTCTTCTTTCAATCATCAAATAGTGCAGCATTTTTCAAATTAGTCTCTGTCAGCCAATTCATCTCACAGGCGCAGACAATCACAATTTATATGTTTGGAAACAGTCCATTATTTGATCCTGAGATTAGCTTTCCTTTGCTGTCATTACTCTGAAGGTCTTTTCCCATTAACGAATATTAATGAAATGATTTCCGATTCCTGACCTTTGCGAAACAACGGAATCAACAAATCACCAAAGCATCCATGATTCAGAACAAACTACTTCAAACAGGAGCTCAATCTCACCGGAATGTTTCATTGTGTTCAAGTAATTACCAACAACGCTTGTGATCTTGCCATAGATGTCAAGAGGAAACAATGCATCAGGGTGATAAGCAGATGGATGGAAGATGAATTTGATAGAGCCATGGGGAAGAGAACATTAGCATGGATCTGTAATGTAATCCGGCTTTTTCAGTGAACTCAAACCTCTTCTACACATTAGCCAAGCTTTGTGTTGACTTTGAACCTTTTGAGAGATCTAGGACTTTAAAGAGCCAGTTTGACGCATTTAAAATAAACTTTCATGCCGTGGGTAACATAGCTGTAAGTCTGAGGAACATCCAGTTTGGAGTTTTATTCATGAAAATTATTTGTGTGTCAAGTTATCATCTTTAAATAGAAAGAGTCGACTCAGATTCGCTGAAACAAGTCTTTTTGAAAAGTGAATTAGCTCGCGTAAGGTTACCTGAAAATTAAATTCAAATAACTTTATTAATACCTGAAGTGCAATTAAAAAAATACATAGTTTAAAGGGATTGTGATTCAAGCACATCTTGTTGAGGAAAATTTTTTTCTTTAGTGAGGCATTTTGATATAGTTTCCACACATGCACCTATCTACATTCGTGTAACATAGTCACATGTAAACTTTGTGCCAAAGTGCCACAAATAGCAATATTAATGGAAATTTACCACTGAGAAGGGTTTTGTTCCAATCATGTTTGAGCCTGAGCTTCATCTGCACTCGAAGCCTCTTCCTCGCCAGACGAAGGTTTCAATTGGTACAGTACTAACATAATATTGTTTAATTTTCACATAAAATCACATTTACATTTTCAGTAAATTCAAATAATAATAAAAATATTGTAGTACAGTATGTAATATAATAGTATAGTACAGACACTGTATCCAATAACAGCAGACTTGAGTCTAAGTACCAATCGCTTATATCACGTAAAGGAGTTTTGTATGAATGAGTCACAAATTTAATCATGTTGGAGTCATTGAAGGATCAAGTAGAAATAAATACATATTATAACAAAATGTAAGTGTTTTTTTTGCCTCTACATTAATGTCATCCTGTATTTTGAGACACCAAAAGACAAATATTCAAAATTTCAGAATTACAATACAGGCTCTTTAAAAATGTTGGTTAACAGCTTTTTAGTGGTCAATAAAACTTCACCACATAAAGAGCCTTTTATCTATTTCATATATGTATTTAATAAAATTAATGTTGATGTTCTGCCTCGAATCACAGCAAAGAGTGTGGAATTTGTTTTTTATGTCACAGGCTTCCTACAGCCAGTAGGACCCTTGATTTTTAGATCATCAAATTTGGAAGATTAAACAGAAAAAGATAGTGTGAAAATTATTTATTTTGTTTTCTAGATTATGTTGTGTTGTGCTGACTTCTTGTTTGTTTTATTTGTTTTCTTTTTTATGAACTGATCATAGCATCTTACCACTGTGCCCTCAGGCAGAGGTGATTAATGATTATTAGTGTGCAGGTATTTATGAACAGAGCGTGTCAGATTATTGATTTCCCCTCAGTAAAAGAAGGAATGTCTTGCATAGCTGCTGTTAAATACCATCTGGATTAATCTCAGCTGTCAGCAAATGGATAACCCTTGCTTTAAAAAATGAAAAACTAACATGTGTAAGTTTCTCCCTCTAGCTAAATAGTGAAGACATAGTAAATTCTTACTATTCTTCATTATACTGGTACCACACCGCAGACTCACTCAAAAGTCCTTCACACATGTTGTGGGCTTTTTGGAGGTCCAGATGTACCCCAGGCTCTCTATAAACTGCTGATGACCTGAAGTCACACAGTTTACAGGGATTTCCTCTTGTCTCTGACCCCCTTCCTCCCAGATCTCAACTGTTTTCACACATGGAGCACTTGACTCATGATTTAGATCAAAATGAATCTGCATCATAGTCAAAACTTCTCCAAATCTTTTCAAACACTGATTTACGGGGGAGATATTATAACATTATATTATAATTAAGAATTATAACTTTATTATAACAATGTTAGAATAAATCCTTAATTTATCATTATTTTTGTACTTATTACAGTGTTTTTCTTTTGAGAAGACAATTTAAACTCTATCACATTCCAAAGACACTTTGCTTCTTATTATTCTGTTCAACTCTACTCTCTCTCTTGCTCTCTCTTTCTCTCTCTCTCTGACTCATCTCTCTCTCACTCGTTCTTTTTCTTTCTCTGTACTTCACCGTTAACAGTTCTCTTTAATCTTATTTGCATTCACATTACCTCACCAGGTGGTACACCAATCAGAGGTAAGAATGCTGAAAACAGAGAATCTCTAAATGCACCATTGTTCGAGTCCTCTTTCATCTCAGCGTGTCTCTCCATCGCTCTGTCCTTCACTTTATCTCTCCTTCATCCCGGAGTCTCACGTTGTCTCCCTTGTCTTTAATCCGGCCTTGTCTCCGCTCATCATTTTATGCTCGTCTGTTGCATTAATGGACACCTCGTCCAGTCAGTAAAACATCAGATCAGTAAAACTAAACTGGTTTAAGGTCTTTAAGTTTTATTTAAAATCTGATTTTACCGCATGAATAGGTAACATATGTCAAATGAAAAGGCCACTCCAATATATTTCCCATTTGCTCGCCTACCAAGTGTTTCAAACATTTATGAGAGTGCTACTTCTGTCATCTAAAAACCAAACATCTGGAAACCACAGCCTCTCTTTTTTTATATTCTCATTTTGAATGATTCATAAAAGTTATGCGTGTATGTTGGGAGTTATTAATTATATATGTATATATTATCAAATGATTTTAATAACATGTTTTGCATGTTGGTTGGGGTTTTTGCAATTGTTTTTAAAGAACAATTAATAACACTACAATACAACAATACACAACTACAACTACAATATAAATTTTAGATTTCGTTAGTCATCAGAGTGTGCCCAATTGCACTCGTGATTCAGCACACAAAGAGCAAGGTTGATGCTCAGTGTCGATGCACTCTCAAAAATGCTTGGTTCTTTTAATCCATTTTGGGTCGAATCACAACTAACCCAACAATGTTGTTTTTTAAATCTGATTTTCAGTTCTGTCTAGTGTTGAGCGTTAGCTCATATTTGACCCAAATTCTGGATAAATCAAGCTATGGTTAGTAATCATGCTCACACTCGTTGATTAGGTTTTTATCACCAATACACAACTGAACCCATCCCATGATGCATTTCAGGAAGACTTCTGAAATACAATGACAACATTTCTTTTTGTTTTCTTGTGTGCTTCCATTATTCACAGATTGCATGATGTGTGTCACATCACGCACAAAGAAAAAAAAACACCAGCACTGCCATATTAAACAAAATAATGAGCTAGTGATATCATTTCGCTCTCTGGGCAACAAGTCATTAAATCTTTGAGTTAGGTAATGGCTAGGTTACTGAATCAGGTAAGTGTGAAACAAAGATATCTTTAAAAAGTAGCTTTGTTGGTTTGTTTTGAATCCTACCAGATCCAAATGACTTTGAATGAACGAGTAATGAACAGAACATGTGTGGCTATTATTTAATCTCACCTGGTTCAAAACAACCCAATGTATTATTAGAAAGTAGTTTCTATACAGCTGTGTTTACTTACACTTGCAGAATTACTCATCAACGGATGCATTGAGCTTGTATTGACAGTAATTATAGCCACTGTATTAGTGCATCTCTTGATAGATTTATCCTCTGAAAGCTTAGCTTTGTCTCGACTAGCAGAATAGCATAGCTTTGTACAGTGAGGGATCGAGCTGATGTAGCCTCCAGCTTTTACTTGCCACAATGAATAAATAACACTGTGTGCTTTAGATTTATTGAACTGTGGAGAGAAAGATGCTCTTTTCGTTCACGATTTAGAAAAGATAGTTGAGTGTTAGTCGATGTGTTCTTGTTGGTAAGGTAGAGGAATGCCTTGGCCTTGATGAAACTGATGTCAATGTAGAATGTTTTTGTAGAGTATGTGATGGTGTGTAATGTTTGCAGGAGCACTCCAGATCGAGAATAGTGAGGAGGCAGACCAGGGAAAGTATGAATGTGTGGCCGTCAACAGCGCTGGGACGCGATACTCTGCTCCAGCCAATCTCTACGTCAGGGGTAAGGTTGACTGATCGAAGCTATGCTTTTTATAACTCAATCTTTTCTCCGTGCAGGCATCACCATCATCACCAGGAAAGAAATCATTTAAAAAAAAAAAAACACACTTTTCTCTTTTATCACCATCTGTCTTAAATCAAGCACACTTCGTGGTATGAATAGATAAAGTAGAGAGTCGACAATGCTTTGTTCATTGGAGTAAAATATTGTAAAAGATAAGAGTACATTTCAATGACAGCATTGAAATACTAAAATCATAATGTTCTCTTCAAGCAAATACACTCAAGTTAACACATTGTCTTGTCCGCTGAATTGTTGATTTTCTTGCAATATTTAAATTTCAGTTGTCTTTTGAATATTGAACCAGTTTGCTAAACTGGGCTGTTTGAAAAACGTGATTCACATTGAATAAAACGTATTTTTAAAATACTAGCTATTTTTACCCATTCTCAGAAAATTCAAGAGTTAAATTAAGAAGTTGTTATGACAATAACTTTTTAGAACAGATTAAAAACTCCTAGCATCATTCACCACATTCACCAGAAGTGCCTCTCCTACTGAAACTCTAAACCTTCATCCAAAAGATCATGGCATGAAAATTAGGGAGACAGGGCACCATTTTTATATGCATGTATTAAGAATGTATTAAGGGCCTACATGTATTAAGAATGTGAATATATGGTGCTGTATAGAACCTGTCAAGTTCATTGTAATAAACAATTTAAACTTCAACCCAAACTTGGCAAAATAAAAACGCAGAGGATAGTTGGTCTGAAAAGGATTAACATATCACAGGTGAGAAGCTGTGAAGAATTAGAACTTTTAATCATTATTTAAAAACTTTATTGATATATTTGTTTTAGTAATCTAGAGATAAGAAAGACCTCCTTTGTCCTCAGACAGGTCCAGCTGCTAAATGCTGATTACTAAACAGTGCAAGTGCTTTATGGCCCAAACAGTTTCCTCACTGATGTCGTAATTGCCATTTTGTGTTTACTGTTCTTAATTGTATTTTAATTAGGTTAAAATTGCATGTACACAACTGTGTTTCATACTTAACTTACATGCTTGACTTGATTTTTACTGTGACTACTGCTGATTATGTACCCTGAATAAGCTACTTGATGCACCTCGAACTGTCCTTCAGGGACTAACAGATGTTTTTTAATTGAATTGAATACAATTTCAATGCAGTTTAAGTCTGAGCTAAAACAACTAAAGTGAGTACACTCTCATTTTTGTGTTCTGATAAGAAAATTGCACTTCAAGTTGATGAAACTTAAAACAAATAATGTACTTTAATAAAGCTACCTTAGTACAAAGTGAAAGATAGCTGTCAATCACATAACAAAGTCAATAAGAGGTGACAAAAGGACAAAACATCTCGCCTTATGCCTGTCATCGTTATGCCTGGCTGCTGATTGGCCTTTCAATCAATGTCGCTATACTTTAATCTACATGCATTTGAGCAGAGACTGGAGATGATATTGTGAGTGTCACAGATACTTGTACAGGGTTTATCAGAGATGAATGGATAACTAAATTAAAGAGTGTTTAATGGCCTATAGCAGGCAAAACGTGGGTGTTAAAACACATACATCTGAAAATCTTGCGATGCCATAGTTGATCACATTTCATTCTAACAGTACAAGCCTCTGAAATTACATGAGCAGCAACAAATTCAAATACATCACTTTTGTACATAAACATTTAGTTTAAAGCGCTCAAATGCCCGATGAACAAAATTCAACAGATGTTGGTTGGGTTTTGCGGGTTCCGAGATGGAAATTACGCGAAGAAACTCTCATTTTCAGAGTCCACTTGATTTTGCCTTAAAAGAAATACAAGCTGAAGAAATGAGAACCTTCGCCCATAAATTACACTGGTCGTCTTCCACACTATCGCCACCAATCAGACGCTCATATAAATGATGCATGTTGAAGATCATATCATGTGAATCCTCTCAGGAGCACTCT
Source organism: Danionella dracula (assembly GCA_900490495.1). Classification (NCBI taxonomy): domain Eukaryota; kingdom Metazoa; phylum Chordata; class Actinopteri; order Cypriniformes; family Danionidae; genus Danionella; species Danionella dracula. The sequence goes on from UELW01000996.1 coordinate 8,268,268, forward strand.
GATCTTTACACAGACCACACACGCCTGCACAAACACGGACTCAGGGTGTGCCGTGTGATGAATGACATTTAATAGAAGTGTTTGAGTATCTGATGCTTTATGGCCAGAGGAAGAGATGTTCTCATTTTGCTTGTCCATGATTATTTTCACCGATAATGTCATTCTTTTATTGCCTTTTTTATTCAAGGTTGAAGTGTGGATGTGCCTTTGTTGCAAGCATGTGGATGGGGAGGCGTTTTTCTTTTTCTTTATTTAACATGTATGCTTTATTTCGATTTTAACTATATGAAATCGTTCCATGCTTGACTACATTTTATATTAATAACGAGTATTTGGTTTCAATCGAGGAAAGGAATAAATAAAAAAAATACTTTGGTCTTTTTGGAATATTCAAATAGCATTTTGGACAATTTGCAATGTATAGTTCATAAATTTACATGCTTGTTTTAAGTTACATATAATAAAAATGTTGACTCCATTAATAATTGATTCTTCAACTGATTCACTTGCACTTTTAGAGTGTTGATTCAGTTCATTTAAATCCAACTTTGAATCTTTTATCACATTTTCCTTGTAGTGTAGATAACTAATAACCCACCATAATTATTCATTTTCAGCTCAGCTTCATTGCAGTTTGCAGCATCTTATTTATTCTGTAATAACTCTTTTTGCAGGTGTTTAATCTCAAGTGAAAAACACACATGTCTAACAAATCTCAACACTGTGTTTTTTTATTGTTGCTGCAGTCGTTCTTGCAGTCCACTCGTTCTCTCTTTCTCTTGTTTCTTTGGCTTCAGCTTCGATCTGGAGGTGTTCTCATCTTTATCACTGTACATGAGAGTATTATTCCATAATTGCTTATCCATCCATGTGAAAGATTGTGTTGTTCACTCTCATTCCCATGTGCCTTATCACATCGAGACGCTCAAGCAGGGTTGAGAGTCCTGTTCCATGCTTTTCTCAATTCTCTCTCTCACGCTCACTCTCAAGGCCCTTTTACACAGAATGCGAAAGATGCAAATAACTTTTTTCATTTTCTGCTGGAGAGGTGGCGCACATGAACACCGTTTCAACTCTGCTGCTGTCATGTGCACAGAGCTCTGCATGTTATAAGAGATAGAAATATTTTATTGTTTTGGTCTTAAGAGCAATCACCACTCAGCAGCAATAAGTTTGAATATTGCAGGCAATGAACTCAACAGCAACAAAAATCAAATAACTATCATTCATTAAAAATATTACAACATGAATAGACTTTTAACAAAAATATAAATATATAACATCCATCCATGAATCTCATTATTCTTAACTCAGATATAGATGATTTCTACAACAACTTAGTGGTATGTCCTATTGAGAAGGTTTTTTAAAGCAGTAGTTGCACGGTGATGCCACCCCTCAGTGCATCCTGTGTGAAAGAGTCTTCACTCTCACTCACTCAAAAAATCTCTCTCTTCTCTCTCTCGTCTCTCTCTTCTTCCTCCTTTCCTCTTCTCTATCTCTTTCTCTTTATCTCTCTCTCTCTCTTCCCCTTACTCACTCTCCCTCCTTCTTTCTCTCTTTAGCTTCCCCTTATTCACTCTCTCTCTCTCTCTCTCTCTCACTCTCTCTCCGTCTCCATCATCTCTCGTCTCCATCATCTTCTCTCTCTCTTCTTCATGTTGTGTGTTGGTGTGGGTAAGCTTGTGCATGCTGTGTGCCACTGTTTTGACAGAGTTTAACCCTTTATGATGTTCAAAAAATTGTTTCATTTACAGTATGTGTATGTAAGTGTCATCATCTATACAGTAAAAAAATACTACAAGATAAAAGGGTGTTACAACTATACATTTACAAAAGTTGCTACTTTATATAATGCACAAAAAATGTATCTTATTCGGTGCAAGTGGAAGAGTACATTTTGACAACTTGTTGGCTGTTAACCAAATTGCTACGGATGCCAGTTTTAAAACATTCTGCCAAGGTTTTTTCTATGGCAAGTTTGTTTGATAAATGAAATTAAAAACTTTGATCAGTTGTCACAAAATTTTCCATAGCTACGTTCCTCTCAACTCTAGAAGTGAACATGCATGTATAAAAGTCCCTTGTAGAATTCACATCTGATCTGTTTGCTCTGCATTTTGTCATAAAAATAATGTTGCGATAATGTTGAAACTAAAAATGTGTGTGTGGGAAGTGTGTGAGACTGAGTTTGTGTTGTCATTGTCTTCATGTTCTCATACCAGTTTAATGGATAAGCGGAATATTTGCCTGTTTTACTCTCTCTCTGTTTCTCCTTGTCTTCCTCCTCCTACTCTCTTCTTTCTTGTTTTCTTTCTTCCATCTTCATCATCGCAACACTGCTTTCATCCAAACTCATTGCACTGCTCACAATCTCAGATCAGCGGGAAGGTGCGTTTGCTACACTCTCATGCTCTCTCTCTCTCTCTCTCTCTCTCTCTCTCTCTCTCTCTCTCTCTCTCTATCTATCTCTCTCTCTCTCTCCTCTCTCTCGCTCTCTCTATCTCTCTCTCTCTCTCTCTCTCTCTAGCTCTCTCTCTCTCTCTCTCTCTCTCTCTCTCTCTCTCTCTCTCTCTCTCTCTCTCTCTCTCTCTCTCATGCATGACTGGCTGCATCACTGATTGGCCTAAACTTTTGAATTTGTTGCATGTGTCAGACCTTTGACGGTTTTTGCTTTCTGAATATTTTCAGTTGCAAAGAAAAAAGCCCTAAAGCAACTTTCCGGGTTCTTTTTGGCTGCTTTCACACTTTCATCATCACTTGATGCAATTCTATAAAATTCTTATTTCATTTTTTCTATGTAAGAAAATAACTCTTCTTATTAATAAATCTATTTTGTGCATATTTTTTGTTATTTAACCTAAATAATAGTTCTTTAAGTTAACAATTTATGTGCTATAACATTTCAAACGTTAATATCCAAAAAATGATTATAATAATCTGCATGTGAATTTATTTGGCAGTTAATTCATTTCAATGATTATGTTATGGTCAAGTGTGAAAACACCCTTTGATTTTGATGTGCCACTCAAACTTTTTGAGCAGTAAATGGCAAATGTACACAGTCCCCTTTTTTACTTTCTTCTGCATGGCTAGTGTTTTGAGCAGAATTGTCTGGTCATGTTTTTAAGACAGTAAATGCCAGCATTCTCACCTTAATGAATGTGTGTTTTTGAGCATAATACCTCGACTCAGAGGTTAAAGAGCAATAAGAGGATTTCACTATTAGTGTAGTGGATCAGAGCTTTTTTACTAGTTCAAGTTTCAAAGATAGCAGGAACCTCCTCCGCTGTTCTGTCAGAAAGCCTTTGACTTTTTAAGCATTAAAACCCGGCTTGAGCTATGTTCATTGTTTGTTGTGGAATCAATCGTTTGTGTAGGATTTCCTATCTAGAGAACCTAAAAAACAGAGAGCAAATAGATAAGACAAGGCACAAAAGATAATATCCAGTGTGTTTTGTCGTTATCCTCCCCAAAGTAGGTGTCTTTACTGTAGACTTTGTATTTGAATCAGACAGTTTCAGTTAAACAAGACTGATGCAGGAGTAGGGGCTGCTTTTCAAATATGGAAAGGTGTGTCTTCAGTTAAAATAAATACAGTTAAAGCATGCAACTCTAAATGAAAATAGGATTGCAGTGTTCTCATTTGAAGACGGAATGTGTCAACATTTATAACATCTTGATTCTGGTAGCTTACTGCATGTGGTAAACTCAGTGGCTCTTCATGTTTTAACACATGTGGCCTTGGGCAAGAGATATTGAGGTATTGTTCCTCTGTCTCTCCCCATCAGACTGGCACCTGTAGATCACGAGCCAGACATTCCTGGGAAAGTGAACCTTTAGACTCAGCTTGACCTCTCAGCAATAACAAACATTCACACTCATGTGCAGAGCAAGTTCAGCCTCATTTTAACATGCTTCCAATATTTGAATGGTGTTGCTCTTGTATTTACAAATCTTATAATATTATTATCTCTACCATTAATGCTAATGATACTGTTATTTTTAATTATTAGAATAAGTAAAGAAGTCTCTGCTGAAATAGGATGTACTCTTTCTGGCAAATGTAGTTATAGCTGTTGAAACCATTTAGAACGCATGGTTAGAAAAATAACAAAGTTATTACGTTACTGAATTATGTAAAAAAAATTAAGAGACTCATGTAATAACTGCTTTGCCGATTTGAAACTGATTCTTCTGTAATCCCACTTAAACTTGAATTCTTGAGCTTTAGAATTTAGAAACAAGGATCAGAGATTACTTGATGTCCACTCTGATCGCTGATGCTTTTTGAGGTGTTTCCTGTTGATCAAACAAAGAAGGAGTTGATTCTGTAACACATTAGATTTAAAGCATGTTTTTGGATTGTCTATTTGTGTCCTAAGAGCACAAGTGCATGCTTTGTTTTCTTGTGTTAAGTGCTTTTAACCCATTGGCGAAGTGTGTGTGTTCATTTGTTTATTTGTGCCCCTCTGCATCCTGACATTAACTCAAATATCTCTTTCACCGTTTTTATCTTAATCCCCAACATGCTGTTTGTTTTTTGCATGTTTAAAAAAGCAAGCTTTCATTGCTTTGTTGAAGGGATATAGTAGTTTGCTCCAAAGAGATGTTTTGCCTTTCCTAACATTGTTTTCTTCCCTAATCAATTATGAATTTACAATTCCAATAGAATATTTTCTGACTCAGTTGTTGACATCTGTCACCATCAAGCAAGTTTTCAAGACAGCTAAATATCTAATCATTGAATTTGACAAAAATATTAATTGTTTGAAATACTCCCTTCAACAGTTCTAGCAATGCTACTTAAAACTTCAGTCACTAAAGTCACTCAGGCTCTTTCAGTTCACTAGCATCACTCCCTTTTACCAACCAACAACATCTTCTCAAACTTCTCTAACAAAATCTAATGAAGTTTAGCTCTTGCCATCATCATATGACCATCCCTCATGTCCATGGGCAACATCGTTCTCTCTGTGTTCAGTGACTAACATGAAACAATATGATTTTATGCCTGCAGGGAACTCTGCCCAAATAACACAATTAACAGTAATCTACAGAACTCCTGAGACTGAGAGTACATTTTGCTCAGTGTTTTCCTGACTTGAGTTTATACACGTTTAATATTTTGAGGTGTGTGTGTGTTAATCTGTTTGCCAAAAATAGATTTAAATAGATTGGATTTAATATTTGATGAAATGATATCATTGAAATACATAGAAATGGGTTAGAGGAAAAATTTAATAATATAAAAACAGCCTTGATTGAAAGACAACAATAAACAGATTTATGATAAATATAAATACTGGCAGAATACATTTGATAAACTAATTAGGAACAGGCTTTTGTCCTATTGAATTTGATTTTTTTTAATTCAATACATCTTCCATGCAATGATTGACTGATTTAAATGCTGCACTAAAAAATGCACTTTTATTTAAAATAAGTGTTTATTTCTCAAATTGTCCATATTATTTTGTTGTAAACCTTGAAACAGCCAAAAACATTAAATCACATTTTGTGCAAAAAAATACAGTGCATGAAAAAGATAAGAAATATTCCAAATGTGCCCATTGAGGACTTGAGAACTTGTCAAAAAACTGCACTCAAGTCATTTAGACACTGAGCTTTTCTAAACCTTCAACCTACATACTTTCTTTATTTACTTGCAGTAATTTTTTTGTCAGGAAATGAGCTACTACTGATGAGCAAAGACCAGGTAATGTGGAGAGGCAGGAATGAGTTGTTTCATCTGTGAAGTAGAAAGCTACGGTGTCCCTTTTAAATTTAGTAGCCATCAGAAAACAGTGGCTCTTTTTATAATCAGACAGACATTATAAAAGGTCTGTCCTTGGATGCTCTTGGAAAGCTGCAGACCTGAGAAGAAATACAGAAAATTGGCTCTCTGCCCAAATAGTGTGTGAGTTTCTCAAGTATTCGAAGTAAAGGACGGAGTGACTGAGCCATACTTTCAAAATGTTGGGAATAGTGGCAAACATAATCACAGCTGCTTGCCTTTCTGGGGAGATGTTTATGTTTATCATACATTTTTCTCAACCAGTAGTTAGCCAGAAACCATCTTTTCTCTATTTGAGCTGCACAAGGCAACGGTCACTTAAATGTAAAAAATATGATGACTTTATAAAAAAAAGAACTTATAAATGCAAAAAAAAAAACTATATATATGTGGCGATTTAAACACTGTCTCCCTATGCTGATCAGTAAGTAAATATACATTGTAGTGATTTGGAATAACTTTTGTTGTGTTTTGCTTATCCAAATTTTAGAGGTAGAATACCATTAGATAGAATCATCAGTTGAATGTCAGTGATGCAGATAAAGAATAAATAGCTTGAAATATAATTATTGTTTGTCAGCATTAACCACATAGAAGAGTATCCATTGGTTAATGTATATGCGAGTGTATACTTCTGATGTTATGAAGGCATACAAGCAAAATAACTCTCAAAATAAAAATGTTTTACTTTCAATCTACTGTTTCCTAACCTTTTCAAAGTATGGAAAAAGGTTGGAAACAGTCATGCACAGGTAAGTAAACTTAAATATTGGAAGACGTTGATATTATATAACCACATAAAAGCTGAAAGAATAGAAAGAACATTAAACTTAAAGTCTATTTTTATTTTATTGAATTGAATTGCGGTATTTTAACATGGCCAATTGGACAGCTTAGCTATATTTACTCATTTCAGTTTAATGATTAATGGTTTTACATTAATGATCAAAAACCTAAAAAGTGAAAACCTAAAAGTACATTTTATATAGGGTTTAGCCATAACTGTATATCATGTTTCAAACAAAACATCTCCATTTTTCCAATAGTCCGTCGGGTACCCCCTCGTTTCTCTATCCCACCTACCAATCACGAAGTGATGCCCGGTGGCAGTGTGAACCTGACATGTGTGGCAGTAGGTGCTCCTATGCCCTATGTAAAGTGGATGAGGGGTGAACAGGAGCTGACCAGAGAAGAAGAGATGCCGATCGGGCGAAATGTGCTGGAGCTGACCAACATTAACCAGTCAGGAAACTACACCTGTGTGGCCATTTCTTCCCTGGGGATGATAGACACCACCGCTCAAATCACCGTCAAAGGTACCCACTCTCCATCCATAGTATCTATACCCACTCCATCACTTGTTCTTAATAATGCACTCAGGAAAAGTCATGGTTTTTGAGAGCTCATAGAATCAAATGTCAATTTTGGTTTTCTATTTAGTTTAAGCATTTTATTGGCTGTCTTGTGTTGCTGGACATTTATGTAGCACACTAACTAATAATCAATTTAAATACAATCTTTCTTTTAGCATTTTCTGAGTCCTTCAAGCAGCATTTTCCTGAAATAAGTTGTTTATTTAAAGGCTTTGACTATCAGTGATTATCTAAACGGTAATAAACCGACCTATTCTAGTCAGATTGGATGCGGGACCCAGAGAAGCAGAGAGTGAAATCTCATCAATAACACCCTCATGGGCATTCACAGTGCTCCATACAGACAACACATGCAATCAGCCCATCAGTGTTTCATCAGAGCTGTGTTAACATCAGGAGATCTCTCGACAAAGCGAACAAAGAATCCCAGCTTGAATTCCTAATTTCAGCAAAAATTCTGCCAAACAAGAACATTTGGTGTAATTGGTTATCCTGAGGTTCTTAATGTCTTTCATTCATCGTCAGAACACATTTCAAGAGTATTTGTGGTTTTAAGTGTGTGTGTGTGTGTGTGTGTGTGCATGCGTGTGCGTGCATAAGCGCGAGTGTGTGTGTGTGCGTGCGTGTGCGCGTGTGCGTGTGTGTGTCCATGTGTGTGCGCGTGTGTGACTTTCCAAATTGTTCATAAACAATTGAAACATATTTATATTACAGGGAATGAGTTATTTAATTCAGAAGGAAATAATTTTTATAAAAGGAAAAAGCTCAATAACTTAAACACTGCATATCTAAATTTGATGGGTTTTTACATGAAAATGGGGACAGCAAAGGTTTATAGAACTTGTTTTCATTTTGTCAGATTTTTTTCAAAAAGTAATTTTTCATGAGACTTCTGCTAAAGTTGGTTGACAATAACATGTATGAATGCACTTTTATCTTTTGTATTATATTAGTTAATTAATCAATACATATTTAACTATAAAATTATAATATTAATTATGAAGAGTGCTTAAAAGACATGTGCAAGGCAATAAAAAACAAGTCATAAATAAGAACAGATGATAAAACTTTGAAAACATTACACAATGATTAAAATGATTAACAAAAAAGAAACATAGAATTGTATTAGTGCATCACTGTTCAGACAGCCATGCTCTGTTTTTAGCACCTTTCATATCTGGCGAAAGCTTGTTTTAGCTGCGGGCAGCATAGTAACTGAAAGGAGACCTGTTTGAAGTGAACTCATAGTAGTGTTCCCATAAAAAAAAATATTAGAAGAACAAAATATTACATTTTTGCAATGTAAAGTTAAAGAGGATGATGTAGTTTGCTACAATTCCAATTTGCAATATCCATCAGAACAGAAGTGTATTATAGATTAAATATTTTTATGTTTAATTTTGAATCTAAAGAAGCCAGATATTAATCATATCTGTTTGTATTCCCAGCTCTCCCCCGTCCTCCAACTTCTCTGATTGTCACAGAGACCACTGCCACTAGTGTGACTCTAACATGGGACTCTGGGAACCCAGAACCTGTATCGTATTATGTGATCCAGTACCGTGCCAAAATCTCTGACAATGGCTTCCAGGAAGTAGATGGAGTGGCCTCCACTCGCTATAGCATTGGAGGTTTGAGTCCGTTCTCAGAGTATGAATTTCGTGTGATGGCAGTCAATAATATTGGTCGTGGCCCAGCCAGCGGGCCTGTAGAGACTCGAACAAGTGAACAAGCCCCCTCCTCACCTCCTTTGAGGGTCCATGCTCGCATGCTCAGTGCTACCACAATGTTGGTGCAGTGGGAGGCCCCGGAAGAGCCCAACGGTCAGATTCGAGGATATCGTGTATATTATACACCAGATGTACACTTCCCACTGAGCACTTGGCAAAAACACAACACTGAGGACAGCAGCCTGTCCACACTCTCCGGACTGGTTCCCGACATCACCTACGGTCTGAGGGTGCTGGCCTTTACGTCTGTGGGAGATGGGCCTCCTTCTGAGATCCTGCAGATCAAGACACAGCAGGGAGGTCAGATCTGCTTACATTAGCAATTTTGCATATAATGTATGAAACTGATAAAAGATTATCTGCTGTCATGAGTAAAATTTGTTATTTATGTGTTTTACATAGAAATAATCATTATGCTCATGTTGTATCTTTGCATAAAATTGATTATTTAAACTAAAAAGGATTCGCAAGGGGAATGAAACGATTTAGATTCAAAATTTTAACTCTCGTATATAACATTTTTGTTTAACATTTGCTATTTCTAGAATACATTGAGGATTAGAGCTATTTTATAGATGTCCTTTTATTTCTGTTATAAATTATTTTAATGGTTAAAATTTTACTTTGTTAAAATCAATGAAAAAAATAATTCATAATATTCTATTTTTTACACACGATAAATAATTAGCAAAGTCAGAGTTCATTTGTACCCACAATTATTGTAATTTTTTTGCAATATTTTAAATTGTGCACATAAAGGACTTCCATTTGATGTAAATGAAAGGGTTTGTGAGGTGAATGTTGCAAGTAAACTTGGCTTCTGTCTTTACAGTCCCAGCTCAACCCACTGGTTTCGAAGCAGAAGCAGAGCTGGACACTCGGATCATGCTCTCCTGGCTGTGGCCGGTCCAGGATCAGATCATCAAATATGAGCTCACTTACTGGGAAGCTGACTCTGAGAGAAAGGTACCTGCCTTGGTGTGTTTATTACTATTGTGCAGTTGCAGAATGCAGTTTAGTTAAAGAATAACTTTTGTAGTCATAACTTTTTATTTTGTTCTTGGTAAATAGCCTAAACAAGTGGTTCTCAAACTGTTTTCTCCAAGTACCACCTCAGAAAAAAATTGCCGCTCCAAGTAACACCCTAATAAACAACATCAAAATACATGAGTACATTATAGCTACAGTGTATAGGCCCTCTTGTTCAGCTATAGTTAAGTGTGGTTCAATATTATATTTACATTATTTATATACAGTGCCTTGTGAAAGTATTCGGCCCCCTTGAACTTTGCAACCTTTTGCTACATTTCAGGCTTCAAACATAAAGATGCAAAACTGTAATTTTTTGTGAAGAATCAACAAGTGGGACACAATCAGGAAGTGGAACGAAATTTAATGTATATTTCAAACTTTTTTAACAAATAAAAGATGGAAAAATTGGATGTGCAAAATTATTCAGCCCCCTTAAGTTAATACTTTGTAGTGCCACCTTTTGCTGCCATTACAGAGAGAGACTGAAAATTTTGCTCATTCCTCCTTGCAAAATAGCTCGAGCTCAGTGAGGTTGGATGGAGAGCGTTTGTGAACAGCAGTTGGCCATTCTAACACCTGGATATGTTTATTTGTGAACCATTTAATTGTAGATTTTGCTTTATGCTTTGGATCATTGTCTTGTTGAAAGACAAATATCCGTTGCAGTCTCAGGTCTTTTGCAAACTCCATCAGATTTTCTTCCAGAATGGTCCTGTATTTGACTCCATCCATCTTCCCATTAATTTTAGCCATCTTCCCTGTACCTGCTGAAGAAAAGCAGGCACAAACCATGATGCTGCCACCACCATGTTCGACAGTGGGGATGGTGTGTTCAGGGTGATGAGCTGTATTGCTTTTACGCCAAACATAACGTTTTGCATTGTTCCCAAAAAGTTCGATTTTGGTTTCATCTGACCAGAGCACCTTCTACCACATATTTGGTATGTCTCCCAGGGGGCTTGTGGCAAACTTTAAACAACACTTTTTATGGATATCTTTAAGAAATCGCTTTCTTCTTCCCACTCTTCCATGAAAGCCAAATTTGTGCAGTATTCGACTGATTGTTGTCCTATGGACAGAGTCTCCCACCTCAGCTGTTGATCTCTGAAGTTCATCCAGAGTGATCATGGGCCTCTTGGCTGCATTTCTGATCAGTCTTCTCCTTGTATGAGCTGAAAGTGTAGAAGGACGGCCAGGTCTTGGTAGATTTTCAGTGGTCTGATACTCCTTTCATTTCAATATTATCGCTTGCACAGTGCTCCTTGGAATGTTTGGAGCTTGGGAATCCAAATACAGCTTAAAACTTCTCCACAACAGTATCTCGGACCTGCCTGGTGTGTTCCTTGTTCTTCATGGTGCTCTCTGTGCTTTAAACAGACCTCTGAAACTATCACAGTGCAGGTGCATTTATATGGAGACTTGATCACACACAGGTGGATTCTATTTATCATCCTTAGTCATTTAGGTCAACATTGGATCATTCAAAGATCCTCACTGAACGTCTGGAAGGTTTGCTGCACTGAAAGTAAAGGGGCTGAATAATTTTGCATCCCCACTTTTTTCATATTTTATTTGTTAAAAAAGTTTGAAATATCCAATCAATTTCGTTCCACTTCATGATTGTGTCCCACTTGTTGCTGATTCTTCACAAAAAATTACAGTTTTATATCTTTATGTTTGAAGCCTTAAATGTGGTAAAAGTTCGCAAAGTTCAAGGGGGACGAACGCTTTCACAAGGCACTGTAGTTGTTCATTATAGCAATGCTAAACACTGTATATCCTAAACATTAAAAATATAGCGGGTCCGAAGTGGGACACATTTCAGCCCGGGAAAGAGCGACCTTACTCAGACAGCATATTTTTTTATGTGTGACTATAGACACAGGGGAAAGCTATGTTTACTATGTAATTTTTCATTAAAACATTTTTTATTAATACCTTTCTCTCTTTTTTATTGTAACTTACTTCACTTTTTCTCCACACATAATGCACACCATCTCTTGGCTAAATGTAAACAGAGGTTTTCAGAAGAGTGTGCGGTTTACCCGCTTTGGCATCGTGAAGACTCGGGCGAAGTACAGCTTTTTGTTTTGTTTAATTTCCTCATTCTTTGGCTCTTGAAGTCATTGCAGGGATACGATCGCTCTGCGTGCTGCACGTGGGAGCTTCTCAGCTAGTTTCACCAGCTTTGCACCTGTTATATACTCTCAACACTTTGCAAACTCCAGCAGCACAAGAATAGCATGTTTTAATCCAATAATATATTTCTCCACACACTCAATCTGGTATTTCTGTCTTAATGGGTAAATAAACTATTTAGTACCCGTACCACAGTTTGAGAACCACTGGCCTAAACAAATTTTAATGTTTTAATCTAGTTTTTAACTCACTAGTAGTCTCTATGCAGTTTGTGCAGTTTGAACTTAAACAACCAATATATTTCAGCCTACCCGCACTGTACTCCTGACTCCTTTACCTTTACGTCAATCCTAGCACCATGCCGTCTTTGATCCTGCTGGCTCGTATGCTGTTGAAGGACTGAAGCCAGACACACTGTACAGGTTTTCTCTGGCTGCTCGCTCAGAAATGGGACTCGGGGTTTACACTCAGCCTATCGAGGCTCGGACAGCCCAGTCTAGTAAGTCTTTATTACTCTCTGTTATAACTCTTGTTAAACTAATTTTAACATTAACCGTTAAAAGCTCTATAAGCCAAGCTGTGGGATGTTTAACGCCACAATACAACGACTCAGTTGTAGTAATTAATAATAAATTGCTTTTTGATTTGTAATGGAACAGAACATCAATATTGTAATTTACAAAGCCTCTGGTTGTTTTCTATAGAGCCTAAAATGTTTTAAATATTTTGTGTTTGCTCATTAAAATATTAAAACACATAACATTTGGTACGGGACAAAAACCCTTTTTTAATTTCTGCTGTCCTGATCATTTCTCGTCATGTCACTTCTGGATCTACATAGGTGTCTTTAAGAATTTAAGAAATTATTATACTACTATACTACTACACTGAATATTTATTGCAAATTAATGACACCAATTTTTACACCAACTATAACCCCATAAGTGCATAAAGTAAAACTGAGTTTGATTAAATAATGCAGTAATTGGTTGAAAAACATTAAAAACATTTTTCTCTGCTGTTTGCTTTAATTCTAGTTGTCATATATTCTTGCCACATAAAACCCCTTATTTCTTCCTATCCCAGGCACTTGTTCCACATGCATCACTTCAAGTGCATCGCAAACAGGTTTAAGACTATCAAAAGCATGGTCTATTTTGGCTTGAGGTTCATGGTGTGTGTATAGTTGCAGTGACCATGGAGTGTGTGTGTTTGTGACATCAGGATGACGCAGGCACAATGGCTTAATCTCTGTCCTCATCTTCCTCCTGCTTCTGAGATATGGAGCAGAGCCAAGATATTTATGACAGATCTGCTGAAATTCAGAGCTATTTGTCAGATGTGTCAGCTTTGAGAGGTTTGATCTAAGCCAAGGTTTGGTTTCCATGGAAACACTGGCTTTCTCTTCGCGTCTCTTTTTGTGAAGGTGTCTCTGAATCACTGTCCTCAAAGACCTCCGACACTCGGATTCGTCCTCTGTGTCTTGCTCTTCTAGATACTTGACCTTCAAGGGGAACACAAACCTAAATTTAATGGAAGTTACAGAATGTAAACCATGTACACAGGCTTCTGAGAAACTCACAAAAACAAAATGTGTGTTTATCTATCATATTTTACAAAACAGACTTGTAGAAATGGGATATACATTAATAAAAAAAAGAAAAACAATAAAGTATCATCTTTTAAAATAATTTATTAAAATGATACGATACAAAATATGCAACAAACAAAACATGTATATTAGGATTATTTTCCATTATTTTAATAGACTTATCCCTGAAAAAGTCACTTTAGTTTGACTGCTCTCCAGATTTGATCTCTTTCTTCTCTTAATGTACCTCTCATTATCAGCTTTTCTTTATTTTTTTATAATATTTTTTTATTATATTTTATTATTTGCTGTCTTTGCAGTACTCAGTCTCCTCTCTGTTTCATCTCTTCACTTTCTCTCCTCGTTTTGTGTTTCATTCACACTTTCCTCTACCGCAGGTGAGAAATAAACCCACTCCATTTCTCTTCCATCACACTTCATTTTGTCCAAAAAAGAAGTGCTTATTTTCTCATTTCCTTCTATTTATTCCTTTTCTCACCTTTCTTTCTCTCAGCTCCCTCTTGAATTCAGATGTGTCCAGTTTCTTAGCTGTTTTTTTCCCTCTCTCCCTATTTCATCTGATTTTCCCACCCATTTATTTTACCTTTGTTCTTCTCACAGTTCTTCTCTTCTCTCTTCATTTTCCCTCCTGTTATCCTCACTAACAGGTGTTTGACATCTACTTTTCTCATTCATGCTCATAAAATGTGTTTCCCCTTCTTCTGTATGGAGTCAAGCTCCATTGTTTGTTTCTAGAAAAGTCATATAAATCAACTTTGAAGAACAAAACTCCAGACAGTTATCACATTTTCATTCATACCCCCATTATTTATATTGCAACTTTTCAGACAAGAGAGAAGTAAACACAACCTTTTCTGTGAGTCTAATTATAAACTAAGCCTGTGTCAATCAAACCTTTTTTTAATCAACACCTGCATCACACCAATCTCTGCTTTTAGCTCTAAGTACTGAACTATCAAACTAGTACATGTTGATTTTCTGTGAGTTCAATGTGTTTTTTAATTGTATTAATAGCATGTTTTTATTGCCGTTTTATTCTGTATATCTTAAAAAAACTGATACTGGCTTTATTGCTGCAAACATTTTCTGTTTTAACTTAGTTTGAGTTTGTTAGGATTTTTACATTAAAGAATTTGAATGTTTAAATTGAATATAAAACTCATCCAAAGGGAACAGGGTGCACTCTGCTTCAATGAAATATTGGCAAGTCCTAAAAATGTTTGCTTTATACTTGAGTTGAAAAAAACTTCAACCTCTCCATCTGTTAGCTTAACTCACTTCATGTTATCCAAAATTGAATACAGCTGAACTTTTTGGTGGAGGCTGGCTTGCATTTTTGGTCAAGTGAATGAGAAACTTATATGGAGTGTGAATCAGCCCTAGCTCCTATCTGAAACTTCAAATAAGAAAGTTCTCACCGGCAGGAAGAAGTGCAAGTAACTACTCAATTAGAATCCAACTTGCAGCAAGATGCTTAAAGCTGAACACATTATATATGGTTTTGAAGAAATATTTATTATATCTAATCATGTTCCCAACTGAAAACGCAAGAGCAGATTAAAGGTGAGTAAATATTGACATTTGCATGAAAAGTTTTCTTCTGTACCCCTCTCCAGCACCATCGGCCCCTCCACAGCAAGTGCACTTGATCAGCTTGAGCTCCACAAGCATCCAGGTGAGTTGGATGGCTCCTCCCTTAGCCAGTCGTCATGGCAACATTGTCAGCTACTCACTTGCCTACAAGGCTGAGTCTGGAGAAGATCAGGAGCGTCATGAGGTTCAGAGCATCCCAGCTTGGACATCCACTTATGTGCTGGATCATCTGGAGAAGTGGACAGAGTACCTGATTTGGGTCAAAGCACACACTGATGTGGGTCCTGGGCCTGAGAGCGGCAGCATGCGCATCAGAACAAAAGAGGATGGTAAATCTCTGCTCTGGGATTGTTCCCATCTTCTAATCTGAAGAGGCACCGACTAACACAGGTTTTTCTTACTGGCACTTTTTATTCTGGGTTAGTTCAAGCCTTATGAGCTAACCCGATCTCACTCTGAGTTTCTGAAACTCTATTGTCCATTCTTTTTGTAGTTCTCAAATATCTAAAAGCAATCAAATTTACTAGAACTCCATCTTCTACCTGATTCTCCCCTTTGATCTTCATTCTCTTGTCCTTCTGGCTGTTTCTCTGGAATGAAAAGTAGCAAAAACCTGCTGTTCTCATTAGCAATCTTAGCACCTCTTGTTCATTCCTGTCTTCTACTTTAGGGGTTGTCAACTTTCAAACATGAAAAGCTGCTAACACTTCCAAAATATACC
This sequence comes from Danionella dracula, assembly GCA_900490495.1. Lineage (NCBI taxonomy): Eukaryota > Metazoa > Chordata > Actinopteri > Cypriniformes > Danionidae > Danionella > Danionella dracula. The sequence goes on from UELW01000996.1 coordinate 8,284,265, forward strand.
GAAACTAACCAAGCATTTTCTGACCGTTGCCTTCATGTACTTTTCTCTTTTCTCTCTTGTCCTTCTGGCTGTTTCCACTTCTCTGGAATGCAAAGAAAGCAAAAATCTGCTGAATACACTTACTCTAACTCTGGAGTTGCCAGACACCTATTGTTCATTTTTGTCTTTCACTTTAGGTGTTGCCATATTTCAGTGATGGAAAAGCTCAAATTTCCTTACCAAATATGTTTTTTGTTTGGTGCCAAGTCTGAGATGAAAAAGTTTTTCAAATCTGCTTTACCTTGCCAGGACTAACTCTGGCTGCCAGAATGAGTGGTCCTTATATATTCCACTTTTCTCTGCTTTTGCCAAATGTCTTCAGTGAAAAATAAATTAAATCTTTCAGAGCTCAAAAGAACTTTACATTCCTAACTGATTGCCTCTTGTGAATCCACACTGTCATGGAGATGCAGCCAAACTTGTTGGAATTAATGTTTTTTTCTGTTTCTCTTACTATTGCTTCTGGAATCGCTAAACACCTTTTGCTTCACCTCCTGAATTGACCGTTAGAACACTATGGGTTTCTCAACTTCTTTATCTATCTTTTAACAATCAAAATCAAATCTTGTTCTTCATAAACCAGCATCACAAGTTCACTTGACACATTAAATAACCCTTAGGAGGTTATTTAAGGTTGAAATATGACAATACTGCTTGTTTCAAAAAGACATCTAAAGGCATCTAAAAGTTGTCAAATCCAAAATGAAAACCAGCAAGCAGGAAAGTGAAGTGCAGATCTTTTACAGGTAAAGTAAATGTGAAGACATGACAATGTAGGAGAATCTGCAGAGCAGTTAAGGATTTCCTGCGACTTTCTTGCACTGCTGTTGAGGTGGCAGGAAAAGCAGAGAATTCATAATATGAGGATTGAGAACTTTTGGCAGAACTCTTGCCAAGCTCTTGGCTTCCCCAACCAGTCAGATTGCTCTAGACTAGTGACACATTTTGACCGTAGGGGGGTCTCAACAGAAAACTTAAAGTTGTTGTTTGGGGACCCCAATGTCCATCAGATTTCTGATATCAGATAAATTCAGTATTTTCTGGGTCTAAATCAGTATGGGACTTGCAGTTTATCTGCTTTTCGATTTTGTGAATGTTGTGAACATAACATAAGACTACAATTTCTGGACTAAACACAGGCAACACAGGCACCAGTTCCACTTCTGTGTTTATAATTAATCACCTGTTTCTTAGTAATGAGGCATGTCATTGTGTATGAAGTTTTGTGATTAATACAACTCATAAACAATGTTATTTAATTTCACTGCCAAAACATTTCCGTTTATAATTTTTATGTTTATTTAGCTTTCTCTCAATTAATTGATGTGTTATTTAGTTTTCAAAAAGAAACACTTTTCGCGCTCTCCTTGCTTAAAAATTACTTCCATACTGCTGAAAATTAAAGTTGTTGTACATTCTAAAACACAAACTGAACACACAAGACAATTGCTAGATGTATTATCTGTGCTAGTGTTCAATTCTATTTGAAGAGTAAATGATAAAAAAGAGACATTTTAATCAATGGATTTCCTGTTTTTGAGGAGTGCGCCATAAACTCTTTTTTTTTTAAAGCATCACATAGTAATAATAATAATAATGATAATAATAATAATAATAATAATAATAATAATTATTATTATTATTATTATTATTATTTTTATAGTAATATTACTTTTCATTTATATAGCACCTTTCTAGAGCTCAAGGACACTTTACTTAAGTTTGGAGGAACATTACACTTAGATAACAAACACAATAGTCACAATGAAACAGTTTGTGACTTCAACTGATCTGAAGACTTTCACCGAAAACAACAAAAAAGATGTCCTGTAATTCTTCTCACCAACTGAATTGTGCTGCTTATAGCTAGATTATTATTTTTTGTTTATTTAAAATAATGTCACATTTTAAAACAGTGGTTAGCACAATTTTATAACTCATTTCCAATTGTCTGCATCTGTAGCCTCGTTGTCCCTAGCTTGGATTTATAAACATTTTGAATGGGTGCCTTTCTTCCTGAATAGTACATTTGGATTACTCATCGTACCCTTATAAAAAATTCAATTGATTTCTACTCAAATGTTTTGGATGGTGCAAAGGAAAGACTGAAATCAAACTGTATTTGAGTCAGCGAGTAACCACTTAGCAACTATGGTGAGCGCCCTGGCAACCTCTTAGCAATGTGCACAACACCTTAGCTGTCCTATTGAGTTCAGCATGGGCAATCAACCGCTCACCGTTTCTTCCTGAATTGAGTTGCATCATACTGTGACTGAGTGGGTTTGAGCAAGAACATGTGTGTGTGTTACTGCCTATCAGTGAAGCTTGTTTCATTTTTTTTTTAGCTCTGCAGTTTGATTGACAGGTCTGTGCCGGAAGTACATCTCTTTTGTCTGTAAAACCTGTCAGTCTTAACAGTACACTCTCTCTGATATCCCCTCTCATGTCTCTTCTCCTTTTTTTCTCTTTTTACTACAGGCTATGTATTTTTTTTGACTAGCTCCTGCCAGTACTGCAGCAGTGGTTGTAAAAGAACAACTTTTGTCTTTGCCTAAAGCATGTATTTTTGATCTGCACAGCACATGATCACATGCAGCAATGTTGAAATGAGTTATTCTGATCCTTCAGGTTATTATGTGGTATAAGTCTCACTTTTAGAATGACACAGCACTGCTTTTTTAAGGGTAATCTCATTGTAATATATTCATAACACAACTATTATACTATAAATAAAATCTAACTTTAAGATGCTTGAGCTCAGAACAGTTAGAATTTTGTATTTTTCACTGCTACAAAGATTGCTTCCTGGGTTGTGTAAAATGGTGATAGTTTCTATAAGAGTCTCTTCAGCATAAAATCTGCAGGAATTCATTTGGAAATCCTGATTTGATGAGCCAAAAAAATGAAAAAAAGATTTATGTTAATCAAAAGATGCTTCTAGTAGGCTTGATCGATTTCTTTCTAAACCTCTTCGTAGAACTTTTTCGTAAAAACGCTTGAGATGTCGGAGGCATTGCTGCACTGTTGCAACATTAGCTTGAGTCTCCATGTGAAGATTGACGGTCTATGTAAGATTCTGCTATTTATATGAGTTTTTGGGTTGTCGGGTACTTGAGAAAAAATTGAGAATATGATTGCCTAGAGCATTTTATACCTCTCGTATAACTGCATATTGCAAATAAATATGAACAGCAGTCAAAGAAGCAACAAGCTCTAAAATTGATTCATGTAGGCCTCAGGTTCCATTTGAAACTTGGAAAGTGGAGAGCTTTATATATCTTACTCAGTATTATTCCAGGTGCTTCTTGAAGGTTTTAATCAGGTTGGACTGAGATAAATCAACCTACTGGGTTTTCTCTTGCATATGGAGAGTAATGTCCTCTGCAGTGTGATAAGGCTTAAGCGCCAGCGTCAGGGTGAGAAAAGAGCAGGGGAAGTGAAGCCATTTTTGAAGAATTTGCGCTTTTTCTCTCATAACATCTCCAATACTGCTTTTTAGAGAAAACGTTCGAGTAACAAACATTCCTCTTAAAATAAAAGACACTTTTGTTCAAAGCTGCATACTGAAGAGGACAATAAAAGAAATTAAAACCTAAATAGATCAAGTTATGAAAAAAGTTTCATCACATTTAGTTTATTTAATTTACCTCAGTAATTTAAAAATAATTTTCAAAACTTTTAAATGTGTCGTTAAAGCAACTAAAAAAGTAGTGAACATGGACAGACTTATTTAATTAGGTAAATATAGGCACTAATGCTACCCATCCCTTCAAATATAGAATTGTCCATCCATCCATCCATCTTCTCCCGCTTATCCGGGGCCGGGTCGCGGGGGCAGCAGTCTAAGCAGGGATGCCCAGACTTCCCTCTCCACAGACACTTCTTCCAACTTCCCGGGAGGGATCCCGAGGCGTTTCCAGGCCAGCTGGGAGACATAGTCCCTCCAGCGCGTCCTGGGTCTTCCCCGGGGCCTCCTCCCAGTGGGACATGCCCGGAACACCTCCCCTGGGAGGCGTCCAGGAGGCATCCGAAACAGATGCCCAAGCCACCTCAGCTGACTCCTCTCGATGTGGAGGAGCAGAGGCTCTACTCCGAGCTCCCCCCGGGTGAATTGTAGAATTGTATTAAATTAAATTATTGAATTGATTGGAGGGCGTCACGGTGGCGCAGTGGCTAGCACGGTCGTCTCACAGCAGTTCTAGGCTCGGCTGGGGCAGGTGGCATTTCTGTGTGGAGTTTGCATGTTCTTCCCGTGATCGCGTGGGTTTTTCTCCGGGTGCTCCGGTTTCCCCACAAGTCCAAAGACATGCGGTATAAGTGAATTGAATAAGAACAATTGCCCATAGTGTTAAAGTGTGAATGTGTGTGTGAATGTTGAATGTGAAGGTTGCGGCAGGGAAGGGCATCCGCTGCGTAAAACATATGCCAGAGAGTTGGCGGTTCATTCCGCTGTGGCGACCTCGAAAGGGAATAAAGCCAACATGAAGATGAATGAATTGATTGGTATTTACTTATTTTCTTTATTTTTGTCAAATAAGCTTTATTACTTCTGCCGCATGTTCAGCACATGCAAAGAATTTTAATTACATTCAAACCCTCAGGAGGCTTCAGGAGGTATTTTAAATACCACATACTGTATGTATGCTCTTATTTTAAAATCTTAATTGTTTGCTTAATTGTAATCTTAATAATTGCTTCTGCACTAATATTGTCATGACTGTCATGTAAATGAAAAAACAAATACTTTTAATTTTTCATTTACGTGTCAAAATCTATATGTTGTAGTTGTTAAAAATATGAATGAATTCATAACAGATGAATCCATAGATTGTTCTTTAGAATCTTTTAAATCAGTTACTGGGAGAAATGTATAAACTCTCTATTTCAACTAAGGAAAAGCACTATAAAGCAAAGCTTCATACTGCAAGTTCATTAGAAGCTCAGACAGAAATCATCTTCTGAAAAGAGCACATCACAGTGTGCTATAAATGAGCAGGCGGTGTTTCAATGTAGGTGGGAAGCTTAAAGCAGGTCTCGTTTAAGCCCATCTTGTCTTCACACGTTCTGCACGGAGCTTCGCTGAGAACCCTTATGAGTCTCATATGAGCTCTGATCTTTATCAGATTCTGGATTCGTCGCTCTTCACACCAGCACACGTGTCATATCCCTGTGTTATTAGCTTCACGCTGGAGTACGCTAGAGAGGGGCGCCGTGTGAACGTGGTCCGGGTATCACCATGGAGATGAGAGATAGAGTATAGAGAGAGATAGAGAAGCATCAGGAAAGCAGTAAATCAACAGATTTAAGCTGCAAAATCTGCACCTGTGTACACATTCATTGAGGTGGCGACTGAGAAAAGTTTGCTCACTATTGTTGATATTATAATCACAGATTGGTTTGGCCTGTTTTAAATTTACTTTCTCTGAATTATAAAGCTAAATTGTCATTTGTGGAATTGACATCAATTTCACTGTCATTCTTGGGAAAAAAACTACTAACTAGTACACTGTGCAAATGTTTTCATTTTTTATTTAACTTAACCAGTAAGTAATAGATTTTTATGTAAATATCACTCACAAGTTATTTACAGAGCAGTTCAACAATGCAATGTAACATGCAAATCTATTGTAGTTTAGCTGAATGGACTCTTAAGAATCTGACAACAAGAGTTGGACAAAATAATTATATTTATACAAAAAGTATAATAGTCCACAATTCAAAGAATATTATCCAGGCAGATAAATGCAGGGTCAGAACCATGTAGGCATGAATTGCACTGTCTGGTTGAGCAGAAAACAGATCAGGCAATTCCAATAAAGCAGTTAGTAAATCCAACAAAAAATTACTTCAATCAGCAGACTGAAATTTATGTGTTTTCTGGGAGAGGCACAAGACAATCAGGAAACTTAAATTTGTTAACCCACTGCTTGCTTTAAACTTTAATTAGACAGTGCGCAGCTGCAAGCGTTTCTGTACAAGTCAGGCACATACAGAGAAACACCATCCGTCTCAATCCCATTGACTTTTTTTTTTTCTGAAGGTCGAGGCAGAATTCCAGCATGTTTAGACAGTTAAAATGACTCCAATTAAGCCTGGCCAGTTCTGCTGACTCTCTGCTTTAATTCTTCATAGATCTCTGATCTCCAGCGATGGGAAAGAGGCTATTCTCCATCTGTTTATTAATCTCTTAAAGCTGTTTTTTAACCTTCACTCTTGTCTTCCCTCACATTACTGTCTCCTCTATTGACTATAAGTTGACTGGCATTAACATGCGCTGAACGGGTGCTCCTTTGCATCTATTTCAAACTTGATGAGGTGCTGAACTCACTGAAAATAGTTATTGATGCTCACTTGGAGAAATCTATCTTTCATTCTCCTCCATGTAACATTAATATGTGGATGATAAATATTTAGCCTTCAGTATGTGGTAAAAAAAATAAAAATAAAATGCAATTGAAGGCTACATGGCTCAATAGTTTCTGAGTTGGAGTATGAATTTCAGTGTTTTCTATTTAATATTTTAAATGGTAAATAAATTAATACTTGCAAAAACATCATGTTATCTAGAAAAAAAATGGAAGATAGTTTTCCTTCAGTCTTTCTATATATTTTGAGCAGATTTAGAACTTTTAAATATTCATTCTCTTGTTTTCTCTCAGTGCCTGGTGCTCCTCCTCGCAGAGTGGAGGTGGACAGTGTAAACTCCACTGCGCTACGTGTCTCCTGGAGAGCACCTCTGCAGCAGAAGCAGCATGGAAACATCCGCGGGTACCAGCTGGTTTACTCGCGCCTGGAGAATGGAGAGCCACGTGGTCAGCCCTTTATTTTGGACGTGGCTCTTCCTGATGCACAGGTAATAAATATGCTGCTGTTGTCCAGCTGTGCTCTGAACATTTATTCATTTTTTTCCTGAGATGGTTCTCAATAGCCCTCACCCATTTGATTACCATCTGGTTAAAAAGTGTCTTCTGCAAATGGTGGGGATTTAATGTTAGTGTAGACAAACTGTTTTATCCAACTACTCTTTATCAATTTCATAAAGCAGCAAATGCATTGTTAAAATTTAAGGCATTGCATCAAGGCTGCAATTTATTAGACATTTAACACAAGATATGATAAAATATACTTTAAAGAAACATGTTCACTTCGAGCACAGACATTACCGAAAGTTGTAATCAAGTCAGAATATTTGTACTTATTATTTCAATGTTGTCTAAAAATAAATGAATTGGAAAATATTTTAAATTAGGTAAAGATTTTCACACCCTAGAAATATTTTAAATAATGTTTTAATATGCAGAGAAAAAAACAAATCTGTCCTTAAACTAAGCACATTCACACACTCTCATCAGTCTTCTCTTTCCCTCCAGGCAGATTAATCTCTATCTCTTTTTCTCCATTAATCATCAGCATTCCTCTCTGATTGGTTTGGAGACACATGATTCTGCAGCTCTTGCCATTATCTGATATGCTCATGCACTCGTTCACACTTCACAAGTTACAAGAAGTGTCTCCCTGTTGACCAATTCTTTTTCTCTTGTTTTGTTCATTTTTTTTATTTGTTCATTCGTTTGTTCATTAATTTGGAAAGTAAAAATGTATTTAATTTTATGTCTCAGATACTGTAGCTTAAAGCTTATGTTTGTAATGAGCTCCAGGATCTGGTGGCTTTGAGTTTTATTTAAATAGAACAAGCCTGTTCAATGTAACGTTATAGATTAATAGAAAACTGTCAAGAATAGCAACTTTGGGAAATAACAATCTCTGAAAACTCATGGAATGATCTGTGATAAAAACTAGAATACACAATAAAAGTCCTGCTAGACAGTGACAAAATAGACAAGATGTGGTAATAATTAGAATATGAAAAACAGTCCTAAGTTGTATAGAGTATATATATATATATATATATATATATATATATATATATATATATATATATATATATATATATATATATATATATATATATATATATATATATATGAGTACTTCTACAAGTATTTACTTTGCTTTCACTTTAGTAAACAAAAAGGTGTCTGATGAAAAAAAAATCTGTTCAGGTGTTTCATTACTAAATAATTTCAGCCATAAAGAGCAAAAACTGCCCCAATTTTCAAAATAAACTATGCAAAAGGATTCACTCATCTCTTTTTCTCAAGATTTCTTCTTGATATTTTTAAGAAAAGTATTGACTAAAGACATTCCCATAGAAAAATGTAACTTTATATTTATATAAATTGACAGTAAATACTTTCTGAATTATATTATTAATTATATTATCTTACACTTATATTTTATACACCTGTGCCAGAGTGTGAAAAACTAGGAAACCTGATTATCATGTTCAAAACTAGTCTGGATTCACAACCAGATTGCACAAAAATTAGTTTCTCCAATGATTTGTGCCCTTAAGCTTAAGAAGCTGCCGCTGACTGTATGTAGATTGCTGACAGATATGGTGGTAAGTCCCATTAAAGGGGTTAATGAATAATGCAATCCGGAAGTGTGAGTTATCTGTCGGATTTGTTGGCCACTTTTTTCACTAAGTCGAAAATGGGTCATGAACTCCTCAACTTTAGCAGATTTTGGTCCCCAGGGCTTTCACTGGAAGAGTCTTTTCTATCGTGGCCTTTTGAAGATGCTTGAATGGGATTTGATTTCTTCCATTTTTTTTAATGGATGGAGTGTTTTTGTTTTCATACCTGAAGACCTGGATTGTACGTGCACGCTCGTGTGTGAAGAGAGCTGTGAAGGATGGCGTAGGGGTGTATAATCAGATAAGACGTGCTCATACTGATCAATCTTTCTCTCTCTTAGCAGTGGAGAGTGTGTATTTGTCTTCATGAGTCATATTTTTATGCTGTGTGTGTTAGCTTGTGTTTGTGCTTACTTAGTCGCAAAGAGTGAGAGGCAGAGCAGGAGATCCTGTGAAAATGATTTAATGTTTGACGACACAAAATTTTTTTAGGCAAGATTGAGGGAGAAAAATAAAATAACAAGAAGACTATTTGTTGAAATCACTTGAAGTGTTTTACAAGGTTTCCATCCAGTTTTTAGAATCCTGTGTTGAAATGTGAGAGATAATGGAAGATTAAGCTAATGGAAGCTTTTACCAGCTCAAAATGAAGCCCGAGACTCAACAGAAAACATCTCTTGGTGTTTACTGACTGATTTAGCCATTTAACACAACAGATGATTGACTCGACGTTAGATTTTATCTTATTTGCAAGGAGAGCCTGGAAAGCATTCGTGTAGCATCCTGTCCACTTTAGCAAGGAATGTCTGACATGACTTTACTCTATTCTCTGAGCTCTTTTTAAGAGGCACTAGTGTCAGTCACATATCCACTCATCCTCAGAGGAAGAAAAGCTCTCAGACACCAGACTCTTCCCTGCAGTGTCACACTCTCCACATTGTCATTTTTTTCAACCACAAGAGGCACAAATCATATTTCGAAGAACAATTCTTGTTTCAATTTGACAAGCATTCTGTGACCTTATCTTAGTTATTGGTTAATTTTAGAAAGTTCTTGCAGAGTTGAGGTTATTTGAAGATTGACTTGTGCATCATTAACCAGAATGCACTCAGGCTGAAATGTACATGTTGAAACAGACTCTACTATAGCTTACAGTTAGAAGCAATGAAATTTATTTGCCATGCTCAGAGCTCCTTCGATGAGGGAAAATGTGTCACTGAAGTCAACTTTCCAACGTTTGTGATGTCATATGTCTTGTAAAACCTCCAGAGAGAATTATGTCCTGAATAAAATACTAAAATTCAGCAGAGTGTGTCTGTGTGAGGTTATCAAATTCTCTGTGATGCTGGAGACTCGCATTGTGTATTTGTCTGATAGATTGAAAAGTGTGCCGAATCCCTTCTTTTGTCTTGTTTTCGCCCTCTCATCTCTCTGTCTGGCTCTCGTTGTGTCTATATTCCATGCTTTATGATGAAAGTGCTTTGGAAGGGTCTGAAGGCGCCGGGTGTTTTATTTGCTGTTCGTCAGCAAGGTTATGGAGTGGAATATAAATCCCTCCATCAGAGCTTGATGTGCATCAGGGGGAAGAGAAAATGCTGAGTGAATATGCGGCCGCCATATTAAAAGGAGAATCACTCTTTATGTATTTTAGAGGGAGAGGTGGAGGAAGAAAGGAAAAACGTAATCCATGATCGGGGTGCTGAATAAGCACAGATATCTAAGAGTGAGGGAGGGAGACAGAGAGAGAGAAAGAAAGAGAAAGGGAGGGGTATGGAGGGAGTGAAGTAGGCAAATACCCCTAGGATGGGGTCTTTCATAGACCCTTGTGGGATAGAGTCCTGAAAACGTCACTTTTTTAAGATCATTAAAACCATACAGATCTAACTAAAGACAGAGACTAAAACACCAACATTGTATAAGGATTCAGATTGCCCAGGATGTGTGTATAAATTAAGTATTTTATTATTTACAATGTGTTTGTGAAAGAAATAATTTTGTTGCTAACTGTTATCATATTTGAAAGTTTATTTCTCTTGTTTAATTTTCCAAAAATAAAGTACTTCAGGTGACAATAATGGCTATGCTCAGACAGCAGGTTTTAATGCTCAATTCAGATTTTTTTTTATAGAAATTGGGGGTGTTTTGTGCACTCGCTCACATTACACAACATGTTACTTGTATCTGTCCTGTGTATGAACACAATCCTGCTCACTGTGAGCTGTGCATACAGAAAAAATTGCTTTGATCAGAATGAAAGTAAACCTGGGCTTAAACATTGAGGCCATTGTGTGACTATTTAATTGCAACCAAATCATATCAATAAGACGACAAAGGGAAAATATTGTTAGATCTATTACTTCACTTTCCATCCACTGACTGCTTTCAGCTCCTCTGTCAGCCATGAACGATGTGAAACTTCCAACCCACACCCAGAAATGCTTCATTTGTCTCCATACAATGATGTAAAAGTCAGATAAATGAAACGTGGCGGTTCAGACTGAGTGTGTTCAGGACCACATTTGAATGTGACCTGGGTCGCTTTTCAGACTGTCCTGAAAATATCAGACACAGGTCACATATTGGCAAAAAAATTGTATTTGGGTCACTTTGGACTGCAGTCTGAACATAGCCAATGTGTCTTCCTATTTCATTTAAATACCTTTCATTTGTACTGAACATAAAAATAGTAGTGTTTTTTATGGATGGAATTATTTTGTATGGATGAATCTCAGGCGAGATTCATCACACACCTGCACAAGACCTATGAGTGCACAAGTGTTTCTGTGTGTATAGTTAATGTTTCTGTGTGCTTCACTTTAAAGTGGCTCCCCTTATACACGCACAATAATTGACCTTTTTTTTTTACTTTTTTAGACTCTGACTTCTTCTCACTGTTACAATGAAGTACCTTCTAGTTACAGTTAAAAACCTTTGTGATGTGTTTCAGAGTGTTTCACGAGCATGCATCTCACACTACTTTGCACAAGAGCTTTTAAGTAATGTACTAATGTTTCAGTGTATGTAGTTCATGTAACAGGGGCTTTTGAGCATTTCTCTGTGCCTCAATGTTAATGTGTGTGTGTGTGTGTGTGCGTGCGTGTGTGTGTGTGTGTGTGTGTGTGTGCGTGCGTGGGGGTGTGTGTGTGTTTGCGTGTGTGTGTGCGTGTGCGTGCGTGTGAGTGTGTGTGTGTTTTGCATTTGTAATCTTAACCGCCGTCTAGTGCTTTCAGCCATAGATTACTGAATCGTTGTTTTTCCACTGAGAAATGGATTAACATCTTTATAGAATTTGCAGAAATGGTTTTGTCACTAAAATCCTTTAGATTTATCTTGCCTCCTCTCGCTGAAGATAAGCTCTTGTTCCCTGAAGATGCTAGATTTATTATACACCAGGCCAATGCACCGCTACATCCTCTGTCTGTATGACTCATGAATGTTCTTTGATATTTCAGTGAACAATTCTTTGTTTGTTTGTTTTTTTTACCTCAGGCTTTACATTTTTCACATAGTGGGAACTCTGGATTAATATTTGGTCAGTTGCAACTAGGGAGAGTGAACCATGCATCTAACTGAAAAATTAAAGGAGATCAGTTTTATTATTTTAAATCTTTTTAATATGTTTCTTCAGATTGGAGCATATTATTTGTAACATCATTTGGGGATTTTTACAACATATTGAAGTAATAATGATATTAATAAGTATTAATATAGTGGATATGTATTTAAACTTTGTGGGGGTGGTTGCTATTATTTAGTCAATCTATTTAACAAACGTAAAAAACATTGATAATTTCTTGTTTGCTTACATAAAAGAACCAGGCTCATGGTCTCCTTCATGCTGGTCTCCATATTTACTGGGGCTCATGTTGAGCTGTCATGAGCAGATATGGTCTGTTGATTTCCTTGTCTGTCTGGATGTGGGTCTGTCTGAGGCTACATCCCTCCATCTCTCTCTCTATCTCTCCCTGTTGTCTTTTCTTCTGTGTTAATGAGTCGTGACAGTGCTGTGGCTCTAAACAGATAGCATGGCGTCTCTCTCTCTCTCAATGGTGGTCGGCTCCTAGCTTGCCAAAGGCAGAACATCTATCACTCCTTAATGTGAGCTGTTGAAGTCTTCTCATTTTGATTCCCTAAAAGACTTTAAAGACAAGGCAGACAACTCTAAATGGAAAGTAAAGCAAAGGAGTGAACATATTTATATGGGATTTTTCTGTGCTATTCTTACACTCAAAGTAGACAGGTGTTAAGAAAAACTATCGCTTTCTAATTGAAGCACCAACTCTATTCTGCTTCTCTCACAGTACATTTTAAATTTGTTGAGGATTTGTTTCATCAAATTTACTTTAATTTTCAACACAACATCATAACATATGAAATATTTATAATACTTTGAATCCTGAGCAGCCACTTTTACTTTCTTAGAACTGTTAAAACTGATTTTTTCTTATGAAAAATTAATTTTCATTCAAATGGTTTTAAGACATTCAATAATATTGTTGTTTACTCATTCATTTCACAGTACCTGATGAATCATATGTTTGACATGTATAGTTTATGTATTATTTTTGTGTTCATCAAAATTTCAAATGGGGCTTCAGTTGTAAATAGGGAAAAAAAATAAAAACAGTACTACATGGGCTTTTGAAATACATTTCAACATCAAGTTACCCCAAATATAATCAAGCTCTAGAAAAGATGCGCTGAATCAGTAAAGGACCTTGAACAGATATAAGCAGAAAATTGAGACAAAGCGTCATGCCCTAAATGAAAGCTGAAAGTTTAATGAAAACCTTGAAATGCACTTGAGCATTATTAAACAGAGGTGTCAGAAATCTGACACCAAACTAAATGATAAAAAGAACAAACAGACTGTCAACCCCTCACCGATTTCTTGTCTTTCCTAAAATATGCATTATTTGCTTACATTCATCATAGTTCTTCAAATGTATAATTCCTGTAAATATATGTTATTTAAGTATTTACCAGAAGTTACCTGAAGAATGTCTTTTTTCATCTGTCTTACCATCAATTTACTTTATTTTCCCTCAGTCCTGGTAAGGGTCATAGGGCTCAGCTGCTGCCTTTTTAAATTGGTTGAAAATCAGTGTAGATGATTTAGAGGTCCAAGTAATTGTATTTTTCTGTTCTATTTTTTATTTCTTGTTTTGTCAAAACTTATTGTAGTTGGCTCAGTTGTTGAATTCTATTTTGAGATACTAAAAGTAACAACAAATCTTGTTTTCTCAGGAGGCATTTATCACAGGTTTGCTTCCTGAAACATCATACTCTGTTACGGTGGCAGCGTACACCACAAAGGGAGATGGAGCTCGGAGCAAAGCAAAAGTGGTTACCACCACGGGGGCAGGTGAGTCTTGCATGTAGTTTTCAGCCGTGGTGTACATTCTACTCTAAATCCAGTTCCTGATGACCTCAGCTTGACCTTCACTTTACAACTTAATTGCTTGTTACTTCTCAACACCCATGTCATCACCCAAAGAGGTCTACATAGTAGCTTTAAAAATTTGATGTTTTTTCTTTTACGTGTAGTGATTATTTCTAAATTTCTAAATTTGGGCAGTTTGCATTTACATTTATGCATTTAGCAGATGCTTTTGTCCAAAGCGACTTACAATAGGGTAGAAATGATATGCAATTTGTTACACAGTGTTAGTTTGGTAATAAACTGTGTTCAATTAAAGTTGTTTAGTTAATTTTCACCGCCCCGATGTAGTCCATAAAAACTAGCTGGGTTTTTTCCTGTCACATATATTAAAAATTATTTTGCTGACATACAAATTTATTCATAAAACTAAAGTTCTTGGATTTATGTTTCTCCTTAAAAAGGCACTTTTTAAATATACGGACTGTGTAAATCTTGAACTTAACTCAGTATGGTAATATGTTGAGCTAACTTGGTCTTCTAGATTCGCCTGGGAACATACCCTAAAATATGTACTGGATCTGTATTTTGGCTGTCTTACTCTTGATGCCAGTCCTTTAATAATAATGTGTTAAACTATGCTATGGCGCAGATAAAGTTACATACTGTAAGCAGCTTCAGAATTTCACAAGCAGCTCTATACTCAATAGGTCGATATGAAACCTATCTAGATGTGCATTCTACAATATATATTATGAGGATGAACCACTCTACTGTCATTGTGTTCATGACGCAATTTTTACACAACCGAACAAGATTTTTAAATTTCTAACTTCCTTAATCTCTGTCTCTGTCAGTTCCTGGCAAGCCCACAATGATTATCAGCACCACTATAGGTAACACAGCTCTAATCCAGTGGCAGCCACCAAAAGAGATGGTGGGTGATCTGATGGGCTACAGACTGCGGTACAAGCGAGAAGAAGACGAGAGTTACACCGTTCGTGAATTCCGACGCAGTGATGACCACTTTACAGTCACCGGCCTCCACAAGGGTGCCACGTACATTTTTAAACTCTGTGCTAAAAACCGAGCTGGGAATGGAGAGGAGTACACTAAAGAGATCACCACACCCGACGATGTTCCCAGCAGTTACCCTCATAACCTAAGAGTGGTTGGTTTGACAACTACCACCACCAAACTGGCCTGGGACCCCCCTCCATTGCCTGAAAGAAACGGGAGGATTGTTCAGTATATGGTGGTGTACAGAGACATAAACAGTCATCAGAATCAGACCAATGGCACGACAGAGACGCAGATGACCATTCATGGCCTTCAGCCAGACACCACATATGATATCAGGGTAAGGGCCTACACAGCCAAAGGAGGCGGTCCCATCAGCCCTAGTATCCAGAGCAGAACTATGTCCACCTCCATGCCTGGTGAGTGCTCAAAAATGTTAAAATCATAAAAATGTTATTATTTAGGTTGGATTATGTTTGTTTTATAGAAAGCCTGAAATTACTGGTCAAACGAATTCAAGAATTTAAATACTTACTTTTACTTTGCAATCCATAAGGTAGCATTATATGGTAGTTCTATTTCTATCCCATAGGGTTACCAAATAGGAGTATATATATAAACGAGTATATATCATTTGACTAAAGTGAAGCCAATGGAAACACTTTTTTTTATAGAACCAATAACCAATAAAACCCTTTTGTGTTACATTTATTTATGTACATAAGATTGTCCTTTTGTTGTTGTTGTTGTTGTTGTTGCTTCCCTATATAAGCAACTCACTAAATACACCTCAATGAGTTTTAAACAGCAGCCTACCTCCATCCCTTTGACAGACCGAGACGTACATGTCAGGGTCACCTCCAGAACTTGAATGTGCTTAGGACAGCTTACATAGTGCTTTCCTTTCCAATACTTGCTTGCATTAACCAGATTAATTTCTGTGTACAATTGGATTTTAATGTTCAAGTCTTCTAATGCCTGGAAAACAATTCAAGACTTGATTCTATTGCTGATAACCCCTTGCGTAATGGAGATTCAAAGTTCAAAGTTCACTCCATCTTAATATTTTATTGAAAAAAAGATGTGAAACCTCTCACGATCTAAAACACCAGGTTTAACTGTAGCTCTAATGTGAGTTTCGGGTATCTCTTCGAAGTTTAGTCAATATATTAACAGTATAAATTATTCACTGATATATATAGATAACTGTCTTATCAGATTTGCTACAGACCAAGCACATACAAAGAGTTGACTTTTGCTTTTTATTTATTTAATTTTTTAGTTTTTTTGCTGTTCTTTGAAGTTTCTTTCACTATAATTACACATCGTCTTCACCTTCTCCAGAGTTCACAAAAAACTTTGGTGTTAAAGCTGTGATGAAGACCTCCGTCCTACTCACATGGGAGGTGCCAGAAACCTACAAGTCTCAAGTGCCTTTCAAGGTGACTTTTTAAAGTTTCTCTAAAAACAACTCAGTGTGAATTCGGGCTCATCAGCTTTTTTTCACTAAATGCTGCTACATGAGAGTTAACACCAGATCCAGCTGGATTAAAATGTGTTGTGTACAAATTGAATTGAAGTGATTTTGTTCATTTAACAACACTTAAATCTCAATAGATTTTTACTGTATCTTTTAAACGTGGCGTGACAATATAAAGTGTTATAAATGGCTATAAAAACCATCATTAACATGAAAAAAAGCCTTTGAAAGTTATTTCAGTCACACACTAAAGATGTTAGATTTTTAAAAGAGCATACCTTGATTTCATTAAGTCTGTCTGGTTTGGTTTCTAATTTGTCATACTTAAAAGAAACAGTAAAAAGTTATAGTTGAGCACCTTCCCCTCGAAAGGTCTCTGCATGGCCCTGAGCTTCTTTAAATTTTTTTAATTCTCCAAGAAACTAAAAACCTGTTTGGAATCAGATTTTGCGGTGGATCTGTCGCATAACATCTGTTGAGTCTGTGTATCTTTCACCGTGATAAATTTTATGCACAATCAAATAGATCCCATTGACCCTATAACTATGGAATATAGAGCACTCGAATGCATAGCAGCATGTCTCCTTATTCTGTTTTATGTCTCTATCAGATCCTGTATAACCAGCAGAGTGTGGAGGTGCAGGGAGATCTGAAGCGGAAGCTGATCACACGCCTGCAGCCTGATACTGATTACTCCTTCGTTCTGATGAGCCGCGGAAACAGTGCCGGAGGACTCCAGCAGCAGGTGTCCATCCGTACAGCGCCTGACCTGTTCACCGGAAAACCTTTGCCCCAAAAACTAGACCCAGAAGAAGGGGGAAAATTTGCCCTCACACTACCTCGAGTGAGAAACAGCGCCCTTGTGAGGTTAGTGTCTGAAATGCTTGAATTGCAATAGAGATTTCTTTGGGGAGTGGAAAGTACTTTGGGAGATTTCTTTGGGGAGTCCTCTTCAAACAACATAAGAAGGTATTAGTACAGTGACTGAGTGGTGCAAATTAAATCACAGTTACTAAAGCAAAATAACAAGTTAAAAAACACATTTAAAATTGAAAACACTTCATCAAATGAGAAAATAAATTAGCAATTCAGAAAACACAACATAAATTCAGAAAACACTGCAACACTTCAGGCAAACTGCACATTTTGACAACAGTCAACTGATTGGACGAGACTTCTGTGAATAAAACTAAATGGAAGCACCGTTACAGTCTGTTAGAAGAGAAAAGTTTGAATGCTTGGAAAGTTTTTTCACAAGTTTGCTCATGTAAATGTATTTGATGTGTTTAATAAGAAGTATCCAAAGGGGCCCGAACCTGGTGGTGGCCCCATCTCAACAACCCCCTTAGAGAAATGGGTGGTGTTTGTTTTTTTTTTTTTGTTTTTTGCTTTAATCATCAAATGGTAAACTGGCCTAGGTTGTTCATGTAACCTGTGTTTCTTACGGTTTGTTCTTCTGCCAGGTGGTTTTATATTGTGGTGGTTCCTCTAACTCCATCCAATCAACACAGTTGGGAAAACCCAGAGGACATCGATCTGGATGAAGTGAGTTATGCTAAGTCGTCTTTATTTTTTGTTAATTAACTAAAGTTAAAAAAAATGGGCACCTGTTTACAATAAGATGACATTCTTTAATGGCTAAATTAATAATTAATTTATGATGAGATAATGATGCATTAATGATGAGTTAATATATGTTTTAATCGTGTCATCAAACTTGCACCTCAGTCATATGAATTGTTAAATGTTACAAAAAATGTATCATTTAGTTATCATTTGTGATGTATGTAAACATTTTTACATGCTTTTGTATGATGCAATTCCCTCATTATTTTTGCCTTATTTTCTCTGCTGCTCTTAAAAAGCTACTCTAGGCGTTTTCTTTCTTCACAACTAAGCTTTTGGGCTCTGCTTTCTCATGAGTTTTCTTGTTGTCAATAAACTATCGTCTGCAGAAGGGGGAACAGATTTCATGCACCGCAGTCTGAATTTCAAAAGCGCTGTGGTGCTGTAAAAACCACAACAGTGTCACCAGTATTTTGAAGTTGGCCATTTCCATGCAGCCGTACTCCCTTGAGTTGGCCCTTATTTATGAGCGATACAGAGTCAAACGTGAGGTTTATGATGTGGTGGTGTGTTGTGCTGGTGAAATATCGCTGATATTTTGCTCTGTGTCGTGGTGCAGTCCTAATTTGTTCTGCTGCAATCCTGCAGCCTTGGATTTTATTCAGGCCCAAACAAATATGCTTTACTGGAGCTAAATAAGAGTGATCTGTTCTCTTTTGGCTGCCATGTGGGGAGACAAAGAGACAGTGAATATAAGAGGGATAGAGGAACTGTGTTCATAAAGAGACAGATAAAGAAGACAGAGTGTCATGTTGAATTAATGATGCTCTGACTGAAACACCTGAGGCTGAAATCTGAACTATGACCTCTGGGCAGCTATCCAGCTGTTTCATGGACTGAATATGGCAATCACAGGGACCTGCAGTAGTGCCCCTGAATGTACTCTATGCTATAAAGTTCAAGAGTTTCCGGCTAGAAGACTTTATTTGGTGTTGGAGAAAGAATATTATTGTTTCGTTGTTGTTGAAAATTCTAAATCTTAATAAAAATGATATAGAAAGGGAAATAGTTTCAAGGCAATACATTATATAAAAATATATGTACAGACACACACACGCACACACACACATATATATATATATATACCCAAATATCTGTAGCTGATATTTTCAGGACAGTCTGAACAGTTCAATTCAGATTTTTTCAAATCCGACCCAGGCAGCTTTCATATGTGGCCTTGATTCTGATGCATATCCATTTTTTTTTCCATGCGACCTCAGTCTGAGCATGGGTTTTGCAGGGTTTTATATGGGTTTTGCATCATTGAGTCCTACTTAAACACAGTTTCTCAGATATGAGTAGCTGGACAAGCATATGCATGTTAAAGACCTTCCACTCAACTCCATGTTAAAATAAGGGTACACACTCACAGGAGCCACCACTAATGTATCATTAAAGACATATTTCAGATGTCACATGACTAAAACTGTGAAACAATGGTTGTTTTGTTCAGTTTGTTACTGTTCTTTATCTTTATTTTTCTGATTTGATATTTCACTTTTGTGTTGTGAATGCTTTCCGCAGCTTCTGGGAACTAACAGAGACTCTGATGTAAGAAAGAAGAGAGAACTCCAAGAATTCCTGCGACCGTACATTGCTGCCAAGCTAGAGTTTCTTCCAGAAAACTTTGTGTTAGGAGATGAGAAAACCTACAATGGTTATTACAACAAACCCCTCCCTGGACAACAACAGTATCGCACATTTATTCTGGCCACACTGAGAGACCATGAGTCGGTGAGTGCCAAAGAGGGCTGATTTGGGATCACTTTTCCTTTAGTGATCCAAGGGGCAAAATCTGACAAATCTTTACTAAAATGAGGCTTTAAAGGATCATAATGCACCTTGATGTCAGCAAGCTGTTAAAAAATGGTTATAATTATATATATATATATATATATATATATATATATATATATATATATATATATATATATATATATATATATATGTGTGTGTGTGTGTGTGCATGTGTGTGTGTGTGGGTGCGTGTGCGCGTGCGTGTTTGTGTGTGTGTGTAGTTTAGCTTTGAAAAGCTGGTAAAGAAAAAAGTTATTTTTTGGGGATTGTTCAAAAACCTGTGAGAATTTCTTTCATGTCCAGAGGATAAATGAAGTGTCAGTATGTAAATAAAGGATGAGAAAATTTTCAGGTCAGGGTGAAGGATTTTCTCTGAGCGATTGTGCCCCTCTGAGTTTCTGTGTAAATGATTTCCGGCCCCTTTCAATGCTCTAACTGCTTCCCGCTGTTGTTTCCGGAGGGAATGCACAAGGTGGATCACTGATGGGATTTGCCTGATGATGCGTGTCCTCCACTTCTCAAGAGGTTTCCCCTCTAAGCTTCCCCTCTCTCTTTCTCTCTGCCGAGATGTCTCTCACACTCTTATAGAATACATTTTTATGTTTTATGTTAAACACCTTTTACACCGCAAATTAATATTTTAATAAAATAAAACATAATTTAAAGTAGCTCTAAAAAGCTCACCAGCTACTCAGTTAAACAAAAAAATAGTTTCAAGGCAAAACTCTTGAGTTTTCCATGTCCTCTCTCTCTCTCTCTCTCTCTCTCTCTCTCTCTCTCTCTCTCTCTCTCTCTCTCTCTCTCTCTCTCTCTCTCTCACTCTCTCTCTCTCTCTCTGTTCAGACTTTCACAGTGAGCGGGTTCTCTGACGCTCTGCTGGTGAAGCTTCACCAGGGGATGTCCCGTCACCAGGAGGAACCGGAAATGCTCTGGGTGATGGGACCAGTGCTTGCAGTCCTCCTCATCATCAGCATAGTCATCGCCATTCTGCTCTTTAAGAGGTACATATATTTAAAAAAGGTTTACAACACATTAGGGTACATTATGTAAATCTTTTCACAAGCACAAACTCTGTAAAATAAGATTCTACCTATTCTTTTTTTGGTCCTAACATTAAAAATTAATTTGAATAATCAATGCACTAATATTTACTGCACTTAATCTACCTGTTATTCTACCTAAATCTATTTGTAGTTGTCCTTCTTTTATAAGTGTATCTCAAAAAGCCATTATAATGGGCTGTTAGCCTCTAGCTTGCTCTTTCCTTTGAGTTATTTCTGTCTCACTGCAAAAAAAAAAGAAAAAGAAACTGGAAAAGTCTTCTTTCATGTCAGTCAGCAAATTTTGTGTTTGTCTCTAGACGCTCTTTCTCTTCATATTTCCACCAGTAATGGCTAAATCTCTGCCAGTTTAATGGCTAAATAACCACACAAAACAGCACACTACAGAGAGGGTGTTTTTTTCTACTTAACTGAACCCAACCCACCTAATATAAACTAATTGTCCCTCTTTTCTCAATTATATCTGAATCAAGTCATTCTTATAGAGGACTGTTCAAGAATCACATGCCTGAGGTCACGGTCAGATGAGGAAAAAAGTAGGGAAAAAGCCATGGTGCTCATTAGCAGCAATTCAGTTTCCCATCTTTGACAGATTCCTCCCCTTTTCCCTTCACATACACACACCCACAACCAGAGACTTTGTGTGAGGTTTTCTTCCTGTGACATTTTCTCTTTTTGTTCCCTCTCTGCTTTCTGTGGTATGCAGTAAACAGGAGAGGTGTGTACAGCGTACTTCTGTTCAATGTTTAATGCAAGCTGGGCTTTATTCAAGCTCGGATTCATGATCTACTCTGTAACTAACATTTAAATGGGCCCTTTTATGCATTTTTGACCCCTCTAGACTAGCTCTGCACCTTTTATAAACCTCAGAATTCAATATTTATCAAAAGCAGCATCTATTTTCAGCCTTTGCATGCTTTTACTAGACTTCCTTAACTTACTGGCAGTTTAAAAAAAAATTGGCTATTCACGGCCAGCATATACATGAAATAACTAGTAATACCAAAATGTATGTGTTAAAGAATGTCATTCTTTTTGGTCAGTTAATATAAATTATTGTTATTATTGCTATTATTATTAATCTCCATTTTTTTAAATAATGTCAATCTTGTAATTATAGCAAATGTGTCATTTGTGTTTCCTGTGGTGGAATCATGTGGTAATCATGGAATCTTTAAAAGGAGGCTAGCATGGAATAATATAGAAATGTTGTGGTGGTGGGCTCTTCGCATTTCTGTTTAACAAACAAACAACACAAGAACATGATAGAAAAGTGTAAAGTCAATTTTACATAAGATGGCCCCTTTAAGAACTTGTTTTGTGTGGTTACATTACTATTTGTGAGTGTTTGGTTAAAGGTGTGTATGGTAGTCTGTAAAAACCAGGAAATTATCATATGTAACGTCACTCTTATGTTTTTACATTCACATACACTCTTATGTTGTTATAACAATTGAAAGACAAAAGTGTGCAAAGCCAGCAATTACCAGTGTAATAGAGTGATATTAATGGTTATACCTGTACATTTAAAACATTCACCAACTTCTTCACTTTATTATACTATTGTATATATTCACAGTATAAAGTCTAAATGTAACTTCAAAAATGAGCAATAGGATATTTCTGTATAAAACCATATTTTTATAAGCCTTTTGCCTTTTTGTGGTCAGTCAATGAGTTGCAGATTTACTCGATACAGGCTACATGAGGGTAGATTTGTGGTTGTTGTTTGATGTTTGTGTCTGCATGTACGTTTATGTAAATCTTTGTATCCTTACGTGCATGCCAGTTTATATACCCATATGCTCAAGTGCCATGTCCTGTCTGCCTAGGAAGCGCACCTCCCCCTCTGGTAAAGATGAGCACTCGGCTGGTGTGAAAGATCATTTACTGGCTCACTCATCAGATCCAGTGGAAATGAGGAGACTCAACTACCAGACACAAGGTACTTTACAAAAACATGTCTTCATAGTGTTATGCTGACACTGACTCGTGGGGTTTGCGCGATGCAATGTCATCACTCGATGGTGATGGAGGTATCGATCTGATATTAGTCTTTTAAAGGACAACTTGTCACTTTGCTAACTGTTTCTGAGCAGGTCAGAGTAACATAGGGAGTAATCATGTGTTGAGCACTATGATGTGAGTGACTCAACAGACCCACAATAACAGATCATCTAGTCAACCAGTACTGCAGAGAGCATACAAAAACATTTGCATCAATGTATAACTCCTTTAACAAAAGGAGTTGTTGCTCATAAAAAATTCACCATTCATTACTAGTTAAGCATTTGGTGCACATAAAGATAATTTAATCGCGCTTTATACAGCCTTCAAATGTTTTCAGGAACTGAAAACTAAAGATGTCAGATTCCATGGGATTTTTGTCATAGAGATGTCAACATATTAAAACAGTTTGGAGCTATGGAGCATGGAGATAAAGCTACGAAGAGACCCAGTAAACATAGTCACATAGATTATTCAGTCAATCAATCAATCAAGTCTTTTTGTTCATCATGTGTTAAATAAATGTAATATTGGAGTCTTTTGCATAGTGGGTAGTGGTGAACATTAATATTTTTTGGCGATTTGTGACCACCGGTGTGTGAAAGTAGCAACATGCTAAATTTATGGGTTCATTATCATATTCAATCTTATTTAAAATGTTTACTCTCTGCTGAATTGACCATACATTCACAATAACGAGACCATACAGGATACAGTCGAACTGCAAAGTGAAGACACACAGAGATGAATCAGAATGAATTTCTTTGTTTGCCTCAGACAGAACTTTCGACTAGATGGAAAGAATCAAGGTGAAACGGTTCAGAGCACAAAATTGTTCATGCATCTTTCTTCCTATATTTTACTCATCTCACTTTGTCTCCTGCTACTCTCCTTCTCTTTTGTCTCCTTGTCTTTCTTTCTCGGGGGAAATATCTGAAATCCCAGACTTTTTTGCTGACTTCAAAAGGAATCTGCCTTGGCTTGACTGCAAAGTGACTAGAGTTCTTCTGTTAGCTTGCTGAACTGCTAACACATACTTTCCTGTTGTACAACTGGTGGAACTTTGTCAACATCATTTTTTTTTGTGGAAATTAATTATCCTTGTACTCTAAATCAAACCAATGATATTGCTCCTTCATTGATTATTCATTCTAAAACTTCAGGACAAATAAATTACTAGTGGTCATCCGCGAATGATACTGCTGCAGGCAGTGTTCCACAACATAGTGCATGTAAAACTACAAAAGTGTTAACAAAACACCCCACATTTTACCCTTAAATATCAATGCTACTTCAATTTTGCTTAAAATCTTTACATGTGTGTTTCACAATAATTCCATAAACATTTGAAGGAATAAATCCACTTTCAAAATTGACATTGAACATAAATGTTATATGATTACCAAATCAGTAAATATTAAGGAGTAGCATTATACAAAAGAAATACATTTCGTTAGCACATTACTTTATGAGAAACACAGTAGTGCAAAATAGTACTCTTAACTTGTCTGTAATAAGTAACTAGTTACATGCTGAACAATGCATCACTTACAATGCAATTTTTGGTCCATCTTATCCTTAATAAAACAGATTCTGTTGTTATGAACATGATTGGTTTATTCAAAAATATGACAAAATTCATCAATATCCATATATATATTGAGAACCACCCTAAATTGACTGACTTGTGGCTTTCTCTATTACATTTTGTCTCATTTCTGTCCATTTCCTTCTGGTGTAGTAACTTTTTGTATCACTGTTCCAACTCATCTTCTCTCTTCAGGTTCAAGTTCCTTCAGTTCTCCCAACACCTCAAGTTAGTTTTACTCTTGGCTTTCATTTCCTTCATGTTTATGCTCCCTTCCATCTGTCCATTCTGACCAAAGCCACACCCTCTCCACCTCCACTTGGCTGCTCTCGGACAAGAGGTTGATTCATCTAAACAGCTCTGTTGATTGCTCACCCTCAAATTGCTTTATATACACAAAACCTTATTATCAGAACACAATCAGAGGACTTTTATTCTAAATTAAAAAAGAGAGATCTGAGTCACCCCATATGGGTGTGGGGTGCTTTTGTACAATATAAATATATATTTATACAAATATAAATACTGTAACAGCCGTATTATACACTTTAGAATATTATGTATGTTTATAACCGATAATAAAATTAATATTGAGCAGTAGGCACCAGCCCTCACTGCCCTAAAAGCCAAAGAGAGTTGTGGAGGGATACAATTATGTCTTCAATTCCTTGATTGACGTTTCAAATTACAGTGACTTGTGATTGTAGATTTCAACAAAGTGGGCAAAATCTCTCTTTTTATTTAAATGTATTCATTTGTGTTCTGATTAATATTCTGATGTGCATGTAACAAAATGATGGTGAGGAACTGACATGTTTTTAAACACTGACATTATTTCACCATGTCTCACATATTTTTTCACAGGCTGTTCGTCTGGCTCACCAAAGAAAGAGTCATGTTTTAAGTCAACTCATGTCATCCACACACCATTATGTGAAGGAAATGCTTGCTTTATCAACCCAGAAGTGGCTCGCCTTTTAGCCAATGAGCATGTTCTATCACTGCCTAAATCATTGCTGCTACTCTTACCACGTAGCATGGTGTTAGAAGCTTTGTGCCTTTTTCTTTCACTCCTCAGGTTGTTTTCTTATAAGCCCACCATCCTGAAAGTGCTTTTCCCCAAACATCTGTGGTGCAAAATTAAACAAGTTCATTAACTTTGATGTACTTTTTATCCCATGCAGGAATGAGGGAACACCCCCCAATTTCTGTCTGTGCTTTGGCAGACCACATTGAACGACTGAAGGCTAATGATGGCCTGCGGTTCTCACAGGAGTATGAGGTAAGATTGTCACAACACAGGATAAAAAGCAGTGTGTGGTGAGAAGTCAGTACTAGAATTATTCATTTAAGTCTTCTATTGAAAAAAACAAGGCAGTGCAAAGTAGAACAATTCGGCTTTAAAATCGAAATGGTAGTTATACAAAACAAATCACATTGAAACTGTTTTGTGTTTAACTAATAAAATTAGTCTAGATTATCTAGAAATATGCTTTAAATACAGTAAACACAATCGATGGAAAAGCTGGGTAGGTTTTCAGGTGTCCATAGAATAATGAGAATGAAGTTCATGGGAGGCTATTCTGTTGAGTGGGGTGGACCAAAAATGAAATTCCAAAACAAAGGTTTTTGATGATGAAACACAAGAAACAGATTGAAGTCACCTTAATCTAAATACAAGTGGAATCAATGGAACTTGGAACACACAGACAACATCAATCAAGATAAGATAGATAATAAGATGATAGCTCAAAAGAGGTGAGACTTGCACAAGAAATATAGTCGTGTTTTTTTAGCCGTCATCTGATGTCATCTAGACAAGCCAGGAATGGTGTGATAGACTCATCCCCTTTTAGAGGGCGATAAATATGCATGTCATCCGCAAGCAATGAAACTAAATATTGGGATTCCTCAAAATATCTCAGAGTTGCCCAAAAAGACTAGGGGAAGTCAATGCAGAAGAACAATTACCTGGTTTCACAGAGAAAGAATGGTCTTTAAGATACTACCTAAACCAATATAGGGCTGCCCCTTGAATCCAAAAATTGTTCTTAAAGCACTAAAGCAGAATATTGTGGTTTACAGTGCCAAAAGAAATTTTATGCATATTTAACTAAAAAAGCCAAAACTGCAACTGGGGACGAAGACAGCTAGCCATAACCACTGATGCCATTATCAGTCAACACATTATCAGTCTTCACAGTGTGAAACCCTTAAAGGCTTCATTCCTCCCCTGATCACTTTTGGAAATATTTAGTATATATAGCAGGAGGTCTAATGAATACATAACGAGAACGGAACACTTATGTCAAAATTTGTTAAACTTTAAAAAGCAAACAGAACAAGGTAAAATGTCTCCTTCTGCCATCTGGGATAAAATATACATTTAATACCTTGATGAAAATACTTTCTAATTGCAAAAGAGATCGAGTAAATACTTAAATCCACACTGTCAAAAAGCTTTTGAACAAAAAAAAAAAGATTCACAACTTGGATTTACGCATAGTCCACATGCATGGGCCACCTGATAAACGTTAAGCCCTAAAAATTTAATTACTATGTTTTCTTTTTTTGGGGTAGAGTATCCATTTAAGAAAATATTTTGAAGTTGTGTTGTAAAGTAATTGTGAAGTAATGTTCTCTGCTTTATCTTCAAAGGTAACTCATTTAATAGGTTTGGAGCCGTAACTGCAGAAAATGTCTCTCGTCTTCATGGTTATTTGTAGTATAAAACAATAGCAATTCTGATTGAAGTTATATGGATTGACGTTTTAAGATGTATTTCAGTGATAGATATCACAGAATTATTAACCAATTTTTTTAATCTATGACACATGATTGTTCAATTCTCAATTGTGCTGAGTTGACAAAAGAAACTTGTGCCGTAGACTAGGGCTTAGGCAGCACACGCACACACAGATCACCAGAGCTTGAAATTAAAGCTTGAAAAAGACTCTATTAAGAGTGTAGTGTGTGTGAGAGTCACCTGCTTTATTAGACAGCTAATCTCAAAGAGCACATCCCTTTTTGGGGTATGGGGCGGGGTTGTACTGAGTACTTTAGCAAGAGTTTAATATAGACATCAAATGCTGAGGGAGCAACTGTGGACTAATCAAAGCAGCAAATGGCTCATATCAAACTGCAGCAATAAACAAGCGAACAGGATAAACAGATAATGACTGGCTCATTGAGACAGCTCTTTAGATGTCAGATTTATTGTTTAAGATTCTGTTCGTTTAAAAATTGAATTTGTTTTCAGATTATAAGTTAAGCAAATGGTAAACGTGATCACAGTGAAACAGAGTAACATAGCAGCTTAGTTTTTGTGTATTTATTGATTATTAGATCACAATGATTTCTGAAGCATCAGTTAACACTTAAAAAATCAGCAAAAGATGTTTGGAATCACATAATCAGATAATTTGCGAATTGAAGTAGACCAACAGAATAGAACTATTTATTATCACAAGTTCATATGCTTAGAAGGCGTCAGTTTCAGAATACCCTCTTCATCCTAGCAAAAAAACTGTTTATATTTCACAAGTTCACATTCTGTCATGCACATTTCATGTCTCAAAAGCAGGTTTGTCAAGTATGGAGATGCAAGCTTAGGGGATTTGTCCAAGAAGGGTCTTAGGTCCATGAAGGTGGCCTGTTAATGATATGATGAGTTTTGGCAATGTCAACTATCAGAAATGTACCTGTGGAATCTAGATTGAGGACCTAGATTTGATAACTCCGGTTTTACAAATTTGGTCATTTGAAATGCTTTTTGAACTTATTTTTCAGCAATACTTAAACTGGTTATTATAGAGTAATAAGATGCTAGTTTTGTTAGTTGCCATTTTATCTAATCAGGAGAAGCTACATTTTTATCATGGCAGAGCTGTTCACAGTGTTTATTAAAGCTCTTCTCCAAAACAAGTAGAGAGCTTTCACTCATGTAGGCAAACAGATGAACTGTAGGGCTTCACTTGAGCTCACTGGTGCTTATGTCACATAAATATTAACTTTGCAAATGTGTTTCACTTGAAGTGGCCTTTTTACGTTGCTATTTATATCTGTGTTTTATAATGGAGGCCAGAGGTAGGAGCACACCAGGTTAACGCATCTCTATCTAACATACAGCTGCATTAAAGCCTGTGAGTGTGAGAAACAGCGAACTGTACTTAACAGAACTATTAAATAAGACATGCGTTCATTCTAAGCATTGCTACGTTACATGAGAGCCCACCTATATGTTTGATGGAGAAGATTTAACTGCATTAGATGCTGTTAAATAACGCCTAAAAAATTTAGGTGATGTTATGTTTCATTGCACATGAAGCTTAATATACATTTTATTTACTGTATGTTAAACATTATGTTCAAAAAGAAATTCATTTGATAACGATACATATGACGTACTAATTTGCAATTAATTTGTAATGGGAAGTTTGTTCCAACAAACAAAATTACAACAAAAAAGCTTTTGAAAAATTTTCCAAAATTGACTTATATGAGGGGCCTGTATGAAACCACCGAGGGGTCAAATATTATTTCTGAATGTTCTCATTGAGATAATTGTCTTATCTTTTGGTCTTTCAGTCCATTGACCCTGGTCAGCAGTTCACCTGGGAAAACTCCAACCTAGAGGTCAACAAGCCAAAGAATCGTTATGCAAATGTCATCGCCTATGATCACTCCAGGGTCATTCTGACTGCTGTGGATGGTAAAAACTTAAAACCGATTTTAGTTTTATGTACTTTATATTTTGATTGGGGTAGGGTGTACACTTGCTGATGTATTTTTGCCCAAATGTCTAAAAGCTACAAAGATTAAAGTGTTTTAATCTGTTATTATTACTTTAAAATATTATTAATATATTATTAATACGGATTATAATTTATTACTTTATTCATTTAATCAATCGATGAATTTACTTATTATGGCCACTTGACATCTCTGTTCACATATTAAAGACATTCCGTTTTAAAATCTTTACTAAATGTTCTCAGCTAATAAATAGATCTTAAAAACCTGAGAAGCTCACTACTTATAATAGAAAATACTACAGAAATTACAATTATAAATACAAGGAATTTGATAGATTTTAAATTATAAGCATTTTAATAGTTTTAATAGTTTGAGAGATGAGATTAAGTCAGGTTCCCCCCAGTCATGCAATATCATTATATCAGTGTGTTATTGCCTACAGGAGTACCAGGAAGTGACTATATCAATGGAAACTACATCGATGGTTACCGCAAACAAAATGCCTACATTGCCACTCAGGGCCCTTTGCCTGAAACACTCAGTGACTTCTGGAGGATGGTGTGGGAACAGAGGACCAGCACCATCATTATGATGACCCGACTGGAAGAGAAGAGCAGGGTGAGTTCAGACTCTGTTTTTTATGTAAATATATATCAAATAACCTTTTATGAGTAGATCTAATAGTACTGCTGATGCTTTAACAAATACAGTTTAGGAGTACCTGATTTCAAGCATTACTAATTTAAGGTTCAGAGCCGACTCAAATAATATATAGAGGAATATTCTTTAATGTATAAAATGTAGGGGTTTTTTTGTCTTTGGGAGGTGGGGCATATGTTGCAAGTTCCTTCACCTGCTGTGTGACCAGATGGTTATTCTGTTTCTCATATCAGGTCAGTCCTGATATCCCTTCCATGTGCTTGGATTTACACAATGCTTATATGTAAAATGAAAAGAAATCCACAGATCCAGATTAAGGATTGATAGTTTTAAATTCAGACTGATATTTATTCCAGAAGACGTTCAGTTGTGTCATGAAAGGAGAATACACTGCCTGAAAAGAATTTATGTGTTAGCTTCTTTTTGGATGAGGTGGTAGTTTCAGTAATTTAAGAATGAACTTGTTTCATTAGTTATTTTATTGAGAGGAAAACCATTTATGAAAGCAGAGAAGAGTCGATCTTATGGGAGTCAATGTTAGACCCTTTGAGCCTATTGTTCACACATGGCTCAAAAAACAGTGTGTTCTGGACATTCTAAGCGAGAGGGAGAGGGGGATGGAAAGCAAACGTAGGTCTCTCACTTGTTCATAAACACAGTTCTATACTTGTGCATTATGGGAAGCATTTTGGAACAATATTATACAAACCATCTTCATACTACTGTATACTGAACTGTGAAAACACATTTCTGCTCTCATTTTAGGCTTGTTTTGAGTTTCTTTTATTCAAGTTAAATTATTTTCTTTTTTATGTTCTGTTTTATAATATGTCATATAAATTCAACATTTTACAAATGAATTTTAAAACAACCATATGGCTAGTGTTTTTACCAATTATGTGATATATATTTCCTTTGTGTTTAAAACTTTCTGTAATGCAACCTTGAATGCCTTAAAAAACGCTAAAAATAAAATGTATTATTAATAGCCATTCAAATCAAACAATGACTGACAATTAAATAATTAAAGTTTGTCTGACAAATGCACATACTCTGTATTTTATTATTTAATTTTTTTCAGGTTAGATAAAAATATTGTATATACGAAGCGTAACACAAGGAATCACCAGAGACAAGTAATCATTTTCATTTGGAGTAGTATAGCTAGAATATTTATACTTGAAAAGGTTACCAATAAAGTGTTACGTTTACATGTGATCACTCAAATGAGTTGCACTAACCGAGTCCTCTTTTAGCATTTAAACAGCTTAAAAAGCCTAAAGCTTGAAAATAAGTGGTCAGCTATCATGCCGTACTGTATTTTTTATGTAATTTCAGTACCGCAAAACATTTGTCCAAACACCTACACACTGCTCCTTTAAGTGGCCATTATTGTTTAAAGCATCTTCATACTGATGGCTGTGTATATATGTATTCATGCATGATTCTGTGTTTGTTTAATTGTAGGTGAAGTGTGATCAATACTGGCCGAGTCGTGGTACAGAGACATACGGAATGATTCAAGTTTCTATGCTGGATACAGTAGAGCTCGCGACATACAGCGTCCGAACCTTCGCTCTCTTTAAGGTCTGAGGCTCTACGCAATATTTTATGAGTTAATAATTATAAATTACCTTAATAATTATTGCATGTGTGAGACATTGCCTTGTATAAGAAATAATTCACAAGTACACACACAAATTATACAAAAATTTGGCATTATGTAGAAATTAACATTTTTTGGTTCATAACTTAAGTTGTCACAGTCAATACTAGATACTCATCAATATTCGGGAGTCAATGGTCGATCCCAGTCTGAGGCATTGAGTGCAGATTGCAAGTTCTTCACATCATTGCTTAGGTTTTCTACAACCACTGGAGTTGTCACCCACTGTTTAAAAATGTCTGTCAAGAGGATTTTTAATTCTGAATTTAACGTAGGAGCATACAAACACATAAAAAAAATATTCTCAGCACTTATACCTGCCTTTCAATAAACTGGAGCTTACTGGGATAAATAAAGAGAAGATAAAACCCTTGAATATGATTAAAAGAAGATGAATCCATACATTTCTTTGTAAAAATTGTATTTTGTAAAAATAAATTCAGGATAGGAAATTTACCAATAAAAGAAATTGAAAAGTGTAATGCTATATTCTTCTTTCATGTTCTAATAGAATGGATCCAGTGAGAAACGAGAGATTCGGCAGTTCCAGTTCATGGCCTGGCCGGATCATGGTGTCCCTGAGTATGCCACTCCCATTTTAGCTTTTCTGAGAAGGATTAAGACATGTAACCCTCCGGATGCAGGACCCATGCTCGTACACTGCAGGTAAAGCTCTCTTTTATTTGAAATGAATTCTTGTTGTTCTTTTTCTTAAGATTTCTTTTGTTTATGTCCATGCTAGTGCTGGTGTGGGACGGACTGGCTGTTTTATAGTCATTGATGCCATGCTGGAGAGGATGAAGCAGGAGAAGTCAGTGGATGTCTATGGTCATGTGACCTGTATGCGAGCTCAGAGAAACTACATGGTTCAGACGGAGGACCAGTATGTGTTTATCCACGAAGCCCTGCTGGAGGCAGCTGTCTGCGGGAACACAGAGGTCCCAGCGAGGAGCCTGTACACGCACATCCAAAAACTCACACAACCCTCATCCGGGGACACTCTGACTGCCATGGAGCTTGAGTTCAAGGTCTCTGAACATAGAAACTCATAGCTTCTCAGTTATTCTGTTAAAGATGACGTACAACCCCAGATGTTAAATGCTGTCCACCAATTGCAAATAGAATTTCGAAAACAATTGCTATAAAAAATTTAACTGAAACGTGTGCAAACCCCAGGGGGTAAAGAGTATACAACTGTTGTACTTAAGTAAAAGTTCTGCTTTTTCAGTGAAAATGTACTTAAGTTCAAGTCAACCCTTGTGTGGTTTCATGTATGTGTTACTGATTTCAATTTAAAAAAAGAAAAATTATACAAGCAAATATTATTTTAAGCTAACCTTGGCTCATTTCTGTGAAGAACATATATCCAAATATATTTTTAATTATATATATTTAAACACAATGTACCCCCCTACACATTACATACAAGGTGTTTGGGTCTACTGGACCCAGGTTGTATAAAATGTGAAAATTGCAAGCTCTGTCTCCACTTAAACATAAATCACATATATATATATCTTAAAAAAAAAAGTGACTAAACGGTCTGAAAAATAATAATATGAAAATCACACAAGGATTGCATTTTGTAAAAATTTAGTTTAGTAAAAGCAAAAAGTGGTTAATGAAAAGAAACTTTGAATTATCAGAAAGGTTAGTGATGATTAGTAAACTATTTATACTTTTCTTAAATACTCATGTCCTATTGGCTAATGTGTATGAAATGGGAATTTTATAATGCATATCGTGCTATTTTAATAAGATTGGGAGATATATCATAGTACCTAGATATCCTTCAAAAGCTTTAATGTCAAGTTTTATATAAAGCTGTCAGTTTACATCAACAGCTTTTTATAACATAGTACCTGTGCATATTTCAAACATTACTTTAAAAAGTGTGAGTAAATGTAATTCTTTAATTTCCACCTCAGGCAAAAACACTAATGTAGCTGAAATAAAACAATAGGCAGTCATTCTCTGGAAAGCTTATGTGCATATTTGAATCTTCTTGTAATTACTAAAGTTGTGACAATTGTGCATTCGTTAAAACAAAACAAAGCAATCTTTAAAGCTCCCTGTGCTTATCATTGATATTGATGCATAGATGCATCAAGATTGTAATTGGGTTTAAAAGAGATTAATCCAAAATATATAATTAGCTTGTGAATTGCTCAACTTCTTAAGAATCAGAATGAAAATTAAACCATGAACAGTTACAAGAAGAACAACAGAGGATGTCTGGGGTTAAGTGTGAGGGTGATATAATTTTAGTGAGCTATCTTTAACATTCTTGATGTTTCCCCAGCAATTGTGACTCTTATTACCAACCCATTTGTGCAAATTGAAAGGGTTTATTAGGCAGATTTTCCTCATAGTGACACACAGACTATTATTTGAAGTTCAAGAACAAAGTCTCAAAAGTTTAAGAACAAGGAAAAATGCAGGTGGCGTAAACTGGTTTTGAGTTGAAATGTTTTCTTGGGGAATTGCTTGCATACTAAATGACACTAATTGTTTCCTCTATAAGCTGTTGATTGAATTTGGAACTTAGACATTTTCATGCTAATAAAAAAGATGATTTTTACTACAGTATGGAAAAAGCTTTCACAATGTGAACGATTGACTGTTAAAATTAAGACTTTTAGCTTAATTCCCTACCCATCAAACATATCTCTTATTTTATTCTGTATTTTTTTATTTTCTGTAAGTCTGCATCAGTGACATGTTCTTATTTTTTGAATGCAGAAACTTGCCAACTCCAAAGCACACACCTCCAGGTTCATCAGCGCCAGTCTCCCCTGCAACAAGTTCAAGAATCGACTCGTCAACATCATGCCTTTCGAGTCCAGCCGTGTCTGTCTGCAGCCAATCAGAGGAGTAGAAGGATCCGACTACATCAACGCCAGCTTCATCGATGGATACAGGTACAGCATATGTGTGAACGAGTTTGTATGAGGGTTTAGAGCTATTCATTAATTTCAAATGCATTCCTGCCATACTTATATCTCATGGCGAGAAACAGAAAGGTGCAATGCTTTATATCACATAGTGTTTAATCAACTGAAAATGTCAAGGAAGGTTGATCTGTAGAGGTGTTTTTGAAAGCTAGGCTTTCAGTCATGTTAATGGCCAAACAAAGAGCTCCCTCTGTACTTGCCTCCATAGTGAAGTGTAAATAGCACATGTAATTGGCAGTAATTGTGCTTGTAAAAAATGACAAGGGGCTCTCTGCTAGTTGCATATTCTGAGTTGAATTATCCTAGAGGACAGAGATGCCGCAGTTTTCATATTTGTAATTGAGTCTTCCAATGAGTCTCTTTACTCTCGTGAGGTGTACCTAACCATCTGTCTTCCTCAGCTGTGCAGAAATGTCCCTTCATTTCATGTTAGAATAAGGGCATCTGAGTTGCCAAATGAGGGCTAAGACTGTGTTAAGTCGTAGCATAGTCCAGTTTCAGCTGGTGTTATAAAATTAGTCTTTTCATTGTTTTTTAAATCGCTGAACAATCATTTAATCCGAGCATTGTTAATGCTAAAGTGCCTAAAAAGATTCAGGACATTTTTCATGGTTTTGTCCTCAAACAGCTCTTTGTTAAAAAACTATTTCGTTAAAAACCTGTGTTTCTAATCATGAAATGACTTTTCAGAGCTAGTAATGGTTTCCTTTGTGATAAGTGCAATCCTCTATTTGAAGTTTTTTGAAATAGCGTAATCAGTCAGTGCAATAAAACAGATCTAAAATAAAGTGAAATAATTCTGGGTATACTTTCTGTGTATTAATTATAGTACATTACTGCAGAAATTCTTTCAGCAGCCAATAAAAATAAAATTTTTAAGACCCTCGCTGTGATGTAATAGATTGATTCTATGATGTTTTGATGTCTGTCAGCTTTCATGTGTCATTGTTAGTGCCCCTGTGTGATTAAGTCTGGTTGTTAATGATCTGTTCATAATATTTTGATCATACTTTGCCCACTGAAGCTATAAAGTGCTGTTTTTAGGAGATTGCTGTCTGTTCCTATGTGGTTTATAAAATGTTTATACATGGTGATTTCATAAGCAAACATCATTAAGAACGAAAAGCATCTCGACAGTTTGATTTAGATTCATGCTGTGATGAACTGGTTTTTACCTTGGCTGCAATTTTACAAGCTTTTACTGCCCTCTCTCTCTCACTCTCTCTCTCTCTCAAGTTTGAGACATAAAAGTGACGTTTGCCCTTCAATATGTTCAGTTACAGCCAGCAGTGAAACGAGAGTAATCCAGCAGCGTTTAGAGTCCTGCAGCGATAAAATCACTCTAAAAGAATAATGAAATGTCTGAAGGAGGATTAGACAATTTCCTCACTTGCTCAGCCACCTCGAAAATGTATTTATCTTAAAGAATCCTCAGCAGAGAGGTTGGGATCTCAGTGGGATGTCGACCGCAGCACAAGAAGTATCTCAAATCCTCGGGCTGTTTGAGTGATCTGC
Organism: Danionella dracula; assembly: GCA_900490495.1. Taxonomy (NCBI): domain Eukaryota; kingdom Metazoa; phylum Chordata; class Actinopteri; order Cypriniformes; family Danionidae; genus Danionella; species Danionella dracula. The sequence continues at coordinate 8,320,292 of UELW01000996.1, forward strand.
AACTCTCCACATCTCTTCCTTAGCTCTCTATCTACCTTTTTCTGCCTTTCCTTTCTTGTATCACACGTCTTGTCTTTCAATGTGACCACAATCATGGAGACACAGCACCTCCTGCTGTAGCAAAGGAGCAATTACATTTAACATTGTCTTTTTTTATGGTGAGAGGGCGAGAAAGTTTCTGGAATTGGCATTATTTTAATCAAAGCAAAATATTTACAAATTGTATGCATCTATATCTTACGAGTAGACACGATTATCCGCTCTACAGCAAAAAGCTGAAAATTATTCAATCTATTTATCCTTTGAAAGCTATTAAATGCACTATTAGATTGTATGATAAATTATTTAAATTATTTTTATTTTAAAAATCTACATTAATTAAAATGCGTATTTATATTTACAATTTATTTTTAAAAAAATGTCCCCCTCTTGCAAATATATTTATGCAGAAACTCATCTGATAATGCATAAATAGAAATGTCACTCACTCTGAACATGATTACAGTTCAATTGTTTTTGCTTTGGGATGTTCTACAGACAGCAGAAGGCATACATAGCCACTCAAGGCCCTCTGTCTGAAACCACAGAGGACTTTTGGAGAATGCTCTGGGAACACAACTCCACCATCGTAGTGATGCTGACCAAGCTCAGAGAGATGGGACGGGTGAGTCTGTTTTCCTTCAAACATCAGCCTAAACAAAAGCGAGATCAAGTTAGACCTACTTTGACAGAAGCAAAAAGCAGATTCTTGCTGTGAATAAAACCACCTTAATGACCTCTTCAATTGCTGAAAAACTGATATTCATGGCTCCTGATGTAATTTACTGTTCATACAAACAAATAAATAAATACATTTCACAAGTTTTGCCAGAATCAAAAATGAAAAAAAAAAACATGTCACAGATAACATGTTCATTTGCAAAACCAAATGTCTGGATATTTTTCAATCTTGTTATCGAAAGTTTGAATTTTTTTGATCTACTGGAAATGTCATTGATGCTGAAAAGGTGTTCTAAAGGTCCAAAACGCCCAAAATATTGCTATAACATCTCTCATTCTTGTGTCAGAAATCTGAGCTTGAAGCTGAATTAAACTCTCCATCACAAGGAACTAAAAAAAATTATGAATGAACTCTGCATTAATATTATTATTCAGTTGTTTAACCACTATAAAAGGTCCTCTTTCATCTCCTACGTTTGTCTCCACAGGAGAAGTGTCATCAGTACTGGCCTGCTGAGAGATCTGCTCGATATCAGTATTTTGTGGTGGATCCCATGGCTGAATATAACATGCCTCAATACATCTTACGAGAGTTTAAAGTCACCGACGCCAGAGTAAGTTTGTTCAGACATTGTCTGAGATTAATCAGATGCATTTAAATAAATTCTGTTGTTTTTCTCGCCTTCTTTTTCTTTAAAGGAATTAATTGTTTCTGATGACAAACACACAATCTATTTTGAAGACTACCTTTTGATCCTCCTTTTACTTCACTCTCTCTCTCTTGCTCATGCACTCTTGCACCCCTTTTGTCCCTCTCTCAGGATGGCCAATCCAGAACGATTCGACAGTTTCAGTTCACTGATTGGCCAGAACAAGGTGTTCCAAAGACTGGAGAGGGCTTTATCGATTTTATTGGCCAAGTCCATAAAACCAAGGAACAGTTTGGTCAGGATGGTCCAATTACTGTTCACTGCAGGTGAGAAAAACAGCAGCCAGCACAGGAAAGAATGAACTTTGTGTGTTTGACTGGTGGGTGTGCTGGATTAAAGAAATATTTCAGAGAAACAAAATGTGATCCGGGTGTTATTTGATTAAATCAAATACAATATTTTGAAACAAATTTAATTAATCAGCATATTCTATCTATTGTATTGTGTGGAAATATGTGTCATAATTGTATTATGTTCATCCAACGTTTAATTTTTTTGAGTTTTGAGTGTGCCTCACTTTAGTGCTGCAAGGATATGTCCATACAGTTAAATAAATGCTTGTTTTCCACCTTGTGTGCATTAAATTGACTGACAGGACTTTTGAACTGTTTCAAAAACATATCTTTTCAAATACTATATATTTTTTTTGTATTTTTTTATGTATTGTACTTAAACTGCTACTTATAATGTCCCTTTCCCTCTTACTGTCTCACAGTGCGGGTGTAGGCAGAACAGGTGTCTTCATCACGTTAAGTATTGTTCTGGAGCGGATGAGGTATGAAGGAGTGGTAGACATGTTTCAAACTATTAAAACACTCCGAACGCAAAGACCTGCCATGGTACAGACAGAGGTAAGCCAGATCCCCTCTGTCTTAATCTTGATATTGTTTAATTATTTTAAAATGAATAATTAATTAGTAATTAGCTGAACTCAACAATCATAACATGTTATTCGTCTAATACTAAAAATACACTTGAACAAATAATTAGGCCAACAGAAAATTCATAAAAGCAGTGGAGTCAAAGTTAATTTGAAATGATCAGGTTTTAAATTGATTGAAAACTTTTGTACTCCTATACTCCTGGAATTGGAAAACTCCCACTAAAATTGATTTTGCATACTGGAATAAGTCATATTTCTCTTTTTTCCAGATTGAATTAATGATCTTCCACTCAAAATGTTCTAATCTATTACTTTGTTTTTGAAACTATTAATTTATCCAGCATTCATGGTGTTTAATGCCACTATTGTCTATTTGATATTTTTTCATCCATTAAAAATAAGGCTCATTTGACCTTGTTGGATACCTATTGGTGCTTATTAGCCTTTGTGTGTTTACAGGACCAGTATCAGCTGTGCTACAGAGCAGCACTGGAGTACCTGGGCAGCTTCGATCACTATGCAACATAACCAACCCCCCAAATCCCTCAGGAGGGCACATCTGGAGAGTTGCAGCTTCTTTCTGAGCCATAGTCATTTACCAAATCAGTCCCAAAAGCTGAAGAGAGACACATGAATGAGTTTATCAGACAAAAGGAGAGGAACATCAATGAAATCTTGTTTGCAATCTCTGAAAATCACCAGAAAATTCTCCAATCCACAGACTCTTCTGTACATTATTGCTCCATTAGTCTCTTGAGATTATGATAGTACATGAATGATTCCATTAATACTTGTTTTATTTTTTTCTCGTCATGATTTTATCTTCAATTCGATCAGTATATATGTCTGAAAATACAATATTTGTATCTTTTATGCTGATGGTTCCACACAGTATCCAAGGGGTTGTTATTTTGTATATTACATTTATTATTGTTATTCCTATATATTTTTGCATATGTTATTTTTAGCACATGTGGGCATGTATTCTCACATGACCCAAGTTACTAATACTATCAGAGTTGTATTAGGCTGCTGATAGATTCATATTTTTATTATAATTTTTAATTGTATTATATTAATTAAACTCTAATTGATGGGACAGGGGAACTTTTATAGATAAATGAAAAAAAACAACCTTTTCACCTCCAGGTACTTTACAATCCTGATTAAAAGAGGTGAAATGCTTACACTGGAGTTTGCGACTAATGAAGCTGCTGCTGTCAAGAACACTGAATCAACCAATGAAATATGAGATGTCTGAGCTGTTCTGCTCTGAATAACACGCGTTTTCTGGACAACACTCCATTCTGGAGTAAAATAAAGACAAGAGAAATGATTTCCTGCTGACACAGCGCACTCTTTCTTCCACACAGGTCAAGGGTCAGTCAGACTTCGACCTGCACACACACATGTACAGCCGGACCTCCACCATTCATCCTATACTCAGAAAAACTGCTGAAATGACAAATGTCCAGACACATTTATGACAAGGAAGATTAAAAAAAACTCTCCAAATGGCGTATATGCCATTCTGTCATTTTTCACCATGGAAAAAAGAAACATGACACCACATGCATTGGACTGGTAATATGTGAATTATCAAGTGTCTCTTTCCTCCTATAGCCCAGGCACAAAGTCAAGTGAAAAATCCAGACATGGAAAGAATGACTATACTTTACATGTTCTGTATGTTCACATGTCAAGACAAAAACAGCATTCAATCTGTTGTACAGGAAATTTGTTTTCTATTTGTTAATAAAAAGGAGAGGAATGTGTGTTGATAAAATATGAGGTTGGTTTTTGTACTGTACATCAGTGAAATGCTTGGATGCTGAATTGTGGCTTCTTTAGCACGTTTCCTGAAGGAACAGACGCTTGTGTTTGTACCTATGCCAGAATATCTGAGTTTAATGTTGCGTGTTGGCTGGTTTCTGCCAGTTCTGCATGGTTCATTAGGTCTGGGGTGTCTGAACTCTAGACATCAAACCTCCAAAAAGAGAGATATAAATTACTTTAAAAAAATTTACAACTTCATTAATTCATGGCACATATCCTCTATTAGAAAGAATGCCTTTCTTTGATGACAACAGCAGCTATTGAATACATTACATTTACCAACAAGCAGTGCATGAAATAGAATTATCTTGTTTCACTTATGATATACTAATACTTTTGTGAGTCTGTATCTTTGGTTCCATTTAATGCTGCTTGTTCATGAATTTATATAAACGTCTTTATTTAATAACAATAGTCTTATTACAATATTGAAAATCTTGTTTTCAAATATAGACATTTTTACTCGTTTTTGTACCGTATGGTAATTTGGGGGGGGGGGGGGGTTTGGCGCGGGGGGAACGCCTTCTTCCATCTTTGTAAACAGTGAGAGCGCGCGCATGCGCACTGACTCTGAGCTGTAATGGAGGACATGTCTGATCTGCAATCGTCCTTTTCTGCCTTGTTTTTCTGAGTTTGCGCCCTCAACATCTTTCAACGGAGTACGTGACATTCGTGAGTAAATGTAATTTGTGCTCCGTCAACACAGATTAGGGGATGGTATTAGTTTAAAGGGTTTTTTCATCTGTGTTTAGAGTGTTAACATCAGTACGTAACTGTAGGTAACGTTAGCCATTAGGCTCATCAAAGTTTGGGGCGGATCAATAGTTCATGTAACAACATAGTTATACACTCCAAAATAAAGTGTAATTGCAGTATCCTAGTATGTTTAAAATCGTGATTTGAGCTAAGAATTGGACAGAAGTGAGTTTGGGGTTATTTGACGGTTTAGCAATAAGCTTGTTGTGCCCGTTTTTTTTTTTTTTTTTTTTTTGCTAGCATGACAGTTTGACAACGACTTTTGACAAATAACGTTAACGTTAATATTATGGGGGAAAGCTTAGGGAGAGTTCATCATCGATTATAAACAAGAACATTTCCAGGTAAATTTCCTTAATAATGAAATGTCATACATTTGTATGCTATCGTCAACTAGCATGCTAGTAACGTTAACTCATCTGCTACGACGTTCACAGTCATAACCGTTAACGTTATAGCACATGGTGAGTTTTAGTTGGTAATGAAGGCTTTGATAGTTTTATTTATATTTGCACTGAATCCTCTTTTTGTTTATATATTAAAAAAAGAAAAAAGTTATATTTTGTGAGAATCTTTGTGGTTCTTGTCATAATTTAAATTGAAAAAAAATATATTTTAAATGTATTTTATTATATTTGGAAATGTCAGTTTATTAACCCCTTATTAATTTACCCTATTTCAGTCCAAGTGACAGAATGGCTTCAGACTCTCAAAGCTCTCACAGTCCTACCATCAGGGTCATGACCTTTCACCCCACAAAAGAGCAGTTCAAAGACTTCAACAGATACATTGCTTATATGGAGATGCAGGGAGCTCACAGAGCTGGCATGGCAAAGGTTAGTTCCTATCAATCTAATGGGTAAAGGATACAAAAACATATATATTTTGAAGAATATTTAACCTTCATTTTTTATAAACTTTATAGTCACCATCCTTCAAAACTCTACTGTAATAATTTGAGAAGGATTTGTCCCTCAAGGATGAATTCTCTAACTGTGAGAGAGTTAAGTTTCTGATGTGTGTTTTTCTTGCTAGGTAGTGCCACCAAAGGACTGGAAGCCTCGGCGCACTTATGATGACATTGATGATCTGGTGATTCCCACCCCCATCCAACAGGTGGTCACAGGCCAGTCAGGTCTGTTCACTCAGTACAACATTCAGAAGAAGCCAATGACCGTCCGTGAGTTCCGCAGAACTGCCAACATGGACAAGTGAGCGGAAAACACTTTCATATATAATGACATATATCATCTCAATATCGTGTTCATCCATTTCTGACAATACTTTACTTTAAGAGTGATAATAATACATTAGTTGAGCATTAATCAATGAGTAACTTTTTTTTGCAAATGAGAGTGAGTATAAGTTAGAATTAGTTAGTTAAGTACTAGCTACCTATTAATTAAGCATTAGTTGAGTCACTAGTTATACTTTAGTTGAGTGATATTAATATTTTCTCTAAGCATGAACTAATGCTTAACTTTCTCTTCACAATTAAGAGTCAGTTAATTTCTAACACACAATTAATTAATTATTAACTGGGTCTCCAACTAGGCAAGAATATTGAAAAACCCTTTCTACTTTTCACACTGAAGTAAAAAGGGGTTTCTCTCTCTTTCTCTATTATTCTGACAACTGTAATTTCTAAGTAAGGTTTTAAAGATGTATTTTGCTTACAAAGGGAACATTTTTAATAAATATATTAAACACAGATCATCTGGGATCTTTCTTTTAAGGCTAAGCCAAGAGTAATTGTCTAACCAGGGTCATTCAAACATTGCTCTCTATATGTTTAATTGGCCTCATCTGGTGGAATTGCGAGGTTGTGTAAAGGTCTAAAGGTGGCTGGTTTTGACAAATAGGTGCTTGTTAGGGTTGAGTTCCGAAACCCTGTGTCTATATGGAATCAGTATCTCTAGAACTTGTTTGGACCACACCGAGCGTGAATTTCGTCGCCTAATTCTGGTGCCACTTAAATGCCTGAACTGGCCGGGTCCTGCTGATCATCTTCATTCAATTTGTCAGTCCAATTTCAAGGACACAGAGATAGTTCAAAGAATGAGCTAGTCCTTCTCTTTCTCCAGTTCTTATCTCCCCTTTTAACAAATCAACAGCATAAAACTTTCCGAGAAGAGAGCGAATGCAGGAACAAATACTTCTGGCAGCACACAGTAGCACTGCAGGAGGTGGTCTACCATTAGCTCGCTAAATTAAACTACTCGCTTTAAACTAAATGCCAAAACTAAACAGTTGAAAGTGTGGCTATATTACACGTGAAAGGATTCTAAAACCGCATCGTGCTGAAAATTTTTCACAGCTGGATGGATACACTGTGTTCAACAGCTTACGAACAACAGGTGGCGCTATCTGTGTGGATTAGGGATGGGCAGATCCTTTTAGTTTTCATGTAAAGAAATGATTTCTATTTATGTGTGCTACTGAAATTATCAATTGTTATTAACATTCCAAGATATTTTTTTAAAGAACTGTTAGCAGAATTGGTATGGGTGATACAGAGCCTGTAATTACTTAGGATCTGATCAATCACAATTTCTGCAGTATCGCCCATTCTTGACCCCAGCTTCAGTCATACCGATCACAAAAAGGAGTCCACTGATTATGATGATGATGACAGCAGCTGCCTCTTCACAGGTTATTGGTAGGCTAATGTAATGTTAATCACAAAATGTGTATCTTGCATTCATGCTAACAGATAGTCAAATGATTTGAAGTGGTTACATTGGTTTTGTTTAGTTGTTGTTGTATTTTCTATTTACTTATATATTCATATATACTTTTAATATATTGTTACATATTAAGCATTACAATTTTGTTCAAATGTTTTCTTGGGCCATCTGTCATAATTGTGTGGCTTTTGTAAAGTAACGGTTCAGGCACTGTTTTGGCACTGCTATCATTTTAAAAGTCGGTTTGACACCGGTATCGGAAAAAAACCCAAAACAATACCCAACTAGTGTCACGGTGGCGCAGTGGGTAGCACGGTCTTCTCACAGCAAGAAGGTCGCTGGTTCTAGGCTCGGCTGGGGCAGGTGGCATTTCTGTGTGGAGTTTGCATGTTCTCCCCGTGATCGCGTGGGTTTTCTCCTGGTTTCCCCACAAGTCCAAAGACATGCGGTATAAGTGAATTGAGTAAGAACGATCGCCCATAATGTTAAAGAGTGATTGTGTGTGTGAATGTTTCCCAGCGATGGGTTGCGGCTGAAAGGGCATCCGCTGCGTAAAACATATGCCAGAGAGTTGGCGGTTCATTCCGCTGTGGCGACCCCGAAAGGGAAGAAATATGGCGGCAAATCAGGGTCATAATTCGAGCGCGCACATTTGATAATCACGCGCGTATAATATTAAAATTTGAGCGAGCAGAAACAGATCCGCGCGCGCAGAGAAACAAACCGCGCACGCGCGCGACTGAACCTGAGAGCAAAACACTCTGTCGCACGCGCGGGGAGGGGCTTACCTGCTCGCTCGCTCGCTCTCAAATCTCCCTCCCTTGCTCGCTCTCAATCTGAACCTGCGCGCGCGCGACTCATTCCTGCGCGCGCGCTAACATGATTTTTGTCCAAGATGGGGCCGGACCCTCGTTTCCCGGAAGTCAGCTGTGATTGGATGCCTCTTTGTCAGTCAGTTCTGTCCCTTTAACGCTCAGTCTCCCCCAACAAAGACGTTAACTAACTTATAAAAGTGACTCTTTAATCAAACAACAACGACAAGCCAGACATTTACAACCATTACAACAAAAACAATAAAGATGACTACAAGAACAATATAAATCTGACCGAATATTACTCCAACAGCTTAAAGAATACAAATAAAACAATCCAAGTTGCTTTTGTGTTTAAAGGATAAACTCTAATCAATGTTTTTTTTAAATCCTATCTCAAGAACAGTTGTTAGTTGTGTTCATATCTGGAATATGGATGTATGAATAAATACTTTTTGTTAATGTCAAATTAGACCACTAATAAAGTTGACGTTGTATGGCATGTTTCTATCATTAACATGTTTTTAAGTTTTTGTGAGTTCTCGATTAAATAGTAATTACATTTTACTGTTTTGACAAAACTAGGCCTGCATTATTACATTTTTGAGTTTCTAGAGTCTAATGCAAATGTATAATTTCAGACTTGAATCCTGGTTTTGATTAATTTGTTGAGTCTGCGTTAGTTTGATCATTTATCGCCACAAGAAACTCTATTTTTAATCTTGATTTTAATGCAATCAAAGTTACTTTTACAAACTAACGCAGTAATTCAAACCCCAAACTCAACAAATTAATCAAAACCAGGATTCAAGTCTGAAATTATACATTTGCATTAGACTCTAGAAACTCAAAAATGTAATAATGCAGGCCTAGTTTTGTCAAAACAGTAAAATGTAATTACTATTTAATTGAGAACTCACAAAAACTTAAAAACATGTTAATGATAGAAACATGCCATATAACGTCAACTTTAACAGTGGTCTAATTTGACATTAACAAAAAGTATTTATTCATACATCCATATTCCAGATATGAACACAACTAACAACTGTTCTTGAGACAGGATTTAAAAAAAAATTGATCAGAGTTTATCCTTTAAAAACAAAAGCAACTTGGATTGTTTTATTTGTATTCTTTAAGCTGTTGGAGTAATATTCAGTCAGATTTATATTGTTCTTTTAGTCATCTTTATTGTTTTTGTTGTAATGTTTGTAAATGTCTGGCTTGTCGTTGTTGTTTGATCAAAGAGTCACTTTTATAAGTTGGTTAACGTCTTTGTTGGGGAGACTGAGCGTTAAAGGCACAGAACTGACTGACAAAGAGGCATCCAAACACAGCTGACTTCCGGCAAACGAGGGTCCGGCCCCATCTTGGACAAAAATCCTGTTAGCGCGCGCAGGAATGAGTCACGCGCGCGCAGGTTCAGATTGAGAGCGAGCAAGGGAGGGAGATTTGAGAGCGAGCGAGCGAGCAGGTAAGCCCCTCCCCGCGCGTGCGACAGAGTGTTTTGCTCTCAGGTTCAGTCGCGCGCGTGCGCGGGTTGAAAAAAAGCTCACAGTTTGTTTCTCTGCGCGCGCGGATCTGTTTCTGCTCGCTTAAATTTTAATATTATGCGCGCGTGATTATCGAATGCGCGCGCTCGAATTATGACCCTGATTTGCCGCCATAAAGAAAGCAGACATGAAGATGAATGAATGAATGAATGAACAATACCCAACTCTAATGCTTGCAGGATGTAACAATTATTATTTATTCAGGGGTAGTGAGGAACTAAATAGTGCTTTTGAAAAATACTGGAAGGCAAAAGAAAAATGACCTTGAACAGCAGGGATTCCACAGGGTCTTAAGAAGTCTTTTAAAACTCAAATTTAAAAAGTCTTAAATTCACTGTCTTAAAAATCTTTTCACAGCTCGTATTTTTCAGTTGTCCATGTAAAGATCATTTGATATGGTTTTTTTTTTGCCAGATTTTGACTAATAAATGTAAAAAATTAATGAATTTGTTTGTAAGGGTTGATAGAGATTTAGTAAATGCTCAACAACATAAAAACTATATTTAGGGTTTAAAAATGTGAAGCATGCTGTGTATTATGCTAACAAGTTTTTTTATGTTATAATATAGGTTTTTGATATGATTTTTTACATTCGGTTAAAAGTCTTAAACTTGACCTTATGAAGCCAGTTTATTTCTGACCCAAATAAAACTTTACAAATTTTAGTTCTTGTAAGTCTCACTGTGAATGTTTTTCTTTCACACCATGCTAAATAGTTTTTCTTTCTTTTCTGCAGATTCTGCAATCCCAGATATGCTGATTTTGATGAACTGGAGAGAAAGTTTTGGAAGAATTTGACTTTCAATCCACCCTTGTATGGGGCAGATGTCAGTGGAACCCTCTATGATCCTGTGAGTCTATGTGATGTATTTTCCTAAACAATTTTTGGTGCTGCCTTTTCCCATAGTGATATTAATCATACACTTGCTCCGTTCAGGAAGTGACCGAGTGGAACATTGGCCACCTGAACACTATATTAGACATGGTGGAGAAGGAGAGTGGTGTCACAATTAAAGGAGTCAACACCCCATATCTGTATTTCGGGATGTGGAAGAGCACATTTGCCTGGCACACAGAGGACATGGATCTCTACAGCATTAACTACCTTCACTTTGGCGAGCCCAAGTCCTGGTATGACCACCACTTGTCTTTAAAGCATTCAGTGCACAGAGGAGTATTTCTTTAAGTTTGGTTTGTGATCTTTAGGTGTGAAAATAAGAAGTTTTAAAACTAGAGCAAAGTAAAATGTAAAAAAAGAAAAAAAGGACAATTTCATGTTTTTAAAAGATTCATATTTAGATTTTATTTTTTGTTTTCATATTTTGAGTCTCCAGCAACATATTGGTATACATGCAAGGTCAATAAATATTTTAGTTTTATTATTATTATTGTTGTTATTATTTTATTACTATTACCTGATCTTCACCATGACGTTTAAATGATTAATCCAGTTACTTGAATTAACTAGCCATCAATGTAAACAGTTTATAAATGCACGTCAGTGCGCTTCGATGGATCGTAATTTACGATGGACTACATGATGTTTAACAGTATGTTAGCATAGATAGTGAATTGGATTAGACTGATCAGAGCACCTACTTTTAAGGGTGTAAAATGACAATTAGTGTGTCCCAAATCAAAGTATTTTTTTAAATAACAGTGCCAGGATGTGTACTTTGTCCATTTAGAATTTGAAGTGACAATCAATAGATTATCAACTGGGTGATATTACCTACAATCCAATGCAATTGTACTTGACTATAACCAAAGAGTCCCTTAGTGTTCCTTGTTGTTACCATTTTTTAGGGTTACTTTACGTTATTTTTATTTAATGTTTTAAATTGGTATCATTGTTTATTTTTATTTTAAAGTTATATAACATGTGTCAAACCTGTCAACAACATGCTTTAAATTCTCAGAATGTGAGTCTTCTGAAAGGGTAAACAATCTAAGCTGAGTTGAGATGTAACCTTATAAAAGTATTCAATAACATCACATTACCGAGTTAAATCCCAGATCATAAACTCTATGTTTTCGTACATGATTTCAGTCATACTTAGTGTTTTTCTACAGGTACGCTGTGCCCCCAGAACATGGGAAGAGGTTGGAACGTCTTGCTAAAGGTTAGGTGTTCCTCTGAAAACATAATTTACTTTATTAGTTTAACGTTTTCTTCTGATTCTCAAAAAAATGCTCTCAAATTCCACCCTTTCAGGATTTTTCCCTGGAAGTGCTCAAAGTTGTGAAGCCTTCCTGCGGCACAAAATGACTTTAATTTCACCATCAATTCTGAGGAAGTATGGAATACCCTTTGAGAAGGTCAGGTTCGTTATCTTTGTCTGTTGTATGAGATGTCAACTCATGAGCTCATGAGTTCTTTCTGTTTGATTCATCAGGTCACACAGGAAGCAGGCCAGTTCATTGTGACATTTCCTTATGGATATCATGCTGGATTTAACCATGGCTTTAACTGTGCTGAATCTACCAACTTTGCCACTCAACGTTGGATAGACTATGGAAAGCATGCCACATTAGTATGTTATCGCATGTTCAAATTTTACCTTATTTCACACCCACTTATTTATTTTTTTACCTCTTAAATGCTTTTAATCAATAAATGCTGTTTTTGTGGTTGTTTTGAGGCAACTAAAATAAAAATGCAATTGTTGAAAGACTTTTGAAATGAATTTTTTGGGGTAAGAATGGATGCCAGGTGAGGAAAGTTCCATAGTTAACTACTGTAGTTACATATACAGATTAATTTATGTTTTCAACTACTTGTAGCTTTGTAGCAAAAGTGACAGTTATCAGTTGAAAAGCTAAATAAAATGACTGATGTTTTAAATTGAACTGTAATGGAATCAAACACAGCAGTGAGAGGATGTAATGTATTTCAAATTAGGTTTGAACCTGAAGTGGAGTGTTTTAATGATCTCTGCTCTGTTTTTTAGTGTTCTTGTCGGAAGGATATGGTGAAAATATCTATGGATACTTTTGTGCGCAAGTTCCAGCCTGAGCGGTATAAACTTTGGAAAGCAGGAAAAGACAATGCCCCTATTGACCACTCAAAGGCCACACTAAAGGAAACAAAGTTGGGGACAGAGATTGAGAAGGGAGAGATCAGCGAAAGCAGCAAAGTAGAACGACCGAATGAGAGAAGAGAAGAAGACAAGACACCAAACACAGAAACTGGAGAAGAGCTTAACGTTGAAACAATGTCTGCCAACTCTGGAGATGGAGGAAAGAGCTCATGGCTGAAAGAAGAGGACAAAGGATTTGGTGATGAGGAGCCAAGCAGTACTTCAGAACAGATAAGCAGGTATGAAAAAAAAGTGAAAACATTACATAAATGTGCTGAAAATTAGAAGACTGGACTAAAACGTTTTACATTACACTATTGTCAATTATACCGATTAATAAGATTTTGCAGGGGTGAAAACAAGATTAAGTCCTTTTGGACTGCAGTCCTTGCTGGATTTTGTTCCATCTCTGAGACTCAAGAGACACAGGGGTAGCTTCAAACTTAATTAGTGGGATCAGGTGTATTGTATGTGAAGGTAAACTGGGCTTGACTGCAGTACTCCTTGCTGAATCATGACACATATGTGTTCCCATGCAGGTGAAAAAATTTTACATTTTTTAACGTTCATTCGCAATCTTCGAATTATGTATGAGAACCTGGAAAATGGATTAGTGTTTGTTGCCCTCAAAGCTAATTATGTGGATGTTTTGGAGAATGGGAAATTCCAAGATAAATCAAAAGAAAGGAGCTTAACTTATGATGAAAATGCCTCCTTCAACTAGCCAGTGAGTGGTAGATGCTTGTCAAAATAACCAAAACTTTATCTCTTTGTGTGTTTATAATTTTCGAAATAGAATTAAGGGAAAGTGTTCATTTCCAATAGTCTTGCTACTTGATTTGACTGGGGTTTTTTTGTATTATTTAATACATTTAACAGAATTTGAAATCAAACACAAGTAATTGGCTTTGGTCATTTGTAATCATGTTGACCGCTGAGAAGTCTTAAACAGCTCTGAAGCCACTTCTGATGTCAGCTCTATTGTCGTCAATAAATAAAAGGTTTAAATTGGTTGAAAAAGTAAAATTGCTATAACAGATTTTCTTTGCTAAGCAAAATCATTACTTAAAAATTTTCAAAAATCATTTTAGTTATTAAAGTTCAGTCATGCTGTTTACAAATTTTAACAAATGTTAATTTTCAATATGGTAGTCAAAAGCAGAAAGTGGGACAGAAGCGACTCAGATGCAGTGCTGTCATTGAAAAGAAAGAAGACAATCAAGAAAAGTTAGAGGAAGAGGTGGTTGGAAAGAAGAAAGCCAAAATAAGCGTCAATAAGGATATAGAAGAAAATAATGAAGATTACATCGCCACCAAGTCTGGTAAATTTTCATAAACGTTATTAAATAGTTTTATGATTTATTGAAATAATTAATGTGAACCATATGCAAATCAATAGATGATGTGAAACCTGTGGAGCCGCAGATGGACATGCCCCTCTCAAAACCACTGGATCATCAGGAATCAATGGAGGCAGACAGCTCACCGTCTAAGCCGACCTCCAGCAGCGACATCAAGACAAGGAGCAGAGATGACATCGGTCCCTGTGAAGGCAACAATGTCACCTCATCATCACAATCCACAAGCAGTGCCACTGATGATGTGGCTCCGAGTAATGAAGTTGCCAATCAGCCTGGGAATGTCACTCAAAGTTGCGACAGTGAAACCAATGAAGTGCAACCAAGCAATGGCATGTCACCTCCACCCTCCAATGATGCTTGTTCCCTAGTGTCTGTAACAACCAGTTCATCTCAACTCCCAAGCATTAACCCTAGCCATTCATGTGATGTGATTACAGAACCCAATACTGCATTAGATCCTATGAGGACCAGTGCCACAGAGCCTGGCAAGAACTCTGGGCATTTATGTGATGTCCAACCAGAATCTAGCAACATCCCCAGGTTTAAGCCTAAAATTAAGCCCTTTCATGCCAGTGATGTCCAATCAGAATCCAAAAACATCTCTGAAAGATCTAACCCTGATCTCACTGCAGATGTCCAATCAGAATCTACAAGCTCTATTATT
The DNA here is from genome assembly GCA_900490495.1 of Danionella dracula. Lineage (NCBI taxonomy): Eukaryota > Metazoa > Chordata > Actinopteri > Cypriniformes > Danionidae > Danionella > Danionella dracula. Next base: position 8,335,354 of record UELW01000996.1, read on the forward strand.
GTCCAATCGACATCTGACAACATAACTAAACCTGAGCTAACTGATAACTCCACCCATACCAGTGATGTTGAATCCAAGTTTAAACTTAAAGACTTCTCCAAAGACCAAAGAATAAATTTTGCCAAAATAAGCGATGTCCAATCAGAATCCACCATTACTACGGACAGCACAAAACAGTCCAGCATTATCTCCAACCACAAAAGTGATACGCAGCCAGAAACCAATAATGTCACAGAAAGCACTAAACTGCCTAGCGTTAACTCGCCCAAAACTTTGCAACTCCAGACAAAATGTAAAGATGTCACCATCAACTCAGTTCAGGGTAGTGACATCAAATCCAATGAAAAAATTAGCTTTAAAAGCAATCGCAGCAATTCTACTTACACATTTGTTCAACCCGGATCCAGTCACATCTCTGCCAGTCATTTATACAACCCTGGGTTTGACTCCACCCACACCAACTACTTCCAATCAGAGCCCAACATCACCGCCACCACTACATATGAGCACATCATTAGCTCCACTCATACCAGCGATGTCCAATCAGAGCCAAAAGACCTTACTATCAGATCCAAACAAAAGCCCCAAATTGTCTCAACCAGCTGTCACACCCCCATCATCCCTCAACACAAGTCCAGCATAAGCACTGATGATGTTATCATGAGCACCAGCAGCAACACCATCGGTTCTAGCCTCACTGTGCAAATAGGGGAGAGACAAGTGGATCAAAAATCAGTCCAGCAGATCTTCCAGAGGACGCTGAGTTCAGCAGAGGTGCTCCACGTACACAGCTATGCTAAAGGAGATTACAGCGAGGTTGAACCCCGGGTCCATGATGAGGGGGAGAGAGAGAGTGATTCTGATAGCGAGTCTCAAGAAGATAACAAGGTATGCTGCTAAAATGTATAATTAGCTGTCAAAAGCTGCCAAACCTTTGTTGTTTTATAGCGAGCTGAAAATAATTGGGCTTATTTTTATTATCATGAGAGACCAAGTGGTCTGGTTGATTATTTGTGATCTCAGTAGCTGTGTTTCCATTACACATTTGAGGAAAATGTTATCAAATTTCTAAAAAGTTCCAAAAAAACCCTAAATTAAAAATAAAAGCTTTTGCCAATTGTTTCCAGTAAATCGTAATTATGTTATTAAAAACAAACCAACTCATGCAAAAAGTTATTAAAAAAACATTGCGACATTGTAAACAAGACTCTGAAGTATATCACTTCGCCCAATAAAGACGAGGTGCATTAGGTCACATTACTTGTTTAATTAAAAAAAAAGTGCTTCCATTGCAGTTTTGCGATATACATGTCAATTTCGATACTCCTCAAATACCATCTCCTTCAAACGCAAAAACATTTATCGATAAATGCATGGGTTTTTTTTCTCAAAATTGTCACGTTTCCATAATACACATTTTAATTTGTGGTCATTGAAAACACAACTAATGAAACATACAGACTTACTCAAGCATTGTGTGGCATTGTTTTTTTTTTCATTTTGTTCTGATAATTGTTTTGATAATTTATTTGAAGTGATATTTATTAAATATTTATTAGAGTGAGCAAGCTGAATAAAACTCAGTATTCAGAAGTAAAAAGTTAAAAAAAAAAAAACACTGCACCAATAAGCATAAATGTCTTTAAAAGCGACTGGTGAAAAGATGTCTCCACCTACTTAATTTAGGAGTTTAATGGCCTTCAGTAAACTCATTTTAATATACAAGCATCTGAATTCCCAAAGCACTTTGAAGCCTAATAGAGTTGCTTAATTCCTAAGTTTTGATCAAATATTTTAGCACTTGATAACTAATCTACAATAAACAAGAATTAACTCATCAACATGGCTACCTTATTTTTACTGCAAATATTATTCTCAAGCTTGATGCAGAATGAGTCATCTCCATTATTTTTGAGGTATTTAAATTGACAGCTGACCAAATGTTTGTTAGTAGCTGGTCAAGAAGTTGAAGGTTAAATCTAAGCAAAGGTAACATATTTACCATTAAAGGGATACTGATGTTTATGTATATGTTGTTTTTAAATTAGTCAATCAAATTAAACTGCCCTCCTGCTCCATACGGATTCACTAGGGGGCGTTCAAGCTCTGTGAATGTTGACTGTGTTGGTGTTTGTCTGCAGCAAGAAGCTGAGTACCCAGTGGAATCAAAGTATAGGCTTCCAAGACTTCCCAGACACCATCCTCTGATAAAGGACATCATCAGCGATGAAGGTCAGTGTGTGCTGATGTTTTTAATATGCGTCATGATTCATTTAAATACTCCCAGCATCGAAGATAACATTTTAACACAATTGTCATCTTAAAGTCAACGGCAAACACAACAATTAGTGACAACCAAAAATGAATGCTCAAATTTGTTAAAGGCATGGTTGGGGTTGCCAGAGTTTGAGAAAAAAAACTTGATGGTTCTGGTCTCAAACAATGTGTTGGAAGCCTACTGTTTATTATGCAAAAAAAGTTTTGTAGTATTATTGATATTGTTATATCGGTTTTTAATTTGATCCCTAAATAGGCATCTCATATTTTAATATTAAGATTGAGAACCAGTTGTTTCATCCAGGAGACAATTAACTGAGAAAACCAGCTCATGGTCAGTTAAAAAAAAGAAATGTAATCACGATGACCATCTAAAGCTTGTTTTCAAGTTTTTATTTAAGCAAACTACTAATTGCAATATACTTCAAATGTTTGCATTTCTACAGAGCTACAAGATCCAGCTCCATCAGATGAAGACATGCTGGATGGAGAGGCCTGGGCACAACCTTTGACCCAACTGTGGCAGAACCGTCCCCATAATCCAGAACGAGAGCGGGAGTACAATAGTGAGATAGGTCTCCGGCCTCCATACTGTGCAATCTGTATGCTCTTCCAGGCTCATCAAAGGGTACGACCTATTATTAGAAATAATGTTTCCTGACAAATGTAGAATTATAATGGTTTGTCTCTTCCTGTGTTTGTTTTCAGTCTGAAGGGGACGAGAGTGACTGTACCATAGTGCTTCCTGAGGGTCCGATGAGAACAAAGCCTTTGATTCCTGAGAGATGCTTCACTACCACCACAGAGGAAAGCGCAGATGTCGACACAGCCACTCCTCACCTGGAGCCGGACGGAACCAGCTTGCTCATCAGCTGCTCTCAGTGCAATGTCCGCGTGCATACTAGTGAGTATTGAGCTGTCCACAAAGTTCACCATGCTATTTAGTTCCTGCCGGATACAACTGATAGTAATTTAGATTTAGTTGTGTTGATATGTTTCTATATTGTTTCTTTTTCTTTTTTTTTTTCTTTTCTTTTTTTTTGCTAACATTTCTAAATGTTTAGATAATTTGTAAAATAGCTTCAAAGAACACTTTTTTTTTTTCTAAATGAATCTGCTATTTTGCATAAAGCATTTGATTACAATTACTATTACATGAATAATAAATTTGCTTATTTGTTTAGCATTATCGTTTGGATTCTTTTTTAGTTATTTTGAAAAATGTTTTTGATAGTTCTGTTCTCCAATGTTTAAAAAACATTAGAAAGTAGCTTCCAAAGGGTTTTTTTATTTACTGCTGATTTCAGGCACTACTGTACTGTTTAGTTGCATAACAATATATAAGATGCTCTGCACATTAGAAACAAAACAATATATACAAACCAAAAAAAACAGGGGTCTTTGCTTTGTCGTAGGTTGTTATGGTGTGACCCCACTAAGGGTTTCCAAAGACTGGAAATGTGCTCGCTGCAAAGCCAAAGCATTTGCTGAGGTACAGATTTCTTGTTTAAAGTTTTCCTTAATCTAGTTTTTGTCTCATCTATTGTCCTAAACTAAGGACTTATGAACTGAAATAAATGTACAGGGTGTTTTGCCACATTTAATGCCTTACACTTTGATTGAGTCCATATTTTTTATATTATTAAATAGTTTGGGTGAAATTTTAAATGGATGAGAGCTGATTTTTATATTTATAGATCATAATTTTGAAGTCATTAAAAGCTTTGTGGGTCATTATAAACCAGGGGTGGCCAAATTCATTCCTGGAGGGCCATTTTGTTTAAAGAGATCCAACAGCAGCTTCAAATAAGCCATGAGAGCTTGATTAGTGAAATCAGGTGTGTTTAATGTAGGTTGAAGCTAAGTGGTGCTAGACTCTGGCCCTTTTCGTCTCTTGTAAGTGAACACTTGGCCATCTTTGTCCCTTTTTTTTGTTTGTACTGCAGTGTAGCCATTCAAAATCAAAATCTTGTAGTTGATGAACTTGAGTTCATTGTAAAATAACATTTTTCAATCTCTTTTGTGACAGAGTTGCTGTTTATGTTCATTGAGGGGTGGAGCTTTACACCGAGCCAATAATGGCAAGTAAGTAGAGCACAAGTCCACAGTCAATGACTGCCACCACAAACACAGCGCTGAACTTTAACCAAGGTGTTGATTTTGATAACATAGTTTCCTAACTGTTTTTGTTTACTTTAGGCAACACATGTTTTGTTTCTTTAATGTTTTAGATTACACAATAATCTATTTTCAGATTACAGAAGTGGTTGAGTCATAATGAATGGTTTCGTGTGTTTTGGCGTAATAAAATAGAGTGGTATACCATTAGAGGGAGGTTCATTCTTCATCAGTCATTCATCAGTCTTTTTTTATAGTGTTCTCAGTATCAAAGCTTGAATGTAGGAACCTGTGTAAGGATACAGGTGTGTCGTCTCATGTTGTATGTTTTCACAGGGCGGCACATTATCTCAGGCACATGTCTCAATATCTGAGCGTCAACATTGTTGACCGTTTTTAGTTTTTTATCTTGTTCTGGTATCTATTGATAGTTGAACTTCTGTGCCCTTTTACAAACTGCTAGTGTCTACAAATCATAGCTAGATCTTGTGGCTCCACTATAAATGCATTTCTAATAATGTATTTATTGTACTGTGTGTTTTACAGCAAACACGTTTCCTTTGTCTGTGTCTTTGTGTCTGTAGATGGGTTCACGTCCTGTGTGCAGTGGCAGTGCTGGAGGCTCGGTTCATGAACATCACTGAAAGGTCACCAGTGGATCTCAGCGGCATTCCTTTGCAGAGATTCAAACTGGTAATTCATTATTGTTAAATTAAAGGTGCAGTATGCATTCTCTGGATTCAGACATTGACGTTTCAAATCCCAAACCACCAATATTTGTAGTAGTTACATCAAAATTTTAATTGTTTCTGCTTTACATTTGATGGGCTTTACGTTTGTTTTGGTACCCTTCAGGTTGGTCCGACCAAGGTCTCTTAAAGCATTTGTTTTAAAAAATGTATAAAAATAAGGTGTTCGGATGTTGTGCCTGTTAAAAAATAGTTGACATGCCTGCAATCACTAGAAGGTTCTGTAATGAAATGCTCGTGTGCTTTCTTGTCTTCCCCAAACACTAGATTGAGCCATCTTTTGAAGAGGAAAAAAGAAACATAAACTGATAAACAACCATGGTGGTCATAAACATCCATAAGGTGGCTTTTTGCCTGATGTCCAGAGATGTGTACATGGTTTACAGAGTCTTATAACGTCTTAAATAGCCTAATATTTTTTTACTTTTTAGGCCTTGAAAATTCACTCTTGAGTAACCTCAGACTATTTGGAAGGATCATTCTTAGATAACCATTCTTAAATTTGATTCTTAATGGTCTTAAAAAGTCGTAAATGTGACATTGTGAAACCTGCAGAAACCCTTTGTGTAAAACATGTTGAAATGTGAATGTTAACTTTATGCAAACTAATAAAGTTTGCTCTTTTTATGGTAAAGTGCAGCAGAGATACAAACGTTAATATTTTCCAGCTCTATCACTTATGATCTAAATGCTTTTAAAAACAAAAGATGACTTTTTAATCTGTAATGCAAACAATGCGTTACAAAGCTATTTTAGCCTAAATATCCCTTCCACTTTTTGAGAGGAGATTTCCAAGGGAACATCTGCAAAGTGCCAACTTCAAGAACATTACTGCATATCGATCTATATGCATACATTCAAGCTATAAACACTAATGATACACATGTAAGCTAAAAACAGGTAGTAAAATAGTGTATACAAGAGTAAAAAACAGTAACAAGTAACAAAATATAATCTATTATAATGCCACCTGTGCCCTGTAAAAGAATAATTCTCTCACCTCAATGGTCCACCCTTACATCTTGAGGGTGTTGACTTTTACTGGAAGTTCTCTTTGTTAGAGGATGTGGTGGTTTTATATCTGTTCAGGGTGCCTTTTCTCCTAGTTTGTCTTCCTCTTTGATACTCATTACTTTTTGGTTTACAGAAATGCTACTATTGCAAGCGGCGGATGAAGAAAACTCAAGGCTGTTGTGTTCAGTGTTCTCACGGTCGCTGCCCAACCGCGTACCACCCAAGCTGTGCCCAAGCAGCAGGTGTCCTCATGCACCTGGGCGACTGGCCTTTTGTCATTCACATTACCTGTTGTCGCCACAAAGGCCCCGTGCAGTCAGAGGTACAGTTGTGTACAAATCTGTAATATCTTACACTCTAATGCGAGTAAACATTTGGAAAGCATTCAGCATTTGGCCAGAGATTTAATAGTAAGCATTGATTTCACTTATGTTCAAAAATCTGAGAGGCTGATATGTGATTGATATTTAAGGCTTTTACAGCAAAAGGGTAATTTTAATGATGATTTTATTATTTTGTGAATAATTTACTGTCTATATTGTCTTATATGTCTCACCATTCACACAATAAATAGCTGTTTCCTAAACTTGAATGATTATTTTTTTTTCTAATTTTATTCAGAAAATATATCAAAATGTTGTAGGCAAACAAATTTTAAGTTTACTTTTAATTTGACAAACAATTAAAGTATTTTTATGGAAAATCTCTAATTCAAGATGTTTTTGTTTGCTCTTCAGCGTAATAAATCAGCAATGAGAGAGCTAAACGTTGGTCAGAAAGTCATCTGCAAACACAAAAACGGACGCTACTACCAGTGTGAAGTTATACAGCTGATAAAAGAGACCTTTTATGAGGTCAACTTTGATGATGGCTCCTTCAGTGATAACCTGTTTCCAGAGGACATTGTGGTAAGAGATGATTCATGATACACAATTTATTGAAACATTTGTAAAATATTAAAGATTTTGTTTTTTTTAAGAACATATTTTTTTGTTCTGAAAAAAAAAATACTATTATGGAATATTATCTCAAAGGTCTAGCGAAATTGAAAAAAAAAAACAGAGTTTTTTACATACATGCTGGAACAAAAAAAGATGTTGAATCTTTAAATATTTTCATCAGAACCTTAAATCAATGCAACCAATCTCAGAGAAAGCATGATTTCTGCTGTTCATGTGTCGCCCATGCATTTTCACTTCCTGAGATGCTCTGCAAACTTTTTCTTGACAAAGTGAATACATATTGCTGTGCTAGGTGTAGTTTTTTTTAGTGTTGTTCAAATCCATTTCTGAATATAGCTGGCACTTAGTGGTGAACACATTGAGATAGAAGTGTGTATTCGCAGACAAAAGAAAAACCATAGACTTTGGACATTGAAAACAAAAGACAATCATAAATTTACAGCACCAAGTGCTCAAAAAGTATTTTTTATCAGCCACCATCATCATTGCTGAGTCCTGACTGTTTTGTTTGCTAACAGAGGAGCACTTAATGCCACTAATGTGACTGTAATCGTTCTACTGTGTCTAATTGGTGCTGATAATATGTAGATTGAAAAAAAAAATCTAAATATTTATAATAGGATATTTGGGGGGTTAGAGTTCCTAATTTCTAGCCATAGGTTATTAATAGATACATCCTTTATAAATGGCATTACATTAGCATATTTTAGTTTATATATATACATATTATATATATGCAATCTGTGCTGTGTTTATTTTATTTGTATGTAGAGTCGGGACTGTGCTCAACTTGGTCCCCCACCTCAAGGAGAAGTGGTTCAGGTCCGGTGGACGGATGGCCTTGTTTACGGAGCCAAATTTGTTGCAGCTCGTGCTATTCAGATGTACCAGGTAAGCGTCAAGGAGGAGAAAGTTTTTATCTGGACTACTTTCTTTATATGTGTTTAAATACTTGAAGCGATCACCCACCATAAATCAATATTACATCAAATTATTACAGATAAATTAAAAACTTCAAATGCTTCAGGTGGAATTTGAGGATGGATCACAGCTCAGTGCAAAGAGAGATGACGTCTACACCCTGGATGAAGAGCTGCCCAAAAGAGTCAAATCCCGCTTGGTGAGATCTTTATTTAAGACAGTGACAGTTTTTTATTTATTAATTACAATTTATTAATTAGAGATAATTGTTAATATAAAAACAATGCATGATAATGCTGATTAATAAATAGGCCTTAAAGGAGAGAAGCGGTTTCTTATAGTCAATATGATTATTTATAGAAAGCAAGGCAAGGCAAGTTTATTTCTATAGCACATTTCGTACACAGTGTAATTCAAAGTGCTTTACATTGGAAATAAAGTGTAAAAATAAAGTACATTTAATAAAATCAAGCATAAAAAAGTCATAAAGTCATAAAAACTGAAAATTAAAAACATTACAAGGATTCACCAGCGAATTTCCCTTTAAATGTGATTATCTAATTTTCTTCCGCTTTTATCAGCAACGTATAATACCCTTATTATGTCGTGTGATCTTCTGTAGGATGGTTAACTCAAATTTAATCAAGTACTCAAAATCAGTAATGATCGACTTTTGGTGAACTATCGATTCAGATTAAACTTAAAAAAGACGATTTGTTTTTCATTTGTTTGTGTGTATGATTCAGTCCTCAGCCTCAGACATGCGCTTTGATGGAATGTTTGGTGAGAAGAAGGTCCAGGAGAGCAAGAGACAGCGAGTGATCAATTCTAGATACAGAGGAGACTACATCGAGCCGGTCATCTACCGTGCCATCATGGAGTGACCAACCAAAGTGCACCTTTATCTGAAAACATCAGCACTCATTGAGCGCTCCCTTCCTCTGTTCCAGGATTAGTTTGACGTCCAGGCACTTAGCTCACACATCAGCACTCATGGATCTAGGACTTCACAGACTTCTTCTCAGAATCACACCCAGACAAAAGCTTTTTAACTAGTGCGTTGACACCCTTTTAATCTGAAACACAGCTGCATGTTGTATTTTCATACAATGTCTACTTTAATCACATTGCTTTTGTTGATCAGTTTAAAATTTGTACCAATTTTAAAAGTGTTCAAGATTTTTCTGTTGAACACAGAGTAAGATTATTGAAGACAAATTTAGCTGTATTCTAAATATCTTAATTTTTATTCGTTACATAACATCTGGGGGGCTTGCGGTTGTGACCGTTCACTTTTAAATTGTTTTTAAAACGAGGGTGCTGTTTCATCCCAGATTTTATCAGACAGAAGTGCCATTGATCTATGTGGGCTCAGATCGCACATTTCTTCTCTTGAGAATATATTGATTAAGGTTGTGAATGTTGTACATAGTTTGAAAGATAATTAATGTATTTAAGACCTGGTGCTTTACCCCAATAGTCTTGCCAATACACCGGTGAGATCCAGTGCTGTCAAAGACTGACAAGTGCTTTATTCTTTGAAAAAAAGAGCAACAAATACATGGACAAATGCCAAGGACCTGGTTGTTCAGAGCCCTGCCCTGTGCTCTGGTTTAAAATAACTCATTCTTACAAGAATTCCATTTTTGTCACTCGTTTTCATTTTGTATTCATGTAAGTGTGCTTTCCTTCATCCTCTGAACAATTTGAGTTCAAGTGTGAGACCTTAACTTTTTCCTTAATCATTATATCACTGTTGTTTCAATGTCAGAGATATCTAGTGAATACAGTTCATTAGATTAGCAGTTCAACCATAATTTTATGAAGTTGCTAAAATTCTTTTTGCATATCAAGAAAGGTTTTTACAACTGGAAGATTCTGTTTGTAAGTGTACGTTGATTTGCTGGTCACATGAATTTTAATTCCGTTGTTACCCTTTCTTATTTTGTATTTGAATATGTTTAGTTGTGTTCTGAGACTTTCAGATGTTCATGGTCCTTCAGACATTTCTGTTCATGTAGCTGTTCATCCAAAGCATGGATATTTTTCAGTCAGCTATTTTTGCACTTTAGGTGTACTTCTATGAGTCTGTCATCTGTAGCCAAGCGTTTGCAGACATGCTCTCTTCAAGGCTGAGGAGGCTGTTGTTCGCACTCTACTTAGTGAACTTAAAGTAAACATTTTGAGAAAGTAAGTATGTTGCAGTTTTTCAGTTGTTTGATAGCGAGGACTAATCTTCTCTAGTTAAAGTAAAGTATAACGTTTTTTTTCTATCAAGAAGCCTATTTTAATGCTTTGTTTTATAATGCAAGTTATAATATTCACATACTGTGAGATAAAATCGTATGTGGTTAATTTAAAGGATCTGGAGTTTCGGCACGTTCATGCTGCCTCGTGTTCTCAGTGCACTTTTGAATGCAGAGGATTCTTTCAGAAAATCAGTCATGTGCTTCAGTAAAAGATGTGAGTTGTTTTCCTGTCTTTTTTCTGTGTCTGTATTATCCTTTGTTGCCTGGCATTGCAAAACAAACTATTTGCGATTACCTCAGTCAGAATTGTTTATTAACACAAAGAATGACAAACATAAAAAATAAAAATGCTGATTGAAGCTGTGAGCTAATGATATCATTAAAATGAACAGTGGATTAAAAAGTAACAGCCAAACATAATTCATCCTACTTGGGATTGTTTTGGCTTTTAAAGCAGAATACATGTAATTAAATTAAAATGAAGATGTATCACAGAATGATTATGACAACCTGCCAGCACATTTTCAAGTTACACCTGTTTTCCTTTCATGGAAAGCAAGAAGGGGTGGCAGTTGGAGCTGTGCTGTTAGATTTTTAGCTGTTATGCATTGACAATTTGACTTGACAGGAAACCTCACAAAGCAATGTGTTCATGCACGCAATTGTTGCACAAGAGTTCAAACTGGTTTAAAAACCATTCTAAAGTTGAACCAATTCTTCTGTTTCCTGGAAAGGCAGCCGAAAAGCCAGTGATAAATGGACAATAGCAGCGTTTACTTAGCTCTATGACATTCATATTTTTGTGTTTGAGCCAAAGAATATGACTTCAAAATTTGGCGATGCTGACTTAAAATATGACATTTTGCCATTTGTGCTGATAAAAAAATTATTGGAAATCTTCAAAGTAATGATGTCATTTGACTATTGGCTTCTAAACAGAGAAAATATTTCTGGTAAAAAGTTAGTTGAAATTATCTAAGTTGTTTAAAAAATAGTCACATTGGGATAAGTTTTTTAAACACTTTCAGTTTGTGATTCTTAATAGACAGTATTACATAAGTGTTATGACAAAATATCAATCATTAGTCATACTGTTCTTGTATTAGTATAGGCATATAGAAAAAAACATAGAGTAGAATATAAAACATTAAAGCTATAGAAAAGAAATTCATGTAGACAAAAAGGGTATATTACTTAAATAGAGAAAGCCAACACAGGGATTACACTTCATTAACAAATAAATTTATATGTGGAATAAACTTATAAAATTTCCATGATTTTAAATAAAAAGAATATGGCTCCAGATTAATTAAAGATTAATGGATTACTTTAAAAATCTGCTGTTTCAGTAGATCTCAGTGAATTTCTATTTTTGTCATTGATCTCTTGGATTAAACACAACTTGTGTATTTGTTGAATTATTTATTTCATACCTTAATCCAAAGAGATTTATTGGAAACAAATATATGCATATAGAACAATTTTCCAAGTAACCTTTGCAAGTTAACTTGCGTTTAACCTTGAGGAAAATGTAATGAATTAGTAACAAAATACAACGCTATTGCTCTGATAATATATACTGTAAGTGAAAGGATTTATACTTGACTGCTTCAGAAGAGCTTTATCACATGCTCCACTGTGTTTGCTTGTGGCCAATAACAGCAGAGGTCGCGCAGTGACTAGTGAAAATGTAGGTCGTCTTCCTTTCCACGCTGAGTCTTTACCCACTTTTAACTTCCATGCGCCGAATGGACGCGACCGTTTACTGGAATCTACCGAAAAAGGACATGCTTTTTCCGAGTCCATACCGGATGAGACGGCGTTTTTTTCCTTGACATGGTCTCTATATTTAACACTCCGTTATTGTGAGGTAAGACAGTTAGCTAAACGCAAAACCTTTTAATCTGTCCATCGTCACCTCGCATCTCTTCGCTGTGACCATGTCCGATTTCATGTTTTATAAGAAATGTTTATAAATGTAAACGCGTAATCCTCAGTTTAAATCCTCTTTAAACAGCTATCTCTGAACGTGGTTTGGGGTTGAAGTTAACAAGATGTTTAGCTAAAACGCTAACGTTAACCGGACGCGTCCGTTGACGTGACCTTTACGGTGTAACGTTAAGTTAACTGTAACAGATGCTTGGGGTTAAAAATAAGCGAATCACAAGCATCCTTATTTATTTTTATGAAACACCAACGATTAACTCTATGTTCGTCCCATGTACACAGATACACTCATATCATATTACTTACACATTTAACAAGTATTTTTTTAATAAAGTTTCCCGGTTTTAGGTAACTTGCAAATTATGTAGTTGTTTAATGTTAACGTTATATCTTTGGCGAAATCCTTTTTTAATCAACTAGCATCCTGCATTACACCATAAAAGCAAGAAAGTTTTACTGTTAGCCTTTTTGTTTCACTGCCTCTTAGAACTATCATGAATTAAATTATTTTCATAATATTGAATTGTTTGTTTCTCCTTTGAACACCTCTTATTCCTAAAGTTATATTTGTAGTTTAACATATAACTTGTTGTATATGCTGTAATTAGCATTTATCCTTTAAATATAGTAAAAAGTAACTTTTAAAAAAAGTTAACTTTTGTCTACGACTGTGACCGTTGATAGCTTTTTGGTTCATGTTACGATTGAAAAAAAAATTAAAAAGCTGCATAAACACAAAAAATTGAGTATGTCTGGTAATGTTACCATGGAAAAAAACTTCTGAAAGATAGATGCTCGGGAACATTATATTGCTAAATTGTCGTTAATTCATCATTAAGACTGTTACGAGTTTGCAGTTACGGTATGATGCTAAGGTCTCCAGCATCAAACTTGAACTTTATAAACGCACTTGATTAAAGGATAAGTGCCTACCTTTGAACAATTAAAAATGACTAGAGTCTCTAAAGCCACAGACATTTCACCAATTACTGAGTACAGAATTTGTTTACATTAATTGCAACTTTTATAATAACATGCACTAGACCAGTCTCAATGTTCTAGGGAGAACAATTGATTGAACAAGTGGAACTAATTGTTTAAAACTAAAATGTAAGCTCTTGGTCTTTAACAAGCTAAAAAAATTAACAAATCAAACATACACAACCAAAATTTGATTGTTCTTAATTCCAAATGTAAAGGTAGAATCAAAGAATACTAAACAAAAAAAAAACTGTAGCATCAGCTGTTACGTGTCAGATAACCTGAAAACAGGGTCCTGTGTACGAAAACAAGGGTCATTTCCTTTCTTACATTTTCAGATCAACTCATACCATTAATTTGAAATGCAATGCAATAAAAACAATGTTTTGATACCCTAGAAATGGCCGCAGTACCTATAATGCACTGCGCTTTCAGGGTATACACATAGAGAAAGGCTTGCTATGGTACGTGATTTAAGTTAGCTTGGTGCTTAGGCCTGCTGAGTTTAACTGTTTTTAGTGTCTGAAAATCCTGCTATTGAATATTCTCTAATTCAGTTAATCCAGTTTTTGAGTTCTTTGTAAAAGTGTTCAGTCTGTTTACATCTCGAGTAAGTCATCATCACTCTAATTCACTGCAGGCTTTGCGAATGCTACCCAACATTAACATGCTGGCAATACTCACTTAGTGGGAGGTCTTAAAAAGTTCTACTGATGTTACTAGACCCTTTCTCAAGAGTTCATAAGTTTATGGCTCTAGGAAGATTAGCTTTATTCAACCAAAGCATTTTAAGTCCTGAAACTTTCAGTGTGCTTCTGTTGTTGCTTCTGCTTTTCTATGTCAAAATGTCTGGCACTTCTTGGTTCCTAACATCACCCCCACTTTACATTTGTGAAAGGACCTGTCACACGATTAAACATCTTTCATAATGTCAGTTACTCTATGGATGAAATATGGGTAAAGTATTCACCTGTCTCGATCCTATTGCTTGTTGCAGCATGTCCCGACTAAAATAAGAGTCACATGATCACATGAATCCTGTTGGCCTTGTGTTGATTATAATCACTGTGTTTATTTTCAAGTTTATTGGGCTATAAATTAAAAGGCTTAAATTGTGTTACACAAAGAATGTCTCAATCCAGTCTGTGTTTGTGTGAATTTCAGGTGCCCAGGAGCAGATGAAGCCTCTTGAGAGATGATTAGAATGAAATCCACAAGGAGCTTCATGTTTCTCATCTGCCCCATCATGGTTCTGGTATTCCTCTTCTATTCTTCTGGCAGATTAGAGCTGCGAAGCTCAGTCCAGAAATCTCGTGAGTAAACATCCTCTCATTTTCTCACTGGTTCTGTAAATACATTTGTGATTCCTTGTTGGGACTTGGCTCAGATAAGTTGATTGCCTGTTAAGGTTTTTTATTGACTTCATAGCGAGCTTCTCATTTTAAGCAGCAAAATCCTGCTGTGTGCTGTCTGTTTATAGTAAATGTTGGATGGTTGTTGTAGTTTTTTTTACAGAGTTTGTTTCCATTCAAACAGGTTTTTGTCCCTGAACATGTCAAAAGGCTTAGCTTGAATAGCTCGAAGAATGACTTGGTTATTGGTTAACTTTTAACATCGGAAATCTTGAAAAAACTGTTTTAACAATAACAAAATATTCATCAAGGTCTTTAAAATAATATGTTCAATTCAATTCTCTGATGCAAAAAAATCTAACAAAAAAATTTATAAAAAATTTGATAGTACTGTACAGCTTGACCTCATCAATGATCTTTTTTTCTCCATTTTGGAAAAGGGGCTATATTTATAGTTTATTTTGCAAATCTTATTTATATCTAGTAACTGAAAAATATCTAGTTCTCTCTGATGAAGTGATTTTCATAAATTGAATATACCCCGAAGACTATAAGTCTGGTTTACTCGTGATGTCCAGAGGAGGGAGCTAAGACCTAAATTTCCATTCTTTTTTTTTTCCATTCTAAGAAATGGGGCTGCAAGGAAAATCATAATATTTTTGTGTGGTTTAACAATTTAATGCAGCCTCATAAATAGCAAGTTTTTTACACAGCTGAGCTGTTTCAGTTCAGATTTTTAAATATATCAATAAAAGGGAAAAAAGCAACAACTGGCAGCAATACAAATGTGTGCAAATTCCTGTCACTCATTAGTTTTTTTTTTGACAATTTGTAGGTTTGACTATAAAAAAAACAGTGTGACCAGCATTTGTAATTCATTTTGTTGTATTTGTTTTTACTTTTGTTGGGCACAAAATAAAAAAATCTTAAGGTCATTGTTTATTTCCTTAGGCACCATTTCTAAAATTGAGCTACAAACTGTTACCATCTTGCTTTTAGTAAAACTAGTTTCACTGCAAGATCAGGAAGTCACGTCCTCTCATGAATCTACTAACAGATGTTGTTTGTGCTGCTGAATATTTGTATGTTGTGTCTTTTGACCTCTAGACTTGCCTTCTAATAAAATGTGCCAAAATGCTTGTTTTAAAATGATAACAGAGATTATCTAGGGCGTACACTCTTATTATGGTGTTCATTATCTGCTTAAAAATGAGAACATGTTTATAAAGAATCACCCTCTTTATTAGAAAAATTTTGGTGTAAAAAGCTTCTTTGTCCAAAAATGTTTTTAAATTTCAACGTGTTGAATTTGTTCAGTGTTGTCTTTAAGTTTAAAGCTTTAATAACAAGACAAGTTACAAATCTTTTTATTTGGCAAGTGAGGTCTATGAGAAAAGCAGGGGTAAACAAGTTTTTAATTCAAAGATGTATAATATTTGGTTATATTTCACCTATTTGAACTTAGGATTCTGTTGTTGACTGCATAATTATTTTGGTTATAATTCAATGAAGCATAGTCTTTGTCTACATTTGCTATTGGATGGAAAAATTAAGAAAAGAGGAAGGATATCCATCTTTAGCATCACACAACTGCTGATTCTGATGTAATCAAGGCTCTGTTTCCATTAGTTGACTGGAATTGGTTCTCTTAGGTTGGTGGACTTCCTTTTTTTCTTCATGTTTTAATTGAGGTTCTTAATAAATAAAAAACATAAAATTTTCAAAAGAAAATAGCGCTATTATGAGGTGTTTATTGAGGCTGTCTGCCAAATGGTTGGCTTCAGTGGACATGTTTACTAAATGTTCTTTCTGATTCATTCAATGTTTGAAGGTCACTCTTCATCAGTGAAAAGGATATGATAGCAAGCACAAAATGCTCTATTCATATTCAAGCTCTATTCATATCCTGCTTCATCAAATGTACCTTATTCAGGACCTGGAATGCACTTTGATAATAATCAGACTTCGACATATCTCCTTATCTCTAAACACAAAACAAAAAAGTATTGTAATGAATTTCAAACAAGTGATATAAGAGTGAGTGACATTACCACAAAGTAGAAAAATAGTGTTAATTATTGCAGCAAGGGTTAAATAGCTGCAAAGGGAGCCAATTTTCCTTTTTATTTCCAGTTGACACTTTTTAAAGTGATCCTAAAGCACCATTATTCATTCATTCATCTTCATGTCGGCTTTCTTCCCTTTCGGGGTCACCACAGCGGAATGAACCGCCAACTCTCTGGCATATGTTTTTACGCGGCGGATGCCAATATTCATCCTAGTTGCTTTTTTTTCCTCTTTGTCCTTCTAAAGACTACTTCAACTATTTTGGCTTTTTGTGCTGCGTCAGCCATGACCTGGCCTGAATGTCACTTTCCTTCACTTGTTTAACTGTTCTCAAGGTGGAAAATCAAATGCAGAAAGGGGGATGTGATGTATGCCATAAAGTAGTTAATTTTGTTCAATTAAATAATAATCACATCACCAATAAATGAAAACCGAGTTTGCTCTATATAAGTGTCTTACAAAACTATTTTCAGCCTTTTTGATTATTGGTGTTCATCGGATAGTCTATCTATTATCATTGATTAGGAGTCCCTCTCCTCAGTCCAATATTTCTGCTATTATAAACAGTGTTTACAGATGCAGCGAACTCACCTGATATCTGCCAGACACATATGAAGACATGCTCAACTTACACTCTTGTATTTCAGAGCCTGATTTGGATAGTTTACTCTCCACTGGACGGGTAGTAGCTTCAGGTAGAGCTTCACCCTAAACCGGAGATCCTTGCTTAATGTTGGGAGATTCAGATTACGTTTTATAAATGTGTGATGAGGGAGTGTGGAGGGTTGATGCCTAAGGAAGTTGTCATATGGTCAGAGCACCAATGTACATATCAAATGTAAATTTTTAACTAAAAAGTATTTAAAGCAATTTACCAAAGATTACATATTTGACAACTATGTTTTGTCTGGGGCTGTGAAGGATGGAGGCTGCACAGCATGCAGGGCTTTGGTCCAATCAAAGTTGAAATAGGCACAAGCATAATTCCTAACAATAAGTTTCTATATTATTATTGTTACTGTGTATATCTACATGATAATGTGAAATAAATCACTGAACTGCTTGACTCGCTTGATGTTTTTATGGAAGGTAAAACCACGGATGAGGATGCTGCAAATCTGAATCTCCCAACATTGTGAAGCTTCTAGCACAGAAATCCTGTAAATTCAATACAAAGACATGTGACGTGCTTCTGTTTGGCTATATTGTGTTTTCTCCATATATTTTATGCCATGGTATGCATTAAGCTTAAAGTATATCCATATTCTATATACTTAACTTAAAAGGGAGCGCTGAACAGTTGACCATATGTAATCATCTTTAATATGCCATCTTTATGGGATGATGACCATAGAGCTAAACCTGTGTTTGACCTTGGCTATTTCAGCAAGGAAACAACCATAGCAGTTTGATGACATAACAGAAGCATTTTGGTCTTTGAATTGCTAGCAGGGATTTTTTTTCTCTGAACTAAAACTCCCAGCAACTCATTCTGATGCTTTTAACACACTAATGAAAGCAAAAACTTCCATGATCCGAGCTGACCTTGACCAATTCTTCTTTCCTTTGGCTCTGACCTTCTTTAGAACATTTTTCCTACACCAAAAAACTAATGTTTTTGATTTCATTTTCTATGGATTTTTTTCTGCTCTTGTTTGCATTACCCTTAGTATTATAATAATGATATACTTCTTTTTGAACATATGTCATTATGGTGGTGTCACACTTGGTTGATGTTTGTCAATGATGTGTTCGCACATCATTACAGGGCTCACGAGCTATGATGTCATCTGTCTGCTTCACCTGCAGTCTGTAGTCTTTTTGTATCATTATTAAATATTTTTCACATTCTCAAAATACTTTTGCTGTAAGATTGCATCTTTATGTCTCTTCTAGCTAGATAGTCCTCATATTTAATGGATGTCTTAATTTGATTGAATTTTGTATTGATGGAGGACTTTGCTAACATATTAGATTGTTTAGTTTATCTGTGTTTCCAGATTGTATATACCCACTTTTACTCAATATCTGTCAGAATTGCAATGGCATTTTGAATACATGGGACAGCAGTTTCAATCACATGACCACAAAAAAGAATTCTGTACGTGTAATGGCTAAATTTAGATCAGTTCTCAGAAAACCAAAAGGCTTGACTCATTTGATGTGCTTTTTGCCTAATCACATCTTTCTTTTTGTAACTGGCAATAGAACAGAACTCACATTCAAAAGCCATTATATGATGAAAGGAAATAGAAAATAAAGAATGACCCTTGGTTGAATTAAACAGGAAGTAAAAAAAACTGAAGTACATTCCAATTATTTTCTGTAAACCATTGAAATTCTTTTTAGTCAACTTTTTATTCATTGAAATAATGAAATGCAAAACAGAGTTATGACAACATTCACAGTAGTGATGCTTATAATTGTTATTTTTATTGTGCATGTGCAATCCCTGTTGGTCCATAAATGGTAGTGAGCTCCACTCAATGATTTCACTGTATCTAAAAGAATAGCCTCTCCATTTTCATCTTAAACACTTTTACTTTTCAGCCCTTCATTCCCGAAAGCACAATGAAAAAAGTACACTTAAATAACTTTAGATTATTTTTTTCTTTTTTTGTGCTTTTCCTTCCTTTAGAATTCGACAAGCAGGGATTTCTTCTCAAGCTTAACAGAAAACTGTAAGTATTTTTTTTGTTTAGAGCATGGCTTCTCTGGGTGTATGTAAGAGTTTGGTTCCACATACATATATATATATATATATATATATATATATATATATATATATATATATATATATATATATATATAGCATTTACTTTGCACAGGGTACACAAGAACATGTTACTGTTAACTAAACACTATAAGTGCACAGCTAGTGCTACATAAGTGAAGATCAATCACTTTACTTTTCAAAAACAGATTTACTTTTAATAAATATATTTTATTGGTATTCATTTCATATGAGAGTTTTTTTTAATTAAAGAGGTTTGTTTGGAAAGGACTATTTGTTTAAATTACTTTCAGACTGACTGCTTTTTTGAGAAATTGCATACAACTTTAATATCACACCCATTTATTTCATATCAGTATGTTTTGTCTCTCTTTAGACTTTTAGACTTAGAATTTAGACCTCTTTATGCTTTTTATCACTTCTTTTTTTTGGCTTCACTTCTTCAGTGTACATGTTTCCAGGTGTAATTTGGCTCTTTGTTTATTTGATCTCCTTTTTTGGAGTAATAATGAGGGGCGGCTAGAGGCATATCTTATTTATTTTTCTCTGATTGTGCTATATTGATATGGGAGGTCCATTTACCAGAAGTAACCATGCTTAGACTTCTCTCATGACCATTAGTGCCCACCTGAATAAATGGCGCAGTCAACAGTTCATCTATTAATGTCCCAGACTCACTGTTTTGACATAAACTTCAGAGAGTTTCCATTTCACAAAGAGTGAGCAGGTTTATATTAGTGCTTATATAATAAACTTTTCAGACCTTGCAGCTCTCTTGCTCCAGTCTAAAAAGCATATAGTAAGATTTGTTGTAGAGATTGTAATCTGATTTATTAAAAATTAAATTCCATGTTTGTGATCATACCATATTGTCTAATTTGAAGAAAAATATGTGTTTTGCTTATACACATCTTTGTAGTAGGGTTTTAATAGGACTTTTGTTCAAAATGTCAGACATTTAAAATAAAAAAGCATATATGACATTTAAAAAAACTATAGATTTAAAATGTACTTCTTGATTTACTTTTAACATGGTTCTCACAGTTCTGTGGTGTTTGTCAAACTAGATGTGAGAAGTTGTGTTGAATGTGGTGCAGTGTGTTAAAAGTTAATTGCTTCCAGTGTAGTGTTTCTGTTTGTGAACCCTTATGAACACGCCAACTCTCTTCACCTTTCTTTGTTTATGCTGGGTCAATGCAATGCCTTTCTTCAAACTCTCCTCACCTTTTTATGATGTGTGATGGGTCATGCAATGACTTTCTTTACCTCAAACTCTCTTCAACTTTTTAATTGTTTTTCATGTGTCATGCAATTACTTTATTCATCTTAAAATCTCTTCACCTCTTTTTGTTTTTAATGAGTCATACAATGAATTTCTTCACCTTAAACTCTCTTCACCTTTATTTGTTTATGCTGGGTCATGCAATGCATTCTTTCCTCAAACTCTCCTCACCTCTTTTTGTTTATGATTGGTGATGGGTCATGCAATTACTTTCTATACCTCAAACTCTCTTCACCTTTATTTGTTTATGCTATGTCATGCAGTGTCTTTCTTTAACTCCAACTCTCCTCACCTTTCACTGTTTTTGCCGGTGCATGATTTTATGATATTTATTTTCAAAAGAGTTCAAGATTGTGATCATGAAGTAGCATGTTTTTTCCGCAGGCCACTTGAGCTCCAGTATAAATATGGCAACCTGAGTAAAGACGAATGTAAACCAGGCTATGCGGAAGCCAAGATGACTCTGATCTATCCACAGTAAGCTGATCTCTCCATGCATTATGAAACACTGCAAGATATGCTTGAGTAATACTTGTTTCAGCTAACTTAAAATTTGTGTTTGCGCAGGCGTTTTCCAGGTTGCATCATTGCAGAATTACTATTGCAAAATAAATCAATCTTTGGGTTTAGTTTATTAGCTTTGCAGGTTTAGGACCCACTGATACTGTAGTTTGTCACTGTAAACCCTCTTAATACGTTTACACCTTTATACAAGTTTTAAACCAGTGCGATTAAAAGATAATCAATTTGTACCCCAGACAAGGAGAATGTATCATTACATTTTATTTAAAAAATATGGCGATGCTTTTGGAAAATAGGCGAAGGAATTTTGTCAAGATGAACAACACATTAATTATTGATTGATTGATTCATTAATTGATTGATTGAGATGACTATTTAAAAGATAAACTGAATCTGACCATGGACACAAACATACAAACCAGGTTCACAGGTGGCTCTCAGCAAGTCCTTGAAGATTCTTTACATTGTTGTAACTGTGAAAAAAATGCGTGTCCTTTATATTTTAAGAAAATAAAACGCTTCAGCAGGGTTTGTCTCTTTCTTCATTTTGTTTCCCAAATTCAGACTCAGAAAAGGAAGAGGTTTTAATTGCTACTAGCTTAGTTTATATCGTAAAACCTGACCCGATTCTTTCATTGAGTCAGAGTAGTGTCTCTCGTGTTGTACAGTTTCTTAAAGCCATTACGTTTTTCACTGTAATACCCTTGAGAGAAGCTTAGAGATTCTGTTAAAGAGATCTATATATTTTTCCCTTCTAAATATTTTAGTGTTTGAGAAGTTTTTAGCCATTTCGTTATTTGAATCAGAACTACTCCAGATCTTTTTTTAGGTTGAGATTGCTTCTCTGGGCTCCCATTGCGTGAGAGACACAGGCTGCTGATTCATAAGACTCACACGCAAAGCTGAACCATGATCTTCACTGAGATTAATGTAGAGCACTGTCTGAGCAAAGTGTGTTGAGCATAAAAAAGTTTTCTTTCATCCGCTATGTTGACTTCTATTTTATTCATCAATGTCTTCATAATAAAAAACTACACCATTCCTGAACTGAAACATGTAAAAAGTATAAAAAGGTATTTCTGCAACAAGCAGCATAACAAGGAATATGCTAAGAATATGTTAAAAATGTGTGTGTCGTCTTTACTTTAACTCTTTTAATGTGAGAAAACAAAGGGTCTGTTTTGTGTTCAGGGAAACTAATTTACAGAGAAAAAAACAGCACCATTAGCACATTACTGCAAGGCTAGCAGCTGCAGACACTTTAAGCACGAATACATTTGTTTTCTATCTCCAGACAATTCAGTATTTTTCCTTTTAATAAAAATTCAGTGTGCTGTTATTTTTTTGCTCAAAGAGTACTTGGTGCAGTGTTGATTGAAGGTGTTAAGTTGAGATACTGGAATGGTAAGGGTGGTACTGCAACTAACTGTTTTAATTTGGCCATTATAATAACTATGTTTGCTGATTGCATTAAGTCCTCTATAACTAGGTTTAACAAAGAAAGGGTCTAGATTAAATACCTTAATAGGAATTGTTCATACTATGTAAATGTGACTTATTTTGTGAAGCCCCTTTGAAAGTACTGTTAAAAAAAGTACTATATAAAATATATATAAAAGGCATTTGACTTTGAAAAAAATTATGCAGTTTTAGGACATGTGAATGATCAAGAAATTATTAAACAGCTTAAATCACAATTTATAATTGCCTTAAAGTTGTTTAATATCACAACCTTTCTAACCCTAAATCTAACGAGGGTATTTGGAAGGTTGAATGAACAAAAAACAAACAAACAAACAAACAAATACTATCAAATTTAGTGAAAAACAAGCCAATTTTAACAAATTTCTGCAGTCAAATCTGCATTAGCTTACAGGATTCCAAGTACTGTATCATTGTGTATTTATTTTTTTTACTGTGGATTCTGAATCCTGCTTAACTGACCATTGTTTTCCATCTCTGATGTAACCTAGTGTGTCTGCTGTTTTGAGGAAAGGTCAGGTTTAGGCAGGACTCTTGCAGACATTCGTTTCTGATCAGCTGATAAGAACACAGGTATACTGTGGATTATGGAGTAATGTAAACCATATAATCCTTTTTTTCAGGTTTGATGTCAGTGATTGGTGTTGCTAGTAATAACTTGTCTTTTTTTCTTTTGTTAAGGTTTTCAAAACCAGCTCCCATGTTCCTTGATCCAAATTTCAAGCGACTATCAAAGCTTAGCAAATACCCACCTCCATTTGGATTAAGATCTCAAGGTATCTCAAGCATTTCAACTCTTTTTTTTTGTCTTTATTTTCACTTGCAAAAACATGCTTGTTTTTTATTTGTTTGTTTGTTAGTTAATTGCACAAAGCAAGATAAATGCTTAATTTAGTTTGTATTGTAACTGAGAGAGCCATAAAATAACTCCAGTGTATTTTATTGGCTTCATTTCAATTAAAGGAACATCACCACAAAAATAAAAATGTATTTGAAAAACTGTTACGACTGTGTTCCTTCTCTGAACACATTTTTGAACACAGGAGACACTCTGATACAATTCTTAAGGGTGGTGACTGCTTCGTTGACATGATTTTAGGACCTACAAAAACAATAAGAACGGCATCAATTGTAGCCATCTGCACAATCTCCTAGACTAGATACCAATATAAAACCACAATGGGAGCGCTTTCTGAATACAAAAGAACTTAAACAATGGCTCAACTAACACAAGGCTAATGCACGGTCAAGGATCAGTACAGCAAACTTTCTTGTTACATCTGCGGATCTGCAATAATTAAGTTTATTTATAAAGCATCGCACAAGAGCATAGTCGACAGATGTGCTGAAAGGGAAAATACAGACACAATCATACAATTAAAACAGAGTATAAAAACAAAACACATTCGCAAAATCTATAAAATCTGCCTGCTCACTCAGTACAAACCCTCCCCAAAAGCCAGATCAAAATTGTGACTATTATGGCCCTATCAGACTGGGCTCTGTATTCCGTTTCTAAAAATACTTGGCTCTGGTAACGGTTTATTGCTACGTGTGAAAGCAATCCTTTTGTTTTTTGGATTCATTACCAAAACCGTTTCCAGAGGTTCAAGCAGTCTCAAAAACGGTTCAAGCAGTCTAGCGGAGAGATATGTGGCTCAAAAGAGGAAGTTACCTGCGGTTGACGACATGTAATAAAACACGATCATTCATTATACATGTCAACATGGCATGGAATAGATGTTTTCATCTTCCAAACTGCACATTCAATATGCAAATACAGAGGCTGTGGTAAAAATATCCACAAAACATCACCAATCCCATGTCGCAAAGTTTTGAGGGGAGCTGTTCGCACACTGATGTCTTATCACATGACTCCAGTGATATAACTACGTAAGCATTTCTGAAATGGATCAGAAATTTCTGTAAGAACATAAACTGCAGAGGATTTGGGAGAGGGAGCAGACGAGATATCCCAGCCTAAAAGTGCCCTTAAGCTTTGTTTTAAAAATCTCTGTTGTCTGTTGTAGAATTAAGATCTACATGAGTTAGGAAAGGAAATAGATTCCTTAACACACTGGCCCGAAGACCAAAAACTATGAATTTATCAGTGTTCAATGAACGTTAGCAGACAGTCAGCAGACCTCAGAAATTGTATCCAGAGGTGTTTTTTTTCTCTCTCCATCTCTGTTGGTTTCAGTTGAACAAGCTTTTAAGATTTAGTCGTGTATAATCTAAACAAACAGAACCTAATAACTCTGTTCAGACAGGACTGATTCTCCCTGAGGAAATCCCTTTGATTTGTGTTCTTAACATTATTGCTCATATCTCTGAAGCTGATAAAAGAGATCACAGTTCCACTTAATTTTCTTGATCAGGTTGAAATGTGATAAGGATATTTAATAGTATTTCCTACCTTAAAAAGGACATTTTTTACCAGGTGTTATATGTACGGCATGCAGATCTCAAGTAAGGGTTTCCACTGATTCATGATTGAATCAAGCAGTCTTAAAATGTTTTCTGTTCTTTTTTTAACATTTGAATGGAGATTAAACAATCCCTCTCTTTTAGATAGATTGGTCTCCTTTAGGTTTTAAAGGAAGCAATTTTCTTTAGACAAACTTAAAATCACCTTTATTATTATTTTTGCCTTTGAGGTTTGGGATATTGATTAGCATCTGTTTGCATTTCTCTATCTGTTTTTCTAACATTGAACATGGATTCTTTAGTCTGCTATTGTTGAGTTTTAAACGATGTGCACATCCTTAACATGAGAACTCTTCTCTGAAACTTGTTTATATAGAACTGTAGTGTAGTTTAACAAAGGCTTTTCCTCATTCTTCAGAGTTTGTGGATATTATTTTACTTGTTACATTTAAGAGTGCAAATAGGTAAGGAATGTTCTTTTTCTAGTTACCTTTTTCCTTCAGAGAAATTATTTTTCATTTTCAAAGATCATTCAAACAATGATGTGACATTATCCTTAAGTCATTTTTAATCACTGGCACTTTTAATAATTATTCAAATATTCATTCTAAAATCATACCTGAAAGTACTTAATACATCAGTGCTTGGTTTTTATTTTAGAGCTGCATTTTTTTCTGTTTTGATTGTGATGTTTAATTTCTACTTTGCACTGTCACTCTAAATACCTTATTTACTTTCTCCTCGTAAAGAAAGAATCATTGATTACATTTTAGAAGCTACAAGGAGTTATTCCCTGGGGCCTGAACTGGACAGGTAATGACATCCATAATAGATCAGCTAACTAATCATTACTTTTTTACAAATTGTTTAGATTACAAATTCCTGATTTCATGCTTTCTGATAGACTAGTGTCTAAATGTTTCTATATGTCCCTCTCTTCTAGAGTTAAGTGTAAAAAATGCATCATTATTGGAAATGGAGGCATTCTTTCAAATAAATCTTTGGGCTCCAAAATTGACCGGTATGATGTCATTGTGCGGTAAGTCTTTGTATTACAACGTTTTAATGTTTATTGTATTTTAAAAGATTTTGTATTCGCATCAATATAAACATACAAAATCATTTAATTAAAGTTGCATGTAATTAAGCAATAAAAAAGTCAATAACATTCAAGTAGATTTTTTTTATTAACTAGGCCCGTAAAAAGATGGGTCCTGTGTTTTTGTTAACTTCAGACTAAACGAGGCTCCCGTGGCTGGCTTTGAAAAGGACGTTGGTTCCAAGACCACCATGCGCATCACTTACCCTGAGGGAGCCATCCAGAAACCTGAACGCTATGAGGAAAGCTCACTCTTCGTCTTATCAGCATTCAAACCCATGGACTTCAAGTGGCTTCTGCGCATGTTAAATAAAAGAGACAAACTGGTGAGGGCTCAACTCATGATCTGATTCTCTTCTACGTTTGGCACAAGACTTGAGTTTTTTTTATTTTTGTTTTACTTTTGTCAGTGTCGCATTATAACATTATGTCTACATTATAAATATTCAGATGTTACGTGCACTGTTAAAATGGATTTATTAAACCATTATTTTAAATAATTTTACGATTGTTATAGTACGGTTTAACCTTTATTATGGATAGTGGCTTGAAATGCAACTTATGGCAAGAAAAAGAAGGTAAAAACAATACAGGGTTTAATTATTTACACCAGAAGAGGGCAGCATAGTCTGTGTTCTGATAACTTTATCCTCCATTATTCCCAAATCTCATAGATTTCAGATATGGATCTTTATATAGTTTATTTTAAATGACTTAAGAAACAAAAATGAAACTTCTAAATATAAATATAAAATATATTATGACATATGAAAACATGACTAAAGCCCAAAATTCCCACTTCACTTCCAAATAACCATATATCAGACACTTATAACTAAAAAAACTAATAGCAATCGTACACTTTTGAAATGTAACTTTTAGATGTTATGTCATTAAAAAGATGTGCTGTGAGCTCCAAACACAGTGTATGGTGAATGGTTGTGAACAAGAGTCTTAAACTCCTGGAGTGCCACATCCCAGCAAAGTTTATCTCTGAACAAAGCTGGTTTTGGTAATTAAGCTTGTTTTACTAATCTACCTGTGCAACGGTGCAAGACTCCTGATACTGTTAATGGCTTAAAACAATAAATCAGATTCTGAGTCAGAAATGAATCACTACTGAAACTCTCGGCTTCAAATCAGCGATGCGATTTAGGATGGATGTTGTCCATGAGCGAGTGTGCATGCGTGCGTGTGCTTGCATGCAGCTGGTTGTACATTTCCTGGATGTGTTTTGGGTCTAATTAGACAGCTCTATGATAAGTCTCAATGCTAATGAAGAGCACAGCCACTGCTCAATTTTGTAACTCTTTTCAGCACTCAGAAAATTTATTATTTTCCTTTCAAAATAAGTAAGCACATTCTATAGCTCCCAAAGTAGCCTTGTTCTTGTGGCTTGAAAACAGATTGAGTTATTTGAATAACATTTTTTACTGCTAGTTAAAGTTTTGTTGACCACATAAATGCAGCCATTTGGTGAGAACAAAAGAGATCTCTCTCAAATCAGCATAACTTCAGTTCTCTGAATTACCATTTGTACATTTACAAGTATTTTCTTAAACAACTAATTACTATTAGATGTAAACGCTTGTTCAGTTCTAAATCTTTTTGGCTACTTTAAAGTGTACCTATTGTGCAGGAGTATCCGTTTTTTGTGTTGCTAATGACTCAAACCATTCATGCTGTTTGAGAGGAGGCAGTTCTTACAGAATCCTGAAAAGGTTAGTGGTGGAGATTTGATGCTTTCTTTAGTACGTTTGTACAGCATGCATTCGTGTTTCCCAGGAGTCATAGCTCAGCCTATTCTTTCTCCAAAAAGCAGAGATCTTTCCTTCTGCTTTCTGCATCCATTAGAATTCCCAGCGTATTTTGAAACCCCATTAGGAAACGGATAGACGTGTGTGTCGAAAGAGGACAAAAGACAGATAAACCTAATGAAGGTTTACCTAAAGAAGGGTTCCTAATGATTTAAAAGGAACTGATCCTTTTAACCTTTTATCTTTTAAAGATTTTAAAAGGAACTGTATCTTCTTTGTAAACTTAGGATTTAGACTGCCAAGTCTTAGTGTAAAAAGACAATTTTACAAACAAAAACTTTTTACATTTGTAAATGATTTTAAAATAAGTATTGTATTTAACTGTAACCTGAAATTGAATTGAAAATGTACTTATACTTCATAACATTCACATTTAAATTTTCTATTTATATTTTATTAATTAATTCTTTATTCAACCTTTGTAATTACTTTGGAATGAAAGTAAGAGATTAGCATACAATTTTTATTGTTGTTTTTATATTATTATTATTATTATCAATCACATATGTTTGTATGTCTTACTTTTAAATTTTATATGGAATATTTTTCCATTACCATTTACTGTCAAAACAGGGTTGTAAAGAACAAACTCTGCAATAAATTAACCTAATTAGGTACAATTTAACTGTAATTTTGCATAATGATGAAAAGACTTGGATAGAAATGTAAGAGTGGTAGAATAATTTCTTCAGATAACAGTTTTCTGTTTAAATCTCTTCCAAATGCAGTGTATTATTTGTCGCTGACCCGCTTACTTAAAGCTTTGCTTCACATCCTAGTGCACGCTACTACAATCACAGCTTCCAAATTCATCTGAAACTAACCGGAACATATCGATTCGGTGAAGGATTTGAAGTATGCTCCCGTTGAAAACAGAGGCAGAAATACTGATGAGGATAATTGAACGGTCAGAGACGAATGATATGTTTTTCCTCTGTGTGCATGTGACTTTGAATAACTCCCCTTACACAAATATTTCTTGATTTGGATTTAAATGGTTGATGAATCTTCTGAGAGCAAAGGAGCAGCCAAAATATGTTGCAGTAAATGATGCGTCAAAACCAGCTAATTCATCAGCATGGTTTGTGAAAGCGTATGTCCCCTTATGTGACATCTCAGGAGGTTTTGTTGGTGTCAGCTGTTCTCACTAGAGACGGAGGGTTCCTGTCATCTTGTTTTTGTCCACTTGTTTTCGTCTCCACTTTGAAATGAGCTTCAAACACGAAGGGAGCGAAAGAAAAGTAAACACGAGCAGGTGGATAAGAGCTAATAATGAGCTTTTGTTTGAACGGCTGTTGTTTCTACTGCTGTTCTAATGAGTCAACACAACCTTCAGAATGTTACTGAAGAGAACGACGAAAGCTGAGGAGGGAATTAAAATGGGAAAAGGTGAATATGTGATAAAAATGTGAAAATGACTTTAGTTTAAAGTACCTGGGTTTGAGTAAGAATAGACTAAGAGAACGCCAACGGAAGCTGAAGAGAAGATATAAAATGGAGTATTTAAAAAGACAAGAACCGAAAAAAATGAGAAGAAAATGATGAAACTCGATGTGGGTAAATATTTATTTAGACTATAGAAAAAAGAGAAAACCACATGAGAAGTGACAAACTATGGGACTAAAAAAATATGGGAGAGGAGAGATTTAGAAATGAGGAGCAAAAACGAAATGATTTTGAGGAAGTATACATTTTAGAGGAACAAGAAGGAGATGGAGACAAGGATGAGGAGATGAGAATTTATAGTTAAGTCTGAGCAAATTGAATCCCTTTGGTTGATGCAAATATCTCTAGAAAGGAGTGAACATTTTGTAATCGTTAGATCAGATTACACCATCAGCGATTCCTTTACATTGTATTTAAAAAGAAATGAAGTTTTTGGCCTGTTTAATGTAAAATCAGTGAGTATCCCCTTCATTTCTTTATAATAATAAACAATATTAGGGGAATGCTATGCTTGAAGACAATTGATTCATCAATAAGCTGTGTTTGTGGAAGGTGACTCACTATAGTCTAATAGAACACATGTCTATGAATCTTTAGATGACATTCGCTGTCAACATCTCAGAAAACAATGGTGATCAGAAGTAAAAGTGTTCGTGGATTTGGTGATTTAGAATGCCAGAGACTGAAGGTCAAAGATTATGCTCAGGGGCAGATGTCCAGCGCTCTGTAGACCACTTCAGAAAGCCACTGCCTGCGGAAACTGATGCGTTCTGAGATACTTTTGAGCCTCTGTGAGCAACCATTGTCATGTATGAGCTATGATGTCTTCTGAAAAGTGGGGGAAAACACCCACAGATTACACACCCATCACTCAGAAATGGGTCAGAAACTTGTCTCACTAGGAAGGGAATTTAAGTGAGAAACACCACAGGGTTTGGGGATTACCCATCACAGAAAGGAATGAGTGGATAGCACTAGGGATGTGTCAGTCACAAACAAATCAGCTCTTTGAGTTGACCGGCTCAACGATCTGGGAGCCGATTCACTCTGTTTTTCTCCCACTTTCTCACGTTAATCATTTTGCGTTTTTCTCTCCCATAAACAGTGGAGCTTTTATGTTGGCTGGGCTATGATGTTTTTAATTCAGTTTAAATTACAAAAAACAAGCATTCCAGCCACTACAAACTAACATATATATTTTATCAGTAAAATTCATTTTTGTATTTGTATTTTTGGACAATAAATGCACAAAATGGAAGACGCAGCTCTTCATTTGGAGAGGAGTCGAATCGAAATAGCTGAATCTCTGAAATGCACATCACTAGATACCAGAACATGACTGAACACTGACCAATGTCTAGCACCGATTCTTGTTTTTTATTTGCATCTTCTTTTGTCACATTTTTTTATAGATTCAGCTTTTTGTTTCATAAATTGCTATATGCCTTTGTTTGTGTTTCTTGTTTTTATTGGTACTTTCTCCTCCAACTTCTTGTGTACAATGTGTGTATCTCATTTACCCACTCGATTCACATTTTTCATGTCAGTATTGTATCATCACATGGCCAATGCAATATATTGTCTAAAAATATATGAATTTCATCTGTAATGCTAACATGTTTCTTGAGAAACATTGTTTTTTCCCAGAAATTATATTTAATTAATTTACTGCTTTTATTAAATTACTGCGAATAAGAGTCTTCTTCACAAGTGCGCACTTGCATAAATTAAGCCTTGTATGCACAAGCAGATTTGACATGTCCCCGCGGTGGAGGGTGTTTGCTGTTGATTGTAAGATAAACGTAGCGATCTCGCAGTTTCTAAAGGAATATCTGATGAGAATAATTAAGCAGACTTCCCAAAAGGAAACTCCCTAAACTTTATTGTTAACATCCCTTGATCTAATGTCTAATACTATTGGTGGACAAGGGATTGAATGACTGAAAAAGAGCTGTATAATTGTCCGTAATTATTAATATTCTTATTTATTAATGGGGAAAAAAGCGTAAAACAGTTCAATGTAATTCGGAGATGTCTTTTTTTTTGCATGTTAAAATAACTCTTACTGCGTCTATTAGGTGTGCTTTTCATACACATTTTTTTGTCATTTTGGCCCACAACACTTGTTTGTGTGGTTGTGTAACTCTTAAAATAACACAAGTTTACTACAGGATGTAGTTACATGGGGTGTTTCTCTGAAGGGGCAGTGTTTTCAGGCTTGGGATGCTTTTTGATTAAGTCCCGCTGGAGTCCCAATGTCAAGCAGAGTTAGGGTTTCTTACATGCTCACTTTCCCAGGTGTGTTTCTGAAAGTATATTTCTGCTTGATATTTGACTCCAGGTCCCTTGAGGAGATTTAGAGAGACCTCCATGCTCAGACACGCTGTTTCACGTTCTTAGCGTCACCCTTTTTACTCCTGGTATCAAAGTGCGTGTTTTATTTACTCAGCTGAGAGTATATTCAGTGCCGCAAGTGACTGTGTTCTGCCTCTTTTTCTCTCGTTCTGGTTTGATAATAGCGCATAGAGAGAGAGCGAAAACTTCCTCTGCACAGCATCAGCACAGTCACGCAGGTTTATTCATTCCTGCTGTTGGTTAGCCAGTGAAGTATGCTC
Source organism: Danionella dracula (assembly GCA_900490495.1). Taxonomy (NCBI): domain Eukaryota; kingdom Metazoa; phylum Chordata; class Actinopteri; order Cypriniformes; family Danionidae; genus Danionella; species Danionella dracula. Next base: position 8,367,415 of record UELW01000996.1, read on the forward strand.
CTCTTTTCACTTCGTGCCGGAAACCCTCTGCAGTTATTATGGATCAGTCATCAAGGAAACAGAGGAATGATGTGTGTTGGAAATTTTATAGATTTAGTTTTTTTTTTCTTTACATTTTGCAGTTATAGAATGTTTTTGTTTGTAGAAAGGCAACTAAAACTCTAAAAATCTAACTATTTACTGTTCTCTTCAATTGCTGTTAACACTGACCGCTTGATCCTCCAGTGGTCAGTGAGAAGGATACATCTCTATACTAATGGCCAATCTATACTTCAATGCATCAATACTGTGAATTTCCCTTTGCAAAGAATGCACATTTGCATAACCCCACGCTGACCCCTCTCTCTCTCTCTCTCTCTCTCTCTCTTGGCTTGTGCTCCATAGTAAAACATTGGATTTTGAAGTTATACTTTGGAGATAAAGTAAAAAAACCTTCCTTTGTTCACCAGAGCAATGATGGTGCTTCTACAGTTGTAGTGGAGGTGTGAAGGGAGTTGTATTCATATGATCTATGGTGATGTAAATTAAACCTGTCCTTTGTTAGCATCTGTATTGTGTTTTGGTTAGCATTCTTATCACTATTAATCAATTATGCAATATTGGTCAATGGATATGCTGTGTGCGATGGAGCGCAGACTATAGATGCATTGATGTGCAGAGACTTCACAGAGAGCAAGGTTGAATCCAGACTTTGTACCTTCTCCCCATTCTCTCCTTCCCTCTCCTCTTCCTGTTTATAACTAACCTTTTAGTAAAGAGAAAACTCGGCCCAAAATATCATCTAAGGTAAAGTTTTTTGTATGGTTTGGTGTCTTTTAGAGGAGTATGGAGGGATTCTGGAAGTCTGTAGCACAGGAGGTTCCAAGAGCTCCAGAAGACATGCGTATCCTAAACCCATATTTCATTCAGGAAGCCTCCTTCAAATTCATCGGCCTTCCACACAACAATGGCCTCATGGGAAGAGGGGTGAGTAGCAGATTTGGATTATAATCCTTTATGAAATTATATTAAGAATCTGTTTAGGCATATTGTAACATCAACAAGAACAAGTTTCCAAATTAGTTTGTCAATTTTTTTTCTATTGAAAAGTGTTGCATGAAAGTGGAAAAATGTTATTTGGTGGTTCTTTTTGTTACAACTATGTTTAAGGGCACACATACATTTTTTAATGAGATAAATTGTCTAAAATAATACTAAAGAGTGATTAGATAGTCAATCTTGGGGCCTTTGTAAAGGGTTGTTCCTGTGAAAAAAGTTGCCCTCTGATCCGTGGCCATAATTTGTTTACCTCAGTCTCCATGGAGACGCATGTTTAACATATTCATGCAGTGATGCGTTTCCTGTGTTATCAGCATACAGAGACAGAGACTGACTCATGATTAGCTTAGAGACTGTTCGTCTATGTTCAGATAACTCTTTCACTAGACTCAGAGGATCAGATGATAACTGAATCATCCCATGCTGCCCATACACTCTCATACAGCTCTGCATCTCTGATAAAGGGAGTCATGCTGTGCTTTATCTTCAATGAAGAGTGTGAGCAAAGAAAACACTCAAGTAGACCTAGCATCCAGTCCACTTATTGTTGCTTAGTGGAATGTGTTAATGTATCTCATATCATTTTGGCTTTTACTAAAGAACAGTTGTTTATAGATTTAGAGTTTAAAACGGTCACAAATCCAGTGAAAAGGAGATGTATCTTAATAGGTCAAAAATGCTTTAAATCGTTTTTTAATTTAAGTAGAATATGATGTGTGGATTATGGCGGACATAAAGTACCATAGTTAATTAAATAAATAGGCCATTCTTTCGTTCATTAATCAATTGTGACATTAATTAAAAGGGGAATCAAATAAATACATGTGTCAGTAATTAATTAAAATTGTAAATAAATAAACGAATGTGTAATGTATTGTAAAAAATAAATAAAAGTAGAATTAAATAAACAAACATGTAGTTAAAAAAGTAATTTATTTGTTAAAAATGAGCATTTAAATAAATGCATTTCTTTTTTTAGTCTATATTATTTTTCTCTTAAATTAATTAATGTGTGGTTTCAGGGTTTCATGAGTCAGTCATGCATATATTTATTTAAAAATAAATTTTACTTCATGTTGGTTTGTTTAATTCTACTTTTAATTAATTGTTGACACATTTAATGATTCGTTAGTTTATTTATTAATTTGATTAATATTTAATTTAACTGATTAATGGAACAATTAATTAATTAATTAATTATGTATTTAATTAAATAATTGTGGCACTTACCTTCCTCCAAAGTGGATTACCAGTCATTTGGTAAAATAGAAGTTAGAGATAAAGTGTAAAGTGTCCTTTACAAATAGTTTGTGAACAGCGATTAAGTAGAATGTTATTCTGAGGCAGTGTGAATCGAGAGCAAGTATTTACATTTTGTAATTAACTAAACATTAAAGCCTAGATAACCTTAAATTTACAAAGATGTGCAACTGTTCATTGTTTGCTGATGTATCGCTATAATTAATAATAATTCTATTTTCTCCAGAATATTCCTACATTGGGGACTGTTGCTATCACGATGGCCCTCCATAACTGTGACGAGGTTGCTGTGGCTGGATTTGGATATGATATGAATTCTCTTCATGCACCTTTGCACTATTATGAGAAGCTCAAGATGTCCGCAATCAAAGAGGTAACTGCACCATTATGACTCAAATATGTGTTGCTTGGTTTATGTATAATTAATTTTGGGCTTGCGTCAGGATGATAAGAGTTCCTGGTATTTATGAAAGTTATTTATTTGACGAAGACAAAGTAATCTGAACATGAAGAACTCAAGAGTAGTGTAACTTCGACTAACTAATGACTTTAACACTTAAACCGACATAAAACTTTAAAACAGAACATAAAAACCCATTAGATGGACAATCACAATTACTGAAGACAAAGAGCTAGAAATAATATATGAGGTGAGAACAACAATGATATGACACAACAGAGGGGAAATTAAATTAATGCTTTTTCACACTATGAAAACAATTCTATTGACTTGAAGAGGATTTTATATATTGGTAATTGGTAAACAGACTGAATTGAGAAGTGTGAGCATAATACTGAAATTTCCTTTTAAAGCAAGATTGATTTTTTTAGGACTTCAAAAATGGATGGCTGGGTTCCAAGACACAATACTTCTTTATATTTTAAAAATAAAATAGAAAATAGAACACTGACAGCTTTCATCTAGGGATCTATTTCATCTAGGGGTCTATTGCCCATAACTTACTTTTAAATCTACTGTAATTTTTATACTTAAAATATTTTTTATACATTATATAGTATATATACACTCCCCTAAAGGATTATTAGGAACACCTTTATTATTAATGCAATTATCTAATCAACCAATCACATGGCAGTTACTTCAATGCATTTAGGGGTGTGGTCCTGGTCAAGACAATTTCCTGAACTCCAAATTGAATGTCAAAATGGGAAAGAAAGGTAATTTCAGCATTTTGAGCATTGGTGCCAGAAGGACCGGTCTGAGTATTTCACAATCTGCTCAGTTACTCGGATTTTCACGCACAACCATTTCTAGGGTTTACAAAGAATGGTGTGAAAAGTGAAAAACAGCCAGTATGCGGCAGTCCTGTGGCCGTAAATGTCTTGTTGATGCTAGAGGTCAGAGGAGAATGGGCCGACTGATTCAAGCTGATAGAAGAGCAACTTTGACTGAAATAACTACTCATTACAACCGAGGTATGCAGCAAAGCATTTGTGAAGCCACAACACTTACAACCTTGAGGCGGATGGGCTACAACAGCAAAAGACCCAACCGGGTACAACTCATCTCCACTACAAATAGGAAAAAGAGGCTACAATTTGCACTAGCTTACCAAAATTGGACAGTTGAAGACTGGGAAAATGTTGCCTGTTCTGTTGAGTCTCGATTTCTGTTGAGACATTGAAATAGTAGAGTCAGAATTTGGTGTAAACAGAATGAGAACATGGATCCATCATGCCTTGTTACCACTGTGCAGACTGGTGGTGGTGGTGTAATGGTTGGGGGATGTTTTCTTGGCACACTTTAGGCCCCTTAGTGCCAATTGGGCATCGTTTCAATCCCATGGCCTACCTGAGCATTGTTTCTGACCATGTAATCATCCATTGATGGCTACGTCCAGCAGAATAATGCACCATGTCACATAGCTCAAATCATTTCAAATTGATTTCTTGGCCATTTTAGCACAGTGAACTCATTGTCATGTTCACCACAGTCACCAGAACTCAATAGAGCATCATTGGGATGTGGTGGAACGGGAGCTTCGTGCCTTGGATGCGCAACAACATTTCTAAAGAATGCTTTCAGCACCTTGTTTAATGCCACGTAGAATTAAGGCAGTTCTGAAGGTGAAAGGGGGTCAAAACCATATTAGTATGGTGTTCCTAATAATCCTTTAGGTAATATATATATATATATATATATATATATATATATATATACATACATACATACACAGAGATAAATATAAAGTGATATCTTATTTTAAAAACAGAATGTATATAAATAAATGTTGTCATCCATTCATATTTTACTTCTTTTAAAATGATTTGTACAGTTCCCCTGTATTATTTTCATGTTAAAGTTACCAGTCACTAGTAGACATAAAATAACTTGTTAAGGACAATAATTAGACAAAGACAAAAAGACAATAATTAAGGTAAATAAATAAATAAATAAAATTGCCCTTGATAAAGTAGTTGTCTGAAAAGTGTTGAACATGTAAGATATTCATCAGCAATGTTACTTAGAGCTTGAGTATCTTAAATGGAATATCCATTTCAAAAAAGTCACTTGGCCTGACATGGGTCGAATGACCTGAGAGCTTCCACGACCCATTGTCCTCCCCTAGAAACTTGAGAGCTTGGATCAGTGAGCCATTGTTTTGTGTTTCTGTAGTACAGTAAAATAAATGACTTTACCGTTACTGTAGCTGATAAAGTATAGTGGTCAGAAGACTTTACTTTAAATCTAGATTCAAGATCCACAACTTGTAAATGTAAATTTATTGCAGATGTTCAGATGGAAATCATTTTTCAGATTTGTTCTGAAGACAAGTATGTTTTTTATTGAAACTCTAATGGTTGAAAACAGTATAGTCAGTGTTGAATATACACATTAAATATCTTATATTTTTAACATAGTCACTCCAACTCTGGTGCAACACACAGAGACCTTTAACTTTCAGACAAATAGAAATCACCTAATTATCTGAATCAGCAGAATTTTATTCTAAAAATGCATTTGTATTTTGTGTAAAACAAAATTTTTAACAAAATACCATTTACTGTTGAATCCAGTTCACTCTCACTAGCTGAGACGAGAGTAAGGCGAGAGTGCTGAACTGGTCTGCATTTATTGTTCTCTGTAGACATAAGCCATTTACAAAATAATATGCCTGTTTATTCATTTGATGATGTGATTTAGTTTTCCCAGCGATGGGTTGCGGCTGGAAGGGCATCTGCTGCGTAAAACATATGCCAGAGAGTTGGCGGTTCATTCCGCTGTGGCGACCCCGAAAGGGAAGAAAGCCGACATGAAGATGAATGAATGAATGTGATTTAGTTTTAGACAGTGGTTTAAAGTTTTTAACCATTTTTGGATCATTTTTGGTCCTGGTCTTCAAACTTGTGCTTACCAGAGCTTCTGCTTTCAAGATGCTCATTCTTTTTCACTAGTTTAGATGAGGTCTAGAACAGCAATTAATTGAATTCTAATTAGTGACTTGTAGTCTGATTAGTTTCTCGAGTCCTATTTAGTTTCTTTTGTGAGCAGAAAGTGTTCCCGTCGGAGTATTTAAGTAGTATCTAACCCCCACAGAAAAATAAATTTTTAGTGGTGTTCTAAAGGCCTTTTAAGGTGTAAAAATCCACATAATATGATGGTTATCGGAGCAGTCACCAGGACCTCTGATAATTTTAAGTAGAAAACAAGCTTAATAGGTCTGAATGACAAAGAGAATGGTAATTAATAACTAAATTTCTTTTTTTGAGTGGAGTATAACTTTAAGCTACAAGTGATATCTTTACTCGTAGCTTAAAACAGAAAGCTCCATTCCACTAAAAAGCTCCAATGTGCCACAACCTATAGATTTTATCAGTACTAACGGTTTCTATCTGCATAGCACCTCTTTGCTAGTAGTTTAGACTTTCTTTGAAGACTACTTGAAATAATCTCTTCTTTTCCAAATAATTGCATTTTTTACTAGTATTGTATTAAAGAATCTGCTAAATGTATATTAAATACATATCACTAAACATGTTCATTCTCTTGGTGGCAAGCGTTTCTTTTTTTATATTAATGATGATTGGTTTTGAAGAGTGAGTAGAACTTCATTTGCTCTCAATGAATGAAAAGACAATTTTCTGCAAAAATGTCCTCCTGTATATAGTAGCATCCTCATGGTAGAGAATCTCAGCAGAAACGATTTGTTCTTGATCTGTTCAATTAATTTTTACACAATGATGTTTTTGTTCTGCACCCTGAAGTCAGAAAATTTGAAGTGACATCAAAATCGAACCAGTTTTCTTGAAAACCACCCTTCATTTGACGACTGTTCCCTTGTGTGTCTTCTCTGTGTTTCTCTTTTTCTATCTCACCAACTCAGTCATGGACTCACAACATATCAAAAGAGAAAGAGTTTCTCCGAAAGCTGGTGAAAGCAGGTGTTATTCAGGACCTGACCAATGGGATCTGATGAAATCTGATGACTCTACTCATGTAGCTTAGAGATGTCCTACAACTTATCAAAGTGATATCGGACAACTTCTCTCGTAGACCTGAACACTGAGGGACTGAGTAATGGGAGCTGTCACAGGTCCAAACAAGCTTGAACCAATCATGTGATGCCAAGCTGAGAGTGATCCTTTCACAAGCTGAATTGAGTCTCGCCTCAATCATAGGTGCATTAATGGAACATTTGTTACATCATCCAAACAATGTAAAGTATGTTTGAATGCAAATGAGATTTAAAGGCCTAGAAAGGAGGTGAAAACCTCACTGAATCAGTCCAAGTTCATGTACACATCAGTATCCTTCTCATGATCACGTTTTATATGAACATGTATTCCTTACATACAAAAACACATTCGGCCACATCATAAGACTAAGCTTGAACCACAGTAGTGATGTGAACTGATTCAGTGTTGTTTTCACTACATATCCGAGGGGCTAAACATATTATTTTGTGTTGAGTATACACAAATACGCAATCAGCCGCATTTATCAACACAAGGTATTAGGATAACCGGCCATGAGCGCTCTGATGCTGCAGCACCAAAAAAGACTGGCTGCTTGGTGCTCTTTTATTATCATTTTATTATATTAAAGTATTTATTAGACAGTATTTTAATCAAGGTTATTAAGATGCTTTATTTTTAGAGAAGTGGGCTTTGTTGCTTCAATGCTGTTCTCTTCAATCTCAGGCTATGCTCAACAGCACAATGCATAAGCAAAGCACACAACAAATGATTGTCGATCATGATTTCCTGCTGCTCTTTTGACGCGTGCCATTAATTTATCAACACTTTGATTTCTGCACTTCCACATTTTAGTATATCGAGATCATGTGACCAGGCTGGTCAAAGTATTATCATTTTTATAATCAGTCTGAAACTGGCTGTTTGTTTAAGTAGTTTGATGCTGGTCAAAATGCAAAAGACGTCAAAACTACCTATGGCATTATTCAATCAAATAAAACACAAAATTCAAAACCTTGAAGTTTCATGTGTTCTTATTAACTGTTCTGTAAATGATATTCTAAAATCTCTGTTTTGAGACGGATCGTCACTATTGCCTCACCTCACACCTTTTAAGGCATTTAAAACAAATATTTGACCCCTCTACACTCTCAATGCACCCTTAATAACCTTAAGTATTGTTTTAAGTAAGTGTTTTATCTTAAACACTGTTTTTAAATCACCTAAAATGTTCTGTTCCTCCCACTGCCATGCTCCTGCCACGCTCCCTCCTGCTGGGTTTTGCTATTGGTTATCAGGAAAACCTTCCGTTTCTGATGAATACAGTCATCTTTTGGGAGGGCAAAAAGTACTTTAGTTTCATTTAATTTGTTATATCGTTTATCGACATGGTTCTGTTGTTATTACAATTCCAGGTCAGTCAGCACACACATTCTTTTTTAGATTAATCTGATTACTGTTACTGGTTACTTGCTTCACCCAATTACGTGGCTACGGTCATCATGCCATTTTGAGCTCCCAGAAAGAAAAAATTTAATTACACAAACATGCATGAACTGTTCTGAATATGACTTGAGACATGTTTTTGACGAGGAAACAATATTAATATTAAAACATATTGAAAAGTCCAGTTTACATGATATGGCAACGTTAAACAACTAAAAGAATTTTTGCTTGCAGGGCGTATGTATGTTGACGAGCCATTCTACAACTTTGTTCGACCATATCAGATTTATCTGATTATGTTGTAAAATATGTTTCTAAATAAACAGACAGATTATGTTTAGATACAGTAAAAAGTGATAATACATAAAACTGGAAAAATTCAACATTTCTATGATATACAAGTACACTTAAATCAATATTTGATCCAACAAACCCAGCTAGAATGGTACTTTTAAAACCACTTGCCACATGTGCTCGCCACATTCGTTTGCAAAAGTTTTTGCCAACTTCAGACGGCCATTGGTATAATCTTTAGTACTTTAGACTGCTTGTTGGTGTATTCACTGACCGAATGAAGATGTAGATGTGGCTTCCAAATGTCTCATGCAAAAAGATTGAATCCTTTTGCTCTCTGGTGGTGTAACTGTGTGCTTTATATCTTCAAGTGCATACACTTCTCCTTCTGAAAAAAGGTTTGGACACTGGATCACACCAAATTTCTTTTTTAAACATCTGTGTGATGCTTTCTTTCACTCACATAAATATTTTCTGAAGACGAAGAGGGCAAAATAACTGCATCAGTGTGTTGTTATTTTTGTGTGTGCGGCTTCTGTCTTGAACCACCAGCTTTCGAAGTGCAAATGCTCTCTGGAGTGACAGTGAGCACGTCATTGAAGCTATTGTGAGTACTTGTACCTCCACCAAACTTATAAAGAAAAATCTGAAGGCTCAAACAGCAGCATAAGGTTGTTTTAAAAAGTCGTTGAAATAAAACGACTTGAAAAAAAGACTAATCAAACTGCTTTACCTGGTTTTGTTTTAGGAGTGCAGAAGAAGAAGCAAAAATGTCCAATCAAATGTTTGATATAGTATAAACCAAACTTAAAATGCAGATATTTTTACATTAGTTGTCACTCAGAGTTGATGAGCTAAACTGTTTGATGAAGCAGATGATCTGGTTTTTGCTCTAATTTTAATGAGCGTGTTTTGTTTACCTTTCTTTTATTGTTTGTGATGAGAATTCACCCTGAACTCTGTCTGTTTATCTCGACTTTTTGTTCAAAAAAGGAGTTGTGTTTGTGGAGAAGCAAACTCCAGCTGCTTCTCTCTTTATTCACTGAAAGGACTTTAATAATCCTCATCTATGAAACATTAACATTCAGATACATTTGCTTCTTTACAATGTTTCAATCAACATAGCCATTTTAGTTAATTTAATCAAAGATATTCCTGAAGTTCTAAAATCTCAACAGTCTTCCATGTTTTCAATGGGTAGTTGTGTCTGTCCTGAATCATGCAGAGACCAATTGAAAATGATTTTAGTTATTCTGTGGCACATAAGTGTTAAAGCTAAGTGTTGTGCAGTACAGCAGCTTTTCAGTTGTGCACTACAGTGTTTTGTTTTGAATATATTGTAAGGTATAGTTTACAGCAGAGAAAACTCATACACATTTTCTTTAACTGTTAAACAGTAGTTTTTTTTTTTACTTTTCTTTCATAAATATTGTTCTGCATTGAATTAAAATGTACACTGTAAAATGTACATTGTAAAAAAGTACTGGAAGACATTTTTTAAGCATTTATTTCCATAATGAATACCTCCCACATTTCTGCATTGGTGAGTCAGGCTTGTTCATTTAAGGCTAAACCCAAATCAGGGTAAGGTCCAGGTTTTAGATTTAACATATAGCTTTTACATTTTCAGTTTACTCAAGTTCCATCACTCAATCATCAATTTTATGTAAAACATTGAACCATTTATGCTGTAAAATGCTTTAATGCTTTTCATGTACTGTAAGGCTTTTTTATCAAGTGAGTTTACCCCAGATTCTTTAAAGTTACAGGTATATAAGGTATATACAGGTATATATATACCCTTCTTTTGCGTTTGAAGTCAAATCTGTCTGATGGATGTGTCTCTTCTACATACATAAGTTCAGTAAACATTAGCCGCTTTTCTTTATTTTCCATGACGTTGTTCACTGTAAAAAAATAAAAATCTGTGAAAATGTAAGACACATACCCACTCAGTGTTCATGAATTACTGGCATTTATCCATATTTTGACACAGATTTTTGGGAATCTTTAGAAACTGTAGAAAACAGTAGAGACTTAAAAAAAACGTTTATTTCATAAATATTGTTCTGCATTATATTAAAATGTACACTGTAAAAAGTACTCAAAAGACATTTTTGAAGCATTTAGTTCCGTAATTGAAGAAATATCTATTAATATCAGTATTGGCATTATCTACAGAACATTTATACATTTATCTTATATTTCTGCATTGTATAATGTTTAATTTAAGTAAAATTTTTGATAAATAAATATCTCTAAACAGAGAAAGCACTTGACGAGCGGGGAAGGGAAACTACTCCGATGCCATATTCGAACTCTGAGCACCTTTGCTTTCCAGCTCAGTTCATTGCACGCTTTTACTTTATTTGAAGAGTTAAAAACGCACGAAAAAGCTGGTCAGGCTCTCAAAAACAAGTTTGCAAACTCAAAACAGACTATTAAGACGAAAAAACTTAATTTAACCATATATTTTAGTAAATAAACTTGAGCGTTACTTTCTCCACCAATCAACTGAAAAAAGATAAAGATAACCGGCAGTTATCAATCTATTCCAGGATGCAACTGGAGTTTCAAAACACAAATAAAACTCAAAACTACATAAAATGAACAAACATTTGTACTATTATTCTACTGATATAATATGTTTTACAGTGTATTTATGTTTTAAAATGTATCTTGTATTAATGAGAAGTCAAAAAAATATATATAATAAGTTAACGATTTAATTCATTTCAGGCCTGTGTTTGAACAATGTTAATTTCTTCAAAATTTATAATTATTCAGATATGTTATTAGGATGTCAGATATGCTTCAAATGTTACTGGAAGACAAAAGTTTTTTTTCTATTAAGAGGAAGAAACTAAAAGCATTTGCTCTCAAATTTGGGTAATTGAAAGTGGTCTTTATTTGATGTTCTAAATCATTTTAAACTGTACCCAGTTTCAACCTACACACCTATTTTTCTTCTTGAACAAGCAGCATCCTTCAGATTGTTTTTAGATTACAGCAACCTAATACAGAATGCACGCTGTTGAGTTTACAGTAAAGAACTGCCAGAAATCCAGCGTAAAAACATTACTTTTACTGTTTGTTTGGGTTATTATCAAAAGTGTTTGCAGATGTTTTTAATTGCTCTGTTAACTGGGAGATCTGGAATGTAAATCTCTGGCTTCTGCGGTTGTCTGTCAGTGTTTGTGTGTGCTCTTTAGGGGCTCATAACTGGGTTGGCAGGTCTAAACATTTCTTGCAGTACTTTTCAACTGTTGATTAGGGAATGATTTTAATCAGAAATTATGGTCTTTGGCAACCAGCATGTCATTTCTTTCCCTGGATTTGAGTCATTTTTGTTTAAGCGCAGCATGTAACAGAAGAAACTCAGGTTGGTGGTTAGTACATTTACAAGCTGATCTGAGCTTCTTTCCCCCCTGTATAAAAAGATCTGTACCGTTACAGCTGTCTTTAAAAATTGGGTCTTAGCTTAATGACAAAGACATAACATTTGTGTCATGGCCAGAGCAGATGAGAAGCACTGATTTAATGTGCAGTAAAAAGCAACAGATTTAGAAAGAAGTGTGAGATCACAGATAGTTGAGCAATGGACACAACAGACACATGTATGTGTGTGTTTCTGCTATTTAAAGAGCATCCTTGACCAGGCCAAACATCGCAAAGTGAGCCGGCTCTGGCAGCTGTGTGTTTGTGTGTGTGTGGCCTTCGTGACTTGGCTGCAACAGAGAACTCACTTCCTGATGGTTTCACACACTCCTTTCGAGCAGGAGTGATTTACATTTGTGAAGTTTGACTGAGGCCTGAGTGTGCACGCGTCTGTGAAGAGTCACTCCGCTTGCACTTTATTCTCTGCGACAGGTCTTCAGCTTGCACCCGTTCCAAAAGAAAACAATGACCTTGACAGCTTCTACAGGGTTCACTGGACTGCTAACATTTTTGGGAGTGTGTGAAGTGACTTCATGATGTTTTCCTAATTCTGTGTTAAATTTTTTAAAACATTGTGTAGTTTGTGTAAAAAATTATTTACATCTATTTTAGGTCAATTACTTAAGTACTTTCTTCATTGGTCAGTGGGTTCCAGATACACATCAAATTAAACATTTAAATAAATATTACAATAAATTGTAGGACTTTTAATTAGTCTGGTTGAGTGCTCCAAATACTGTTAGCTGAAGATGTTTTAGGGTGATACACGAATAGATTATTGTTCACCTCCTGCAGTAGAAATGCAGCACTGTGTATAATTACTTTATCCTTAACATATGTTACCTGTTATTTTCATCTCTCAATAACTCTGTAAAATCAAATTGAATTACTTTAAATTATAACAAATTAATAACAGTAGGAATGACTGTAAAATATAATGTTCCCAGATGAGTTTGTAAGAGAATATTGTAATAGCAGCACTGGACTTGTTCATTTAGAGATTCTATTTATTTTTTCACAATTTCATTCCAATGTTACACTTGTCACTTCTACACTTCTAAGAGTGTAAAGGGAACTCAAGTATTCTCAAATTTGACCTTTTAAAATGGCTGATTATTTGGAGCATGGTTAAGTCAAATATTGGCAGCCAGCACATTGGAGTAGTTGTAAATTCGGCTTCTTAGCAAATTAAAGTAAAAGTGATCAGTTGGCCTGATATGAAGATACCCATACATGGAATTTGTGCTCTGCATTTAACACATCCCAGTGTACACACAGCATACTGGGAACACACTCCCGGAGAAGTGGGCAGCCATGGCTGCGGTGCCTGAGGAGCAGTCTGCAAACTGGTGCCTTGTTCCAGGGCACCAGAGCTGTTGAAGTTGGGAGAGCAAGTGTTTCATCACTCACACCACCTTCTTCTTAGTTGATCTGGGGTTCGAACCAGTGACCCTTCTATCAAAAGTCAATCTCCTTATTCACCAAACCACAAGTGTCCTGGGTTGGGTTGGTAGTTAAATCGCTTCCTGGTATTGCATGTTTGTACCATGTTTAAATGTATTTTTCATTGTAGTTTACCACAAAGGTAAACAAAAGAAAACATAAATATTGGTGAATATTTAACTTTAGGTTCTCCGTGGAAATGTGCTTTAGGTAATGAATAATTCTTTACTGAGCTAGCAACCTGGCAGGGTGTTTTTGTTTGATAGGCACTAATGAACCCTGACTATGATTATTCAGAGATTATGAATGAATGAATCTTGTCTGAAGTATTTCTTTGAGACTCTCACTAGGTTCACAGTAAAGTAACTAATTTGGATAACAACAGCACCCATATTTTTGTTACCCATATCATTGGTTGACTTCAAGAGTTTCTATTGGCTTTTTTAATGTATATGTAGGTATGTACTCAATGTCATCTATGCACTGTACATACCTGTGTGATTGTGGGAGTTTACCTCGGGCTCAACCATCCTCTCAATGTCTGAGTGTGTGTTTATCTCCACCTCAAGCATCTCGTCTATGTGCTTCAGGATTCTCTGACTCGAATCCCCTAAATATAAATGCCTGCACAGTTTGAGTTAGTTTACATTTTCCCTTAAACAAGAGAATGTGGTCTTTCAGAGAAAATAGCAATACTTTAATCACACTTTCTGTAGCTCTTATTTAAACGTAATTCAAATCGTAAAATGTAAAAGTTTTTTTTCTCTTAGAAAATGATGAACAGCATTTAAAGAAAACTTCCTGATTATGTCGACGCTTCTTATAAATGCAAAGATGAACGATTTTTTAATTAACTATATACAAAAATAATTAATTTCATAAGTTTAAATACACTTTAATACTTTTCATGACATTTAAAAATTGATTGAGGCAAATATTATTAAACTAGAACAAGGGTCTCAAACCCTGCCCCTGTAGATTTTTGTGTTACCCATTCAACAGATACAACAGTAGCTTCAGACGAGGCAAGAGGAACTTAAACTAGTAGAATCAGGTGTGTTTAGTTAGATCAATGCAGTGCAGAGATCAGACCCTTGAACTAGAAGTAATTCATAATATTACCTATATTTTGGTAATGATTTTTATAAATATTTTGTAACATTAAACTTTTACTGTGTAGTAATTGTATTTATGTTTTCAATAACCAGGGGTGTTTGTTTCAATATCAGTTGTTCATTTTGGAATCAAATAAACAGTAATGCATTGTCATAGTGACGTTGCATTTCTCATTGTTTTACAAGATGTATATATATATATATATATATATATATATATATATATATATATATATATATATATATATATATATATATATATATATATATATATATATATACTAGAATAATTAAAGTGTAAAAATACATCTTTTAAAAAACATAAAACATTTTTTTTTTGCAAACTATTTTTATTTTGATTTTTAAATGTGCTGATACTGGTGGTTGTGTGTCACATAACGCTGAGAATGATGGTAGCATTTCAACCTAAGACAAGCTACCTGAAGACTACTAACCCGCAGGGACCACACAATTTGTTAGCATTCTTCTGTTTGGATATAAAAGACGTGTTCGTCTCTGTTGTGTCCTCGGTCTGTCTACGATCTTCCTCACAATAGATCAGAGCCAGAGTTTCTGGACACACATCAAGATGAGAGAAAAGGAGATCTGCTAAGGTTAAAGATCAGTCTAGAGGTCACAGGTTCCATCATGAATACCACCCACATTTCTGCATCGGTGAGTCAGTTTTGTTCATTTAAGGCTAAACCCAAACCAGGGCCATTGACCATTTGAGTTTTACCTCACAGGGGACACAAGGACCACGAAGCCATTCCAGATTACCTGTAGGTCCAGAGCCTTGCACATTTTAGTTGCAGCCCTGCTCTAGCATGCAAACAACTCTAGGTTCAAGCTATCCCTTCTTCCAGCCCTTCGCCACTTTGCGTAAGACTGTCTACTCCTCGTTTAAATAATAGTTGGACATCTAAGGGGGGGTATTCTCCCTGGTCCAGGTTCTCTATTTCTCGCCAACCACGGTTGCGATACAAGGCAATTATGAGCAGAGCAAACTCGTGAATTGTTGGGGAAAAAAAGGGTAAAATTGTCTTTCTTTACTTATTTTATATTAAATCAAAAACTGGTTAGATTCAGATGTGTTTTGTCTTAACTATGATTAGACGCTGGCACTGTTTTGCATTGTTGTTAATTCTATGCATCTAAAGCAGGTTTGAGCAGCAGGGTTAGGAGACTGAGCTGAAGAATATCTTCCTTTCCAGTCTCAGCTGAAAAACTGATGAATAAATTAAGCTCTCCTTGGTCAGGTATCATGCTGTGTTTTAACCTGAACCTCTGTAAGCTATAGGTTGATTGTGTTGGCAAAACACTCCCTTTCTCTGGCTCAGATGTCTTACATTATTTATTTCCACAGCCATTTATTAGCGTAAATTATTCTTTCATTTCCTTGATTAAATATCAGGTCACAAGAGGGAAAAAGTGTAATAGTCTGGCTCCTAATTTTGGCTTGCTTTATCAAAATATACCAAATCTTGTGGGAAAACAACATGCTTTTTTGCTTTAATTAGCTTGATGTTATCCAGACTAAACTTTGTAGAACAGTAAAGCAAGAGCTTAGGAAACACACGTTCTTGATTTCTGAGTGAACTCCATCACATCTGTCTGAAAGCGGCTCAGTTTCGGCTCAGTGATCCCACTAGCGGGACTCTGTTTCTCTCACTGTGTAAGATGTTACAAGCTCGGGGTTTTGTTTTTGCAGCTGAAGAGCTCATGTGTGAATATATATCACTTTGACAGAAGCCGACTGGAGTAAATTAGGATTGAAATGAAATCAAATTCATCATTAGACCATTTTCATGGTCTGTTTTATTGTCAGAGACACCATTTGGGAGAAATCAGTGTGAAAGCTAGCAGCTGCTTTACGTTCAAGCTGAGTTTTAACCTTAAGGCTGAAGATTTTAACGTTTGTTTGTGCTCCAGGTTGAAGCAAATAGTTTACTCAAAGGTATAAATATTTTCCATTTTAAGATTTTTTTTAACGTCAATTGCTTAAAAAGAACTTAGCTAGACAAAAAGGAAAACTCTTCCATGTGGAGTGTTGGATTTAATGAGACACTTTGTGCTTGTAAAACTAGTCATAACTGGTATGATCCAAAACACCTGTGCGAAATGGAGACTATTTCGCATTAAAATATATATTATTCTACTCTTTTTGTCTTCTGGATTATACTCAGTCTTGCACAATTTTCTGCTTTAGGGAACTTGACTTATAACAGCAGAAATGGTCAATTCTAGCTTAAATATACACAAATTTGTATACTTTTACCTGCCTATTTAAACACTACTTCTTTTTATAAATGAAACAAGAAGGTTTGGGGCACTCAAATGTTGTTATTGCATTTAATAAATGTAAATAAATTTAAATTGTATAAAAGTTCCTTTTTTAGTTTATGTCTTTTTAACCCTTATATGGTGTTCAGGCCTGTGGGACACGTTTTCAGTTTTCATTAAAAGAACATTTATACAAGAAATTATTACTTGAAACTAAGATTCACTGGCCTTGGCTCCTTTTTTGTGAAAAACATATATCAGAACCCCACACCGTATACTTACCTTCAGGTGTTCGGCTCTACGTGACCCTTGACATGAAAAAGTGTTAAAATAGTAGATTCTTTACCTTTATTCTGTCTTTCCACTCAAACATCAAGCACACATAAACATATAATTTTAGATTTTAGTATAAAATTATATGATTGTCTGAATTAAAAGACCCAAAATGCATTAGGTCTAGCAGACCCACTAACCCTGCCAAAGTAACAATAATGAGAAAACCACATATGGTTTAAATTCTAAATGTGAAGAAATAAGGTTAAAGAACAAGAAATAAAGCATATTTGCTGTTTAAATAACTTGTTTCTTTTTTAAAGTAAATATCTTTTCATTATTTTAACGTAAAATGTCTTTATTGGGATTAAAAATCAATGAGTCCACCAGACCCACAAACACTGCCTGAGTAACAATAATAAGAACACAAAGGTTAATTACTAAACTAAATTGATTTATTTTTGTCTCTACTCTCTACAATAGCTCTGATCACAATCACCATGTTAGCTAGAGTTCCCCAACTCCAAATCAGCATGTTCCAATAGAAATGACAAGAGCGGATATTTTACAGAATTCTGGATCGCCAAAAGTCTCCATTTAAACGCCTCCTCTGGGACCATGTTGAAGAGTCCTGGCCCATCTGTCTAGCATTTATGTATTCTAATCACATGATATTCTTGCGAGATGGAATTTCCAATGAGGCACTGAGGTTGTCGATCCTTATTGGCTCCTAATTCATGGGTTTACATGGTCGATCAGTGTCTGAAGATGGAGGACCACTGTTTGTTCTCAACCAATCAATCAATTCAGTTTTTGTATAACACTTTTTAGTAGTTGCTTTCAAAGCAGCTTCACAAAGTCCTAGTGAGGATCAGGTAGAGTACATAGGAATTCTTTATATGAGGTCCCTGGGAGCCTTGCTGACTGAGTCAGGTGCTAGTCCCTGCATAAAGATTACACAAATTTAAGATCCATCAACAAAAAGTTTGCTAGACAGCTCCTGAAAAAACAAAACAAAACAAAAAGACAAAACAGAAACTAACAAATGAAAAACAATGGTTAGAAAAATGTAACAGACAACAAACAGGTGATCAGCATCAGCTGCAGGATGAGTGACAAATCAGAAGGATAGAATAGATAGGCACATTAAACAACATTATTTTATGTATATAGCACTCAGACACCATATCCTTTGGAAAAATACCAGGAGCCAATTATTCGAATGCTAGATTAATCAGATATGTTTTTAATTTAGTTTTGAACTGAGCTCCAGACAACATCCAGGAGTTTGTTCCAGAGCTTCGGGGCTCTATATGAGAACACTCTTCCTCCTCTGGTGGATTTACTAATCTGCAGAATAATCAGTAGTCCTGCTTCTTGTGATCGAAGAGAGCAAGCTGGAATATATCGTGATAGGAGACTGCTCCGGTAGGCCGGAACCAAGCCATTTATTGCCTCAAAGGCAAGGAGCAGTACCTTATTGTCAATGCAATTTTTACAGAAAGTTAATGAAGAGAGCACAGAACTTGTGTAATGTGGTCATATTTCTTTGTTCTTGTGAGAACTCTAGCTGCTGCGTTCTGGACTAACTGTAATTTTTGTAGAGTGGCGGCTGAGCAGCTGGCTAACAAAGCATTACAATAATCCATTCTTGAAGTCATGAAAGCATGAACTAATTTTTCTGCATCTACAATAGACAGCATGTTCTGTACTTTAGCAATGTTCCTGAAGAACATAAGAGCCAAGTAACACAAAGAATTTTAATTGTAGTGGAGAAATGAACATTGCGTCCCCCTAGCTCCATTTTTTAAAACTGAGAGATTTCGTAATTGCTTTTTAGAGCCAATAACTAATATTTCTGTTTTATCAGGATTTAGCATGAGGACATTTTCATTCATCCAATCATTGATATCAGTGACACATCCTGAGATCTTATTTAGCTTTGAAAGGTTGTTAGGTTTTGCTGGGATATAGGGCGGGCTGTCATCTGCATAGCAATGAAAACTAACCCCATGTCTTCTAATAATTTTGCCAAGGGGCAGCATGTAGATTGATGATAGGATGGGTCCCAGAACATATCCTTGATGAACTCCATACTCTACGGCTATTGTGTCTGAAGAGTCTCCATTTACATGATCAAACTTACTCCGGTCAGAGAGGTAAGAGTTAAACCATCTTAGGGCCTGGCCCTGGATGTTGATTGTGTGATGTAATTATGTTGTATCTGTTGTGAAAGTCATTGGCATATAAAAAAACAAATGCCCTGCTAGAAACATATTTTAAAATAAATTCTATAAATGATGCCATTTACAATCTCTTTAAGTAAACAAAAACTTTTCAATTATATTTCATTATTCTATTTTTTTCTATTATAATGCTAAAAATACATTTATATATCCAGTTGGGTAAGTAATTGACAAGTGTATTACAATTTAATGTTTTTATTTATTTATTTTTTTTGTGAAATATTGGTTACACTTTCAGAACATGCTGAACTGTAATGACCAAAACCTCTGGAATTCCTGGAACAAAGTTCTCTGTTCATTAAGAAAACATTCCCAATAAATGAGCTGTATTCTTTATGAGTCAGTAGTTAGTCATAAATCGCCTCTTCAAAGATTTGAACCTGCAGTCCTATTCAGCCGCTAAGCCTTTGCACCTCATTTACACTGTAGCACAGGTATTCTTCAGGTCAATCTCCACCCGCAGTGCCCGAGGAAGAAGCTATTTTAATCCGCTCTCTCCGTCTGTTTCAGCTGCACACGCATACACAGACACACATTGCCTGAGCTGCAGCCCATCTTGATAAAAACCCTGCCTTGTGGAGATCAGGAGTTTATATTGTGGGAAAGTGTGTTGACCAGTTGTCAGTTTTTTTTAAATCAGACTGAAATCTGATTTCTACAGAGTTGCTGACTTCTATTTGAGCTATGAAGTGAGGTAGTCGAGGACAGAGGGAGGTTTCAAATAAAATTATTTTTTCATATTTTTTTGCATTTTCTCACAATATTTTTGCTTGAGCTTAATTGTTTTGCATTCCCTCAACAATTGTTCTGCTTTCTCTCAATAGTTTTCCATTCCTTTCCAACAGTTTTGCATTCTCTCACAATATGTTCGCATTACCACGCAATCCTTTTGCTTTCTCTCACAATAGTTTCCATTCACTTGCATAGTTTTGCATTCTCTCAATATTTTCGCATTCTCTCACAATATCTTTACATTCCCTCGCTATCTTTATGCCCAATACTTTTTTCTCTCCTTATTTTATGCTGCAGGATTATCAACTTCATTCATTCATCTTCATGTTGGCTTTATTCCCTTTCGGGGTCGCCACAGCGGAATGAACCACCAACTCTCTGGGATATGTTTTACACAGCGGATGCCCTTCCCATCGCAACCCATCGCTGGGAAACATTCACACATTTTAACACACTTTAACACTATGGGCAATCGTTCTTATTCAATTCACTTATTCCGCATGTCTTTGGACTTGTGGGGAAACCGGAGCACCCGGAGAAAACCCACGCGATCACGGGGAGAACATGCAAACTCCACACAGAAATGCCACCTGCCCCAGCCGAGCCTAGAACCAGCGACCTTCCTGCGCCACCGTGACGCTGTAGGATTATCAACTTCTTTTGTGAAAATGTTTTGTGTAGAAATCAACTCAGTTAGGAATTTGATAAAATACTCAAATAATTTTCTTGCCGTTTGTATTACATTTCCACCTTCAACATCTTCCTCTTTAACCTAATATTATCAGAGAATCTTTATCTTCTCCGATAAAGACGACTTCGTGACGTGGCGACTAATTGTCCAATCAGAAAGTTCTCATTACAACTGAGGGCGCGTTTGTCGCTCTTCAGCTGCATGCAGTGCGTGCATTATAGAGGAATTGCGTGAGTTTTTACGTTATTTTCTCGCAATGTGTCATGTGACAAAGACAAGAATCTAATACCTCAGGCGTGCGGAGCAAACAACCCCCCCCCTTTTTTTCTCTCTCTCTCTCTCGTTCTATATCTATCTCTCTCTCTCCCTCTCTCTCCTCTCTCTCTCTCTCGTTCTCTCTCTCTCGTTCTCTCTCTCTCTCTCTCTCTCTCGTTCTCTCTCTCTCTCCCTCTCTCTCTCTCTCGTTCTCTCTCTCTCCCTCTCTCTCTCTCTCTCTCTTTCTCTCTCTCTCTCGTGTGTTTATGGGACTCGGATTTGGCTCAGGTTCGCTCTTCGTCGTCTGGAGAGAAACTCTCGTACTTAATCTCAACGCGTTGCGTCCCTATAACGCGGCTCGATTTATCTCCGTCCTGGACGTACTTTTTTCTATTAAATCATTGTATGTTAAGAATTATGCATCATTACTGCAGTAAGAAGTCGAGAGCGCACATTTTGAGGATTACTTTGCCATTTTCTGTGGATTATTTTCACTTGTCAGCGTCTTAATTGATCTCACTCAGGTCCATGACAGGAGAGGACGAGCAGGGCAGAGAAGGTAACCCTTTTCTTTTCTTTTCTTTTCTTTTCTTTTCTTTTCTTTTCTTTTCTTTTCTTTTCTTTTCTTTTCTTTTCTTTTTCCTTTTCTTTTCTTTTTCCTTTTCTTTCTTTTCTTTTCATTAATTTAGTTTATTTTTATTTTTATTTCTTTAATTTGTGTTATTCAATTCGTGGTATTTGTCGGTAATTTGCATATAACTCTAACGTTTCTATTTATCTTATATGTAGGTTCATTATAGGCCTATTATAAACAGTTGAGGGTCTTACATTTCATCAAGTCTTGACTTAAAATAACACTTTTATTCTTGTCATTTGTAAAAAAAAAACAATTATCTGTAGAATAAAGGACATATATAGAGTAAAATCTACAAAAAGAACAAAATCTCTGAGTGATTTGTATTCTAATTGAGCAAAATTGTGATTTGTCTGTTTTAGATGACAGTTTACAAAAATGTCTTTTTGTGCTCTCATGATTTAAATTCTAACTGCATAAGTAGTCTTTTAAAGTTTTGGGACATTACAATGATCTCCTGTGAAGCCTCGACTGTAAAGGACCCACCCAGAGATGTGTTTCTTTTCCAGACTAAAGTCCTCCCGGGTAATACCATGGGCATGCACTTCTCGTTTAGTAAGTTGTTTTTATGGGTGATAAACTGGGACATTTCCTTTTGTTTTGGGTTTGACCACTTGGTATTGAAAGACTGATAAAACCCCTTTCTTTGCTCTGGGGTCTCACTACTGCCATTATTATAAGTAATAAATGCTTACATCTGGATATATAGTCTTTACTGCTCTGTTCATTGTAATAATGTCTTACTTTGCTCAGTTGTGCTTTGGAAAATGATATTGAACGTCTTACTCTATGGGACGTATTATATGGTTGGAATAAGATTTTAGTGTTGCTACAGTTTACAACCATCTCATGGCCTTCTTTGAATTCTTACTCATGAGACTGTATTTTTTTAGTCTTGAATCTAGTTAAAGTTACATAGGGTCTGAGGAAGATCGCCTTGGATTTTATAGACATCAATCTGGATAATTATGCTAAATTACTGTTTCACTCTAATTATATTGTCCTTGTGGCTGCTTAACTTGCACTCAATTTGGCATAGCTTCACTTAATTCACATTTCAATATCCAGATGTCTTCTTATACCTAGATAAAAGTCTGAACATAATTTTCACTCCATTAGTTACAAATGGTCATGCCAAACCATAACTGAGATCTAACCTCATGTCCACAAGCCTGCTTTTTAATGTTTGTTCTTATTCACCATCTCATGACCGCGCTAGTTAGTGGTTTTTTAAACGGCTTTGAGAGGAAGGTGCAGGGTTCCTTACACAACAATTCCCATATACGACTCACCCACCTATAATCCAGGCATCTAGCCATCAGAGTCAGTTGAGCAGGTAATATTGCATTTCAGTATCAGATTGCAAAGGCTTCCAATAGACTGCAGGCACTTCTCTGCTTTTACTATGACCCTTGCATCAAATTGTCTCATTTATTTGACTGCTCACATAGTGTTTTTGGGACTCAAACTGCAGAGTATCTTGCGAAACTGCTTTCACTTGTGGTAATAGGTAGACAAACAGATGTGGATTACTTTAAAAATAATATGGAAATTAATGGCTAATCTCTTTCTGATACGCATTTTAAATATTCAACCAAAGAGGGATGTCTAATTATGAATCTGTCAACAATTCACCTTTACTCACTCACCCTTGTATGCAAATTAGAGTCTGCAACAGATAAACAGTCTGCTGAGCACTAAGCCACTGTATTACCAGATTTTGGACCTGTTAATTCCTGCTGCCTTTTGTTTAATATGCGTGTTAGCTGTTGCTGTGATGGATAGAAGATGTTCATTGTTGTTCACCTCTTGAGTGTTGAGTAAATCCTCCTGTAAAAGACTCTAATGCATCCTTATGCAGCTCTTTTTAGTTTTGTTGTACTCTTTCATCACATCCACACACTGAGTTTTCTGAGAACCACTTACCCACCTAACAGGGGACATTCTCATAACATTCGCTATTGTTATTTAAAGGTTGTCTAAATGTTAGCCTATGACGTTTCGTAAAGAAAATTCTAGTACCATTCTGATAACTTTAAACTAAAACGTTATCTAAACTCCATTCTCAGAACATTCCTAGAACATTTTTTTGTGAGTGATAAATGTTCTCATAATGTTGAAAGAAAATTTTTTGACAATGATGTTCTCAGAACAAAGCTAAAACGTGTTTGTAATATATAATTAGTGACACAGAAGTGGAGAGAACGTTCTAAAAACATTTTTAATAACCTCGAGAGAATGTTCCTGTAACGTAAAAAAATATGGACAAACTAATGTTTGTTGCGTTTGACTAATGTTAGAGGTAACGTTCCTTGAACGTTCTTGTAACATAAATTTGTTAGCTGGGCATCACAATTTGTCTTTAATTCTGTTTTACCAATCCTTGCTTAGCTCATCATGGATATACAAAGTAGATTCCTTAACAGTAAATATAATAGCCTCAGCCATACTTACCTGCGACTCATGTCCCACTGAAGTGAAGCAGCGCTGGGCCTGGTTTATGTGGAAATAGGTGCTAATGACTGCAGCAAGGGCGCTCATTCTGTGATCTGTGTTGGTCTTCTGCGTGTGGTGATAAATGTTCAAGCAACAATTCCATCACATCTTCCAGGTGAATGCGGCACACTGCTTGTGGATTATGTTTCTAATCACATGGTTAAGAAAGTGGTCCATTTATTTACTTGTTTTTTATGATGGTGGTGATTGGGATGACTGCTTTTTTTCTCATGTTCTTGAAATAACAGTTGTTTTCTCATGATAGCAACTTATTTTCTCATGATCTCGACATAACAAAGTCATAAGAAAATTACAAATCATTATAACATTTACGTTAGTTCAATTTAAATAAGAATACAACATACAACAAGAACACCAAGCATCTAGATAATGACATAGGTGACATACATTATTTTTTACATTAGATACTTTATCCATATCAAATTTAAAGTGATTGCAATTACAAGAAAATTAGGTGTCATCTTGTAAAGAAAACTTTTTATTATTTAAACAAGAAAAAAATTCAGACTGTCACTTTCGTAAGAAAACCACTGTTCTTATGTCAAGAACTTGAAAAAGTATGTTGTGCTTATGACAAAACAAGAATGAAAAAATACTTTCACACATCACTTCAATGTAGGAATCAATCAGATAATGTGTGGCTATGATGAAAATTTTTACTCCTGTCCTGTAGTATGAGAGTTTATAAATACTGATTTCTTCATTAGTAGACTTACTCAATTGTTCTTTCAGTGGCTAATTAAGATGTAGCGATGTGTCTGTGCACGTGTCTGTGTAAACAAGGTTGAACATAAATGACAGGGCTGAGTGTGTAACCGAAACGGAACAAGAGTGTCAGGAGATCACACGGGACGCCAGAGCACAGAGGTGTGCATATGTAAGAGTTATGCTCTGCGGTCACAGGGTGTCAGTCCAGCGCTGGATAATTTATGACACACTCCGCTAATGAACAGCCGGCTTTAGCAATAATGGGAAACACCTTTACCCCAGGTCAGAAAGGGGCACAAGGAATCTAAATCCTTACCTTTGACTAAAATATCTTTTCATGCTTTCTAGTTACGACAAAAGAGACTGATTTACATCATTCAGCTTATTTGGAACAAGAATCACCCATGTAGGCAGAAAAAACCCACAATGGACAGGTGTATTTTATGAGTTAAAAGTGCACTCATTTATTAGTAACATCTATTTTCATAGCATAGAGCAAAGAGAAGAAAGAATTTATGTTCATGTGGAAATTTGTGGTAACTTTATTTAGTGTCTACAAAACAATATAATTTAAAGATAACAATAGAGGGAAAACAATTAACAAAAAAACACAGAGGGTTAAAATTGTTTGCTCAGGGAGCACTGCTGTATGATTAAGCTTGTCAGTGTTTGTCATTTACTTATTAATATATTTTAAAATAAAGTTGATAGTTTTTAAATTATGTAGTAGTTTACGACATTCTAATTATAGTGTATTTTGTGCTAGCATATTTAAAAACATGTGACATTTGCTTCTGCATCGTCTGTAAAAGCCGGTTAAGAGAAATTGTTTGTCCAGTCAGACATCATAAAACATAAAAGTCTAGTGTCACATTATTTTGATTGATTTTGACATTATTATGGTGAAATTTAAAACCTCACTTTATGTTATTTTCCCTTATTTTATTAGTGAACATGATACTATCAAGTGATAGTATCATGTTCACTAATAAAATAAGGGAAAATAACATAAAGTGAGGTTTTAAATTTCACCATCATAAAAGTATCCTGTTGTTTTATGTTTAAAAAGGATTGTGAATTACATTGCCATCTTTTGGTTGTATTGTTGTTTTTATTATCACACGTAACATCACGTAACAAAGCATTAAAGTAGTTCTGGTGATAAACCGTTAATGGCCCACGGAGCAGCTGTAAACATGTTATTAAACATGTTTATTTCTTGTTTGTATAATTTTAGCATAGAAGATCTGATTTGAGGGAAATTTCCTGATTTAAAAGGAAATCAAAATGCACCTTGTTCTACATGTCTTCTTGTTAATTATTAAAAGAGAACTTTATAAAACCAAACACCTTAATATTATAAAGCTCTTAAATGAAATAAGCTGTCACAAAACAAACTTTTTTTTATTCAAGTTAATTTCTACTCACTTTTAAAACATTTGTCTTTACATCTGTCCTCAACTGTATTTTTAGACTGATGTTTTCATGATCTGATTTCTGAGAAATCTTTTAGTGATGCTTTTTTGTGAAATATCATTAGCTTATTTTGCTAGCTCCTTTTCTTTTTGTTTATTCAAAATTCCTAACAACACTGTGTTTCCCTCTTGTACGCCACCTGAAAGTCAGACCATTTAGAATATAAAAACACTTATCAGTGAAAGTTAAGTTTTTTGTTTCTCAAGCGTTCAATTATTAGCAATATGAAACTAATTCATCATGTTGACCGACAGCCTCATTTGTCTTAATGGAGCTGAGATACGTGTGTAGTACGTGTGTCTAACTCACAAGTGGACATTTGGTTCTCACACAAGTTTGTCAGAGAAGAATCCAAACAGACGCCTCTTCATTGACTGAAAGAGAAACATGGTTTAGTTCCGTTAAACTCCTCTTTCCTGAGTTGATCACTCTTGTCTTCAATGTATGATCAGCTCACAGTCTGTTTGGTTTTCCTGTAAAGATGACATGACAGGAATTTCTTCAAACGTCTCATTATCTTACAATTACTACAAATCATTTCAGTATACAATTAGGAAAAGTTTTCCTTTGCGGTCTATTTCTTTATTGTAGTTGAATCTGCATGTAATCATGTCTTTTCATAGATGTCACAAGGTGGAGAAGTCCTGAGAAGTGCATGGCTCCTCTTCCCCAATATCACCTGAGCAACTTCAAGGTTAGCACTCTTCCAACCACTAAGTCAAAATTGCGCATAACATTGAGTTCTTCAGTTATATAAATGTATATAAACACATACCAGATGAGCTGGGGATAATTTGTTTACAAACATCCAAAAGTGTATCCCTTCGTAAATTAGTGTATACACACCCTGTTGAATAAACCAACAATCTAGCTGATCATCTAGACTAAAATGATTTAAACTAGACTTAATTTATCCAATGGTTAACTGTTATTTTTTAGTTTTTACTCATGGCACACACAATATTCTAAACCCATGCGAGTAAGACTTTAGGAACTCCTTTTCTTAGTACATTTTTCATTCTATCATTGATTTAATCGGTTTGGATATAAAATGTTCTGAATTTGTTTCTTTTGCATACAACAGATTATAGTCTACAAACATGTATTTATTTTCCCAGCGATGGGTTGCGGCTGGAAGGGCATCCGCTGCGCAAAACATATGCCAGAGAGTTGGCGGTTCATTCCGCTGTGGCGACCCCGAAAGGGAAGAAAGCCGACATGAAGATGAATGAACATGTATTTATTATCCTTTCAAACAAGCACACTCTTGATCTACTTTCTTAGTTTTTAACATTCACTCAAGGGATCTGAATTTCTAGTTGTTTCTTATTGTACCCACACCAACTCATTTCAAAATCTCCCATTTTTGGAACGGTCCTGGAAATGTAGGACTTTTTAGTTAGGTTTAGGTTTTTGTTCTTGTTGAAAACCTTCAACTAAAACTTTCATTCAATATGTACTCAATACAGTCTGTTATGTAAAAATTCTACTTGACATCTTTTAAGAATCAGTGTTTCATGATGTTTTTGAATGGATTTCCATTTTGGATCGGTTTCATCCAGTCTCTCCACAGACCCTCATTCTTTAAAGGCATGCTGAAATATTAACACATGGGGTCTCTTTGCTGGTGTTGGATGTTGCTTGAGTAACTGAAGATTTGAGTGCTGCATGCGTAAAGCATGAAAGACCCGCATCTAGCTCAGGTTTTGGGTGTAGGAAGTGATCTATGTGAATAAACCAATCAGACATCACAGATCGGTTTACTCTCTTAGGGCTCAGATATCACAGAGGAATAAAGGACAGGGCGTGACACCAAACAAAGATCAGCCCTGAGGATGCAGGTCTATCTGTTTCCTACTTTGAATACAGTCTATGTTTAAGTATGTTCAAAGCAGGGCACTTGATACTTGTGATAATTCTTACACTACAGGTCCAATCAGTTGATGTCCATCAAGAGAATACCTTAAACCAACTCAATGGCAATTAAAGACCAGCCTATCCTATACTAGCTAGACCAGATTAAACTAGCATGAGACCACCTGTGGAAAATAGTACTCTTAAACCATTAAACAAAAACAGTTAAACATATCTTGTAACCAGCTCTTTCAAACTCTGGACCAAATAATGATACGCTTTCAGAGTATAAACTCTGTTAGTGAAACAGCAATGAGAACCAGAACCAGTGTCATAGAAAATGCTGATTGGATGCATGATTTTTTATGTAGTTCAGGTGAAACTTGCTCTCCTAAAAGTTTTTTTAAGAACCCTTTTTAAAATAAGTTCAAACAAGCTGCTCAGCTTCCGAACATACCAAAAGAGCTTAAAGTTGTTTAGACAGGCTAACAGTCTCTTCTCCTTGCCATAATTGTAAAAATGTAAGTGCTCAATGGTTTGTTACAGCTTGTTATATCTTTGCATTCCCTGCAGGCACTGCTGCTGGTGTTTGTGTGCTTTCTTGCTCTGGCTGATGGACATTTTCTACAGGAGGAAACAGAAAATGTCCGTCCTTACAAACGAAGAGACTCCTCTAACCCTCTTGAGCGTTTTGGGCGGAAGAAACACCTGGATGAATGGCAGAGCCGGGCACCATGGGCACCTCTGCAGGGTCAGTGCACTCTTATTGATTGCCTAGGCTATTGGTAGAGCTGAATGAATGAATGAATGAATGAATGAATGAATGAATGAATGAATGAACGAATGAATGAATGAATGAATGAATGAGCAAGTGGATTTATTAATACATTAATGGATGAGCATGTGAACAAGCAGGTGATTGAATGAATATAGTAGAAAGTGAATGAAAGAAAGAAAGAAAGAACGAATGAATGAGCATGTGAACAATTAGATGACTGAATGAAAGAAGGAGCAACTGAATGAATTAATAAATTAATGAATGAACCTGTGAACAAGCTGATAAGTGTATGAATACATAAATGAATTGATGGGTGAGCCAGTGAACAAGCAGACGATTGAATTAAAGAAGTGACAGGTCAATAAACAAAAAATTAATTAGGGGGTGTGAGAGAAACAAAATAATGGATGCATTGATAGATGGATGGATGAATGAAAGGATGAATGGATGGGTGTATAGATTAGATTAATGGATGGATGTGTGAAATAGTTAAGGATTGATTTAATCTATGATAGATACAGTGAAAAACTTATATCTGAATATGTGTAAATGAACAGGTGAGAGAATGAGTGAGGGAGGGAATGTACAATTCTGTGTGCATTTTAAAGCCATTGATCAGCAGAATTCATGTTTTTTGTATCCAGCCAAATAAGCACAGCGCAAACATACAGACTCCAGATTAGACTCTTGCTTGGACTCAAAGAAGAAAACACTCTATCAGGAAGGAGCCCACAATTTATATTTGTAAGATTTTGAACAAGACTGTTTATTAAAATAGGAAATAAATCATTTGTGGGTGATATTTTATGTTTTTAGGGTGGCTTGTTTTCATAAGATTTAATCAAACAAGTCCTCCTGTGTTGTCCTCCTGTGACTCTGTGTTGTGTCCCCAGCTTCGAGGCAAATTCTTTGCAAATTATTCATATTTTGGTTGAACAGGAATAAAATACCAGTGCACATAATAATGTAGAAACTTGAGCGGAATGCATATTTACCTTGAGGATCTCATGTGAGGACATGCACTTCACTTATAGCATTATAATTGGTGCTGTCTTTGTTTCTCTTTCTTTAGCTTGAATGATCCTCTGACATTTTAAAAGTGACATCTCCATGAAGAAGGCACTGTTTGTTTTGTGTGGTGCCATAAACTAGGAACATGTTCCTCTCTGGCCAGCCGCATGATGATATTCCAGGCAGTCACCATCTTTAAACTCAAAATGAAAAATGTAAAATATTTCACAGACTTTTAAAATGTAGTATTAAAATGTCATAACACTTGCTGGGTAGGGTGATTGAAAATATAAAAATTAAATGTCTGCTTTCAAACAATTGCTTTTAGTATTAAACAACCAAGAAGTTTTTCCTCCCTATGATTTGTAAAAATATATTTTTTTAATGCTTAAGTATGTACATTATAATAACAAATTCTTGTTTACCCTGACGCAGCAATATTATGAAACATTAATTTGCTTAATACACAAGACATAAATGGTTCTTCATGCAAATCACTAATTCTCAACATTGTTCCTTCAGAGTTTAATCTTCCTCTTCAAATAATCAGATGCTCCCGTGTGCAAGTTTTGACACAACAAATCACTCCCATAAAAGCCAATTACCATGATCTTTGCCTGGAGAAACTTTGAGTCACATCATACATTTTTTTATTGCTGTGTACCTTAAAACAAATCTCTGTAAACAAGATGTGACTTGTGGGATGTTTTGAATGGGTTTGAATGAAAACATGTCTTGGATGTTTTAGAAGTTCAGTCACAGTCCAACAGTGTCAGAAAGAGCAGAAGGAATTGTGTTACACAACCCACTGTTGAAGTGTGAACCAGGGCCGCTCGGTTTATCACCTCTTTAAATGCCAGTGTTACATTACAGTGGGCGGATGGGACTATTTTAATGCTGCACAGTCGTGTGCCAATTATGTATTGTGTCTAAAGAAGCCACTGAGTCAAGCCAAAGCTGAAATAAAGAGCCAAATTAATTTCTGCTCTAGACAAAAAGTGAAAAGTGAAAAGTGAAAAGCAAGTTGGTAAATTGAAGTTTTTCTAACTCCTGAGGGGAGAGACAGACAAACAAGTAATAAACATTCTTCATGATCTTTTTTTAATATGTCAATGTTATGAAGAGTTTTTGGGACTGATTATATAGCTCTGCATACTTCTGTCTCCACTATCACCAGTCTTCCACTAGACTGACTACAAAAGACTGACACAACAGGATTCCAGGGTTTCCGCTGGGTCTAAAGAAGTCTAAAACTTAAAAAGCCCCAATTATGGTCCTTAAAAAGTCTTAAATCCACTGTTCTAAGCCTTAATTTTTTTTTTATTTTTGTCTTATTTTTCTGATGTCCATGTAAATCTCATGTGATACGTGTTTTTTTGTTGGTAGGACTGGCAGAGATTGAGAAAATGCTTCTAACTACTAAAATAAATCATGGTCAGGGTTGCCGTAGTCTGAGAAAAAGTGCATAAATGCTCAAAAAAAGAACGTTTTTGGTTAGAGTTGAGTTTCAGAAACCTTTCCTAAATCCTCAAAACCATTTATCAGTGCCATAGTTTGAGAAAAGGCTAATAAACACTTGCTAGGTGTTAAGAAAATGCTGCTAAATTTTGAAAACTATAAAAATGATGGTTAGAATTGTCAGAGTTTGAGAAAACCTCACTAATAAAATTTTATTGAGAAAACTCTGGAAAACATAAAAGTCATAGTTTAGTCTTTCAAACTATTTATTCAAAGCATACTGTAACATATAAACATTTTTATATTGGTTTTTAATATTATGATCATTTGGATTAATTTTAGTGCAAAATAAATGACACAAGCAGAGTACCGTAACATGTAGCAATATCTGTTTACAAGCAATTAAGGCACAAATGATTTGATGCATTGATTTGCATACTGAACATCAGATCAAACAAATTTGCCTCCATGCAAATGACAAATACTCAACATTGTTCCATCTGAGCTTTATCCCATAAAAGTTCATTTCCACATTTTTTGCATTCCATTTAATTTTTAACATGCTACATATTTTTGTATTTTTGTTTTGTTGAAGCATTATTCTGGATCTTTAAAGTTTTTATGATGTATTATTATATTTTTTTATTGCTAAAATGCATCACCTTATTTATTGTCCTCCTCAGATTCATCCTTGGCTGAGGAAGGAGAAAACCATAGAGTCAGATGGCAGCGATCTTCTACAAACTCCTCTATTTCACGCAAATCTCCTAAAAACCGAAAAGAGAGGCGGAATCGTACACAAGGCAGGAGCAGTCGGGACTGTTATCTGGAGAGGAAAGAGATGAAAGTTCGAGATCTGGGTCTCGGTTATGACTCTGATGAGATTGTGGTGTTTAAATACTGCGTGGGGAGCTGCACGAGTGCGCGGAAGAACTACGACCTTGCTCTGAAAGTGCTGACGGAGAACGGCAGAGTTTCAAGTCGAAAGGTCAGCATTAATCCCTGCTGCAGACCCACTCGCTTCGAGAGCATCTCCTTCATGGACGCAAAGACCAGCTGGCAAACCATCAAGTGGCTTTCGGCTGCCAACTGCAGCTGTGTGGGATGAGAGTTTGAGGAGACACACTGACCAATAAAGAAATGGAGAGGAAGCATGAAAATCTTCATGTAAACAAGATGCTGTGCAGAGGATTTGGACACAGGAACCACAGAGAAGCAGCTGCAGAAAATAAAGAAATGAATCTATGTGGAGATCCATGGAGATGTTGGAAAAATTCAAGGGATTCATTGAGAAGATTCCAGACTGAAAGTGTCTGTAGATCCAGGTTTACAGAGTTTGAAAACATGAAAAACATAAAACATGAACAATCCAAGGAGAGAAATCAAGATGAAGATCTGTATTTATGCAAGGTGTGCTTCTTGGTGAACCCTGAAAATCTGGGCAGTGAGCAATTAAAAGGAGGATGAAACAGGAATCAGAAGATGGTAATACTTTGGAATGGTGAAGAGGTTCCTTTCTGAAAACCACTGCTAGCTACAGAGAAAACTGAAGGGCCAGCATGGGAGGGGGCTTCCAGTTCCAGAACTAGAATGGAGATGCTGGATTCCTGCAGAGGAAAAGGTATCTTGGTACAGACACCAGAGTTAAACTGAGAAAAGCAATAAACGAAGAGGCTGCAGGCCAGGAGCCAGTGTGGACCTCTTCATACATGTATTGCGAAGAGGCTATGCTTTTGAATGGAAAATGCAGAAGATTTGAGCTCAGAAAGAGCGGTGTGAAACCAAATGTGTGCAATGTAACTTGAAGGCTTACGATTCACACAATGAAAGAAACATGAAGATTAATTTTTACCAAACACAAGGTGCTTTTTTGTCACTCATCAGTTTAGCTTGACTATTTTATACAAACATTCTTAAAGGCATCAGCTAGATTTCCCAAAATGAAAGCTGTCATTATTTCTGAAGCTCCTAAGGTTTTTGATGGGACCTCCCCTACACTTTTCAGGTTGTCTATGAGACTTCATTGGTTCGACCTTAAAATAAACTAGCATTGTTAATGAGTATTTGTGTCACAAAGAGTATGCCAATGTTTAAGTAAAATAAAAGCTGAACTTCTGGAGTCTTTTGATCAGGGGATTGATTACCTCAAAGAATTCTTGGTCATAGAAATCTTTATTTGGGTTCTTTACATTAACATAATATACTATTTCTGGTTAAAAAATAATGAACAGGGTTTATTTTCACCTTTCAAGCCAATGCCCACTACAAGACTGCAATGAAGTGGCAAGGCCAAAGGTTTGATGTTCAGCTTTTCCAGGCTGAAAGAATAGCCGTGTGTTACGCTCGTTGTGCTCGAGTACAGTGTATATCTGGACTTATGCCCAGTTAATAATGTACTCTTCCATCATCCAATCCTCAGAGATGAATTACTGCTGCCACCATGGCATGAAAATGTACACAAACTATATTTAACTAATTTCAACTATTTTTCTCTATTAAACAGAACTCCCCCTGCTTTCCATTAAAAGTGACAACTCAAGCGTTCAAATGGGTGAATAATGACCAATTTTTTAAAAAGAGCTGTTCAACATTAAAATTAACCCGACTTTGCTTTAAACAAACGCCAATGACCTTTTTAGAAGACTATTTGAAAACAACACACTTGATCAAAAGTGGCAGGAGACATTTATAATGTTCCAAGTTTCTATGGAAAACTACTTGTAAAAAAAATGCTAAGCACCAGAAGTTTCTAAGATGAGTAATTACAAATAATTATTGCACATCTGAAATGTAACGTAAGACTGAAAAATGATTCATACATTTAATGTTGCTTCAAATAGAAAATGTAATTGTGTGTTTATATCCAGATGTTATTGACTTGCAATGAACAATGACAAATCTTGCAAACCATTAATATTTCAGGAAACATTTTCAGATCGAATGATTCAATTAACCAATTGGCTGTGAAAGATTTGTAATGGTAACAAACTTCAATGGAGCAATTCTCATGGTCAATATTTTACCTCCTATTACCTCACTGAATCCAAAGAATGTTATGAACCAAAGCTACAAATCCATCTTTGCTTATAACATTTGTCAAACCAAATTTTAAGTGACATTTAAGGTCATTTAACCCATTTTAAATCTATGGATTCAACAGATTACAGACCAAACAAGCTAACATTTTTGTGGTATAGTTTTAAATGATTTATATGTTTTCGCCTCTGGTTTAAAAAAAGCTGAATGGAGCACTGTGTTTTGTGCATTTCTCAAATTAAAATCTAGTTTCTTTTTTGTATCAGTGCCATTATTAATGCACAAAATGCTACATTTAATCTGTTAGACTACAAAGAGTACTATGTGTTCTAGAGAAAAGCTATCTTTGTATATTTAAGGGCTGTTGAGTCATCCTGATATAGTACATCTATCTTTTGGTAGTAGGAAGTTTTTCTTCATTTTTTTGCTGCTTGTTTGTTTTGCTGTCAAATCAGAACCGTTTCCATTTCTCTGATCATGTAGAAACGGATCATTTTTCTTACCCCATTTGAATGTACTCGCAACCTTTTGTTTGCTTTTATTTATACAATACAAATGTATCAGAAATCCTTTTCTTCTAATTTTGTTAAGTTAACCTGCAGTGTTTTGACAGTTGTTTGATGATATTTTAAACTTTCAGATGTCCGAATTCTTGTTATTATCTCAGACCTTTTAATCCATTTCCTCTTATTCAGATTTATTTGTCTTTCAAAATGTCCTTCAAACTCTATTTCTTGAGGTTAATGAGGCAGTTCCGCTGAAACTGTTGTATTTATTCTTATTGCATTTAGTTGTATAATGTCTGTATTTAAAAGATGCTTGATAGACTTTTGTATCAGAAAATCTCTAGATTTCAAAGCTTCCTGCCATCCTTCAAAAAAACATTTCTGTAACATAGATATGGATTAAAGAGTAAAGGATGCCAAATTTACATTTTTTGGCAGACCAATAACCTTAAAGGGAGGTTTTCCTTTGGATGCTGTGTATCCATTGCTATATTTAAGGGAAAAAAATATTGCTCAATGTATTTATTGTGTGGTATTTGTACGTGTAATCATAATTATATTTGTATTATTTATAATGTGTAAATATGTGGATTTTTTTGCTGAGATTTTTATACAAATGATGGTTTTGAGAGAAATACAGTTTACTTTTGTGATGCAAACTCAATAGTTTCAAGTGTTGTTTTTGTCTTCCAAAAAAATTACACAGTTTGGTTCTTTTGAAATTGATATCAGTTTAACCCTAGAAAGACCAGATATACAAAAATGATGTACAGAAATGTATGTAACTTACACATAAGCCTTTGTGTAAGGCTTCGGATCAGCTGATACAGAAGGCCAGACACTTTTAGCTGAACAAACAACAAGCAGTCCCACGCAAATATGGAAAAGACCTAAGAAAACTAATGGAATAAGAAGTCGTTTAGCCCTTACTGATTTTTTAAACACTAACATGTTAAAAAAAATTAGCTGTTGAGATGAATTAACTAGTGCAATATCAATGCTTTTCGTGCATGTTTTAACATCATTTTGGATTCAGAGTAAAGAGAGATCAAGACTGGAGAAATGTAATGCTTCTTATTAGGGTTTCAAGCAACGTGTTCTTAAAGAGACAGGTCACTTAAAAATAAGGGATGCCACAATATCCATTTGATCTAAAGTAATTTAAGAAATACTGAAGTGGAACGACTGTGCATTTATACATTAAATATAAAAGCGTTTAAATGGTGTTTAATAGCTAGATACGAAATGAAACTGATGAAAACATTGTGGGAGGATATTTTTAATCTAACAATAACGCAACAGGGACATCTAGTGGAGGACTACGGTAGAACAGACGCGTCAAGTCATTTTGAAACGCGTTTTACAGGGTTGGACTCCATCGCTCTCCGTACAATGTTAGCGGTCTACTTTACATACGCTTGCGCGGGAGTATCAAATATGTCGACGTATAACAACAATATTTTATATTTTCTAATAAGATGCACAGTTTCATTTTAAACAGCTGACTAGTTAAATGATTTTCCTTACAAACATTATAAATACTTTTTTTGTTGACGAGGGTAAACCTGGAGCTTTAAAAGACACGGAAATGCAGATAAATAATGACGTTCGTACTGAGGTTGACTTAAATTAACGTTAACGTAGCGTTTGCGATCAACAATGGTAAGTTGATATTAGTTTGACTTATTAATAACGTTAATTCATGTCAATGGCTTAAAGTGTCATTGAGTTTGTTTCTTCTTGTTTAATTACGTGTTACGTTAAGTGTTTGTTTTGATTTATTTCTTTACCAGAGAAGAAGTCTTGCACCCAGTCAGGTGGCCAAAAGGAAACAGGGCCCAGATTCAGATGATGAAGACTGGGATCCAGACACTGTGAGTTGGACTCAAGTTAAAGGTTTATTTAACTAAAAATCACTTTGCTATTTAGGAGAACAAAACGATTACACACCCTCCTTATATATTTTTCGAGAAACATGTAACGTTACTTTTATAAATGTCGCGCATTCCATAAACAAATTATTATAAACTGTGAGAAATAGTGCTCAATTTGTATGCGTCAACGCAAGAAGTATACAATATTAATACATCTAAATTTAATGAAAACAAATACTAAGCTGTTGCAAAAACAATTAAGTTTGGCAAGCTACAATGCCAAACTTTTGGAGTCTATGCTAAATTAATTATAACATTAAATATTTATAATTTATTTGATTTTCAAAGCATCCACAAAGTGTAACGGCGTTCTTTCCATAATCTCTGAGGTTATTAAGAGAAAAAAAGATCAGAATGATAATATTGGGGTGTGAAAAAGAGTGTGTTGTGTCTCTTGGTGCATTAAAGGGTCCCCTCGGGCTTTGTCTTTGTTTGAAAATATTAGTTACAGTTGTGAATTTGTTCTGTTCTCGTTTTTTTGTGATTCACTGCCTTTGTGGACGTCTTATTATTTTGTCAGGAATCTCATGATCCTGAGCCACGCAGACATAAATATCTTCTGTTAGATCAACGATGAATACTATTAATGCATTTATTTTTTACACCCTGACAGACATCAAAAAGTAAGAGAAACTGTCGAGAAACTTACATCTCCCCTTTTCGAAAGCCCCTGACCCAGCTGAGCGACCGAACCATTTGCACGGATGGCATCGATCACGTGAGTGGATGAGTTACATACTGACCTACATCAAGAGAAGGAAACAAAATGTTTATTTTACCATGGAAATTAGTTTCATTTGCTGCTTTTGGTACAGTTAAAAAAACATGTTTATACAATTAACCTGTTCAATGTTTTCCCAGGAAGCTTTTATTCGGAAGATCTTATCAAAACCTTTTAAGGTTCCTATCCCAAATTATACAGGTTAGTCTACTCTAATAACTTTCATCGTTTCTGATAATTGTTTTTTATTATTATTTATTTATTTAAGGACAAAAAAATCAATCTATGGGACATTGGGTTGTGTACTTGGGTTTATAAATGTTTATTTTATATTTTGTTTTTATTGAAATAGTAGGACGGTTGTTTTTTCCCAGTTTGGTTCCTCGGGATGAATGAATGGTGTGGGAGGTTGTACGGACTGATGAGCGAGCATGTGGGCTAAAAGATTTGCTTTCAACGAGGACTTGTTTCAGCAACTCTTGAGTCGACTCTCTTATTAAAGGCAATATTTTTATGCACAAATCCTATTCAGTTTTAAAACTTCAGCAAAGCATCACATCACATGAGCAGTAATATTTTTTTAAACCCATAATAGCGGCCCTTGAGAGTGAACAGTTGGTGCAGGTGGGATACATTGTGTACTAACAGAGCCTATAGTGACCGCTAGGGGAGATTGTACATTTTTCTCAATCGATTAGCTTTAAAAAGGCATAGTTCCTGCTTTCCACATTGCTTAAAATATAGTCTTTCCTGTTTGAAATATGTGTAAGAACTAAATTTACTAACTTGATAGAAAAAAAATTAAGTTCTTGTTAGCAATTTTTAGATAAGGATATGTGCTGATGAGTTTTTTCTATTAGGTTCATTAGGTCTTCGGGCGTTGGGTCTAAAACGGGCTGGTGTGAGAAAAGCGCTCCATGACCCTTTTGAAGAAGGTGCTCTGGTTCTTTATGAGCCACCTGCCATCAGCACCCATGAGCTCATCAAAGCAGACAAGTCAGTCCTCATTGTTTATTCCTCTTGAATGCTACACATCTCCTGATGTCAGCTAGGCTGAACTGGGATTTTTTTTTTTTTTTTGAAACAGGGAGAAGCTGCCAGTGCATGTGGTGGTAGATCCAGTACTCTGTAAAGTGCTTCGGCCTCATCAACGAGAGGTATGGGCTTTCTACAAATGATGCAAATGCTCACAGAGATAAAGGAAACACAAAATGTCTTTTACATCCATGTAACAGCTATTTTTGAGGCTCTTTTCAGCATGTTACCATAAAAAAATATATGTATATATATATTTATATATATATTTTTTTTTATTTTTTTTTTTTACGTAAACGTTAATGTATGTATTTAAGTAAAAGAAATTAAAAAAACTTCTGATTTTTTTTTTCTCAGAGAGACAGTTAAATATGTTTCATAATTTATTCTTGTACAGCTTGTAGTTTTCTCATCTATTTATTAGAATGAAATACTGACTACTAAAATAATACATTTCTTGAGTAGGGTGTAAAGTTCCTGTGGGAGTGTGTGACGGGTCGGCGCATTGAAAACTCTTACGGATGCATCATGGCAGACGAGATGGGTTTGGGCAAGACCCTGCAGTGTATCACTCTCATCTGGACTCTCCTGAGACAGAGCCCAGACTGCAAACCCGAACTCGACAAGGTCATCGTGGTGTCCCCTTCCAGCCTTGTAAGGAACTGGTACAATGAAGTGGGCAAATGGCTTGGGGCACGTGTGCATCCTGTCGCCATCGATGGCGGTTCCAAGGAGGAGATCGACAGAAAACTTGGTATTGTATTCTAATTTTATTTTTTAAGCGGTTCTTATATATATCAAGGTTTGTTTGAAGCAAATAATATATTTTGCAGTGAACTTCATCTCCCAGCATGGCTTGAGAGTACCAACCCCAATTCTGATTATCTCCTATGAAACCTTCCGCCTCCACACTGAAGTCCTTCACAGAGGCAGAGTTGGGCTGGTCATCTGTGATGAGGTCTGTTATAACAGCTTTTTAACTTCAATAAGATATTTTGCATTTAATTTATTGTACTTATTGCCTTAACATATAGAGGATGAAAATTGACTAGCGACTACATAAAAAATCGAAGTAAAAGAATAAATAAATACATTTATACATAATTAAATTTTATCAAGTAATAAATAATTAACTGTAAATAATGTATTTCTGTATTTCAAAACATTTGTTTTTATCCATTACAAACTATTTCTGGCAAAAATAAAATGCTAAATATTTTATACTCACGCACACACTTGCACACCCACCGACCGGCACCAGCCAGTTTGAGTAGTATTTATGCTCTGCTAACTACCTCTTACCAACTACTTATTACCCTCAGACTTGTTTGTTACTGT
The DNA here is from genome assembly GCA_900490495.1 of Danionella dracula. Taxonomy (NCBI): domain Eukaryota; kingdom Metazoa; phylum Chordata; class Actinopteri; order Cypriniformes; family Danionidae; genus Danionella; species Danionella dracula. The sequence continues at coordinate 8,407,372 of UELW01000996.1, forward strand.
CACTGTTACTTTATTACACTCAAGCTCTTTTACACCATATTATACATACATACATACATACACACGTGTGTGCAAAATTTTATCTATTAAATTTTTAAATTCTACCTTGTATTTAATGTTGCTTCTGTCAACCTAGGGTCTGAGACTAATGAAATTTCTATTCTCTGTGTGTATGGAACATATGGCAGATGTTATGTATGTCTCCACATTACTTAATTCCTGTATCAGCAATGGTTTCTGCAGGTAGAGAGGTTTTATTGTTGGCATAAAAGAATGGAAAAACTATTTTTTTTATTTTCAAGGTGGAGCTAAACATTGTATTTAAAATAATACAATTCCTTAAAAAACTTGTTTTTTTTCTGAACAGAGATCTTACATAAAGAAAGGTTATGAACATACATACTATTGATGCAAAGTAATGCAAAAAACGTGTGCAGGCATTTGGAGATTTGGGACATTCAAGGAAGGTTCTGAGCGTATAAGGACTGTTTCTAGTAAGCATCCTGTCATCATTTGTGTGTGATTTGTTCAGGGTCACAGGCTGAAGAACTCAGACAACCAGACGTATCAGGCTCTGAATGCCATGAATGCTCAGAGGAGAGTCTTGATCTCAGGAACTCCGATTCAAAATGATCTTCTGGAGTATTTCAGTCTGGTGCACTTCGTTAACTCTGGGATTCTTGGTGAGAAAGCTTTAAGAGCTTTATCTGATGAATGTTTGCTGTTCTATTAATTTTTTTTAAATCATATCTAAAGAGATGTCTCCCTTACTTATTGAGTGATTTCAAAACTCTGGTCATAGTGTGAGAAACATGCTTTTTTTTGTTTCTCACAGGCACTGCTCAGGAGTTTAAGAAGAGGTTTGAGCTTCCGATCCTAAAGGGTAGAGATGCTGATGCCAGTGATAAAGAAAGAGCTTTAGGAGAAGAGAAGCTCCAGGAACTCATTGGCATTGTTAACAGGTTATTCAAAGAGAAAAATGCCTTGTGTTTCAGCCCAGCACCATTCAGATCATATGCAGGGGTTAAGTGCTCTGTGATTTTATTTAGGTGTTTGATTCGAAGAACCTCTGATATTCTCTCCAAGTATTTGCCTGTGAAGATTGAACAAGTTGTTTGCTGCAAGTAAGAGTCCTTTTTAAGGAACACCCAGAGTTTTTGTTTATGTCTTCAGAGTAAGTATGATTGAGCAATGATCGTGTGTTTTCTCTCAGTCTTACTCCTCTGCAGAGGGAGCTGTACAAGTTGTTCCTGAAACAGGCCAAACCAGAGGAGAGCCTGCAGACAGGGAAGATTTCGGTGTCATCCTTGTCCTCAATCACCTCACTCAAGAAGCTCTGCAACCGTTAGTCACACTCTTGAGGTTTTCTTTCTAGAAGATGGCATGCTTTTAGTAAACCTGTTTCTTTGCTAGATCCTGGTCTGATTTATGAGAAGTGTCTGTCAGGAGAGGATGGCTTTGATGGAGCGCTGGAACTTTTCCCACAAAATTATTCCACCAAAGCAGTGGAGCCTCAGCTCTCAGGTCAGTGCTTTGAAAAAAGTATAGTTGGATAATGTGCATTGTTCAACTTTTAATAGGATAAGTAGTTTCAGATCACTGTAATTCTTTGTTTATTCAACTACATGAACAGAAACCTGAAGTAGCCATCCATTTGTAAAGACTTGCCTAGATGCCTATTATTTATGCTTATTTAAATGACTTGATTTAAACTAATGTAATCATTTTGGACTTGACAAAAGAAATGTTGGCCACCAGTAATCAATGACCCAAACCTGAACGACATTTTCAACTAACCCGTACGCTACTCGGACTGCAAAAAAAATTTTGTACCCGACCCGTTTCCTGACCCGCGTGTATTTTATTTCAAATAGTGTGTTCGCTGGTATGGAGGGCAAGCCATTCTTGAGGCGACTCATCATTTTCCATTTCAGCTGTCTAGATGCATAATATTATTGATGAATGCAATGTTTATGTTTCGACCCTGCTCGAAGAATTCATCAGCAGGTTAACTGAGGAATATATATCTATAAGAGACTGATGAGTTGTGAAAGAACACATGTGCTTGCCTTTCTGGTGTCTGTAGTCTCACACAGGTTGATGTCGAACCAATTCCAGATTAACCATTTCTGATTAAATCTTAATTTTACTAAGCCGACGTTTGCCTGACATCTTGTCATAGAATGCATCAGGGGAAGCTCAGTAGTTGTAAATTTAACTCATTCCTGAACAAAGCGCTCATCAATGTTTTATTTGAAGCAGGTAACTGCATAGTCGAGCTCGATCGTGGTTTGATAAAGTGTAGGCCTATTTTTTTCATATGATTTTCTCGTTTGGGGAGATTTTCCCTCTTGACGAAGTTGGTTGCATCGCTCTCTCTCTCCCTTCCCCATCTCTCCTGCTGGCTCCCTCTGTCTTGTGTTGTCTGAGACTCTCCTTGTCCTGCTCTCTAAACTGTAAACAAGGAACTATGGATTTGATTATCTGGTCTCTAAATGCAATTAGCACCATCTTCTCAATGAGAACCTCGAGTTCGGGGGAACCCACCTGCCCTGCAGGAACATTTGCAGCTAGCTACACGATGGATGGATGGGAGTGGCGCATCGTGTGCCTGGCCGCTCTGTCCCTGGAGGGGATGTCTACTTATTGAAAATGCTGAACACAGGGTTTCTGCTGACGTGGTTATGCAGAGCCCGGGGGTATCGCCCATTGTTCTTTTTCTTTTTTGTCTTTCTTATTTAATCCAGGTGTTCAAATGTTTTATTTATTGAAAATGTATTACAGTTAAATTGACATGTTTAAAAATTAAATGTGTTGTAACTTTTTAAAGGCCACTATCTTTCTTCCTGTTATGTTGTTTTTATATAGACATTAATAGGGTGGACATTAGGTTCCCAAAGCTATAGCCTGGCGAGGAGCTGGTGTATCAGAAAAAAATTTTTATGTGAATGGTGCAATACTGCCCTCTACAGCTCTACTTTTCTAAGTGATTCGAATGTTTTTAGTTTTCCAGCACTAGTTTAAAATAATACAAAAACATAATTAAACAAATATATTTACAAGAATGAAGACATGTTAACATGAATAATGTTGTGTTCTGGAAGGGTGGTTGGGGTAAATCTTAATTTGTTAACATCAAAGCATGCCTTCTTGTGTGACAATTGCACAAAAAAAACAGCCAATGGCAGTATGTGATGCAAGTCATCGTCAGTCCCTCTCCAGCCTCCTTTTTACCTACTGCAAGCACCTAGTGTCCATCTATTACTTAAATGGCCTGCATCACAATGACGTGGTGTCACCAGCAGATGAGCCTGGACACTTTGGGAAGTGCAGCTGGGAACATCCAGCAACGTAAAAATGAATGTGTCAATACATCTATCTTCTGTGAAAAAGCATCTCCCTTAACATTTGAATAGATGTTGTATTTTTTCTCAATGGTATTTCCTTACCTAAGCTTTCACTGAACTGCTTTATTTGCAGGGAAGATGCTGGTGCTGGATTATATCTTGGCCATAACCAGAAGCACCACTAGTGATAAAGTAGTGCTGGTCTCTAATTACACTCAGACTCTGGATATGTTTGAGAAACTGTGTCGAACAAGAAGGTATGAAATTCCACTACAAATCTGGTGTTGAACTGTATTGTTTACTCTGTTTTGAGCATCGGTATTTCTTTATGAATAGATATCTTTATGTGAGGCTGGATGGGACCATGTCCATCAAGAAGAGAGCCAAGATTGTGGAGCGATTCAACAACCCGTCTGTATGTCCATATTTTTATGTCTTTGTAGATCCATTTCAACATATGTAGTTCGTATTCTTTTACTTGTATTTTTAAGTAAATGGTAGTGTTTTGTACAAATGTATATTCATTTAGTTGCGCTTTAATTTGTTTAGCTGTTGTTTTTTTTACTTTAATTTGCCACAAATGCAACTGGCATCATAGGATACACAATGCTTCCCAGGGTTAACACCATTCATGCTAGCTTAATAAATAATGGATGTGCAATTATTCAAAATTAAATTGCTGTAATTTGCATATTGCAAAAACCCGAAAAAGTTGCTCTAGATTTTCTTTTTTTTTGTAGAGAAGTGGCTACACGACTACCTTGATTAAAAACATCATGCCTTTTAATGGTGTGAGCAAATAAGTGTGCAAAAATAAAATCTAAACGATTGGTTAAAAATATTCAATTATTTATCACACTACTCTATTCTGGATTAAACTGAGATGGAGTTGTGAAATTTGTGATTTTACACAACAAGGACAGAATATAAATAAATCACTTTGTCAGGGAAAAAAACTATTCCTCAATATCACACAGCCCTAATTCTAGCACTTTAAACTCTCCATCTTTCTCTCTTCAGAATCCTGAGTTCATCTTCATGCTCAGCAGTAAGGCTGGAGGATGTGGCCTTAATCTGATTGGAGCTAATCGCCTGGTGATGTTTGATCCTGACTGGAATCCAGCAAATGATGAGCAGGCTATGGCCAGAGTTTGGAGAGATGGACAGAAGAAGACCTGCTACATCTACAGACTGCTCTCGGTGCGTGCACTTAAAAGTTTAAAAGTTGATTTGTAGAGAAGTTGTTAAGACCCAGGTGCATGTTCTTGTAATGGCCCCTTTGAGTTAATTGTCCAAAGATTGCAGATATATTATTACTGATTATTCCAAAGTTTAGATACAAGCTTGTTTCTGCTCCCTTTCAGACTGGGACGATTGAGGAGAAGATCCTACAGAGGCAGGCTCATAAGAAAGCCTTGAGCAGCTGTGTGGTGGATGAGGAGCAGGATGTGGAGAGACATTTCTCTCTCGGGGAGCTGCGAGAACTCTTTTTGCTCAATGAGAAAACACTCAGTGACACTCACGACAGGTAACCTTTTTACTGATCATTTATTTAAAACAATGCACGTTTACCTGCACTAATGTTTAAAAGAAGCAAATTAATATAATTAAAGCTCCAGCACACCAGAGTATGTTTGTACTAAACATCAGCACTCTACTTATGACTCTTCAATAATGACTTCTGGTGTTAGATGAGAGGAAATGATTACCATGGTACATTAGATGGAGCTGTCAAACTCCTTTGCAATAGTGTCCCTCTAACGATGATGCTAAGGAGGAAATTACCTGAAACGGCGGTCACTGATTGACTGCTCGAGGTCTGATAAGAACAGCTCTCATTGAAGTTTAGTGTTAATAAAAAAACACATACAGCCTGGCCAAAATCTGGGTTTGTTTTGCATGTTTTGTCATTAACTAAGAGTGATGAACTTTTGGTTACTTATTTAAGGTTTACTCATTTTTGATTGAAAATGCACATAGTCAAGGGCAGTTTGATTTGGACCAGGGGTGAGGAGTGCATTGTGTTTGGCTGTCTGGTATTGTTGACCAGACAATTTTGGGGCTGTGATCTACATAAACCCGCGAAGGATATTATGGACACACCGAAGACAATAGTTTTGGCTCTTGGTAGTTGTTCATAAATTATTAGGCAATATTGAGCTCAGAATGTCACAATTAAAGTAAGTAGCAGCAAATTATTCTTATTTAAATTATTTTTTTCTCAAATGCTTCCAAACCACTTTTATGATCAATGCTCTAATTAATAATGAAATGTAGCCACTATGATACCAGATAAACAGCGGAAAGAGACAAGTTAATTTAGTACAGAGGCATTTAAAGTCAATCTTGTTGCCCTGAACATTTTATATTAGAACATCGTGAAACCTAGCTGATAACACGAAGGACCTCTTGAAGTCAGAGTTAAAGGCAAACTAGAACAACCGAAACACGCATGCCTTTGAATCTCAAGTAACAACTGTGAACACCTCTGCTTTAGTGCACTTAAATTCACTGGAAAAAGTCTTCACCTACAATAATTTATCTATCATAACCAAAAGTAGCATATTGATGTTCATGTTTAATAGTGCAAATCACATTTTCAAAAAACACATTTTTTTTCTCTTTCAGGTTTCGTTGTCGCCGCTGTGTGAATGGTCGTCAGGTTCGTCCGCCTCCAGATGATTCTGATTGCACATGTGACCTTTCAAACTGGCATCACTGCGCTGATAAACGAGGCCTGAAAGATGTGGTCCTGCAGGGATCATGGGACGCTGCCGTCTCTTTTGTCTTTCACCAACGCTCACATGTGGATCAGAGAGGTGTAGTCTGAGGTACAGAGAGACTACACCAGACACTTTACATTTACTCAGCAGCTGTTTTACCCTTCTAAATACAAATATTATAATGCAAAAAAAGAATAATTGTTTGTTTCCACCATTTTCACAATGCTTATGCACTAGATAATATAGATTATTTGGAACTTGTTTTGTTTGCTCCATTAATCATTTAATCTGTAAAATGTTGGAAACAAATGGCCATTGGCTAACAGAAGATGAGTAATGGAATAAGTAGAAAACGGAATGTGTAGTTAGGATAAATGCTGGTGAAGAATACATTTTTATTTAAATACTTAATGAGCATTCACGCGTTGAATGGTTACAGCATTGCCGGTTTGTTCTGTTGCACAGTATTTACATTTTAGAAAAAAAATGTATTTATTAATTTTTTTATTTGCCACACATTTAATTTTTTGTGCAGTTCACAAATAAATGTTTGAGAAGGTAGACTGGAAATGAGGAGTTGGTTCTCTGTGATAGAGTTGCCAGACTTATTTAATCTGTAGGCTTTGTTTTCCACTTATTTATTTTCAGCATGATGGATGTAATTAACTAACCCTGTCAATAAAATATAAGTTTAATTAATTATTTGCACTTGTAAAATTGTTACACTTGTCCCTCACATAACACTGATGTGATCGACCATAGTGGTCTTCGGGTCCCAGTCATTCATTACCATTTTACAGAATGGTCGAAGCTTTGTCAACGCTTGGACTTTAACCTCTGGGTCCCGATCCAGCGGGTTGAAGCTCAAAATCAGCGTTATTGGCTGAACAGGTGGATGTGTTTCTAGCTGCTTTGCAAACTCCAGAAGATCAGGAGGACAAATGTAGTTCGCACTAAGGAGAGAGAAAAAAAATAATGTATTAAGAAAAAAAATTCAGTTAAAAAAGGTATGTTCTGTCCTGTTTAAAAAAGAAGAACTAAAGATGTTATTCTTAAAAGAAATATAATGCAAAATATCTTTGTTTAAATTCATATCTACATCTGTTTTGAGAGCGAGAAGGCACATTGAGCAATGTATTTCTGCAAGTGCAGAGAAAGCCATAATTACACAAAAATGGCTTTATATCTTGATGCTGGTGTAACAGTCATTAAAAAGGTTTTGTACGTTTATTAAGAACGTTTATTAATAAGTCCTGATTAGTTCTGTGTCAGTAGAGTATTCTCTTCATGTTCATCAATTCCAAGCTTTTAAAAATAATGTGACCAGAGTGAGATTAATCTAAAACAAATCTATTTTTTAATACTCCTACTTACAACATGACATAGATGTCAAAAAACTTGCAGAAGAATGCATTACTTCTTGAATCATTATTAAAGAATATATATATAAATTTTTTCGATGCAGAGTTTTGCAGTTTTCATTTTGATTTGAAAAGTAGTTTTCAAATATGCACAATTTATAGGTATGATTATAGAGTGTATAAACAACATATCATGAAATATTATGACTTGTAGAACAATTTCAGCCTTATCAGATAGTTAATTCATTTTATTCCATATACATTTTATCTAAATGCCACTTTTTTCTTTAATAAGACATATTAATGCTATAGCTCACAAAATGCTATATCTAATTAAAATTCTATTCAGATCTACTACACGTAGATTAAGCAATAATTTTCTATGTCCAGGTGTGTAGGATAAAAAAAAAAACATGATTACCGTAGATCTAGTGTGGTGATTTTGCTGGGGCAGCTTCCAGAGAATAATTCTGCCATCTCTGAGACATTCGATGCTGAAGTTAAAAAGATACACATCATATTACTTTACTAAGATTTTCTTTTATTCATAAGCATTTTGATGTACGCCAGTCATTAAGAAAATTAACAACACATAAAAAAATTCTTAATAGATAAGATGATAAATCTATTAACAATACAATTGTTCATATTCTATTAGGGTTGGGCGACATCGACCAATTTGGTTTTGGTGTTTTATAATTAATTCATAACAGAATTAATTATTTGAAGCTAGGTCTGTGTTTTACCAATAACAAAAACATAACAAATAAATAGAAGTCAGACAAAAAGTACCACCTGTCAATCACTTTGTTATCTGTGTCATTATAAAGGCGTCAAGGATTTTGATTGCTAAAAAAGAAGTACATTCACCTAACTGGCAATACTTTAGCTCAAAACCGAATGCAAGAGAACAGCCACAAGACTCCAAATCTACAAATTTTGTCTAATATAAATCATTCAAATATTTTACATGTATATTATTCAAAGATAAGTTTGTCACCTTTATTTAAATTCTAGAAAAAGTAACAACGTGATAAATGTCTTTGTTGCATTTACCAATAGAAAGGTAAGACTCCAACGAATCAGGCAGAATCACGAGCTTGCACAGGGCCGAATCTTACCCAGTCGATTGCGAGTCATCGTCAGGATCTTGAGCGATGAGACGCCCCTCAGAGCTGATACGAGTGACAGCATCGCCTCCTTTTTGTTTGAGCATTTTTCCAGCAACCGACAGTCTTTCAAACACAGCTCTGCGATTCAGGAAAAAAATTCTAAATTGATAGCAACAGAAAGAATGTTGTGAAATATTTTTATTCCACTATACATTCATCTTGAATGGTAAAGTAAGTATTTAATGAATGATATGTATATAATACACAAAATACAAATGTTTTGTTTGTAAAAACATTATCATTGATTCGTGTGCAGAAGTATTCCTCTAACCTTCTAACACACAGTTTTCCAAGAACTGAAAAAACTGTTCTTGATGGTCCGAGAGCTTGACCTCCTCCAGCTTCAAGACCTTGAGGAGTGGATTGGATCCTAGAAAGAAATTGACAACAAGAACAAATAAAGGCTGATGGACTAAGCTAAAGGGTAAACCATGATTACAAAAACCCATTGTGAACCATTGCTTCATTATAACATCAGTGAGATCATTCCTAAGTTAAGTAAGAATTATACTTTAAATAGACATGGTCAAGAGTAGCATTAAAAACTGAAGCTCGTTAAATTATTACTATTTAATCTTAATCCACTGTTACATTTGTTTTATTATTAAACAAATAATACTTTAACACTTAACAAAATACATTTGATCAGTACTTGCTTTCATCAACACAGCCAAAATTTTAACTAATATAAACATTGTAATAGTGTCTGGCAGAAGTTTTATATACTTTTGAGTATAAGAATATACAGGTTAAAATGTATGCAAGTAGGCATTATTCATAGTTATAATACATCATAATAGTAGATAATGCAGTACCTGTGAGCGTTTGAAAGAAGTTTTGTGTCAAACCGATTCCTGTCAGCTGAAGAGCAGAGAGCCTCGGTGCTGCTCTCAATGCCGGGAGAAAACAGTGCACGCTTACTAAAGATGAGCAGCTGATGGACAGACTCTTCAGACACAACTCTGCCAACATCAGACACACAACATGAAGGTAACGATCAAAAACAGTATACTGAGGAATGAGTAGAACACACAAGATGCATCAATCAGCTGATTGGCTCAGAAATTATTTTCAGTTTGTAGCTGTTCACATGTGGTGTGTATATATATATATATATATATATATATATATATATATATATATATATATATATATATATAATGTATTATTATTATTTTTTTTTACTGTGATCAGATCCAATACAATAGATCACAAGAGGCAAAAACATTGTATCATTCTATTATTCTATTGTATTGTTCTATATTTGAAAATGGATATAAAATGAAAACTATTTGTACTTACATTAAAAAGTGGCAACATTGTGAAATTTGTGGGAAGAAAATGGTCCCACCAAAGGCACTCAGCTCCCTCAAACTTTAATGATGCCGTATCATGTACACTCAACTTTTCAGGCATTTTTTTTGCATGTTCTAGTATTGTTCCCTCATAAAATAACATGCCTCAAGCTATACTCAAATCAGTTCATGCATGTTTCTGTAACAACTTTTTTTATGGTTATAGCACTGCCCACTAACCACGACACTGTCTGAAGTGTAGTTGTAGAAGAAACTGCATCAGATAAACAATGAAAAGAAAGTGTGACCATCCTGAGTATTGTTAAGGAGCCCCAAGCAGTATGCAATGTTTCTCAGTGGCTCATTTTAAATTAAACATTTTACTGCATTTTCCACAAGTACACTCATAAAAAATTTACTCATTTGGGAAATAGTAACTACACTAGATAATATGACATTAAACAGCGTAAGAACATTTTATTTTCCAGGTTAAGACATCCTCAAGAAGCTTTGGGTGTTTTTGCAGTTCATCGGTGAACTCAAATTCGGTGTCAGACTCTGGATCTTATATACAAGTCACTATTATATCACGCATACCCAATTTATATCGAATAATTGTCATACTACATGTTAAACAACTGAAAGCATAATTGAACATTAATGTTTGTTGAAGAAACCCAGCCGTTGGTCGTTGAGGACGTGTGAATAAGAGGTACATGGCTTGTTTGGCAGAGCACAACCATTTGAAGTGATTCAAAGTCATTGTTTATAATAAATACTACTTTTTGAAGGTTATTAAGGGTGCAATGATGGTCTAGAGGGGTCAAATATTTATCATCAATTATTAAAAAGAGATATGAAATGTCACCTTTAAATACTGTAAAACAGAATTGGTCAACATAAATTTTCATGACCTGCTTTAAAATGACTATATATATATATGGATAAAAGAGGCATGTTTGAGATCCCACACTTCCTGAAAAATAACTTAGCAAACTTTGCTTGGAGATGGACATACAGCTATTTAAAAAAACTATATTTCTTGAAAAATAATAGAGTTTAAAATGAAGAGTCATATAAATAGACAAAGACTGGCAAAGACTATTTTGACTGCTAATAATTGTTTTAAAATCAGTGTGTCTCGTGAGATCTTCACCTCTGTCCAAAGTTAGCAATGGTATCTTCTTCGGTACGTTTCTGTTGACACAAACGTTTGCTGAGAAGCTTTGCAGGGTCACACACACTCTCAACACCTCCATCAAGAGTGTGTGATCAAAGCTGAAGTGAGGTAAACTGAGGTAAGTGAGAGAGCAGCCGGGCGTCTCACACAGCTGTCTGAGGGACTCCACCAACATGCACATATCTTGCTCGCTCAAGAGACCTGTACACATGAACACAACCAGACCTTGAATTAGGCTGTTTATACATTCCATGAACCATGTTTCCAGTAAACCATTCATTAATAATTCAATAAACTCATTCATTCACTTAATTGGCTTACATTCATAATGTAGATGGAGGGTGTGCAGGCACAGCCATGAGGGCAGGAATCGACACAGCATGCTGAGCATTTCACCACCCTGAACCAATAAATCCATTGTCTTGATCTGACCAGAAGGACAATGCTCACTGGGGCTCCAAATATCTGAGGATGAACCTGCAGGAGAGATGTTTCTACAAACAATGTCAGAGCAAGGTGAAATCTCTAGAGAACTTGGTTTCTCTTGAGACGAAACCTCTTCACAACTTGAGCTTAGAAGTTGACGCTTGGCTGCTGGCTCCTCTAGATCTCCAGCATCTCCCAGGGTGGTCTCTCCTTCAGTTCCAGTGGACATCATAAACACCTGAGGGCCTCTACGTTTGGAAATCAGCCAGTTCATAAAAGAGCAATTATCAGGATTTCTCCTCAGGACTACTTCTTTAACGGAGCCGTGATCAAGCAGCCGGTGCAAGATGAACAAGAACTTCTCTCCATGTCGGAATGGTGAGTTGAAGTCCAAAATTTTAAGGGAGGTGACCCCAGTCTCCAAAGCACTCAGGATGTGGTGAAAATCTGGGCATGCAAGTCTGGTTATGTTTCTGGAGGATGTGTGTAAGGACAACACTTGGACGTGTTTGGCACAGATGAAGAGAAGGGAGACGTAGCTGATGTTGGAAAGATATGAGACTTGAAGCTTGAGTTGAGCAAAGAAGAGCATGTGGAAGAGTCGCTCTAGACAGCGCTGCTTCCAGCTTTGCTCAGACACAACAGACTGAAAATGTACAAAAGTATGTCAGAGGAATTATGTATGAACAAAATGAAAGCAAACGTTAGTCATTAAAAAAACATTTGTGTAGCTATGAATGATGAAACTATGCTGAAGCACAGACCCTTGCTCTGCAACGCCAGGTCTGGTTCAGTTCTCGCCAGATTTTTTCCCATATCACAGCTGTAAAGACTCCTGGAAAAACATTGGATTTGAGATGAAAAATCTTTGAATTTCTTCAAAAATGAACCTGGCAACCTCTTCATATAAACATGGACCAGACTTTATTTTGAAAGTAGAAAATGTATAGGTTTTAATCCTTCAAATGTGCCTATAAATGAAAAATGCAGGGTATAACCTTGATCTTCTGCCTGACCCGACAATGATAAAGGCTTGTCTCTATGTGGAAGAATAGTTCAATTGCAGTTTATAGCAAGCAAATTAGATATCTAATTTAAGGTCTGCATTGCCTCAACAAGTTGGATAATAAAAGGCTTACAACAGTTTTCTAATTGTTACGAAAACTATAAAGAAATAAGAGGCAGTGCTCATGTTTTTGACCAAAACTAGTGTTGCAACAACATAAAAATCAGGTAGGTAGAATATCACAAAAAGTAAACATTATTTCAGGGCTGCAAATTTTCAAATGGTAATATTCTGTCTGAACATTAGTGACATTAGTGCTTGAAGCAACATATCAGCGTCATATTATCATGTTACACTTCTTTCTGCACCTCTGAACTTTTTTAACTTAATTTTAAGTCTAGCTTGTCATTTAACTGTTTTATTCCTCTATAAAGCACCATGAATCGCCAATGTGGTACACAAATACTTAACTTTCAAGGCCAACCCAGTAAACTCCTTAACATCAACAGACTATTCGTAAAATGTTAAAAATGTGCAAAATCTGCTTTAAGGAGAAAATAATGTTCAGAACTTTGTTAATATTTTTGCATACAATGTTTGGCTAGAGAAGACTACGTAATGTGTGGCCAAACAATAATTGACCATACACATTAAAAACAAAACAATCAAAGCCACCAGCAGCCCAACAAATGTTTAGATTGTATCAATACGTTTAATTCTTTCTGGGAGTTGGAAACCATTCGACTAATTCTTACTTATAAAAGAGAAGGCAGGCATAAACTAGTATTATATCAGAAATGTATCTAAGAAAGATAATGATAAAGCCATTTTATGTATTTACCTTTACTGGCAGCAGCTGGTTCTATCCGGTCCAGATAATATACATTAAGATATGGCAGCAAATCTTTTAGCAGAGAAACTGGCAGATCTAGAAACGGATAAGAATAAACATTAAAATACAAGTCTTTTAAGCAATTTCTGTTTGGTTTCCAGGCTTCAACCCTCACTGTCTATTCCATTTAAGCTTGTCGGATTTACAAAAATAGTTATAGCAATTGCTGGTGTTTTTCCTATTAAAATAACGTTCATTTTTGATGCTGTTTGTTTGAAAATCTCTTAAGAGATTCTTGTTTTGACAAAACAGACTCAGCTTCATATGGGTTTTAATCAAACCACCACCGTCTGACTGGTTTTTTTTTTTTAAGTTAAAACTCACTCGAAACTTCTCCTTCCAAAACGTCCATGTGTTGCGCAACTTTCACAATGCACATGTGTGCCAGCGTACCGTCTGTTAGCCCCATTAGTGATCCAGAAATTCATAATAAAGCGTTTGTTTAGAAAATTGAACGCGACTTCCGCGTAATATTTTATTGTGCTTCCGGGTCATAGGACAATAACCCGCAAATGAAAGAGTCCATTCATTGAGTGCAGCGCTCAGAATATTACCGAAAAATTATTTGTATTTATTCATATGAGAAATGCTATTTTGAGCAAATCGCAGACAAAATCCGTTTAAACATCGATCATTATATCAACCGTGGGTTCTTGATCAGAAAATCCTAAAGGTTTAGTTACGTTGATGACACTCGGAAGCGAAACCTGTACTCAGACCTTCCCTTAATCGAATTGATTTTAAAAAGAGCCTATTCTAACCGTCTAAACATTGCATTGCCCGACTCTGTTCGGGTTGCGTCCAGATTTGTGACAAGCTCACGGTGGGCCAATGGCAAAGTACATTCTCAAGTAACCCCTGTGTTCTAGTTTTAATTAATAATGTCATGCACTTTTGTGGGCATTGCTTAAGATTCATATAACCCATGTTATACCCCTGTATGAGGAAATATTCATATAACAAGATGTGCACTGACTGTTTTCAGTGGGTCATGGGTGACCTGCAATTATACTTCAAATCTCTCTCCCTGAAATCATAACTGTAATAGATGCGTAACGTCAGCTGTAATTCTTTTTCTTTTCTCTTGTGATTCTACCCTTTTTCTATTTTTATCTGTTTCGTTTATGTACTGTAACTTTAACACACTGTAAAAAAACTATGTTTGTAGTAATTCTTGCAGATAAGAAAAAAAGTGTGCTTTATTCCTGCTTAGAAGAAAATTTTTTTAACAAAGAAGAATATAAACCATTGACCATATGCGAATTGCTTGAAAAAAAGGTTGCTGAAATATAGCTAAATAAAATGGTTAATGAACAATGTGTTAACTATCACAGAGCATGACGTGAGGAAGGTGTTCAGGAGAGTGACAGCAGGACCAGATGGCATCACAGACCGGGTTTTGATGGCCTGCGCTGACCAGCTAGCACCAGTGTTCATAGAGATCTTCAATCTCCCCCTGGAGCAGTCCACACTCTCCTCGTGCTTCATTGTTCCTGTGCCGAAGAAACCCCAGCCAGCCTGCCTCAACGACTACCGCCCTGTAGCCCTCACTTCAGTAGTGATGAAGTGCTTTGAGAGACTTGTCAGAGACTTCATCACCTCTTCTCTCCCTGACAGCGTAGACCCACTACAGTTCGCGTACCGTCCTAACATATCTACAGAAGACGCCATCGCACACCTACATCATACCGCCCTGAGCCAACTGGACACCAGAAAGGGGAATTGCTTTTTAAAATGCTTTTTATTGACTACAGTTCAGCATTCCCTCATAATTCCCTCCATCCTCACAAGTAAGTTGGAGATCCTAGGCCTCGGCCCATTCCTGTGTCGATGGCTCTTGGACCTCCTGCAAGACAGATCTCAGACAGTACGGGTAAGCAACCATGTCTCACCCTCAGAACTGTAGCCCCCCAGGGTTGTGTTCTGAGCCCCATGCTTTACTCGCTGTACACCTTTGACTGTGTGGCCACTACCAGCTCCACCAACATCGTAAAGTTTGCAGACGATACTGTGGTGATGGGCCTGATCTCCAACAATGAGACGGCCTACCTAGATGAGATTAAAAACCTGAAGACATGGTTCCAGGTCAACAATCTCCTCCTAAACGTCAGCAAGACTAAGGAGCTGATAGTGGACTTTAGTACAAAGCAGGAGGAATTACCAGCCCCTGACGATCAACAGGAGCCCAGTGGAGAGAGTGGACAGTTTCCAGTACCCAGGTGTTTACACTACGCAGGATCTGACATGGTCCTATCATGTTAACACCCTGGTGAAGAAGGCCCGACATGGGCAGGATTTTAAATTGTCCTCAAAGGTGCTAAAGTCATTCTACACCTGCACCATTGAGAGCATCCTGTTAGGAAGTATCACTGCCTGGTTTAGGAACCGCACAAAACAGGACAGGAAAGCTCTCCAGAGGGTGGTGCAATCAGCTGAGCATACCATACGCATCAAGCTCCCTGACCTGCACTCCATCTTTAGCAAGCGGTGCAGGACCAAAGCCACTGAAGGACCTCACCCATCCCAACAATGGACTCTTCTCTCTGTTGAGATCAGGTAAACGTTTCCATTCCCTGAAGCCAAACAGAGAGGATGAGGAGCTTCTTCCAGCAGGCCATCCGGACCCTCAACCAGTACACCTAGTACCTGGACTTCTGGACTCATCCCCACTACATAACATGCTACCTCAGCTGTTTCTTATAAAGAAACACGACACTTAGTTTCATACTCCACAGCACATTGAGACTTTTACACTCTGTCAGTGTAACACTGACATTACTGTATACTTTGTACCTACTGTCATATTCTATTTTTTACTGTCATATCTTATTTTTTATGTCTTATTTTATATTTTACTTCATTCTTTCTTATACTATTCCACTTATTTTGTATTCTATCTTTATATATAATTTACTGTAAATATTTATCTTAGTTTTCTATTTTATATAATATTTATACCTTTTGTTGGACAGTCGTAAAAACATTTCACTGCATGACATAACATGTATGTATATGTATGTGACAAATAAAATTTGAATTTGATTTAGTCTTCCAACTAATTCTATTAAGACAATAAAGTGTGAAAACATCATGATTTCTTTATCTTTTATTGATTTGGTATTTGACATTACCAACGATGTAAAGCGTCACTGTCCCTTTAATGATCTCAGCCAAAGAATTCAAAATAAGATGTTTCAGGTTTCGAGACAGGAAAACAAACACCAGACAATAACTCTTGAGTCTTGGTTAGAGATACTTGAATTGTGAACAATATCTGAATTGTTGAATCTGGAAACTCTATTACACATAAATAACTGAGCGCTTTACTTCTATAGCAGACATAGAGAGAGAAATATATATATATATATATAAACAGAACCAGGATGCTCCAGTTATTTGATGGCATGGAAAATCTTGTGAGCCACCTGCAGGAGGAAAACAAAACATGGTTAAAAATCATTTATCATGCAAAGTGTTCAGATGTACATTAAACAGGAATATAATTCACAGCCAAATCTTTTAAAATAAAACAGCTCATTATGCTTGTTATTTGCAATAGTTCAGTAGATGTTAAACAATCTATAAACAAGTTTTCCTTGTACACATTTCATTGCCTACCCTCTTCACAGTTATTCCATGCAGCTGATGTTTGGCTGATGGTGGAGGAGGTCTCAGTATTATTCCAGCACTGAAACCTGCCAGTCCACTGTTCTACTGCTCTACTGCCACAGAAATGCTTTCACTTGTATTTAAGTAACGGAATTAATAATCTAAGGGTGAAGGTGGATACTTTTTCCATTATTTTGTAATATTTAAGTGTGTGCAAGTCTTAAATGCAAAAATATGGGGTTACCACCTGCTTTTCCTTCCAGTTTTTTTTTTTTACACAAGATTAATATTGTTATCCTTGGCTGTGGCTTCTCTTTTTACAGGTCTATTCAACAAACTGTTGAGGCTCAATGGCACATAACACTTTCACAGAGTACAATGAGTATAATAACAATGACCAAGAGGGGTAATGACTTTAAAGGAGAGTTCACAACTACAGATATTTATTTTAAATTGTGAATAAATTTTTTAGCAAACCAACACATGGAACTTTGATTTACCAAAGTCCATCACTGCAGCTCTGCAACTATTTATTTAAGTTTATCGCATAAAGAAAATCACATTGTTTCTGTTCTGGAATGTTTTTATATAATTGAAAACATTCTGATAAATATATTTCTATGTTTCTTTGAGGTTTAAACTAGTCATTAAAAAAAACCTGACCATAAGAAGAACGAACAAACTCTCTCATCAAAATAAACCAAAAACCAGATTCTTTTTTTTTTTTTCCTTTCAAGAACTTATATACAACGTTTTACTGTTAAATGCTTTGAACATTATAAGACCTCTATTGAAATGTTCTCATTTCATTTTCAGAGCATTTTTAAAAGCTGTCCAAATTGTTTACATTAAAGTATCAGGAAAATTGTGTATTAATAATATTCTCATCTGGTTTTGATGGTTACTTTGACTAATTTTCATGCAGGTAGAATTATTTTGGGTCATCTGCGTGTCCTACAAATCCAACGGAAATCTACAGAAAGGATGCGTGTGTAAGAACACGACCATCACTCACACAGTGGTCTCGTGCATGCAGGAAGTCAAAGAGCTCCTCTGTGCACTCCTCTTCAGTCTCAGAGCGAGAGCTCACTCGGCTCTCACAAGCTGCCAGTCGCTCATGATAATGAGCACAGTGCTCGGCCTCCTCGCACTTCTGACGCACCTTCTCAAGAGGATCCTGGATCAGAAACAGCAGACAGAACTCATCAAGGTAGAAAATCATAGCACAATACAACACAAGAGTACACATACATTTGTCTGCATAATTGCTTATACATATAGGAATGAAAGCAAAGACAAGTGGTGCAGTAGGCAGCAGTTGGAGTGGGAAAACAACAACCGTATTTAATATTTGTGGAAATAAAAGGTCCTAAATTCCCCTTAGGAGTCGATGGATTGGTGACCAGTCCCTGGTGTACACCTTTTCACCCAACATGAACTGGAGACAGCAACAGTGGAGCCCTGTGGCTCAAACTGGGAATAAGCAGCTAAAGAAAATAGATCAACAAAAAAAACAAAAATGGTAGAATAGTATTTATACATATTAATTCTGATCTATATATCCTGTTTCAAACCAATAATCCAAAGGGTCTGGGCATTCATTTATGATTACAAAAAAGAAAAGGGAAGTTTCATATTCTAAACGTGTCAAGCACAATAGAGAATATTTTTCTTTTGAAACAAAATAAAAACAAAAAAATGAATGAATACACACCACCATGTCCTCTTCTTCCTCCTCTGCCTCAGCTTCTTCCTCTGCTTCTGTCTCTTCTTGCTCCTAAACACAACCGAATGAGCCATAACGTTATATAAATAGCATAAAACAATGTAGACATTTCTTCGACACATTCAAAAGCATCCTAGGCAAAACTCACGCTAAAATAAATTATCAACAGGCATGCTAAACCTGAAACAATCTCGGCCGTACACGCCACAGTTTCGACAAAAGCCAGTTTTCGGCTCTATAAAAAACTTTTAACCCTGACGTAAACGTCGAATATCGATAGTACCTCGTCTGGCTCTCCGTTCGTGATCATTTTGTCCTCGAAAACCATGATTTCGGTTGTGTTTTTCCTAAAGTGACCCCCTGAGCAATAAGATATTCGCCGATGGAGGACAGCGTGACACTTTCCGGAAGTACTAAAAAGCGTAAAGAAGTTATAACACGAAAAGAGACGATCCACTACAGTTAACTTCCGGTTAACTGTGTTTCACTAACAGCTTTTGAAACCACATGACAATTACAAAACTTGATGCTCTAAATAGTAGATGGACGCACAGTGACACTTAAAGAGTAATATGTCTTTTAAAAAATGTAACTACACAGCTTTTTGGAGTAAAAGTGTCAAATATTGCTGCCACCTGGTGGTTAGGGGGACACGTTTGAGAATTTTCAACGAACTTGTTATACACAAGATAAATATATATTGAGTTTGTTTTCGTCCTTGATTATATTTAATGACAAAAAAACGTTCGTGTCTTCGAGGAAAAAAAAATGTCATAAAACTATCCATAGTCGAGATGATAAACATCTTAATTTTTATCCATATACCTTGATACTGATTGAAGGCAACACTTTTACAAAATACTATTCAAAACACTATAAATACACCATATAAATGCAAATATAAACAGTTTCTTCTTTTTTCTTATTTTATCTAGGGAATATGGTGTCCACAAAACTCAACAAGAGGGTTGTTTTTTCGTTTTCGAGCGTCTTTGGTTAATTTGTCGTCTCTCATGAAAAACCGGAAGTTAAGGAGACTGGAAGAGTGTAGCACTAGCGTAAGAAGAAACTTCTTTAACTCTGTCAAAGTTAAAGCCTCGATCTGACAGGTCACGGAGTAATGTTTAATACTGATCAACGGGTTCCGGAGGTCTCAGAATCGCAGGACTCCAGCAGCGATCGGAGGCGATCATGGAAAAGTTCGATATGCAGAAACTTGTGGATGAATGGTTGAGTTGTTCCTATGCTCCATTGTTTACAGCCACGATTTGCGGCACAAGTGCTTTGTTTTTAGTCTGGAAATGGAGGAAAACCCAGAAGATTCGGATGAAGATATTAAACGCAAGGAAAAAACGAGAGGCATCACTTCAACAGGCAGAAAAAGCCGTGCAACAATTTAAAATACAGGTATAATAAGTTAAACGGGCATTTTTTTTTGCAAGAACTTAAAATATAAATTTATTTGTAATCAAATTACTGTAAATACGAGCCCATGAAGGGATATTTTTACGTTCTCTTTAATAATGCAAAGGTAATGCAAAACTATTTCAAGGAATGCAAAACTTTGTGAGAGAATTTTCAGGTAAGGCAAAAAAATATTGACAAAAAATATCTTTAATAAAACATTTCTTCCCATCTCCTTTTCCCTTACTGGAATTACCATATAGAGATTCTGTAAAAACTTTAATATCGTAGTATTTATAGGCGAGCAATAATTTAACTCTACATGAAAAACGTTTATCTAAAGTATTAAAATAATATAAAATGTAATATTTACTGTTTAAATTATTTCTTTGCATTCAGCGGTTTGGCCTGCTTTAATTCAACTTCAGAATGTCCTGATTTCTGCTCTTTACTTTTGCGAAGCTCTCCTGTCCCATGATAAAAACAACACGTCTACTGCTGTTAAAAGTTTATATATATTTACTCTTATGACGTGATTAGTGTACTGTATTTTATTTGTATGGAATTGTAAAATGTAAACTTGTGACTGAAAATTAAAGTTTCCATAATCAGCATTTGTATTTCCATTTCAGTATGAACCCTGGGTCCACAACTGTAGATAACTGAATAAGATGCAGCAAATATTTTTCTTGAGAGAATGCACCACGCACTCTATCTTCTATTGTCTATTTTTGCTTGTGGAAAGAGCTGCATCTCTGTCTGAAGTCTGTTGTGCATAATCCCTGTGCATCTTGTCCACTCTCATGAGATTCAGCTTTTAAATTTATGGGATTTCTGCAGAACCCAAGCTTTGAGAGCAGCTCTATAGTGATGCTGTCTCTGTCGGAGTTAACCGCGAAACTCCAGGATGGATCCCTGCTGCCTGAAACTGTGCTTCATGCATTCATGGACAAGGTACCTGATGTCTTTGTAAATGTCTGTATTCATAGAAAATTAGTTTTGTTTGTTTCTTCATATCTTAATACACATACAGTACTTGGTTAGTTTGAAGGAGATGTTTGTCTTAAATATTTTCCCCTGAAATCACCTATAAACCATGTGTTAGTTATTAAAGGTGTTACAATTTTAAGTTTGTTAAATCGTGTATCTATATGATGCATCGGAAAAGTCTTTATACATTTACAAGACGCCACTAGTAGATGTCTTTTCAAAATAAACAGAAGACATTGTATATTTGAGCAGTAGTGTGCAGCACCAGTGTGGATTCGCGGCGCTGGCAGATACATGGCAAAATAATTTCCTCTCAATCTCAGCTTAGTATGGCTCTAGCTGGGATTCTTTATTTTTAGATCTGGTTTCAGAAATCATCAGAAAATGATTGAGAGCTGTCACTCAGTGCAAATAAATTTAGATATTAAATGTAAAAAAAAATCTACATATTGCAATTTTAGTATCCCTTGTTACAAATGAGTGTCACGGTGGCGCAGTGGGTAGCACGGTCGTCTCACAGCAAGAAGGTTGCTGATTCGAGCCTCGGCTGGGTCGGTTGGCATTTCTGTGTGGAGTTTGCATGTTCTCCCCATGATCGCGTGGGTTTTCTCCGGGTGCTCCGGTTTCCCCACAAGTCCAAAGACATGCGGTATAAGTGAATTGAGTAAGAACAATTGTCCATAGTGTTAAAGTATGAATGAGTGTGTGTGAATGTTTCCCAGCGATGGGTTGCGGCTGGAAGGGCATCCGCTTCGTAAAACATATGCCAGAGAGTTGGCGGTTCATTCCGCTGTGGCATGAAAGCCGACATGAAGATGGATGGCAGCTCATGTAGAAGTCCTCCTAATGAATGAAATCTAATAACATCAAAACTACATTCTCTATACAATCTTATCCTAATTAGGTTTGTAGATTTGTTTGATATTTATGTATATTTTATTAATGCTTTATAAAGCTGAAACACCAGCATTAATACAATGCATATATGGAATAACTAGTAAAACAAAACATTGAGGAATGAAGTAATAATTCTGATCAAGTAATATGCTAATAACTAGTAAAACAAAACATTGAGGAATGAAGTAAAAATTGTGATCAAGTAATATCAGGTTTGTGTTTGGGATTGAAAAGTTGATTTTCTCCATTATTGACACTTTTGCATTGGCTGAGGCAAAGCCCAAACTCAACGAGTCATGGTCATATTTTAAAGGCTCTTGAGCTGAACAAGACTCTGAACTGCAGCACCGAGTTCTTAATGGAGTCTTTGGATCAACTGAAGAACATGGACGCTCAGAAGAGAGGACCTCTTTTTGGAATCCCAATCAGCATCAAGGACAATGTTAATTATAAGGTCAGTGAGACGATACAGTTGTTCTGTGTGTTTCTCTTTTCAGTGTTTGTAATTGTGTTTGTGTGTTTAGGGCCATGACTCTTCATGTGGAGTAGTCAGTAAACTAGAGGATCCGGCCTTTGAGGACAGTGTGGTGGTTTCAGTGCTGAAAAAACAAGGAGCGATTCCATTCATCAAAACCAACATACCCCAAGGGCTCCTCAAGTGAGCTCCGAATGAGTGCAGCTATTCTCCGGGGAAGCATAAATGAGCAGTAATTCAGGGAACATAAAAGCATCCATTCAATATTTAATGTGAATGTTTTATCTAGCTAATTTATGAAGGTCAACAGCAGCATCTTTTGATGATCTTATAAATGTTCTTAAAGTTTTTTTTCAACACTGCAAAAAATACCAATAGCAAAGCACCATCCTCCAGTCTCATATAATATTAACTTCTCTTATGTAAAAGTATTCATAAACCCACATTTAATTAGCTTGAGTAAAATCTAGTTTTCACAGCATTACGATGCACTTTACACTGAAACTTTATGATTTAACACTTTATGATTAACACCAAAGGCTCTGCAGTCATTAAAGTGTTTATGAGAGGTGAAAGATGAGTTAAGTGACGCAAGACTCTTACGAGCCCAGAAAGCAGTAAGAGTCTCAGTGTCTAAGTTAATTCGTGTTTCTTGAGAGTTAACGTCGAGATAATATTTACTGTGCTGATGAATTCACTCTTCTGTTGTGTTTCACTTATGTGTTTCGTACGCATTTTTATCATAAGCTACCTACAGAAATACACAACACCCAATTTGTCACAAAAAGCTGCCTAGAGAAGATATTGGTACTTAAATATGTATGATCTACACTATTAGGGTTTTATTTTTATTGTGTTTTATTGCTCATGAAAGATCTTCAGCTTTTTTGATAGAGTTAAAATGATTATTTCATCAGCAGAGTGATATTTGAATGAATGCTTCTGGTGTAAAATGTGTGAGGATCATGTGAAGGTTCTGAAAGCTGGTATTCGTGTTTTGAAATGAAAACAAGTTTAATTGCCTTGAACATTATACATCTCTCTCTCTCTCTCTCTCTCTCTCTCTCTCTCTCTCTCTTGTAAATGTAGATTTAAGGGCGAATTCCAGTTTTTGAAGTGGATTAGAGAGCATTTTTGCCTGATATCCTAAGCTGGAAACATACTTAAAATGAAAGTAAATGCATCAAAACAATACCAGTTCGTGTCTGTAATGTTCCCAAACTCTCTCTTTTTCTGTCTGCTGTAGTTATGACTGTAGTAACTCCATTTATGGGCAAACACTGAACCCCAAAAACCTCCAGAAGACATCTGGAGGATCATCTGGAGGAGAAGGGGCCCTGATTGGTGGAGGAGGATCCATTTTGGGTCTTGGCACAGACATTGGAGGTAGCATTCGAATCCCAGCATCCTTCTGTGGGATTTGTGGATTTAAGCCCACATCAAGAAGGTTGAGGTATGTACCATCTATTATCTGTTTTGTATAACTTGGTTGCTCAGATTAAGGATAGGTTTTTAGGATATAACAAAATTTTAAGTATCTCTATCTCTGTTAAGTACTAACAGAACTAACTGAAAACTAATACCCCCCCCCCCCCTCTCTCTCTCTCTCTCTCTCTCTCTCTCTCTGTATGAATGTTTTAAACTGGAGTAAAAATTGTTGGATTGCACAACTAAATCCCAGTGAAAGTATTACAGTGCATTGCTAACATAAGCAAATGATTCGATAAATAAGTTAACAATGTCACACTATTTTGTGGTCTTTTAGTATCCTGTAAAACAGCAGCCAATGAACTGAAAAGTAAAATTGTCGGTGGTCCATTTTTTGTGGGTTAACCCGCAAATATTCAGGACATACACATTACTAACCCCCTTAGGTTAGAGAACTTCTGAGTTAACTCTAGACTACATAACTGCAAATAATTGATTAAAAGGCTTACTGCAAGTTAGGTTAGCTTGAATGTGTAACTGAGTGTGTCTTACATTGAGTTTCTGAAAAATTTAAAAAAATTTAGGGTTGATTGCTTAGATATGATAGCAAGTCCTTGAGGCAGGTTTCGTTAGTGTTCACTGATTTGATTGGCCAGCCCACCTGCCAGTCCCCATCAGTCCCTGAGAATATCTTGAAACTGACAGAACATCTTAATGTATAATAGGCAGGCTTAATTCTAGAGGTGTCAGGTGAAGTCCAGACGTCGATGTGCACCTAGCGTACAATGACATTAACAAGTGAGATATCCAGAATTCTTCCCCGACTGACTCTGTGACCGCTCATCAATAAACATTTTAATATTTATTATTGGAAGACGTTGTAATCCAGGTTGTGAGGCTACAGCTGTTCATGTGGTGGAACAAAATGTTTTTAGTAACGAATGGTTTTCTGAAATTGCACAATATGCTAAAAAACATGAGATGAATAACATTTTCAAACTAAAGAGTCTGTTTAATTTTCTCTACCTCAGCCTTCTAGGAGTCAGTACATGTGTCAATGGACAGAAGGCAGGTACGGCCATGACAAATTCATCACTTTCTATTTTTTAATGACATTTTGAATGTTCTATTTCTACTGTTTCTCTGGATTGCAGTGTTGTCCTCCCTTGGTCCTTTAGCTCGTGATGTCGAGAGTTTGGCACTGTGCATGAGGGCACTGCTCTGCCCGGACATGTTCAACCTGGACCCTATCGTGCCTCCTATTCCATTCAACCAAGAGGTCCTGAATTAATTACAAGTTTAACTCTGTGAAATGTGTTCATGTGATGATAAAAAGTGCTTTCCCATGAACAGACTTCTCAGTTGTTTTTCTGATCCCTGGCATTAATAGTTTATTGTCTCTGTTTAGTCTCG
This sequence comes from Danionella dracula, assembly GCA_900490495.1. NCBI lineage: Eukaryota > Metazoa > Chordata > Actinopteri > Cypriniformes > Danionidae > Danionella > Danionella dracula. Next base: position 8,432,716 of record UELW01000996.1, read on the forward strand.
GATTAATGGAATTTTTGTCTATGAGTTGTGGTTCTCTGATACCTAAACAGGTTTATGAAAGTACAAAGCCCCTGAAGATTGGTTACTATGAAAACGACGGGTTCCAGCAGCCGTCTCCAAGCATGAGTCGCGCCTTCAGGGAGACCAAGGAGCTGCTGGAGAGAGCGGGTCACACGGTAGAAACAGCTTTGATGTAAACCAATGGTTGTTCTGTTCTTAAAATACATGAAACAAATCTCTGTTACTATTCTTGGGTTATTCATAATTAAATATATTTACATGATCTATATCTGTATTATTAACTATATGTAACTATGTTTTAGATCTTTTAAATTCTTTGTAATTGTTGGTGCAGAACATTTTAGAAATTCCACTGGTATGCTGATGATGCTTGTTTTTTGTAGCTTTTTATGTTTTGTTTTTCAAGAAAATTGTACTTCTTACCTTGCATGTATTTTCTTAAAATTATTATTCATACATTATTTATAAAGTTTTCTATATTAATTCTTGCTTTTATTTTAGCTCATCCCGTTTCCACCTCTGCACATCTATGAAGCTTTTCTAGACTTTATCTTAAAAGGCGTCATGGGAGACGGAGGTGCAACCCTCTACAGTCACCTGTAAGTTTTCGAAGCTTTTAATTCTTTTGTCATCCACAAATTTTTTTTTAGTGTGATTTATATTTTACGTTTACAGAGCAAGTGGACCCATCGACCCTTGTTTGAGTAGTCAGATCCCAATTTTTAGGACCCCACACTTCTTAAGGAAAATCTTCTGTTTTCTTCTTAAGCCTCTTGTGAGTTTTATCTTTTCTTGATCACAAATTAGTTTTAGTTTAGATTAAATGTATTAATAAAAAGCATTCCAGCTAACATTGAAACCTTTTAGCATCCTGTAACACTTTGCTTTTCAGTATCCTCGGATGTCTGCTTGTTTGAGAGGAACATGTGGAGTTGGGTAAGCTCGAGAGAAGTCTCTTTTAAGAAATCGGTTAACATAAATTTACCTTGACTGATTTTATTTGTGGTTATGCATGGCTGAACTTTTGTGGCACTGCCAGTATTAAGATGGTTCCTAGTTCTAATGCTGGTTAGAACACTTCTTCTGAGACACCAAATATATATGACAAATAACTAAACTAGATATTGTTTTAAAATTAACATTTTAGCTCTGCAGGGTGTGGCGGAAGCATGGCTGAGGGAGGAGTAGGGGTAAACAGAGCTTAACAATTTGAGGTGAATCAAAGACATTGTTTATGATAAATACTGCTTTTTGAAGGTTATTAGTGGGAAGTAAAAGGTTAAAGGTGTCAAATATCTATTGTAAAGGCTTTACAATGACCTAATATGGCACCTTTCCTCAAATAATTCATAAACATATATGAATATATTACTTTGAGCGCAATTAATTCATTTTGTTGTGATTCACAGCTCTGTTGCAGAAGTATGGAAAAACCATGCAAATATTGAGGTAGTGTTTATCAAGAATTCAAGACCTAAAAGTTTCTTGAATAGACTCCTGCGTTCATAAATCATGAATAATTCAAATAAATGCTATTAAATGACTCTGATAAAAATGGGATTTTCTGGATGTTTTTATTTCTTGCCTTCTGTAGAAGTACATTCAGGAGGTGATAGCTGAGTGGAGGAGACTAGATCTGGATGTTTTGCTGTGTCCCATGCTCGGACCGGCCTTTAACTTCTACTACTGTGGTCAACTCAACAGTAAGGTTTATGTAACATTCTTCATTGTTTCTTCAGCAATTAAAAAAAATGTTTAACTAAATTATAACTCTTTATATTCCTTAAATTATAAGCTGTAGAGGAATAAACGTTGCCTGATTTAATTCCTGCTTGTGTCAACAAAGGCGCTCTCAGTTACACCATGCTGTACAACCTGCTGAACTTCCCGGCCGGGTCTGTGTGTGTGTCCACGGTGACTGAGGAAGACGAAGAGCAGCTAAAGCGTTACAAAGCTCTTCACGGAGACCCTTTAGACAAACTCTTTGTGGAGGTGGGTTTTTGTCCACAAGGAGGCAGCATGAACTAGGGTTTATCTGTGCTTAAGTTGTTATTTTGAAGAAGAAAAAATAAAATAAAATAACTATTTATAGAGATAATTTGTTTATATAAATTTACATATATAATGTTTACAGATTTTACATATACAATGTTTTTGTATGTTTAAAATTGTTGTAAAATTTACCTATTACGCTTTTTTTTACATGATTTAAAATAATATCTGTCCAGTGGGTATCCTGAATGTTCCCAAATTTATATATAATATTATAATTAAATATAATATAATATATTTTTATATGATAAGTATATACAGTCTCTAAAACTAAATGTAATTCATTTTAATTATAATTAAATGTCGTTAATAAACTGTGTCAAGTGATTCCATGTGCACTATTTACAACAAAGGGTTTATAAGTTATAAAAAAGAAGTAAAAAAAAGTTTTTATGTGTAGTCTTTTGGTAATTTCTTCAGTCCAAAATAACTGACATTAAGCTCAAATTTCCCCCTGTCAGTACAGTACATGAAAGTAATTGTATGGGTTGTGCATATGTTCCAGGCTGTGAAGGGTGGTGTGGGTCTTCCAGTGGCAGTGCAGTGTGTTTCTCTGCCGTGGCAGGACGAGATGTGTCTGCGCTTCATGAAAGAGGTGGAGAGGCTCACTGCCCAAAACATCAACTCTAAACCCAAATAATATGAAGACAACTGCTGCGGAATGAGTGATATTTGCATATCTGATTATACCTTTTTCATTAATAGTATAGTTTAGCAAAAATAGAAATATGATTAATGTGTAATGATTCAACTGTAATCAAGTGCCTTGGCCCATGCACTGTCCCTTTGTTTTGTTCAGGTTAGGTTCCGAAAACATATTTAATGATTGACCGTAAGTTTTCGAATCAAGAAGCGCACAGAATTTTTTTTTCGAAACACTGCTTTCCAAATTGATGTACAAGAAGACAAAATATCTATAATTTCAGATTTAATTTAGATTTTTGTTTCTGAGCAATTTAAACTTTTCATGACAATTTTAGGATCGTGACATTTCTAAAATAACATCTATTTTTGATGCAAACATATACAGAAATATTAAGTTCTAATACAGTAATATTATCAAAATGTCAAAATCAGTATTTTTCTGCTTTTGTCCTTGTGTGTATGTTCCTTCTACATTTCTTGAAATGAATGGGAAAAATGTTAAAAAAATTTTTTTGCTGAGTCTAGAATGATGAGATTGGAATTAAACATAAGTTATTCAAATCTAAGTGATGGCCTATTCTGTTGTTAATGCACATTCTATTTTAAGAGCATTCGGATTGTTCTCATTTTCACTCTTGTTCTGGAGCTGAAATAAGTAAAATGTTGCATTGATTTACTGTGAAACTTTTGGCTGTTGTAAATGCTGTTTTGCTATTAATGTAAAATTATAAAACTATATTATAAAACTAATAGTAAAACTATTTTATGGTACAGTCAGTTAAACAATGTAGATTTACATTTATCATATTAATTGGAATGATGTGCTAAAATATTTATGTGTAAAGAAATACTTGAATGAAAATAAAATACTTTTTATGCTCTGAAGGCCTGCTCTTATTCCCATGCCTAGCTTTTACAAATGTATTTCACTGAAGTAAGAAATAGAAACAAGGCACACCTTGTAAATGATTTTATTTGAACACATAACTTAGATTATATGTTGCTAATTGAAACATGGCTAGATGATAGCTATAGTGCAACCATACTAAACGAAGCTGCACCAGTCATGCCTCTTGTTCTAATAAGAAAGGAGGTGGAGTCTCAAGTATGTACAGGCCTCCGAAGTACACTACAGGGTTTACTGATGATTTCACTGAACTGAGGAAACCTTGGAGACAAAAAACACCCTGGAGAAATTCAGCAAAAGTTCAAAGTATGAAAAGATTTTGTAGAAAGGCTGAAAAAAGGTGGAGAAAATCCAAACTTGTCATCCACTATGACCTTTATGAAGAGAGTCTTCTTTTAATTCAGAATGAATCACAGCTAGGCAAGAGTTTTTATCTAACTTAATTAATAACAACCTCAACAATACGCGAACTCTCTTTGCAACAGTAGGGAGGTTAACCAACCCACCAAACCAGACTCCAAATGAGCTTCTGTCTGAAGATAAATGCAATGAGTTTGCTTCATTTTTCATTAATAAAATCAGTAACATCAGAAAAGGCATTAGTGCCTCCCCTGCAGGGCTACGATCTAATCGATAGCAAAACATTAATACAGACGGTTCAGAGCATTAGAACATCAACATGCGGTCTTGAGAATCCACCAACAGTCTTTTCTAAAATGGTTCTTAAGAGTCTAGAAAAGGTCCTCTTACAAGTTATAAACACCTCCTTGTTTATACCAGTGGTAAAACCACTACTGAAAAAGGCAAACTTAGATAATACTGTACTGAGCAATTACAGGCTCATTTCAAATCGTCCTTTTATTAGTAAAATTATGGAAAAGATTATGGCAAAACAGCTGATTGAATTCCTGACCCAAAATGAATACATGGATTCTTATCAGTCGGGTTTCAGAGCTCATCACAGTACAGAGACAGCACTACTGAAGATCTGAGTGCTGCCTTCGACACAGTTGACCAAAAAATCCTTCTCGATAGACTGGAAAAGTATGTTTATCTTTCAAGAACTGTGATGAAATGATTCATATCATACTTGGAAGGAAGAAGCCTAATACCACAAATCAGGTCAGGAATCTTGGAGTGATTCTGGACTCTGATCTTAGTTTTAATAGCCACGTCAAAGCAATGACCAAATCCGCTCATTACCATCTTAGAAACATTGCAAGAATCAGATGCTTTGTTTCCAGACAAGATTTAGAGAAACTGATTCATGTTTTTATCTCCAGCAGCCTGGACTCCTGTAACACTCTTCTCACCGGTTTCCCAAAAAGACCATTAAACAGCTCTTGAGTCTCTGCACTGGCTGCCGGTCTCCTTCAGAATAGATTTTAAAGTTCTGCTGCTCGTATATAAGTCCAAACATAACTTAGCACCTAAATACCTAACAGACATGATCAGTGATTACACACCAAACAGAGAACTGAGATACCTCAGATCAAATAAATTAGATCTACCCCACGTAAATTCCACTCTTTTAGTTACCATGCGGTCCACAGATGGAACCAGCTTCCAGAGGAGATCAAGGGTGCCAACACTTTAATCACGTTTAAATCCAGGCTAAAGACTCACCTGTTTAGTTGCACTTTTGTCGAATGAGCACCAACGTCCGAACAACTATTTTATCTTCACTAGCACATCAACATCTTAATCTATGTCTTCATTTTCAGTTGGTAATCACTATGATTTTATTTGACTTTTTATGCTTGATTTTATTAAATGTACTTTACAACTAAACTTACCTTGCCTTGCCTTGCCTTGAAGTAAGTTTGATGTGTTTAAAAGAATGTATACAATTCTCTTGCATTTTTCTTTGATATCATTTTTTTCTATGTTTTCTTTACAATAAATTAAGCTGGTACTTTTTTAAGTATGCGCCATTATACTTTTATCTTAATCAAAAACTAAATTTGTATGTATCTAATTTTAAGTGACATGCTATATATTCTTTCTTTTACCAAATATTTTGTGTGTGCCTGTATTCACACACGCACACACACACCACACGCGCACACACACCACACGCGCACGCACGCACACGCACACGCGCACACACACACACACGCACACACACACACACAGGTGGACAATAGAATGAAGAGTTCTATTCCAGGTTTTTGGACTATGGATGAACACTGAAGTATCTGAATGAAATCTAGGGAAACGTGGATAACACTGTAAACTCTAATCAAGAAGGCACCACATGGGGATAAAGGGAACTCTTTGGATGAGAAGCATCAGTACTAACACTGCGCCACAATACACGGCCTATATTTCAAACTGGTCAGTATAGGAATTTGTGTAATTGGTGAAAACTATAAAAACCCTTTCTTCGATATTAACATATTTTGCTCTATATCACACAACATAGAGTTAGAGACCGCGTCTGCTACATATGTGTTTTGCTTTCTTTCCTTTGCTGGTGAGCTCACCCTGAGGCCCTTATAGTGAAATTGGTTTACACAGTGATGATAAATGTTAAGCAAATGCGCTTAAAGACATACTGTAAAAATGCAGACAGTGCATGTCAGGATTACTCACCAAGTCTCAAGACGGAAAAGCGAGTGAGAGAAAGCCTCAGTTCTCATGCACATATGCGCATCGTCTTATAGCAGGATTGTGGCAAATATCTTTTCCTGACAGTAAATCCTGGAGTTATGGTTTAAAATAAAGTCTGGCCGGTTTTAAGAAGTATTGTTCTGCAGCAGGAGGCATTAGAGGATCAGATATAAGGAGAAGAGTGTTCAGGTGTGTGGAATTAGGGGAAATTATGACTTTAATCCTCTGAAGTGAGGAGTGACTTTCTGCTGAGTTTCTTCTTCTCTTGTCTTCAAGGGATTGGTCAACAACAACAAAAAAGTGAATCATTGGAGTTTTATTACATTCTGTGTGTGCACATGTGTATGTATGTTTTTAGATGATATGCCTGAGTTATGCTCTTGGGTTAAATTTACTAGTTTAAACAGTCCCTCATCATTGTTTAGGATCTTGTGTAATTGTTGTGATGAAAAACATGTAGTTTATTTTAGAGAAGAAAATGTATATCCAGCTACAGAATAAGGGTTGATCCTCTGAAGTCACGTCTCATTCACACTCTACTTCCTCAGAAGATCTGCAGTTTTCAGTAAAGGCTGAGAATCTGAAACCATTGATGAACTGACAGGCATGGCAGAATATGATCCTAATCCCATGCCTTCCTTGAACACAAGCTCACACATACTCTATCTGTCAGCCTGAAAATCCCCAGAGAAGAGCAAAAGTCTGATACTCATCAAAGAAGACACAATGGCTTCTGTGGCTTAACTCACATAAATGCTGAAAATACTTAATGGCTGGTGTTCCACAGGGGTGTGTTTTAGTCCCCTTTCAAAGCCTTTCACACATTACTGTGATGCAATGACCAGTGCTCTGCTATATCATTTTAGATTTTCCCCTGATGCTTGAAGGAGATGAAATGGCCTGTAGAGATAAAGTTAGAATGCCATGATGGTGCAGAGAACTGGTGACTGGTGTATTTGTAATATGACTGAATTGTTTTCTCATGCTTATTGTTTTTGAAAAATAACCATTCACCAAAACATTTGGCAATTTGTTAAAAATGTTTATATTTTTTCAACATTTCTACATTTTAATTATTGCATGTTTTGTTAACATTAAGTACAATGATGTCTGACAGCTTGTAAGAATAAAATATTAACTCATGTTTTACATAGTTTCTGAGCCTGTCTTCATCTCCCATTTCATCTGGAATGTGAACGAAATGTATCTCTTAAGTGCCAGCATGTAAAATTTAGGCTGTTGACAGATTTTGACACCTTAATCTGCCTAGAAATATGCCCTTGGTGCTTTGTTTAAGCAGTTAACATCCTAGTAAAATGATTTTTTATATATATATATTATGTTTAACATGTTTTAAATTGTGGAGATGTAATGAAAGCAATGTAAGTGGTGCAGAAAAGTTAATCAGAAAATACTATGATAACTGTTTTAAATACAATAATTACAGTTTCTCAATCAGTTCATATACAGTGCATGATTTATTCCCTTTCTTTTCAATGATAAATAATTCACACTCATTTAAATAAATCATATATAGTGACACTATAAAAACACATAGCTTGACTTCAAAAGTCTTTGAAAAGGTTGGCATGAGCTTCCTCATTTTCAAATGTTTTATGTTCTTTACAACATACAAACGAGAGGCTTCGACTGTCTTTCGTTAAAGCTGAGAAGCAGAATAAAAAAAAATTAACTTAAGCTCATTCATATCAAAGCTGATAATTACGTTTTGTGCCTAAAAATCAACTATATATGAAACAGAACACTTAATAACCTACAGTAAAAGCGAAAGAAAAAACTGAAACAGTAATTAGAGTAGTTATAATTGTTAAACTATATTTCGGGGAAGCATAGACATATTTACTGAATAATTTCTTCACAAAAATGTCTATCGGCTTTCCAGCTTACTTTAATAGCATGTCCCAGGCTGAAATGTAATGCTGAACTTGGCCTAGTATGGGTGCGTGTGACATATTTGTATGAATGATCCTTGTGTGACAATATTCACCCAGCATTCACCATTATGATTCCATTGCTCGAATTCATAGGACAGCAAAAATAATGAAGAGGGTGAAAATAAAGGATGGATGGTATGATGTGTTTTTGGAATGTGAATGAAAATGAAGTGAGAAATCTCTCTAATTTGGCAGAGAGTCCAAGCCGAGTGATGCAGCGTGTTGCTTGGCTCTAAGTCGTAGGTTTTCGATGCTGCTGGTTTTGCTGTTGAGCGCTGGCAGCAGAGGACCATTCCACATCTGCTGTGCTTGAGACAGAGACTGGTAGTACGGCTGGCATGGAAGGGATGGCAGCGGAGGAGTCATGTTTACCCCCAGGTAGGGTACTGAGGGTACAGGGGACACATCGAAAGAGGGGTAGTGCATGAGGTTGTTGGTGGTGACCATGTGCTGACGAAACTGTTCCTGGAGGCGGAAGAGACTGAGAGGAGATGAGGCATAAGAGTTTGACTGAGCCACACTGGCATTGCCACTGCAGGAGGGCACAGCTGAGGAAGCTATCGCATCATCTGCAGAGAAGTGGGGTGGGACTATTTTAGGTACAATTCCAAATTTAGAGAAATATTGTTTAAAAAAGCACTCATACCTGATTTAGGGCTGATTGATTTGCAAGCTGAGTTGCTTTCAGTAATCAGCTCTGTCCCAGCGTCGTTTGTTTCGTCTTTGATGTTTATAAACTCATCCTCACGGTCTGTCATTTCCTCAACTCCAGATTCCACGCCTGATTGTTCTGGGGAGGTGACATTCACTTCCTCATTGCCATCACAGCGAGGGGGGGTCGTTAAAGCAGCTCCATCTGCTGGAGAGAGGGGCCCTTGTGATTCAGGAGGCACATCTTCCTCTTTGCCTTCTTCCTGAGGTTCCTTCAGCTGCTGAAGCTGCTCCTTTTGCAAACTCCGCTGCTTCTTGCGGAACTTTGCACGCCGGTTTTTAAACCAAACCTGTTAGTTATAAAAATGCGATTACTTTTAAAGCTGCTGTCCCGAAATTTGGTCCTGCATTCTTTTGCTTCTGCCTCCACTCATTGGTCAGTCATTTCCATTAATTCCCTCATTGATAATTGTTTATCTGATTGTTATTTATGATTAACACTTCATTTGAAATGCTTACACCAAACCATAATGAAAAATAAATTGTGTAAATATATACAAGAAAAAAGTAAGAACATTGTTAAGAAATATATTTAAACCCATTTAAATTCATTCCGGATGAATCTTAGAATCACAAAATAAATGTGAAAAATATTTAAAATATATGGTTGTAGCTGCGATGCCATCAAGTAAACCTGCCTCTTCAGAATGCTTTTTCATTTTTATTTGCAATTTCTCCTCGTTTTGGTCTGAAGAGAGCTAAATGTGTACTAGTGTTTACAAAGTTATTCATCAATGTAAGAAGACATAATATAAGAGAAAAAACTCAAACATGTCACAAGGAAAATATTGTCCAATAAACAGAACTGTAGAATGTGTTCAATTACAAATAACATCCTGCAAAATATCTGCTCTTCTTAAAAATAAATGTTACTTATTTGGTTGTGATTTTGACTGTAAATAAGGTATGCAAAATATAGTTCGTTTTAGCTGCACGTATGTTGAAAGGCTGAAAATTGTGCATTTAACTGTACATTTTTTACATAAATCTACCACTTTGGCAGGATTACTCACCTGGACTCGAGCTTCGGGCAAATTGGTGCACATAGCCAGTCGCTCTCTCATGACTACATCAGGATAATGTGTTTTCTGGAAGGTTTTCTCCAGAGCTTCAAGCTGTTGGGCGGTGAAGGCAGTGCGACTGCGGCGCTGCTTTCTGTGTTGAGAGCCGTACCGTGCCTCCAAGATGATGTCTGCATATCAGAGCAATATTAATATCAAGTCTCATGATTACTTTCGTTGCTTTTGTGTATCTATAATTCAATAATTGGTTTAGAAATCATAAGAAAATAATGAAAAATAAAAACATTAAAGTCACAGCATTCAATTGGAAAACTTTAGATTATGTGATGATTATGTCTTAAGACTTTCTTTAAATAGAGTTTCTATTATTATTAGAGTTTTTACTTTTACACTATATTAAATGATTTTAAAAATAAACTCTAAATGTAGTTTTGTTTTACTATTTTTTAAACTTAAGAGTTTAAATAAGGTTGATGCTGCATAAGTAATATTCAGCTATTTATCTTTGATTATTTTTTACATTCATAAATGTGGTCACCTGCGAGTCTCTCAGCGAGAGTGAGCGCGTGCACAGAGGGCCGGTAGTCGGGCGCGTGCTGCGCGTGCGTGGCGGCCTGCTGGTGCAGGTTGTACATGGCGCTCAGAGAATTCATTGCGTGCAAGGAGTAGCCGTTCACCCCGTAATGCTGCATCGTGAGCTCTGATAAACACAACAAACAGCAGTGAACTATAAAAACCCAACCTTTCAAATCTGATCATGTTTTAGATATAGAGATTCACTTTAATTGCACCAGAAGCAATGGAATGAGATGTACAAGAAATATATACATTTTTAAAGAATGTGAAACTACAGATGTCTACAATAAGATAAATTAACCAATAATTCAAGATGCGATGACGTCATTGAAGAGAGCAAGCTAGAGGCAAAAAGAGGAAAATGAGAGAGAGAAAAAACAGGTCTGGTTTGAGGTTTGAATGACATGCGCATTCATCTAACATGCATTCCGGAATCTTTTCTCACGTATAATTTGGAGATGAAGAAGCTTTTATTTAGTTAATGATGTACTTCTTTTCTTGATACACATCAAAAAAGGTTAAAACAATTGCTAAAAACAAAAACAAAATAGACCCCGTTCCTTCATGTTAAAGTTTTCATTTAATTTTTATTTCTGAGTGCTTTTAAAATTAATTTTACACCAGCAAAGACTGAATGGACATCCTTAAAAATCTAAATTTGTTACATTTCAAAGCGTTTGAGTAATATTTAGAATAAATCCAGTTGTATGAAGCAGTCACCCTTCCAATAACATCAATTTAGTTCAATAAAATAAAATATTTCCATTGAACTTAAAATTACTTAAAATTCCATTCAACTTAAAACTAATGTTAATGAAGTGGGGTTTTTTTTACCTTGGAATACATGCAAAAAATACCTGGTACATGTGAAACATTTTCTCAGTTTATTAATTCTCAAAAGCGTCAAAAACTAAATGATGAATTTATTCAGTTTGCTAACAACCACGACACAATATAAACTACCTAATTTCGGGTAATCTATCAAACTAATTGTAGCTATGGCATATATGAATAATAAAGGCATATATTGTTTTTATTATGTCTTAACAACATCAAAAAAGAACGTTAAGGCCCCAAACCAACCACTTAGTCACTAATAAGATAATTGTAATTGCATGTACAATTTTTTTTATTATTCAAACAAACCAGTAATAGTATTTAATCCGTGATGTATTTATTTAGGCGATTGTGAAAGGATTTTCCATAATTACGCTGCAGTTCGATCACCCTAATAGCAGATAATTGACTATACAGTGCTCATAATCGCTTTATTGCTCATTATTATTTGGGAAGCAAGAATAGGAGTCAGCAGCCCGAGGGTTTAGGATTTAGTCCTCACTAAACAGCTCGTGGCATTTCATTGACACAACATTCCCAGAAGTAATCATATCCCAGCCACATGGGAATAGTTTAATTCGCCTGAACAAAAAGTGCTTTGCTAAACACTTGATATACATTCGGTGTTAATCCCTATAGGGTTAGCTCGGGCTTCTGTCGCCTCCGGGCTCAGGGCTCCGGGCTCCGGGCTCCGGGCTCAGGGCTCCGGGCTCAGGGCTCCGGGCTCCGGGCTCCGGGCTCAGGGCTTCGGGCTCAGGACTGCTTCTGCTCGGACGAATCATGCGCTTGGGTCAGTCCGAATGTTCGCGTAGCCCTAGCTTTCTTTTTCATTTCAACTCGAATGGTTGCAGACTAAATGGAACCTTATAGTTTAATGGTCGACAAGCCTCCTTTTTCGTCAGACATTTAATTTGAGATTTTTTTGTAAAAGTTTCAAAGATCATAGTTTCTTGTTTTTTTCCCATTGTCATTAATAATACGAATAATAATAATAATAATAATAATAATAATAATAATATTTTATTTTTATCATTAATAGCTTATTCTTATTAGCTTCAGCCATAAATCGGTATATTTCTGAATATTTTTTAAATGGGATTACTTTCAAATAAATCATAGTTAATAAAATGTAAAATATTCAGTTTAAAATTCAGTTTAAAATGTAAAAACTGTACATTTTTAATAGAACATCTACAACGGGAAATTCAATTTCTTTGTGAACTTTAACAAATAATTTTTATCTTTTATTTATTGTAACTTCACTAGTCTAAAACCTCATTCATTAGCTCTATAAAGTTAACTACTATATTTTCTGTATTGCTTTAATTGTGAATAACGTTTATTATATATATTTTTGCCTAACGAATACTAAAAATGTCAAATTCAATCGTATTAATCGTCGCGCAACATATAGCTAAATCAGTCTGTTAAAAATAAAATTTAAGAATTTAAATGCTGCCCATGTAAATGTGGATTCAATGTTGCAATAGTCTTGAGAATGCTTTAACGTTATGGTTAAAACGTCTCATCGACGACAGTCTGCGGACCTCAGGCTGAAACAACGAATTTTCAAGAATTTCACACAAATTTCTAAAGTTGAAACTTACCTCTCTGGGAAGTTACAGGGAAAACAATGTAGAGCGGTTAATAACTAACCAGAAGATTTTTTCCTCGATGTTTTTTTCGGTGTCCTATAGTAAACGAGAAGTATCCGAAATTGTTTACAGCTGGTCTGAAGTGAACAATGTTGTTGGCAATTCTAAAACGTGCTTCAGCCTTCGCGGGTCAGAACCAGGTAATCCCGCCCACCATCCAATCATGAACAAGACGAGATCAGAGAAGAAATGTATTGGTTCATTTCTCTGTCCATTTGAATATTCTCGGGCGAGCGGTATATGCACTCTGCTGTCAAGTTCAAAACATTTCTATCGATTACCCGTGCATTAGCAACAACAAACATGTAAATGTACTGTTTAAGAGATTTCATTATGGACAATTTTATGCCTTGTTTCCCATTAACACAATATTTAAACAAAATGTGCTTTTAATGTATTTATACTAGAATTCTTCAGAAGAAAGTAGAGTTGGATGAAAAAATGCTCTCTTTCACACATCTGGCTGTTTGTAAAAGACAACAACTAAAGAGAAATCTCTGTGGCAGAATCTTTCCTGGCCTGGTGAATTTAAAGAGACAGGACGCCATCTCAGCCTTTAAAATAGTCTGAAAATGACGGACGTAAGAGGATTAAAACAATAATGCCCTTCTCTTATTCAGGCTTTTCCCTATTTCTTTTTAGAGGAGGAAAACCCGTTTAGGCTGGAAGTAAGAAGTGGTTCTTAAATGTAAAGCTTGCACATTCCGTACAAATGCTGGCAAAATTTCAAGAGTTTCAAAGATTACATTTTAAGACTAATGTGGATATGTTGATTTTACGAGGGAAAAATACAAGTTTAAACTTTTTAATTAAACTTATTTCTAATATAGGCAAGGCAACTTAAACATTTAATTTCATTCATTTAATTTTGAAAAGGAAGCATGAAAATAATTTAATGGAAATTTACCTGACTGTAAATAAAGAGGGTTTTATTCAACCTATACATATATGTTAACAAACATCTGAGGAAGCAAGCTTCTGCGGAACTTCACTCAGAGAAAGCAGCCTTCATCCCAGAAAGCCTCTTTAAGATTATTTATCATCTTTCTCGATTAGCTGCCACTTTAGTAGAATATCTTCAGAACAAAACTTTATACTCTCTTTAATCTCAAAGGCATGCAGGCACATTGCTCAAGCATATTGAGCTGCAATACCAACTAAATAGCAAAAAGTCTAATGCAAAATGCTAGACAGTCTGCTTTTTTTAGATTCAGAGCTCTGAGGACTAGAATGTAACTCCCAAGTAGATCTTTTATTATGTTGTAATTATATATATATATATATATATATATATATATATATATATATATATATATATATATATATATATATATATATATATATATATATATATATATATATATATATATATATATATATAGCTATATATATATATATATATATATATATATATATATATATATATATATGTATATGTGTGTGTGTGTGTGTGTGTAATCTGAGGAGTAGAACAACATGCCAGGAGCAATTGTTGAAAATACATTTGCTTTAAACAATTAATTTTTTTCTCCTGAACTAAAATAATGACCATGACCAAAACAATTTACTTAATGCACAATCTTTCATAAGTAATGTTAGCCGTGGCTAAAATCTAGAATGTTAAATTGACACTGCTCTATTAGGTCTTACTCTAAAATAAACACTGAGCTGAACCATAAAACGTTTAAGTTAAATTCTTATTTTTTGCTACAATGTGATGAGGAAAATAGTTGTGATGTTTTTTTATAGTGAAATACAAAGTGTTTCACTACGTACAAGTTTTTTACTGAATAATCAGTGGTTAAGATGATAACGTGATTGATAATTTAACTAAGTTTGTGTTATTGTTTCACTATATTTAGAGTGTATTTGGTCCTACTCTGGATAGAGTAAATTTTACTGTGATATGTATGCACATGTTATGTTCATTTATGTATTCAAGTCTGCATATACATAATGTAGGTTTGCATGTATGTATGTCTTGATTGTTCATTTATCAAGTCAGTCATTAATCAAGTCATTCACCAGGCTGCTGTAGGGATTTATTTCTTTAAACTCAGTTAGAACAAATATTTATAAAGTGTAATAAATGGATCATTCTTTGGATTTTTCCTTTAAAAAAAGTATGCCCACATGCACATGTGAGTCCTCCACTGCAAGGGTTCATCGGAGCTTTCCTCAAATGCTTTGGCGTATTTCCAATGCTGAGAGCATTGACATATTGAAACTGGCAGCTGAGTTTCTTCTCTTCAGCCTTGGGCCGGACACAACAACACCTTTTGTGTTGGTTTAATCCTGGGGCTCCACTGTCTCCGCAACTCTGGGGGATAAAAGGACCATCAAACCACTACTTTAGAGGGAAAATCTTCCCTAATCCTAGCTTTACCTAAACAAAGGGAGGGGGGAAAACAAGAGGGTGGAGAGAAATTGAGCAGAAACAGGGCAAGACCCAGAGCAAAGTTCCATACAAATCATTTCCAAGGAGAAACAGCTTTTCTGACAGGCTCTCAGAGGGACTCCTAGTGACTCAAGGTGCCGAGTCACACAGAAACTTCTCTGTTAGATAATTGATGAGTTAAAACATTGTCTTGAAATGGTTTATTTTAGGAAACAAGGAGCTTTTAGGAATATCTTACCTGTTGTTATATTTGATACATGATAGCTGATGGCCATTCGACTTTTTCAAACTGTTTACAATTGGTGGAATATTAATATTTAAGCATTGAATAAGGTTTTTTAGTTAATGTAAACAAAAGAGAGTTTCTGGTTAAGGGTGAAACAGGAATATTCATTGGGAACAGATCCATTATGGTCTTTAAAAATGCATCATCGATGGTTTGACTAATAGCAAAATGATTCATCTCAGATATCCTATAAGTTGGAATGATTATTAGACTTAAAGGTGCAGAATGTGATTTCTCAGTGCGGGTGTTGACGTTTGAAATCAACAAAATTAACATGACCTTAAAGCAGGGTTCCCCAAAATCTGGTCCTGGAGGGCCACAGCCCTGAACATTTTAGTTGGAGCCCTGCTCTAATATGCAAACTACTCTAGCTTTCATGATGGTTGAACCAAAAATGTGCAGGTCTCCAGCCCTCCAGGACTGGATTTGGAGTCCCCTCCCTTAAAGCAAGAGTTCCTCATCTCAAATTTGATAACTTTTGTTGCTTGGCTGTTTGTTTTTGTTCTGACCAGCAATTTGAGAAATTGCATACGCACCTTTATTTAAAAAAAATTACAATGAAACATCATAGCATATTGGATTCCGACTGTTTCAATTCAGTCAAGGAATCCAGGCTTTAACCAAATGGGCCTAATACCTTCACAGAGCCAAAAACTGAATAAACCTGTCCACCAGACTCCTGGTTAGCTTAAAAAGCCCTCATTGAGCTCAACTAGCCATGTAATGAGGGAAAGCAACCTGTTGCAGTGAGAAACAAGAGAGAGAGAGAGAGAGAGAGAGAGAGAGAGAGCTCTCAGACGCTTGCCTAAACACAGATAATCCCTATAGCTGACTGTAGCAGCAGGGTACTAGTGAGGAGAGAAGTGATGGATGTGTTTGTCTCCTGATCTTTCTCTAATGATCAATTGATTTGCTGCCCCAAGGCAACTGCACACTCAAGATTTTGACTGATATTGTGGTAGTCAAACCCTGCTGAGGTCAGCCAGCGCAAATTATTTCCATATGTAATGTGTCCATGGACTGTTATTTTTGTCCGTCAAAACATTTCAACATCCTTTTTGATGGAAGGAGTTGTTCAAGAGATGCACAGCATGAAGATATGGGACTTTACATAATAGTGTTCATTATTTACGAGAGTACAAACTGAACTTACTAGGAAACCTAATTTAAAAGTAAAAAATATATAATTTTCTCAGAATCTCAGATCTGCTTGTATTGTGTTACCTGTTGTAATCGGAAATGCCAGTGAACGTCTCCTGCAAGTCAGTGGCTTGTGACAAAAATGGTTAATTTTGTACAATTTTTCTTAATCCACCCACACAATACACTGAAGAATTTGTTAACTTGCTGTTTTAATTAAAAATACATTTAATGTGACTAATTTATATATTTTCCTTTTGGGTATCAAAAATTTCTCATAATACCACAGAGTGACTCTGGCGTGTCTTATTTTATTATTTGTAACTTTTTGATTTTCTCAATTTTGGATTTACAAATAGTAAATAGCCAATAGTCAACATGACAAGACACCAAAAAACCAGAAAATTCTCCAGAAGACAGTTCCACAGTGTTGGTGCCGAGTCAGAGACCTGCAAAGCCCTGTTTCCCATCGTTTTAGTGCGAGTGCGTGGTACAGACAAAAGCTTTAACTGAGTGGAACAGAGTGAACGGTTTGATGTACATGGAGTTAAAAGTGATTTATGCAGGAGTAAGTTCATGGAGTGCTTTGTATGTGAGGGTTAAAATTTTTAAATCAACACAAAAGCATAATGGGAACCAGTGGAGGGATTGAAGAACAGGTGAGATGTGATCATGCTTTCTGGTCCCAGACAAAATAAGAGCAGCTGAATTCCAAACATACTAAAACCTGTTCAGAGTAGACCTAGAAACCCTGGTTAGGAGAGTATTACACTAATCCAGATGTGAAAAGATGAACACATTAATCAGTCTTTCAGGGTAAGAGAACTGTAGCAAAGTAATTCCTAAATCTAGCTACATTTCTTAGGTGGTAAAAAGAAGACTTGTTTGTGGTCTGAACAAATTGCTCAAAAGTCAGACACGGATTTAATGTAACACCAAGGTTCCTCATTTTGCTCGTAGTCTCTAATGGCAAGGCATTAAGGGACAATATAGGACCCAGATGTAACACACCCTATTTGATGTAAGGTACCATTCAGCAATACTTCAGTTTTGCCACTCAGCCACTTCAGTTTGCATTCATCCATGTCTAAGTTATTGAGACACTGTTTGAGATGTTGTTCAAATTTGAAAAGAAAGTCAATTTGTGTGTCAGCATAAAAAAACTGATAGTTAAGACAGAGAGAGCAAAGAAGATGCCCAAGTGGAGAAAAATAAATATTAAAAGTAGAGGTCCAAGAACAGAGGCCTGCAGACAATTAAAAATCTGATAAGAAACCAAAGTAAGCAAATAACAAAAAAATCTTCTGTTTAAATTCTGTAAATTTACCTAAATATTTTCTTTGACAAAAGCCAGAGCTCTTTGAATCAGGCTGGGAATAATCTGTTTCCAGTGTGCTCTGTGATCCTGCAGGGATTTGCAGAAACACTCACCCGTGACTCAGATCTACATAATCATTTTAACTCTCTCTCCATTCCTTCGCTTGATTCTCCTGCTGTCACTTTAGGTTCAGTTAAAACTGATTTGGGTTCTTTAATCTGGTCGCATTTCTTACACTTTCAAAATCTCTCATATCGTAAGCAGATTATTTCATTTATAATTGATTGAGTGCATTTCCTGGAGTGCCATTTCAAAGTTGCTGAATTGAAGATGTATTTAATTGCCCAAGCAAGCAGAAAAACATTCATATTGGTGGGCAGCAATGCCAACCAAGAGCTTGACTCCCATGTTGTGGGAAATCTCTAAGACTTTCTTCAAAAAGCAAAAGAAGACAATTTCATTAGGTAACTGAAATAGGCCAAACTATGATCACATTTTTCAGTAGTGAAATGTATGAATGTCACAATGAATTTCTATAAAACTCTAGAGAGAGAGATTATTCTCATGTAAACTATAAATTAAACTAAAACCGTAAATGATCAGAATTTGGAAGTAAAGCTTTTTTAAAATAGAAAATGCTTTATTGAATACCTAATGTATTAAAGTTTGAATTTAAAAATTACATTAACTATTTTTTACTGAATCCTAACTGATCCATTGCAGTAAGTTGCTTTCTTGAACAACTTGCAGAATTTTGTGGTTTAAAGAGAGCAAATACAAGGCTACCAGATGCCTTTAAAAGCATTTAACCAAAATAACACCAACTAGACCAAACTCAACTATAAGGTAAAAACAAATGCCCGTTATGACCAAACCAAATTGAAATAGTCAAAACAAACAACAAGACACAATCGGTAGGCCTGAGGGTGGCAGGTGGAGTACATCAACCAATCTGGCAACAAGAACCTTTCACTTGGTGTTTTTCACATCTTTTATATTGGTGGTTTCTTCTTGGCCACATTGCACAACAAAGCAGAACAAAACCTTGTCTTCAACCAAACAGGAAATATGAACAGAGTATACACTCAAAGTATTGTTTTCAAAAATAAAAATCTAAAACCTTCAGAAGGAGTCCATGGTGATCACCAGCACCAGAGAGCCCAGCTGCTAAGAAACCATTATGCACAATTACTCGACAATGCACAAATTCTCGCCAAAACATAAAGTAATAGTAGCACAAACACATGAGGTAACACAACCATGTCATAGCTAAGTTGTCAATATGTATCTTAAAGAGGTCAAATGATCTGCAATTATCAAGTAATGAAAATGTATAAGGATGTTTACTGGTCAACCATTACAATTTACACAATTTATTATCAATCGTATGGGTTGCTTAGACATGCCAGTTTAAAAAAAATG
Source organism: Danionella dracula (assembly GCA_900490495.1). Classification (NCBI taxonomy): domain Eukaryota; kingdom Metazoa; phylum Chordata; class Actinopteri; order Cypriniformes; family Danionidae; genus Danionella; species Danionella dracula. Next base: position 8,452,274 of record UELW01000996.1, read on the forward strand.
CAGGTAAGATATATATTTGAAAGTGAAAAGTAAAAGGGACCAGTTGGCCAGATATGGAGTGACCCATACCCTGAATTTTTGCTCTGCATTTTACCCTTCCCAGTGTACACACATGGCTGCCGTACCCAGGGAGCAGTCAGGAAACTGGTACCTTGCATAAGGATTTCATCACTCACACCAGCATCAACTCTGTGGATCTGGGGTTCGAATCTGCGACCTTCCGATCTCAAGTCGATCTCCTTACCAACCAGACCACAACTGCCCTCTATTTAAATTTTTTTAAATTGTTTAAAAACTGGAAATTTGGGTGGCGTGTTTTCACTTTTTCAAAGAGACATTTTTTTCATAAGAATGGCAGTAGCAGTGAATGACATCACATTTATTCAGAATGCTTGCATTACGAGGATAGTAAATGTAATACTTACCCTGTGGAGTGAAGCAGAGTCAGAGATGGTTGCATTACTGAGATCTGTGACCTTGGAATTTTCAATACTACATTTCCAAGACACATCTTTTGTCGTCTTAAAAACTCAATGTTTTAAAAACTGTGCAGATTCAAGTAGTTTTTACAAAACGACCAATACATTAAAAAAAGTCACATTTCCATTCACAGGTACTGTAAAGAAATATAGCATTTTTAACCTACTCATTTTTGCTGACTTCCTTGAATAAGTACATGAGCCCCATTATTGGTCTAAATTAAATCTTTGATTTCTAACTGAATTTTCTGCTTGTTTTGAGTATGTCAGTTTTGATGGCATTTTAGTTTTACAAATGTTACTTAAATAACCAAGAACTTAAACAACACGATTATTTTCATACCGTTCATGTACACTTTTATGTCTAAGCTTTATTCTAGCTGTTCTTTAGTACTTAAATAGAGAGAAACCATAACAGTCTGCAAAATATGGTTAGGTGGTCGGATGAGTCCAGGTAAGAAATCTGTATGTCTGGATAGAAAAGTGGGACATCTGTACAAGTACCCATCAGGACAATTGCCTATTTGGGAGACCTGTTATTTGCAATGTACTGAGGCTGCAGAAGCTGGTCAAAATGTTCATAGAATGAGGTCAGGCTTTGTAATAAACTAAATGATCTGTAATGGCATGGGATTGGTTAAAGGAGTATTGGACATAGTTTTTCCCCAATAGCCTGGTGACATTGTGCACTGGTTCAATAGACAATGTGCACAATATCGATGTAAAGGTAAAGTCAAAGGATACATGTAAACTAACTTCAGAAGTTTTTTAAATTATTAAATTAAATTCAATATAATAAAACGTTTTATTTGTGAAAATGTAGATGGATGCAACCATTATTATTTACTTTATCTTCAGATAGAAGATTTTTCAATAATTTTCATATACGTTCATATTTCAGATCTTTCTAATCAGGATGGCTCAGCCTCACTCTTAACCCTGTGAGGGCACAGCACATTTTCAGAAACTCAGATTTTCGTCTTGCTGATCATTTATGAGTGAAATGAGTTTTGACAGTGAGAAGGATGCCCCCCACTACCCCCAGTCTCAACAGGGCCATGGCCAAATGGGATCATAATCCTCTTAGTGCCCATCCTTATTAAACACCTCTTGAAATGACATGAAAGGCTCCAGCAGGGGGAAAAAAGTGCCATTATTCACCAAAAATAGATTCCTTCGCTTCTCAATGTACAGTGTGTATTTTAATTTTGGTTTCATGACAAGTGTGTCTAAGACTCCTTAAGAGTATTGCAGACTATGTGGGAAACTCTTCCATTCAAACTGTAAAAATTTTGAGCATTTCAATGGCCATGGATCGGAATGTGAAAAAATTTTGGAGACATTTTGTGTTCTCTTAAATTTGAATTCATACAGTTTCAAGGTTACAAAACTGTCATGATCTTTTAAGATGAAAATGTTTTTCTCAGGTTTAAGCAGGAATAAGGCTTGTTAGTACATTATACCAGCAAGGTTCATGGTCTCTTCTAGTGGCACAATTCAAGAAAGGAATTAGTGGGATGAAGTGATTGCAGATTGAAGTGCCACCGGGATAATAAAAGCCAATTTTTACCCTTAACTTAATAATAGTAGTAATAATAATAACAATAGTAATATTAATACTTTTTATTTGAGGTGCCTTTCTGGACACTCTAGGCCACTTTAAAACAACTTAAAACAAGTACAGTACATTGATACATACTCCTAAACATCTGCTCCTTAAAGGAAAGAATACATAAAGCAGATAAGGTTCTGCTTGGTGAAGTTTTGACTGAAAGTCATCCTGTTAGCCATTGCAAACATTCCACAGAAGACTCGCGCTGATTATAATGCAGAAACTTGCACAAAAGAGAAGGGTCAAGTATTAAAACAGTACTTTTTTCAGCATAAGTGTCTCAAATTAATGCACCACTTGGGCACTAGAATTTGACCCAATTGAAACACTCCAAGCAGGTCTTTCTTTAATAAAGGAAAAACTAATAACAAAACTTCTTCTCAGTATGAAGTCTTTAAAATACAAAACTGAAATTTCCCTTTGAAACTGTTTGTAAATAGTTGTATTTGTACATATGGAGCTATTGAGGGAATAGTATTACTCAAACTAGAAAGGTTCTTCTGATCAAATACTCAAAATTGCATCAAACTGTTTTGACCTTTATTTAGAGCAGGTTAAAGAAAGATAGACAGGCATATTGTCCAACCAAAACATATTATTAAGGAAAATCGATACTATTTCCAGCTCATTACATTATATTATTATAAATTAATCAGACTGTATATCAGCTTTATTTAGCCCACTTTAATGTTCACGTGAATTATAAATTTATAAACTAACCAGCACTTATGATGGCAAAACAACTCAAAAGTAATTATTAAATTCATGATAAGATGAAGCGGTTGGTCAGTGTTGGTGTTCATTCATTCATTCATCTTCATGTCGGCTTTATTCCCTTTCGGGGTCGCCACAGCGGAATGAACCGCCAACTCTCTGGCATATGTTTTACGCAGCGGATGCCCTTCCCTGCCGCAACCCATCGCTGGAAAAAGTGTTGGTGTTTCTGTCTCTTAATCAAAAGGTGGCCAAACTGGTGTTCTTGTGTTCTTTTGGTTCTCGTTGTGCTTACTTACCTCCAACAGTTCAATAATATGCATGTCACCCTGGCTTTTTAGTCTGAAATTGGCCACAGGAAAGAGTGAGAGTGTTGGTGAGTGTATGAGATAACAATGGGACAACCCTGTTCTGATCTGAGCTACAAGATGAAGTATGTTCATGTGACTCCAACATCATAACAAGCAGCTGGTACAGAATAATTTATTAAATATTGAAAAGACAAAACAAACAACTGGTATAAAAAGATAGGAGAACAAAAAAAATCACAGAGAAAATACAGCCGCCTCATTAAATGTAGAGTTTGAAATGCAAGTTGCAGTGTTGGAACTATGGCTGAGCTGTCAAAGCTGCTTCACTGGGTTCACTCTTCAGGGTTTAAATTCCTTATATACTTCCTGTCTGTCTTAAGCTAGTGTGAGGACTGTATTATCAAGCTCCTGTCAGAATGTCGCATGCATATTAAAAATACCTGCAGTTTGCCTTCACTTTGACCTGCTCTGGCTTCATCCAAACACACGCTTGCCTCTTTCACACAGATGTGATGCACAAGAAGGCTTTCTTTAATCTTCCGCACAGAAATGTCTCCAGTGTAAAAGAGTTTAAGCTTCTTCAATAAATAACACAAATTCTGTTCATATAGAAGTAGGTTATTTAACAGTATTGATGTTTATTTTTTAATCTTTTATCTATGCTAGCATGTTGACTTTGAAAACAACTTCTAAGTACATTTTTACCCTTGCTTGTCTCATTTTTGTGTGGTCTAAAGAAAGACTAAGCCATATGTTCAGAGTGACCACCAGAGCTTGTTTAACAGAAGAACTCACAAGAATGAGGTTACTTAAAAGCTAAAGTACACATTAGTCTGTGGTTTCAAATGAGGAAAGAGCTCTGAGGGTTTCTTTGGGAGGGAATTGACAGGAATCTGAAAGAGAAGGTCAGAAAGTCAGTGTTTGACGGAGTGTTGTGTCACAAGACTATCCTGACAGGAATCTTCGGATCTGTAATCTGTCACACCTTCCTTCCATAAACCCAGCAAAGATTCTCACACCTCTCTGTCAGAGTTAATATTTGCTGTGACCTCTTGTACAGAGCAAGAGAGTCTTTGTATCTCCTAGTGTATTGAGCATGACGGCTTTATAAAGGGGTTTCAAACACGCCTGTGTCATGAACTCATCGTCTCTAAGATTCCACAATGTTTATTATGGACTCGTTTTCCTCTAAATCCTGGCCAAGATAAAATGTTATCAAGCAAATGAGAGATCTGATCATTTAAACTGGAATATGAACTAAATGAAAGCAATAAAATGTTGTGAATCTGAGGTGGCTTTACTAAAACACAGTATACATCCAACATTGACAATGATATCATATTTAAAAAAAAATTTAAGTAATTATATGATTTGCTTAAAAAAATCTGTTTATAGGGCTTTCCCTCTATTTTCCTCTCGCAATCTTCAGGTGGAATTGACCTGTACCCTCAACCCTTAACATTTTTACTTTTGTAAGAAATTATGTGATTATGGGATACTTTTTCACTCCCATCCTTCAACAGTTTAGCTGGCTTCCGGCTTCCTGTAAAATTCTGCTGTCAGTTCAAAATTCTTCTTCTCACATATACGTCTCTGAATAGCTCCACTTCTTCCTATCTCAGGGACCTTCTCTCTGTCCGCTCACACTCACAGTCACTCGAACTCTACCGTCACACTCACCCGCTCTCCTTGTCATAGATCTTCTCTTGGTGAGTAGGGTTGGGTCAATAGATAATGGCAACTTTTATCGCCGATGGCAGATAGACATTGCGATGCCGAGTCACAATCAGTGATCCTCCGGCTCTTCTTCCAGACTCGCCATTATAACTACAGCTATTATAGCTATAGTTTTTTTGGCTCTTAGGTTTATATATTGGTTGGTTTTATGTGCTCCCTTCTGTATCTTGAGTTAAGCAAGGCTGCTTTGCGTCTCATCCTCTCGGTGGCATTATTGATATTTGCCTTCGATATACTCTACTCCCTACACCACTATACACGTGTCGCATATGGCTGTCTGCTTTCATTCTGTCTGAAGCCAAAGTATAGTCCATACCCCAAAGACAATACTTTGGCTTCAGACAGAATGAAAGCAGACAGCCATGAGACACGTGTATAGTGATGTAGGGAGTAGAGTATATCGTAGGCAAATATCAATATCAATAATTCAATAATATCAAATAACTATAATTTGGCCGATGGCAAATTGATCGACATCGCCCAACCCTATTGGTGAGGCTGCTCTCTGGAACAGCCTGCCAAATGAGATGACCAGCAGTGACTTGCAAACTTTTAAATTCTGGCAAAAAATATTTATATTTACATACAATTGCGTACAATCTCTCACTCTAGCTGAGTGTTCCTGTGCTTTGTATAGCCTATGTTACACTGTTGCTATGTATTTTCTATGTTTTACAATGTTGTTCACTTGTTTTATGTAAGGTGTTCTGGGGTGGCTTAAAAGGTTTCAGTAAATAAAATGTATTATTATTATTATTATTATTATTATTATTATTATTATTATTATTATTATTATTATTATCATCATCATTATTATAACAAATATATTTCTGCATGCAAAATAAAAGCTTATGATACACCTCTCTTCAAAGGACTTTTGCGTTAAAATGTGTCATATACAGTCAATATTAAAACATATCAGACATTAAAAGTTTGTGAACAAGAGAAAGTGTGGATGTTGAGTTTCTGTTAAATAATTATTTTGCATTTAAAGGTTGTGGTGAGTCTGGTAGCAAGTTACTTTTTACTTTTGTGAGCTTTTATTACACATTAAACTTTAGTGAATGCATTATCAATTTTAACAATAATTAATGTTAAACATATACAGTCACCTCAAACACATCTTACCTAATGATGCTATCATTTGTCTCTCTTTCCTCATTTAGTTGACTTACACTGGCCTGGAGAAACCCACAAAGTGCTACAGTGCAGACCAATGGCCACACAATAGTACTGGATAAGTGCTGAGGCTGCAGGCCCCCTAGTTGATTAAGCGTAAAGCAGGTTTTCAAAACATGCAGGCAAGCTAATGAAACTCTGCAGGGCAGCGGCTTCACCCCTTTACACCCACCTGAGAACCCCATGCGACCGAATAAGGTTTAAATCTAAAGTTAAATCCCTCTCTCTCTCTCTCTCTCTCTCTCTCTCTCTCTCTCTCTCTCTCTCTCTCTCTCTCTCTCTCTCTCTCTCTCTCACACACACACACACACACGTGCGCACGCACAGTTACAACATTTGCCTTAAAAACATGATCAATTTCCAGCTATAACTATCTAGAATGTGTCAAATCAGAGATCCAACTAAGGTAACACCCTCACTAAAATATCTGCCAGATCGAAAGTAATTACAGAGTATTTAAACATTTTGATGGAATTAATCATGAAAAGGATGTTGGTAATGTTACATTTTATGAAATTAATCATGTTGTACCTTTTGCACAAAAGTTAGTTTACCATCATAAATAAACTAATATTTAAACTATAGGGTAAGCTTTTTTATCTTCTAAAGCAGCTGTCAGGTAGACCAGCAGCACACACGCCGAGAATCAGTAAAGGAATGTAGGTTAGTGTGAATGCTCCTGCTGTTGACTTTCTCCTCATGGGGAGTTTGAGGCGTGCAGAAGTAGGACATATATGTTCAGAGGCTCCTGGTCCCTCAGCTTCGCTTCAGGAGGGGGTTCTAATCTCAAGCTATCCATTGCCTCTAAGATTTATACATTCCCAGCAATCTAGGATTCTCAAATCCGTCTTGATTCTGTGGGTCTGCGAGGCTGGCGTGGTGATGGGGTGGGAGGGGGTTTGAGTTGTTTGTGGTGTCCTTTAGAAAAAGAGCTTATGGGTTCAGTAGAAGAAACGTGGGGAGCTAATGTGAAGATTTGAGACTTGGCCTCCTCTAAGCTCTGTTTGCTTGAGCCGTTTGTGGGGTCCTGGTCGTACTAAACCCAGATTAATATTCCTTTATATCCAGCACCCCAGACACACAAATATACACGCACAGAGGAATCAGCCCCCCTCCAAACACTCACACATACAGAGATGCATGCTCTTTTTTTTGGCCATAATCGTCTTCAGCCTCTAATCCAGAGCTCCTCATCTTTGCTGTTATCTCCCCGTCAGCACCTTTCTCACCAGTTATTTTCTTATGGAGAAAAGCAGGAATGACTCTCCTGTTTGCATTTTCATTGACCCCATGCAGATATTTCAGCGACGGAGGTGTAAGAAATTGTATATTGGCATTAAATATTTGATTTGCGTGTACAGGGTGCACAATCTAAACATAAATAATTACAAACTATTGTTATATTATTCAAAATAAATTTTAATCTGTGCTTGAGACTATTTTAACACTATACATGTTTTACTAAAATGTTTTTGAAGAACTAATTAGCTGCTTATTTAGTGCTTATGCCCAGTGTGATTTTCAGTTTTTAGTCTGAATTTAGATCTGAATAAAGCTACGAAATTGGTACCAATTTCATTTTGTGAAAGTCAAATTCCTGGAGGGCCGCAGTTCCTGCTGGTTTTGTCCCAACCCTATTTCAAAAGACACTCCAGAATTTTGATACAAGCCAAGAGAAGCTTAATTAGTGAGATCAGGTGTGTTTAGTTTGAGTCCCTTGCTTTAACTCTTTCAGACCTGAATTTTTTTCCAGTTTTCAGAAAAATGAAAAAGTTGACAAGATCTGAGGAAAATCTGTCAGCTGCCGTATGAAGAACCTCCAAAGCTGAATATTATTTTTTAAAATTGTGAATGATTTGTTGTTTATTCAACTCAATGAATGTGTTTCCAAGTTCCTATGTTTCCTCCAGAGTTTTCCCCAGTCTCCTAGACTCCAAGTTATTTGTTCCCAGTCTCTGTGGTCCTTCCTGCTCCAACCTGAAGAGCAGTTTTGGTCTGGTGGGTCAAAAGGTTGTAGATTCAAACCCCAGATCCACAGAGTTAAAGGAGGTGTGAGTAATGAAACACTTGCTCGCCCATCTTCAACAACTGCAGCTGTGGTGCCCATGAGCAAGGCACCAGTTTCCCGACTGCTGCCTGGGTGCCGCAACCATGGCTGTCCACTGCTCCGGGTGTGTGTTCACAGTGTGTTTGTTCACTACATTGTGTGTACACTGGGATGGGTTAAATGCAGAGCACAAATTCTGGGTATGGGTCCCTCCATATCTGGCCAACAGGTAAGTTTCACTGAAGGGATACTCCAATCACCCTTCAGATCTATAAAACCACTGGACTAAGTACGAACTTTATACGATTGCTCAGTTCCTCGTTAATAATAGCTGGCTACAATAAACATTGTTAATATCTGAAGAACTTTTTTTGGTCTGTGGGGGAAACTGAAATACGTGGCAAAAACCACAGAAGTGTAAAAAGTACCATGGAACCTTTTCAAGTGGCTGAAGAAGCTTGATGAGTTTGTGCTTCTTGTGGACTCTATATGTGACCCTGAGAAGACCTTAACTGGCATTGAACTGATGACAGTGTTAATTGAGGATAGTGGGAATACTGGGAGGCAGTATTAATTTTTTGTTGGTGATTAAATGAACAAGTTATCAAGTCCATTGATTGAAAACATTGCATTTGTAAGGCGAAGGCATCCAAAACTGGGCTTTAATTGCTTATTTTCTGTACATTGTTTATGCTTTAACCCATAAGAACTTACACCTCCTATTTCATAATGCCAAACTATGAGTGCTAAAAATGAAAATCAGCAATTGAGCTAAATAAGAAACTTTTCACAACTGTCATTTGAGTTCATATGGGTTAAAGTGAAATAACTAATGACACTGTGTTTCACCTTCCAGCTGATACAGTAAAACCCAAGCCTCATCTTATTCAGAAAGAGCCTTCAGCGTTTCTGATCTGCCTCTGCTCAGCCTAAAAGCTTCTTCCTTTCCGCTTTGTCTTTTTCTCTGCTTTCTCATCCACTTTTCTCTTCTCCAGTGTTAAGTCAGTCAAAGTGAGAAAACAAAGGAGAACAAAATGAGAAAAAAGAGGATGAGTTTCAGCAGACTGAAAAGCGTCTCTAAACCAATTACGTAAGTGTCTTTTATCCACTAGAGCTTTGTCTTGATCAGCTTTGAATCTCTTGAAACTCTCCCCAAGATATCAAACGGATGGATCACAGTTTCAGTCTGAAGTAAGAGGCTTTATCAACAGGGAAATTTAGTTGTTCTAAAAGTTCAACATAAATTAAAGAGTTTGCTTCAACAACCATTAAGTTTAATTAACCAAAATACTATTTAACACTTTATCTTTACGTCTGCCTCTTTCAGTTTGTCAAAGAATGATACAGACTTATGGATTGATTATTTAAGATGGCATGGCATAAAACAAATGTGTTCTTCCAATGAATCTGTGTTTTACAAATATAATTGTCAAATTGGCAAATAAAGTTCCTCAAATTGAAGCCATTTGCATCAGTTTATTTTGTCTCAAATAAGCTGTTTTGAACTGCACAGTGCAAGTTTTATGTGAAATAGTTGGCTCTAAAAATAGCTTTATTTGTTAAACGCATATTGCATAAAACAGATTTTTGAAGATGACACTTGCATGAATGAAGGATTTCTGTAACCACAGAGCTTATTCTCTTCAGAATTACTGTGAAGAGCTTTCCACTAGTTTTGTTTCTAAGGAGCCTAAGGCAGATATAGGCAGAACAATCAAGGTGATGGGTCAAGGGTACCTCTAATCCTAACATTCTTTATCCTGACATATAATATGACTGGAAACCATGGAGTTCATTTTCAGGAAAAGGTATAAACATCAAACATATCGTGTGTCATGAAAGTGGCTTTAAAACATTTAGTGAAGCGAGTGAAGATGAAACATTAAATCTGTGATTTAAAAATGTAATGTGATAAAATTTCTAACAGCACCGGACATCCACTTGGTGGGATCTGCATTAATATCATCCCAAAACTAAGAAAAAAAAAACCTTGACTGTGATTCGTCATGCCAGCCTCTCAAAACCAGTTAAAGCTTGTAGCAGGTCTTTATTTCAGTGTTTGATTAATCGAGTTCAGTGTTTGTACTCACTTTGATAAATCACACCTTTAACCCATCTTCAATCTACTCGATTAAGTTAAACATGTAATCGGCTTGTTTTTGTATTTGATGGCTGTGGAGATGAACAAACGAGTTTGTTCTTTTCTAGTGGACCACTCTCACTCTGTCTCTGGGGAAAGAGGTCACTCAACCACCCTCTCCTTGAGCCACTCGTCTTTTCTACCATGTTACAAAAAGTGCACACACAAATAGAGTGAGGTGGAAGGGGGACATCAAATCAACTCTGTCACAGATGATTGAGTTCGGTCATCAAGAACACCAGAGCTACAGACAGACAGAAAGACTGGCATCATAATGGATTCCTATTAACCCGGACAAACATCTGTCCTCTGATGTGTTCCTGTCTTTTGATCGCCTGTGGGTCATACTGGTAGTTTAGACTAATAGGCAAGTGTTGTCAGTTTTATTAACATTTTTCTGATATTGGAACCATGATGGTGATGGGGCAGTAGTTTTCTCTCTCTTGTGTTCATCGATTAAATAATATTTGTTCTTAATATTCTTTAAATAGTCTACCACTGCTTGCGCGATTGTGATTGGAAGGCCAAAAATGAGCCAATTACATTCAGACAGGTATCAATGCAAATCAGAACCAAGACCTTTCTGTATGAGAGGCAACAGGGCCAAACAGGTAACCCAAAACAAACAGCTTTAAATCTCATGAAAATCATGGTCTTTACAATCTCAAATTCAGATTTATTCTGGCTTAAAAAATTAAAGCAATATTGTAACACTTTACAATAAGATAACATTAATCATAATTAATCAATGTACAAATTAGCCATGATTTTATAATAAGTTAACAAATATAATAATCATGGACTATGATTAATACTTTACTACATAATTAATACATAAAGCACTACGTCAATTAATGTTTATTTCTGATTATTAATGAATGAGTAAATCAATTCATTCATTCATGAATTTATTTGACTCATGTATGGGTTTAACTAGCTGAGCCATTATGTTATTGACGAGCTTTGTTCATATTTATATTTTTTATTTCAATGCACAATGTAAAATATATAAAGTATAATTGTCTGGTATCACAAACGTGATTGGCGAGCAGTGGAGAAGTGTACTAGTCAAGCTATCGGCATGAAGAGTATGGGACCAGGAAGCGATCTTTGAAGATGAGCCGAAAGTGTGGAAGAAACTTATGTTAATTGATTAATTAACCTCATTAAAAATGAAAACTTCGACCCCATAAAGACTACACTCACCACAATTACATCTATTAGAGCACTTTAACAGTACAAATTTGTTGCATACAAATATATGCAGCATTCTTAGTATGACAGTTAAGGTAACTATAGCCACAAGACTAAACAAACACTATAGCTGGACACACCTTTTCAAACTAAAGAAAAAGTATTGTGCAAGCTAACAAATAATTAATGCAGTCAACAAAATGTATGCCCCCCCACCTTCCCCCTCTTATTTTTTTTTTCTTGCTACCAGAAGGATAACTATGTTACTCTCAAGAGTCTAATATTATGAAATGTTGGATGAGTGTCGCTGCGAAAGTGTTGGGTCCCTTTTGAAAAAAAATTGGGACTGCTGCACATTTGCATCTCCACACTGTCACTGCAGGCTAGTTACTGGCTTCGAAGAAATTAAAGTTAGTTGGTCAGCAATTGGGCTCCAAGAATTTGTTTGAGTTGCTTGTTTAGTTAACAAGAATCTTTAATACACCCGTAACTATTCATAAGTTAATGTTTAACTTATGCATTGAATAATGATGTTATGTCACCTTATTTTAAAGTGTTGTGTTATCCATTATTTTGATAAGAAAACAACATCTGTATTACTTTTTTATACACCTTATCACCATATCGCATAGCAAAACTGGTGTTATTGTTGTTTTTTTAAACACAACTCAATAAAAAGGCAGTTTCCATCAAAGAGATATATAAATATCATAAATATAATAAATATCAGAGACCAGAGTATATGATCAGCCAAGTAACTTGATGTAAATTGCATCAAGCAACATCATGCCGACACGGCTGAGCGGCTACAGTTTGTCCTGTTCATGACACTGATGAATGAAAGATTTTCAGAGGAGTCAATTGCAGGAAAATGGGGTTGTGTAGATGGTGACATGCTCACCCTTCGCTTCAGTGGTCACAAAAGAGAAAACTGATGGCCTCACTCAATCTTAGCTCCATCAGACCAACAGACGCTTGGCACCTCTCATCTCCACGTCCTTTCTTTTTTGGCTCTGTAAGACTGCTTACCTGATTATCTGCGAATGTGTCAGTGTGTGTGCCAGTCTTGAGTGTTGTCAGGAATCCAGCTGTACCTGTTAGAATAATCTACTTCAGTAAACTTCAGAGAATCAATTAGTCTAACCCTCATCCTGCAAGCGAAGACGATTTCCCTCGACTTGAGCTGCAAACACCTTCTATCACCAGTCATTCTGCCTCTTAACACCCGACTCCTTTACTCTGAGCCGGGATAGCTTTGACTCTAAGCCTCGAAAAAGTTGACAACTCAAAAGTGCTTTTCTCTCTGTGGCCCCTCTCTCCTTTCAGCCTGACGCCAAAGAAGTCTGGATTTGTTTTCCTGCATCAGCCCATTCTGGCATTTCATCCCCAATTAAATAAACAATCTTTTTGAGACGAAAAAATAGAAGGAAACCTGTGCCTCTATACTTTCTTTTGTCGTTTTGGAAAATGAGCCTCTTAAGAGAAATCATTGTGGCCTGTTGTTTTAAAATGCATAAAAGGAAATGTAAACCTTCCTCCCTCCTCACGGCTAAAGTGGCTCCTGGGTTGGAACAAACACCTCATTGAGGGGTCAAATTTAATCCTCACCGCCTCAAGCTTTTGTATTCAGATTAGAGACTAAGGAGGATTTGCAGCCGCTCGAAGCCTCTTGTTTAAAGGCTGTGTTCCCCACTTAACTTGCAATTTACCTGTCACTTAAGCTTCGTGTGGAGATGGAGCCACCTCCTCAGAAGAGATTCAATGCTTTTTGCCTCTTCGCTTCTCAATAAGTACTTTTCCCCTGATTCTTACATGTGCAGAAAGAGCTGAAGACTGATTAGAAGAATCAACGTTGCTAATAAGTTGGAAAATAGAAATAACAACACAGTACCTGTACTACACTTGAAAATGTTATTAAATTGGTCATAAATGTGTACTGATTATTTTATGCAGGTGTGAGCTGCATGTTTTAAGTAGAATAAGGAAACAATTATGCAATTGTTAGAAAGGGTTTTGAGGGTTTTTTATCCAAATTATGATGAACAGATTGGAATCCTTTTTCATGAATATGGATGATGAAAGTGTTTTTTAATGGTTTATGATATTATTAATAGTTGAAATTCATTAATTTTCTGAATAGTTTAGTATACTGTTAAATCAGTTTATACCAGTAGCATTTTGTGGCAGGAGGAAAAATACAAAAATTATTTGTGTGATTTTCCGCATTTAATGCCAACAGAAAATTTTTTTTTTTTCAGGATAATAGAGTTTGCTTTCTTTCAGACATAAAGTTCTATAATAATCCATAATAATCAAGTCTGTAGCATGACCGTTGTTTCACATTGTACCTCAAAAAAGATAAATTTTCAGATGAAAATGATCAAAACCTGTAAAATGTACAGAAATGCTTTTGGCATTTATATATTCAGACACCACATGTACAAGGGTTCAAAATAACATATGCATTTCTATTCTTTTAAATAAAATAGTTTTCCAATAAATTATTTACAACCAAACTGCCCAATATGACTAAAAGGGTCATGTATGAGAATGTTAAATGTCAAAAGTGAATGGTAGAGTGAACAAAAGCCTTGGTGAGATTTGCATGAATGTTGATAATTTCACTAACAACTTGTTATTATAAGTAATAGTATTACTAACTATTATTTTACGTTACATTAATTTTAAGGTACCTTGAGAAAAAAAAACAACAACCTCAATTTACCTATATTTCTATTCTATTTATATTATCCTAAAGTTTCTTCGCAAAAGTTACTCTTAGGAAAAAAATAATACGCCTTCTAAAGGCTTGAGTGGTGAACATTTTATGGCAATATAAATATAGCTCTGCTGCCCTCTGCTGTTTAATTTAAACTTTCGGCGCGTAGATATTAGCTACATTACTTGTTTGATTACTTTGAAATGATCTGAAAATCAGAAATGTTAAAAAAAAAAAAACATTTCACTAACGCATAACTTTTATTTTTCCTCGTGCATTATTAATATGTTTTTGTTTAATTAATTTCTAGTTACAAAATTATGAGAAGAATGGTTATTTTTTATCACAAAATAATTTTATTTTTGAATGTAAGAACGTCATGTGAGAATATTTGTTGTCATTTCAAACTAACATAATGATTAAGCTAACGCTGCTGATTTACAAGCCATCCAAGTTAAAAGAAGAGCTTCATAATATGTGGGAGGACCACTTGAACCCTCACCTGTAACCTAGGCATGTCTTATTTTATTTAATGTTTTGTCTAATTTTGTCTGGATTGTCATATTGCTCCAAGCTACTGTAGGTTTTATACAAGTCTTTCAAGCTAATGTTAACTATCAGGAGACAGTAATAGACTCACTAATACCAATTTTCCTTTTAAATCCCTTATAAACCTAAATAAACATAATGTTGTTTTTTATTGTAAAATTTGACATTCAACAACATAGAATATTGTGTACGTTCGAGAACATAGAATATCCATAATGTATAATGAAAATGTTTAAAATGTTTTGATTTTAAAGAACAACTAAACATTAAATTTGTTAGCTATGCAAGACTATTGTTGTGGTAACATTTCTGCTCCCTGATACATGATGCTATGCGAAAGGATATGAGATCGCTTGTTTGTCATGTCAGTTAAACAACCTCATTTTTGGGTCTTGACCAAAAAAAGCAGCCAAACCCCCAGACATTCCCTAAAGATCTGGCTACACGAGACCACCACAGGCCTAATATGTGGGTGTGGTTATTTATACTATTCTATAGTTAATGGATAAGTTTACTATAATTCAACAAATTAGCCAATCAAGTATTATGGTTTTACAGTTGTTAAAAGCAGGGGTGCATATCTGGCCAATATGAAGTGTACACCATGATATGATTAAGTTCTATTTTCACTTAGTGAATGAGTAGCTGTGCAAATAGATTTATGGACGTTAGATACATGTAATGAAACAATAGACTAGACGGTACAATATTTAGCAGATGCATATTTCCAAATCAGATTTTCAGACCCCCAGTAAAGCAATACTCTTAAGTTAAGACTTAATAGATAAATTCTCACTTTGGAGAGTTTTACATTTTCGGATCTTTGGGGAAAGTGTTCTCAAACGGGGATTTCTTACTGTGTGTTCACACCAAGTAGGGAAGTTGTGTGATTTACGATTGAATAACATGTTCACTCACTAGGAAGAGGTGATCTTTGAACGCTGTTCAAGCTGTTCAGAAACTGAAACTTCATCTGAAAGACAATCTCTCCAATGTCACAAATTTAAATGTAAAAGCACATATAAAACTTTCTTATATTACTTACTTATATTATGTTGCTATGTCATTCTTTTTTACAGATGCCAGTTGTTAGAATGAATCGAGTGCTGAGACCAATAATAGTTTGCTACAACTTTGTTTGCTACAAACTTTAAAAGTACATTTCAATGTTTTGGAAATCAGTATATCCATTTAGAAAATCAACATCTGGCTACCTGTCCAGTGTTTGTTGCCCTTTTGCCCATAATGTGATAACATATTCAGACAGCACTGACTCTTATCAGGGTGTGAAAAGCTGCACTTGAAGACTTTCAACTGTAATACATTTCAACACAGGAATGCATACTGCTGTAGATTTGAAGTGGGAGGATTTACGGGGCGGAGCTTGCAACTGATTCTTCTGGATGCAAACAGATGCTGCACATTATTGGAGCTCATGATTATCACTTCATTTTCTCTCTTATACAGAAAATCTTTTCAAACAAATCTAGGAAAATCATTCCGAATGCCTTCTTTTTGTTGAATGTTGATCTCTTTGATTGGATGTTGGTGTCTCTCGCCTTATAAAGCAGAAATCCAAGCTAGTTTAAAAGTAAGTGCACATCTTTTATTATTTCTTTATATTTTATAAGAATATCATTATTGGCATGATTACATGCACCATGCTGGTACTTGAATTGTGCATTTATTTAAAAATGTTAATGTCCTAATGTTCATAAAGATGATACATACAGACTTCAAGCAAATGGTAACGATTATTCTTGCCATTCTTTCTGTTCTAGTGAGGATGCAACTTTATGTGAGTGGGCTGGTTTTGCTGTTGGGAGCACAGTTTACGTTAGCTCAGCTTGGGGATCTGGATGAATATGAAGATGAGGAGGAGGATTTAGAGGAGACTGGGAATGGGGGAAACAAAAATAAGCCACTCACATCAAATGTCATCCCTAAAACCAAAGGTAACACTTACGATTACGTAAAGCTAACTGAAATGGTTTGTTTTTCGTATTTATTTGTCAAATGAAACTGTTTAAAATATGTCTCAAGAGCTTTCAGTTGTGCAAAGTCTGTTTTCCAGGGTTTTTAAAATGGATCTATACCGAGCAAATGTGCTACATGAATGTGATTTACTGCAGACTGAGGCTGTTTCAGCTGCTTCACATTGACTTTTACCTTACCATGTGGTTTTTAGAAGATCTTTTCAGATGTTTTAAACCGGATATAATATGCAAAAGAATTCAAGCCAGAACTGACCTTTATATCAATGCTCACAGTGTAGTTTTTACAAAAATCCTTATTTTATTTTTTCACAAATTTTGTGTCTGTGTTGATGTGTAAGCTTTGCTTCATTTATTTTTTAAGATTATCAATTATAAGATGTCCTCTAGAATTCAAGGTAAAGGAATTCACATTCTCCCATGAGAGGATGTAATATTAAGGAATATTTACATGATCAATGGCATTTTGTCTGTGTCATCAACCAATGACTGACTCAAAAAAAAATGCCTATTTAAATACATTGTACAAATACAACAAATACAGTGAATGTCAAGTATTGAATTTGAAAAAAAAATTGTACCTTTAATTATGCTCTCTCTTTCTCTCTCTCTCTCTATCTATCTATTTATATTTATATTCATGACACATTTCAATATTCAACTTTTAATCAAATACAATTAATATACAAAGACTGATAGGCCAATATCAGGCAGTCAAGTTCCAGACAAAATAGAATAGTGACATCACTAAAACCCTTAGAGCTTTTTCATTGGAATTCTGAAAGAAAAAGAAAATTTCTTATTCATTTAGAAATGTTGATCAAATCTTTTAGGAGAAGACTGCAATCTGGAATTGTCTTTTTTGGTGGACAGCTCTGAAAGTGCCAAAGACAATCACGCTCAAGAGAAGCGATTTGTCACCGATCTAGTGAATAGAATTCCCAACATCCATCTCCAAAATGGCCAGGGCTTGAACTTCCGGACCGCTGTCCTTCAGTACAGCAGTCATGTGATCACTGAGCAGACTTTTAAAGACTGGAAGGGTGTTCCCAGCTTTCATGACCGCATTGGGCCAATTCCTTACATAGGGCATGGCACTTACACCACCTATGCCATCACTAACCTCACTCGCCTCTACCTGGAAGAGTCTGGCCCGGGCACTGTGAAGGTGGCCATTTTGCTTTATGATGGCATTTCCCACCCCAAGAATCCGGACATTTTTTCTGCTCTTGCTGATGCCAAAAATCAAGGGATCAAATTCTTCACAGTGGGTTTAACATCTGCTGCCAACTTGGAGCAGCTAAGACTTCTAGCCAGTCCTCCGGCCTCTCGCTACGTTCACAACCTGCAGGAAAAGAACTCAGTGGACAAGATTATCAAAGAGATTGTGAGTCATGCTTCAGTCCTTTACCATTACATTCTTTTTCTTAAGTTGACTGTCATTAATCCTCAAACATGATTAAAGTATTGGTACTTAGATTTTGTGCATTTGACCCCTGTGTTGAAGAGTTATGATTTTCTTTTGAAACAAGGTAACTTAAATCAATCAACAGAGATATATGTCAAAAAATACATTTATATGGTCTATATATTACGTCTTTTGCTTCAAAACTAGTGGGAAGTAGCTTAACTGTCCAATCAGTCAACGCAGAGTCTTAAGAAAACAAATAGGCTCAATTCATTCTTCTGACAGCACTTTGGTTATGTTCTGTTGGTGCCGTTTTTCACCTCATATTTGATAAATGTGAGGAACAACTTGGTCTTAGTCTTAGTTTGACCTGAAGTATGTTTTGGGTCTTTGACAGGAGACCTTTTAATTCTCACATGTATCCATAAATTAGAAGAGTTATTGCTTTCTAAAGAAATGCTTTAGTTAAGCAATAATTAAAAGTTGTTTGACAAAGTCTACAATAATTATGAAATGGCAGAAAATGTCACTGTTGTCGCCTTAGTGTTATCCAAGGGCAAATGACACAGATATGAAGCTAGCAAAAAGGCCACTTTCAGTGAAGTTAATCAAGTTAGCAAGTGCATTTCAATTGGTCTAAGTTTGTGGAGACCCAAAAAGTTAATGCTACAACTAAGTTAAGGATAACCGCATTGTTACTTAAAATGATGTACCCATTTTCCCATGTATTAAACAGTTTGTGTCTCACTTGATTGTCTGTTTGAAGTTAGCAATTTCTTCCATCTCCAGTTCTACCGAGGATTTTATTACTGTTTGCTTTTTTGTTTGTTTTTTTAAGTATGAATCATCTGAAGAAGTAAAAGAAAATTGTTCGCTCTTATGAGCCATAAAAAACAACATCAGCTCTATAAAGATTCCCAAGGTTTGTCTAAACAGGCCAGTATAGGATGAAGCTGTGAAAACAAGCCTCTGGCATAAATTTTGGACAACTTTGAAGTGTAGAAATGATTGAAGGCAGATGCCTAGAGAAGGCTCAAATAGATGATTTATATCTTTTGATGGATCAATGTGCTACCTGGAACACTTGCTCTTCTTGAAGCTATGGAAAATCAGTTTTATCTCTGGATCTCACCTCAGGACATGGAAAAAGTAGATTGCACATGAATTCCTTGAAAGGGGGTTAAAGCAATATCGAGTAAAACCCACAGTGTTTGATTAAAAGGACTTGGATTGACCTATAAAAGCACACGACAATGTTAAAAGGAATGCTTGTTCAGTTAAGAAACCATTGTTAATTTCACACTGTCTATATTTAATACTGTAAATATTTAATGAGAAACACGTAATGTGTTCAATCAATAACAAATGTTAACAATACACAAACCTAAGCAAGTCTTAAAGGAAAGTTCCCTGTGCTTATTATTGAAAGTATTCAATTAACACTGACTGTGGTGTTAATTTAACATGCTCCGTGTTACGCTTACCACTGGGTCAGTGCTTATACAGCTGCACAACAGCCTATTTTATCACTATTTAACACTTTAACTGCTGAAAGTTGGTGCTTATATTGTTACACAACAGCCTATTTTAACACTATTTAACACTTTAACTGCTGGAAAGGACAATTTTGGAATACTTATACTTTTATCTAAAGAAAAGGATTGACAAAATAGATATCACTTATTAACATTGTAATCCTTTCAATAATTGAATAAAGGGGTAAATGTTTTTTTCAAGCACTTTTGATCAGAGCAGTTGTCAAGTTCTTAGCATATTTATCTGTCTGTAAACGTCCTGATTGAACAGTGTTTTGGGGTTATAGTTTCCATATAGACTTAATTTCATCTTATGGCCATTGTTTATATAAAATGCTTACAATAATAAATAGATAAATAGATTATTTAAAAGTTAACATTGTTTTCTAAATACCTGATAGTATAAACACCAAAACAAATTTGTAGCCAATCTGTAAAAGCTATCAAAAGCAGAACGAGGTACTATTGTTCTAGGAGCAGAATTATTTTGGTGATTTTAAACATCAACACAGACACCGAAAATGGGTGAGTTATGTGTGTTGTTGCTAAATTTATGGAAACAAAGCTGTTAATTGGTGAATGTTATTCAGCCTTGATACTTAGACCAAGAATGAATAACATTCCAGCACATGGACTTGCTAAATTCAGTGAGAAATAGAGCAGAATAAGAAAGAATGGGATTGGGGCGAACACCACATCTGCTTCTCTTTGACTGTAATGCTGAATCACAGCTTTAGGGTGCTATAGGAGCAGCATGATCCTGCATGTATATGCAATATCTCATGGACTTCTGCACGCAATTTCAGCTCTGGAGCTAGTGGTAATGCAGCTGCTTGTCAGAGGAAAAGAAAACCATGATCAGGAGCTTTAATCACTGGCCAGAAGCATTGATATCATCTTACACACCAGCAACACCATTTTCATAATCTCTGTTAACATCTGTTTATCAGATGCTCATCCTACAGTATGGAGGGATCCTGCTTGTGCACACATTGCTCATTGAGGAAAATTCTTGATTAACTCATAATTGAATAGCTTTGCTGTGTAGAGATCATTAGTTTTTTTCTTTTGTTTGTTCATTCATTTCATCTAATAATCTCATGTTTGAAACATTTCATACAATGACAACCATTGCCTAATTCCTCAGGAGGTAGCCTCACTTAAAAGTATGTTGAATGCAAAAAGAGAATAAATATCCTTTTTAGTTTTTGTGAATTGGAAAGATAGATAGGGTTCTCCCCTTTCTGTCAGGAGCTTGGAATATCTGTTTATGATCACATAGCCACTTAGCCAGGATTGGCTGAAAGATGGCGCAGTGGAGTTGGTCATCCCATAACCGTAAGGTTGACGGTTCAATCCTTGCGAGGTTCATTCTGCCGTTGTGGCCCTGGGCAAGTCACTTGACCAGCATCACCCTGTTTGTATGGGTGTGACTGGTGGGGTGTGTTTGGTGGTGGTCAGGGGGCTGTAGGCTCAAATTGGCAGCCACGTCCTGTCAGACTCCTCAGTGCAGCTGATGGCTAACAAAGTATTTTATCACCACCAGAGTATGAATGTGGAATGAATGAATAATGCAATAAACATTGTAAAGTGGCTTTGAGCTCTGAAAAAGTGATCACTTAAAACACATTATTGTTATTATGTTCTGTATTTCAGTGTGCTGCAATCTTCTCTTTCATAGCTGCAAGAGATAGAAGTGATCAATTGAAATTATATAATGGTGGTACATTTTTATTAAAATTTAGACAATTTAGAATATCAAAACATCTTATATGGGAAGACACCTCAAATAAAGAAATACAAAAACATAAACTAGTGTAGTATGTGTTGTGTCATTGGGATGGTTATTATTTGGATAAATGGCTTTTTGACTGCAAAGAAATGCTACACGATAATGGGAATATATAATAAATGATGCACTTTAAGACTATATCCTTCACAATGTCAATAAATTCGTATCTTTTGTTTTTTTTTTTTTTTTTTTTCAGGATGAGGTGGTGAATGAAGTGGTAAGTTTTGTTTTACGTTAGCAACTTTGGACAAAAATGAGGCTTCTTGTGTCTAACATGGCCTGCCTATTCCTGTTATTTCCAACAGTGCCCACTTTCCCTGAAATGTACCTGCGAGAAAGGAGAACGAGGACCAAGTGGACCTGCTGTGAGTATTAAAGATAGTTATGAATGGGGCTCTGGGTGTCCCCCAGGTTTAAGAACCATTGCTGAAAACCGTTGGTCTAATACACTTTAATTTAGTTAAACCTTGTCACTAAGCCAAACTTTTTGTTAGCGCACACTCGTCAATAATACTGAGCATAGGATTAATAATGATTTCACTTCAGCTAGTTACTGGATACAATTTCTTTGGATTTTAATGAAAATACGTTACAATCAAAGATCTACAATCTAAAATTTGATATTTTTTAATAATAGAGATATTTTTAAATAAAGTTAATTACTAAAAAGAGTGAACTTTATTTTCTCTGAGAATCACAGGGTAAAAAAGGTCGTACTGGAGAGGATGGAGGTCCAGGATCTAAAGGACAAAAGGTCAGAAATGTTTTGTTAGCTAAATAAATTACTAAAAAAACACATATATATTACAAACTAAAATATGATTCACTTGCTCTAGGGAGAGGGAGGAATGAGTGGCCTTCCTGGAAGGGACGGAACAGAGGTGAGCCCCTCCAGAATAAGATTGTAGAAAATTTTAGTTTTTTTCCTGATAAGATTGTCTATATCTAACTCTTTTTGTTTTTAATGTTAGGGGAAACCTGGATACAAAGGCGAAAAGGTAAAAATTATGCCTAAATTTGTTGGTATTAAAAATGATCAGAAAGTTATACCTATTTTTAATGGTTCTATCCTTGTTGATAAATGTGTGCCTTGAATGTTTTGGAAATATCATCAGGATGCCATTTAAAGTAAACCTGTGGGCGGGTTTTTTTTCTAATAAATTTGTCTATTTGATTTGACATTTTTATATTTAATTGAATATAAAAATGAGATTTGTCACTACCATGTTTTAGGGTGAACGAGGAGAATGTGGAACACCAGGAGTCAAAGGAGACAAAGTGAGCGACACTTCACATAATTATGTCAGGGAAAAAGAATACTTGTTTTCAAATCTTCCTTTGGTTTAACAAAGGGTCCGGAGGGTCCTGTTGGGATCAGAGGGAGTCGAGGGCTTCAAGTACGTTCAGGAATTTCAGTTGTACTGAAAAAACATGTTTCTGTACATGCACTGTAGTTTAATGAGTTCGCTCTGTCTTGTTTCTCTGCAGGGTTTGCCTGGGCCAAACGGAGACATCGGACCGGAGGGTCTGGCTGGAAAAAAGGTCAGTTTTCAGAGATTAAGCTTCATTTTTCATCTAAAACTCAATGTAGTTTTTGTCAATCATTTCAGTTCATGCTCATAGTATTATATCAGGGCTGGTACTCTTCCCTGCAATGGAACAACTCACAGTTTAATGGTTTTTTGGAATGTATTTCTTTCCCATGCTGAGTGCTGTCATGTGTCAACTGAACTTGAATGTCTGGACTTGCACACAGTATGTGTGTGTTTGCGTGTGTGCGTGTGTGTGCGTGCGTGTGTGTGTGTGTGCGCGCGTGTGTGCGTGCGTGTCTGTGTGTATGCATGCGTGCGTGCGTGTGTGTGTGTGTGTGTGTGTGTGTGTAGTCTATAGTTCATTAAAGTAATATAATGCTCAAGTAGGATAACCTGTATAAGGAATCCATGCTCTAGAGCATGCAATAGCACAGTACATAAAAACATACATCTGGAAGAGCGGCTGATTTTTGTTCCCTTGCTCAAGAGTTACTGTGATTGCATGTCATGGGTTAGGATGAAGCTCTTCTTCTCACCGAACCATCACCTGTTAGCAGAGCTTGTGATTGAAATCTTGTTTTTGATCACTAGCCACCCAAATAGCTGTTTATAGTCTATGTTGATTTTATGCTCGTTGAAATCATGTTTATTAATGTCATGAAGACCAGTCATAGGCCTACTTCTGCTTCCTGCTAAACATTTTTTTAGTAGTGAAATATTTACATTAACATTTTTATTGACTTTTAAGGTTCTTTAACACCTGAAATATGAATGAAAAGGACCTTGTTAGATCCATGTATTCTGCTCTGTTTTGGTTTATTCTTTGTTCTGGCTGTTCTTTCTTTGTGTCTGGTATTCAGTTCATACTTCCCATGTTCTCCATAACTGTATCATTGTATTCCCTCCCTCTCATTTACCTCTTCATACTCTGTCAATCCGTTAACAGGTGTGGAGAGGAAAACAAGAGCATGTGAATACATGGATACAGTTAAGGAGAACATGGGGTAAATGAACAAATACTTGGATCATTGGTCTGACATTAGGCTGATGATTTAAGAGTGTCAATTGAGTGAAAACAAGCGGTTGTGTTAATTTTGTTAATAGTATGCTGAGTGTCTTCTAGTTTCTTTAATCCAATCTTTCAGCATCCCCTCACTTTTAACTGGACTTCCAGGCATTAGTTCGATGAGCAAAAATCATGTTGAATCAAGCTGAAATGTAGTTGGCACACTGCAGACTCTTAAGGCTGAAATGTATGAAATTTAACAGTCAAACAGGCACATTCCTGTAAGATTAGTTTTTTTGTTGGAAGCAGCTTGTGTTTATTTCGGATCATGTACGAACAACTGATGACAGACCTGGTGACTTCACTTTTAATGATTCTGACTGAATCCAGATGATTTAGGTTTTTGATTGCAGCATTTTGAGTTCAAATTGGTTTACCTTTTTAGTTTGGATAAAAATGTCACTATGTAAATATAATCTGGCTTGAAAGCTTGTTGGGTTTTTTTTTTCTTTTGAGCAATTGACAGATATAAAATAACAAAAAATAAATAAACACTATCAACAAGACAACCAAATTTTTAGACCACTAAGAGCCAGAGTTCAAATATAACTTTACTGTAGAGTATAATGAAACTTTTTTGATTGATTTAATAGTTTATTCAAGCTACCTGTACACATTACAAATACTATATAATCTATGTATACTATATAAAAACTATATATACTGAAAAGTTTACAAAGCCTACTCTTCATTACTGCATAGTTTTTTTAATGCATGTTTTGATTGACCCAGATTCAGGTTAATGAGTTCTCTCAAATGATTTTATTGTTCTCAGAGCAAACACAAAACCAAGGCATTAAAAAGGAAGAGTAAAAATAACTTTAGTGTTTCAAGAGAGAATGCTAAATTATAACCCCCAGAAGGTGGGCAGAGCAGACAAAAATGTATCACCAAATAGAAAAGGAGAGCTGATCATAAGGCGTCACGGTGGCGCAGTGGGTAGCACGGTCGTCTCACAGCAAGAAGGTCGCTGGTTCTAGGCTCGGCTGGGGCAGGTGGCATTTCTGTGTGGAGTTTGCATGTTCTCTCGTGGTGATCGCATGTGATCGCGTGGGTTTTCTCCGGGTGCTCCGGTTTCCCCACAAGTCCAAAGACATGCGGTATAAGTGAACTGAGTAAGAACAATTAGTGTTAAAGTGTGAATGAGTGTGTGTGAATGTTTCCCAGCGATGGGTTGCGGCTGGAAGGGCATCCGCTGTGTAAAACATATCCGAGAGTTGAGAGTTGGCGGTTCATTCTGCTGTGGCGACCCCGAAAGGGAATAAAGCCGACATGAAGAAGCTGATCATAAGCCTAAAAAACGAGCAGCAGTTAGTGCCTTGCAACTAAGGGGGCAACTATATAAGGGAGCTAATACGAGCATGAGAGATAACAGATGTATTAATCAACCCAATAGAAGCGCAACAAGAAAGAAAGACGAGACTAGATAGTGTGTAAACAGAAAAAAAAAACTAGAGACCAAGTATGAGACAAAAAATCAGAAGATATGTCTAAAATGAATACTCTCTGCATAATATGAAACCTGAAAAATAATTTTAAATAATGATTTTTTTTTAGTTCGGCATAAAACCAACAAAAAAAATCTAAACCTATAAACACCTCATGTCCATGTAATGTTGGTTTAAAGTAAGAGTTACAGAGGAAGACTGGGTTCACAAATTACTTTTTTTAAATAATTTTTTAATTGATTTTTTTCAGGGTGAGAGAGGCTTTCCAGGACCAGCGGGAATACAGGGGGAGACTGGTATTGGGCTTCCAGGACCAAAGGTTGATTGAGAATTATTTTGAAGCATTTCAAACTCAAACCACGCATATTTTTGCTCATGATCGGTATTTCCATTGTTAGGGTGATGTGGGGTTTCAGGGCAGACTGGGGCCTCCTGGTCTTCCAGGACTTGGTGAACCAGGCCAACCAGTAAAAATACATGCAATCTCATTTCAATCAATTTACTTCATAATGAATTCATTTACTAAGTGTACAATGAAATCATGTTTTGAAAGGGACTTCAAGGCCCGCAGGGTATGCCGGGAGAGAAGGGGCCACCTGGAGAGGGTTGGCAGGGGCCAAAGGTAAATAGATTTTGTTATTTAGAATTTCTTCAAATAATATTTTAAAACTGTTCTCTGATAAATTAATGTGTGTCAGACATTACAACAGTTTGCCTAACATTTGGATAGTATGTGAACCATTCAAACTACTTAATTGAGTGCAGGAGGAGCATTTATAAGGTTTTTCTACAGCATCTTTTTAGGGAAAACCTTTATCAGGTATACACAAAAGATGACACAATTTAGTAGCTTTCCTAATGGTTCTGTTACGTCATTAATGATCCTGTTTTTACATTGTTTCCCAATTTCAACCTGAAGAATAATTTTGTTTACATTTTTAAAGTAATAAAAACTGTTCTTCATTATTTAATTTTATTTAAGTTAAAACACTTTTGGACATTTCTTGATGGGTAGCAATATTTTTAGATTTAAGAGTGATAGTATCTTATGTTTATGCTAAAAAAATTGTTTGTTTAAAATAAAAAGTATTAAAAACATATATAAACATTGCGTGGTAAAAATTTTAAAGACCCGGCACATTCTTTTAGGATTAATTGTAAGGTGAAGACGACAATGTATTCACAATGCAGTGTCTGTTTTACAGGGTGAGAGAGGTTTGGAGGGGATGAAAGGACTTAGAGGTCCACCAGGACCTGGCATTAAAGGAGATAAGGTTAATGTTTCTTCTTTAGAAGTGTAATCATAAAATTGGGGAAAATGGTCATCCCCTAACCGGAAGGTTGGTGGTTCGACCTGGGAAATATGTGTAGTATAAATAAATAAAGCGTTTGCTTTTTGAACCTTCTCTGTGGGAGCTTATAGGAGCATGTCATTACCTGCAGTGCAAGCAGTTGTCAGCCTGTGGACATGAATAACTAATGTTGTGTCTATTACACATACCAAATGATTTAATCACTAATTGTGTTTGACATGAAAATCCCATTTTACAGTTTACTCAAATTGTTTCTTTTATCATGTTGTCAGGGTGAGATTGGGGCTCCTGGGCTTCAAGGACCTTTTGGCCTTCCTGGAGCTGGAATACAAGGAGAAAAGGTGCCAACGAGTTTAGAAAATAAATTCAATGAACCCAACAAAAGGACAACAAAATAAATCATTACAGAAAACTGATTTTAGAAGACATTTTGGTAGACATTGAAATATGCTAATTTAAATTAATAAAAGATATTATATATATATATATATATATATATATATATATATATATATATATATAACTATTTGGCCATAAACATATAATGAAGTGTTTTTTAGGGTGTAGAAGGACCACGTGGACCCCCGGGGAGTAGAGGCCCACCTGGTGAGGGCTACCCAGGATCAAAGGCAAGGGCTCCCACTTACTATCATGACATAAAATAGTTTTGATTGTTTTTATGTAAACCACAAATAAGTCTCCATGTCTCTGAAGGGTGATCAAGGTTTACCAGGTGAGGTTGGTACACCAGGTGAAAGAGGAGCAGGGGAACCTGGAGCTAAAGTTAGTCTTTCTTTTTCACGCAGTACAAATAACAGCAATCTCAAAAATGTAGTCTGCCCTTGTTGTGAATTGAGTATATATTTTATAAAATAAACTCCTGAATGCAAGTCTGATCAAAAATTATGTTCTCATATGTTCCATACATGTTTAGGGGGAACCTGGCTCTCCAGGGTTTTCAGGGTTACCTGGTTTACCTGGAGAGGATGGAGCTCCAGGGCAAAAGGTCCTAATTTTCTTCTCATTCCTATTTCTTCTCATTGTAGTTTATAGAATGTGAATTTGGGGTGTCTATTGAAAAGGGTCTGGGGGGAAATCAGCTGTTTTTGTAAAAACATATTTAATGAATGTTTTATGTCTTTGCGAAAACCCTGGAAAGTGGACAAATGCTTCTGTGTACTTTTTATTTTATGCAATATTCTACTCATTTACAAAAAAAATTATGTGGTATGTTTCAGGGAGAACCCGGAACCCCTGGCTTGAGAGGCGCTGAAGGAGCAGTAGGAATAGGCGTCCAGGGAGAAAAGGTATATTTCCCTTTGTTATCCCATGCTAACATTTAAAAAAATATTTAAAAAATTATGTTGATTCTAATTTATTTTCTCATGGTATAATTTGTGATATCTAGGGTGATCAGGGCCAGCAGGGTATTCGTGGATTAATTGGTTCTCCAGGAATATCTGGTCCTTCTGGGTCAAAGGTGAGTTCTAACTGGCTTGAATAAGGGTACTTTCAGACTGGAAACATCTAGTCTGTTCTGTTTCAGAGAACGGTCGCTCTCCCTCCCAAATCAGAGACGCTTACGTAATTACATCACCTGAGTCACGTGATAGACCTCTTGGTTGTCAGTGTGTTGACAGGTTGCTCCAAAACTGTGGAGTGAACGCTGTTTTGTGGATGTTTACTTTCTCTGCCGAGTTGCTGCGCACAATGACCAAATGAGATATGTTGAGCGCAGGCAACGTCCTCCAATAATTGAATTGCGATTTCCCATATTTTAGTAACTCAAAGTTGTCGTAACGAACATGTACATCTGTGGCAACTGTTCTTTTGCATTTTTATTCACTGATTAATCAAAGTGAAAAGTAAACTCTTACATGACTGAGATTTGAAAATTACGTTTATTCATAATGCGATTTTATTGCAATTGCGATCAATTGTTCAGTCCTGCCAACCTTTTTCCGAGACTATGCCTCTGGAAACAGTTTTGATGGTTCCCGAAAACAAAAGTATTGCTTTCACACACAAAGCAACAAATATATTCTGGAAACGGAATATAGGTGCCAGTCTGAAAGGGCCATAAGACTCTAAGCATGTTGTAATAACAAACTGACAGCAATAATCATGTTAAAACAATCTAAACAATCTAATACAAAGTAAACAAATTAACATGCATTTTACATCAAATACTGGTGTGATGTCTGCAGGGAGAGCCTGGCACCCCTGGGAGGCAGGGATTACCTGGGGTGACAGGACGAGCAATGGCAGGACCAAAAGTAAGATGTTTCAGGGTTTTTTTTAAATAATAATAATAATACATATTAATGTGTTTAGGCAGTAGATTTTTAAAGTGCAGCATGTTACAAAATGTTAAACATTACTCACATAGGGGGAGGTTGGCCCACCGGGTCCTTCTGGTCCTGCAGGAGAGACTGGATATGGACTTCCTGGACCAAAGGTTGTTTTTATGATTGTAAAACAAAATGAGAACTCCACGTTTTCACATCTACATCTACACATCATTTAATATTTGGGGTTTTTCAGGGTGAGCGTGGTACCCCGGGGCCTTCTGGGGGGAGTGGTCCGAAAGGGGATGGATATCCTGGACCTACGGTGTGCTAGACTCCCAGAAGCTGTTATCAAAAGTAGTTACCTTCATATAATATGTTTTGACCTCATTTTCACAGGGCCACCCAGGTCCTCCTGGTCTCCCGGGCGAGCAGGGTCAAGAGGGTATAGGAATACAAGGACCAAAGGTATCGTTTGTCTCATGTGTCAGTTTGTATCTAATGATGAGTAAAATATTTTTAAACACTGTTGGTTTCATGCTCTTTTTGTGTTAGGGAGAAGCTGGTTTCAGAGGTTTACCAGGTCCTCCTGGACCTCCAGGCGAAGGGCTTCAAGGACCTCCTGTATGTCAAACCAATAGATAATAAATATATGGATGGAGTAATTTCAGTTTAATCTTGAATCAAGAATATTTTTGAACACTTCTCAGTTATGTAAACATCGTAGTACCTTTGTTAATGGATGGATGTACGCTTATCAGATTAGCCACTTAATGTAAGCCTAATCAAATCTCACTTCATATACCTATATGAAGGTCACCTTCTCTCGCGAAATTAACTTTTCTGTTTGTGACATGATGTAAACCCTTCATCAATTAGCAGAAAATCTATATACACCCTGGAACATCTGCTCAAAATCTTTTACATATGTCTTACAAGACTGTTGATGTAATTCAGTAACCTAAATATGATTCCAGATGTCTGAGCTCTATCTCAGTGTGAAAGTCTTGTTGTACATTTTTCTGATTTTAAGTTTGGTATTTTACATCAGGGCACCATGGGAAGACCAGGAGGTCCAGGGCAAATGGGACCACCAGGACAAGGCTTACAGGGTCCAAAGGTTAGATCTTTGGGTTGCTATTGTACAGATTTGCATGTGAAAAAAACCCATTTGGGCTATTCATGAAATTAATTGAATCTTAAAGATGGCGTAAAAGTGTGTTTCAGTATCTATATGTATTTAAACCCAGATTCTATTCTACTACATAATTAATAGGGTGGTCAGGGGTCCCAGGGAGTGATCGGGCCAAGAGGAACTCCAGGAGAAGGCATCCCAGGGTCAAAGGTCACCATGAAATTCTATTGCACAGTTTGGGTTTTGATGTTAAAATTTCACTTTAAAGATATTCGTGTCTTTCAGGGGGATCGTGGAGCTCAGGGCGAAAGAGGAATGAAGGGGGTTAAGGGAGATTTGGGTGATGCTGGCATTCCTGGACAAACAGTTAGTCAGTTTCCATTTCATATCATTCTCTAGAGTAGTTAAGCAGATCATTATCAAACAACTAGAGGACAATCTTGAAGTGGTTATTTACTCAGTTGTGTAATACACCTAGAGTCATTGTCAAAGTGTTTCTGTCTTTAACTTTCTTGCACATGATTTCATTATAATCTCCACTTTTTTAGGGAAGGCCTGGAAGCAAAGGACAATCTGGGATTACGGTATAACTGTATCAATCTACAAAACTTTCAACAAATGCATAATTCAGTGACTAATACCTGCTGTTTTTTTTGTTGTTTGTTTTTTTAGAGAGATGAGGTCATCAGAATGATCAGGGAAATTTGTGGTAAGTTGTACTTGTTGGTGGTATCTGCTATGTTCATTGTGTATTTATCTGATTAAATGTTATTTAAAGGAATAAAACTGTTGCAATTTGAAAATAATTATTTAATGTGCTAACATACTTCTCATTATGAAACCCAATCTTTCATGATTTTTTCCTATGTGATATAACAGTGGCCTTAAAAATGTAAGAAAAAAATGGAAAAACATTTGATCTGTTATTTTTATTTATTTACTTTCAGTTTGATTTCAGTTTATTTAAATACCAGCCCTTTTATTTAATTGGAATATTGTCTTATATATGCATACATCCAGGAATAGTAGTTTTAATAATATAACAGAAAAATAATAAAACCTAATAGTGTTAAATTTCCTGAAATAAATACCCAAGTTTGTTAACACAGTGATTGTTTTTGTGGTTTAAAAAGTATGAAAGAAATTTGTATCAAATGTAATCAGAAAAAGTCAAGTTTGACACTAACTTAACTTTAAGATGGATTTAGGTTTTAGAAAAATATTTTAGTGAAATGTTGCCTCTAAAACTCCTCTGAGAGTTTATTCAACCCGATTACAGTATAATACCTAAAAGCAGCCTCCCTAAGTAAACCTTTGACCTTGATCTGTATTCAATAAGAATATCTACTATCTACTACTACCTCATATGCTTTAGTTTCCTGTGCTGTCTTTTAGGCTGTGGAGTCAGGTGTAAAGAGCGTCCAATGGAGCTGGTGTTTGTGGTGGACAGCTCTGAGAGTGTGGGGCCTGAAAACTTTGAGATCATCAAGGACTTCGTTGCAGCACTGGTGGACAGAATGACCATAGGCCGCAATGCCACTCGGGTTGGCCTAGTTTTATACAGTCTCGAGGTCCAGCTTGTCTTCAATCTCGCTCGCTACATTACTAAACAAGATGTTAAACAGGCTATTCACAGAGTTCACTATATCGGCGAGGGTACATACACTGGCTCTGCCATCCGGAAAGCCACTCAGGAAGCATTTTACAG
This sequence comes from Danionella dracula, assembly GCA_900490495.1. Taxonomy (NCBI): domain Eukaryota; kingdom Metazoa; phylum Chordata; class Actinopteri; order Cypriniformes; family Danionidae; genus Danionella; species Danionella dracula. Next base: position 8,484,174 of record UELW01000996.1, read on the forward strand.
TGCAAGAACCGGGGTTAGGAAGGTTGCCATCGTCATCACAGATGGACAGACAGACAAACGGGAGCCTGTGAAACTGGAGATGGCGGTTAGAGAGGCGCATGCTGCCAACATTGAGGTGTATGCTTTGGGAATTGTGAACATTAGCGACCCAACACATGAGGAGTTTCTCCAAGAGCTTAATCTGATTGCATCAGAGCCTGACAGCGAGCACATGTTCTACATAGACGATTTCAATACCCTGCCAGGTAATAAACAAAAGAAGCTTACAAGACTAGAGGTCAGATTTAAAAAAGAAACAGTGACCAGAAAGTGGTGTTACAAAAGTTGATTCTGTAGATTTAAAGCTTTAGTGCAGGGGTCTTCAAACCTGGTCCTGCACATTTTTGGTTCAACCATTATGAAACCCAACTGTGGAACTAATTGGGGTCCTCCGATTGTCTGCAGGGCTGCAACTAAAATGTGTATATATATATATATATATATTAATTATATTAGGGCTTCTGCTAAGACTTTACAATAAGCCTCTTATATCATTACTTTACATGATCTGAGATAGCTATTTTGTTTGTTTGTGACATCAGCCAATAATTGCCACTGTAAATAGTACACAATTACATTACATCACATGCCCTTCGTGGTGACCACAAATGTATGTAGCCAGGATATTAGTCACTTGAAATGTTTTTGGGAAATGTGACCTCTAGTGGCAAAATGTTTTGAGGCTAAATGCAATGTTTGTGGATGAACCATATACATTTTAAATATTTGTCTTTTGTGCAGGGATCTAAAACTCCTGTCTAAACTACCTGTTTAGCGGGAATTAGTATGCTTTGTGTGCATCACCCGCCAGAAAGCCTCATATGAATTACTAACATTAACCGAGCATGTACAGATGCAGAATTTAAAGATTATAAAGGGTGATTGTTTTAATAATTTTATTTTTTAATCTATGTCAGTAAAGCAGTGCTACAATTATTATAAACTAACATATTCAAACAGCACAATGTTATAACACGCTGCTTAATAACATGCTTAAATATTTGGAAGGTTTCTGACAGCTTTTTCAGGAAATTAGCATTGCATAGTGGATTAGCTTGATAATGATCTCTCTTTGACTTCTCCCTCATACAGCTTTGGAGTCTAAACTTGTCAATCAGCTCTGTGAGGATGAAAATGGATTGCTTATCTTTAGTCGGATTAATGGGATTGAGAATGGATATAATGGCAACTGGGGCAATGGAAATGGCAGGAACAGCTATGATACTGCTGTTCATGAAGGCAGCAGAGAGAAGACGAGCACATACACTGCAACGAACACAATCATTCAAGGGAGAGGAGACACATTTAAAGAAGTTAGTAGTTTCTGTTGAATGCTTATCTTTTATGAGCACAATAATATACTTTAAAAATGTTGCTCTTGTAATGTTCTCCCAAAGGTCGACCATATTCCTGAGAGGCCAAATGTAAACAGACAAGACAGAACTAAAGAATATATTCCAACAGTCACAGGGATGTCGTCACACAGCAGACCCTTATCAGGAACTAACCAATCATCTTCAACTGTCAACCTCACATCAAACTCAGTGCATTATATTCCAGCACCACGACCACCATTACCTAAAGGTAACAACATACCGATAGAACCTAATAATACAAAAAGTATTAAATAAAAAGTATGCTTTTCTGTTTTGTCTGTAACGTGAAGAAATACATTTTAAATCAAATAAATGTAAATAATTGTATTACAATTGATCATGTGTTAATGAAAGGGCAGCTCAACTCGTTAACTTAAATGTTAATTTTACTGACTAGACCATTACTATTAACAAAAATGTGAAAAATGTTAGTCAGCAGCGAGAAAGGAACAATTGTTTGTTTGTTTTTTATGGAGAAAAATCCACACCTTTGTGCTGCTGATAATTATTTCATTTAGATTTCAGAAGAAACATTTTGTCAATGTCAATTTACACTTACTGTACTTTCTTCCCATTTACATGCTGTCACAAGACAATATTGCAAAAGTAATGCATCCGAGACGTTTTCATATTATCAAAATATGTTGTATTGTAAACTACAATACATTTTGTAGTAAAAAGGAAGTTGTTTTGAAAATAACATAATTCACACATAATTTTAGTATGTAAAACAACTAAATGGTGGCAAAGTGTTTACATGTAAAAACAGTACAACCATGAAAACAATATTCATTCTCATGTAAAAGTGTAGTTGTAACGGTAATTTGACCAAATATTTTAAAACCAGTGTGTTAATTAAAAATGGTCAAAAATCTGTTTTATTAATTTATTCTATAGAGATTGTACCTCTGGACCCTCGTTGTGAGCTGCTCCTGGATCAGGGTCCTTGTCGAGATTATAATATTCGATGGTACTATGATCGTCAGGCCAATGCTTGTGCTCAGTTCTGGTATGGAGGGTGTGATGGGAACCGCAACCGCTTTGACACTGAGGAGGAGTGTAAGAAGACCTGTGTAGTCCTGAGAGCAGGTAGAAAACAACACTTTGAATAGATTAAATAATGCAAATGATGTTTCTACCATAGTCAATATCTGTTCTTTTTTTGTGCATTTAGAGGGCTGAAGTCAATCGGGACAAATTTACCTGTTCCAGTCTCCACTTCAGTGGACATGCACTGAAAATACATACAGTAAACAACCAAAAACATTTTTTACAGTGGTGTAGTTAATGTCAACACTTTTATATACTAACCCTCAGAATTGTGAATATGAATTGCGATCTGTAATACTGTCCTAAGTACACTGAATTCACTTCACTGACAATAACATTGATAAAATGGCCACCATTTATGCTGAAACGTACGTATGTTTGACAATGTACGTAGTTTGACAATGGTTTCTTTTTGTACCTTGGCATTTTTGTAATAAAACGTTTTATACCTGGGGATATAGCCTTCCAGTTATTGATCAACAATCATTTATGTTCTCATAATCACATTTATGTGTTTTTGAATATGTTTGGCTCAAAGAAAAAAATACATGCACAAAAAACAACCTCCAATTTTACTACTTCATTGCTTTTGCATGCTGCCCTTTTTCTGGGTAGATCTGAGCATAATACACTTGTAATTACATATCCCATATGTAATTACAAAAATTGTAAACATGCTTGTATTTAAACATGTAATATATAGCTTTGGTTCATATAGAGAAGCCCCCCAAAATGTTAGAAAAATATGTTTATTATGGGTCTACTGTTTAAACTTTCAAATATTATCGCAGAATCAATTATATCTTACCAGCAAACTTATAACATTGTTAATATGTTCATATAACCTCAACATGATGTGTTTTGGTTTCGAACAAAAGTCTGGTGTAAAGTTGGTGGGCTCAATTATATAATAGTTTTTTTTATTATTTACAGTTTACTCTTGGGAACTTTTATAAAGCTAAAAGATGTACTGTTTAAAGCTGGTCACTTTTTGTTACCTCCTAGAGTCTAATGAGTAAATAATAAAGTTTGTGTGACTCAGCAGCTGAAAATGGCTCATCACCTGTCAAAGCTGCAGCTGTCAGCAAATACTGCAAGTAACCCCTAGGCTATTTGTGGGGAGCTAAAACGTAAAGACAGTTTGTTAGGAATTTTGAGCCGTAGTTGATCTGAAAGATGACTGAAAAATGTATGAACTTGTAGGTTGCCTCAATACCCAACCATGACAGCTGATGTCATGGCATTGCCCAGGGATCCCCGATTTCACAACTAGCTTTGAGGGATGACAGGGGCAGTGGGGGTGGATAAGAGCAGAAGGGTTATATTTAGAACGAGGGTATTAAATATCAGTCTCTTCACCCAGAGAATCTTTTCAGCTCTCTGTCCTTTTCCACCCTGGACAGTGTGGCCAGCAGATCTGCAGCCACCTTCTCCTCTTCAGTTATTCAGATCCTCCATTAAAACACCTCTCATGGATCCTAAAGCCATAAAGGAGGAACTTCGGCTCTTCCAAAGCACTTTACTTCAGGATGGACTCAAAGAGCTTCTCAACGAGAACAAGTTTGTGGACTGCACTTTGAAAATAGGAGACCGGTGCTTTCCTTGCCACCGCTTGATCATGGCTGCTTGCAGTCCTTACTTCAGAGAGCTCTTCTTCTCTGAGGATGGCAAAGAAAAAGAAAGCGGGAAAGAAGTGGTTCTGGATGATGTTGATCCCAACATCATGGACATGATTGTCAAGTACTTGTACTCTGCGGAGATTGATTTGGTAGATGACAACGTCCAAGAGATCTTTGCAGTGGCAAACCGTTTCCAGATTCCTTCAGTCTTCACAGTGTGTGTTAACTATCTTCAGCAGAAGCTCTCGCTCTCCAATTGTCTGGCTGTTTTCCGGCTTGGCCTGGTTCTCAGCGTCCCCAGGCTTGCCGTTGCAGCTCGTGATTTCATTGCTGATCGTTTCGAAGCTGTGGCCGTGGAGGATGAGTTTCTTCAGTTGGCACCTCATGAGCTTTTAGCCTTGATTGGTGGGGACACACTCAACGTAGAGAAAGAAGAAGTTATTTTTGAGATAGTCATGAAATGGGTGAGAACCGACAAGACCAAACGCTCCAAAAGTCTTGGTGAAGCTTTCGAATGCATCCGTTTCAGACTTATTCCAGAGAAGTACTTCAAAGAGAAAGTAGAGACTGATGATATCATCAAGGCTGATCCTGAACTCCTGAAAAAGCTGCAGGTCATCAAGGATGCCTTCAAAGGAAAACTCCCTGAGAAGAAACCCAAGGAGAAAAAGGAAGGCGAGGTAAATGGAGAGGCCGGAGGAGAGCAGGAAGAAGAAAGTCTTCCTGGTTTCTTGAATGATAACAGAAGATTGGGAATGTACGGGCGAGACCTGATTCTCATGATCAACGACTCGGCTGCTGTGGCCTACGATGTGGCAGAAAATGAGTGTTTTCTGGCAGCAATGTCAGAACAGGTTCCAAAAAACCACGTGAGCCTCTGTAACAAGAAGAACCAGCTCTATGTCATTGGAGGCCTGTTTATGGATGAAGAAAGCAAAGATTCTCCACTGCAGTGCTATTTCTATCAGGTAACAAACACACTTGTTTTAGTAAAGAGCTCCATTCGGAATTCTCCCTTAACGTCTTAAGTACAACAGTGTTTAAGGGTTTAGCCATTTTTGAGTTCTTTTCGTCTTTTCGTTTAATTATGTAATATGAATGCTCAAAACAACCCTTCCCAGCACACATCGCCATTTAGGTTGTAAACTAGATTTACAACAAGATCTTCTTGTTTACAGTAAAGGGATTTTTTTAATGAATGCTAATGTGGTCCATTTCTTGCTGCTCAGACATTTGTACCCCATTTGTAAATGGGATTTCAGGGAACATTTCCATTCCCTCTCCTGGGATTTTGTCTCACAATTTGAGTTAAAGAGGTTTTCCAAAAGATTACTGGTCTCTCATTCCTGAAGGGTCACTTATGAGAAGAATTTAGCTATTTTAAATAAACTTGAACACACTTTTCAAGATCCTCATACTGAGAAATGTACAGCAGTAAAAGGTTGCAGGAGATAGACACTATTTGGAGAAGAACTCAAAACTCCGGTCTAAGAGGACCATAGAGCTTCACTATTAGACATAGGGCATATACAACTTGTTTAGCAATAAAAGAATAAATAATATAATAAATATGATTTCCATTTAAAAAAAAATCAGTCTGTGGAAGTTTAATTATGCAAATATCCAGCTTTTCAGTTGGGAATCACAAGAAGGAAAATTATGTATCTGGTATTGTCAGGCATTTTTGAAAAGCCTTTTTCAGAGCAGACAATCATTTAAAGACACTTGGAAATTGTAATTTTACACTATCAGAAACCTTATTGAGATGTGTTGTAGTAAATATATCTTATAATATATTCTTATATATGTAGAAATAGCAGAAGATTTATAATACATTGTTCAATTTATTTATCAAGTTATTTATTTTCTTTACAACAATAAAGAATGCCCTAAACTTTGCAACAACAAAAAAACTCTCTGTATGAACATATTGTTAAAAAAATGATTAGACATAATTCTCTATCATGTAAATGAGATCAACTGATTAAATGTGTTAATTGTCATTCAAAATCTCCTACAGTTGGACAGTTTCACTTCAGACTGGAGGGCTCTGCCTCCGATGCCTAGCCCGCGATGTCTTTTCAGTCTGGGTGAATGTGAAAACCTGCTGTTTGCCATTGCTGGCAAAGACCTGCAGAGCAACGAGTCTCTTGATTCGGTCATGTGCTATGACACTGAGTATGAACAATTCCTTGTGTACACATGATTGCCTGAATCACACATCTGAGTAGTTATTGATATCAACATCATTACAGGAGGATGAAATGGAGTGAAACTAAGAAACTTCCTCTGCATATTCACGGCCATTCAGTTGTCTCACATAACAACCTGGTATACTGCATTGGGGGGAAGACAGATGACAAGTAAGAGACTGTGTGCATGTGTCTGTGTATGTCAGATAACATATGCAGTTTGCAGCTGTCTGTGATTCATCAAAGTTCTTGAACGACTCTTAGCATTTGAGACACTAAAGGGATTTCTCATAAGGAACTGAGATCTGTACATAAAGAGCCTGATAAATATCCATCTTTAGAAGCTATGTTGTGTATATTGTGAAATATTACTAACATAAAGAATATATGTGAACCCAGACAACCTTTAATCACCTTCAATAAAACTTGAATGTAAAGGCATCTCTCTAATCTGTCTGACAGCAAAGCAATCAATAAGATGTTTGTGTACAACCACAAGCAGTCAGAATGGCGAGAGCTGGCTTCAATGAAGACTCCAAGAGCCATGTTTGGAGCTGCGGTTCATAAGGGAAAAATTGTTGTGGCTGGAGGAGTGAATGAAGAGGGACTGATAGCTTTATCTGAAAGCTATGACTTTGAGGCAAACAAGTATGTGTCATCATTACAAGAATTGTAGAATATTTTACAGGTATTAAAGTAGATGAATGAATTGAATGTTTTCTTCTCTCAGGTGGGACACATTCACAGAGTTCCCTCAGGAGCGTAGCTCTGTGAATCTGGTCAGCTCAGGAGGAAACTTGTTCTCCATAGGAGGATTTGCTATCGTCGAGTTGGAGGACAAAAATGTTGGACCCTCTGAAATTACTGACATTTGGCAGTAAGTCAAAGATTTCATTTCCAGGGGCTGTACTTGTTGCACATATTTCACAACAATTAAACATTATAAACAATTTGATATCAGTAGACTTTTAATCATGAAATGAAGGCAAACAAATTTACATGTTTTTTGCTATTAACAGGTATGAAGAAGACAAGAAGACATGGAGTGGTATGCTGAGAGAAATGCGCTACGCTTCAGGGTCCTCCTGTGTTGGCATGCGTCTCAATGCTGCTCGTATGCCCAAACTCTAGACCACAAATCTGTGTGCCAATTCATGTAACAACTGACATCACTACTCTAGTTGTCTGACAACGTTGGTTTAAAGCAAAGTGAGAAGTATGTGCAGACCTCTTTAAAATAACAATAAAAGGTTCTAAAAAAAATCTAGTTAATATTTTAGGTTTAGGTTACATTTGATGTGAAATTAGTGTGTTTACAAACATGAGCCATTTCCAATTTATTGTCCTGATGAATGTCTAAACCATTTATGCAAGAACATTTATCTGAATATTAGGATTTTTGATGTATGTGTTATTATTTTGTAAAATAAACTGTTTTAAACTAAAATTAATCTGTGGTGTATTTGGTATATGTTTGCGTTCACAGTAACAACAAAAAGGCATTGCTGAAACTTTTTGCCAAAATTTTTAATTAGCTGCAATTTTTTTTCACTTGAAGATTTAAGCTGTGCAATTCAGGGTAATTAAAGCTGTTATACGTCGACAATAAGGTGATTTCACAGTGAAGTTTGCCCTATTTTTCCATGGCTTACCATCAGGCAATGCAGTTTCCCCCTAGTCCCTCCATTCTCGTGGTTCACTGTAAATTCTCTATGGAGTAAACGAGAACAGTGTGGGATGTACCTGTGCCCCAGATCCAGACACGAGTTGTTTAATGTTTTAGATAGCAATTAGGTATGTTAAGGATACATGGACATGACCTTTGACCTTAATAGCGGCAATGGCAAGATAAGTTAGCTGATTAAATAATGTTACAAACAAAATTGTCAGTAGGCCAACTGGCAGTCAGCATTCAGCCTGTACTTTTCCTCATTATAGCCCAGCAACAAACATTAGAAAGGCCAACGTTTTTAATAATGTTTCTAGTATCCAAGCGTTATTAACGTTGGGAAAATTCAGCGAGTGCCACATGTTTGTCCTCGTTGAGCTTCCATATCCTCAGTTTAAGCGGGTCGTTTGCTTTTACCCAGAGTGCACTGCAGTTAGTTACGGCGCCATCTTCGTAGACCTGCGCGCTAAGTACACGAGAGCTGCTTGTTTATATTTAATTTCTTTACGGATGCAGGATTAATTTGACCTGGACTAGCAGTTTAGTCACGCTTCCAGTAGAAAGTAAGAACGAACGTTTAGGGAAACGGTAATTAAAACGGAATTTATTTTAACACAGGGCGCTTCGTTTTGGAGATAATTAACGTTACGTTAGCATGTTAGCATGCTAGTCATTCAGTTACGAGAAAACAAATACATCAGCGTAAACTGCTATGAATACGTAGATGCTACTGTGTATGCATATTACGTGTGCTTCAAAGAATATAACATAGAACATCTTCTTCGTAATTTGATCAACACGACCTGAAAGTGACTGTAAAATTTTACTGTACTGTAAAATAGGTGTGAACAGTAAATTGTTTAAGTTAACGTTATCTGTTAAAATCGCTAGTTTGTTTTAACACTTAATCGTATGTTGCCTAAAATAAACAGAACGCTCGTTGCAAACTACTCATGGTTGGTTTGAAGTACGGCTCTGCCTGCTAGTAGTTCCGATGTACTCTTACAATTACACTTGTCTGATAGGTTTTCGTGTGTGTGTTTTACAAGGACAATGGGGGTGAAGGTGCAGCGTCCTCGCTGCTTCTTTGACATTGGTATCAGTAATGTTCCAGGTGGGAGGGACTGCATTTTTTTCTCTAACTTGATTTATTCTTAAATATATGTGTGTTGCATTGACCTGTCCATTCATCTCTGTATCATCTCTCCATTCTGTCTCTGCAGCGGGCCGTGTGGTCATTGAACTGTTTGCTGATGTTTGCCCAAAGACATGTGAAAACTTCCGCTGCCTCTGCACAGGTTTTAATTTTTTTTAAGGTTGTGATGGAGATTATAAATTATTTCCTGTCTGCACTGAAAAGCAAATTCTTTCATCATGATTCGTAGGCGAGAAAGGGATTGGAAAAACTACTCAGAAGCCTTTGCATTATAAAGGATCTCCATTCCACAGGATAGTAAAAGATTTTATGATACAAGGAGGAGATTTTACTGAAGGTACTTCTTTCTTGTGATTATTAAAGATTTTTGAGGATTTTATGCACAGAAATAGACAGCTTGTTTTTTTTTTCAGGAAATGGAAGAGGTGGGGAATCAATTTATGGAGGTTTCTTTGATGGTGAGTTCTAATGGTTTTCTACTGTAAGGCCCTGTCCACATGTACATGGTTATTTTATAACTGCACTTTTTTCCACACACTTACGAGTGCTTCCACACATAAACTGGGCAGCGTTTCTATGTATCGACAAATTTTGGTTTTTGACACAATTTCAATATTTCTTTCCCAGATGAGAGTTTCTCAATGAAGCACACTAAAGAGTTTTTGCTATCGATGGCAAACCGAGGCAAAGACACTAATGGCTCACAGTTCTTCATGTGAGTTCTCCACAATGATCTCCCGGATGTCATATCGGATAACATTGTTCTACAGTGCACTCATTCATATCTATAATTAATTGCATCAGCTTTGAAAAGCAGCAGAACTGTATGAACTGCTAATGATTTGGACTGAGTTTATTCATTGTGTGCATTAATCATTGTCTTTGTGTTCGTTAGATTTATATTTACATTCTGCCTCACTGTTTTGTGTCCCTGACCATAGAACTACTAAACCAACTCCTCACTTGGATGGGTAAGTTGTTGTTGTTTTTGGACAGTGTGATTGTCTTAAGCGGTAGTTCCTCAGGAAAATGTAATTGTCTTTGATTGCAATTTTAAAAGCATAAATGTTTTTAAAAATAACTTTTTAAATATCATAACATTATTAATGATAAAGTAAAGTATCCCACACAAAAAAAAGCAATTGGGTACTGCTAAGAGGCTGTGGTTCTCACTTAAATTGATTTGATCAGTGGTGCTGCTAAAGGAACATTTGAAATTGCCAAAACAAACATATTTTTGATAAACTAAACTTTAAGATGACTGATTTTGAGTAAGGTTAATAGTGACCGGCTGTTTTTTTTTTCTTGTCCTGTAGACTTCATGTGGTGTTTGGTCAGGTGATCTCGGGCCAGGAGGTGATCCGCATGATTGAGGAGCAGAAGACGGATCCCAACAGCCGACCTGTCGCCGAAGTCAAAGTTCTCAACTGTGGGGAACTGGTCCCTAAAGCTAAGGGTAGTTGATGTTTGCATGTTTTAAGCTAATGTTATTGTAATATTTAGTTACTAATTTTAATTTAATTTTAAAAAATGAAAATCCTAGACAACACTTGATCAAATAGTTTCTAAAACCCATTTTGATGGATTCCTCTGATTCGCTTCACGTTTTTTTTTATAGTAACAAACCTGACAAATCACACACCATATATTTAATTGAACGATTTCAAGTTCAATTAAAATAGTTGGCGCCATTACTATTTTAATGAATCTCTTGAAAATGATTCATGTAAATGTTGTTTTCATTTTATAAGAATGAAAATGTATCTAAAAATAGTTGAACTTCTCCCATTTAGCAAAGAAAGAAAAGAAACATCAGTCATCAAGTGAGGACTCCTCTTCAGACAGTTCCTCTGACTCTGAGAAGTCAGAGAAAGAGAAGAAACGAAAGAAGAAACACAAAAAGGAGCACAAGAAAAAGAAGGAAGAGAAACAAAAAACTAAGGACAAGAAAAGGTACCTGATTTCTAAATGGTCTTTTTATGATCATTCAGAAAAATATTGCTGGTTTTAGGTTTAAAGCTTCGGAACTAAATAATCCTAAAGAATAACTTTTGGTTCAGAGGTTGTCCCCTGCCATTCCTCTTTTTGACTTTGACTTGTGTTTGGAAATCACGTTATTTTTTTATGTTATTATCTTTTGTTATTTTTTCAAAAACAAAACTAAGGACCTGCTTAAATTGTTTAGCAGCTGCAAGAAGCATCAGGGTCTCTAAAGGAGAATATTGATCTTTTTGTTCTTTAGCTCTGACGAGGAGGAAGCTGAATCCCAAGCTCTGTCGACTGTCCGTCCAGAAGAGGTGCCACCTGTTCCTGAAAACCGCTTCCTGATGAGACGAAGCCCCCAGAAGGTCAATGAGGAGGAGCAAAATAAGGAAAAGAGCAAAGAGGATTCTGGGAGAGAGAGACAGAGAGAAAGGGAGAGGGAAGGGGAAAGGGTCAGGTAAAAATAAAAGAGAAACATTTGATCCAATAATAACGTTAATAGCAATGTGTTTTTGAAGACGTTTGTGACAAACATATTTATGAGTATAATACTGTTATATTCATAATTTGATGGGGTTTAGTACTTTATCTTGAACGATTTTATTGTTCTCCAGACCCAATTCACGGCCAAACCGTACGAGACTGGTTATGACCAGGTCAGGACGCCGAATTAAAGGAAGGGGACCGAGGGTGAGATAAAGATGACATTATTCACCATTAAGAAACCAATTGTGCTGCCCTTTTCAACTGAAATGTATCTTTTTTGTTTTTTGTTTTTTGTTTATCCTTTAGCGCTATCGGACACCTTCTCGCTCTCGTTCACGATCATGGGATCGATTTCGGCGCAGTGAAACTCCTCCACACTGGAGGCAGGAAATGCAAAGAACACAGAAAATCAAACCCTACAGAGCTGCGAGTGAGGATCGGTGGATCAAAGGGGACAAGTAAGTCCATTTAAATGGAGAAAATGCATCATAAAATGTGTGGAATTCTCGGTTTCTAAGTCATTAAATCTAAATCTGCAATTAAGGTAGTTGACGAGTGTGAATGTTTGTTTTTTAATCTTAATATTTAATGTGAATATTCCAGAGGAGATATGTCTGATCAAAACACCAGAACAGCTGATGAAACAGGTGAGAACAAAAGACGACAAGATGATTATAAAAAGAATGCAGAACGAGATAGGAGAGATTCAAAGCATGAAAGATCACACAGCCCAACTCGAGGAAGAGACCGGAAGAGAGACAAACATCGCTCAAAAAGCAGAGATAGAGATACTCGAAGAAAGACTGATGCCGATGTGGAAAAGAAAAAAGCTCGTAGCAAGAGCAATGAAAAGCAGAGAGAAAAGGAAAAGTGTGATAAACCAGATGAGAAACGTGGACGTTCAAGTAGCAAAGATGGTAAAGAGAAAGAAAAGGATGGGAAAGAAGACAAGAGTGGTGGTGAAAAAGAACAAACCAAAGGAGACACAAAGGAGCAATCGAAGGAGGGGGAAAAAAAGCGAAATGGTGATCAGCAAAGGCATAGGTCAAGAAGCAGAGACAAAGGAAGGTCTCGATCGAGAGAGCGAGACAGGTCTTCTCGGCGGTCTAGGAGCAGAGAGCGAGACAGAGCAGAAGGCCGAAACAGGAAGACTTCAGATGAAAAGAACAAAGAAAGCAGAGGACGAGATCGAACCTCTAAAGAAAGATCCTCACAAAAACAGCGAAGCCGAGAGAGAGATGATCGGAAGAGAGATAAGAGTGAGAGTGGTAGCAGTGATTCTGAAAGTGATAAAACAAAGACGAGAAGGAACTCTGAAGGATTATCCTCTCCAAAATCCCGAAACAGAGAAAGAGATGAACAAGACAGAAAGACACCGAAGGGTGATCGTGATAAAAGAAAGGAAGGGAGAAGCTCCAAGGAGAGATCGTCACAGAAGTCGCGAAGTCGAGAACGAGATGAGGGGAAGAAAAGAGGAAAGAATGACAGCGACAGCAGTGATTCAGAGAATGATAAACACAAGAAAAGAAAAAGCTCTAAAGATAGATCATCTCAAAAACATCGAAGCAGAGAGCGCGATGATCGACAGAGTAAGAGGAGAGAGAAGAGTGCGAGTGATAGCAGCGATTCTGACAGTGATAAACATAAGAAAAGAAGACGGAGTGCAAGTCCAACATCTAGGAGGAGATCCAAGGACAAATCCAGAAGTCCAAGGAAAGGTGGGAAGAAAAAGGACTCCTCCTCCAGCGACAGCGACTAAACAATTAGGACTGGATTAATCCATGTTCTAATCCTTCAACAACAAACAGTTCTGTTTTGAAACAGATAATTCAGTTCTTAGATTAAAATAGGCATCTTCTGATTCTCAACGTCTGGAGTGTTTTAATCTTTGCAAACTGAGACAGAAATCCTTGTTGTTTCATCTTTTGTGTTTGTTCTGCTTTTATCTTAGTATCACATGTCCTAACGTGTTTGAGGAATCATGTTGAAGAAATTTTTTTTTAAATTTTATTTTGTTTTCTTATTTCAACCATTTTAAAAGCATTTTGTTAAGTCATCTTGGAATCTGTATGGATGTTATGTTTGTAAAAATATAATGTTGGGTTCTGCTGAATTTGACTGAATAAAAATGGATACAGAACCTGTTTAACTCTGGTGTCTGGTTAAGTTTATTGAGTTATATAAGTTCTGCATACTCATGCACATACTAATGATCAGTGGTTGGGTTGATGGGTGAAGTGTAGGGTAATGTTGCATCCAAAAGCTGAGCTAGGTTATCACAGTAAAGTCAATATAGAAATTCGATGCGGCTGAAGCATTGGGAGAAATGCAGTCTCCGCTCAGCGATGACCTTGAGGAGTCTTAAACTGGTGATCCATCCATTAAAGCTAAATCGGTTGAGTTTTTAATTCAGTTAAATATTGTGTGCTCAAAATTTAAAAAGCACTAGATTTATTTTCAGTCGCTGAGGGACTGTTTTAACGTGGAGAATTTTTCTACTTGAGTTATATCTGTTTACATATAGCAGTTCTCCAAGCAGTGTGGAAAAATTAATTTGTTTTCAAGAAAAAAAGCTTGAAGCAGCAAAATGACTAAGATTTACGCAAAGTCACTAACCAACCGGAGTTTCATAATGTGTTTGATTGACGTAGGCCTGAGCCTCTCAGTAGAGAGCCGTTGCTGGAGAGGCGGGGCTTGGGCACGCTTTGTGTTGCAAGCAAGTGTCAGTCAGCGACAACCGAGAAAGAGGTATCATCCTCGAAATTGATCATCTTTGCACCATTATCGAGTCAGGTAAATATAAATTTTCGTTTTCTAAGGAAGTTCGCCTATTTTAACTCGGAAAACATTTCTGAACTCTCTTACTTTATTTGCTACTTCTGACCCCAGTATGACTGTGCATTTTGTGTTGTCTCCCCTCAGCGCAGAATGAAGACGTTAATAGTTTTCGATTTTGATCACACAATAGTGGATGACAACAGCGACACATGGGTGATCCGCGCCACCCCGGATCAGACGATACCGGACTGGCTGGAGAAGTCCTACCAGAGAGGCCGGTGGACCGAGTACATGGGTCGAGTTTTGACCTACATCGGAGATCAGTCCGTCCAACCGGAGCAAATACGCGCGGTCATTGAGAGCATCCCATTCACCGACGGCATGACCGAACTCCTAACGTTCATATCCGAGAATAAAACGCGCATCGACTGCATTATTATCTCTGATTCCAATACTCTCTTCATAGATTGGGTTTTGCTCGCATCGGGACTGAAATCCGCAGTCGATGACGTGTTTAGCAACCCCGCGAACATTGACGCGCGCGGCTACTTGAACGTGCGTTGCTGTCACGCGCACGAGTGCCCGCAGTGTCCGATAAACCTGTGCAAGAGGACAATACTTCGGGACTTCGCAGAAAACCAGGCGAAGGCTGGGGTGCGCTACGAGAGAGTTTGTTATGTAGGAGATGGTGGAAATGACTTTTGTCCCATTCAGGGGCTGAAGGAAGGGGACCTGGCGATGCCAAGGAAAGGCTTCACTCTGGAGAAGCTGCTACGCAAAGCCGGGTCAGATGGGGGAGAGGCTGTCAGGGCCAAAATCTTCCCTTGGAGCAGCGGAAATGAAATTCTCAAGGAATTAAGGTCTCTCGTTGAGTAACACTCGTGTGTAATGTGGCGTAGGCAATATCGAGATAAAGTGTTCGTTTGAGAAATGCGTCACGTGCTTGAACTCATGGTGCACTCTCAGAAATAAAACGTCCTCGTCACGTGGGGTCCTTTCGCAACAGATCCAGGTTTGTGTCGTGGACTGTATATAACAGGTTTGTTTTCTAAACTTCATGTTGCCATGTTTTAGGTGCTTAATCAGAATTTAACGTGTACACCATGAATAGCTTCTGAAAATCTGTCCCTCTGCTGCTTTATATCTGAGAGTGTGAACCATGAGTTATGAAATAAAAGCGTATATTTATTTTTTTAAGCAGTACATTATGCAAAACCGTCACTTGTAGTAGACACATAAGCAAATGCGTTAACATAAAATGAAATACATAAAAAACTGATCACTAGAACATAGCATTTTCATACAGGGCTATTACTTTTATTCTATAATTTCATTCGTTTTTCGGAAAATGTTATTTTAAAAAATATTGGGAAACGGTGACGTTTCATTTGACAGATCATCATGACAATTCCATAAATGTTTGTTTATTTTCAAAAATTCAAGTGCTGTTGCTGCACTATACGACTGCAATTGTGATTTAAGTCTTTTGAATACAACCTCTGTTGAGGTTACATTTTGACTACTGTTATTGCCATGTGGTGTCTTTTATGCTAATTATTAAAATTATTAAAATTTTGATAAAACTGAAAACCTGAAAATAGTCACATTATAGTGCAATATACACATACAGCCATGAATATCCATCAAGTTCAGGGATGATTTTACCTTTTCTTGTCTAGCCAGATTTAATTTAATTAGTAGCCTAAAGCGTGCACACATTCCTGCATGTCACAATTCTTTATGAGACTTGTTGCATGAGTGACAGGAAACTAGAAATATATACCTTTATCTCATTACATCATTATCTCCTCAAAGAAAGAAACACAATTTTGAAAATTAATCGTTCAACAGTGTATGGGTGTGGATGTGTGGCGATAGCAGTTTGGTTCAGGAATGAGCTCAGGTTTTTCTGCCTTGGTTTCAAAAAATAGTTTGAATTTGTTGAGCATTTACTCTAATACTGAATTAACGTGAGTGTGCTTGTTTCTTTTAGGTCATTTAATTGTTGTTCATTAACAGGTATATTGTAATGCAGTATTACAAATCCCTGTTTTCACCTTTTACTTCCACAAGACAGCCACATTTGGCAACCTTGTTGTTGTTAGTATTATTAAAATATTTTATCTCATTCCTATGTATTTTTCGCTTAGCCTCAGGTCATCCTCATGTTTACAATTAGCTAAGAATAAGACGAAGGCCTAATGAATAAAATAACAACTTGCAATAGAATCTGTCTCCTTTTTCATTTTATTGTTGTTGTTGTTTTTTCAGATGATGAAAGATGCTGACTATTAATAAAAATAATCAAAACCATACATACTGGTATTATTATTTTAATTATAATTTGAGTACGTTTATCCTGTGTGATTTTTATTCCACAAAAATGCTCTTAGATGACTCAAATAGACCTAAGAATGCACCAGTAAAAGTAATTGGTCAGATATATCTGGTCGAGCACGTTTACAGTTATGAACCCTTTTTATTCATAGAAAAGTTGGAATTTAGATTTTATCGTGGCTTTACGACAAATAACTTTTGTACTATAAATCGGAACTGAACCTTAAAACTCCGTTTCCCAACAACCCTCCTTTGGTCATTGAATGACGTCATATCAACGCGACAGCTTACATTCAGTCACGTTCAGGTGGCGTTCAGTTTGGCGTTTTTTGGGGTGAAGACAGCATAACGCGAACATAGTGAGTATTGTCTTAAGGTTTTTTTTAAAGTAAATATTTATTGCCATTTATTATGACGCTAATAATTTATTTGACGGACCGAAAATTGTGACGCAGAAAGCGGTCGGCTTTTTCAGCATCCGTTTGACATGTGGCCCACAACTGTACGTGGTCGAGCTCTTAAAATCTGTTAGGTGCTTGCGTCTAATGTTAGTTATGCCGCCTTCTACTGGTACCTTGATATGAATGCTCTCTATCACAGTCCGCTGTTATAGTGGGCCAATTTTCTGGTTTCCAATTACGACAGAAATTTAAAGTGTGACACGTGGTGGCGATTCCACGCCGTTTAGTTTAAAATGAAATAATGTTATGTCCGTTAGAAATATTCCCATTTTAATGTAATTTTGTAACGGTAATCTCTAGCGAGGTTGGATTCTCTTTATAGTTGATTTATAGTTGAAATCGTTAATGAGTAAGTTCGTTGGCTGCTGAGCTATGGGTAAAACTAACATTACTATATTAAAGAAGCTTTTTTTTTACTGTTATCTTAACAGAAACATTTTATAAGTTTGCGTTAGTTTAGACTGTGTGTATGTGTATGATTTACAGTCCCTAAATGTACTTGCAAATATTGAATTTTTTTTATAAACGTTGGTACTTTAACTGTTGTAGTTTATGATTGTAAGTAGGATAATCATTTTACAGTTGAATTTCTATGCTAAAATATTTGTATGGGGACCTTAACACACCAATAAAAATTGTTTATTTATACAGCAGAGATGGCAGACAGTCAGGAAATGTCTTCGCTGCAGAAGAAGGTGGTAGAACAGATAGAGGTGAGACAGTAGGATATAAACATAAGTTATTTTTTTTGTGTGTGATGAATGACTCAAGTGTGTGTATGTGTGTTCAGTATTATTTTGGTGACCACAATCTCCCTCGAGATAAGTTTCTGAAGGAGCAGCTGCAGCTGGATGATGGTTGGGTCACTCTGGAGACTATGCTTAAATTTAACAGGTAAGCAATTGATGAATGCACATTTCTCACTGAAAAGATATTTCAGATTGCAAATATTATGAATGTAAACATTGTGATGTTAAAGCACTTAAAGTTAAAGTATTTGTTCCACACTGTACATTATACGTCTATAATTACAAAGATTGTGTGACTATTATACATACACACACACACACCTACACACACACAGGTTTTACTATTCATCATAAACAAAAGTTTGTCATAAAAAAAGAATTGACGAACTGAATGGGTTGTAGGTTATTTTAATTTTCTATGCATCATTACAGATTGAAAACCCTCACATCAGACTCAGCTGTCATTGTGGAGTCTCTGCAGAAATCTAAAACAGGTTTGCTGGAAGTCAGCGAGGACAAAACCAAAATCAGGCGAAGTGCGAGCAAACCCCTACCAGAGAACAACGAGGAATACAGGGACGCCCTAAAACACAAATCCATCTACATGGTGAGCGAACAGAAACAATGAGGATAAGATCTTCTTTCTACTCGCATTTGCTCTAAAACAAACAGCTCTAAAAATATTTGCTTAGCAGGTCCAGTCTTCTGTGGAAGTGGGAGAGGGTGTCTTGTTCCTTTTTGAATGGATTTGTGTGATGACTTTTCAATGTGATGTCTGACTGTTCACTTTTCAATTCAACAGAAAGGGTTTCCCCTTGACACCTCTCTGGATGATGTTAAAGAGTTTCTAGCTGGTAAAGGGTCGTTTGAGAATATCTACTTGAGGAAAGGAGCTGAGAAGAACTTCAAAGTAAGGATCTTTTGCTGTAATTTGATTATAGTAAAATAAAATTATGAAGCAAGGAAACGTACAAAAAATCTTTTACGGCACTGAAAATTCTGTTTAGGGAACTAACTTATAATCAATGTTTTTACTCCGTTGTACTGTTGTGGCATCAAACATGGTTCTGATCCTGTTTAGGGATCTATCTTTGCTGTTCTGGAATCTGAAGAAGCTGCAAAGGCTTTTGTTGAGCGTGAAGATGTCAAGGAGTACAAAGGAAATGAGATGATCGTCATGATGAAGTCAGTGCACTACCTGATTTTGTTGCACTTGTAAAACTTTTGTAAAAATTTGTAAAAGTGGACAGGAGCCTTTTCAGACATTCATGGAAGTGTGCTTTTAAAGGTCTCAAGAAGACATAAAACATCCAGAATCTCCCATTTGTCATCCAGGGAGCTTTGTTTGTTAAAAGTATGCATTAAAATGACACTTCCATTTGTATAACCCACTTCCGGTTCATCAATCATGAGCGCAAACAAGAATGACTAGAGCGGATCATACCTGCTGCTGAACATCTCTTTCTCTCCTATTCCTTTCTCCTCTCCCTCAAAAAGTGTCCCTCAACCCTCTCAACTTCTTCCTGCACACTCCTGATAAATTATTATGCTTAGCTTTATTTAACATCGGCATAATAAAAAATCAATTTATATCAGGTTGATTAATTAAAAATGTGTAACTTACTAGATTCAGTGACCTCAGCACCCACTTAATTCCAAGCAAGGCCGTTTTTGCTTCCACATGGATAATAAAACAAGTTATTCTGGCTGGCCACAAACTGTGATATTTGTCTCCTCTATTGTTGTTGCTCATGTTCCCGCTTCTCAGAACAATCATGTAACTATAAGAGCAAGCCCCTGATTGGTTGCCGTGCAAACGAACTGCGCCTGAGTAGAAAAAATTCCTACTCCCGCGATCACTCCGGTTTGCCGCCCCTCGTCTCTCGCCCCTGTGCCGCGTGGTCTGGACCGTTCGTGCCGCGAGGTGCCTTATCCTGTCTTTACATAGACTTTACATTGAAATCAGCCACTCTTCCCAGATCATTCGCGCTTGGTGTGTAGGCAGCATTAGAGATTCTCAGTGAAATATAATCTAACGGCAGTTTTTGAACATGACTTTTCTGATTTCAGGGATGCCTACTTCACTAAAAAGTTTGCTGAGAGGAAACAACACCACATGGAAGCCAAAGCTAAAGTCAAAAGGTAGTTCAATACATAAATCCATACGTGTTGAGTGGGAGGGCCATGTTTTAATTTGGTTTAATGTGCATTTTAGTGATAAGGAGGAAATGCAAAAGAAAGCTGAAGAAGAAGAACAGGTGGGTGTCTGCAGTAGAAAATATGGGTCTGATGAACTGGGTATCTTAGGAATTCAAATGTTCTGTTTCTCCAGAAATCTCTCAATGAGCAGCGAGGCTGTCTGTTAAAATTCTCCGGAGAGCTAGGACAGGCATCAAGGGAGGATTTCCATGCAGTCTTCTCTGCGTATGCCCAGATCAAATGGATTGATTACACTCGAGGAGCTAAAGAGGTCAGTAACTATTCTCCAACACCTCATTTGCTGTGTTGATTTATAAGATTAGGTCATTATTTTATCTAAGTCTTGTGAAAAATTTGTACAGGTCAACACATTAATCTTAGATATCAATCTTAAATGCTTTAAAAAATCTAATGGCAGTAAACTCACTCCTTGATGCTTCTGACAACATTCAATTTTTGTTAATTATCCCAAAATAATAACACACGTGTCTAATCTTGCTTTTTTTTGGTTGTTTGTGGCAGGGCACCATCTTGTTCCAGTCGAGTGCTCAAGAGGCACTACAGAAGTTTCGGGATGCTCATGAAGGCGAGGAGCCCAAGGTGAAGGATCAGGCCGTTCAGTGGGATGTCCTGGAGGGAGAAGCTGAAATGGAAACACTTAAGAAGATCATTGAGAATCAGCAGGAGTCCATCAACAGACGCAAAAGCGGCAGAGGTAAAAATAAAAAAATTAAGTGGCAGAGGTAAATTACACTTCAGTTCAGCAGTGAGGTGACTGATCCGGACTTTACCATTTTCATGTCATAATATCTTATTTTTGGCTGTTGTGCAGCAGCTCTGCTTTTAACACAGACTGAAAGCCCCCTCGTGTACAAACCTCTGAGTATTTTTAATATGCATGCGTCTGAAGTCTTCTCTTAAAAGGAGACATCCCTTAGTGTCTAATGTTGTAGGATTATTCATGGTTTGAATCTCCTTTTTTGGGGGGGAATTTGTTAATTCTGTTAAAGACTCGGATGAGACGAGATGTCACTGGAGAGAATCAAGGTTTTAGAGGCAGTAAAGATGTGGATTATTTTTGGCGTAGTGCATGTCTTTTGTTTTCCCTGAGATATTGATGGAATAAGGCATTGTATGTACCATTAATAAAGCAAATAAAGTATGCATATTGCATGATTGCAGGGGGCTACAGGGGTCGAGGAAGAGGACGAGGAGGCCGTAGGGACAGAGGAGGAAGAGAGCAGAGCCAATTCAAAGGGAAGAAAACCAAGTTTGACAGTGACGGAGAGGGAGATGAAGGTAAATGCAACATGTTTTTGTGTTCAGTGATGCTGAACTTATTCATGTCAAAACTTTTTTGTTATTTGTGTTGGTGATTTGTATCTGTTACTAATGTTTTTTGTTTTGGCAATGCAATATATTTATCCTATATGTGACAAAAGTATTAGTTTGTTTTAATGCATTAATACTTTTTTATTTAAATATGCCTTTCTGGGCACCTAAGGACACATACATATAGCAAAATAAACACTACAAAATAAACAAAACTGCCTAATTCTTCATCAGTTCAGATATTGATCTCAAATGATTAGTGAAAGTCAGTTTCAACTCTTCTTCAAGTCTTATTTTCTGGATTAGATTTTATATTCTGATTTACTTTATTTGTTTGCATAAGCAAATGTTTTTATTTATTCTTGTTTAAAGATCCAGAAACTTAATCATTCTGGGAACAGCAAAAACTTTTTTGGTCTGTTCTTTACATAGATCGATTACAATAGCAGTTCAAACCCCAGTGGCCTTAGAATCTATTACATGGCTAGCTAAAAGTTAAAACACAATTTTAAAACCATCTTGCCGCAAAACCTTGACCTGCTGTTTTATTTTTTCTGGTGGCAGATTGAGATTATTTGATCAGTCAGTCATAGTGAGGCTGGCTCGAATAGCGTTTTTAGTGTTGTAGAAAGATGTTTGCTGTGGGTGTTGTCACATAAAAACAAATTATTTTCTCCTTCAACAGAAACTGCCAGTCCAAAGAAGCGACCTCTTGAGTCCAATGGACAAGATAATGGAGAGCCGCTTTCCAAACAGGTTAAAACTGATAACGGCTCTTAAAGGAAGAAAGTTTGGGCCTTATTTTTGTACACTAGGTGTTTCTTAAAGTCATAAAGATATGTTCTCAGACTACATCCTGCATCAAAGACTAGAGACTCAAAAACTAGTTGCCACATTGAAACCTTTAAAGGGCATCATACTTCAATTAGTAGTGATTTTTCTTTTATCGTAGATGCCTTGATATTAATTTGCTGTAATTCCCATGCTATACCTTCTTAGCCAGATCAGTGGCAAATTCTCGATCATATAAAAAGCTTGAAGCACTTGAAGCATTGATATCTTTGAAGTAGATTTTTCATTCCAATTGCAGAAATGCCTTGCGCACTCGTTACCGCTTTAGTTTTCAGCACAGTGGACGAGCAGAGGAAAGGTTCTTATTATATGTTAATACTGAGCTATTGTGGAAATTTTCAAGCTCTTCAAATTAACTTTTAGGATGGTCTGAATTTTTATTCCTTTTTTTTTTTTGTAAACCGTTTTCTGCGTCTTGTTTTTTTACACACAGAAATATAAAAAGGTGTGTTAAACATGTTTCTTTTATACATTTCTGTTATTTTTTTTGAGGCATGTAGATCTGTAGTGACTTGTTTTGTTTCCCTTTCACAGTAATAGAAACATTTCAAATTAAAAATGCTGTTTTAAATGGCATGCTTCATATTTACCCTGTCAGGGTATCAGTAAGGCTTTGTTGAACCTTGTTATTTAGTTTATACAGCCTCGTGTGGTGAGATGAATATTATGTACATTAAAAACTTCAATAAAGATCTTGAAAATATAAATTGCCATGTTTGTGGTTTTGCATGAGAAATTTAGACTCTGGTGTTTTCAGAACTGAATGCAATCGATATAGAAACAGGCTGCAGGAGGATTCATGTTTTGTAGTTATGACTTTGGCCTGAGGCGTGTGGAACTGATATGATATGGCTTCAGATTTAATATAATATTTGTAATAATAAGTAAAATAATAAGTAATATTTGGGATACACAGGAAACTGAACAGATTAGAATAAAATTTGTATTGCACAAATGTATAGCCTTTTTCATCTTGAAGGAAAGACTTACAAAACATTTTAATATGTATTTATTTAGAAGACAATTTATAAGTTAATTTAAGTGATTAAAATATTGTCGTGTGCTTTAGTGGCTGTTCAGAAAGGTGTCTGTCAAGCATCAAATGTTAAGGTGTGTGCCTACTGCACTGCTATTGTAGTTCCAGCAGGAGGAGCGATGGCTCCATTTAAAAGGCCACACTTTGAAACCAAGATCTTCCTCTGCAGTTCTTTCACGTCAGTCAGGATTTGCTTTGCTTAGAGGATTTTTGTGCTTTTTAAAGGAGGAATTTATATACTTCTCTCTGGTGTTACTTTGGTGCAGTGTAGCCAGTGAAATATGTTTCTTGCTAGTCAGTCCTGATCAGTAGTGTGATTTATGTAGTTTGTAAAAGTGTGCGTACATAATGTGATCTTAACATGTAAACATGTCCTTCCTGTGAATTCAGTTTCTAGATGTCCGTTTTTTTTTTTTGAGAGCATCTACATCGGGGTGCCACCTGAAGAATCTATTTTTTTTAGAAGGTAATTTGTTTCTCTGGATGCTCTTCATCTTCCATTACAAGCAACAGATTATTTTCTGATTGTGTTCTGCGAGACACGAATGTACTTTTTCTTTAACATAAACATCAAGCATCCTCTGGTATTTTATGGCGTGTTACTATTGTCAGCCTTGTTCTGCATGCAAACAGAGTTTTGCGCATGTCAATGAGTGTCCCGGGTGTCTTTCAATGTCAAACACTCGACTTTGACTCCGAAACCACAGCAACTCACCATTATAAAGGCTGTCCTCTGCAATGAATGGCAATGTGTTTATGATCGTTTACAGAGATACCACCATACGTGACATGAATGGAACACTGACAAATGGGTTGCTGAGTGTCATTTAGCAAGCAATCCAATGTCAGCCTGAGTTTCAAAGCACTTAAAGGGACAGTGGATCTCTGACTGAAAGTAAAATTGAGTCCTGTGCAAGTGGTTGAAAACCTAGATTGCTTTTTCGTTTTCCTAACAAACTTCTGGTCAGATTTTGAAAACTTGTTCTGCTTTACACTGCTGCTGGACATACTTTGACAGTTGACTGTATATAACATGGACAGAGTGTTCGTGATGTCACCCATAGGTTTCTGGCAAATTTAATAGAGGATCGAAGTGGGCATAGCCAGTACGTGAAAACATGTCCACAGTGGCAGGACACTGCTGTAGGGAGGGCATCTGATTAGCTGAAGGCTTAAATGTTGTATTTCTTAAACAAACACATTTAAAAGTAATTCACCCCCTCAGAGTGTTCATGTCAAAACTAGCTATCTGAATCAACAAACCTAATGGAGCCAGGTGTGGAAACAGTTTTTTTTTTCAGCTACTAAGTTGATCAGTTTTAACATTGGAGTGGATAAGAACCTGCTCACTTCTGGAGTCGGCCTTAAGCGGCTGCTTGAGGGACTGCAGTTCAGTCACTTCCTATCACGCATCGAGAAGGAAATCAGGAGGTTGTCCCTTGAGTTTGACACTTGTTCATGAAATGTTTGCGGCCACTCAGTCTTGAAATTGGAAAGTGTTCTCATTTTTTAGAGGCACCTAACTGTTTGCATGGGATCTGCCTTTTCTGTTACTAGTGAAACAAATTCTCAAGGTAGAAAAAGTAAGATCCTTAGCTGGAAGATACTTGTGTTTGACCACATGAAGAACAAGTAAATTAAAAACCCCTATGTATTCGTTCCAGTGCATTTCTCCTTAAGTTCTGTATGCGACCATTGGGTGGTTAATGGTCCCAGCAGGTACTGTATATTGTAAAAGTGATTAGACTCTTTAAAAAAAGAGACTAACATTAGACTCTCTAGTTACCCATGTTAAAACAAGCTTTCTGAGAAACTGAACAAAAATGTGCATTGATCTTTTTTTCTTGCACTGAGGGAGGGGTCAAACCTAGGAGCTGGTGAGGGAGACCAACCAGTTAAATTGTATTTATATGAAAATTTAGTGTAGGTTTGTCTTAAGTAGTTTGTTGGAGGATCATAATTTAAGATTCAGCACATTAGATCAAAATGGTTAATTCAGGACCAATACTATTGTAAACTAGGGTTAAAAATAAAATCTTCAGAGCTGAGACCCTCAGGGAATAGTTGAAGTTTATATTACAAAGTAAAAAATGCAATTAAAACATAATTTTAGCTTAAATGACACAAAATCAGGTTGGTTGTGATGATGATAATTATGTAAGTCTCACTTTGCATAATATTTTCTTAATGTAATTTCATCCTTAAATAGAAATTTAATGTGTCAGACTAGTAAGATAAATGTTCATTCTGAAACTAAATAAAATTTCATTTCAATGTGTTTTTTGAGGGTTTGTAGATGAATCAACTAGAGTCCTTCACTCAAGGTGAGAGTGAAATGTGTGTTTTCTGACTCCGATAAACTTTGACAGGAGAGACATCAGCGAATGGGGTTCGTTCTCCCTCCGGCTGTCTTGGCACCTCAGTGGCAGGATGATTAATGTCTATTTTTAGTCCTGGCTTGTCCATTAACATCAAAAAAGTGTTCTGTTTTAACGTTAGAACAGCAGGGCCTCTTTTTTTTAAAGAATGACCATAAAATAGAGGACTCTGTGGTTTTTGTGTTTGACAGCACTGGATCCCATATATGAAAGATTGTTCTCTTTCTTACATTAGTTTTATAGTCTTTCAAAATATGTGTGCAGTGTTTGTTGACAATTTCTTCTTCTTTTTCATCTCATACTTTGAGAATTCACATTTCAAGTTGTTATTCCTCTGCCAGTTCATGAGAAGGCCTGCATCCCTGTAAGCTTTTTGTTCTCAACATTAACATTTTAATACCTTTTGTCTATATATGACAATTTAAACATTTTCAAAATATGTTTTTATAATATGACTAGTATGGAGAACACATGTAATGGGTGTGAGCAAGCAATTATCTTCAGTATGCTCATCCTCTGTTCCTGTCACTCATTAAACAGATGATTAACTTTAACGAATTAGCCAAACACTGCTCACCTGCCTGTCATTGAGGATGGATAGAGCGACTGATGGTGTGATGGGTTTTCTAATAAACCCCAGATGAGTTATTCTAAACACTCTTATGATGCTTATATATGTTAGTTGTTCATTTAATTTTAGTAAACAAATCTCAAATAGTTTTTGGAGTCAATATCATGAGATCAGGCCTAAAAGTTCATGAATGCTCAATTGTTTTCTAATCTTTTCCTATTCTGTTGACATAAAAAGTTTGAAACCACAGAGTCTTAAGTGGTAATTTAAATGTCTGTTTTTATTTTATTAATGTAATTTAGCAGTTTTCATTAGTTGATTTTTGGCTGTAAGTCTATCCATTCCAATGGAATATTTGTGAATTCGAAGATCTCAAGAGATGACTGGAATGCGATATCTTGATTGCACAATTAAGTTGACGTTTCAAATTGTGAAACCTACCACAAAGTGGTGTTATTGATATAATTTTGACAGATATTAACTATTAAAATTAGTTTTGCTACATTGTAGGTGCAACCTAGTCTTCAAACCAAAGCTGCTTCTAGACCAATAACACCTCATCACACTTCTGCTGGTTAAATTTCTATTTGAAAGTATAATTTGCAGTGCAGAAGTGCTTTTGAACTCATGTTAAACACGTTTCTTTCATTCTTGTACAAAATGGAAAATCAGACAAACTTTTTAATTTTGCTCATTTGAATAGATTCCCCCACAGTCTTAATAAACAGTTTATTGTGCTCCGTTACACTACTGTTCCCACAGCCGAACAAAAAAGGTTTATAGACCAACAACCACTTACTCATTTTGTAGTTATTAACACAAGAGGGACTGTTTTTAAAATTCTGACATAATATCCTTCTACTAAACTCCCTTTTTGATCGATGAATTTTTTATTTTAGATAAAACGATTTTTATCTTGCTTTAAATGTTTGACAAATTGTATAAATGTTGGTGTAAGTGGCACATTTTTTTTTATTAAAAAGTGTTAATCTGCCACATCACAAAGCAAAAGTTATCATATACAAACACAGCTACTCCCAATGGCTTACCTGGTTCCGCAACAACTGCCCTGCGGCTGGTCGTTCATTAATTGTTTGACAAATACTAGTAAAATGTTCAGTTTTGTAACATTCTATGCCTAGCAGGCATCAGCATTTGTGGCAAAGGTCATTTTGCTATTCTTAAACATGTGCTCTGGAGGCGGAAAGATATATACTAGTAAAACCGGATTCTATCTCTTCTTACTTTAAAATGTTACTTTAGGTGATGTTGAGTTATTGCAATGTGAAACCATGAAAATATCAAGTCATGATACAACTGTGATGCTCCATGTGGTCCTGCGTGGTTTTTAGCCACCCCTTCTGGCACAGATAAACACAGAGATGTTGTCTGAAGGTCAGGCGCAGAGCTTTTTCCTGCTCTGTCCGTTACTCCAGCCTCAGATATTAATGCTGTGGTCGTATGTGCATATGATTACTGAGTTTCTGCTGTGATAAATGACTGAGGGCTTGCTATCAGCCATCCTGACAATATTAATGACCACAGTGACTCTAAGCAGAGGGAAGCCAATGAACAGAAATATTGCTGTTATCTGTGCCGCCATAATCATAAAGACAATAGAGAGATGTTTAACGCTGGAGCACAAAGACATTTATCATCTGGAAGAGGCAAGTCTGGGTGGCGAGACTCCGGGTGTGTGTGGATGTTCGTGTGTCCCAGATTTGTTTTGAGAATCTGGGGCAAGGAGAGTTGCATAAAAGCCCTTTTCCTTCATAATAATGCTGCTATGATCAGCCTTCATCTCTTAGAGTCTCTGAGGTGGTGGTTGTTTGTAAGTATTCAGATAATTTTTTCGTAAGCTAAATGTTGTAGGATGCTTAAACAAGAATGATTGTTTTTCAAAATGCTAAATAAACAACAACATTTAAATAATTCGATGTCTGAAGTATATCAGCAGTGACCAATATTTGTGCACAATTTAGGAATTGTTTTTAAAAAGTATTTTATTTGTGTGAGAATACGTTGTTTTTCTTGAACGCTAGCTTGTCTTTTTTGTGTGTTTTCAACCACGTTTGCCCGTGGAAAATGCGATGACTAACCAGTGGCCCATGACTGCCATCGATACAGTTCTGCACCATCACCACCCAGAAACAGAGATGATTGTCAGGATGTTCTGCATCAGAAGGTCATACATGATTCTTCCAATAATGAGCTTCAGCTGTAATGAAGCATGTTTAATAGATTTTAAGAAGTTCAATACCAACACAACTTTTTGAGCAAATTTTGTGCTTACTTAAAAAAAACAGATGAATAAGAACTGTTTTCAGATTTTGACTTTGTCAATTTGATCAATATGACTTAGGCCTAAAGGTTGATAGTAACTGATTTGATTTTTCCCAGACTTGAATCATTCTATTAATAATTGTCATTATAAATTGATGTTGAACTGTAATTAAAACATCAGTTCTTTTTTAACAAATGCAAAGTGAGGATAAAAAAATCTATGGTTAATTTTCCTGGCATGAAATTCATTTGATTTATATAATATATTTTGTAAGGTTATAAACTTTTGTCTTAGAATGTTTAACACCCCTTTTAACAAGCTGATGGCATTTTGGACTTTAGCTTTCTAGTAAATGTTTAGCAACATTTCCTCTAATAAATGAATAGAAACCTTTTGGCAAAAGATGCATAAAAAGTTAAAAGTCGGGGATCAAAGTCATAAAACAGTTACAAGTAACTGTCAGAATGTGTTCAAACATTTCCTGTGTATGTATAACAGGAACATGTATAAAATATATATATATTTTTTTTTTTTCAGAACACCATTACATGTACACTCACCTAAAGGATTATTAGTAACACCATACTAATAAGATGTTTGTCCCCCGTTTACCTTCAGAACTGCCTTAATTCTACCAGGCATTGGTTCAACAAGGTGTGGAAAGCATTCTTTAGAAATGTTGGCCCATATTGATAGGAGAGTATCTTGCAGTTGATGGAGATTTGTGGGATGCACATCCAGGTCACGAAGCTCCCGTTCCACCACATCCCAAAGATTCTCTATTGGGTTGAGATCTGGTGACTGTGGGGGCCATTTTAGTACAGAGAAGTCATTGTCATGTTCAAGAAACCAATTTGAATTTATTTGAGCTGTGTGACATGGTGCATTATCTTGCTGGAAGTAGTCATCAGAGGATGGGTACATGGTGGCCATAAAGGGATGGACATGGTCAGAAACAATGCTCAGGTAGGCCATGGCATTGAAATGATGCCCAATTGGCACTAAGAGGCCTAAAGTGTGCCAAGAAAACATCCCCCAATCATTACACCACCACCACCAGCCTGCACAGTGGTAACAAGGCATGATGGGTCCCTGTTTTCAATCTGTTTACGCCAAAATCTGACTCTACCATATGAATGTCTCAACAGAAATCGAGACTCATCAGACCAGGCAACTGTCCAATTTTGGTAAGCTTGTGCAAACTCTAGCCTCTTTTTCCTATTTGTAGTGGAGATGAATGGTACCCGGTTGGGTTCTTCTGCTGTTGTAACCCATCCGCCTCAAGGTTGTGCTTGTTGTGGCTTCACAAATTCTTTGCTGCATACCTCGGTTGTAACGAGTAGTTCTTTCAGTCAAAGTTGCTCTTCTATCAGCTTGAATCAGTCGGCCCATTCTCCTCTGACCTCTAGCATCAACAAGGCATTTTTGCCCACAGGACTGTTGCATACTCGATGTTTTTCCCTTTTCACACTATTCTTTGTAAACCCTAGAAATGGTTGTGCGTGAAAATCACAGTAACTGAGCAAATTTTTAAATACTCAGACAGGCCCGCCTGGCACCAACAACCATGCCATGCTCAAAATGCTTAAATTACCTTTCTTTCCCATTCTTACATTCAGTTTGGAGTTCAGGAAATTGTCTTGACCAGGACCACACCCCTAAATGCATTGAAGCAACTGCCATGTGATTGGTTGATTAGATAATTGCATTCATGAGAAATTGGACAGGTGTTCCTAATAGTCCTTTAGGTGAGTATAAAAATTTAAATATATATATATATATATCTATAAATAAAGTTGGGAAATCAGACATAGTTAAATAGCAAGGCGTTAAAAATATAATTATAACATGCAAGCGAAACCCCATGACGTTCTTTCAGAGTTTTTAGATGTATAAAAATAGCCTGTTTTAATAGGAATAGTTGTAATAAATTGTATTTGGAATGGACTTGACAAATAAATTTTTTTTATATTTAACAGGAAAAAAAGATAAATCCATATTTTACAAATTTCCTGCATTCTTGTCGTTTACAGCCAAGAACAATATAGAAGAAGAGAAAATGGTAAAAAAAAGTTTGTTTCTGTGAGAACAGCCCATTGTGTATGGTCTATCTCTTGTGCTCCTCATTGCTAGAGGAGTGAAATGAATGTAAATTGGCTCTGTTTGTGTAGCCTACAAGTATTCTCATGGCTTTTTGTGTCTAATCACCCGTACAAGCTCAAACGTCTAGAAATCAGGAGTGTATGTAGATTCTGTCTGCTTGTTTGGCAAGATTAACCTGTCCGTTTCAGACAAAGTAACACAGAATCCTGAGACACGCGCTCTACAAGAAAATGGCTGACTTTTGACAGGCCATTTCTCTTTTAGACATCACAGGCATCTTTTTCTATTCTTGCGGTTGCCATGGGGATGAATAAGTAGGTTTTCCTGCTGGGCAGAAAGAGATAATTTCAGTGTATGGCTGTGTGGGGTGAGAATGGTTTCTGCCTCTAGCTCTTGAGCCGCATTGCCTTCAAAAGGTAATGCTGACGTATGAAGCAATCAGCAAAAAAAGAAGATGAATTACGAGGTTTTGAGTCATGATTAGGGATCAAGTGAAACAAGCTTTATTTATGGGAAGCTTAAGTGAACATTTTGTCTGCTTTTATCTATATCTTATTACATGCAAGCAGTTGCGGTGTAAGTATCTTTTAACCCTTGTGCATTGTTCAAATCTACCCTTTTGTTGTGTTACCTTAAACAGCTGTGAAAATCTGTCAGTAGTTTTCCATTGTTTGACATAAACCAGTTACCCAGCATCAGTACAAACCAAAACTACAAAATGTTTTTTGGGGTTGTTTTTGTAATGCCATGCCACCATTCTCTCTTATTGGTGTTGTCTCTGATTTGAGAGAGGTAACTTGTAAAACATATTCAGTTTAAGGTGCATAATGTGAAAATCAGTATAAACCAGGCTTTTGTAGAAAGTCATATATTACTGGTTAGCTTAAATCAAAATTTTCCTCATAATAATAAACTTTGCTCGACAATACAAAAGGTAGCAGTATATTTTACTTCTATTTCTACCCCCATATAATTATATAATAGCGTTACTATTTAACCCAACTTAATCCACATTAGGGCTTTGTGAAGCTGTTTTGAAGCAACTGCTAAAAAAGCGCTGTATAATTACATGTTTAACACTTTAAATGGATACGTACAAAAAAAGCTTAGTTTCTGGCTTTTACATGTGTGTGTGTGCATGTGTGTGTGTGTGTGTGTGTTGGCACAGGTACCTATTGTGTACTTACATTGACGTGTCTGAATCAGTCGAGGACCATTGGCTTTTTTCCCAAATTATTTTTAGATTTGTCCAAAAAAAAAATATGATAGTTGTAATCAAAATGAGACCCGAAATTATCCTACAATGTATAAAAATGTCCCCAACAACACTTAAGTACTTATTTTACAAAAGACTCACTTGGTTGCTTATGTAGGTGTTTTTATCCCAGTTTAAAGCTATCAAAATGTTTGGGCGCATTCATCAGTCGATCCTCTTCCTATATCATCATTATCGGAAGTTTTAATACTTCAAATGTTAAAAGGAAATACAAAAAATTACAAAGAAATAACAAATGAATAATTTAATGTCTTAATACAATTAATAACTTAATTGCAAAGATGTTAATAAAAAGAAATTAAAAATTAATAATTATTTGTAAACCAACTATTTTCTAAAGCGGATAAACCATCTGTTATTATCAAAGCCATTCAGATTAAGGTGTATAATTTAAGATTTAAGTATTTTTGCACAACTTAAAGGTCCCCGGCAAAACCATCCTTGTTTTTATTTTTGTTCTTTTTATCCTTATACATTGTGTTTTTGCAAGTTGAGAAGATTTGGAAACCAGTGAGTTTTCTTTGGTCATGATGCTTCCTTTTCATATCTAGGGCATGGAAAATTACACACGTGGCTATCCAGTCATTGGTTGATGAAGCCCACAAAGTTCTGTTCTTGACAGCACACTACTCGTATGAATGGACATGGTTTTTTTTTTTTTTGTTGTTTTGTTTTTTTTTAAAGCTAGTATGTCATAGATTTACTAAAAATCAGTTTTAAGATCAGTAAATTAACCTGTTTATAATTCTACAAAAGCTTGCAAATATAACAAACTAGGAATAATTACCTAATTTATCCTACACTCTTCATGCAATATTTTAACTTTTCTAAACATAGGCTTCAGTTATTTAAAACCAAAAGCCTTGATGCAAAATGTAAATATTCCCCATCTGGATCAGTTTTTTATCACTGTGTTGCCTCTAATGTGTGCTGATGGCTGTCCACAGCGATTAACTAGTGCCCAAGCTTACATCCTCTCAAGCTATTTACAGTGGGCTTTATGCTGGCATGCACAATTAGTTGTCATGGCAACCTAGAATTGGTCACTGCCCACAACCTCCTCCCACTGCTCTTGATTGATCATTACTATTCAAGCTTTGGGACAATAAGAGGAGAATCTTGGTAGATGAAAATATTGTTTCATGTACACAGTAGATATGGAGCAAAATGTATTAACATTTCTAAACTTCTCATTTAACCTAGTCATAACTCAAGTCATGAATGCTTTATACATGTTCAAATTGGCTTAGTTTCTAATTATCTATGTATCTAATGATAAAATTATTAATTGCTTCTAAGGTTTATGTGCAAATATAAGCTGTTGTGTGAAGGAACAATGAAGAAAGGAAGAGCTAGAGAATGTTGCATAAACATGAGGATCAGCATGAGTTAGTGTGTCACTGGTATCCACGGACCTATAGAAATGCACGGTAGCAGTTGATTATGCTACATCCAATGAGATTGCTGGAACCTCTAGAGGAATGCAATGTCAGTGTTAATTCATACAGAAATACCCTGAATGTGTGACGCATGAGAGAAAAGTCTTCCATTTTGTGTCTACTTGAAGCCACCTCTGTGACTCTGATTCATCAGGTTTCTGTTTTATATTCAAGTCATCATAAGCATCAAATAAGCTCAATTTAATAGTTATTTCTTGACCATTTTGAAAACCTATCACTATTTAAGCACATTTGAAATAAAATTGTAATCCCAGTACGTATGTCTGAATCATCAAAGGCAGGTGTGCTGCTTTTTTGGGATTAGTTTTAAAGTCAAAGCCCTGTTAAATGTTTTTGATCTAAACAATTAGAGGTTGCACAACAAAAATGACCACTACTCAAGATTATTAAAAGGTACATGCCTTAAACACTCACGCCAAAGATGTCTTTACAGGACAACTGTTTATTTTTGGTTTAGCATGGCATTCAACAATTAAAAAAAGAGCATTTCCATATGCAAGATAAACCTCAATATTGAATTATTCAATGCTACTAATATTTATCATTCTCAGCTAAATGTTCTGTGGATTTAAAATGATGTTTACATATAAAACTACTCTAGTACACTAAGTAGACCTAGAGGTATCTTCCTAGGTCTTGATAAATCAGAGTGTCTTTAAAGTATGGACAGAATTAAGGCAGTTTGCCACATCTTTGGTTCTGTCTAAAATGTTGTACATTCTGGACTTGCATTTTGCTTCTACTCCTTGATCTCTAGATCATCTGATTGTTTAAATGAGTAAATATTGGGAGGTAAAGGGCTCCAGATTACAGAGCAACATGGGAGTAATACTAGCAAAAACAAAATAACTAACCAGTCTCAATAACATTTGGCACATTAATCCGATTTAATGAGCTTGTGGAGAAACCAAAGACATATATTTACAAATTTAGCAGCCCTTAAGCTAATTGGAAAATTAGCAAGGTTTTTTTTTCCTGACTTTCTAGTTTGTAATTTTTCAAAAATTAAAAGTTTTATTTATAGATTGTTAATTTTATGATTTTTATATTCATAGATTTTTCTTTCTGTCTTTCTTTCTTTCTTTCTTTCTTTCTTTTTCTCTTTCATTCTTTCTCTATTTTTGTATCTGTTTCATTCTTTCTTTATCGGTTTCATTCTTTCGCTTATTTTCTTTTTACTGTCTTTTCTTTCTCTGTTTATTTCTTTGTCTAATTCTATTTCTGTATTTCTTCTCTATTTCTTTTCTCTCTCTCTCTCTATTTCTTTTCGTTCTCTCTTTTTCTTTAGTTTTCTTTTTCTATAACTGTTTCTTTATTTTTTTCCTCTTTCTGTCTTACTTTCTCTCCTTCTGTATGTTTAACTCTATCCATCCATAAAGAAATAGAGATTGAAATAGAGTATTGTCAAAAGTAGTGAATAAATTATACAACAAAAAAAAAATATTGGGAACATATTTATGAAAAAATGGTACTTAACCAGTGTTTGACAACACCTTTTTAAGACAGCCTGTTTATCTTCCTGTAGAAGAACCATCTCAGGATAAATGGAAATGAAACATAATTGATTGGCATTAAGCTGCATTATTTCTCCAGAGTCTTAAAAGAGAAACATCTAAGCAAACGTCCCTCTGGGTTTTCATCTCTCTCTCATCATCACTGTCTAGTGTTAATACACCATTACCAGCAACCTCTGAACTTTACCCTCTTCCTCCGCCTCTCTCTGTGTGCGACTCTTATCAGCTCTCAGCAGATGCCTGCTTCACATTTGCCTGCGAAACGCTCTTTTCTCTCAGCAGGATGAGCGAGAGAGAAAATGACGGAGGATAATCCCTTGCTCTCTCTCTCCTCCCCTCAGCACTTACTAGCGACCCATTTTCAGTTTATTTTGGGAAGCACTGAAACATTCTGTACGCTACCAAAGTCTGAAGCTTTGATTCGAATCACAGATTACCTGAAAATTTACCTATTTCTGCAAGGTCAGACATTTATAAAGAACACATTACGAACGGACATTCAAAGAAAATCAATAGAAAATATCTTGTATTTTTGTTTATGTAAATATAAAAAGTTTTTTTCTTTACTCCTTTTCAATTAATGCGTTTTAAAGGCAATAAAATAAAGACATACTGTATCAATATTTTTTTTTATCGATTTCGTGAGTGTTTTTGGTTTCTCTTCCAAAAAAAAATCGAATATCCAGATGAGTCATTCTGCACCCAACATGTTTGTCCAAGCAAATGCCTACTAGCATATATTTTTCCTTCATGAGAGAACTTTATGCCCTTTGAATATAATTTTTTTTTTTACATCTGTGAACTTTATAGGTATTTTTTTATTTTATATAGCAATCCTTTCATTAAGGGACATTTTAACAAATGAACGTGATTTCATCAGAAAGGTATAAGGATATAAACAATGTTGATCTGAAAACAAGCTGATAAAGAAATCTTTATCATTGTTCAAACCTAATAATGGCTATGATCAACATTATTCTTATCTTAAAATGACAATACAAATGCATAAATAGAAAAGTATATTTGTACAGATCCTAAAAAGGCTGTTGCCAATCTTTACATCCTTACACAAAACAATCACTAATCAAATAAACAATTAAATAAAATGCTTACATTCTATTTAATATGGTAGTAGATAGTGTATATATAGATAGTGTATATATATATATATATATATATATATATATATATAAACAATAATTAAAATTTTACATATTTAGGTAAAATATGTAAGATGTTAAATCGATGTTTACATTTTACATCATGCTTTGTTAAATATCTGTTACAAACACTAATTATAATGTAATAATATAACGTGTTATAATGACCATGTAATTATGATAAAACATACAATTAACATAAAAGATTGAAGCGCAAAAAAAAGCAAATTAATATTGAAAACTTGGTAGTTTCTCCATAATTAATCAAATTTGTTTATGATAAATCCAGCAGCTTAAAGTTTATCATTTTCATAGTTTCATTGTGTTTTAGTATATTTAAAAAAATGAATCATTAATTACCATAATAACCTATAACAGTAGTTCACATTCTTGCCACCATCTGGATAATCTAAATCATGGTTCATACATTTATGCAGCATTCATAATGGCATTTATGTTCTTTACCCATCCTCAGGGCTTACATAGATGCGTCCTGTACGGTGCACTTTAGGTACCTTTTAATATTTATGTATTGAAAATCCCTGTGATATGTATTCATCCTTTAATATTTAAGCTTAATATAAAAATATTTTGCTGCATATTAATATCGTAAAATCAGTTTTCAGTAGTATCAATGTAGATTACAGATTAAAACGAAAACAACAAACACGCTGAGGAGTTGTGTTGTGTCCCAAATGATATAACCTGAAAAGTGCATTCCGTCTCCCTCAGCAGAGCTGTCGCTTTAGCTTTTCACTGCCTGTTTCTTGTGTTTGCTCATGCTAACCTGTCAGCTTAGCTTTTTATCTTGCTCACATTTGCTTATTCAGCTCCCTGTATTCAAGTTAATGCTGATGTAGTGACAAAAGACATGCTTGAAAAAGCTGGAAGCCTTCTTCATTATTAGCAGCTAATTTATTTTGGAATAGTTTAAACTTTTGTTAGAGAAGGGCATCGTTTATTCTCGTGTAGTTTGACAAACACAAAGCTGTAGTTTTTTGTTTGTTTGTTTTGTTTTTACTATGGGGGGTTTAAAACCTTTTAATTTTCAGACTCATCCTAGTCTTAAATGAAAATCCTTCACAGTCATGAAATGAGTCACTTTGTGGACGTCTGGTGAAGTCATGTAAGATAAGGAAAAGCTTCGTAGGCAGCAATGAGTTATAAACCTACCCCTGTTTCTTGTGACTATAGATGGCAGCAGAGCTTAGCTGTGTGCACTGGCACAGAACGTCCTAGACTTTTACCCAGTGCAACATGTTCCTGTTTTTTTTTCTTCTTCATTGTGCTTGTTTCCTGTCAATTTAGCCTTCCAGTAGACGAATCAGAAACAAGTTTACAATTTTTGTTCCTTTTTAAAGTTGGGGACTTGATAAACTCATTCATCTTTTTTCTATTCCTCCAATTTCCTCATTAGGGGCATGATGGTCTATATATTCAGTATGGTTGCAAGGGAGGGATCGCAGCCCTTTGGAACTCTTAGCAATCCTTCACAGAGCTTTGGTGCAGGCAATTTAGAGCAGGTGCATTAAGTCAAGGCTTTTTTAAGTGCTACAAGACAGGATTGGTTACTAGTGTTTCGTTCAGTTTTCCTAAAACTTATTTTCCAGTTAAATGTTGCAATTAACTGGTCATGCATCTATACAAAAAATACGAGAAAGTGTTACTCCAGTGATAGCTGAACGGATTTAAAAACGGAATTTAAAGTCTTTGATAAATGTGTTGCTAGCCATTTTCCCATTAAATGGAACTTTGAATGAAGAGTTTCTCAGTAAGCTCTCTGGCCTTTCTTCATTAGTATCATTGTAATGAAATATCATTATTTGATTACAATAGTGCCACTGGAAGAGGACCTTTCACCTTGAGTGATTACTGTAGACAAACAAGCAAAGCTGTTCTGAAGTTTTAATCTCTGTGACATTTCTTTTGTGTAGGGTAGTAGCTTCCTAAAACAAAAACAAACTTATGTTTTGTCGAAGTAGCCGGGGTGAATTGAGATTTTTAAAGTCAACTCTTTGAAGTAAGCAGAATGTTTCTAAATTCAAGTGATGCAACTGATCCTTTTGTTCCATTAACCCGAGGATTCGCTTTATCTCAGAACATGATTGAAGTAAGAGACCTGTCTATTTAGACTTGTCTGTCAATGTTTTAAAGATACACATAGGCAGTAAAGCAGTTTACTGCCTCTCTGTTTAAGTAGTATCCTGTGCTTTCACCGTAATTAAGTGTGTTAAGTACACTGTAAATCAATCCTGTAGAAATACATGATCAGTTTATTTTATGGAACTTCTCCTTTTTCATGATTTATAGGGTTTTGTCCTTTGAAACTAGTTTTGCATTCTGTCATAGTCTGCTGACTGATAAGGTGCCATTCTATCCTAAACACTTGCCGGCTATCGCTATCTTTTTCAGTTGATTTGTGAAGATGCTTGGGCTTAGTTACTTAAACACATGGTCGGATCATTTTTCTGTCAAACTTCTGTCTCATGCTAATCTGACTACAAGTTGTATTCACTTCTTGAATTAATGTTACACTGACTTCCACAGGGTATACTGGCCTGGTTGCTTTTTGGTTCAGAGTATAAAAAAAAATGTTTTCTGTTGGTATATTTTATTATTGGCACCATTCTACATAGGAGGATGAGCACCTTGTGTGGATATTGCTTTAATTCTAAAACAAATATTTTCAAGAAAAAGCAAAACATTTTATTTATTCTGATGCTATCACATAGATCACATAGTGTGTTTTTGCCTTTTCTGGAGCTTTAAAGCTGTATAGATTATTGCTCTTTAGACCTTAAAATCCCATTTTTATGTCTGTCTTCAGTTGTGTTGAATCTAATGTGAAAAAAGAATGAATGCCATCTCGTCCTAGGTTGATTTTTAGTCATTTAGGCTCTGTTCATCCTTCTGCTAAAATTGAATGCTCTTCTCTCTGGTTGCCATGGAAACAGGTAATTGCTGCACCTGGCAAATTGCAGGGTCCTTGAAAGCATTTAATTCTGCCTGTTTTAGGGGCTCTTCCGCTGTTCAGATGCAGGAGGGTCTCCACATGCTCTGATGTCAGAAGAGCACCGTTTGACGTGTAACTCTGAAGCACAGAGGAAAAGGTTGACTTGATTCAACCTCTGCCCTGTGCTTGAGTTTGTGGACATGTGTCTAGACTAAAACACTTTGGCAAAATATGAAAAAGTTCATTGTGGAATGTTGCATTTTTTCTTGAAGGCAACTATCAGGGAATTTAAATTAATCAAAAAGAACATTGCCATTATGAACTACTTGAATTACTGTGAAAAGCAAAAGCAGGTCCTATTGTCTCTTGCAATACAGAACATCACATCTGCTGAAATGTGTATCTGGATCAAATGAGCTTCTGGATCACCAAGAATCGAAGCCGTTTGGACATTTCTAATCACAGAGATTTTTGTCCAAGAGATAGCAACAAGATTGAGGGCTTCCCTGGAGCGAGGCAGGCCAGAAAAGCAAACTCTTCATTTAAAGCAGATAACCATCTTACTCGCACGAACACTCTGAGAGAACATTGAATGAATGAGAGCTGTCAGCAAGAAATGTATTCATCAAAGCCAGTAAGAGATTCGAAGCTCTGTGCAAGCCACTGATTATCTGGATTTATGGAGGAAAGTTGTGACTGTTAGGAAGCACCTCTTCTTCTCTCTCCATTCCAGTGTCTTTTTCCACCCCATTGCTCCCTCTTCCTACTGCTTAATGAGGGGTTCTTGCTCACTCTAAACCCCATTTTTAGAAACTCCTCTTTGATTTTCTGACCACTTAAATCAGCATCAAGTGTCCATGCATTGTGGTGCTTTCAAGCATTTTCTGGTTTTGAAGGGTTATGAAGAAATATTTTGTAAACCCTGTAACAGTATTGGTGACACGTTAGACTGATGCTCAAAAATGAAAATTGTAGACAAAACCAAACATTCTGAATTAGCCAAAAAGAACAGATTTTTTCAATGTAAACCATGTGTAATGAATATGAATTAGAAAACATTCAATCCATTTAAACTTTATATTTTAAGCTGCACTTACAAAAACATTATCATTTAGGCTACAGTTAAATATCACCACTAGGGAGACATGACTGTTTGTCATCTGTATTACATTGGTCTAACCTCTGTTTGTTTGTTTTTGTTTATTGTTCTCTCAGATGCTGTCCGGAGAGCTATTCGTCGATCGATATTAAGTTCAAGTAGTTTTTATGCTGGGGAGGTGACTAGCACCTATATCAGTCAGCGAGGCTCTCAGGGACCTCACAAAAGGAACTCCTATTTACCCTACCTGATCCACACTAGGACTCTGTGAAGCTGCTTTGAAAAAACTGCTAAAAAAGCGCTATATAAAAAATTGATTGATTGAAATCTTGAGGCGGCTTTCTATGAGATGCTATTTTAAATAGAACCCCACATTATGTGCTGGTCCTTGGTGAGATAAGTACCTGTATGGATGATCCAAG
The DNA here is from genome assembly GCA_900490495.1 of Danionella dracula. NCBI lineage: Eukaryota > Metazoa > Chordata > Actinopteri > Cypriniformes > Danionidae > Danionella > Danionella dracula. The sequence continues at coordinate 8,524,708 of UELW01000996.1, forward strand.
CAATGGAATTGTTAATGTTAATGCTGCAGGAGTGAAGGGAATTATCGCTTTTGGCAATGATGCATCCAGGTAGATAATAGTCTTGTTTCGTGTTAGCTGTGGCACTGTTGCAATACATATATACAATGGTTGATTTGTCACTTGTGTCTGATAGTTTCTCTGGAACACTTCGCTCTGGCATTAGATGCATCCCCAGATGCTTCAATGACCTTAATTTCTCATGCAGAGGGCTTTTTTGTTTGCTGTATAGGCAGTGAGTATTTATCTTAAAATGCATTCAATTTATATATTTAAAAAGAGTAAGGTATTTTGTCTTTTTCAGAAAACCTCAACGAACATCTGTTTGTGTATATGTTGAGTACAGCGTTTAGTTTTTCTCTCAAATCTGGTTTAATTATTAAAACAAAATTCAACGTTAAAGAAGCTCTTTCTATAGGTGTTATTATAACCTTATTCATGTTTTTCAGAATGTGCTTAAATTCTGGGAACCCTGAGTTAGGGCGGTATATTTTATAATTTCTTGTTATTGTGTGTAGTAGGATTTACAGTGCATCTATTCCATTCTACTGCAACTGATTAAACTACCAATAGAAAAAGAAGGTACCTACTAACCGATATTAATGGTTTGATCAGGCTGCCGTACCATTCAGAATAGTAATAGATGTAATATTAACATCGTTTGAGATTTTTTTTTGGGGGGGGGGGGGGTTCTGACAAGTCTGGTCAAAGTTACTTTCCATTTTATCTGAGAATGTGTGTAGGTATATTGAAAGCATCCCGTTTTACTAAACAGAATAGCCCTTGAGGTGATCCATCCTTTAACCATCATTGAGTCATCGTTAAAGCATATGAGCCCCATTAAAGTGGAGTCTATGCATGGTTTTAAACAGGTCTTTTCAGAGCGAAGGTCTATGATGACATCCATCACCATTAGCTTAGCAAGCGTTTACTGTGAAAGATGAAAAAAGAGCTGCGTGTTACTTCATCACAACTCTATTAAAAAATCATTATGCTCGAGAGTTAAACCACAAATGAACCAACTGATGCTCAGCGACTGAACGCATTTTAATATCAAAAGGCTGCTGATGGACTTCCATGACTTGTGTGTAATGTATTAAATATATACCAGTTAAATGCTGACAAGATTTGTCATATTCAGTTTGTATGTGATAACACTTCATACTTTTATTTAAATAATTACAAATAATCCTTAAAATCAACCACCTTAAAAAAAATTCTGCATCACAATATAGTGAAATGAATAAAATAAAACATTCCATAGCCAGACATCCATTATCTTAAACAGCGAGGCCTTTTTGGGGTCAAACATTGGGGTAACTTACATAGTTGTAAGTCCATTCCAAAGCCACTTACAATTTAATTTAATTGTTTTAATTCATCCGAATCATTATTTTAGATTATGGAAGCTATTAAAGTTGTTATAGCACAGCTCAGCTCCTTCTTACAAAAGAGCAACTGTTATGAAGAAATTCAATCTGGATTCAGAGCGCATCACAGCACAGAGACTGCGCTGGTTAAAATTTCAAATGATCTATTACTTGATTGGGATCAAGGAAATATCTCTCTTCTAGTTCTGCTAGATCTCAGTGCAGCCTTCGATACGATAGATCACAGGATTTTCCTTGAGAAACTAGAAAACGATGCAGGCATCCAGGGCCAGGCTCTAAGATGGTTTAACTCTTACCTCTCTGACCGGAGTCAGTTTGTTCATGTAAATGGAGACTCATCGGACACAATAGCGGTAGAGTATGGAGTTCCTCAAGGATCCGTTTTGGGACCCATCCTATTCTCAATATACATGCTGCCCCTTGGCAAAATTATTAGAAGACATGGTGTTAGTTTCCATTGCTATGCAGACGACACCCAGCTCTATATATCAGCAAAACCTAACGACCCTTTAAAGCTAAATAAGATCTCAGAATGTGTCGCTGATATCAATGATTGGATGAATGAAAATTTTCTTATGCTAAATCCAGATAAAACAGAAATATTACTTATTGGCTCTAAAAAGCAATTACAGAATCTCTCTGCTTTACATATGGAACTGGGGGGACACACTGTTAATTTTTCCACTACAGTTAAAAATCTTGGCGTTATTATAGATAGTGAACTGACGTTTAAGAATCATATCTCTTATGTTACTAAGACTGCTTTCTTTCACCTCAGGAATATTGCTAAAGTGCAGAACATGCTGTCTATCGTAGATGCAGAAAAATTAGTGCATGCTTTCATGACCTCCAGAATGGATTATTGTAATGCTGTTAGCCGGCTGTCCAGCCACCACGCTACAAAAATTACAGTTAGTCCAGAACGCAGTAGGTAGAGTTCTCACAAGAACAAAGACATATGATCACATTACACCGGTTTTGTGCTCTCTTCATTGGCTTCCTGTACAATATCGCATTGACTACAAGATTCTGCTCCTTGCCTTTAAGGCACTGAATGGCTTGGCTCCGGCCTACCTGAGCAGTCTCCTATCACGATATATTCCAGCTCGCTCTCTCCGATCAAAAGAAGCAGGACTATTGATTGTACCAAAGGTTAGTAAATCCACAAGAGGTGGAAGAGCGTTCTCATATAGAGCCCCGAAGCTCTGGAATAAACTACCGGATGTTGTCCGCAGCTCAACTACGCTCACAGATTTCAAAACTAAATTAAAAACATGTCTGTTTAAACTGGCATTCCAATAATTATCTCTTGGTATTTGTCTAAACAGATATGGTGCCTGAGCACCGTATACATACAAACTGTTTGAAAAAACAATGTGGTTCAATGTTCCTCTCTAACCTATCCTCATTATTTATCTCACCTCCTGCAGCTGATGCTGATCACTTGTTTGTTGTCTATGTTACAGTTTACTAACCGTTTTCTCCATTTCTTAGTTCCTGTTTTGTCTTTGTTTGTTTTGTTTGTTTTTTGTTTTTCAGGTCCTGTCCGGCAAACCGTTCATCGATGGATTTTTAGTTTGTATGTTCTTTATGCTGGGGAGGTGATTAGCGCCTGCCTCAGTCAGCGGGAGTCCCCTCTCAGAGGGAACTCCTGTCTGCTCTGCCTGATCCTCACGAGGACTTTGTGAAGCTGCTTTGAAAGCAATTGCTAAAGAAGCGCTATATAAAAACTGATTGATATTGATGGTTTTAGGCTCTTCAACCGCTGAACTTAATATTATCACCCCTAAATCTAAAAACTTTTATCTAAAGATGATTGGCTCACCAACAGGGGTGTTATTCTGCAGGCATTTTGTCATTTAAATCAGTTTAGAAATCATAAAAGCTTTCATTTTAAGGTGATCAAGCATGTAAAAGGTTATTGAACTGAGAAAATCATAAATAAATCCAAATCATCCTATGCATACATTCAAAATGTCACACATTGAATCATTTATTTCTTCCCTAATTCCAAACTTGATTACTTAAATAAAAATGCAAAAACAGGTTTATTGTTTGAAGATTTTTGTAATAATTAAAAATTTTGGTTTATTCATCTTATGGAAAAGTAAACAAATAAACGATTATATTGATTTTCAACGAATAAAGTAAATACCATTTTATACATTTTCTTTTTTAAATTAGGCAAAACAATTTTATAAAATGCAACAATTGATGACTTATTAAGACAATTCAGTAAGTTCTCTAAAGAGACGCCATGTCTCTGAACACCATTAACCCTAAGATTTAAGCATTTAACCTGAAAATTCACAGGAACAATGTTTCTTCTTAAAATGCTCTAAATTAAGAACTAAAAAAAACAACAATTTGAAGATTTTTATCCTTTAAAATCTTTTTTCAAACCTTAATTTGCACCAAACTAAAGCAGTAAACCTGAATATTCTCAAAAAGCCGTTCTCCAGAACCCTTTTAAAAACATTTAGATCATGCCACTGTGCAAATGTAAATTTAACACAAATTATAAAACAGGTTAAATTGATCACACTAAGGATAGGTTGTTTTCATAAAGGGCCTGAGCACCCTTAAAGCGTGGATCCTAGAACCCCTGCTCCTACTGGAAGTTTTATATATTATATTGTTTAAAAAAAATCTGTAAATTTGAAAGCCTCACAGTAACTGTCAGCTCTGTTGAGATATCTATATAGGTTGAAACGAAATAAGGTTGTAAAAAAAGAGAGAGAGAGAGATCTCAATCACACTAGTCCAGATAATGGATATGTTGTCTTCACCACAGGAAGAAAAACAGAGAGCAGAATGATGTGAGCGAGGGATGACAGATATTCTTCCTTCACGCAGCCTGAGGAATGATGGAAGAGTTAAATCCCAACTGGGGTTCAGAGAGGGGGAGAGAGACTGATGAAGAGTAAAGGAGACAGAGAGGTAAAAGGAGGGGTAGAGAAAAGAATACAGAGATTGTGTAATATTGAGCTTAAACGCAAATAAGTTGGTAAACATCAGATACTTAATCAAAAGAAAATATTGTTATTGTCTCACTCTCAAATGAGTAAAACAGGAATGAGACATAAATATTCTCAAAAGGTAGAAAAGAGACAGAAAAAGAAAAGTAGAGGAGAGGACTTGTCTCAAGATATTTATCTAGTTTTTGGATTTGTATTCTGAATTTAAGAAGCAAGCAAATAAGAGGAATGAGATTCGGGATGTCTTTGTTTACTCTCATCAGATTTTTTCTCTCTGTTTTATGTTTATGTTTTAATTACAAATTTGAATTCAGCAAATGTAAATATTTTGGTTAATGTTTTCTTATTATTCTACTAGTATGTTCTATGTTCAGGTTGTTTGTTTGATTGTTATGTTACTTGATCTTACAGCAAGTTCTGTCACTTTAAAGGCACCTTACAACATATATTAAAAATGTTCTCCGATTTACAGTACCTTTGTGAAAGGAACACTGCCTTACAGAAAACATAAGCCAAGTTTAATTTTTTTCTGAGTTACGGAACTACATTAAGCTTTGTGTTATTTAGTTAACGATAATGGTCCATCTTTAATTGAAATATTAATGTTCACCCTGTTTTGCATGTTCATATGTAGTTAAAGGGGCATTGTTAAGTGTTTAGCCAATAAAAAAAGCAACTATTAACTTTTATTCTCTCTCTCCTTATATCTCTCTCTCTTCGAGTTGAAGTAAAGCTCATTAACTCATTGATGCGTTGTCCTCAGGGAGATGCTGCTTTAAATTCGGCCTGCTATAAACTGTGTTTGTGTGCATCCATATCACACCTCGTGGTTTCAATCACAAACCTATTACCTGTGAGACATTTTAAACCACTAAAACATTTAAGGGTGTAAGTAAGGCTTGCTAAAATATAATCTTACAACACAACAAAATCTACAAGATTTTCACATTCGAAATGAGCTCATTTAGTGAATAATTTGTATAAGTCTTGTTAACACTTCTGTTCTGTTATCCTGTGAATAGACAATTGTCAATTATAAATTAGGTATTAGTTGGTATGCAGATATTCGTTGCAGCCCTGTATGCATACTGGCTTCAGGTAAACTATTGGGAAACCCTTAATTAGTGTCATCAAGTGTATTCCATCTTGACTGAAGCAAGTCCAGATGTTGATCTTTGCTGCTAATGATTGTTTCCTAAAAGTTCCTTCTTCTAGGCTTCAATCAATAGTTATAAAAGAAATTGATCTCAACTCTTTTACTAAAAAATAATCTGTTTTCAATCTTTTGATACGCACTGTTTGCTGTAAATTTTAATTCTTTCAGTTTACTTGAAAAGACATAGGAAACTGATTGCCTTAAAGCATTTATTTAAAGCAAACTTAGGAGGAAAATTTAAGTAAGGTTTTAAAGTATCTACAGGTAAATTGAATTAATCTACTTTAACAGCAAATAATGTTACATCAAATTATAGTAGGCTTACTATATCAATTTAATGTAACTTAATATTCATTCATCTTCATGTCGGCTTTCTTCCCTTACGGGGTCACAGCGGAATGAACCGCCAACTCTCTGGCATATGTTTTACGCGGCGGATGCCCTTCCAGCCGCAACCCATCGCTGGGAAACATTCACACACACATTCACTCTTTAACACTATGGACAATCGTTCTTACTCAATTCACTTATACCGCATATCTTTGGACTTATGGGGAAGCCGGAGCACCCGGAGACAACCCACGCGATCACGGGGAGAACATGCAAACTCCACACAGAAATGCCACCTGCCCCAGCCGAGCCTAGAACCAGCGACCTTCTTGCTGTGAGACGACCGTGCTACCCACTGCATTTTAGGTAATTAAGTTTCAAAGTAAACTGAACTTGCTAACCAAAAGAACAAAATACACTCATCATTAATCTAAAACTCTTTATAGAGTGTATTATAAAATAGAGATGCAGTCTTAAACAATTAACAGGCAATCAAATGTAACTTTTTTATTTAAAACATTTGAATTAAATTTTTTTTACAGTGGAAAAAAATAATTTAATTATCTTAATTGATAGTTGCTAAAACTGTTGTTTTCAAGTCATGTGCTTATGCAAGGTTTGGTTGTATGGGAGGGCATACACAAGTACATTTTGAGTAATTTTTCTGTTCTTTCTATTAGTAATCTTAAATATTTATTTAAACATTTTACCAAAACGTAAAAGTAAATTCAACATTTTAGTAAAATTAAAGTATACGTAATAGCATTTCTCTAGTATAGTATACTATTTGATTTTACAGTGTCGCTAATATGTAATTAAATTAACATGAACAGGTCTGCTTTACTGTTTTGGTAAGGCCTAAGCTAGGATGTTAATAATGAGGAATTAATTCTAAAAGAATTATTTTTCACATTGTTTACACTGTGTACATTATTTATTAATTAAACTTTTTTGCATGCAGATATGGCTAAAATCAGGGGCGGATGCATTATTAGTCAAAGGTAGGTGATCAACTTTTTAGGGGCCTGCAAAAAATCTCAGGAGCCTCCAAGCTCTTTTATCTCCTTCCAGGAATGACTATTTTTACACTTAAATGTTGCAAAGTTAAGCTTTTAACCTGAAAATTCTCAAAAATGTCTCTGGAAGTTTCAAGATACACAATGGTTTCTTGGACGTTTTTTTGTCTTTGACACCAAAATGACAGAATCTTACAATGGTCAAAATATGGTGAGCCCTAGTTCGAAAATCTGACAAAATGCAAATGATTTCTCTGAGAATTTTAATTGTGTACATTTTTCCTTTTACCTTCAAAAACTATTCTGAATCTGAAATGAGTGAAGTTGCAATGGAACTTTATTCCCATTCTCTGCACAGTAAAACTTTTATTAATTAATAGGGGTGTGCTGTATTCAGATTTAATTTAGTTTCTTTTTGATTGATTCACATTATCAGGTGATTGCCACAATCTGACAGGCAGAAAAATGATTCCCTAGCTTTAATCACCAATCAATGAGATGGAGACCTGAGTGAAAATAAGAGTCTCTAACCTTCCTCATGTGTGAAAGATGAATGGAGCTTCTCTCTGGCTGTCGGCTTGACTCTTTCTATAAACTCTTATTGATAGTCTGTGAGTATGTATGATGCCAGATCCAACATCCTCTGTAGATATGCTAAATATCACAAATTTTGGGTCACTTCAGAATTACTTGACCATTTCTTCATTCAGGTAATGACGTAGTAAACCTCCAAAATATCTAGAGGGCCAGAGTGGGATCTGACTGCAAAAGAGGGTGAAAACTTCAGTGAGTTATTGATCAAGGTAGATGCTTAAAATGCATGATGAAAATAGTGGGGAAAAAACTGATTGATGTGTGCAAATCCCCCCTAAAAAGATTTTTTTTTAATCATCCAAGGGTTTCTATTAATAATCACAACATTAACCCTTCTATTAATTGCCATAAACTTCACCCCTCCGATGTCATCGCATTGACCCGGGGAAAACACAACAGTTCCCCATTTTGCTACTTTTGCTAGTAAAGTTAGCTGCAGATTTAAAAATTACATTTTCCAAGCTCAATAACTCAGGGTCTAAGTGATAATAATATACATATGAGTCATCTTTGTAATAATTGAACTATTCCTCTTCAGTGAATGCAGACAGGCCATGGGAGTGTCTGCAAAGAGCCAACCCCAAAACACTTTATTAGACTTTATTAATGTCAATGTCAGCTCACCATTCTGGTTTCTTGCTAGTTCTACTACAAAACTCATTTTGAGAAAATTCAGGAAAAAAATTGTTTACAAATAATAATGATAAAAATGTCAATAGCTTACATCCTGGGACAACATTTCAGACATGATTACTCTGCTTTGTAACGTGTTAAAGAATATTGTAACTTTGCACCCAAAGTGCAAAGCTTTGATTGGAAATTGTATCGCATAATCTTATATGTTAAAGCACATGTGAAAAAGCTCCCATACTACCATTACATCTCATACTGACTGGCTCAAGCCTTTATTTCGACTACATTAGTTGGTGTCATGAACAAGATATGGTTTGGGACTAAAATATTAAAAGATGGGTTGAACAAACTGCACTGATGGCAGACCAACAGCAGACAGAAAACAGGTGAGCATAAACTTTGGTTATGTTGTCTGTGTCAGTCAGGGTCTGTTTAATCGTAGGTAGCCTCTTAAACGTTAAGTGTGTTATTATGTTTATATACTGATATTGTATGACATTACAATAAAAATAACCCTGTGTAAACTAAGAGTTCAACAATCCCTAACATTTTCTCTGAAATGCAGGACTTTGATATGCACCCGTTGCAATATTTTGAAATCAGTCATTCACTTACAGTTCTAAAGGGGGAGATGTGGTTTGGTGATAAGGAGATCGACTTCTGATAGGAAGGTCGCTGAATTCGATCCCCAGATCCACCGAGTTGAAGGTGCTGTAAGTGATGAAACACTTGCTCTCCATCTTCAACAACCACAGCTGTGGTGCCCTTGAGCATGGCACCAGTTTTCTGACTGCTCCCCTGGCGCCGCAACCATGACTGCCCACTGCTCGGGGTGTGTGTTCACGGTGTGTTTGTTCACTGCTGTGTGTGTACACTGAGATGGGTTACATACAGAACAGAAATTCCGGATATGGGCCACTCCATATCTGGCCAACTGGAAATTTTTATCAAAGAAACATACAATTAGTTTCCCCATGCACAAAATGAGGGCTTAGCGATTAATGCGGTTGCCTCCTTGTGTCTAATGATATTTTCTAAAGTCCAAAATATATGAGCTATGTTGACTGGTGACTTTAAAGTCAGTATAAGAATTAATGAAAGACTGTGTATGTGTGACTCTACGATGGAGTCAGTCATGGTGACCTTCAAAACATCATTCAATAGCCAAAATTTTACAAAATGACTATAAATGTTTAGTTCTCACAGCATCTGTTCTTTGCTCCTAAAAAGCCCTGAAACAATAATTTTCAGAGGAGAAGAAATGCAGAAACCGTGGAGGCGCTGACGGGCGTGAAATAGTTTTGTTTCCATGACGACAGAATGGTGCAGTTGTCCATGCAGGGATGATGGTGAGGGGCTGAAGGAGGACAGACAGTGATTGCTCTAATCATGCAGGGGAGTATTAGGCTAATGATTGGTGACTGAGGAGCGTTTCTCCATCCCTGGAGCTGTGTAGCTTTGACCTTCTCTCTCTGTCGTCACAGCTGCTTTACACACTTCTGGTCGTTCTCTCTCAAACACGCATGCTGATTGAATACTGTGTCTCTGCTTTGAGTTCTGACTAGAGTGATTCTGATTAATACAATTCAAGTCTAGGTGGTCGTGCTTTTTTATGTGTAAGATGTAACTAAACTTTGTATAAATAATGCAAATTTATATGTCAGAGTTCATTATGGTCATGTTCTGGGGATTCTCACTCATCATCTATTATTGTCTTCTGTGTATGTTGAGCTTGGTGTTTGGGTTGAGAATATCCAATATACACCTATCCTAGCGCATCCTGTCTGGTTATTCGAGTTGTATTCAGCAGCTATGTTTTTGGTATTTTTTCCACAGGTCTTGTGACTTTTTTTAATGTTAATATCTTATGTTCCCTGGAAACTGTAAATATTTCTAGGAAATATAGTATTTTGAATCCTGTATAAAAAGAAAAATAATATAAAAAAATTAAGAAAAACACATACAGAAATAATACATAGACATTAAATCCTAATACTGATATTGATTAAGGCTGTTAAAATCCATGAGCTGAGCTATTTTATCAAAGATTAAATACTTGAGTACATTCCATGAGGTCTTGTGTACTTGTCCATGCTTTTATTTAAAATTCACCATGCGCGCTGAGCTTTATACAGTATGCTTGTCCAGAGGCTACACTATTTGAGGTTGTGTTTGGAGAATATGTTGGATGGAATGCTCTCATGAAAGTGCTTTTGACTCTTTTGGAAGCACAAGAATTGCTTTCTGAGCTCTAGCATGGTGTAAAGTATTCCTCCTCTGGCTAAATCTGTACTTTGCTTCTGTTGCATAACAAGGCAAGACCCGATTGCTGAAATGGCTCAGAGCAAGTATTCTATCTACACAAATTTGAGGTTGTAGCATCCCCGGGATGGATGGATTGAGTCAGGAATTGAAGAATTAATTACTTTTTGTTTGTATAGATTTAGGTGGTTGGATAAAGTGATGGATTGGAATTGGAGTTGAATGGAAGGATAGATTAAGTGAAAACACATGAACAGGTGGATGAATGAATGGATAGATGGACAAGTTGAAGGTTAGATGAATTGGTCAATCAATGAAAGTAGTGTTGGAGGATTGGATGGACAGATCATTATTTTAAATGAGTGATTAGATGCATAGATTCATATATTTTGATCTTGCTTGTGTTGAATGGAGAGCTGGGGTAATGATGAACACATGCGTGATTGGTTGAAATATTGATGCTTAGTTGCTGAAAGGATAATATTATAATATATGATAGTTTATGCTTTAAGATAAGTTTAAGACATGTCCTCTTTTATATTATAAAATGACCTAAAAACTAGATTTGTGAGTTACATTGATGTGTTAAAAAAAGCCCATTTAAAGCTTTTAGAAGTCGATTCAAATTAGGTTTTGTTGAAAAGCCATCTTCAGCTGCCATGGCTGACCTGTCGGGGGAGAAAATACTCTACTCCTTTGGGCTCTGGTCAGATTTAACATAGATAAACAAATCAATTTTTTTCAAATTCTTTTGGGGGTGAAAAGTCATAAACTACACATTCCTTCATCAACCCCAACTCAGGAACACAGGATTAAATCACAGAACTAAAGGTATTTGTCAACTAACATAATCATCTTGTGATCATTATTTTCAGCTAGCATTCTTTCTTCCCCCTGCTCTTTGTTGCAACAGAAGGTTACACCAAGGTTAAGAAGAGGATCCCAAATGGGTTTATAAATGTGCCTCTTTACTATTCTCTTCTTCTTTCATCTCTTTCTTTCATATAATGGATTGTCAAGCAGCCTCTAGATTCCATCAGCAAAACGTCTGAGCAACTTTAGGCACTGATGACGTCACAGGATTCTCTTGGATGCTTCACTCACACATGGATGTACATCATCTGGAGAAACACATCATGAGACTCGGGAAGAGAATGTCTTCCGCACTAACTGATCTCCATTTATATGATAATAGGCAGCCCGAAGGAAAGACAATTAAAGTGACAGCAGCCTGCTTGTTTTAAGCACGCTTTGTCTCCTTGTGAATAATGGACAATAAGGAATGGTTCTGTTTAACAGCTCTGTGGCCAGTGATAAGACAAGCCAAACAAAAACACACACTCATTAGAGTTTCACTGTAGTCTAATTATACTGTCTAGCTACTTATAGAACAGTGCAAGATGCATGAAATCTTCTCAAGGTCCCCAATGATGACGTTATTTTGCGGTTCATTGATGATTGACAGTTCCTCTTCAAAGGTTTACTCATGGGCATGTCAATACAAGATCGCTCATATCGTCTTCTTACGTTACAGCCAACATGAGACTTTTCCCATGTAAAAGGTCACCTCCTATGAAATCCAGTGAGTGCTGGCATTTGTACTTCAAGGTCACTGTAGGTTGATAGAATTTGGGTGGTTTGGCACTTTAGATGAATTGCAACACACATTACAAGGAAACATTTTTGAATGCAAGGCACGTTTATTCTAGGCCTGTAATCTGATTTTGAAATAAAGAAAAGTCTATAGTTAATATGATGTCTAATAGATAAGGAAAAGAATAGTGAATTGAAAAGAAACTACCTAAGAAAAGGCTGAAGGTGGTTGGTATTTCTTATGTAGGAAAAGTAGTTTGAGTGATGTCATGTAATGGATGTCATAAAAGAATAGAATGAAAGAAAACACAGTAGATTACAATCAAAGTTAACCTAAGTGTTCTGTTTTCTGCCATTTTGTATCTTACTTGCCCAATTCTAAATAATTGCATTTAATTAATTAGAAATTCTGATTACCAAGGCTTTAAATCTGAGAAGGGGAGAGGTTATAAAAAGTTTGGACATGTGTAAGAAGAATCAATTGGGAGGCAATGCATGATAAACAGGAGAAAACCCATCATTGAGCCTTGTGGGACACCGTCCTTTTTAACTAGGACATTTTTTGTTGTCGAACAACAAAAAAAATTCTAAAAGTATTCATTTTTGCAAGTTAGAAAGTTGTGAAATCTTATGCTGCTGTTAACCGAGTCAAACAAGGCTGTCAGGTCAAGTAATGCTGAAATTAAAAGGAGGCAGGTGTCAAAGGCCATCTAATCATTTATTGTCATTAAAAAAACATGACATTCAGGTGGGATGTAGGTGGGAAGCTCATTCTCAGGCAAAGAAATGTTTTTAAAACTAAACAACAACCTTGTAAAGTGAGTCAAATTTAGCAGGCTGGTGCTGTCTAAACATTTGAATCCAATACTGCTTCAGATTGAGTGCTTTTAAAATGACCTTTACCAGAAACATAACCTTTAACGCAATCTATCAATAAAAGCCTAACATAATGAAACCAGGAACTGCAGGAAGGCTTTGATGCAGGTTTGTGATTGTTTCCATCATGACTTTAGCACCATTAATGTTTGGCAGTGCTCAAGGAAACGATCAGAGTGAATTTGCATACCAGATGGTGCCTGATGGTAATTTTCACGTGCAATTAACTCCATTCATAAAGATGTGTTTCAGTATGTGCGCACAGTGTCTGTATATGCGTGTGTGCGTGTGTGTTCTCAGTATAATCAAGAAACAGGAGGTCATTAGATAAATATTCTATGTTTGACTCTTATTTCATGTTTTTAAAACATTGTACAGATAAAAGTACACAAAGGAATTCATGTCAGTGTGTAAACTCACACTCACTCCTTTGGATAGTTTTCGCCGATAAACAAGATGTTCATCCTAGCCCAAGAATGTCAGGCAAACTCTTTTTCAGAAAGCCTAGTTTTTATTTGAATAAACAACCATGGCTAAGAGACACCTGTCCTACACTAAACTTGGTAATGCAATACTTGTGTAAAACTGTGTAAAACTTGTGAAAAACTGAAGAATTTAGATTTTATAGTTTAATATTACTAAAGAAACCTTGCATGTCTGCTGTTTACATTTTAGAGTGTGTAAATGTGTGCCCATCTTTGTGTCTGGGAGCGAGTGTGTCTGGGAGCGAGTGCAGCCAAGCATGAAATGATTCTGTTAGTGTCATTTCTACCCCACACACACCCTGTCCAAACAGGCTGGTCTGAGAGGGCTCCATGTGGCCTTTCATGTCAATTGTGTTTTGGCTTTTTGTGAAGCAAAAACACATATAATGCATAACAATATACAGCAATATAAAAATTTTTAAAGCTTGAGAATGTTGCTTATATTTTAATATTTTGGCTATTTGCATTTAACAAATGTTGGTTGTAACACCTCAACATAAAACAAGCAAGCATTTGGTCATGAAACATGATTGAAAACTCATCTTTGCTCTATATCTCTATTACATGGTAAAAATTTTGTTTAGTCTCAGTTTTAGTCTTCTGCAGACTCTTCGTTGACTTCTGGGATTTTTTGTGAATTTAGTGACATTTTAAAAATTTGATTTAGTGAGTTTTTAGAGAATTTAGTGAATTAGCCCATGAAGCCTGGGAGACTTTATGAGGGCAGATGCTCAGATTTATTCACTGACAAAAGAGCTGAACAAGAGAGTTGATGCACTCAGCAATCATGACTAAGCAAAACTTTTGTTACTAATCATTTTTCATTGAGTTCAAAAATTGGTTTTAATTGTTACGTTTTGGGGATTCTTTTCAATTTAAAATGAAGTGATGCTCTTCAGCTAATATGTTATTAGATTAGTGTAGTATTTTACTGATCAATCATTTATTGAGAACCTGTCACAGTTGGGTAAAACTGTGGTAGGCTAAAAGTTAATCCGTAAAGTGTTTAGTTTCCTATGTTTGTACGAACAACAATCTGCCCAAACACTCCAGTTGTACATACGTTGAAATAAATACACTCACACAGTCATTTTAGCACAAAATTTAATAGAAAATTCATTGCATTTACTTACAGTTGTTACTTTCAGAACCAAACCTGTTCAGTTTAAAACCTGGTCCTTTTATACTTTGCCAATACCATGCCATGCTGTTCCGCCATCTTAAATGATGACATCATCAGGATCACCATTAACTTTTTTCATAAATTTGTTTATTTTGCAATGTTTTTTTTCTGAATTATGTTGGGAATAAGTGTATTTTGAGTTTGTAAGTGCTTTACTGTTTTATTAATTTTTGTGATGTTTACCCATAGCTGTGAATATCTTCACCATCTGAAATGGTATGTTCCATGGGGGCGGAGCTTGGAATATATAAGGGCTCCCAGGCTTTCATTTGGGGTGGGTTGTTGTAGGAGTAGGATGTGTGCTGCACAACTGCATAAGTTTATTTCTGTAGATATTGTAAATAATGTAGTGTCTATTTTTTTTGTTACCTTTTTTTCTCAGATGTTTACCGGGATTGTTGCACCTGAGCCTTAATAAAATAGTTTTTTTTTGTCACAACTGCAAAGTTTTGTCACTCCGGCCTCCTACCGTCAAGCTAACCGATAACAGAACCCAACCATACTATCAATAAATTACTTTTTCATTCTGGTTTTGATTGACTTTGTGCATACTTACTGGCATTTGCACCTGAATAACTCTACCTATCATTCTTTGCATATTATGTTATGCATGTTAGTATTCAGTCTGGATAATAATTGTACACTCTATCACTCACTTGCCTGCCGAGTGTGACGACAGAGAGATGATGTGTCTGTGAACTAACAGGACCTGACACTCAGTTTCAGCAAGCAGACTGGCTCAAAATTGTATTTAAAAATAGAATTCCTTCAAAATATATGTTTAGTCAATACTATCTGCAACATTTAAGATTAGACTTCTTTTAAACCCAAATCTTTGGATTGCATTGACAAAACTCTATGTATAAAAAAGTGGACAGAAAAATATTCTAGGTTGTTTTTAATAACATTAAAAGGTTAATGAAATCGCTATAAAATATAATGACAGAATATGTATGATGCATAATGATATTTTACTTTGTATAAGGCTTCTTTGGCTACTTCAAATCTTCATAATCACTGGTAATTGTGGCTAACATTGATGGCTTACTAATTTAGTAATGGAGCATGTAAGCAATAACCAAAAAACACAACATTAAGAGATGTTAAAATTAACACAATATATTTTTCAAATATAATATTTGTGTCATATTTAATTTAACTTAAGTTATGTTGCTTGCAACTAATAATTAATCAAACACATATAAATAAATGTAAAATGTTTGGTTATGTGACAAAATGTAACCTATAAGTTCACAAACAATCACAAAATTGTGTTTTATTAAAAAAATTTAAAAACACGCACACTGAGGGAAATGTAGTTAAGTCAGTGCAAAAATGTTCTTTTGTGTTAATAAAAAACATCACCACATCTTTAGGAAGTTCAATTCGGGTTTCATTAAACCTTGAAGAGAATTTTGTTGATGAACAAGTCTAGTAAGAACAAGAGGGTCTCTGCATTCATTTTTACGCATGCAAAAGAAAACTATTTTTAAGCATTATCAGATCTTTGAGTGGTCCAACTATTTGGTCACCAATGCCAGTTATATTATCAGATACATTTCAAGAGTAAACCATTATCTGATTTTATTTTTTTTAAATATCTTACTCTTTTAGCTAGAGTAAAGAACTCTTACATTATACTCTGAAAGTAGCATTAACATGATTTACAATTCTAATGTCATTTGATGAAAAGATTTCAATTAATCAACATTTTAATCAAAATTGTCTTTAAATATCAATTTAATCAATAGTGTACCTCTTTCTGGCTTAACTTCTTTCGTGAGGGAATTGGGGGAGGAAATATCCAGGTAATCATTACAGAAACCAACTGACAGTGTTTTTTATGCATACAAAATGTATTATCTCTCTCCGTCTCTCTCCCCTTCTATCTCTTTGTGTTTTGTTTAAAACATTAAGTCATTGAAAGACTCTGGTCCATTATTTCTAATGAAAACATCAAACAGGAGAAGCCAAGGCACACAGTACATTTTCAGTAATTACTTCATTTATTCACGTTAGACTCTCATTCGTCTGTGGCCTGTGATGAATGAAACAGTTAGGCAGCATCCTGTCTATAACCTCACAGTTATAGTGACTATGACACACAGTTTTCAACTGAATGTGTTTTTCATGGGGTGCTGAGATCATCTCCGAGCCATTGTGTATATCACTCATGGTGCTAAATAACATTGTTAGGCAGATAAAACAGGGTAATAAAGTCTCTACTATCAAGATTTAAGTCCCATATACCACCCAGAGGAAAGGAAATCAATGAAAACTCGTTGTTTTAGGGAGATTAGGATCTCAGGAACATCACTTTATGATTTGCTGGAAGTAGACCAAGTATGTTACAATGTAGTTTGATGTCTCTGGATGCAAAACTAAAGACTATGTTCTCCCAAATCAGAAAATATTATACACTCAGTTAGAAACATTTGACAGCAGTTTACATATAAAGCAACATCAAGAAACCAGGGATCATTTCAATAAACCTCTCTGCTTGGCTGAAAAAAAAAATCACTCGAAGTTGTAAAAGAGTTACCATTTCAAATACTATAGAGGGGTTAAATATCTTGTGGCCTTATACACCTTAATGTTAGAATGAGGAGCACTGTCACTGTCCAAAATTATTGGCACCCTTTTACAATTGTGGATCAATAACATTGTTTCAAGCATGTGATGCTTCTTTAAACTCACCTGGGGCAAGTAACAGGTGTGGGCAATATATAACAATCACACCTGAAAGCAGTTAAAAATGATAGAACTTAGTCTTAGTCTTTACATTGTTTGTCTGTGTGTGCCACACTAAGCATGGACAACAGAAAAGGAGAAGAGAGCTGTCTGAGGACCACTGGGTTTGGGTTCCTTGACTGTGTGCAAGGCATCATGAAATCTGAGGATTACCAAAGGATTTTGGGTCTCAATGTAGGGGCCATTGTCAGAAAGCTGGGCTTGCGTCTGGGATCTTGGGTCTTCCAGCAGGACAATGACCCCAAACATACTTCAAAAAGCACCCAGAAATGGATGCCAACAAAGCACTGGAGAGTTTTAAGTGGCCATCAATATATCTAGATCTAAATCCATAGAACACCTGTGGAGAGATCTTAAAACTGCTATTTGGAAAAGGCGCCCTTCCAATATAAAAGACCTGGAGCAGTTTGCAAAGGAAGAGGTGTCCAAAATTTCGGGTGAGAGGTGTAAGAAACTTATTGATGGTTATAGGAAGCGACTGAGTTCAGTTATTTTTTCCAAAGGGTGTGCAACCAAATATTAAATGAAAGGTGCCAATAATTTTGTCCAGCCCATATTTGCAGTTTTGTGTGACATCATGTAAAATCTGCTTATTTTCAGTTTTTTTTTGTTTTGTTTGTTTTGCTCCAATACACTCAAAGGGAATAAACATGTATAAAGCAAAACATGTGTTAATGCAATGCTTTTCCTAAGAGAAATACTTGATTTTCTGACATTTTTTTGTGGGTGCCAACAATTTTGGCCATGACTGTATGTATATATATATATATATATATATATATATATATATATATATATATATATATATATATATATATATATATATATATATATATATATATACTATTAGCAAAACAGGAAATGTATAAACCTTCCTCAGAATTGGTCTTCGTATACAATGTGGACAAAAACCACTTTTGATTATTCTCCCTGTCTTCAAATTATGTTATAGCTGATGAAAAAAACATTATTGTTCAACTGACCACAAATGATGAATATTTATATGACATCAGAGTTCGTACATGTTACATCACATTGTATATTATGGACAGGGAGTCTGAGTTTTAACCCTCATCCAAATCTATTTGACGACTATTGTTGTGTACAGTGTTGAATTTTGCCAAAAGCTAAATGTATTTTTAACTCATATCTGATATTGAGTGTGTTCCTCTGTTCCCTGAAGGCAGACTTGATGCTTTTTCTTTCCTTTTATAACAGCGAAAACATATCAAAGGCCTCTGAGATGAAACTCGATGACATTTTTCCATTTCACAAGTTAATGAACCATAGAGCACAAGACAAAAAAGTGGATTAGTAAAAGGATTATTGATCTCATTGTTTCTTTATTATTACCTTTCATATGAAGTGCGATCAGTGCATCAGAACAATTCGACAATGATATGGAGATTTACTAGAATAGGCTTTATGAGCTGGTGGATCACATACATCACATCATGATGTTCAGATGGCTCAGGAGTGAAATGCACATAAAATGTTGTAAATATGTGCTGGCTGTTCAGTATGAGCAATGGTGTGATTGTCTGGAGGGCAGAAAACAAGGATCTATCCCGAGAGATGGGGGATGAAAAACGAATCTTAAAGAGCCTCTTGGGAATGTTCAATCCACATGGGTCTCATGGGACACTAAGGGTTAATAGACAATGAAGGGTTATAATCTCACGCTGTATTACCAACACAATGGGATCATGAGAACACAGATGGACTCAGTGGAAAAGCTGAAACATAGACTCTAAAAAGCTGTTTTTATTTAGGTTTTATCAGACCAGTTTAAAGATCAATATGACTATAAATGTAACAAAATACAACTCTTATGTTGAGTCTGATTTTTATTTGATTTTGACTCCAATTGAATAGGATCAATACATCTACAACCAATATTATTTTTTAAAATGTGATTAGAATCATTCTTTAAGCTTAGTGTTTAACATGAGATATTGTTTTATTCCCTTGGACCATGCAAATATAACAAAAAGAACGAATGAAACAGGTCTTGTGTTTCAATGTGCAATTGATATACAACTCTTGATTTGCACACAAATATCCATGTACGTTTTTTTTATTAGATACTAAAAACTATTTTTAAAACAACTTAACCTAACCTCAACTTATTCAACTAATAATTTGTGTCTGACATCACTCATATAAGAGAGGAGTTGGACATAATCTCATATTATAGAGACCTGTATTTAAAATTAACACAGAGATGCATAAATGCTCATCAGATGGAAAAATTAATCTTAATTCAAGAAAGTTTTAGGATGAAGACCATCCATAAAGATTTTTTTAATTGGATGAGTAGAGGGGTTTGCGTGAAGATTGTGGAAGCCTTTAATCCCCTTTTTCTTGTAGTAATTTGTATATTATTTCAATATTTCACTGGTTCAAAATAATCTTTATTTGATAACACGTTTAGTTCATGATCTTACGGTTGCTGTAGTTCCAACCGAAGCTCTGTTATATAACAACAGGAAAAGATGGAGGACATGGAGTTCAGATAGAAAGTGCTGTTGAGGGGCATTTTCCGTCCCCTGAAGAAGATCTGTGTAAAAATGACCAGGCACAAAGCCACGAGGAAGAACAGGATGAAAGAAAAGATGTGCCGCTTGAACTGTTAGCAGAGGTGAGGATTTTGGATTGTTAAACCTGACTCTAAAAGATACTCACTTTGGGAAAGAATACACAGGAAAAATCACAGTGGTAAATTAACACTGAAGTATTGCTGTATATTTAAATTAGCTAATACATTTATGTTTATTAAGTTATAAAAAGCAGTAAATTCAGTTATATATAGTAATAATATAAACATGTAAGACTTGCTAAATAAGTATCAGTAAATATTTGGGATATTGTAAGATTATGATACACAGTCACCTCCCGTAGTGTTACCTGTAAAACTAGGGAAGTGTTTATGTATGTCCACATCAGCATTGTGAGTTAACACTGGGATTTTTTTCTGTGTAGTGTAAATTCACATTGATCCGGAAAAAAATGACATCAGACAACATTTATCAGACATTAAATGCCAGTTTGATTTGTTTTTTAAATTTTCTATTTGTGTTAAGTGGGTGAAAAAAACATTAACATTGCATAGATGTTTGGACATTTGGGTGTTTTGTTAATGTAAAAAAAAAAGTTTTTGTGTTTCTGTGCATTCAGTTTCTTCAGGCTGTGATGACAAAAAATTATCCTCTTGCTAAGAAGCTCTGTCAGATGAGTAAGTACTCGTTTGTTTGTTTCAATTCCACAATTCTCCCATAATCCCGGTTAATTTCTTCCTGTTCTCTCCAATCAGTTTTAATTTATGAACCACAGAACTCTGAGGCCAAAAGCTTTCTTCCCCTCATTGAAGAAAAATTATTATTAGGTAAGATAAGTCTATTTTTTTTCTTTTTATCCCTCTGTAACAAATCCCTATACAGGGAATCAAATCTTAAGATTTTTCATAACATTTTAATGAAATTGTTAAAATGCAATGTCCGAGTACACCTTCTTCAATTGGATATAAACATAATTTTCAGAAGCAGAGAATGAATCTGATGATGACAACGACGATGTCGATGATGATGAGGAGGAGGAGGAGGAAGATGGGGAAAATGATGATGCGTCATCAGAAACCTCTGACACTGATGAGGAGTCCAGTGACAGCTCTGATACTTTACCATCATACTAGCTAAACATTAGACAACCAGGTCTATTATCACCATATTTAAACAAAATGTAAATTTTACTTTTCCATTTTTCTTGATAAGTGACGAGATCATTGGACACGTTAACACCTTTAATGTATGTCTTAAGCAAATAAATAATTCTTGTCAATTCACATTTGAACATCTTATTTTAATGTTATTGCAATACATTTTAGTGCAACTGTATCAGGTTTAATTTGCAGAGGGTGTAATTTCTTTCCAATGTAATGCTTTGACACCCAATCCCATTCTCACTCCTATTGAACAGTTTAATGGAAGCTTTGGCCAAAAAACAAGAAACTTAAGTCAAAAGATACAACATTTGAAACACAACCCCTTTTTTATCTGCCTTACAATCCATGCAGGTGGGAGGACACCAGAGCCAAGTTGCACAAAAGCACGGGAAGGTCTTCTTTCTAACTTAATTTAGTTTTTCTTACAGGAACGACATAACAGTAACATACAGCTACATGAGTCACATAACATTTAAAAAATGTGACGTCTGAAAACAACCAAACCTTGCCTCTGTCTCATTTATGCACCTTTAGGGGCACAAAGGGATTCAAGGGTCCTTGTCTCAAGTGCTCCGCTTAGAATAGCCCTGGAGCTGTCACTGAATCAGTATAGGCTGTTTGAGTTTACAGACTGTAACTGAGTGTTTTTCCAGGGCGCTGCCCCCCAAAATCATCCATTTCTCAAGTTCAGCTGGGTCTGTTCTCTGCCGCCACCTCGTGGAAGTCAGTGATGCGTTCAAACAGACGTCTCGAGATTGCAAGTTAAATCAAAACAAAACAACAATTCGAGAATGTATTCTATTATTCGAATCACTTGAAAATACCAAAAATGAGTAAGCTTTTTTTATTTCACCACCCCTCCTCCATGTTCTCTCTCTTTTCTGTCTCTCTCTCTTGCTCTTTCACTGACTCACACACGCACCCTCTCTCTCTCTCTTACTCTCACTGTTTTCTCTCCATCGGTGTTTTGACTTTAGTATAAATATTAAATTAGTCGAGGAGTTAAACTTCGGGGATCTGTTTGGGTTCAGTTTATAAAAAGAATACTTACGAGGAAGATCTCGAGGACTTTAAACTGAGGATAAAAGCAGCGAGAATTTTCTTTGGATCATCTTCTGCCATCTTTTGAAGGATAAACCCCGAATCAAGAACTTGCGGTGGATGGAATTTTATGTTCTCTTGTCCTGTTCTGGTTCTTCAATGTCAAGTGCCTGCGAGCGGCATCACGCGGTGTGAACGTCTTTGCATCCCTCGTGTGCCATTTTCAACAGAATTTTACTGAGACACCTGTGACTTCGGAAGGTGAGTGCACATCTTCTGCGTTTTATCCGCTTTCAACGTTTTTTTTCTGATGAAATCAAATCTTAGGTTATACACTTGATATCGTCTGTTATAAATTGGCTACATTAAGGCTAGAAATGATTCTGTGCTGCTCGGAACTGGTGCGATAATGATCGAAAACAGTGTAATTTAACACTTGAGCAGCCTAATGATTATTTAAACTATAAAATAATTTATTTTAACCGACAGTGAGTGATTGCGCATTATTTTGAGATGTTTAAAGATCATCTCCATTCTGAAATCGACGTCTCCTCTCGTGACCTTCTAAAATTTTCTCACAAAGAAAGATTGTGGTTTATTGGTCATTGTAGCACACAATGCTAATTTGAAGAACGTTTTTTTACTTTGCTGTGGTTGAAAGAGACAGGTGCTTTATTTTTGTTTGACTGAAAGTGCTCGTTTCAGAGCCAATTAAGTCAGACTTCACGGTCTGGTGCGCCTCTGGAGAGCCCAACCGTCCGGACTGCCTGCCTGCCTGCCTTCCGAAATAACCACATATATAGGTCGGATTACCTCCGGGGCTCCCATGCAAGCACCCTTTTATGCCTGTTTTCGAGCCTTTTATCTTTGTCCTTCTGACCCATGTGTGATCTTTCCTGAGTGCGTAAAAGCGCAAAATTACGCGCGGAGTGGATTACTGGCTTTCAAGAGCAAATCTGCTGCGTAAAACACATCTTACAGTTATTCATTTAAAGCACTGTCTTGCTCGGTGTATTGGTGCCAGCACTTTTGCTTTTATCCTCTCTGTTTTTTTTGCACAGTGGGCTTTTTCTCCTGAAAACAACTCGGAGTTTCTCCCGGACTGATGGCGTCTTCCGCACCTTCATCCTCGACGGGTGAAATTGACCCAAACACGGCTAATTTACGACAGCCTGCCACAAGTAGGTCTCCGTGGATTTATAAGGCGTTTTTCACTTGGCTTGTTTACTCCGTGGGGTGGCGATGTTCATCACTCCTTTAAAACACACGCGCGCGCACGCTCGCACACCTATAGCGCCGTGAAATATCTATTAGCTGACAGATCACCCATGCAGTCCATTTGATAGATAGATAGATAGATAGATAGATAGATAGATAGATAGATAGATAGATAGATAGATAGATAGATAGATAGATAGATAGATAGATAGATAGATAGATAGATAGATAGATAGATAGATAGATAGATAGATAGATAGATAGATAGATAGATAGATTGATAGATAGATAGATAACACATATTCGATTGTATTAGACATTGTTATTATAAGTATTGCATTAATGATTGTGATGTTGTCGCGTTTCAGTGTTTTAATCACACGTGAGATGCAAACGTTAAAGAAATTATCTTTTTAATTTTAGCCTCGAGTAATTGCGTCTTGCTTTTGGCTGATGACCTGCAGCATTTCATTATGTTTCCGGTCTCTCTTAACAATAGTTCTGCTTTTTTTGGCTCGTGTGATGGCGGTTTTAAGAGCAGCAATCAGCCGCGCTCTGCTCTCCACAGTCCCGACTTAACAGCGTAATTACGCAAATTACCCTCCATCACGCTCCGGCGCTCGCTTTTCTTTGTACATATGCTGAAAAGCCCTAGCTCTGAAAATGTCCAAAACGGTTTAATTCTATCGCATAGGATTCGATAATAAACACGTGTTTCGCGTTGGGGTTTTTTTTTCATAGTCAAAATGTACCTATGAATTTCTTGTCGTTAATTTCTCAATAAAAACTGTATGGGAGAGTTGTTTTGTGCTTTGAGATGTTGCGTTGATGGCTGTGTCTCTCTGTGTCCGTTTGCTACTGTGCGCGCGCGTCTGGCTGGGCAGCTTCTCCGTGCTTGTCCGTCCTTCCATCTTCGTGTGTGTGCGCGTGTGTGTTCTGGTGTTTTGCTATTATCTCCCTGCCATGCTCTATCTCACGCTCACTGACCTGAGGGGCACGCGGTGTCTCTGCCTCCACTGACAGCGCGCGCCCGGGGCAGATACAGCCAGATCTGCCCTCACAAACACACACCCTGCTCGACATCATTGCTGATCAGGCTAATTATCATTTTCACAATTCTGCTTCCGTTCTAGCTGCAGCAAACATTCTGATTCATGAATCTAGCAATGCTACTGCTGCTTAGGGTTAAGACTGGAAAGCCTGTGTTAATTAAAAAAACTGATTACTGTTTTATTCGGGGTTTTTTTTTTTACCACAGCTTACATTTGAACTGAGCCATTTTGCTGACTGCTTTATTCTAACATTAAATAGTTAAAAGGGTTGTTTTGTTTGATACCTGTAAGTGGTTCATTCTTCTATTCTGAAGGATTTTGTCAACCCTAAAGCTCCGACTTTGAAGAATTTGATTTAAAACCTGCTTTCGAGTACACGTTATTAGTTAAAAAATAAAATGAAGACCAACTATTTTAGATTATTGTGACAAATTCAAACAGGTTACTGAATAATTCAAATATATAAAAACTGTTCAACTATTGTCTCAGCTTTAAGTTAATGATGTTTTTGCTGAGCTGTCATTGTTTCATTGCTTCGACGTTTTGCATTTGCCTGTCGCCACTAATTTGCTGTGGTATCGACTTTGCTTGGAATGGTCACTGGCTATATTTCCAGTGGTGTGTTTCACATTGTCAGTGTTCGTGTTGCGGCTGGCGAGTCAAAAACAAGCGTTTCACTCAATTAGTCCCGAGAGCTCATTTCATGGCCGCTTATTTCAAACCGCCTCTTTCCCGGATGTGTGCCACCATCTATCAGCTGCCTGCCTGCCTCTCGAGATCCTCGATTGATCGCCTGGGGGTCTGTGGCTGGGGGGAATAAAATGGGAGGAAAAGCTCAAATCTGATGTGTGGCTTTATATTGTATTTACTGAGAAAATGTGATAACCAATGCTATTTGCGTAATGTTATCAGATTTCTGAGTTTTTAATATCTACATATATTTATTCACTTTCTTCTTCGTATTAGGGGTTTCCTCTGCGGAAAAGAGGGATTTTACTCTATAATCAATTCCAAACATTTGAGTGAACATGAAAATGTTAGCTGCAAAATGTAATAACAATCCAATGATGTTTGATGACAAGACGTTTAAATGAAAATGTTTTTTTTTGTTGGGTTTTTTACTTACATAATTTAGAACACATAAATAACTGTGTTAAGTATGGGATATTTTGTATTTATAGCGTATGATAATTGTGCAAAAACATTCATTAGATACGTTTTACAAAATCTCTTTTATCTACATTTTATATAAAATATCTATATGTTTTTATATATAGCGCTTTTTTAGCAGTTCAAATTGGAACTCATATTTGATCATTCTATGGAAATATATTAACCATATAAAAGGATTGTAAAGAAAAGTCTATTAGTATGATGAAATTATTGATTTAAGATGACCAGTAATTTCAAACTTAACCCGGTTTTGGGAGAAAGCATCAGATACATTTTAATATATGTCCTTTTTATATATATCAAGAAGAAAAAAAACCCGGAGAACCCGGAGTAGAACTCCCCTACACACACATCCAGAGAAATTATACCCTTCCAGTTCTAATAAGACAAATACATTTGGTTTGGTTTTAAAGCATATGCTCCAGACATACATTTCATACACGTGATGAAGTTCAAGCATGTGCCACACGTCAGATTTAGCGTGTCCAAATAAGGAGGCCGTGCAGCCGCTAAAGTCGCCGTTCTCTTCATTATGTTTTGCGTCAGTGCATGTTGCATTTCTGCAGTAGTGCGGGTAAAATATTTAAACCAACTGATGTTGAACAGTTCTCTAAACGTCTCGTTTTAGCCGGCGACGCTTGGTACGGGGTCGCGCACGGATGCACGAGGAAACTGGGCATGAAGATCTGTGGTAAGTGACTGTACCCTCATCATCATCATCATCTCGGGGTCACTCGAGAAGCCATAGAGGAGGGCACCTTTGAGCTGTGACTGAGCAGGTGTAAATACATTGTGCCCTAGATAGGGAGCCGGTGGCTGCCACTGCCCGTTTCCATCACACTGTAAAGGTCAGAGAGCTGTTTCCCTGTAGGCGGGTGTGAACAGGGTCTAGCCTTTTGTTCCCTCTGTGTCACCCCTTGTTTATTCACATGGTTATTGTCATGACAAAAGAACTGATTTTATCTCCCAAATGGAGGGAAAGACTGGGATTCACCTTATTTAGACCAACACCAAGCAGCATCTGCAAGTTCAGAAACTGATTCGGAATTGAAATCGAAGTCTACTTTGAAACGGAAAGGAGATTTAAATTTAAAAGTACATGTTGGTAAAAGTACATGCTATTTTAATGTATGCAGATAAATAAATTGATGCATCATTAGGTCGAACAAATGACAGAACACTGAAGTCAATTATTTATTTTCTCCATTAGATTTTGCGCGTCCTTATTTATCATGACATAGATAATACGCTTGGCTATATTTACTGTGGTTCTGCACAGCCTCAACTGAAGAGGAAGAATAGCCCATAAACAGCGTGAATCTTCGGGGTCTGGACGAAAATATGAGCCTCTCACACGCTCAGTTAGATTTAGGTTTTCCTAACTAGATGTGTTCGACAGAGAAACTCCATCTATCAAGAGGGAAAAAGAGACTGCTGATGCTTCTCTTTATAGCCTATTAGTTTCATGGTGGGTCTCTCTCTCTCCCTCGCTCTCTCTCTCTCTCTTCTCCTCTTCCTCTCTCTCTCTCTTTCTCTCCCTCGCTCTCCCTCTCTCTTCTCTCCCTCTCTCTCTTCCTCTCTCTCTCTCCTCTCTCTCTCTTTCTCTTCTCCCTCTCTCTCCCTCTCTCTTCTCTCCCTCCTCTCTCTCTTCCTCTCTCTCTCTCATCTGCTCTCTCCTCTCTCTCTCTCTCTCTCCCTCTCTTCTCTCTTCTCTTCTCTTCCTTCCCGTTCGCGTGTCTACTCTTGCCTCAAGGCGGGGACCTATCCCTCTTCTACATCGGATGTTTATCTGGCTCTTGCTGGCTAAACGCTCTGACTCGTGCCTCTTCGGGGCTCTCCCTCCTCGGAATCATCGTCTAAGGACTACATCTCCTCTGGGAGTCTCTCAGTATGCTTCCTCTATCATGACAGTCTACAATATCTACCGCTGGCCTCAGGTTGTGGCAAGACGCCATCGGTCAATACTGCATTCGCAATAAAGGGCGATCAACTCCTTCGGTGGGAGGGAGGAAAGGTGCCGGAGGGGGCGGGGGACAGGGGAGTGCAAGGCTCCGGTCGAGCTCGGGAAACGGAGTTCGGTCTTGCCTGTCCGGGGGGATCCTCGAAGTTCAGGCGCGGTCAGGGGGCCGGAAAAAAAAAGTCGGTATAAGAGCCTCTCCTAAATGAGCCTCCTGGGAAGGGGGGGGTGGGGTCTAGATCACATCAGTTATCCGCAGGACAGTTGCGCTGGCGAAGACTCTTGGGGTAGGGTACTGGGGAGAGTCGCGTCAGTCACAACAGGGTACGGGTACGTGTACTCGATCGAACAACGAGCGAGCTTCAGGAGGACATGTGGCGACGATAGTGCACTAAGTGGAGGGGCTGCATGGTCGCATCACATAATGAACTTGAAGGCGGGGGGGGGAAGAGAGAGGGCGTGTCGAGGGGCGGGCTCTTCGGAGTCCTGAGAAGATGTGTACGCATCCGGCTGCTATCCAGGGCAGAGGACTCGTTGGGGGGGCGGTAAAATTGGAAAGGGAGCGGCATATCAATGCGAAAAGAGTAGGAGTGCGGAGGGGAGCTCAGGTTGAAACAGTCGGGTTAGCAGGAATCCTCCGCGGTACTCGAGGGGAAGTCCGGATCGGGCAATCGTGGTAGAAGAGCTCCGCAAAGGGGGGAAAAGAGAGAGAGTCGAACGTCAAGATCGAAAGTGGCGGACAGGGTGTACGGGAGAGAATAGAGGTGGCTTCAGTAAGTCGATCAATAATGCTGCACCCGGTTACTCTCCAGGGTCTGATCCGTTTCCTGCTAGGCCATAGTGGGGGACTCGGTCAGAATGGGTCCTCTCCTCATACCGTCTCAAACGGGACTGCTCGGGCGGGCTCCTACATCGAACCCCTGCGGCACGTCTCACTGTGTAATCTCGTGCCTGACTCTTACAAGAGCTCGGAGAGGAAAAGGGGGCCTGCGGTATGCACAAGGTGGCGATCCTGGCTCCCTCTCATGCCTCAATGAAAGCGCATCGAGAGTTTATCTCTCCATCTACAGCACTCGATCCGCAGATCGTCGTTCGCCTCTATTGCTCTGGTACGTATAAACCTACGCAGCTTCGTGGAAGGCCATAGCTGGCTCGTCTCGATTGGGGATCCAGGCGGTGGCCATGGTCGGGTACGAAAACGTCAGGAGGACTGGGGTACAGGGCTACCTGCTCAGAGTGAACCTCCATACTAAGGAGAATCATTCTGGGATCGCGGGAGGGGTCAGCTCTCGGAGCATGGTTCACCTTTCCAAGTCGGGGCGGAGGGGGATGGGAATCAACGCAGGTCTCTCGTCATCTATCGGTCAGACGATATTCCATACTCTCTCTCTCTCCTCTCCTCTCTGCTCGTTGCCGATCAGTCTCCGTGCCCTTCGTTCTGGTCAAAAGTCGGGGTTCTGCTACCCTCTTCGGGATCCAACTCGTTTCCTCTCAAGTCTCTACTGACCGTCTCTCTCTTTCTCCTCCCTCTCTCTTCGCGGGTCCTCCGGCCTCTCGTTCTTCTACTGGGCGTTTGGGGTACGAAAGTGCGGCAACTTGCAAATCATAGAACTAATAGCTTACGTCTCGAATTCTCTCTCTAGTCTCTCTCTCTCCAGTCTTTGCTCTCCGCCGTCGTCTCTCGCCTCTCATCTTCTCTCCGCCCACTCTCAGATCGGTTCGAGATGGGCCGGTCGTCTCTTAAGTTTCCT